>CAKJTW010000014.1:32567000-33850500 GCA_917880005.1 Nanger dama
TGGGGATGGTTGATCCCTGTCTCCTGTACAATGTCATGAACCTCAGTCCATCTTTCATCAGGCACTCTATCAGATCTTTCCCTTAAATCTATTTCTCACTTCCACTGTATACTCATAAGGGATTTGATTTAGGTCATACCTGAATGGTCTAGTGGTTTTCCCTACTTTCTTCAATTTAAGTCTGAATTTGGTAATATGGAGCTCATGATCTGAGCCACAGTCAGCTCCCGGTCTTGTTTTTGCTCACTGTATAGAGCTTCTCCATCTTTGGCTGCAAAGAATATAATCAATCTGATTTTAGTATTGACCATCTGGTGATGTCCATGTATAGAGTCTTCTCTTGTGTTGTTGGAAGAGGGTGTTTGCTATGACCAGTGCGTTCTCTTGGCAAAACCTCTTAGCCTTTGACCTGGTTCGTTCTGCATTCCAAGGCCAAATTTGCCTGTTACTCCAGGTGTTTCTTGACTTCTTACTTTTGCATTCCAGTCCCCTATAATGAAAAGGACATCTGTTTTGGGTGTTAGTTCTAAAAGGTCTTGTAGGTCTTCATAGAACCATTCAACTTTAGCTTCTTCAGTGTTACTGGCTGGGGCATACCCTTGGATTACTGAGATATTGAATGGTTTGCCTTGGAAACGAACAGAGATCATTCTGTCGTTTTTGAGATTGCATCCAGTACTGCATTTCAGATTCTTTTGTTGACCATGATGGTTACTCCATGTCTTCTGAGGGATTCCTGCCCGCAGTAGTTGATATAATGGTTATCTGAGTTAAATTCACCCATTCCAGTCCATTTTAGTTCGCTGATTCCTAGAATGTCGACCTTCACTCTTGCCATCTCCTGTTTGACCACTTCCAATTTGCCTTGATTCATGGACCTAACATTCCAGGTTCTTATGCAATATTGCTCTTCACAGCATCAGACCTTGCTTCTATCACCAGGCACATCTACAACTGGGTATTATTTTTGCTTTGGCTCCACCCCTTCGTTCTGTCTGGAGTTATTTCTCCACTGATCTCCAGTAGCATATTGGGCACCTACTGACCTGGCGAGTTCCTCTTTCAGTATCCTATCATTTTGCCTTTTCATACTGTTCATGGGGTTCTCAAGGCAAGAATATTGAAGTGGTTTGCCATTCCCTTCTGCAGAGGACCACATTCTGTTAGACCTCTCCACCATGACCCTCCTGTCTTGGGTGGCCCCCACAGGGTATGGCTTAGTTTCATTGAGTTAGACAAGGTTGTGGTCCTAGTGTGATTAGATTGACTAGTTTTCTGTGATTATGGTTTCAGTGTTTCTGCCCTCTGATGCCCTCTTGCAACACCTACCATCTTACTTGGGTTTCTCTTGCCTTGGACGAGCGGTATCTCCTCACCACTTCCCCTCCTAACCTTGAACGTGGAATAGCTCCACGCACAGAATATGAGCCAATAATCGCTCATTATTAGATAAATGCAAATCAAAACCACAATGAGATATCACCTCACACCAGTCAGAATGGCAATCATCAAAAGTCTACAAACAATAAATGCTGGAGAGGTTGTGGAGAAAAGAGAACACTCTTGCACTGTTGGTGCAAATGTAAACTGATACAGCCACTATGGAAGACAGTATGGAAATTCCTTAAAATTGAATAAAATCACCATATGACCCAGCAATCCCACTCCTAGGCATATACCCTGTGCAAACCAAAATTGAAAAAGACACATGTATCCCATTGTTCATTGCAGCACTATCTGCAATAGCTAGAACATGGTAGCAACCTAGATGTCCATCAACAGATGAATGGATAAAGAAGCTGTGGTATATATACACAATGGAATATTACTCAAGCATAAAAGGAACACATTTGAGTCAGTTCTGATGCGGTGGATGAAGCTAGAACCTGCTATACAGAGTGAAGTGAGTCAGAAAGAGAAAACTAAATATCATATTCTAACACATATACAGAATCTAGAAAAATGGTACTGAAGAATTTATTTACAGGGCAGCAATGGAGAAATGGGATCTTCCCGACCCAGGGATAGAACCGAGGTCTCCCACATTGCAGGCAGACGCTTTAACCTCGAGCCACCAGGGAAGCCCTAATGGAGAAATAGACATAGAGAATAGACTTATGGACATGGGGAGAGGGTGAGATGGATGGAAAGAGTAACATGGGAAAGTTACATCACCATACTCAAAATAGACAGCCAATAGGAATTTGCTGTGTGGCTCAGGAAACTCAAACAGGGGCTCTGTATCAACATAGAGGGGTGTGATGGGGCAGAAGATGGAAGGAAGATTCAAAAGGGAGGGGATATATGTATACCTATGGCTGATTCATGTTGAGGTTTGACAGAAACAAACAAAATTCTGTAAAGCAATTATCCTTCAATAAAAAGATAAAAAACAAAAACTCACATGTGCATATAACGTGTCAAATGGTGGTGGGTGTATGTTGGAAAAGAGTCCAGTAAGGAATAAAAGAATGATGGTCTGATGTGTATTGTAAGTATAAAGCAATCAGGGGGAACCTCTTTGACAAGTTGGCCTTTGGGGAGAGAAACCAGGGAAGGGGCAGGCCATACAGCTCTCTGTGACCCTGGAGGGAGTGAGAGCTGTGAATAGAATGGATTTGAGGTTGGCATCGGCATGGCGAATTTGTAGAACAGCAAGGAGGTCATACATGTGTCCAGGAGATTGTAGCACAGGCAATGACCTTGATATCAGAAAAGTGTAGCAGGACCTTCCATGGAGGTTATGTGGAAGCTAGTAGGTCATGGAAAGGACCTTGAATTTTGCTCTGAGGGAAAGCCATTGGAAGGTATGAACAGAAGAGTGTTATGATCTGACTTATTTTGACAGCATCTTTGTCTGCTGTGGGGAAGATAAACTTTAGTGGGAGAAGCCGGGAATCTTGTTGGAAGTTATTATGCTAATGCACAGATAGGAACACAGGATGGTGGCTTAGATTAGGATGATGGTGACAGGACTGTTAAGAATTACCTTCTGAATATTTTTTAAAAGTAAAACTGATGATTTGGATTTTAGGTATAAGAGATGGAGAGATGTCAAGGTTATCTGTAAGATTTTTGGCTTGAGAAACTGAAATGGAGATATTTCAGGGAAAAGCAGGCGTGTGTGTATGTTAGAAGTTGTGTCTAAAATGGATATATTAAATTTGAGACTAATAAGAAAAAATAGCAAGTAAGCAGTTGTATGTGTGGATTTGTGAAGTTTTGAGACGCATTCTAACCTGCAAATGCAATTTTTGGAGTTTTTGGTGTCTAGATACCTTTTAAATCTGCCAGGCTGGATGAGATTACCAGGAGAGTGAGAAGAGGAAAAGAACCATGTGTTCTAAGATTGGGAGGTTGAGAAGATGATGAAGAACAGCAAAGATACCTGAGCAAGAACAGACAATGAACTGGAGAGAGTCAAGGGAGATCCATGGTAGAGGCCAGATGAAAAAGTGTTTCAAGAAAGAGCAATTAATTATGTAAAATCCCAACCTTAAGTAATGTGAGGACTAGAAGTTGCCACTAGATTTGACCATTTGGAGGTCCTTGGTGACAAGAACAATTCTCTTGGATGATGGTAACCAAAAAGCCTAGTAGAAGTTGATTCTAGAAAATAAAATGAGAAGAGTAGAGACAACACAGATCCCAATTATTTTGAGAATGTCTGTTAGGAAAGAGAGCAGAGGAATGGGGGTGATGTGGGGTCAAGGGAGTTTTTAATGGGAAGAGGATTTGCTGATAAGTTTATAAGTTAAGGGGATGAGGACAGTCCATTTGAGAAGGAAATATTAAGGAGAGAGGACAGGATTGCTGAAGGATGAGAGCTGAAGGGGCTGTCCGGGGAGACAGGAACAGGGGTAATTCACTATGGTAGGAAGGATACAGTAGTCTCCTCCACCCCACGACCATCTGAAGGTTTGTTTTTCATGGTTTCAGTTATCCATGGTCAACTATGGCCTAGAAATCTCAAACAGAAAAATTCCAGACATAAACAGTTCATAAGTTTTAAGTTGCACACCATTCTGAGTAGGATGATGACATCTTAGGCCATCCCACTCCATCCTACCTGGGATCCCTGACATTGACACAGTCTGTTCTTGACACCTGACCTCAATATTGTCATGACTGATGATCCAGGTTCACCTAGAGCAGGCGGTCCTCCTCCTGATGTAGCCTCAGGTGAAGAGCAGCCTGACGCTGCTTCACAACACCTACCTCATTCATCTCACTTCACCTCATCATATAGGTGTGTTTCTGTGTCATCACAGAAAAGGTGAGGACAGTCCAGTAAGACATTTTGAGAGAGACCACATTCACACAATTTTTATTATAGTCTATTGTTATGATTTTCTGTATTACTGGTATTCATCTCTTACTGTACCTAACTTGTAAATTAAATTTTATCATAGGTATGTATGTATAGGAAAAAACATAGTATGTTCAGGGTTTGGTAGAATTCACGGTTTCAGGCATCCACTGTGGTCTTGGAATGTGTACTCCGCAGATAATGGGGATGCTGCTGTTCCAGGCCAATAATGTGATTGCGGGTACCACTAGGTTAGTAGATTTTGTTGTGGGACTTGTAGAAGTTCTCTTTTGATTGCTGCTACCTCAGTGAAATAAGGAGCAAGGTCAACAATGGATAGAGAAGAGAGGAGGCTATTTGGAGAATTTGGAAGGAAGCTGGTCAATATGTTTCTAAGTTGAACTTAATATGAGCTGATTGATCTCCCAGATGAAAACACCTAGCAGACAGTTCGAGCAATGTGGCTACAACCTGGGTGATTATAGTCAAGGACAAAGTTGGGTGCCATGTGCAAAGATGTAGGGATTGAAGCCCTGCTAGTAGACGACTTCTCTGATGGACAAGCACAAGGCGGTAAGCCTCCACATTGTCCATAGACGGCTGGTAGCATAGGAATCAAGAATCAGTAAAGGAGACAAAGCCAGGGAGATCAGTGTGATGGCCAGGTCCCTCTTCCTTTGATCCTTCCCTCTCCCTCTCTCTCTCTCCGCAAGTGGGAAAGGTCATTCAAAGTGGTCACAAGGCTGCCACATGCCCACCACTCTACCGTTTACCCTTTGCTGGCATTCTCACAGAAGTCCTGTTTTATTCTTGTCCTGGTTTTACAAGTGAGGAACAGAAGCTCAGCAGACACAAATGAAACGGGTGAGCCAGGCTGTGAGCCCCAGTCTGTCATCTCCTTTCCATGACATCAAATGTGAAAATGTTTCATCAGACCCTAAATGATGGCATCCTGAGAGACGGCCATTTCTGACTGAGTGCTCCCTGCATCCTATAGCACAGTGAGTTTTCACGACAGTAGAAAGACCTCCTGTCTGGGTAGACTTGCAGGCTCAGGTTCAATGGACAGATAGCATCTCTGCTATCAATGTGGAGTGGTCTGAAGAATGCTGGCCCTCTTTTCTGGCCCACACTGCCTTAAACCATGGTACGTGGCCTGGTGATAAGAGTGCCAGATAGATTGGAGCCCTACCTTATCTCTGCAGCCATAGGTACCAACTCCAACCATTATTATCATCCTCATTTTAATAATAGGGAAATGAAGCTCAGAAAGGTTATGCAACCTGCCCAAAGTCACACAGGCACCAAGCAGCTGAATCAGAACCTTGGCTCAGGCTCCCATCTAGCTTCAAAACACATATACTTTGGACCAGTAACCAACATGGCTACTCTTAACCTTCTCTGAACCACAGAGCCTCCCTGGATTTACATTAGAAAGAAGCTGCTGGACTTCCCTAATGGTACAGTGGATAAGAATCCTCCTGCCAGTGGAGTGACACGGGTTTGATCCCTAGTCTGGGTAGATCCCACATGCCACAGAGCAACTAAGCCCATGAACCACAACTATTGAGACTGCTCTCTAGAGCTGGCAAGCTGCAAGACCACAAGCCCTAGAGCCTATACTCTGTGATAAGAGAAACCCCCGCAATGAGAAGCCCATGTGCCACAACTGGAAAGCAGCCCTTGCTCTCTACACATAGAGAAAGCTCTCATGCAGCAACGAAGGCCCAGCACAGCCAAATATAACAATATTAATAAAAAAATTTTAAGCTGCTGACTTTACTCTGTCCACCACCTGTCAAAGTAGACCTTTATTAAACCTGTCTGTTGTCTAGGAATTATTGATAGGGTGCTGTGGGAGACAGAGAGCTGGGTAAGCAATCAGAGCTTCAGTACTCAGGAGGCTGTTGTGCACATCAGAGCAGGTCTTGGGTAAGTTGCCAGTTTACTTAGTGTGAGAGAAGAGAGACACATGGTGCTGGTGGTTTCTTGCTGTCTGAAAGCACTTGTTTGAACAGCCTGTTGAAGCAGCACTGCCAGCTCCCAGATGCCTGCTGGAGTCGCAGGGGATGGACATGCAGCTGGTTGTATATCCATATATGAGCATCCAGAAGGCCTGCACTTGAGGTGCAGAGACGAACAATTTTTGTGTACTGAGTTAATGCATTGCTACATTTTGTGTTGGTAGAAACCATCCTTGGGCTTCCCCAGTAGTTCAGCTGGTAAAGAATCTGCCTGCAAAGCAGGAAACCCGGATTTGATTCCTGGGTTGGGCAGATTCCCTGGAGAAGGGATAGACCACCCGTCCAGTATTCTTGCCTGGAGAATCCCGTGGACATAGAAGCCTGGTGGGCTACAGTTCATGGGGTCGTAAAGAGTTGGACACAACTGAGCGACTAAGCACAGCACAGAAAACGTCCTAGAAGTCCACCTGGACTCCTTTGTTGAGCAATATTACTGCTTGGGGAGGCCTCCCAGGGATTTGCAAGTGAGAGTGATGGGGACAAGGAGGTATTACGGTAGCCTCTGGCCAAGGAAAGATGAGAAATTGGTGCTGAAACTGCTGAAACCCTCTCTGCCCTTCACTAGCAAATGGACTGACTGGGCTTGGTGTCTTGCTCTGTAATAGGGACAATTTCACTTGCTCCATCTCATCACAGAGATGTAGGGGTTCACATAGTATGTGTGAAAATGCTTTCTTTGCAAAGGGTAATATATGAAAAAATTACATGTGATCCTAAACATGAGGCAATTAAAATCACTGGGAGAATATTTTAATTTATAATCCAAGGGAATGTTAGCTCAGGCTAACACTAAAAGAAAAATGTGGCATCTGACATGTATTTTACTGATGCCCAGGGTTTCAAAGCTCTGTGTCAGTGCTAACACACTGTATGAAATGAGAGTCACATTTCTAGCAGCCATATTAAAGATTTTCTAGCAGCCATATTCAAAGCATGAAAAGAAATAAATGAAAATTTTTATTACCATATATTATTTTACCCTAATGTATATAAAACATTCTTATTTTAACATTTAATCAATCTTAAAAATTATTCATGAATTATTTTACATTCCTTTCTCACATGCAGTGTTTCAAATTCAGCATGCATTTCATACTTGTAACACATCTCAATTTGGAAGCTGCATTTTCAAAGGTTAAAGTGAAATGTGGTCATACCAGGGAGTAAAGCAGAAAAATATTTCGCCCTGTTTCAATTCCTTAGTCACACCAGCTGTCTCCAGTTATGAGTAGGCACGTTGGCCTGTGACTGCCGTAATGGAGGCATAATTCTATCATCTGGCCCCTCTTTCTTCTAGGTTACGCTCCATTATGTCACCAGGCACACCTGCCACCTATAATCAGGCAGGTTTCTGTATTATCCCATGAACATAGCACAATGATGGAGCCTCAGTTTGCTTGTCTGTCCAATGGGGTTACTAAGAAAGACTTCCTCCCATGCTGTCTGTATGGAATCCACCAGATTACTTAGTGAAGTGCCTACAACACTGCCCTTTGGATTGTAGGTGTCAGCAAATATTAGTTTTCTTTCCTGTTTTATTGTTTTTGCTCCTAGGACTCTCCCCTCTCCGTTCTCTCTCACAGATAGATAATTATTTTTCAAGGTTTCACTTAGTTCCAGTTTCCCATAACATTGGCGTTGGTCGCCTTGGGTGTTCATTTATCTCTAGAGTTTGTTCCCTGCAGCCTGGCTGTTTAGTCATAGCCACAGTTTGGTCACTTGTACAATATTTTATCACATGTTAGTCTTATTTTCTTAACATCTTTGTGACAGGGCAGGACCAGAGGCCTTCATATTTCCCAAGTGTTCTCCATAATGCTGAGTTTACAGTTCTCAATATAAATATTACATACATTTACATTTTTTGATGAATGCATTGATTAAGGCAACCACAGAGGGGTTCTTAGTGACCAGGGGGAGTCCCACTTGGATTTAAAAATTGAGTATAGACAAAATACTCTGTGATTCAGTGACACAGGATAATTAAGAATTGACTGCAATTTGTCCTCACGTGGAGTTCATCAATTTCAAGTTACTTTATGTTAAGTTTTACACTAAATATTTTCTTTAACTAGTATAATCAAAACTGCTGGAAAATAAAGGATAGAAAGAAAATCCATCTATAATCCTATCACAGCCCTTCTTATTTTTATATATGTATTTAAAATTTTGTTGACGTATAGTTGATATACAATGTTGTGGGTAATTTTTGCTGTATAGCAAAGATTGTGAGTTAGGATTAGTAGATGCAAATTATTCTCCATAGGATGGATAAAAAGATCCTATTGTATAGAACAGGGAGTTATGTTCAATATCCTGTGAAAAAACCATAATGGAAAGAATATGAAAAAGAATATATATATATATATATATATGTCTAACACAGTCCTTTTTATTCTGCTGTTTTTCCCTCCCAATTCAAGTATTTCCAGTATTGGGTTATTGATACAGTTTGTTAGGCAGAAAATAAGCTGCTTTCTCCATTTTACAAATAGTGAAATGGAGGCTCAGAGATTCAAGAAAACCACTCAGTTTTATATCAGCAATCAGGGTAAAGACACAAGAGAAATGTGGGTGTCCTGACAGCCTCTCCCAGCCTGGTCTCAGCAGGTATGTTAGAGCAGGTCCCTTCAGGAATCACTGTTTTGACCTCCCCTGACTGATGTGAACTAGAGCATGAGGTATTGCTAAGAAATTACATTGACTTTATTTTCATTGCATGTGTAGTTGCCTTCTAGGATATTGTCAAGGTTTCTTAGCATCAACAGAAAAGGGGGAGTTTGCAAAAACCAAATGATGATGGTGTTCAGTTGCATCTTTGAGAGGAACCTGGATTCAGTTAGATCACTGAGGCATTGTTTGACCCTAAACAGCTTTGACAGTTTAAATTTGAGATTTTAACCCCTCCATAAGGCTGTTAAACCAGCCAGAAAATCTGGAGCATTTGAGAAATTCCACAGATCGAGGGGACACAAATGGACTGGAAGGAGCCCAGCACTGGCACTCAAGACCCAGGTGCAAGGAGAAGCGGAGTGGGGGTGGGGAACAGCCGCACCTGAATCAGCGAAGGCTCCGGAGCTCTCTAAATGCTGTGTGTGTGTGAGTCACTCAGTTGCGTCTGACTCTTTGCGACCCATGGACTGTCGCCCTCCAGGCTCCTCTGTCCGTGGGATTCTCCAGGCAAGAATATTGGAGTAGGCTGCCACGGCCTTCTCCAGGGGGTCTTTCTGATGCAGGGATTGAACCCAGGTATCCTGATTGCAGGCAGATTCTTACCATCTGAGCCACCAGGGAAGCTAAATGATGGAGCTCCTTCTTTTCCACTCTGTGCTGCTCCAGCATGCACCTGCCTCCCTGGAACTTCCCATAGGATGGATCTCAGCACCTTGGCATTTTGAGCAAGCATCAGGACAAAGTGATCACTGAATCCCCTTGCTGTCCGGCATGGAATGTGCTGACTTGTCCCTTCAGTGTCTGTTTAAGAGCCTGTGGCACAGACAGAATATACAGAGGATTCAGAAATAGATTCAGAGGACACTGGAGGCAGAGGGCATCTTAACTTGTGTTGTAGACACATACTGGGGTTTAGAGAGGTGCTGGGACCACTCCAAACTGAGCAGGTTCATGCTATTTGAATAATCCCGAGTGCCTTGTTTCAAGACTGATGGGACTCCACTTTTGTCTGAGTTTAGTCTGTTGTTTGTAATCATCCAGCAGGTGCACAGCCTTCCTATCTACCCTGAAGACAGAGGTGGAGTAAACTGCAGCCCCAGAGACTATTTCTTACCCATTTGGCCTGCTGATGCCTCCCAAATCTATTTTCTCAGACGATCCCAAGTTTTAGATTTTATATTAAAATTTTCATTTGCCAGTGGTTTCTCCTGTGTCCCTCTGGTCTCCTTGCCAGGAATCAAGTCCCAAGAGTTCCAGTGTGACCACTGCAGGCCTTGCTTTCCAAAGGTAGCTTGCATAGTATGACAATGAATGGTTTTGCTACCAGAGAACTCACTGTCCCGAACAGATGTGGTCCCAGATGACCAGACATTATTTTATTTATCTTTTACATCTTTATTTATTTGGCTGTCCTGGGTCTTAGTTGTGGCATGTGGGATCCAGTTCCTTGACCAAGGACTGAACCTGTGCCTCCTGCATTGTGAGTGTGAATCTTAGCCACTGGACCACCAGGAGAGTCCCGTGATCAGGCATTAAGATGGGCACTTGCTAATAACTGAGAAGTCAGAAAGGGGAACCAACCAGTTCAGGGACACCCAGCAAGTTGAGATCAAAAGCACACACCAGTACTTGCTCTCAGACAGATGACCTAGACCTCCAGGGCTTGTGGCTTGGGTTGTCCGAGCTCTCACAGACACTCTGTGTGCCCTCCCTCTCTTACCCTCCAGAAAGCTGAGCAGAAGCATCCAGAAAAGCTCGAGTTTCATGGTGGGGTGGAGGGAGGATGGAGTGAGAGCAGGCAGGGCCGGCTGCAGTAGTAATTTGTCTGGTTTACTAGGTCAGTTTCCTGTCAGGGCTCACTGTGGTTTAAAATTATTGCGGAGCTGGTTTCTCATTGACAGGGGTTTATAAGCCCCCCGTATGTCTGCTCCTGCTTCCCTCCTGGAGGGAGCACTTCTCCCTAACCTTTCCAGACCTTGCTTCCATTATCGTTCAGTCGCTAAGTTGTTCCTGACTATTTTGTGACCCGCCAGGCTCCCCAGTCCATGGAATTTTCCAGGCAAAAATACTGGACTGGGTTGCCATTTCCTCCTCTCCTCCTCGAGGAGATCTTCCTGAGCCAGGGATCAGGAAGTCACATACCCACATCCTTGTGTCTTTGCGTTGGCAGGCAGGTTCTTTATGACTGAGCCACCAGGGGAGTCCTTGCTTCTATTACTTAGGGCCAGATACTGTTTTCCTGGCTTTCCTGTAACGCCAGATTCCACATTTTGGGGTGATACTGGCTTTCCTCAGCCCCTTTGCTGGTGAAACACTTCCACAACCCAATTTCCCTTTTAAATGAATTCCACTGGATTTGCACTAGCACCTATCATCTTCGTTTTCTCCCTTTGTCTACATCTGTGAGCTGTCCTATATGGTAGTCATCAGCCACATGTGGTTATTACATACTTGAAATGGGGCTAGTCCGAATTCAGCCATCTTCTAGTGATAAAACACACAGCAGAGTTCCAAGACTTAGTACAAAAGAGGCCAAAGTAGCACATTAAAATTTTTATATTGATTTCATGATGCAGTGATAATATTTTTAAAATGTTGGGTTACATCAAAAACATTAAAATTAATTTCACCTGTTTGTTTTTGTTATGTGGCTACTGGAAAATTTGTAACTTACATGTGTGCCTCACGTTCTGTGTCTGGGCAGGGCTGATATACACCAATTTATTTTCTGGAAAATGCTGATTTCTCCTGTGTTGCTATTTGAAAGACCTGGATTGGACTCTTAATTCCTATATTCCTAGTTTATCTTCTCCTGCACTTACTTATACCTAGATTCAGATTTTTCGCCTCCTGCCAATAATACTGCCTGTGTTTCCTGTCTCTTACGAGAGTTTATTGTGCAGATGGAAACACTTTGAAATGTGTGGCACTGCCGTAAGGAATTGTAATGATTATTAGGTGGTAGTGGCTGCCACCTGTCCTAGTGAATCCAGGATGTCTAGAGTTATTTCTCATCCTCCACTCCATGCAAGCATACAACGGTGAGAGCCTTTGTCTTCCTAAGGGTTAAGAAGAGGCAGTTTGAGAGAATCAGCTTCTTTTGGTTAAACAGTTCCCGAAATAGATCTGGGGAGGTAAAAAAACAAGAAGGCCATCGAATCAAGTGAGGAGACTGAAAGCTGCTGGCATTTCACTTCTTTTGTTCTCGTTCTTGGCTGTCAGAACAGAAACTGATGGGCAGTTGGTGCGTGGACAGCCTCTGCAAAGTGGCCTGATCAGATTCCCGAGCTTGTAGGTCACTGGGCAAGAGGGCGACTGGCCAGAGCCAGTGCCACGCCCTCCTGACCTTGAAAGGACCCACAAGTGGGCCTGAATTTGTTGCTCTGTGAGCCTCTGCTGTTATCTGTGATGTCCTGGGCATGGATCTTGTCTTTATGAGAGTTGGCCAAGTTGGTGAAAGAGTAAGTAGAGGACATAAGAAAAATATATATATTTGACTTTGGTGAACAACCACCACAAAGAAACGAACTAGAAATGGTAAAGAATAGCAAATACTCCTCCTTTCCTGTCCTTTCCATCCTGTTTATCCTCAGATTGTGGCATCACCCTTGGCCCTTATGATTCTCTCTGAATGAATGAATGAGTTGTTTATATCAAAATAGACATATTCATTTGTGAAATAAAACCGTGCTGGGTATTGTGACTTATTTCAGTCCCCAAATATGCTGCCGGAAGATGTCAGGCATTGTGGAGAACAAAGCAGGATTCTAAAGATACTCAATATATTGACAGTAAACCAGAAAAGCTGAACTCAGCCTAAATTTACCTGATATCACAGGGTTTTCTGAGGGGCAGAGGGAATTATTTCTCTTCTAACCCTACAAACATAATTTTACATAAACACAAAATGAAATTATAATACACTTTGCTCTCCTGAGCATGGTCATTTCTTGGCTCCTTCCTCCCCTTCACCGGTCCATTAACATCATCTTCTCCCACGTAACCCACACGAATACCCTAATATCTTTCTTTCTTTGCTTTTCTCCATGTTCATGTAATCACATACACATAATACACATACAACATTCCTTTGTCAAGGTGTATTTTAATTAAGTGAAATAAAATTGTATCAATTTCCTCATTCAGTGATTCTTCCAGGCAGTCCCAGCAGAGCAGCTCTTAGAACTCTAAATCCTCTTTTTAGTGACTATACAGTATTCCACATGAGTGTGGATAGATCGTCGCTTCCCAACTTTCCTCTTGGCAATAGGCATTCACTCTGTTTCTAGGTTTGTTTGTTCATTTTTGACCTTTTGAACAATACTTGCCAATCTGTCTTTTCTTTTGAGGGGTGTTTATATTAGTTAAGTTACCAGGAGTGATATTATAGCATGTATATGCATTTTGAAATTTTAAGAAATATTGGCACTTTACTTTCTAAAAAGTCTGTTACAATTCTCATTTTTTTCCAACTACATAAGAAAGCATTCCCCTGCTACATCTTCCCCTGAAAAGGATTTTTTTTTTAGAAAGAATATTTTGCCAGTAGGATGGATATAAATTGATAATTCATTAACTCTAGATTAGGAGTTGTTAACCATCTAGGGGAGATAGGCTCCTCAGAACACTGATTTTTGAAGGGCAAAATAAATTATGTAGGATTACAGAGAAAACAAATTGTATTGAAATGTAGTTTTCAAATATAAAAAGTCCACAGATATTATATGTATCTCTATTCACATTTTAAATAACAAAGTTCAGTTGCAAATCCAAAACCTATCATAAATTCAAAGAAGTGAGGAATATAGTTGCTATCTCAACATTACTTGTTATAACTGTAACATGCTAGGGAAATATCTGTGATTGCTCTTGGACACAAAATCATAGGTACCACTAATATGACTGTAGCTGGTTGACTACACTTATCATAGAAACAAACACCATATGTCAGTTGGAAATAAAACTAAAAATTTTGTGCCTTTTCATCTATATTCACGAATGGTTCAACATCACCCATAGATTCCTTGGGGCTCCTGTACCCGGGTTAAATAGCCTTGTTTTAGACTTTCCAAGAAGAAGCCCTAAAGACCATCTTATTCTACTCTTTCATCTTAAAGATGAGGAAGCCATTATTCTAGAGTCTGTGCTCTGACCAAGACACAAGTTCCGATGTTTCAGCTCCATGCCTGGCACTCTTTCCCCACAAATTTTACCCTCTCCAGGGAGGCCCACCCCAGTTGCAGAAATTTCCTTAGTGGCCTCTGTTTGACTCCAAGTCTTGGTTAGACCAAGGGTTGAAAGACTATGGCTTGTGGGCCAAATCCAGCCTATTGCCTCTTCTTTTAATAGTGTTATTGAAACACAGTTGCAGACTCTGGAGAAGTGGTACAGATGAACCTATTTCCAGGGCATGCATGGAGACGCAGATGCAGAAAACGGACAAGTGGACATCATGGGGACGGGGGGCAGGGTGGGGGTGGTGGGACAAACTGGGAAATTAGGAGTGACATATATACGCTAGCATGTGTCAGATCGATAGCTAGTGGGAAGCTGCTGTGGAGCACTGGGAGCCCAGTTCAGTGCTCTGCGATGACCTAGGGGAGTGGGATGGGGCAGGGAGGTGGGGACAGCGGGAGAGGCCCAAGAGGGTGAGGACCTGTGTATACTCACAGCTGATTTGGGCGTCCCTGGTGGCTCAGATGGTAAAGAATCTGCCTGCAGTGCAGGAGACCTGGGTTTGATCCCTGTCTCAGGAGGATCCTCTGGAGAAGGGAATGGCTACCCACTCCAGTATTCTTGCCTGGATTATTCCAAGGACATGGAGCCTGGTGGGCTTACAGTCCATGGGATTGTAAAAGAGTCGGACATGACTGAGTGACTTTTGCTTTCACAAAGGTGATTTACTTCATCATGCGTCAGAAACTCCCAATATTGTAAAGTAATTATATTCCAATAAAAAAAATTTTCTTAAGAAAGGAACGTCGTTGCATCCATTTGTTTCCATATTGCCTGTGGCAAGTTTCTTTTGCAGTGGCAGAGTTGAATAGTTGTAATCGACCACATGGGCCACAAGCCTACAATATTTACTATCTGGCTGACTTTAGCCAACTTCTGGCTTAGACCCACAGGGGAACCTGCAGTCTCATCTTACCTATACTTTGATGTTCCACATTGCAGCGGTGGATCTGGGAGCAGAGTAGTCCTCTTTGTCAGGAATGCCGAAGCCCCACCCTCACTCTTGTGCTTTTACTCCCTTCAACAACCTTCTATAGATCCATCCCTTTCTCCAAGTTTGCTGGGTTTTTGGAAAAAAAAAAAAAAAAAAAAAAAAATTGTCTTCACTGGGTCTTAGTTGCAGGGCAGGAGATCTTTAGTAGTGGTGTGTGGAATCTAGTTCCTGGACCAAGAACTGCACCAGGCCCCCTGCACTGGAAGTCCCTCTAAGTCTGGTTTGTGTGCCCTCTTAGTGCCCTGTGTCTACCCTGTCTGGTACTAGTCAAATATTACTGTGATTGTCCTACCTGTTACTAATGTGTCTCCCAAACTAGATATAAGCTCCTTCAGGACAGGGGCCATGACTGTCTTATTTAATAACTGACCCTCAGTATCTGGCTCTGAAGTGCTTAAAACCTATTTGTGGAATGGATGGGTGAATGAATGAAATTTATTCTCAGTGGCTCTTGTTTCACTACATTTCATCCTTTGTGCCCTTATGTTCAGGGACAGCTCCTCCTAATCCTGCTTCCCTTTAGGTGGTCTCACTTAGTTTTTTTCTATTGAAATGTGCTTTCAGGAAATGATTAAGCTCATTCTTAAAGGACTGATAGAGATTAATTTAAGTGCCACGAGAGCAGAAAACTTGTCTATGTTATTTTCCCCATTTATCTAATGCCAGTAAAGGGCATGGCAACAAAGAAGGTATTCAGTAGATATTTGCTGAATAAATTAATGTTTATGGTAGCTTAATGTTGGGTTAAACCAAAGGAATACTTTTCAGATTGTGGAATTTCTGGCGTCAGAAGAGCCAAGTTGGGAATATTTTTGGAAATGGAATGTCTTCATTTGTGCTTCTGAAATGTAACTAATTCAGACTTCCTCTTGCCCTTAACTATAACTAGGAACTTAGTCCGTGGGGACAGTTTTGGCATCTTGGGTGTCAGTGTAGGTGATAGGAAATGTTGGTATACCATGAATTAGCAGGGTATGAAGAGCCAAGGCTTCCCTGGTAACTCAGATGGTAAAGACTTACATACTTAAGAAAAGCCAGGGAAGGTGGGTTATTTTGTGAGTCTGCTATCTTTTAGCTCCCATATCTCAAAGTTCTTTAACCCCTTAATCACAGGAATTGTTTTTTTTCCCCAGTGTTTGAGTGGCCTTGACAGCTAAGCTTCTGAACTCCAATTCTAGCTCGGCTCTTCCTGCCAGCTGTGATCATGAGGGTGCTCTCAGTTCCAGGTGCTGGAAGAACAGAAGCTTCCCTCTCCAGGCCAGTGCCCTGTCATCCTGTCAGCTCTCACTTTCTTTCACCAGTGCCTCTTGAGACTCTCTGTGCCAGGGATTTGGGCTGCTGCTGGCCATGGACGCTCCTGAGAGGTACCACCTATTACCGGCCAGTATCCTATTTTTCCCAGGCTAGGCTCCTGTCTTTCTCTAGGGCCCTGAGTCTGAACTGGTTAAAAAAAAAAAAAAAAAAAGTTGGAAATCTCTCAGCAAATCCTCAATATCTTTTGCATCCTTCCAGAGTGCTGGAGAGCTGATGAAGTTCCCCCTCGGAGATTTTCTCCCGGTTAGCAGCTTAGACAGGGCCCAGAGGAGAGGGGAGGGGCAGGTAGGGAGAGTGAGAGAAAGGACAGACATCTTCTTCCACATCTTTGCTGTTTCCCTGGGGCGAGGCTGGCAAAGACAGGCTAGATTAGCTAATAGAGACTTTCTCCCCACTATCACTGATTTCAGGTCTCTTTTCATGGGTGGAGGGCATATAAGGGATTCAGTTTAGATCTAAAGCTTTGGGCTCCCGGGGTCCCTAGTCAGAGGACACCCCTTCCCAGTCTCCTCCTTCTCAGCTTGCTTGAGAAAATACTCTATTCTTTCTTTCTTAAGATTTTTTTGATGCAGACCATTTTTTTTAAAGTCTTTGTTGAATTTGTTACAATACTGCAGGCCATTTTTTTTTAAAGTATTGAATTTGTTACAATATTGCTTCTGGCCTTTTTTTCCCTCTTCTTTTAAATTATGGAAGTATGATGTACAGGAGACTTGGAAAATACAGGACAAAGTTACATATATAGTTCCACTTATAATTCTTTTCTTTTTTAATGTTTTGGTATTTTGGCCACACGGCATATGGGATTTTAGCCCCCGACCAGCGATGGAATCTACATCCCCTGCATTGGAAGGTAAAGTGTCAACCCCTGGACCACCAGGGAAGACCCCTAGCTACTCTGTTCTTGACTCTCCACAGTTCTAGTCGTGCCCCTGCCTAAGGATATGCACAAATTCTCTGAGGGCATTTGGTCTTGACCTTTCGATGCCTTCTTTGTCTGAGTGGCTGGCTCACCTGGGTGGGTGTCCATGAGGTCTTCCTAGAATCTCCAGGCTTTCTAACTGGCTTGGTAGCTCGTGTGCAGAAAGACAGTGCCTTGGTCCACGTGATGCCTGTAGCAAGTGAGAGCAGGAAAACCATGTGAGAGAGACCAACTTCTTGGTCCATCGGGCGGCTACAGATCCCTTCTTTTCTGGAATGTACCACCAGCCCAGGGATGAACTGTGACAAATATTTGGCCTCAGGCAACCCTGGCACCCAGGGAATGCTCTTGATGCATGTGTGTTTTCTCACAGAATCATAAAGCCCAGCAGCTCTCGGTGCCAGAGGCTGCGGAGACTTTCTGTGTTTTTCGACCATTCATTCGTGATTACATACCCCCCTGAACACCTGCAAGACCAATTCATAAAGCGAGCATTCATGGACTTTGGCAAGGCCTTCATGGGAACGGCAGAGCATGGGCCACGGTCATTGTATCTCCAGATAAAAACATTCTCTTACCAAGGAGGCCTCTGAAAATAGAAGCAGGCTGCAATTTCAGTTCCACACCGCGGGGTATTAAAAAGAAAAGTGTTGCTTCACCTCGTCTCTTTATAAAGTCAGCAGGCTGTGGGGCTGTGGCGATCCTGGACAAATCCTCTTTCAGGACCCTTTGGGGAGCCAAGAACAAGGCAGTGGTGGGCACGGCGTTGATTGTGACAGAGGACGGGCCGGCCATCGGTGTGGTACAGCATGCTCCCTTGCAAGTTACACTGATTTACAGCCGGATAACAGGAAACACGGAGCTTGGGTGGCCTTCTGTGTAATTCTGGGTGACAGATTGCTCCTGCCACTTACAAAAGCAGTGCCATAATTAATCCAAAAAGGCCAATGATCATAAATAACCACTAAAAAAATAACATCTTTATATAAAATATGGAGTCGACTTTTAACGTGATTCTCTTTCACCTTGATTTTTTTGCTTTTAAGTGCTTGCTATTAAATGACAAAATGGCTGCGGCTGGTACAGGAAGGCTCTGAGAACTGGTGTGGGGATGCAGTGGCCCAGCCTATCTGAGCTGAGGGACAGAGCCAGAGGTATGTTCAGAAGTACTGAGAGGGCCATTGCAACAGAATAAGCTGGGACTTACCTGGGTACCTGGAAGCCTGGGCACCTGAAGAATAGAAAAATACTTTGTCTATAGAGGCAAAATGAAGTTGATGTTGATGAATCATCAGATGAAATTGGCTTTCCTGGATGATTTAGCAGGGTTTTGCTTATGTGTGTATGTGAGGGGGGTGGCTGGGGGCTGGGGAGGGCCCCAGATCTCCACTTGGCTCTGCCTGTGTAGACAGCCTCCAGTGCTTAATTAGCCTCCTGAAGTGTCTCATTCTCAGATAACAGCTTATACGCTAGAAGAAGGAATGCTCACAGTATGTTTTATCCTCACACGTATAAACACACATCGTCACAAACTCATTTAGGTTCGAAAGGACTTTTAATGGGACATCTGGCTCTCTTCCACGCCTTCTTGTCAAGGCAAAGTAAGTTCCCTTGTGAATATCCCATTGCAACCCCATGGATGGCTAGAATCTGTGGCTACATAGAAAATTTTTTTGTGTCTCTTGTTACTGATTCAGCTAGCACAAGGAAACAAATGGAAAATGGTTGAACCTAAGAAATCACAGTCAGAATTTCCATATATATCATTGCCCTCAAAGATGGGGGAAGCTTAAGAACTGAGCAAACAAGAGAAACAATGGCTAGGACTCTGAACTGAGAGAGGACAGTGGTCATGGTGGTGAGATGACTTGGAACTCTAGTAAAAATCCTGCTCTTCTTCAGTTATGGGAAGCAATAGAATGTAGTGACCAGAATAATGGACTCTGGAGCTAGACTCCTTGGATTTGAATGCAGCTCTGTTATATATAGGGGTTGGGGGACACAGGTTTGATTTCCTGCCAGGGAACTAAGATCCTACATGCTGTGCAGCATGGCCAAAAATAAATAAATAAAAATCCAAGTTGTTAAATACTCTGTAACTGTTGTTAACCTTGGAGGGTTATTGCAAGTATGAAACAAATTAACATATACAAAACACTTTAAACAGTGCCCAGTGACATCAATGTGAATTGTCACTAAGTTATGCAGATCATTGGTTATTGATAAATAATTGCATTTCTAGAATCACTCATTGCATTTCTAGAAGTGGTTGTTCTCCTCCATGTTTAGCAATAACATTAAGCGCTTACTATGTACTGGACAATGCACATGCCTCAATCTTTTAAAATTTTATTTATTATTAAAGTATAGTTGACATACAGTATTTTATTAGTTTCAGGTGTACAACATATAATTCAATATTTTAGTTTTAATATTTTTTATTGAAGTATTTACAATGTTGTGTTAATTTCTGCTGTACAGCAAAATGACTCCGTTATGCATATGTATATATTCTTTTTAAAATATTCTTTTCCATTATGGTTTATCATTGGATATTGAATCTAGTTCTCTGTGCTATACAGTGGGACCTTGTTTATCCATTCTATGGAAAAGCTTGTATCTGCTAACCCAAACTTCCCACTCTATTCCTCCTGCAACTCCCTTCCTCTTGGCAACCACCAAATCTGTTCTCTATGTCCAAGAAGCTGTTTCTGCTTCATAAGTAGGCTCATTTGTGTCATATTTTAAGTTCCACATATAAGTGATACATATGGTATTTGTCATTCTCTTCTGACTTGGTATGGTAATCTCTAGTTGCATCCATGTTACTATAACTGGCATTATTTTGCTCTTTTTATACACCTCATCTCTTTAATACTTAAAACAGCCTTCCATTTTATGAAAGAGAGCACTCAAGACTAGAAAGAATAGAGACTTCCCGGGTGGTCCAGGGGCTAAGACTCTGCACTGCCAATGCAGGGGCCCCGGGTTCAATCCCTGGTCAGTGAGCTCGACTCCACGCACCACAACTAAGACCCTGTGCAGCCAAATTAAAATAAATAAATGATTTTTTAAAAGGTTAGAGTAATTTGTTGAAGATCACACAGCCAATAAGCCGTAGATCTAGAATTAAATCCACATCGACTCCAACAAGGGTGGTTTTAATTAACAAGCTCTCCCACCTATTATTTCCCTTGGAAAAGTTGAAAGTTGTGACAAATTTTGTTTTCCAACCTTTTCATAGTTGTTCTTACTGTCCTGGTGTCGATACTTTTGAAAGTGAGACACAGCCAGGCTGAGAGTAGTAAAGATTCATGTTCCCATAGCAGTGCTCTTCCTGAGGAGACCCAGGACCAAGTACAGAGGGCAACCAGTCTGCAGTTAATCCATGCTGAGTACACCGCCTGCCACCACCCACACCGCCCCAAACCACAGTGCCCTCCTTAGGAAAATGGGGATAATAAAAACCTACCTTGCTGCCAGGAGAAGATAAGTACATGGAATGATAAGCAATGATGAGGAGAACTGCTTGAATGGGCCAGAGAATACTTAGGGGGTAGGAAGCTGATGTAGAAAAATGGAGAAAATGCTGAGGTAAGGATAAAGAGACCTGGATTTTAAAGAAACATAACCTCAGTTTCCTCAGTTGAATCAGTTATGATTGTGGTGATGGCTACCTAAATCTACACAGGTTATAGATATGTATACATCAATATTAAATACATATATGATATATATGATTCTTAATGAGATGGGACTAGCAGACCACTTTACCTGTCTCCTGAGAAACCTGTATTCAGGTCAAGAAGCAACAGTTAGAACCATTCATGGAACAACAGACTGGTTCCAAATTGGGAAAGGAGTATGTCAGGGCTGTATATTGTCATCCTACTTACTTAACTTACACTCAGAGTACATGTAAATGCTGGGATGGATGAATCACAAGCTGGAATCAAGATTGCCAGGAGAAATACCAACAACCTCAGTTATGCAGATGATACCATGCTAATGGCAGAGAGTGAAGAGGAAATAAAGAGCCTCTTGATGAGGGTGGAAGAGGAGAGTGAAAAAGCTGGCTTGAAACTCAACATTCAAAAAGCTAAGTGGCATTTGGTCCCATTACTTCATGGCAAATAGAAGAGGAAAAACTGGAACCAGTGACAGATTTTATTTTCTTGGGCTCCAAAATCACTGCAGATGGTAACTGCAGCCATGAAATTAAAAGATGCTTCCCCCTTGGAGGAAAGCTATGACAAACCTAGATAGTGTATTAAAAATAAAGACATCAAAAGCTGTGGCTTTTCCAGTAGTCATGTATGGACGTCAGAGCTGGACCATAAAGAAGGCTGAGTGCCAAAGAACTGATGCTTTTGAACTATGGTGCTAGAGAAGACTGTTGAGAGTCTCTTGAACAGCAAGGAGATCAAACCGGTCAATCCTAAAGGAAATCAATCCTTGATATTCATTGGAAGGACTGATGCTGAAGCTGAAGCTCTAATACTTTGGCCACCTGATTTGAAGAGCCGACTCATTGGAAAAGACTCTGATGCTGGGAAAGATTGAAGGCAAAAGGAGAATGGGGTGGCAGAGGATGAGATGGTTGGATAGCATCACCAACTCAGTGGACATGAACTTAAGCAAACTCTAAGAGGCAGTGAAGGACAGGGAACCCTGGCATGCTGTAGTCCATGGAGTGGAAAAGTTGGCCACAACTGAGTGACTGAAAAACAACAATGTATATACTTGTAAATGTATGTGCGCATCTAAGTATGAGTAAATCACACACACACACACACACACACCCCAAGAGTATTTCACTTTATATAAATAAGAAACTTTAATTTCAAAAGCAAAACAAGCCTACCTTGAAGGGCCTTTTCTATGTTTAAATGAAATAATGAAGCCTGACAACCAGGCGTGTGTTTGGTATTCAGTAAATATGTCATTAGTATCAGCAATGGCCACCTCAAAGATCTCAATGCATTGTTCTGGGGAAGAAAAGGTGATGAATAAATTTAGAAAATTTCATCAGCTGCACAACAAGAATGCTACATCGACTTCTATCTCCTAACATTAATACATAGCAAAGTAATATGAAGCAAATCATTATTTAAGTAATCCGATCTGTGCAAAAATGTCAGTAAAACTAGGTCTCAACCATGTTTGGATTGTCCTCATGGTAGGACTTTTGTTTTGTTACAGATATTCCCTAAGCCTCACATTGTACTTTGTATGGAAGTAGGCAGGATCTATAATGCTTGCAAAAGGCAACAAGATTTGTAAGAATGATTTCTTGTTATCCTGTTTTTGTCAGCTCTTAACCTGAAGCTTGATTTAGCTCCATCCACGGGTGTAGACTCAACATAGCAAGAAGTAGAGGTTGTCAGTTACTTAATAACGATGAGACTCCGGATAATTTAGGCAGGATAAAAAAGCTTGCTCTTTTCTGGATGATCTGGTTAATTATCTGATTAAATTAGGTTAAAACCTTTTTGTCAGGGGTGGTCTCTAATTATCTGGAAAACCAGGTAACTGTGTCCTTTTAAAAGCCTGTAGGCTTGAATTATTCATCGACATAACCCAGAATCCCAGGAAGACACCCAATTCTTCATCTGCATTTTTTGTGCATGGTTTTGGATTTAGGCCCTTGAGCTGCTCTACTTACAGCTTCTTATAGATGCAAAATCCTCAAACCATCTCCATTATTTTTTTCTTTTTCTTTTACAAACGAGAGCTCCACCTTTGAGCTGTGAGCACACGGTGCTCAACTTGGAAGATCGGTAGCAAATTTTCCCAAGAGACACAAACAAACACATACATAACTGGAATATCAATGAGGTCTTTTTAGAAGCGACACATTAAAATTCAAGGCAGGAGATAATGAGATAAGCAGCAAGTTACAGGTTTCTTAATTCTAGCATGAAAGGAGAGGGGGGAAAAAAGGAAAGAACAGAAAACTCCTATAAAATAGCTTGGCACAAGGATCTCCTGGGCTTGCTAGTAAGCTTGCTTGGGGAGGGAGTAAGGGGGTGTTTAACCAGTTACCTCAGTGACATAAGTGCAAGGGGAAAAACTGTTTTCAAGGTGACAAGAGAGTATTAAAACTATGTGAAACCTTCTTTTTTTTTTTTTTTCTGAACCTAGTTTATGTCTGTGTCCTGCCCCATGACCACATTCCTGAGTCAAATATACAACGTCTCTTCTGGTGATGGCTTGACCCTTTCATAACTATTCTGGGGAAAAATTGGTGCCATTTCTTGAGAACAGACTGTGTACCAGGCACAGTACTGGGGACTCTGATCTCATTTACTGCAGGCAACTTAAGAGCAAACCTGTGCCGCAATGCTGTGACTGATGGGGACATTGAGGCGCCAGGGTTCTTGTCCAAGGCTGGGAATCAGACCCAGGTTGCTCGGACTTCAAAGCCAGGCTCCGCCTCAGCTGCCCTCTGAGCCACTTAAGTGATGCCCAGGCACATTGTCTGCCAGGCTTCAGTCTGCCATAGGAAAGAAGTAGAATGAGTCTACTTAGTGGAGTGCAGTTGGTAGAGCACTTGACTTGCAGCCAGAAAATCTAGGCATGAGGCCAGCCTTTAGCTGTGTGGCATTGGCAGAGTTACTTAACCTCTCTGCGTCAGTTTCCTCTTTGGTAAAAGTGAGACACTGATGCCTGTAGTTCAGGGGGTGTGGTGAGGCTTGATATTTATTAGTGAAAGCATGGGAGTACTCAATTCATGTTTAAGAAATATAACTCAAACTAACCAGCCAAACCAAACAAAAATCAAGATTCAAAGACCAGGAAGAAATCAGAATAAATAACCAAATAATTTAAAGTTTAATTCCTCTCTAGTCTCACTGTTCTCACCTGAAGTTAGGTCTCATCTTCTCACCTGGACTTTTGCTACATTCTCTATTAACTTCACTTGTCTCCAAGGTTTGTCTCTTTCAAGGCCTCCTCCAACCTGCTATCAAAGGCAGCCTTCAAAAACTAAAGGATAGTCATGTGAGAGCCCTGCTTAATATCCTCCATCAACTATGAGATGAAATCCAAATTCCTCACTGCAATGTGGACCTGTAGTTTTTCTTTCTTTTTTTAGTTAAACTTCTATTATAAAAATTTTCAAGCATTTAGGAAAGTCGAAAGAATAGGGAATAATCTATATGCCCACCACCCAGATTCAATAATTATTAACATTTAGCCCTATTGGTCTTATGTGCCTTTTCTATTGAATCATATGAAGTTCATTTGCAGACATCATGGCACAACATGCCCTGTATACATAAGGGGCTTCCCAGGTGGCGCTAGTGGTAAAGAACCCACTTGCCAATGCAGGAGATGTAAGGGATGTGGCTTCGATCCCTGGGTCTGAAAGATCTCCTGGAAGAGGGCACAGCAGTGCATGGCAACCCACTCTGGTATTCTTGCTGGGAAATCCCATGGACAGAGGAGACTGGCGGGCTACAGTCCATGGGGTTTCAAAAGAGTCACACATGACTTAGTGACTACACAACAACAACAAGCCCTTTACACATTTTGATCAATCTAATAGCACCAGGAGAATGGTGGAGGGAATCTACTTAAAGGCTGTATTTCACCAACTTCCATATTCAGTTTGCAGATGAGCAAATAAAGCTCCAGTATTTAAAAAGACTCTTTCTCAGTAGGAGTAGTGTTAGAAACACACGATCCTATTCTTAACTTTTCTGTTCTTGTTCATTTCTCATTGTTCTTTGTTAGACTTGGAACTTCACAACCAAACGCTTCAAGGATCAGAAAGCTGACACTCTAGAAGTTATGGTTATTGTTGTTCAGTTACTAAGTCGTGTCCAACTCTTTGTAACCCCATGGACTGCAGCACACCAGGCTTCCCTGTCCTTCACAAACTTCCAGGAGTTTGCTTGAACTCATGTCAATTGAGTCCAGGATGCCATCCAACCATCTCATCCTCTGTTGCCCCCTTCTCCTTTTGCTCTCAATCTTTCCCAGCATCAGGGCCTTTCCAGTGAGTTGGCTTTTTGCGTCAGGTGGCCAAAAATTGGAGCTTTAGCATCAGTCCTTCCAATGAATATTCAGGGTTAATTTCATTTAGGCTTGACTGGTTTGATCTCCTTGCAGTCCAAGAGACTCTCAAGGGTCTTCTCCAGCACCACAGTTCAAAAGCATCAATTCTTTGGCACTCAGCCTTCTTTATAGTCCAGCTCTTACATCTGTATAAGACTCCTGGAAAAACCATAGCTTGGACTATACAGACTTTTGTTGGCAAAGTGAAGTTATGGAAGTAGGGTAAATTTTTTGCAGTTTTAGCTATGCACCTTGGTTTAGAAGACAAGCCTTGGTCTTTGGACTTGAAGATTCCACACAAGTCAGCTTTATGAAGGAAGTCTTTTGTATCCATATTTCCTACATCTTGTTTGGGGGTGGGGAGAAAAGCTCCTGTAGTTTGAGACAGAATTTACTTTAAAATAGTGGTTTCAATGTTGACTGTATGCTGGAATCACTTCAGTGCTTAAAAATACCAATGCCTCAGTCCCATACCCTTTTTCCAATTTTTTGGTCTGAGGTGCAGTGTGGAGAGTGGGATTTTGAAAGATCCTCATATGTTCCCGGTGTACAAACAGGGCTGAGAACAGCTCTTTTGGCTCCCTTAGCTCTAAAATATTCCCAAGAGCTCTTAGCATCGCGTTGTATCCATGGCTGTTTGAGGCCTTGAAGGAAATTAGAATGAGAACAAAGAGAAAGGAAGTTAAGGCACAAGAAAGTATTCAGAATAAAGGTTCATTATTAACCAACCCAGTAATGGAGGGAAAAGATATTTTCATTTCTGCCAAAGGCCATATGTGAGTGCCTGTGGGGGAAAGCATATCCATAGCTTTGTGACTGAACCAATAATTCATATCTGATTCAGAAGCTGACTTTGTTGGATTATAGCTCTACAGCTGTTCTCATTCTAAGGCCAGCCTCTCCCAATGGGACTTATTGTAGCAACACGTCTCATTTATAGAACTCATATGCAGGGGCCTGGAGACCCCAAACTGTAAATTAAAACCTTGTGTATATTACTTTGGTGAATTCAATTCAAAAGCATTTTGGCTTCTCCAAACAGGCCATTTTCACTACAGACGGGAGGAGGAAACACAATGGAAAGGAAATAGGTCTTTCGTATTCACCCTTTCTATTTCTGGTAGGAGGTCTCGACACAAAGGTAATCATGGAAATAAATTCTAGTAAAATGTTGAGGCTTTGGTCAGACCTGGTACTGGCATGTGTGGAAGGGGGAGGAGGAGAAGCAAGCAAGCAGCAAAAGTGTTAGAGCTGGAAAATTCCTCAGCGAGCACCTTCTCATAGGAGACCACTGCAGAGGTTACTTGGTTTTGAGAACTTTTTTTTCCACGTTGACACTAGAGAAGGAAGCTGAGGACAAGAGAGGGAAAGTGTGTTGACTAAAGTCACATAGTGAATTAGCAGATGAGGTTGAACTAAAAGCTCTTTGTCTGGTTGCATAATCAGTGTCCTCTCTTTTATCCTGATGGCTTTGAAGGTACCATGAAGCCATTAAAGGAGAACTAAGAGTCAAGAAAGCATTCTAGGTGTTTGTTTAGTTGCTAAGTCATATCCAACTCTTCGCGACCCCATGGACTGTAGCCCACCAGGCTCCTCTGTCCATGGGATTTCCTAGGCAAGAATACTAGAGTGGGTTGCCATTTTCTTCTCAAGGGAAGAAAGTATTCTAGGTACTGTTTCTAAAACAAAGGAAGACTATGAATCAGAAAACATTTCCAGGAGTTTCAGTTTATAAGAATTCTCCTGGTTTGTCCCATGTAAGATATGGCTAGGGCTTGAGAATAATCTAAGATGTGGGAGACATTTTAGAGGGAGAACCAATGAGATCTGGGACTTATTGGACACTGGAGAAGAGAAAAAGGACAGTGAATAAGGACACTCAGATGTGATCTAGAAATGCTTCGTTCGATTGCAAAAAAAAAAAAAAGATTGCTAGTGACCTGGTACTTTCTGTTCATCCCTACTGTTTCACTTTCATTCATCTTTTGTTTCTTATTAATACATCACAGTGAAATATGGGGAAGGTAAAGATTACAATTGTTGGGACAAGGCAGAACAGAATGTGGATTTGATGGGGGTGGACAGCCCACCTGGGTTAATCTATTCCACACACAACAGACAGTTTTATGAGTACCCTCTGCGTACTGGGCACTCAGGATGTAGAGAGAAATAAAACCCAGCCCCATCCCAGCAAGAACTCAGTTTGATGGGATTGTATAGTGATCAGACAATGGTGTTAGTCTTCTGTGAGGAAGCTGAGGAAAGAGTTGGGGGCAGGATGGAGCCATGGTCGAAGTATCCAGGAAGAAGTAACATACACACATGCATATATATATATATTTCACTGCGCCGGGTCTTAGTTGCAGCATGCGGGATCTTTAGTTGCAGCATGTGGGATCTAGTTCCCTGACCAGGGATTGAACCCAGACCCCCTGCACTGAGAGCACTTGAGTCTTAGCCAGTGGACCACCAGGCAAATCCCAAGAAGTAACTTTTAAGCTGGTCTTTATGGGATGCATGGGAGTTTGTTGGGGGAAGTGGCAAAGCAGAGAAAGCACCATGTACAAAGTCATGGGGATGTAACAAAACAAAACAAAAAAACCCTATGGTTGAAGCTTAGTAACCAGTTGGGTAGGTCTAGAGGATAGGATGTGAGGGGCCATTGGGAGAAATTAAAGTGGAAGGGTGATTTGAGGCCAAATTAGGAAGCTGTGCTAAGGCATACAGCCTGTACCCTTAAGGGACTGGGGTGGGCAGGCATTCATGGCTTAGCAGCACAGGAGTGATGTATTCAGACAGGAGAGTTACAAAGTCATTGTCGGCCTTGAAATGATGTACTAATCAAGGGGAACAGATAGTTGGATGGATCCCAGGCAAGAGTGTCTGGAACAGTCCAGAGAAGGTAGAATAAGGGCTTGAGGATGATTTAAAGTGGGGATAGGTGTGGGGGACATTTTAGAGGGAGAATCAACAAAACCTGTGACTAACTGGATTTTGGAGAAGAGGAAAAGAAGTGAGAGGAAATGATGATTCTCTCATTTTTATGCCTCGAAGATCTATATTTCCCTGCCCAGTTTGTTTATTCAGATGTCTTAGGCAAGGGCTTCAGCAGCTTAGCTGGCTTTCCTTCTCTATGCTGATAGAGCTGGGTGTTTTTCACCTGCCTAAAATCATTAAGACACCAAGGGCCCAGGAGGCACTAGTAGTAAAGAACCCACGTGTCTTTTTTAAAAAATTAATTAATTAATTTTAATTGAAGGATAATTACTTTACAATATTGTGATGGTTTTTGCCATACATTGACATGAATCCCCCATCCTGAACCCCCTCCCACCTTCCTCCCTACCCCCATCCCTCTAGGTTGTCCCAGAGCACCGGCTTTGAGTGCCCTGCTTTACGCATTGAATTTGCACTGGTCATCTATTTCACATATGGCGATAAACATGTGTCAGTGCCATTCTCTCAAATCATCCCACCCTTTCCTTCTCCCACAGAGTCCCTAAGTCTGTTATTTACATGTGTCTCTTTTCTGCCTTGCATATAGGATCATTGCTACCATCTTTCTAAATTCCATATATACGCATTAACATACAGAATTGGTGTTTCTCTTTCTGACTGACTTCACTCTGTAAAGTAATAATAGGCTCCAGTTTCATCCACCTCATTAGAACTGACTCAAATGCATTCTTTTCTAATAGCTGAGTAATATTCCACTGTGTATATGTACCACAACTTCCTTATACATTCGTCTGCTGATGGACATCTAGGTGGCTTCCATGTCCTAGCTGTTGTAAACAGTGCTGCAGTGAACACTGGGGTACACGTGTCTCTTTCAATTGTGGTTTCCTCAGTGTGTATGCCCAGCAGTGGGATTGCTGGGTCATACGGCAGTTCTATTCCCAGTTTTATAAGGAATCTCCACACTGTTCTCCATAGTGGCTTTACCAGTTTGTATTCCCACCAACAGTGTAAGAGAATTCCCTTTTCTCCACACCCTCTCCAGCATTTGTTGTTTGTAGACTTTTTGATGATGGTAATTCTGACTGGCATTGAGATGATATCTCATTGTGGTTTTGATTTGCATTTCTCTAATATTGAGCAATGCTGAGCATCTTTTCATGTGTTTATCAGCCATCTAACCTCAGATATGCAGATGACACCACCCTTATGACAGAAAGTGAAGAGGAACTAAAAGCCTCTTGATGAAAGTGAAAGAGGACAGTGAAAAAAGTTGGCTTAAAGCTCAACATTCAGAAAACAAAGATCATGGCATCTGGTCCCATCACTCCATGGGAAATAGATGGAGAAACAGTGGAAACAGTGTCAGACTTTATTTTTGGGCTCCAAAATCATTGTAGATGGTGACTGCAGCCATGAAATTAAAAGACACTTACTCCTTGGAAGAAAAGTTATGACCAACCTAGATAGCATATTCAAAAGCAGAGACATTACTTTGCCAACAAAGGTCCGTCTAGCTAAGGCTATGGTGTTTCCAGTAGTCATGTATGGATGTGAGAGTTGGACTGTGAAGAAAGCTGAGTGCAGAAGAATTGATGCTTTTGAACTGTGGTGTGGGAGAAGACTCCTGAGAGTCCCTTGGACTGCAAGGAGATCCACCCAGTCCATTCTGAAGGAGATCAGCCCTGGGATTTCTTTGGAAGGAATGATGCTAAAGCTGAAACTCCAGTACTTTGGCCACCTCATGCGAAGAGGACTCATTGGAAAAGACTCTGATGCTGGGAGGGATTGGGGGCAGGAGGAGAAGGGGATGACAGAGGATGAGATGGCTGGATGGCATCACTGACTCGATGGATGTGAGTCTGATTGAGCTCTGGGTGTTGGTGATGGACAGGGAGGCCTGGCGTGCTGCGATTCATGGGTTCGCAAAGAGTCGGACACGACTGAGCGACTGAACTGAACTGATACGTCTTCTTTGGAGAAATGTCTGTTTAGTTCTTTTGCTCACTTTTTGACTGGGTTGTTCATGTTTCTGGTATTGAGTTTCTTGAGCTGCTTGTATATTTTGGAGATTAATTCTTTGTCAGTTGTTTCATCTGCTACTATTTTCTCCTATTCTGAAAGCTGCCTTTTCACCTTGCTTATAGTTTCCTTCATTGTGCAAAAGCTTTTAAGTTTAATAAGGTCCCATTTGTTTATTTTTGTTTTTATTTCCATTACTCTGGGAGGTGTGTCATAGATGATCTTGCTGTGATTTATGTCAGAAGAACTTGCTTGTCAATGCAAGAGACATGAGGAGATGTGGGTTTGATCCCTGGGTTGGGAAGATCCCCTGGAGGAGGGCATGGCAACCTACTCCAGTATTCTTTCCTGGAGGATCCTATTGACAGGGGAGCCTGGGGGCTATGGTCCATAGGGTCACAAAGAGTCGGACCCGACTGAAGCAACTTAGCATGCACACAAGAGCTAATATGCTGTTACTCTGCCACTTCCTACTGTTACCACCATCATTACTGATGGTGGCTATTGATGTACTGTTTGGGGAGGTAAGGCATTTACACACCAAACAGACAAGCCCAAAACAAAGTTTCCTTTTGTTCTCTCTAGCCACCCCCTATTTGTACCATTTGTAATCAGAATTTATTTCTTAAACATTTGAAAAGAGCTCACTCTATACAAAGCACTGTGGAAACTCAAGGGAGTAATCCCAGGGCCCAAATGAAAAGCAGCATGAGCATGTCGGGAGTTCAGACAGTGGGACAGCATGAGTCCTGGAACATCAGGACAGCCCTGCGGAGGAGGCAGGCATTAAAATTTAAGTCCTGAAGAAAGGAGCAGGTTTGGATCAATGCTGTGCATCAGAGAGATGGAAGGGCAGCAGAGGAGGAGGCAAAGCTCAAGGGAAGACGTGGATTGGACATGTCTTTGACATATCAAGTGACAGTGACTGGACCAGTGGGGAAAAGCAATCAGGAGGGAGGAGGAAAGGATTGACTTGCGCTCTGGTCTCTGACTTGCTTTCCAGGCCTCTAGGCACAGCCATGTGCTGGACGAAGCCATTTGCACCTTGTTCTGAACTATGTCATGACCCACACTTTGCACCAGTGGGATGATCAGATGGGCTTCTACTGACGATGTCCAGCAAATGGTGACATTTAACTGCTTTTTTGGTTTGTGAAATGAATGAGCAAGAGACTGAGCCTCTGAACTTGGCCGCATTAGCACCTTGCTCTGAGCAACTCACAGACACACTTCCCAGCCTCCTGACTTTAGCCTGCGGCCCAGTACATGCCTCACAAGTAAGCCGGCTTCTCTGCCACAGCCTTTGCTAAGTGAATGGTTTTGAAAGGAGGTGTAGCTTTTGTTTTCTCTTTATCTTTGCTTCTGCATTTCTTGGAATTGAGTTTGCTAACCGTGGTAGAACATGCTGCGATTGTCTCATATAGGGAGTGCAGAGCTGTGCTGTGCTTAGTTGCTCAGTTGTATCTGACTCTGTGACCCCATGGACTGAAGTCCGCCAAGCTCCTCTGTCTAAGGGGGTTCTCCAGGCAAGAATTCAAGGCTAGGTGACTACATTCACTTCCAAGAAGACTCCCTGCAGTTTAATAGGGTGATGTGAATGTGCATAAGGGTGCATGCAGTGAAGAGGAGCTGGTGGGTGGTTTTTGGTCCATAGGGCAGCCAAATAATTCCAAGCTGAACCACTATGGCAATGCCTAGGGGCTTCTTTTAAAGCCCACCCTGGATCTTGATGATGGTGGAGCCTCACTGGGTTGACCTCAGAGAGTTACAGACCACTTGCTGGAGTGGCTTGTAAATTCCATCCCAGGGTGTCTTTACCTGGATCTGGGGAAGGAGCTCAGGTTCACTGTAGGTCTGTTATCCTATGCTTCTTGCTCAACCTCGCCACCCTCCAAGGCCAGAGTTGCTTCTCCCACAAAGCCTGTCCACATCACTACTTCTTGCTGTGATTATTACCTGCCTTACATTTATAAATCTCATTGTCTATACCTCTCCCTCACAAATAATTACATATTATATTACCAAACCACTTGTCATGTTGTCTTTTCTATTGTTTAATCCATATGCTGTTACTTGCATATGCTTTGTTTATGCTTTGTTCCTCTAAATTAATTGTGAGCTTCTTGTGAGTGAGGGTCAGACCCCATGCTTCATTGTATAATCACGTGACTTTGCATCTCCCTGGCACTTCAGAGTGTATAAATCCCTTCCACATCTATTACCTTATTTGAGCTTAACAGTAACGCCGTCTATTTGGAAGGGCTGATATTATCAGCATCCTAATTTCTCAGACGAGGAAGCTTGATATAGGAAATACTAAATGGGTTTCCCAAAGTTACATGGAACCATCATTTTCACAGAGCAAGGACACTGGAGATGTTTAGTAGGTATCATTGATTTGTCTGTTCATTAAATCCTAGCTCAATGCCACAGTCAGCCTGATGCTTTGAGCAATAGGATGTGTATTGAAGGGAGATGTTTGGTTGTAAACACATCCTGAACTCACTGGCTTAATAATACAACCTTCTGCTTCTCTCTCCCTGGTGGAAATGCATTTGGTAAATCAGGATAGCAAGGAGGATAAATCTGATTTTTAACATGTACTCTTCCCCGATATTTTCCTCCAAAGTTTCAGAGAATTTCTTTGCTACCTCACCTCTCATTTTCACACTGCCTCTAAAGGCACAGGTGGGGGTAATGAACAGTGGGTTTGAAAATCCTCCTTTCCAGATGTCATCTATTTAGTTCTTGCGATATTAGTTGGCAGCCATATTCGATTTTAGAAGTGTGAGGATTACTTGAAACCATATGACAGAACTGTTTTTCTTATGGAGCCAAATGTTGAAAAAGGCTTCAGTAATAAAAGTGGTGCAACAGAAATGGAACTCATAAAAGGGATTTTATGCCTCTTATATTTCCAGGAGTCTGTCAACTTGGGAAGGACAGAAGTACAAGTACGTTTTAACATCCTCAGTGGGGGTAAGACCTTTTTCTTCCCAAGTCTATGTAGCACAAAGCAAACCAAAAAGTTGAGTAGAAGTTACTCCCTCCTACTGCCTCTTCTCCCTCTCCATTCCTCCCCTCTCTGCGTCCCATTCTGTCGTTAGTGTATTTAGACTAAAGTTTTCAATTTGTCTGAATTACCTGAAAAGTTGTAAGGATAAATGAGGTGTGAAAGCACTTTGAAAGTAGAGAATTGCTTTGAAGAATCCAAACCCAGTCTAAACAGAACCCTCTGTACTCTATAATCCAAGAAGAAAGAAGACGATGACAGTGATTAACATGAAATTCCGATACGAGGTAAAAGAGAACTGGACTTCTAGGGTGTGTCTCTGGTTCAAAGGCAGCTGCTCTACAGAAAGCAATGCAGTGGAGTTGGAAGGTTTGAAACCACCCCGCTGTCACTTAGTCCTGGTGTCACGAGGGATGACCCATCAGATCTCTTTGAGTGTTTCCTTATCGGTAAAGTGGTCTTAGTAATGCTTGTCTCATTGGGTGGCTGTGAAGAGCAAAGGAGATAAACCATAGGGAAAGCTTTGTAAATGGAAAGGTACTCTGCAAAGGGAAGGGGTTACAGTTATTATTTGGGACAGTATCTTATGCCTCTGACTATATGTGCATTTATGGAAGTGTATTGTGGTTTTTAAATCTTCCTGTGGATGGTTGAGGCACCAAAATACCTACAACAATTGAGCAAGGGCTCAGTTGTGTCCCATTAGTTACTGATTTAGAAGATGAATCAAATGCCCTTGAGAAACCATACCCCACCATTCCCCAAGAGACCCCTCGCTCTTCCCGCAAAGCCCTCTCCTTGAGCCCAGACCTGCCTCCTCATTCCCTTCAGCCTCTGTGCTTTTGTCCATCTTGGTTCTCCAGCCTTGGGAGGGGTGGAGGTGGTTCTTAATTTCCTGTTGGAATCCTGCCCATCCTCAGGGCTCCCTTTGTCCTGTAAAGTCATTTCTTGAACTCTCAGGGAAAGTTACTTCTACAATTATTCTCTAGAAACTCATTCCCCCTTTTTAAACATTTGTGCCTCTATTTCGGAGTGAATTTTCATAGACTTCTTCTAGAACTGTAGCCCTGCCAGGCAAGGTACCTAGTGTATTTCACCAGGTTTCCCCATTGGCCAGCACGGAGGCTGCGTGATATGTTTGTACTCGCTCACGGAATATGAGTGGTTTGGAATCTCTGCAAGGTGCCTGGGCTGAAGTGGGCAAGTACAGCCTACAGAGCCCTGAAGGAAGTGTGTAATAGGTATTTGGAAAATAATTGTTGGCTGAGTACTTGGTTTTCAGCGGAAATATTCAAAAAGCGTTCCTAATTAATCTCTAGTCTGTCACAACATTAAATCCACTGAAACATTTTATCCCTCTGAGCATTTTGGCTCCTCAAGGTCTCACCATAAAGCTGTTTTTAATTTCAGTTTTTTATTTCTATGGGTATATTTTTTTTCTTATTTGAAAAACAGCAAGAACCCAATGTGTAATACTTGGAAACTACAAAAAAAAAAAAAAACCTCAAAGAAGAAAATATTAATAATAATAATACAATATTGAGACACTTTGTTCTATTTTTATTGGGCATGTAATTCTGAGATTAAGTTTTAATGTCTAATTTTATGACATTCTTCACTTAATGGAATGTCAGAGGTGCTTTTCCACATCATTAGAAATTCTGAAAAATATATTTTTCATGACTACAAAATATTCCATCAGATGGATACATCCTAATTTACTAAATCATTACCTTGTACTTGTCACTTAGATTGGATCCAATTTTTGCTCATTATAAAAGATTCACATAAGTTCTTTAAAAAATATTTGTGTTTCAAATTTTCCTTAGAATATATTAATAAAAGAGGAATCACTCAGGTACAAATATTTTTAAGGATCTGGGTGCATTTTTTCCAAATTTATTTGTGGAATACCAATTATATGTATATTTATTAATGAGTATTGTGAGTATTAATGAGTATTGTGTGCCTGTTTCATTGTATTAACTCTATATTTTAGAACTTAAATTGTTTGGCCAATTGTGCTTTTTTCCTAAAGAAGGCATTTTTAGATCAACCAGATTTTAACACATGATACTTATTTAATATTTGTAAATTATTTCTAGAGGTTTTGGAGTGATGAAATCATAGGTGCTATATTCTGAAAGGATGACCTAGTGCCACAATTATCCTGATGTGAATGACATTAACTTTAAATAATACAAAGTGTTATACAAGTGTGAGCTGTTGTTGTTACTACTTCCTAAGGAACAACAGAATTTAGGCATCTGATATATCTAAGGTGTCTACTATAGGAATTTAGGAAGGAAAGAGTCTTCTACAGACCACAAGAATGTAAGGAAGTATATTAAAATTGAATAATAAGCATATATTAAAATGGAAAAATACATCTAGGTCCATTGTGTTACTATATTACCAATCCCCCTACCCGCCCCCAGGTTGAATTCAAAACTTAAAGGGGGTGTGTGTGTGTGTGTGTGTGTGTATGTTATTATCTGACTTTCTTCTAAAGCTTTTAAGTCATTCTTTTCTTTTTAAGGTAGTGAGAGGACAAATACTTTCAGAATGAGTATTTTCTTGGGAAGAATATCTTGAAAGTTACTAAATCACAGAACTCATCAAAAGTGATCAGAACAACAAAATGGAATCAGTCATTAAGAGTTCAAATGGATTAGAGATGTTACAGTTGTATCTTTTTTGTTACAGATGAGGAAACTGAGGTCCCTTGAAATTAAAATAATTCTAAAGGAGAGATGGCAGGGTAGTGCCAGACATTGGTCTCCAATTCAGCTCTTGTTTCTGGTGTAGTGCATTTTCTAATAAACCACTCTGTGTCTCAAAAAGTAATTTTAATAGCATGGTATTGCACAAAGATTTGTGAACTCTTTGTATCTGTTGGCTCAAGATTTTATGCTGGGTGTGTGAATTGGATCACCCTTTATTCTGTTACTTATGGAGATATCACAGGGGAGCCAGTTGTAGTGGACAAATATACAGGGGGAATACTCCACTGGGCCCCAAGAACTTGACAGTGCACCCCAAGATTTTTTTCTACCTATGTGTTTTCATTTGAGACTAATCAGAGTGAAATCATGGTGAAACACTGAGCTTTGTTATATCTGATACAACCAATATCTTTCCGACTCCAAATGCATCATTGCTGAATGTTATAAGTAAGGACAGAGGTTTTAGATAAAGGTTATGAATTTATAATAAAATAACACTAGGCATCAGTTGACTTGAATGCCCAGGGGCCTGGGTCTTGGCTGCCTGAAGCAAAATAAAGAAGAGAATGAGAACAATTCCTATAATTTGGGGATGAGGGTGGAGGGTACTTTAAAAAAGCATCCTGGATTCGAGGTGTTTTTTTTTTTTTTTTTTTTGCTTTAAATAACCAACATTTGTCAATTTCACCACATTATTGTTCAGTTTTGATTTCAAATACCTATATCAGGATTTTCCTTGATAAAGTTAAGTAGACAAAGGCAGACTTGCAATATTTCCCAGTCCCCATTCTTGCTCTCAGATCCATTCCCTGGTTTATCTGGATACCCTTATTTATCTGGATAAGTAAGTCTCTCAAGTCTTCCTAGTGGAGACCTGGCTTTTGTTGATTTTCCATCAAAGCAAGGAAGGGCAAGAGGCCATAAAAGCTAATATTTTCATTTTGTATAACTTGTTGACTTTAGTTCCTGATTGCCACCCTCACTTCTCTCTCCATTTTTAGGCTAACCAATAAGAGGACCACCTCTCCTTTAGCTACCTCCTTATCCAGATTCATACCCTACCTTTCTTTTATTACACAGTTCTTGGGAGTACCAGGCAATAAATCAGCTGGGCAAGGACAGATATGGAAAAGCAATATTTAAAATGAGTTATGATGTAAAAGAGATGACTTGCTATTATGTTTTATCAAAGGCAGCCTCTAACAAGCATAATGTAATTCACAATGCTTAAGCAGGGTGACTTTAATTGCAACAGTCATTAAGCTCACAGGATCATTAAATGCATTAAAAGAGGGAACCGATGAGTTATTGTGAATGAAACAAGCTCCCCCATCCACCCCACTTCACCTCTTTAACTGAAATTGAACTTAGCCTGGGTCTCTGATCTGTTGCAACTCTTGACTTTCTCTCCTCCTTCTGTATCAAGTCACTATTTTAGAACAGGTCAAATACAGAAGTAGGTAAGAGGAAAGGCAGAGGTAGGTATTGTCAAACTACAGGTTAAATTTACTAGCAGATTAAATTTTGTTTTCATAACATTTGAAAGTTTGAAGCCTAGCCATTTACCTACTTTTTATAAGTCTGTGATCTTCAGATGCCTACAGAAAAAGAACTACCCACATATAAGAAGTTCCATTTCCCCAGTAACTACTGAAATGTAAATGGAAACTTATCAAGTTGTTAAAAATAGAAACAAAATGATTTTTCCTATTGATGGAGAGCATATAGGGAAATAGGTACTCTCTTACATTTCTGGTGGGATTTTAAACATTAATACATTTCTGGAAAATGAGTTGGCACTATGTATCAAAAACTTTTAAAACGTATTCATATATGTTGAACCAGAAATTTGGTATCTGGGAAGTTATCACTAAAATCGTTAAGATTTAGCTATGAAGATAAACGTAAAAAGAAATTGGAAATACTCTACATATCCTGCAATAAGAGATTAGTTAAATGAGGTAACATGAAAGTGAAAATCACTCAGTTCCAACCCTTTGGGACCCCCTGGACTATACAAACCATGGAATTCTCCAAGACAGAATACTGGAGTGGGTGGCCGTTCCCTTCTCCAGGAGATCTTCCCTACCCAGGGATCGAACCCAGGTCTCCTGCATTGCAGGCAGATTCTTTACCAGATGAGCCACAAGGGAAGCCCAAGAACACTGGAGTGGGTAGCCTATCCCTTCTCCAGCAGATCTTCCTGACTCAGGAATTGAACCAGTGTCTCCTGCCTGCATTACAGGTGGATTCTTCACTAGCTTAGCTTTGAGGGAAGCTCAAATAAGGGAACACAGAACTAATAAGTGACTATTATACATTTATTTAAAGTGATATTTTAGAAGTATATTTATTGAGAAGGAACAGATGTTAACATAAAGTGATAAAATGTGGACCACAAAATCTTGTGAATGGCATGAACTCATTTTTGTACTATATATCTATAGTAAACGCACATTTACCTTTTCATAGAAAATGGTGGGGATTTATGTTCTGGTCTCTTCAACATCATCTTTCAACATTCATACCCTTTCACCCTACTGTTTGGACATATTGGAATTATTTCAGTTTTTGGATGCAAATGCTCCTTCTCTCTCTTTTCTCCTGAGCCTTGTAGAATAGCATTCCCAACTTTTAGAACACTGTTTCTGCTGTTCATCTATTCACGCACTCTCCTCAAGTTTGGCTCAGAGCTCATGTTCTGTGGTTTCTACTCCAGAAATCCTTTCTTGACCTTTCAAGTCTGGGTTGGGTTCTCCTTCCATCTGCCCCTGTTCCACAGCTTACGTCCATATCCCTGTGATGACCTGTTGATGTGTGTGTGTGACCTGTTCTTTCTATGGGAGGGTTCTTACAGCATTGGGTGTGAGAGCCCTTCTCTAAGACGGCCGCCATCCAGTCTTCACTTTGCTCTTCTGCTTGCCACAGCCCCATGGAGAGGTGGAGTCTATTCTTTCCCTCACCCTGGATCCAGATTGGTTTTAATGACTCACTTTGACCAATAGAATGTAGCAGAAGTTCCTCAGGGAATTGTAAGGCTTTCACTTGGGTTTCTTAGAACACTTCCTGTGGGGAAGTCAGTCTTCGGCTAATTTGTATGACTGCAGTGAGATGGCCAGGCTGTGAGAAATTCACACTCCACTAGGGCTGAGTGGAGTAGCCCTAGAGAATGGGACATTATGGGGAGGGAGAGGGAGAGGGAAGGGGAGAGAGAGACAGGATGGCCCAGGAGCACTGAGGTTCTAGCCATCTTGAAAGTTGCCTCTTCAGCCTACCAGCCCGGCAAACACCAGGGGTATTCAGCTGAGTCATCCTCCAGTTCTTGATCTGCAAATTTCTGGGTGAGATTAAATGGTTGTTTAAGCAACTAAGTTTTGAGGTATTTTGTTATGGTGATAACTGTAATATCAGCTTGGCATGTAGTGAGCCTTCAATAAATATCTAATAAAAGAATGGGGATTTTTGCTTTTTTCCCCCAGTTTACTTTATTTCTCTGTAATGTAATGTGTATAAAAATAAACTCCCCCACCCCCCATTTTTTTTTTTTTTAACAAAAGAAAGAGGTCCCAGGAGAGCTAAAAATGAGAAAGATGTGAAAGATAACAGACTATGGCCAGTTCACCACAGAGTATGTCCAACTTAACCCAATTCTGATTCATTTTGGAAGGCTGGCTTCTCCATGACAGCCTTTGTCTCACTGGAGACATGAATATTTATCTAAAAGCCTAATGCCCTGACAGAGTGAAATAGGACCATAGCCTTGACTTTTTAATCTCTCTGTTTCTAGAACTTCCAGTGATCATAGACAACTTCACCAGGTCAACTTAGCCTTCTATGAGCTTGTCATTCCCTGTTATTTAGGGAAGAGAAACACTAGGCTTCCTTCTGCTTACAGAACAGTCTCATGTTCTTAAGGTTAAGAGCATGGAAGTCTTCATTTTTCTTCTAATAGTGTTTACGCCTATTGGCTCATCATAATGTGGCAGTGGGTGGGGGCATTGTACCGGCTTCTTCCCGTGAGAATTTCTTTCCAGTCTGGACTGCACCTAAGTTTTGCTTATGAAGCCTAGGGAGGGCAATTACTGTCAGCGGCACTTCTAAACCAGTTGAGCATCTGTGTCTAGGATGAATTAGGTGTCCTGGATGGATGGAGTGAAATGCTCTTTAGTGACAAGTGGAGGATTAACTAGATGATCTATGCTAACACTTTGAGCCCAGAAATTCTATGGCATCATGCATTTCCGCTTGGAGAGCTGAGTGCATTGAGCTCTTTCCAACTCTAGCATTTTGGATCCCATTATTCCTTAGATATGTCTGTACATTCTAGATTTCCTGAGACTAAAGTAAAATAAATGAGTTCATGAATGGATGAATAAGATGCATAGCTTTATTAAAAATTTTTATTGTGGCAAAATATGCATAAGATTTAATAACTCACAATTAAATTTTTTAAAGGGTACAGTTTAGTAGCATTATAATGTGTAACCAAGGCTAGTTCTTATTTTCAGAGCTTTTTCATCATCCCTATAACTTGATTTTTAAAATACCTCTACTACTTATTCAAAGGCTATTTTTTCTTATTTCTAGATTCTAAGTGGTTGATGTGGACAAATAACTGACCTTGAGATAAGTGCCTTATGACCCAAATCCTCCATGGAGGAAATCTTCTAGAAACATGTTCACCAGAGTGGTAATACTAAGACAGATTTCTCAATGCAAGGGTTATGTGAGTGATTTTAAATCCTCTGAGAGGAGTGAACATCTAAAAGCGTTAACAGCTACAATTAGTGAATCACTCAGAACATTTTCAGGTTTGGGGGTGAGCCTTGCTCTGTGGGGTCAGTGTCTATTCTCGTCTCTTCCTGCTAACAGATTCCACTCCCCAGGTTCAGAGATGATTGTGTGATCCAGGGTCCCTATCCAGGCCTCTTTCCTAGGCCACAGTAATGGTCCAAGGGATGAGCATAGGACCCAAACTATGTTCAGAATTTTCATTTTGGTTTTTCTCCAATTTCAGTTGAGAGAAGAGGGTCTTCATTTTCATCTCTGATTTTGGAACATTTGGAGTATACATCTGGAATAACTGGCAGCCATGTTAGGTAAGCTAGTTTGGGAGAATAAATCTAATATTTAGAGAGATGCAGAGATAAGAGATGAAGAGACTTCTTAGAACATTTGGTCCTTGGTTTAGTTGTCCCTAAGGCCATATGCATTGCTTTCTGCTGTTGATTTTATTCATCCTCCTCTTTTGCTTGAGTTTTCAGGTGGGTTTATGTCCCTGGTAACCAACAGTCTTGACCAATACACTGTGATTTATAATGGTAGCCAAACTACAGATGTTTATCAGTAATACAGATGCCAGCCACTGTGGCTACCCTGTGATTCTATGGGGTAAACATATGGAGACAGGAAGATAGTGTTTCCTGTATCCATTCATCCACAAGTCCAACCATCTGTCCATCCATACTCCAGCACCCTGGGTATTACATACACATGAATAAAAAGCAACACTTTCAATTGCTAGAATTTTTCTGTCCCGTGAAATCGTACTCATTGTTCAAAATGATTAGCATACAATCTCAGGGTCCATTTCAAGCAAGATGAGACTTAACATAAGGAATTAGGTTGGGCTTCTTCCCGGGTGCCACTAATGGTAAAGAATCTGCCTGCCCATGAGATTCAGGTTTGATCCCTAGGTTGGGAAGATCCCCTGGAGGAGGAAAATGGCAACCCACTCCAATATTCTTGCCTAAAAATTTCCATGGACAAAAGGGGCCTGGTGGGCTACAGTCTATGGGGTTGCAAAGAGTAGGACACAACTGAATGACCCGAGCACATTTAGGTAATTACATAATTGTTGCATGGAGGAACAAACTCTAGGTTGAGCCTCTGGGAATCTCTTAGACCAATACAGTGGAATTGCTCTGCCAAGGGTGGAGCTTCTATTTCTGCCATGATCAGGAGGGAGAGGAATTGGGAGGCCACCCGGGCATTACTGACTTCAAAACAGGAATCAAGAAGCCACTTCAGATGTTTTTAATTGCCCATAAAGCTGGCGATTGGGAAACTTTGATCTGCTGCAGAAAATCCCCAGGTCTCCACAACTGTATTAATACTTACCAGGGGCAGTACTGTTCCAAGGAAATGGACCTCACCTTGCTTCCACCTTCCACACTTGGGTGTATCTAAATGCATACAAAGTTAATTGGATGAAAGGAACAGTGTTCAAGGACTTCCCTGGTAGTCCAGTGGCTCAGAATCCATGGTCCCAAAGCAGGGGGTCTGGGTTAGGGAAATAGTTCCCTCATGCCACAACCAACTAAGTCCTGGTTCAGTCAAATGAATAAATATTAAAAAAACAAAAAAACAAAACAGTGCTTAGTACAGAGGTGTGGATAAGCTTGTTCTCTGTGCTGGTTAAACCTCATATTTGCATTTAGTTTTGGGTACTCTCCTACCTTAAAAGGGAAAAATGATAAGTAATGTATTTGGAGAATGGTGGGGACATGATGAAGAAACCAAAAAAACAAAAACATATTACATAAGGAATAACTGAAGGATCTGGGGATATGTAACTGGGAGAGAGAAAACTCAAGAACTTTCTGCCAGGTTCTGCTAGAAATCTGAAAGGCTAGTTCTTTATGATCCTTAGGGGTAGGATGAAAGCAATAGGAGTTAGATTTGAATGGCCTTAGGAAGAAGCTTCTCCTAATCAAGGCTATAGAATGATTGGACTACTTGAGTCCTCCATCTCTTGAAGGACCCAACCATTGTTTACATGACCAGGTGATAGGGATGTTGTGGAAAATACTGTATTTTTACTTCCCCACCCCATTTTGTATTTTTGATGTTATATTTTATATACCCATGTTTACCCATAACTTTTTATAGTAGCTATAATAGATTTTATACAATTTTTGTCTTTTAATTTTTGTACTAACTTGTTTGGGACTTCCCAGTTGGTGCTAGTGGTAAAGAATCCACCTGCCAATACAGGAAATGAAAGAGATGTGGGTTTGATTCCTGGCTCAGGAAGATCCCCTGGAAAGGATGTGGCAACCCACTCCAGTATTCTTGCCTGGAGAATCCCACAGACAGAGGAGCCTGGCGAGCTATAGTCCAAAGGGTCACAAAGAGTCTGACATAACTGAATTGACTTAGCATGCATACACATCCTAGCTTATTTAAGTGATTGAGCTACAGCCTTTACTATATATTTGCCTTTACTAATGGGATTTTTCCTTTCCTGTAAATTCCTGCTTCCCACAGTAGCCTTTCCTTTTGCACTTAAGAGAAGACCCTTTCACACTTCTTTTAGGGTCAGTTTAGTATTGATGAACTCTTAGTTTTTGCTTGCCTGAAAAGTTCTTTCTCTCTCCCTAAATTCTGAATGATAAATTTGCTGGGCAGAGTATCCTAGATTGTAGGTTTTTCCCTTTTAGCACTTTAAATATATCATGCCACTCCCTTCTGACTTGCAAAGTTTCTGTAGAAAAATTAGCTGATAGCATTATGGGGGTTCCCTTGTGTGTGACTGTTTTTCTGTTGCTATCTTTAGAGTTCTCTCTTTAACTTTTGTAATTTTAATTATGGTATGTCTTGGTGTGTTTCTCTCTTTAACTTTTGTCATTTTAATTATGGTATGTCATTGTCTTTGGGATCCTCTGTGGTTTCTATACATGGATATCTGTTTGCTTCTTCAGGTTTAAGAAGTTTTCAGACATAATTTCATCAAAAATATTTTTGACTCCTTTGTCTCACTTGTCTCCTTCTAGGACATTAGAAGATGCTTACTCCTTGGAAGAAAAGTTATGACCAACCTAGACAGTATATTCAAAAGCAGAGACATTACTTTGCCGACTAAGGTCTGTCTAGTCAAGGCTATGGTTTTTCCTGTGGTCATGTATGGATGTGAGAGTTGGACTGTGAAGAAGGCTGAGCACTTAAGAATTGATGCTTTTGAACTGTGGTGTTGGAGAAGACTCTTGAGAGTCCCTTGGACTGCAAGGAGATCCAACCAGTCCATTCTGAAGATCAGCCCTGGGATTTCTTTGGAAGGAAGGATGCTAAAGCTGAAACTCCAGTACTTTGGCCACCTCATGTGAAGAGTTGACTCACTGGAAAAGACTCTGATGCTGGGAGTGATTGGGGGCAGGAGGAGAAGGGGACGACAGAAGATGAGATGGCTGGATGGCATCACGGACTCGATGTTCTGAGTGAACTCCAGGAGATGGTGATGAACAGGGAGGCCTGGCGTGCTGCGATTCATGGGGTCGCAAAGAGTCGGACACGACTGAGCAACTGAACTGAGGACCCTATAAGTACTATTGATGTTGTTGCAGAGGTTCCTTAAACTCTCCTTATTTTTTAAAATTTGCTTTTCTTTTTGCTATTCTGATTGGGTGATTTCCATTATTCTGTCTTCCAGGTCATATATGCATTCTTCTGTATCAGCTAGTCTGCTGTTAATTACTTGTAGTGTGTTTTTCAGTTCAGTTATATTCTTCAGTTCTCTGGTTCCTTTTTCATATTTTCTAGCTCCTTGTTAAAATTCCCCATGTTCACCAATTCTTTTGCCAAGTTCAGCTAGCATTCTTTTTTGTTGTTTCATTTTTCAATATAAATTTATTTTTTAATTGGAGGTTAATTAATTGATAAACAACATTATATAAGTTTCAGGTGTACAACATAGTGATTTAAAAATTTAAAGGTTATATTCCATTTATAGCTGTTATAAAATATTAGCTATATTCTCTATTGTACAATACATCCTTGTAGTTTATTTTATATACAGTAGTTTGTACCTTTTAATTCCCTATGCCTACCCCTCCCACCTTCCTTCTTCCTACTGGTTTGTTCTCTGTGTCTGTGAGTCTGTTTCTTTAGCATTATTACTAATGCTTTCAACTCTTTGTCTGGTAAACGGTTTATCTCTCTTTTACTAGTTATTTTTTCCATGTTCTTTCATATAAATTCCCGTGTCTTCTCATTTTGTTTAAAAATATTATATTTTTAGATACTAAAGATTTGACTATGTATTCCTTATGAAAATGTTAATTTTGCCAAAGCTCTTCACTTTCCTCAGTCTTCCTGGATAACTGTGCCCATATTAAGGATGGCTTTAGAAAAAATTTATTAGTTTGAATACTGTGTTACTCTCAGGATCCAAAATCAGATCTTATGAAGGGGTCGTGGCTCTGTGGAACTCAGGAAAGGGGCAGATATGGCTGAAATAACCCCTCCAGGGGTTGAAGAATAATAAGAAATAACAGTAGTACCCCTCCAAAAAACGATTCTAGAAATGTATCTTAGAGGAGATTTGGGGTAGAACTGAGATTTGAATGAGGGGTGTAATGGAGTTTGGTAAAAATAATAATAGCTACTGAGCATTGAGTATACCATATTTGTAACACATATCATGTAATACAACATCCTTTTCAGAGCTCCTTGATTTACACATGAGGAAGACGAAGCTCAGAAAGGCTAAATAATTTGTCCAAGGCAACAGTTACTAAGGCCAGGGTTTGAACCCCAGAGTTCATGTGGATGCATACACACCCCCTACATTGCACTTCATGACCAAGCTGGGACACAATAAATACCCAGCTGGTAGTGGAGCCCGGCCTGTTAACAACCTGATCTACACAGCAGGCCAGGAAGGTAAGATAAGGCAAATGTCAGAACTATTTGGGTAATGAACCATTTTTCTTTCTATAGTTGGGATCACTTCAGTTCAGTTCAGTCACTCAGTCATGTCTGACTCTTTGTGACCCCATGAATTGCAGCACGCCAGGCCTCCCTGTCTATCACCAACTCCTGGAGTTCACCCAAACCCACATCCATCGAGTTGGTGATGCCATCCAGCCATCTCATCTTCTGTCGTCCCCTTCTCCTCCTGCCCCCAATCCCTCCCAGCATCAGAGTCTTTTCCAATGAGTCAACTCTTCGCATGAGGTCACCAAAGGACTGGAGTTTCAGCTTTAGCATCCTTCCTTCCAAAGAAATCCCAGGGCTGATCTCCTTCAGAATGGACTGGGTGGATCTCCTTGCAGTCCAAGGGACTCTCAAGAGTCTTCTCCAACACCACAGTTCAAAAGTATCAATTCTTTGGTGCTCAGCCTTCTTCACAGTCCAACTCTCACATCCATACATGACCACAGAAAAAACCATAGCCTTGACTAGACGGACCTTTGTTGGCAAAATAATGTCTCTGCTTTTGAATATGCTATCTAGGTTGGTCATAGTTGGGATAACACAGTCAAATCTGTACATAGCTGAGGAATGCTATTTTTGAGACATCTGTAATAATTTATTTCACTACCACTTATTTCAGTCCCAGTTTCTTATCCATAAAATAGAAATAAAAGTAATTGCCTGAAAAGGGTCATACGAGGATTCATTGAGATAATATATGTAAAAGAGTTTGCCTAGAGTGTGGTTATCAAATAAAAGGGAGTTGACTCTAAATTCCCAAATCAGGAGTTGTTTTGCCTTTACGGACACGGTCTCAGTCTTAGACCGTCTAGTCAATTAGAAAGACAGAGGAACATAGATGAAGAAAACAGACTTGTGGGCATAGCGGAGGAAGAAGACGGGAGGACGAATGGAGACAATGGCATTAAAACATATACATTATAGTGTGTAAAACAGAAAGCTATTGAGGAGCTGCTGTACAACACAAGGAGCTCAGCCTGGCGCTCTGTGATGACCTAGAGGGCTGGGATAGGGGAGGTGGGAAGGAGACTCAGGAGGGTACACTTATGGCTGATTTGCGCTGATGTATGGCAGAAACCAGCACAACATTGTAAAGCAATTATCCTCCAATCAAAAATTATTATTTTTTAAATAAAAAGAACAATGGAAAGGAGGCATTTTTGAATTCTGGGGAGATCTTTTTTTTTTTTTTTTTTTTTTTAAAGGAATTTCATCTGTGAAAGCTTATTCAGGTCTACCTGTGGTTATATCCAAACAGGCAGGGAAAGTAGGGAGTTCAGCTTAAATTCAGTGAATCCAATGTATGTTCAGGTACAGCCACTATTTCTGTAAAAGACTGCTGCTACTGCTGCTAAGTTGCTTCAGTCGTGTCCAACTCTGCGACCCCATAGATGGCAGCCCACCAGGCTCCGCTGCCCCTGGGATTCTCCAGGCAAGAACACTGGAGTGGGTTGCCGTTTCCTTCTCCATCTGTAAAAGACTAGGCAGCTGTTTATGTGACAGGATCTGAAAGGCCCAGAAAGGCCTCCTGTCCTCAAAACTTTCCTCTTTCAATCAGACATTGAATCTAAAATTCCATTTTGAGAAATCTCCTCTTGGGTAAGCCACTGATTCTCAGACTTTGTATCAGAATTGCCTGAAGAACTTACTAATATTTGAAATAGTGACCCTAGAAGACTTCCCTGGTGGTCCAGTGATTATGAATCCACCTTCCAGTGCAGGGGGTGCAGGTTTGATCCCTGATTGGGGAGCTAAGATCTTACATGCCCCCAAAAAACAAAACAAGCAGTAGGGAGCTCGTGTACACCTTGCTGATTCATGTCAATGTATGGCAAAACCAATACAGTATTATAACATAGAATAATGTAAAAATAAAATTAAAAAAAATTAAAGTTGATAAATACCAAAAAAAAAAAAAATTCAATAAAGACTTTTAAAAATGACCTACACCAAAAAAAAAAAAAGTCTTAAAAAATATTGACCCTGGGACTACTGAGTCAGACTCTTTGGGGGTTGGGGCTCAGGCCACTATAATTTTAACTAGATGAGTCTAATGCACAACAAAGCTTGAAAATACCAGATCAAGGCATTATATCCACAGAAGTCCCTATTAAATTTCAAGTTTTCTCTTGGGAAGTTGCCATGGTTATCAAATTATAGCTTCTACTTCCTCCTTCTACTAAAACTGTTATGGTCCGTAGCATCAGTAATCTCTTTGTTGCCAGGTCTAATGGATTATTTTTGGTCTTCATATATTATGGCATCTCTCCGTCTCTGCTCAGCATCTGATGCTGTTCCCTTTTCCTCTTCTCTTAATCTCTGAGATATCAATCTCTCCCACTTTTCTGCCTTATGTCCTTGACTGTTTCTCAGTTTCTTTAGCTGGCTTACCCTTCTCCTTTTCAACTCCAAATATAGAAGTATTCATAAGGAAATAAGGCTTCCAGCAGGCCCCCATTTTTTCCGGTATACACTTTCCCTGTATTTAAATAGCTAGCGGCTAGCCATTTCCAAAATTTTACTTCCTACCTAGTCTTCTTCCAGAGCTCCAGTGCAGTGGTCTCTCTGCTCAGTCCTGTCTGACTCTCTGCAACCGCATGGACTGTAGACCGCCAGGCTTCTCTGTTCATGGGATTTTTCAGGCAAGAATACTAGAGTGGGTTGCTATTTCCTTCTCCAGGGGGTCTTCCTGACCCAGTGATTGAATCTGCATCTCCTGTGTCTCCTGCACTGCAGCCAGATTCTTTACTGCTGAGCCATTGGGGAAGCCCCGGTTTTGTGCTACCAACTATTAATACCTACTTGGATATCTTATGATTATCTTGAACTCAGTGGGTTGAATAGGATACTTAGACTCTCCCTTCCCCCACATCCTCTCTAATTTACACTTCTCAGGAAATGATATCACAATCCACCCAGTTACTCAAACTAGAACTTAGACATCACATGGAATCCTACTTCTCTCTCATCACACACATCCACTCCATCAGCAAATCATCCCTTCCCAAATGAATCTTGACTCTTTCCATCTCTCAGTCAGATTCCTTCTTAGTATCCCCCTATTACCTTTTTTATATCATTCTCAAGGAACCCAGGTCATTCTTTTAAATAACTCAAAACATAAAAACATAAATTAGATCATTGATTTCTTCCCTTAAACATTCAGTGGCTTCACACTGCATTTAGAGTAAAACTGTTATCTTACTGTTTCTGTAAGGTACTTCCTAACTTTTTTCTCATCTTGGTCTACAGGCTCTTTATGTTCTGATTCACTGCATTCCTCACCATATTTCCAGTGACAGTGGCCTCCTTTAGGTTTCCCAAATACTCCAAAATTATTCTCCTCCTCAGGGCCTTTGTATACATTGTTCCTTCTGCCTGGAATGTTATCTCTATGACTGGTTATTTCTCATCTCTTAAAGCTTTTAGTTTATATCTCACCATCTGTAATCATTATCCCAAAGTAGTACTCTCCATTATTTTCCATTAATTCTTCAGAGTACTTTGAATTGTAGTTACTTATTCATTCATTTGTTAGTTTGTTTACTGTCTATCTCCCACAGTGGAAAATAAGCTCCATGAATTCAGGAGCTATGTCTACACATTTAGCTTCTAAAATCATACCTGGTATGTGATACCTGCTCAGCAAATATCTACATCCTCATCATCATAAATAAGAAAATGTAGCAGAATATTTAGATTTGGGATGTTTTAAAAAGTTTTTCTAAGCTTGATAGGAAACCAAGAAATCATAAAACGGACAGATTTAGCTACATTAAGCATTTAACATTTTTGTATTACAGAGGTAAAAAGGTAGAAAATTGAGAAACATCTTTTATAAATTATTCAAAGGAATTTCTTCAAATCAGTATGAAAAGATAAGTAAACCAATGGAAAATGGGTAAAAGATACAACTCATAGAAGAAAAATAACAAATGGTCAGTAAAAATAAAATATCATAATATGCTAAACCTCACTCTTAAAAACATCAGATTTTCATTCTGTTGAATTAGCAAGAATTCAAAGACTTATAAATACCCAGGTCAGGTGTGTGTGGAAAGTTAACTTTTATACATTAACCATCATACACTAGCAGTTAACTTTCTTACATGTGTTGTACATTAGTGTAACTTTTTTTTTTTTTTAACAATTTAGCCATGCCTATTGAAATTTAAAATGTGCTTTACCTTTGACCCAACTCTGCTTTGGATTAGCAATTTTAGGAATTTATCCTAAAATAATACTTTCACAATGTGCAGTATATCTTCATATAAGGGTATATAGTATATTCATTTATGAATATATGAGATATATTCATGCATATGTTTAGTGTGGCATTGTTTTAATAAACAAAACTGGAAACAGTCTGCTCATGCAATTAAATAATGGTACACTCACATAAAGAAATAGTATGCAGCTATTAAAAAGGACAGTAGGGTAGATTTGTATATTTGTTTCAGAAAGATATCCTTTGATATATTGCTAAATTGAACAAATTTAACTGAGTGGTATATGCTGTAAGATGACTTAGCGACTAAACAACAAAATGTAGTAAGATTTCCCCCTTAAAAAATAAAAATGTAAGTATTTATAACTTGTATAAATATGTTCAGGTAGACATGAAAAAGAAAAGGACTGAAATTCTTAACCATGGCTATATTTGGGAACCTGGATTTTGGAAAACATTTCCTTTCTGCATCCTCATATTTCATTCATTTCTTGTCTTATTTGGCTTAAAAAAAAAAACCCAACCACAAGTGTGTATTGTTCTTGTAAGTTTAAAAAATGGGATAGAGAGCTGAGGAGAGAGGGAGGAGAAGAAAGGGAAGGAGGAAGGGTTTGGGGAATGAGAGGGAAAGAGAGAAAGAGAGAGAGAGAGAAGCTGTTTTTTTCACGCATTTTGCCATCAGCCGTGTTTGGAGCTGCCCTGCTGGGCCTCGTGGAAGGTCAGACCATTCGGTCAAGGGTTCAGGGGCATCAGCCCTTCCCCTCTCCCTCTTTATTCTCCAGAAGGAGAGGCACTTTGGCATCATATGTTTTTGTAAGGATTAAATGAGATAAAAGTTGAGAGAAAGCTTTATCAACTAGAAAGCTCTTTCAAATACAAGAGATTATTATCATCATCAGAATCCACTTCGACCCCCCCGCAGTCCCTTTTTTCCCATAAGAGCCTGTCGCCCCCTCCACCCCCACGTCTTTCCCCGGGAGAGTCGGGCCTGCCTCCTGCCTCACCATTTCACCCCCGGCCTCGGCCCAGCCGCTTCCCAGCAGAGCTTGGCTGTTCCTTGAACTTTCAGTGTTGGTTCGACTTCCTCCAGTGGTACCACATGCTGCTGTGCAAACAGAGCACGTGGTCCGGCCAAACAAAGGAACATGTGTGTGTGTTGCAAACCACCCCCCTATCACGGGAGCGCGAGCCCCGCCAGGAGAGGGCCAGGCCCGCGCGCGCGCTATAATTTTTCACTGCAGTTGAAACACCCCGTAAGCTCTCAGGAAGCAGCGGGGGTAGGGGGAGCGGCGGAGGGCAGGGGCTTGTGTCTCTGGCTCTTTCCATCACCGCCCTGGAAATAGCAGCGATCGTGCACAGCCCGACCGGAGCTTCCCCCAAGCTGCTAAGATTTCATTTCACCTCCAGCAGGCTGCTTGGGGACTCGCTGGGAAAAGATCACTCTCCCGGGATGCTGTCAGGGGGAGGGGGCCCGGGACTGTATACAGCTGTCAAAACGTCTCAGACGGGAGGCTCCGGCACATCTGCTCGAGCCCGTCTCCGGCTGTGGGGCATGCGGGGAGCGCCTCAAACCTATCTCTGTACTGGCGAGCGGTAATTGCATTAGGATTAGTTATCTCCTGCGCTCTGCTCATTAGCCCCGAGGATGGCTCGCATCCAGCATCCAGCGAGAGGGTGGCGCAGGGCGAGGGAGAAGACGTGCGCCTAACAGGTCGTGATAATGAAAGGCTTGCTCTCCTAGAGCTTGCTTCCCTCCTCCTCTCCCCCACCCCCAACACTATCCTCCAACGTCTTCCTCTAAACCTCATTTCCTGACTTGTTTTTCCTGAAGGTCTTATGAAATGCGCAATTTAGGAAGATTACAAAGAAAAAAAATATCTAGACTGGAATGGAGGTGGGGGAGGGATGCTGCGGAGAGCACGGTGGGGTGGGGGCGGGGGTGCTGGGCTGATGGCCTGAGTCAGAGGATGCGAAGAAAGCTGTTGGTTGGCATGTTCTGACGCCAAGGCCAATGGCCCGAGAGCACCTAGGTGCTTTTTCTGGCAGGGCTGGCTCCTGATAAGTTTCAGTTTCTTTCCCTGAGTATACCTAAGACGAGGGAGACAGGGAGAGGTGGCGATTTCCAGGGGATTCGGGTCCTGAGGAGCCCCTCCTTGGATTGTGTGAACTCTGGAGCTCGCACCCACCAAGCTGAGCTGGGTGGGTCCCTACTCTGTCCGCCCCCAGCGCTCTAGCCGGCTTGACCTCAGAAGCAGGATAGAGCGGTTGTTTGTTTCTTGTTTGCTCCAGAAGTGGGGACTCAGTTCATTTTTCACTGCACCTAGCACACTGTCTGGGTAACAAGTAGAAAAAAAAAAAAATCAGGAGATTTACCCTTGAGGGTACCATGATCCCAACCTCAATTTTCAGGGTAGTCGGACTTACTAAGTCATGTGACTTCGACAGGTAATCTAACTTTTCCAAATGTGTTTTCCTATTGGCAAAACAGGGTTAATAATTTACCCATAGACTTATTCACATGAGTAAGTCACACCCAATAGAGTGCAACACATAGTAGGTGCTCAATATTATTTCCTCTACATATCTTGCTTTATTCATTCCTAAGATGGGAATTTTTTTTAAAAAAACCTCTTTGATGTCTCAGGAGGAAGTAATTAGCGTTCTCTTAACCCATCTGAAAGGGCCAATAGAGTACAAAGTTGTTTTATAATTAAGAAATGTATCAAACCCTGTGCAGGACTAATTGCTGTGCAAATTTGATTGAGGCCTGTGAGGACAAGATTGCCTTTAATGGGTTGCAAGGGAGGGGACTACTTAATATTCTTCAGGGAAGTTCCAATACTCAAGTCTCACTGTTGGAGACTGCATCACCAACCATTAGGAGCCCTGCTCAATGGTTTAGAGTAAATACACCAGGGCTTTGCTTAAATAATTATTTTGAAACTAGACGGTTTATTCAGAGTTCAGGGTTCAGATTTAGAAATGTCAGAAATAGTTTTGTTTCCATTGCACATAATGAATTTCCCTTTAAATAATGAAGCCATGAAAATGCCATTGTACCATATACTCCAGTGGACTGTCAAATGTTGAATTAGGTCCCTGTGAGACTAAGTCTTCAAAGCTACATCCATCAGAGAATGGGGGCATTTACAGTTTCTACAGGAATCATTGATCTAAAGGGTGCTCGGTGGAAGCATACCCCTCAGCAAGTCTACAGTCTTCACTTTTCCACATCTACTACCTGGCAAACCTTTTTATAGGCATTGGGAACAGTACTTTGGAGAGGACATAATGGAGGAAAGCTGCTACAATAGCCTGTGTGGGTTCCGTGTAATGGTGTGCGACAAAGATGTTCTGCCTTAGACAGCAAGACCATCTGTATATATTCAAGTTGGAGTCCACTGGGAATGAGGAGTATGGTTGGCTCGTTTCTGTTTGGCCTGTTGTTTCTGTCTTGTGCTTATTACAAGTGAATCCAAAGGACTGGCATGGTTTACCCTTGGGGTCAAATCTTCGTCCACCATCCACAGAGCCCCCACAGAACCCCAGGGTACCAAAGTCTTTTTTCTTCTTCCACCTCCGTCTCTCTTTGTGTCTCTTCTCTGTCTTTCCCAGGTAAACGATTTCCCTTTTCATTCCTCAGGCTAATTTGCGCATGCCTCTTTTACTGATTTATTTAGTACCAGGTTAAAAAATTTATTTATTTGGCTGCACCACATCTTAGTTGCAGCATGTAGGATCTTTAGCTGTGGCATGTAAGATCTTAGTTCCCTGACCAGGGATCAAACCCAGGCCGTTTGTGTAGAGAGCGTGGAGTCTTAGCCATTGGACCACCAGAGAAGTCCCCATCCATGTCTCTCTTTGACTGCACTACTCTCTGCTTCTGTCTGGAGTTTTGTCCCTTAATTATCATTTTTTCTTAAGTATATTATATATATATATGTATGTATATGTATATATATGTATTCCCACTGGAAATTTTCTTGGTTTACTTAGACTCTCACCCGTAGTCCGCTCTTTCTGATATTGTTAATACATCTTCATTTGAGTCGCTCTTTTTCTAGTATCTTTCCTTCTCATGCCCTTCTTATTCTTCTACAACTGCTGTCTCCATTGTGACATTTTTCAATGACCCTTGAATCCCCTGAAGCCTGACTTTTGCCTCTTTTAGTCTCCTGATTGCCAGTGTCAGTGGTCCATTAATGCTCCACCCTCCCTTGTTTATCAATCTCTCAAGACCCCCTGGGCATATGTCACAGGGCACTGTTTTCCAAATTTTTCTGAGTTTTCCAGGTTTCCCTTCCTCTTCTCTCTCTCCAAATAAACGCATGCCTCCAGAACTAGAGCTGACATTTGTGGAGCACTTATTACGCATTTTTAATCCTCCCATCAACCCCATGAAACAGATACATTAATTGTTTCATTTTTATAGGAAATGAGGCTAAGAGAGCTGGTAGATGTTGAATCCTGGTCTGTTCTGTCTGACTCGAGTCTAAGCACTTGATCAGGTGGCTCTGATGCCTATAGTTTGGTTTTCTGATTCCAATCCCCCCTTGGTCTACCATTGACATACTGATCTCACCTTGTCCGCCTGTCCCATCAGATCTCAAACCCTAAATATAATGTCTTGATGAGCTGACCACTCCCCTCTCCTTCCAGCTCTCTTTCCTGACTTCTGTAACAGAAATGACTTTTTCCGAGGACCAAATCTTGACCCTGAGAACCTTCTTCTCTTTTCCTAGCTCATTTTGCTCACCTCTTCATCCTATTAGACACCACTCTGAGCATATTTCTTTTTGATGTCTCTTGAATACATTTTTATTCTCTTCTTGTTCCTGTTCCTTACTATAGATCTTGAAACAGTCCCTTATTTGAACTAGCACAGTATTCTCATATCCTCTTACCTGTTTTTCCTGCTATTGGTCCTGCCTAGCTCGCCCCATTTATCAGGTCCAGAACCATCTTATTAAAACATTTCTTGCACATTCACATGGTTTTTCTCCAAGAACTTAAATAATTTCTCTGTACTACAATAAAATGGATACTTCTAAACTTATTACTCAAGGTTTTCTATGTTCCAAACCCCCACTTTTCATTCTATAGCACCTCAATATGTCCAAATAACCACTTAGCTCTTTTTATAGTTTATTTTTATTGAAATATAATTGCTTTACAATGTTGTATTATTTTGTGCTGTACAACACTGTGAAACAATCATGGGTATACATGTAATCCTCTCCCCCTTGAGGTTCCCTCCCACCTCCAGCCCCATCCCATCTCTCTGGTCATTACAGAGCGTGGAGCTGAGCTCCCTGTCCTCTTAGCTCTGTTTTAATTAACTAGTTAATTAATTGATAGCCTTCCTTTTGCTAAAAGGCCTGAAGAACTCTGTTGCAGTATCAGCTCCATTGGGGTTAGGTGTAGTTTGCTCATACATGAGTTATGAACTTGAACTTGGATTCAAAGTCTAGCTCTGCATTTGTGAACTAGGAGAGCTTGAGGAAGTTCCCTGGTTTCCCTCTATCTTCCTCTTCTTATCTGTGTAATGGGGAGCTGTCTCAAAGTTTACAGAAGGAGATAAGTGCTTACATCTATTGGTGACAAAGCAAAGACATTCAACAGATAATAGTTATCATTCATCTTTTTTATTTTTCCGACATGCTTGGTGCTTTTCTGATTCTGAGCCTTTGGTTGTGATACCCCTTAGGAAATTGCCTTCCTTTGTGTCTTCGCTGATTATAATTCTCCCATTTCTTCAAAATATACTCATCTCATTGTCTCAATGAAACTGTCCCCTAGTTCTTCTTGGAGAGATTTTTTTTCTCCCTCTAATTTTGACACTTAAAACCGGTACTGTGTAAATCAATCCTCAGCTACATACTGTTTTGTGTATCATCCTCCACGTGCCCCAGGGCTTTCTCCCCACTAAGCCAACCACCCCAGGGCCACCCATGAGAGCATCAGGCGCCTGGGATGGAACAAGAGGTGAAAGGCTCAAGATACCGAATGGCTACAACAATGGAGTTGAGGGGGACGGAAATAAGTTTATTAAACAGGAAAAGTCAGAGAGGGTGTCAGACATCTCTTTTCTTCCTTCCTTTCTGCTTTTCTTGGACGAAATAAGTAGTGTGTTTAGCTGATATCTTCAGCAAGCACAATCGAAGGATGTGATCAAAACAGAACTGTACTTTGTTCCCCACCACCCATTCATAATTTATTCAGTGGGGATCAAGTTTTCCTGCCCCTGAATATGGGTGAGTCTCACAATTTTTAAGAACCTGTTTGTTTATTAAGACATAATTTACATACAATAGTATGCGCCAATCTTATAGGTTCAGTTTGAGTTCAGTCATTGTGTACACCTGTGAAACCAGATACAAAAATCTCCATTATCTCAGAAAATACCTCCACGTCTCCATCTAGTTATTTGCTTTCCCACTATCTCTAATCCCACCCGCCCCTGCCATTCACACCCCTGCTGTGACTTTTCTGACAGTAGATTCATTTTGCCTGTTCCCAACTTCGTGTAAATGAAACGGGACAGTATGTACTCTTTTGTGTCTGTTCTTGGGCTCCACATACTGCTTTAGGATCTGTTTATGTGGTTACCTATATCACTGGTTCATGTATCCCCTTTTTGTGTGTTGTATTATTTTGTTGTTATTGAGTTGCTAAGTCGTGTCTGACTCTTGCGATTCTGTGGACTGTAGCCCACCAGGCTCCTCTGTACATGGGATTTCCCAGGCAAGAATACTGGTGTGGGTTGCCATTCCCTTCTCCAGGGATATCTTTCTGACTCCGGGATTGAACCCATGTTTCTTGCATTTCAGGCTTCTGAGGTGGCACTAGTGGCAAAGGAACCCACTTTCCAGTGCACGAGACAAGAGATGTGGATTCAATCCCTGTGGTAGGGAAGATCCCTTGGAGGAGAGCATGGTGACCCACTCCAGTATTCTTGCCTGGAGAGTCCCATGGACAGAGTAGCCTGGCAGGCTACAGTCCATGGGGTTGCAAAGAGTTGGACACGACTGAAGTGGCTTAGCACGTGGACACGCTCCTGCATTGCAGGTGGATTATTTTCCACGGAGCTACCAGGGAAGCCCGTATTATTGTGTAGTTCTGTTTTATTTCTGTGAATTCTTGCTTTTGTATGAATATACCACAATCTGTTTAGTCCATTCACCTGTTAATTGACGTTTAGGTGGTTTCTAGAGTTTGGGTTCTACGAGTAAGGCTGCTAATATATTTGTGCAATTTTTATTTTTGAATACATGTTTTTATTTATTTTGGGTGAATGCCAGGAGTGGAATTGCTGGGCCATAGAATAGATGAGTGTGTGTTGGAAAATATGCTATTGGGAATTGTTTTGTAGCCTAATGGAACTGAATGGCCAAAATAGAATCTTTTTATCAGGTGTTCATCTGAATCTTGGTTTCCTATGAGTTCTTTTCTTTTAGCACTTTGTTGCAAGCTGAATCCTCATAAGTTGCCAACCACTTGTCTGCTTTTAGTAAATATTTACAGAGAGTCTCGTAAGGATCTGGGTGATTAATGAACTAGAAATTGTTTCTTACGCAATGGCCTTTGATTTATTTATACAGTTTTCTGGTAAGGAGCTGAAGCACTGTAGAGACATTACTACACTTCTTAATAGATCTGTGAACCAAAGACAAACCAAAGATGCCCATTTTATAGTTGAAGAAGTTGAGGCACAGAATGGTGGCAGGGAGGGTGGCAATTTTCTGCAGAATAGGTCCGTTTAAAATGTCCCAGGATTGGTCTGCAACACCAGGACTGAGTTGTTCATTACCAAACAAGTGGGCAAACAACTAGCGTGACAGCTCACAAGGTCCTTTTGTGTGTGTATGTGTGCGTGTGTGTGCATGGGCAACCCCACCATGACTTCCTGCTGCTCAACATCACTCATACATCACTAACGCCCCATTCCCTGTGTGGTATTTCACCCTCCCTGGTACTACCACTTAGTAATAACTCTCTTGAGATATATTCCAGATGTAGGATATTTGGCTGAAAAATACTACAGCCAAGGTCCACAGAATCACGGCCGTGATCTCACTGGCTCTTATAAATAAAGCCGAATTTGGTCTTATCTGTATTTAGATGAGAAACTGCTCAGGAAATTGGCCAGAGTTGGGAGAACAGGGTTAGGAATTCACTGGTGGGACAGAGCATGGCATCAGGCCATGTGATGGTTAATTTTATGTGTCAGTTTGAGTAGACCCAGTCAGATGTTATTCTGGGTGTGTCGATGAGGGTGTTTCTAGATGAGATTAACATTTGAATCATGAGACTAAGTCAGATCTTTTCCAATGAATCAGCTCTTCGCATTGGGTGGCCAAAGTATTGGAGCTTCAGCGTCAGTCCTTCCAGTGATTATTCAAGACTGACCTCCTTTAGGATTGACTGGTTTGGCCTCCTTGCTGTCCCAGGACTCTCAAGAGTCTTTTCCAGCACCATAGTTCGAAGGCATCAATTCTTCAGCGCTCAGCCTTCTTTATGGTCCAAACATCACATCTGTATACAACTACTGGAAAAATCATAGCTTTGACTATACGGACCTTTGTCTAAGTAAAGTGATGTCTCTGCTTTTTAATACGCTGTCTAGGTTTGTCATAGCTTTTCTTCCAAAGAGCAAGTGTCTTTCCAAACAGCTGAAGACCTGAATAGAACAAAGGACTGGCCCTCCCATGAGTAAGAGGGAACTCCTCCTGCCTGACTGCCAGGAGCTGGGGCATTGGACTTGAGCTCAAACTAAAACACTGGCTATTCTGGTGTCTGGAAGCTGCTGCCTTTTGGATTGCCTTATCAATGCATATACAGTTGACCCTTAAACAACATGGAGGTTGGGACATGGAAAAATCTGCATGTAACTTTGTAGTTGGACCTGTGTGCTGCAACTAAGACCCAGTACAGCCAAAGAAACAGAAGGAAAAAAAAAGGGGTGAAAAACTAAGAAAGAAGAGTTAAGTGGTTATCTCTGAGTGGTGGCAATGCACATAATTTTTATTATTTTTCTACACGTATACACACATATTTTGTTGTTGTTTAGTTGCTAAGTCATGCCTGACTGTTTGAGACACCATGGACTGCAGCCCGTCAGGTTCTTCTGTCCTTAGGATTTTCCCAGGCAAGAATACTGGAGTGGGTTGCCATTTCCTTTTCTAGGGGATCTCTCTGACCCAGGGATCGAACCTGAGTCTCCTGCATTGAGGGCAGATTCTTTATCTCTGAGCCTTCAGGGAAGCCCATTTTCTTTAATACCATGCAGTAAATGTGCACTTTCACCATGGTGTGTACGGTGTGTGTGTGTGTGTGTGTGTGTGTGTGTGTGTGTGTGTGTTTATAGTCCAAATTTTCTAAAATTACTTACTTTGAAAAAAATGAAACTTTTAATTTTCAGGTAATTGTAGATTCACATCCAGTTGCAAGAAACAACGCAGAGTGATCCCACATAACTCCGGTCCATTTTCTCCCAGTAGTAACATCTTGCAGGACAAACTAGTGCACTATCACAGTCAGGATACTGGTGTTGATGCAGTCGAGGTTCCATCATCCCAAGGGTGCCTCATGCTGCCCTTGCATAGTAACACTCACTATCCTCCCACTTCCGCCCTTCCTTAACCTCTGGCCACCATTGATCTATTCTCCATTTCTATAGTTTTGTCATCTTAAGAATTTTATATACATAGACTCCTACAATAGGTAATGCTCTGGACTTTCATTCATGTTTTTGTGTGTATCAATAACTTATTCTTTGTTGTTGTTAGGTAGTATTCCAGGGTATGAATGTACCCTAAGTTGTTTAACCATTTACCTGTTGAAGGAAACCTGGATTGTTTCCAGTTTTACACTATTATTACTAAAGTTTCAGTGAATATTTGTGGAATTATCAAATTTTCCTTTCATGGATTGTGCTTTTGGTTTCAAGTCTGGGGGTCTCTTTGTCTAGCCCTAGGTCCTAAAGATGTTCTCCTATTTTTTTTTTAATTATGATTTTGTTTTTTATGTTTCAGTCTGTGATCCATTTTGACTTAATTTTTGTTTAAAGAGTAAGACTTAGGTCAAGGCTCTCCTCCTCCACTTCCTCCTCTCCTCTTTCTTGCCTGTAGATGTCCAATTGTTTCAACATTGTTTATTGAAAAGCCAGTCTTTCCACTGTGGAATTGCTTTTGTACTTTTATCAAAACTCAGCTGAGCATACCCATGTAAGTCTATTTCTGGTTTCTTTATTCCACTGATATTTGCGTTTATTCCTTTGCCAGTACCACACAGTTTTGATTTCTGCTAGTACCACAGTTTTGATTACTGTAGCTATACAAAAAGTTTTGAAATCAGGTAGACTGAGTTCACTTTATTCCCCCTTGTCAAAGCTGTTTTAGCTATTTTAGTTTGCCTTTTGATATAAATTTTAGAATAATCTTGTCTATATTTTTAAAAGCTTTCTATAGTTTTGGTAGGATCTGCATCAAATCTCTACACAAAGTTGAGAAGAAATGATGGCTTTCACTATGTTAAAGTCTTCTATTCCATGAATACCATATATCACTTCATTTATTTAGATTTTATTTTATTTCTTCCATCATTGTTTTGTGCTTGTTAGGGTACAAGTACTGAACATGTTTTGTTAGATTTACATACAAGTGTTTAATTTTTTTAGTGATTGAAATGGTATTGTAATTTCAGTGCCCATGTATTCATTGCTATAGAAACATAAAAATAAATTATGTTTTATATATATATATATGTATGTATGTATGTATGTTTATCTTGTATTCTGCAATGTTGCTGAACTTACTTATTTTTTCTAGGAGTTTTTTTCAATAGATCTCTTGAGATTTCCTATATAGACAAGCATGCCATTTACAAATATGGGCAGTTTTTCTTTTTCCTTTCCAATTTGTATGCCTTTATTTCCTTTTCTCACCTATTGTATTATTCAGAACTTCCAGCACTATGTTGATTAAGCCTAAAGAGTAGATATCATTACTTAATTCCTAATCTTAGGAGAAAAGAGTTGTCTTTCTCTATTTAATGTAATATTACTCATAGATTTGTTGTAGATGGTCTTTATCAATTTTCTAAAGTTCTCTTAACCCTATTTAAAAATTATGAATGGATATTAAATTTTATCAACTGCTGTTTATTAACTGATTGATAGGATCATGTGATTTTACTGCTTTATCCCATGAATATGATGAATTGCATGGATTGATAATTTGAAAATTGAACTGACCTACATCTTTGGAATAAATTCCACTTGGCCCATGTGTTTAATTTTTTAATGATTTCTGAGTTATCTTTAATACTTTAAAAAAATTTTGTGTTCATATTCTTTCTAAAAAATTTTATTGGGCATAGTTGATTTATGATGTTTTTCAGGTAGCAAAAGGAGCCTATTATACACATATATTCTTGATAGGTATTCAGATTTGGGTTTTTGTACTGTCTTTGAGTTTGGAATCAGGGAAATATTAGCTTCACAAAATAAACTGTGCAGTGTTTTCTCTTATTCTGTTTTCTGGAAGAGATTGTGTAGAATTGATGTTAATTCTTCTTTAAATGTTTGGTAGAAGTCTTTAGTGAAGCTCCTTGGGGCCAGATTTATTTGTGGATATTTTCTTATAAATTCAATTTCCTTTATATTATCAGTTCAGTTCAGTTCAGTTCAGTCACTCAGTAGTGTCCAACTCTTCGTGACACCATGGACCTCAGCATACCAGGCCTCCCTGTCCCTCACCAACTCCCGGAGTTTACTCAAACTCATGTCCATTGAGTCAGTGATGCCATCCAACCATCTCATCCTCTGTTGTCCTCTTCTACTGCCTTCGATCTTTCCCAGCATCAGGGTCTTTTCAAATGAGTCAGCTCTTCGCATCAGGTGGCCAAAGTATTGGAGTTTAAGCTTCAGCATCAGTCCTTCCAATGAACACCCAGGACTGATCTCCTTCAGAATGGACTGATTGAATCTCTTTGCAGTCCAAGGGACTCTCAAGAGTCTTCAGCACCACAGTTCAAAAGCATCAATTCTTCAGTGCTCAGCTTTCTTTATCCATACATGACTACTGGAAAAATAAAGGGATATTTAAATTATCTATTTCATATTAGGTGAGTTATGGTTGCTTTTGTTTCTCAAAGAACAGATCTATTTCATCTAAGTTGTCAAATCTGTGAGTAGTAAGTTTTGAAATCTGGAAATGTGCCTTTTCCAGCTTTGAGGAGAACTCGTCCTGATTTAGTTCAGAGATAGTAAAATTGGTGACTATGATAGTGATGATTCAAAACCCTACCACACTTCATTGAACATGTGCTATGGGGTTTGCATACATTCTTGCTTTTTATGAATCCTTGTAGCAAACCTGGGAGGCCAGCATTATTTCCATTTTCCAGTGAAGTAAATGGATATACAGATAGTTTAAGAAAACTTTTCCAGTGTTATGTACCTAATGATTGAGACAAGAGGGATTCAAGTTCTAGCTTGTCTTAACACCAAACCCATGCTCTTAATCATCTCTGTGTTTCACTGTCTCTGTGGACTTCCCTTTAGAAGAGGAGAGACTGGCAGTATTTATTTAGGTGACGTTGTGAGAAGAACATGAAATTTATAATATGACTGAGCAACCCACTCCAGTGTTCTTGCCTGGAGAATCCCAGGGATGGGGGAGCCTGGTGGGCTGCTATCTATGGGGTCGCACAGTCGGACACGACTGAAGTGACTTAGCAGCAGCAGCCCGTATTACCTGTGGTTCTGTAGGAAGCCCTTACAGTTCCCTTGAAAGGATCTGTTCTCGTCTAGACTACTGATGGCATTTCTACAGAGCTTATATTTTATATTACTTCTTTCAAACAACTTTGAGCTATAGGTGGAAGCCAGACTCACTGATGAACACCTGGGGAACCTGTAGCTCAGAAAGGTTGAGTGACTTGTCTAAGACCATATGGCATTTAATGCTGGAAGTGAACCTTGAAAGATGGTCTTTTGAGTTGGGAGCCACTATATAATCCACCAGGCCCCCTGGCTGGCTCATTGGTAAAAGAATCCACTTGCAAAAGAGGAGAGACAGGTTTTATCCCTGGGTCAGGAAGATCCCCTAGAATATGAAATGACAACCCATTCCAGGATTCTTACTTGAGAAATCCCATAGACAGAGGAGCTTGGGCTCAGAGAGTCAGACTTAGCGACTAAGCAACAACATGCCCTTCAGTTCAGTCGCTCAGTCGTGTCCCACTCTTTGCAACCCCATGGACTGCAGCACGCCAGGCTTCCCTGTCTTATCATCACCAACTCCCAGAACTTACTCAAACTCATGTCCATCAAATCAGTGGTGCCATCCAACCATCTCATCCTCTGTCGTCCCCTTCTCCTCCTGCCTTCAATCTTTCCCAGCATCAGGGTCTTTTCCAGTGCAGCAGTTCTTCACATCAGGTGGCCAAAGTATTGGAGCTTCAGCTTCAACATCAGTCCTTCCAATGAATATTCAGGACTGATTTCCTTTAGGATGGACTGGTTGGATCTCCTTGCAGGCCAAGAGACTCTCAAGAGTCTTCTCCAACACCGCAGTTCAAAAGCATCAAATCTTCGGCACTCAGCTTTCTTTATAGTCCAACTCTCATATCCATACATGACCACTGGAAAAACCATAGCTTTGAATAGATGGACCTTTGTTGGCAAAGTAATGTCTCTGCTTTTTAATATACTGTCTAGGTTGGTCATAGCTTTTCTTCCAAGGAGCAAGTGTCTTTTAGTTTCATGGCTGCAGTCACTATCTGCAGTGATTTTGGAGGCCAAGACAATAAAGCCCTCACTGTTTCCCCATCTATTTACTATGAAGTAATGAGACCAGAAACCATGATCTTAGTTTTTTGAATGTTGAGTTTTAAGCCAACTTTTCACTCTCCTCTTTTACTTTCATCAAGAGATTCTTTAGTTCTTCTTCACTTTCTGCCATAAGAGTGGTGTCATCTGCATATCGGAGGCTATTGATATTTCTCCAGGCAATCTTGATTCCAGCTTGTGCTTCATCCAGCCCAGCATTTCACATGAGGTACTCTGCATATAAGTTAAATAAGCGGGGTGACGATATACAGACTTGACGTACTCCTTTCCCAGTTTGGAACCAGCTCCAAATGCCCTCCACCAGCTCTCATTGCTTCTTCCTTCTTGGTCTCTGTAGTCCTGATTTGCTCTCACCAAGCAGAGTCCTGGTGTAAGCAGGGCCTGATGCAGCTAAGTCAGGGCTTTCCTCCAGCAGCCTCCTGGCTTGCACCAGTTTCCAGACTGCATCTGATGGAAACCTTATGCAGAACAAAAAATAAACCTGAGGACCAGGCCCATCTCAGTATCTCCATCCGCTGGATAAACATCTCCGAGACAGAATCACAGGGAGGCCAAGCTCCCTTTGCCAAGTTTTTAACCTAAAGTTTGGAAGCAGCCTGCATTTTCCATAGAGCAGTAAACTATTTTCATTCCTTTTACAGTGAACGACTCCTTATGGGCTGATAATTTACTTTTAATCTCTCTTTCAGGAACTGATGATTTTGTCTTCTTGCCTGAAAAGAAGTTGCGGGTTAGAAGAAAAGGCCCATTTTTTGAAGTTTTCTTCTTTCTCATCTTTTCTTTTCTTTTTTTCCCCCTTTTTGAAAGCCTGCTTTGGGAGTCTTTGGAGCCTTGCCTCTTTATTTGGAGAGAACTTGGCTCCTTCGTAGTGCCCCCATTCCTCAGCCGAATCTAATCTGACTGTTCTATTTATAATTCTTGAGCAAGATGAATCTTGTCTTTGTGTTTCTTTTTGAGCAACAGCGTCCCCTCCCTAGGACTTGAACCATTTAACCTCTACCAAAAAAAAAATCTCTTTAATTTCTCTGCAAATTGCCAGAGAAGCAGGCAGCTGAAACCCTATCAGGTCTTGGATCATATCAGACCTGCTTTAAACTGGCACCCTCTTCCATCCCCTCAATCTCCTGGGAGTTCTTTTTGGAACAAGGTGATGCAGAGGAATTCCCAGCAGCCTTTTGGCTATGCCAGCGGAGTCTGGGAAGTCTGACAGGGCACACTCTCAGGAGAACAGGGAGGCTCTCGGATGGAACCCCTGCCCACTTATAACCATAGCAAGGTTTAGACATTCATTACATCCTATTCACCCTTACTTTAATTCATCAAACTATTTTGCTCAGAAATCATCTGACCCCAACACCTTGTTATATTAGAGGAGAAAATACAGACTAAGAAGGGAACTGAGTGATTCAAAGTCACACAGCTAGTTCAAGAGCTAAGACTATAGAGTAGGTATCCAACCTTTATGCTTCCATAAACCTGGGAAGGCCTGATTTTGATTTAATGTATCCAATCCCACTCAAATGCCATTTAAAAATACATCTCAGTTGTTATGCATTTATGATTTGTATGAATCTTCTAATTCTTCTTTTCATTCCCTGTCTCCCATACATCATTTTTGCCCACTTTTCTCTCCTGTGTTCAATACAGATCTCTCTGTTCACAAGGCATGTTAATAGACTGAAAGGAAGATAGCTTCTGCAACCAGGCTTTGAGAAAGAAATGATGAACCTGAGAATCTCAGATCTCGAACAGGTGGATCATTGAGTCTGTGGAGACTTTGGAAGCTGGGAAGGGACTTCGTAGATTAGTATGGCAAGCTAGGGGCCAAGCCAGGATTAGAGATAAGCTCTCCCTTTCCCATCCAGGCTTTCTGCTCCATGCAAAGCTCCTACTGGCTCTGAAAGAAAATGAAAGTCTCTCAGTCATGCCCAACTCTTTGCGACCCCTTGGACTATACAGTCCATGTAATTCTCCAGGCCAGAAAACTGGAGTGGGTAGCCTTTCCCTTAGCCAGGGGATCTTCCCAACCTGGGGACAGAACCCAGGTCTCTGGCATTGGGGGAGATTCTTTACCAGCTGAGCCACAAGGGAAGCCCCCTGCTGGCTCTGTGTAGATCCCACTTCTGACCTAAGTCTGGAACGTCCACTTAGACAATTCTTTTAAAATTAGGCTCACCCAAACCAACCAAATTTTCAGCCTGACATCCATTGTAATAGGATATTCCATCCTACTCAGAAATAAGCCACATTTTAACCTTATCTGCCATGAGCACCTTTGCAAAATTTAGAAATGGCCAAGATATTTACTACTGCACAATTGCACTCATCTCACACACTAGCAAAATAATGCTCAAAATTCTCCAAGCCAGGCTTCAACAGTACGTGAACCGTGAACTTCCAGATGTTCAAGCTGGATTTAGAAAAGGCAGAGGAAGCAGAGATCAAATTGCCAGCATCCGTTGGATCATCAAAAAAGCAAGAAACTTCCAGAAAAACATCTACTTCTGCTTTATTGACTACACCAAAGACTTTGACTATGTGGGTCACAACAAACTGTGGAAAATTCTTAAAGAGATGGTAATACCAGACCATCTGACCTGCCTCCTGAGAAATCTGTATGCAGGTCAGGAAGCAATGGTTAGAACTGGACATGGAACAACATATTGGTTCCACATTGGGAAAGGAGGATGTCAAGGCTGTATATTGTTCACCCTGCTTATTTAACTTATATGCAGAGTACATCATGCAAAATTGCTGGGCTGGATGAAGCACAAGCTGGAATCAAGATTGTTGGGAGAAATATCAGTAACCTCAGATATGCAGATGACATCACCCTTATGACAGAAAGTGAAGAAGAACTAAAGAGCTGCTTGATGAAAGTGAAAGAGGAGAGTGAAAACTTGGCTTAAAACTCGACATTCAGAAAACTAAGATTGTGGCATCCGGTCCCATCACTTCATGGCAAGTAGATGGGGAAACAATGGAAACAGTGAGAGACTTTATTTTCTTGGGCTCCAGAATTGCTGCAGATGGTAACTGCAGCCATGAAATTAAAAGACACTTGCTCCTTGGAAGAAAAGCTATACCAACGTAGACAGCATATTAAAAAGCAGAGACATTACTTTGCCAACAAAGGTCCATCTAGTCAAAGCTATGGTTTTTCCAGTAGTCATGTATGGATGTGAGAGTTGGACTGTGAAGAAGGCTGAGCGCCGAAGAATTGATACTTTTGAAGTGTGGTATTGGAGAAGACTCTTGAAAGTCTCTTGGCCTGCAAGGAGATCCAACCCGTCCATCCTGTGTATTCATTGGAAGGACTGATGCTGAAGCTGAAGCTCCAATACTTTGGCCGCCTGATGTGAAGAACTGCCGCATTGGAAAAGACCCTGATGCTAGGAAAGATTGAAGGCAGGAGGAGAAGGGGACGACAGAGGATGAGATGGTTAGATAGCATCACTGACTTGATGGACATGAGTTTGAGTAAGCTCCGGGAGTTGGTGATGGACAGCACCTGGTGTGCTGCAGTCCATGGGGTTGCAAAGAGTGGGACACGACTGAGCGCCTGAACTGACTGACGGAACTAAAGATATTTACCCTGACCTTCATAACATAATTGATAAGATGGTCTTACAAGTTTTTAAGGACTAGGCATCAGTATGTCTCACTGAACATATATAAACACATTTACCCTTTAAACCTGCCTGGACCCATTTGAATATAACACAGATGCTACTTTAAGCCAAGAATAGTTATTTATAACTCATATTGAGATCCAGGTGTTGGGAAGGCTATAATCAATGATTCCCTATGCTTATAACTGTTTCAGTGTCTCTGGCTCCATCCTTCTATGACATACTTTTTCTCTGGGACGTGTGGCAAGGTGTACTTTTAGAAAACACCCAAGACAGAAAATGGAGCTTCAGCATTTTGAAGGAGCATGCTTGCTTTCACTCTAGGCTCCGGTTTCACTTAAAGAATATCCCTCCAATCAGTTTAGGATGTGAAAATCCATTTAGTTCATGGAGACATGAGTAATAATATACTTAGAGTTTTAGTACATGTCAAATGTTCTGCTGTACTCTTCATAAGCCTTTGTTTCTTTCAATCTGCACAATACTTCTGGTGGGCATGGTTGCCCCCATTTTAATACTGGAAAAATTAAAGCTAAGAGAGATGAAAAGACCTTTTGCCTACAGCTACTTAGAGGGTGAATGGTTTATTTAAGATTTAATCCAGGTCTCTGACACCAAAAGCAGCTATTATTATGAATGTTCTTATTTATTTATTCTCATGGAATACATGTGAAATTTCACGTGTGTGTGTGTGTGTAGAAATGCAATAGCTGAGTCATGAAAAGTGTACATCTTCAGCACTGTGAGACATATAACATTGCTCTCCGTAGTGATTTCCTTATTTATAATCTTCCCAGCAGTGTTTAAGAATTCTTCTTACTCCATATTCTTGCCAACATTTGGAGTGATCAAAATTAAGTTTCTTTCCTTGGCAACACTTGGTACTTTATATTATAGTTTAAATTTATATTTTCTTGACTACAATGACATTGATTGTCTTTTAGATGTTTATTGTTGCCTATTCAGGTTTTCTTTGTGAATTACCTGTTGATAATTTTTCCACCTACTCTGTTACAAAATTGTGTTTCTATTTCTAGTTGATTTGTAAAAATCCATATACATATAATGAAATATGCATACATATATATACATATATATATTCACTCACAAATTTTTACTCTTCAAGTTACATTTTTTCATTTTAAAATTTTAAATTGAAGTATAATTGATTTACAATATTGTATTAGTCTCAGGTACAGCACAGTGATTTAGATTTTTATATATATATATATATACACACACACATATATATGATATATGTATATATAATTTTTATATTATTTTCCCTTGTAGATTACTATAAAATATTGAGTATAGATCCCTGTACTATATGGTAGGTCCTTGTCAGTTATCTATTGATATTTTTATATATTAATGTGTATAAAAAGTAAAAAAAAATTAGTCACTAAGTTATGTCCAATTCTTTGTAATCCCTTGGATTGTAGCCCTCCAGGCTCCTCTGTTCATGGAATTCTCCAGGAAAGAATACTGGAGTGGGAAGTCATTTCCTTCTAAATGGGGATCTTCCCAACCCAGGGATTGAACCTGGGTCTTCTGCATTGCAGGCAGATTCTTTACTGTCTGAGCTACCAAGGAGCCCATTAATGTGTATATGTTAATCCTAAACTCTTAATTTATCCCTCCCCACTCCCTTTCCCCTTTGGTAACCAGAAGTTTGTTTTCTCTGTCTGTGGGTCTATATATACTCACATATATACTCACTCAAGGCAATGGCACCCCACTCCAGTACTCTTGCCTGGAAAATCCGATGGGTGGAGGAGCCTGGTCAGCTGTAGTCTGTGGGGTCACGAACAGTCGGACAGGACTGAGCGACTTCACTTTCACGCATTGGAGAAGGAAATGGCAACTCACTCCAGTGTTCTTGCCTGGAGAGTCGCAGGGACGGGGGAGCCTGGTGGGCTGCCATCTATAGGGTTGCACAGAGTCAGACATGACTGAAGCGACTTAGCAGCAGCAGCAGCAGCACAAACATATATATTCTTTTTAAACTTTTTACTTTGTATCAGTTCAATTCAGTTCAGTCGCTCAGTCATGTCTGACTCTTTTCGACCCCATGAATTGCAGCACGCCAGGCCTCCCTGTCCATCACCAGCTCCCGGAGTTCACTCAGACTCACATCCATCGAGTCAGTGATGCCATCCAGCCATCTCATCCTCAGTCGTCCCCTTCTCCTCCTGCCCCCAATCCCTCCCAGCATCAGAGTCTTTTCCAATGAGTCAACTCTTCGCATGAGGTCGCCAAAGTACTGGAGTTTCAGCTTTAGCATCATTCCTTCCAAAGAAATCCCAGGGCTGATCTCCTTCAGAATGGACTGGGTGGATCTCCTTGCAGTCCAAGGGACTCTCAGCAGTCTTCAGCACCACAGTTCAAAAGCATCAATTCTTCGGCGCTCAGCCTTCTTCACAGTCCAACTCTCACATCCATACATGACCACTGGAAAAACCATAGCCTTGACTAGACGGACCTTTGTTGGCAAAGTAGCCTCTGCTTTTGAATATGCTCTCTAGGTTGGTCATAACTTTCCTTCTAAGGAGTAAGCGTCTTTTAATTTCATGGCTGCAATCACCATCTGCAGTGATTTTGGAGCCCCCAAAATAAAGTCTGACACTGTTTCCATCAGGTATAGCCTGATGTTGTGATAGCTTCAGATGAACAGCAAGGGACTCAGCCATATGTATACATGTATCCATTCTTCCCCAACTCCCCTCCCATCCTGGCTGCCACATAGCTAAGCAGAGTTCCCTGTGCCATACACTAGGTCCTTGCTGTTTATCCATTTTATATATAGCAGTGTGTACCTGTTCATCTCAGACTCCCTAACTATCTTTTTCCCCTCATCCTTTCCCCTGACAACCAGAAGATCATTTTCTAAGTCTGTGAGTCTATTTCTCTTGTAAGTTTATTTGTATCATTTATTTTTAAATTCCATACATAAGGGATGTCATATGGTTTTTCTTCTGATCTGACTTCACTCAGTGAGACAATCTCTGGGTCCATCCATTCTGCTGCAAATGGCATTATTTCATTCTTTTTAATAGCTGAGTAACATTCCACTGTTTATATGTACCACATCGGTTTTATCTGTCCCTCTGTCAATGGACATTTAGCACTGTTTACAGTAGCCAAGACATGGAAACAATTTAACTGTTCATCAACAGAGGAATGGATGTATATTCTTAAATCTAATCCTTCTATGATTATATAAATTTCAAATATCTTCTCTCAATCTGTAACTTATTTTTCAGTGATTACCAAAAAAACCCACACAAAATAAACTCTGTTGAAGTATACTTTGTATACCACAATATTTGCTTATCATAAATACTGATTGATTTGTTTTAGTAAATTTATGATTAGGCAACTCTTGCTACAATCCAATTTTAGGGCAGTTTCATCACCCTCAAGAGTAACATTTTGCTCATTTTAGTCAATCTTACCTTCCACAGGTTTGCGCTAAGCTGCTGCTGCTGCTGCTGCTGCTGCTGCTGCCCGCTGCCAAGTGGCTTCAGTCATGTCCGACTCTGTGTGACCCCATAGATGGCAGCCCACTAGGCTTCCCCGTCCCTGGGCTTCTCCAGTCAAGAACACTGGAGTGGGTTGCCATTTCCTTCTCCAAGGCGTGAAAGTGAAAAGTGAAAGTGAAGTCGCTCAGTCTTATCTGACTCTTAGCGACCCCATGGACTGCAGCCTACCAGGCTCCTCCATCCATGGGATTTTCCAGGCAAGAGTACTGGAGTGGGGTGCCATTGCCTTCTCCCTAAGTTTCTAGTTTAGGTTTTTCTAAAGTTGTAAGAGTTGGACACGACTGAGCGACTGAACTGAATTGAACTGAAAGTTGTCATATAAGTGGAAGTATATGATACATAGTTTTTGTCGCTCGCTTTTTTATCCAGTATAATATTTTAGAAGTTCGCCCGGGATGTTGCAGGTAACAGTAGTTTTTTGTCTTTTTGGTGGATAACATTCCATTGTATGGCTATACCACATTTTGTTTATCCCCACCCATCAGTTGAATTGTTCCCAGCTTTCATTATGAATAATGTTGTGAACATTCGTGTACAAATTTTGGGGTCCGTATATATTTTGATGTCTTTTGGGTAGATATTCAGAGTGGAATTGCTGACTTGTATGTTTATTCTATGTTTAACTTTGTAAGAAACTACCAAACTATTTTACAAAATGGTCAAACCATTTATTATCCGTGCTAGCAGTGTATGTATTTTTTTAAATGAGTGAATGATTTGAATAGACATCTCACTAAAAGACATGTGAATGGTTAATAAAAATATGAAAACATGCCCAACATTATCAGTCAATAATAAAATGTATATTGAGGGCACAGTGACATCACACTAATACCCACTGATGCTGCTGCTGAGTCACTTCAGTCGTGTCCGACTCTGTGCGACCCCATAGACAGCAGCCCACCAGGCTCCCCTGTCCCTGGGATTCTCCAGGCAAGAACACTGGAGTGGGTTGCCATTTCCTTCTCCGATGCATAAAAGTGAAAGTGAAGTCGCTCAGCCGTGTCCGACTCTTAGCGACCCCATGTACCGCAGCCTACCAGGCTCCTCCATCCATGGGATTTTCCAGGCAAGAGTACTGGAGTGGGGTGCCATTGCCTTCTCCGCTAATACCCACTGCTGCTGCTGCTGCAGCTAAGTCGCTTCAGTCGTGTCCGACTCTGTGCGACCGCACAGACGGCAGCCCAACAGGCTCCCCCGTCCCTGGGATTCTCCAGGCAAGAACACTAGAATGGCTATAATCAAGAAGATTAACAGTACCAAGTGTTGGTGAGGATGTGGAGGAACTATTTCCGCTAAGACATGTAATCACTGAGGTATTTACTAAAATTTTAAATTTTGCTATAATTTTATTCTGGCTTCCTGGTATGGGGGCATGCGTGCTCAGTCGTGTCGGACTCATTGACACCCGTGGACTGTAGCCCGCCAGGCTCCTCTGTCCATGGGATTCCCCAGGCAAGAATATTGGAGTGGGTTGCCATTTCCTTCTCTAGGGAATTTTACCCACCCAGAGATCAAAGCCGCATCTCCTGCCTTGCACGTAGATTCTGTACTGCTGAGCTACTGTGGAAGCCTCTGGCTTCCTAGAGGCGCCCCGCCTCTCCCCATCCGCGCCCTGCTCCGCCCAAGCGCCCACGTCTGCGTAGCTTAGTGGGCAGGGGCTGAGCTTGTTCGGGAAAGGCTTTTACCCGGTGTTGATTGATCTGTGTGTGAATTGAGAAATCATTTGCACATGTGGCCAGTTCTCAGGTCTTAGAATTTATCTCCAGCCTTTCTCAGATCTTCTTTGCACATACAGTTTTGCAGTCACTCAGGTATGTGTGGGAAGTTCATTTTAGCTCATGTGTGGCTTCCTGGTTTCCTGGATCTGTCCATTAAGTTCCTGACTGGTCTACTTCTCACCACGTCTAAGGTTGCAGTCTTGAACTAGCAAGCGGTTGTGGGTTTTTCCCCATTTATTTCCCTCAGAATTCAGCTGGATTCCTGTGGCAGCAAAGCTGCTGGGTTTTCAGCCAGCCCAGCATGGGCCAAACGAAAATTCTTACCAACCAAGCTGTGGCAAGAAATAGGAGAAGACCACACATCCCTATTGTTCACACCAAAATATCCAGCATATTTCAAGAACAAATGCTTTTCAGTTCATTATCTACCTTTGGTTAATTTCCAGAGCCTTGAAGTGAATGGCTTTGAGAATTTTGTCCAGCGTTGTTATATTTATTTTTGAAGAGCTGCTTCACCCTGCCATAACCCAAACTGCCTCCAATTATGTCCTTTGAGGCCAGAATACTTTAATTGTATGATGGATTGATCAACCTTTTCTTTCATGGGTTTTACACTTTGGGTATTTAAGGATTCTTCCGCATCACAATGTCATGAATATATTCTAAAATTCTTCCAAAATGTTTAATGTTTACATTTTTGTTTTAAATGACTTTTTATAGGTGTGAAATGAGGTAGAAATATGTGTGCATGTTTTTTTATACAGATCATAGTTACTCTAGCACCATTTACTGAATAGCCTATTTCCCCCACTGATTGTCAGTGTTTTCTCTATTATATATGAAGTTTCCTCATACATACAGATCTGTTTTTGAACACTAAAACCTGTTTTTACTTTTTTTTTTACAATAAAACTTTTTTTTTTTTTTCAATTTGTCCATCCCTTTTCCCAACCCACAATACTAGTCTCAAAATCTGGGCAAGTCTTTTCAAGTGTCTTGGCCTTTTCTTTGCCCCTTTTTTCTTTCATAAATCTGTAGAATTTGACAGATTTGTGAGCATTCTGTTAGGACTGTGATTAGAGTGTTTTGAATGTATAGATTAATTTGGGAATAATAGATACATTTACGTTATTGAGTGTATTCATCCATGAACTTGGTATATCTATTTGTTTAGATCTATTAAGTGTTTTTTCAATAGTACTTTATGTTTAAACAGTTTGTACATTTTCTGTGGGATTATTTGGTACTTTATATTGGGTCTTGTAAATGGTAATTGTGAAATTATATTTATTGTTATTTTTGCTTAATTTATAAGGGAATGGAATTAATTTTTGTATATTTATAATATATCCAACAATTTTATTGACTGCTCTTATTAAATCTATTATTTTTTCCTGTAAATTCTTTTGTTTTATTGTTCTATGGAGGAAATCGTATCAACTGTAAGTATGAGCAGTTTTGTTTTGCTTTTCAATTCTTATACCTGCTATTTCTTTGGCTCTTCTTACTGTCCTTATAACTTCTATTACACATTTATAAGTGTCAATAGTCAGAATTTCAACATCTTTCCTATTGAATTTTTAATATTTGATTGTTAAAAATGACATTTGAGAGAAGTTTTTGGTAGATGTAAAAAGTTCTTTTGTTAATTTGCTAAACTTTTCTTTTAAATTACAAGTGTTGAATTCTGTCAATTTTAATATTTTTCCTGAATCTATGTGTCTGAGTATTAGCATATTATTTTTCTCCTTTAGTCTGATAGTGTAAAGAATTATATAGACATAAAATTTCTAATGTTAAGCTGGGTATGAATTCCTGGCATAAATCCAATTTGTCACAAAGTCCTTTTTGTTCATTGCTTGATTTGCCTGGCTAATATTTTATTTAATATTGCCTTATCTATATTTATAAGTGAGTTAGATCTTTACTTTTTCATACTATTGTCTATTTAAACTTTTAGAATAGGAACATAAGTGCTATTGACTATTGAATGGGTAATCTTCTTCAAGACTTCTATTAGTGTGGAAGCAGTGGAAATCAGTCATATGCAGAAGATAGTGGAAGGGAAAAGGGGAGAATTTAATGAATATTTAGATTCAGAAAGCAATAACTTGAATGAGTGCTACCATAAGCTCAAGGATGAAAGTGAGAAGCAACAATTGTTTAAGGTAACACAGATGATAAAGAAAAAGTTTAATTCTGATTTGGTATGAGTTGGGGGTGTTGAGGTAGCTACATGAAGCTACCCAGCAGGCAATTAAGAGTTTCATAAATTGAGAGGCATGGAAGCCATTTGTACATAATTAAGCTGTGTAGGTGTATGACATCATCATCTCAGATGAGGATGCAGAGAAGAGGGGAGAGGGTGGAATGCTGAAGGATACCACAGTGATAGGATGGAGGAAGGAGAGAGGTACTGTGAAATCACAATTTTCTGAGCTAGGAGGTAGAGTCTGATATCTCCTCACTTAGTTCCTACACTTGAGGCAAGGGGATCACTGCATTGCTCAGAATAGTTTTGGAGGAAACATTCTTAAAAACACTGCTTGCCTAGGTCCAGAAAAGTAGATCCCATCCCCTCGATCAAACATAGTCACGCACATTCTATCATCCAGTGGCCTCAAGCTCATTTGCCTTTAAATCTCATGAAATTATTGATCATTACCATGTAAAATCAAAATAATTTAAAAAGTATGACCTTGAACTTAGTAAAATAGGTAGTTACACATAGGTTCTCTGCTTTTTTCCACAAATATCCTATAGGTTATTAGGCTTGCTGCTGCTGCTCAGTCATTCAATTGTGTCTGACTCTTTGTGATCCCATAGACTGTATCCCATCAGGCTCCTCTGTCCATGGGATTTTTCCAGGAAAGAATACTGGAGTGTGTTGCCATTTCCTCCTCCAGGGTATCTTCCCGACCCAGGGAGTGATCTGGCAGAGGGAGATACACATTTTAGACCTACTGGTTAAAAGGACTTCAGCATAACTTTTGTGTATGAGTGGTGCTCTAGCTCTTTTCTCTCTTGTTGCTGTTGTTATTTAGTCACTAAGTCTTTGCCACTCCATGGACTGTAGCTTCCAGGCTTCTCTGTCCATGGGATTTCCCTGGAAAGAATACTGGAGTGGATTGCCATTTCCTTCTCCACGGGATTTTCTTGACCCAGGGATTGAACCCATGTCTCCTGCATTGGCAGGTGGATTCTTTACCACTGAGCCAGAAGGGTGCCTGCGAAGGTACAGGTCAGCAGTGGCCTGCTGCAGGGGCAGGGACTCTGAGTGCAGCAGACCTGAGGATGGCATAAGCCCTCTTGGAGGAGATCACCATCAACCCCACAGTAGAACTGCCAGAACTTACACAGGACTGGGGAAACAAGACTCTTGGAGGGCACAAACAGAACCTTGCATGCACCATGACCCAGGAGAAAGGAGCAGTGACCCCACAAGAGACTGACTCAGACTTGCCTGTGAGTGTCCAGGAGCCTCCAGCAGAGGCATGGGTTGGTGGTGGCAGTGAGTGCGGCAGTGCATACATGGGACCTTTCAAAGGAGGTCGCCATTATATTCATTATCTCCATCATATTTTGACCTCAGGTCAAATAACAGGACAGGAACAACAGCCCCACCCATCAATAGAAAATTGGATTAAAGATTTACTGAGCGTGGCCCCACCCATCAGAACAAGACCCCAGTTTCCCTCTCAGTCAGTCTCTCTCAGCAGGAAGCTTCCATAAACCTCTTATCCTTATCCATCAGGGGGAAGACAGAATGAAAACCACAATCACAGAAAACTAACCAATCTGATCCCATGGACCACAGCCTTGTCTAACTCAATGAAACTATGAGCCATGCCGTGTAGGAACACTCAAGACGGATGGGTCATAGTGGAGAGTTCTGACAAAGCTTGGTTTACTGGAGAAGGGAATGGCAAGCCACTTCAGTATTCTTGCCTTCAGAACCCCCATGAACAGCATGAACAGGCAAAAAGGTAGGACACTGAAAGATGAATTCCCCAGGTCAGTAGGTGCCCAATATGCTACGGGAGTTCAGTGGAGAAATAACTCCAGAAAGAATGAAGAGACAGAGCCAAAGCAAAAACAACACCCAGTTGTGGATGTGCCTGGTGATGGGAGTAAAGTCTGATGCCATAAAGAGCAACATTGCATGGGAACATGGAATGTTAGGTCCACGAATCAAGGCAAACTGGAAGTGGTCCAACAGGAGATGGCAAGAGTGAACGTGGACATTCTAGGAATCAGCGAACTAAAATGCACTGGAATGGATGAATTTAACTGAGATGACCATTATATCTACTACTGTGGGCAGGAATCCCTTAGAAGAAATGGAGTAGCCATCATAGTCAACAAAAGAGTCTGAAATGCAGTACTTGGATGAAATCTCCAAAATGACAGAATGATCTCTGTTTGTTTTCAAGGCAACCCATTCAATATCATAGTAATCCAGGTCTATGCTCTGAGCAGTAATTCTGAAGAAGCTGAAGTTGAATGGTTCTATGAAGACCTACAAGACCTTCTAGAACTAACACCCCAAAAAGATGTCCTTTTCATTATAGGGGACTGGAATGCAAAAGTAGGGAGTCAAGAGATGCCTGAGTAACAGGCAAATTTGGCCTTGGAGTACAAAACAAAGCAGGTCAAAGGCTAACAGAGTTTTGCCAAGAGAATGCACAGGTCATAGCAAGTACCCTCTTCCAACAACACAAGAGAAGACTCTACAAACGGACATCACCAGATGGTCAATAACTGAAGCCAGATTGATTATATTCTTTGCAGCCAAAGATGGAGAAGCTCTATACAGTCAGCAAAAACAAGACCAGGAGCTGACTGTGGCTCAGATCATGAACTCCTTATTGCCAAATTCAGACTTAATTTGAAGAATATAGGGAAAACCACTAGACCATTCAGGTATGACCTAAATCAAATCCCTTATGATTATGCAGTGGAAGTGACAAATAGATTCGAAGGATTAGATCTGATAGAATGCCTGAAAAACCATGGACATAGCTTTGTGACATTGTATAAGAGACAGTGATCAAGCCCCAAGGAAAAGAAATACAAAAGGCAAAATTATTGTCTGAGAAGGCCTTACAAATAGCTGGGAAAAGAGGATAAGCTAAAGGCAAAGGAGAAAAGGAAAGATATACCCATTTGAATGCAGAGTTCCAAAGAATAGCAAGAAGAGATAAGAAAGACTTCCTCAGTGATCAATGTAAAGAAAAAGAGGAAAATAATAGAATGGGAAAGACTAGAGATCTCTTAAAGAACATTAGAGATACCAAGGGAACATTTCATGCGAAGATGGGCATAAGAAAGGACAGAAAGAGCATGGACCTAATAGAAGCAAAAAATATTAAGAGGTGGCAAGAATACACAGAAAAAGTATACAAAATAAGAAGAGGTGGCAAGAATACACAGAAAAAGTATACAAAATATGTTCATGACCCAGATAATCATGATGGTGTGATTACTCACCTAGAGCCAGACATCCTGGAATGCGAAGCTAGTGGAGGTGATGGAATTCCAGCTGAGCTATTTCAAATCCTAAAAGATGATGCTGTGAAAGTGTTGCACTCAATATGCCAGCTAATTTGGAAAACTCAGCAGTGGCCATAGGAGTGCAAAGGGCAGTTTTCATTCCAATACCAAAGAAAGGCAAGCTGAAGAATATTCAGACTACTGCACAATTGCATTCATCTCACAAGCTAGCAAAGTAGCTCACAATTTTCTTTTTTTTTTTTTTTAGCTCACAATTTTCTAAGGCAGGCTTCAAAGTGCATGAACTGTGAACTTTCGGATGTTCAAGCTGGATTTGGAAAAGGCAGAGGAACCAGAGATCAAATTGCCAACATCTGTTGGATCATCAAAATGTAAGAGAGTTCCAGAGAAACATCTACTTCTGCTTTATTGACTACGCCAGAGACTTTGACTGTGTGGATAACAACAAACAGCGGAAAATTCTGAAAGAGATGGGAATACCAGGCCACCTGACCTGCCTCCTGAGAAATCTGTATACAGTTAAAGAAGCAGCAGTTAGAACTGGACATGGAACAACAGACTCCAAATCAGGAAAGGAGTACGTCAAGGCTGTGTATTGTCACCCTGCTTATTTAACTTATATACAGAGTACATCATGAGAAATGCTGGACTGGAAGAAACACAAGCTAGAATCAAGATTGCTGGGAGAAATATCAGTAAAACAACAGAATGGGAAGACTAGAGATCTCTTCAAGAAAATTAGAGATACCAAGGGAACATTTCATTCAAAGATGGGCTCGATAAAGGACAGAAATGGTATGGACCTAACAGAAGCAGAAGATATTAAGAGGAGGTGGCAAGAATACACAGAAGAACTGTACAAAAAGATCTTCACGACCTAGATAATCATGATGATGTGATCACTAATCTAGAGCCAGACATCTTGGAATGTGAAGTCAAGTGGGCCTTAGAAAGCATCACTACGAACAAAGCTAGTGGAGGTGATGGAATTCCAGTGGAGCTGTTTCAAATCCTAAAAGATGATGCTGTGAAAGTGCTGCACTCAATATGCCAGCAAATTTGGAAAACTCAGCAGTGGCCACAGGACTGGAAAAGGTCAGTTTTCATTCCAATTCCAAAGAAAGGCAATGCCAAAGAATGTTCAAACTACCGCACAATTACACTCATCTCACATGCTAGTAAAGTAATGCTCAAAATTCTCCAAGCCAGGCTTCAGCAATACATGAACCATGAACTCCCTGATGTTCAAGCTGGTTTTAGAAAAGGCAGAGGAACCAGAGATCAAATTGCCAACATCTGCTGGATCATGGAAAAAGGAAGAGAGTTCCAGAAAAACATCTATTTCTGCTTTATTGACTATGCCAAAGCCTTTGTGTGGATCACAATAAACTGTGGAAAATTCTGAAAGAGATGGGAATACCAGACCACCTAATCTGCTTCTTGAAAAATCTGTATGCAGGTCAGGAAGCAACAGTTATAACTGGACATGGAACAACAGACTGGTTCCAAATAGGAAAAGGAGTCCGTCAAGGCTGTATATTGTCACCCTGCTCATTTAACTTCTGTGCAGAGTACATCATGAGAAACGCTGGACTGGAAGAAGCACAAGCTGGAATCAAGATTGCTGGGAGAAATATCAATAACCTCAGATATGCAGATGACACCACCCTTATGGCAGAAAGTGAAGAGGAACTAAAAGCCTCTTGATGAAAGTGAAGGAGGAGAGTGAAAAAGTTGGCCTAAAGCTCAACATTCAGAAAACGAAGATCATGGCATCCGGTCCCATCACTTCATGGGAAATAGATGGGGAAACAGTGGAAACAGTGTCAGACTTTATTTTGGGGGCTCCAAAATCACTGCAGATGGTGACTGCAGCCATGAAATTAGAAGATGCTTACTCCTTGGAAGAAAAGTTATGACCAACCTAGATAGTATATTCAAAAGCAGAGACATTACTTTGCCGACTAAGGTCCGTCTAGTCAAGGCTATGGTTTTTCCTGTGGTCATGTATGGATGTGAGAGTTGGACTGTGAAGAAGGCTGAGCGCTGAAGAATTGATTCTTTTGAGCTGTGGTGTTGGAGAAGACTCTTGAGAGTCCCTTGGACTGCAAGGACATCCAACCAGTCCATTCTGAAGGAGATCAACCCTGGATTTTCTTTGGAAGGAATGATGCTAAAGCTGAAACTCCAGTACTTTGGCCACCTCATGCTAAGAGTTGACTCACTGGAAAAGACTCTGATGCTGGGAGGGATTGGGGGCAGGAGGAGAAGGGGATGACAGAGGATGAGATGGCTGGATGGCATCATGGACTCAATGAACATGAGTTTGAATTAGCTCCAGGATTTTGTGATGGACAGGGAAGCCTGGCATGCTGCAGTCCTTGGGGTCTCAAAGAGTAGGACACAACTGACTGACTGAATTGAATTGAGCGACAGGGAAGCCCCTATGAGACTTCTTAGCATCATCCTAAATATAGTTGATAGTATAGTCTGTGTTGGACTTCCCTGTTGGCTCAGACAGTTAAGCGTCTGTCTACAATGCAGGAGACCCAGGTTCAATCCCTGGGTGAGGAAGATCCCCTGTAGAAGGAAATGGCAATCCACTCCAGTACTATTGCCTGGAAAATCCCATGGACAGAGGAGCCTGGTAGGCTACCTATAGTTCATGGGGTCGCAAAGAGTCGGACACGACTGAGTCTGTGTTGTCTTCTTGACATCAGTGTATCATGGATATACATTAATCACCTAATACAGGCATCCAGAATTTCAAAATGCAAAGAGATGAAGAGAACATCTTCTCACTTCATGGATGAGAACATTCAGGACCAGTAAGATGCAGTGACTTCACCCTGGTCACTTGATGAGCTAGAGGCAGAGCTTGGACTGCAGCTCAGATGTTCTGACTTGAAGCCTTTATGTCCAGAGGCTTACAAGGATCAACACATGTATCACTCTTGTCTATAATGAAACTTTTTGTCTTTGCACTAATAATATTTTCATTTTGTTGATGACTGCTTCCTTAGTTATGAGCTGTTAGTTTATACAAATGATATTTGCTGGTGCCTACAAATGCACTGTGATTGCATCCGATTTTTTCAAGTTGCTCTTTTTCATGTTTAAAAAATACTGTTTGGGTATATTGAGGGCACATGATAGAGATAGTTAAATAAGTATGCCATTAGTTTGAAAACAGGAATGTCAGCTGAGGCAAGATACATTAATTTGTTGATAAATGATTCACTGGGTGAGTCCTATTTATCAGTTATCTTTAATTTATTTCTGAAGCACAAGCCAAGTTCTTAAAAATATATAAGCTCACATTTGTACAGGTCATTGTATTTGCTGAACTGGAAGGTCTGAATATCTGAAATTCTTTTATTCTACAAATATTTAGTGCCTACTGAGGGTTAGGCCCTAGGGACACAAAGTGGGCAAGACACACGAAAAGATATGCTCCCTTAGGGAGCATATATTCTAGTGGGGAGGGGTCAGACAATCTATGTGCAAATAAATGGTCTTTTTCAGATAGTGACAAGAGCAATGGGATAGAGAGTGACCAGAGAATATGTGGCCAGGAAGCGCCTCTGTTGCAGGTCAGGTTTTTGTGAAGATGACTCAGATGGAGATGAGCATACAGAGAGTTTATTGTGGAGCTCTTTTAGATCAATATCCATGGGGGAATATAGGAAGCAAGATAAGAAAGAGGAAGAAATTGGACTGTTACATAATCACAGCAAAGCTTTGAACTCCCAAGGATGCAGGGCACTTTGGAGCTGGTGAAGGTGAAGCTCCGATACTTTGTCCACCCGATGCAAGGAGTGCCTTCATTGGAAAAGAATCTGATGTTGGGAAAGATTGAGGGCAGGAGAAGAAGGAGGCGACAGAGGGATGAGATGGTTGGATGGCATCATCGATGGACGGACATGAATTTAAGCAAATTCCAGGAGATAGTGAAGGACAGGGAAGCCTGGCGTGTTGCAGTCCAGGGGGTCACAAGTAGCTGGACACAACCGAGCAGCTGAACAAGAGCAGCCCCTGCAGGGTATTCTGAATTCATGCTTGAGGGATGAACTTGAGACCTCATCCTTTTAAAAATTTATTTTCAATTGGAGGATAATTGCTTTACAATGTTGTGTTGGTTTCTGCCATACTACACTGTGAATCAGCTATAAGTGTACATATGTCCCCTCATTCTTGAACCTCTCACCCACAGCCACCCACCCACTCTCTAGGTCATCACAGAGCACCAGGTTGAGCCCCCTTTGTTATCCAGTAACTTCTCATTAGCCATCTCTTTTACATATGGTAATGTTTCAACCTTCTTATTGGCTAGTATTGTATATGAGATGTCTTTAGTGGAGGAGAAGATCTTGGAGGATGTGGACTGCTGAGGGCAGTCTATGAAGGGATCCAGCTGTGAGTGGCCAGTGGCTAATACTCAGCAGTCAGTGGGCTGATGTGTCAGTCCCGGAAGTCAGGGGGCGGGTATCCGAGCATCCACTGTTGTCCCTCTGAGCAGGAAACACTTGACCTGAGACCTGAATGATATGATTGTGTTTACTCCTGGGGTCATGGTCCCCACGCTGCATCCCCTCTTACCTCTCTGAAACTCAGAGAGGGTAAAGTAACTTGTTCCAAGTCACACAGCTAGCAAGGAGCAATGCTTTGTGTCTCCTAGCCCAGGGTTGCTTCTAGTATGATCTGGTTATATGTTATTTCATTTATGCCTATACTTGTGAAAGGGCCAATGGCACATATTTCTTTGAACACTTTAATAAAGGATTTGGGTACACTGCCAACAGAATAGAGGTTATGGCTTTGTGTATTTCACTTTAAAGTATAATTACAGGGCAAGTCCACAAGGCCATGTTTGCCATTTTTTCAGAGAAGTGATTAGATAGCTTTTCACAAAACAGATCTTTAGAATTTAAAAAGTTTGCAAACAATATGCTTGACAAGTTAGTTAAAAGAAAAACAAGTGGAACAAATATCCCTAGATATTACTTGTTCCAAAAGTCAAAGGCTAACCACAGCCATGCCAAACATCTGCAAATATTTTCAGGCTTCTAATCCCTGGTCTTTCTTTAGTTTCAGGTTTGAGTGGAGAGAAGGAGAGAACTAGAGTGCTATGGTCCTTACTGCCAACTGCTCAAAATTTGTTCCTTGCCTGGCTTTCAACCTTTGACCCATTTGGCTGATCTCCTTCCAGGGGCTTTTGGTCAGGCAATATCTTCCACATCATGTTCCTGTGCAGATTTTAAGGTGCTTTTGCATAAGTCATTTTACCACTATCTTGCAAAAATTCTGGGAGGTGGACCTTTATTCCTCTTTACTGACAAAGAAACAGGTCCTGAGATGTTAAGTGGTAGAAGTGCATCATTTGAACTCAAGTCCTTTGGTATCAGATTACATGGTCTTTCCATTACCTCTTTGCCTCTAGAGCTCTGAGCTGGGGTAGGAATGGGGATGGAAGAGAATAAAGAAGACATAGGAAAGAGGAAAAGAGAGCAGATTTTTTTTTTTTTTTTTTTTTTGTGAGATGTGACAGAGCTGAATTGGATTGCTTTCTAGGATGTTTTTCAACTTTGAGCTCCTCTGGTGTTAAGGAAATAGGACAGAAAAAAAAAAAAAGAAATCAAAATGTCGAGAAATCAACAATTACAAAGAACAGCCATGTTACCCCAAGTCTGTCGCCATCGTGACAACTATATAGTGACTCCTCCTTTTGAATCTCTTCCAAGGGCTGAATATCTCTGTTTTGAACACTCCACTGCCCAGGTAGCCTCCGGTTTCCTGGTACCAGCATTACTGTTTTCAACATAATGGTGAACAGACTGAAGAGATCAAATTAAATCCGTTTCCACTTTAGGATGGGAAATCTGTTCGGAACAATCAAGGGAATTTGGAACAGTAAGCTTGGGTTTTTCAATTGCCATCAAATGGTAAATTGCTTAATGTCAGTTGGTATTAAGTGGACCGATGTGTACCCAATTAATATACCATGGTTTGAAAGAAAGAAAGCAGTTTCATTTAGCTAGATTGTTCTTTGCTTGGTTCTTCCTGCATGGAACTCTGAGCAGTTTGTGGGCATTCTCTTTTATTCTATCAATCCTCTACCCTCTGTGGGCTCCATCCTCCCTAGTTGGGAAGGATAGGCTTGGAGAAGCTCACCTGAACTTCTTTCATGCCCCAGAGTCCCATTTAGGGAATGGTTCCTACATGTCCCTAGGGAAACACAACATGCATGGAGGAAAAGTGTTAAGGCAACTTTCAGAAGCATTTCATTTCCAACTAGAGCTCAGCTTTGGCCCTGAACAAAGTGGGCTTACTAGCTATTAGGCTGAAAGAATGGGCCAACCCACTCCCAGAATTTGCCAGGAAAACTCCTGTTGGAGAATTCGAGGGATGAAAGTCATGCTGGGGTGACAAAGCATATGCATGAAGACTCAATGTCTCTGCAACATCTGAACCCCCACCCCCAGAATTGACAAATTACCCCAGAAGAAACACAGGTCACCAGATCTCTGCCAGCTGAAATGCTGGCATGCAGAAACTCAGCTAAATCCATGCTCCAGAAACTCCCCAAATGAGAGAAAGTCATGTGAGCCCACATGGTCAGTCTGAGCTGGATGAGAGAAGATAGTAGTCTCATTTTCCCATCTATAGATTTTATGCTCCCTTTGGTTGGTAATTTACATTTATATAGACTCTTTCAAACTCTGGGTTCTAAAATGGCTTTGCTGGCTTATATGTATAGGATCCCACTTTGCATCAGCAGTTTGCTCTGTAGATGTAAACAAAACCTGACCATCTGTATTTAAATAAAATCACGTGGCTCAGTTTTAACCTGGTCATTTTAAGCCATTACCATACTTGAACGAATTCCCCTGGGTGTTTTTTAAGGTATATAAATGCAGTGCATGGTGCTACTGAAGAAACCCTTTAGTCTGATCCCATCTTTATGCCAGGTGGCCCTCTAGCTGCATGTCCTCCATGATTTATGTATGAACGTAAAAGGTGTGACATGGCTGATAAAAACACAGATGAGGACTCTTTCTCTCCTTCAGGCTAAACCCCAAGTGCACTTTCCACTCCTTCCCATGCATTTGCCCACATAAATACTTGGGAGAAAAAAAAGACTTCCATGGAAATCACTTTGTGAACTATTAAGCTCCATAATGGTATTGACACCTATAGTTATTAGGAAAGAAGTAGCCCCTTGTAGTAGAAAGATTTCTGCATCTAGAGTCAGAAGGGTGAGTTTTGAGCCAAATCACTGCAAGGTAGGAGCAGTGAGATCTTAGTCATGTCATTAAACCTCAGTTTCCAAATCTGAACTGGAAGTGTGAATACTGACTCTGTTGGCTTAAGATGGTTGTTGAGGAATGATGGATGTCCCTGTCTGGGGCACCTAACATCAGTGACTGTCAGGGTCAATTTGGCTGTTTGATTGGCTGGGCTGAGGTCCCTGTCTTTCTCTGTTGGAGAGAATAGTCTTTCCAAATAGAGGAGGACTGTTCTTCAGTCACAGTTATTTGAATAGATGGAAGACCTCTGAATAGAGTTGTCGTGAGGATGGAATGTGATTGTCTATAAAAAGGCCCTTGTTACCTCTATGTGGCTATATGGACACATATGTGTACCCATGCAGGAACTTGCTGGAGCTCTGTTTTCCCCAGATGTAATTTCCAGGACCCCTAGAGGCATCTTGCTAGTGAATCTAAGATGCTTGTTTAGTCTCTAAGTCATGTCCAACTCTTTATGACCCTATGGACTGCAGCATGCCAGGCTCCTCTGTACTCTACTATGTCCCACGGTCTGCTCAGAGTCATGTCCATTGAGTCTGTGATGCTATCTAACCATCTCATCCTCTGCCACTCCCTTCTCCTTTTGCCCTCAATCTTTCCCAGTATCAGAATCTTTTCCAATGAGTCAGCTCTTTGCATCAGGTGACCAAAGTATTGGAGCTTCAGCATCAGTCCTTCCAATGAATATTCAGGGTTGATTTCCTTTAGGATTGACTAAGATGCTATCTCTCTCCAAAGCTTGAAGGATCCCCAGAAACATGAGTTGTTGCTTATCACAGTCTGTCTTGTACTAGAGTTATTCCTTATATGTGTGGTCACGGCCTTTAGTTTAGTTTCTTGATCTTGGCACTATTAACATTTTAGATAATTCTTTGAGATGAGCAGCAGTCCTGTGCACTAGAGGATGTTTAGCATCTCTGGCCTGTATATATTAGATGCCAGCAATACCCTCCCTTAGCAGTGACAATTGAAAGTATTTTGGGGCATCGCCAAATGCCTCCTAGAGGGGAAAGTAGTTGAGAACCACTGACTTAGATTGTGAGTTCCATGGAAGCAAGTTCTATTCTTTTTTTAAAGTTGTATCTTTGCACCAATCAGCATAGTACCCAGCTTGAGCAGGTGCTCACTAAAAGCAGTTTGGTGAAATTAAACAGCTAAGTGTCACTTTGGTGTAAAAGCCACTTTCCGCCAATTTTCAAGCCTCTATTAAAGAGGTCAAATTGAAAAGCAGACAAAGCATGTTGTAGCTGTTAAGCACTCCAGGCTCAATGGAGAAACAGCTATCAGCTGATGATATAAGTTCCTGCTTCGAATTTAGAAGAGGTGACTGACACTATCCAAGATGGCTGCCAGGTACCCAAGCACAACGGGATCCAGAGAGCTGGGGATGTCTTTCTATCTATTTGTCCATTTTCATGTCCCCTTCTTCCTTTTCTCCATACTCCTTGACCAGAGATTTTTTTTTTTTTGCAATATGATTGGCTCTATGTTCTTGACCTTTCCAAATCTCAGATTATTTGCCCTAATATTTTTGTCATCTCCCAGTTTGCTTCAACATAGCAACCATGGGTATGACTGATAGGTATCCACAAATTAATATATACCAAACTGAACTCCCTCACCCCAAAACCTCTCCCACAATCTACTCCATCCCAGTAAATGGCAGCTCTCTTCTTCCAACTGATGAGGCTCAGAACCTTGGAGTTTTTCTCCCTGACTTCATATCCAGTTCTTCAACAAAGCCTGTAGCTCTGTTGTCAAATACATATCCAGGACTCAACCACTTCTTATCATCTCAGCATCCACCAGCTTAGTCTAGGTCATCACCCTGCACTATTACAGTAGCCTCCCAGCTGACTCCAGCGTCTCCAAACTAGACAAGCTTTACTTGCCTTCTCCCAGTTTGTTTCAACATAGCAGCCCTAGTGATGCTTTTAAAATGTAGGTCAGATCACGACACGCATGTTTCACCTCCTCCAAAAGCATCCGTCTTAGGGTAACATCCAAATCTTGCCATATCCTAACTTCCTAATCTCTGTGTGCGTGCTTAGTCACTCCAGTTGTGTCTGACTCTTTGTGAGCCCATGGGCTATAGCCCGCCAGGCTCCTTTGTCCATGGGATTTTCCAGGCAAGAATACCGGGGTGGGTTGCCATGCCTCCTCCAGGGGAACTTCCTGACCCAGGGATCAAGCCTGCGTCTCCTGCATTGCAGGCATATTCTTTATCCACTGAGCCCCCACGGCGCACTGCTACTGCTCTGAACTCATCTCTTGCACTTGTTCTAACCTCATCCTGTTCAGTCCTAATACACTATCTTCCTCTTTTATTCTCTTTCTCAAAACATACCAAGTAGTCTCTTGCCTCAGTGCCTTTCACATGCTGTCCCCTTTGCCTTGAATGCTTTCCCCCTCACATACATTCATGGATCACTTAATAATCTCCTCAAGTTGAATATTCATCTCTTCCAAACAACCTTCTCCAACCATCCATCCTTCCTAAAATGGTGACCTTCCCATCAATTTTGTTATCATCACCCTGATTTATTTTCTTTTATCACTTAACCATATTTCTTATCTGTGTACTTTCTTATCCTGTTTCTTCCTCTAGAATACAGCCTCCATGAGGAGGTTCCCTTACCTTATTCCATGGCTGCAATCCTAAAATGTTAACAACTCCTAGCTCATAGCTGATACTCAGTAATATTGGTTGAATGAATGAATGAATGAATGAATACATACAACTGTAAACAACCAAAGTGATACTGTCATTAGTCAACAAATTCCTGAATGATTATAGCTCAAGATGGTTCTTAATCAAAGGAGACCCTCTGAGCTTGCAAACATAATTGTATATGCCGCTGATTCTCTTTCCAGTGTAAAATGTGCTTTTATTTCTGAGTTGAAAGTGGGAGCTGTAACTTGGTGATATTTCCATCGCTAATATTCTTCTAATGTGTGAATGCACAAAGGTGTCCTTTATTATGTTCAGTTTAATTCAGCGAGCATTGATTGTTCCCCACTGTATGCCAGGCTCTGTACTGGGAACAGAAATGCAGTTTGCTTAGACACAATGCTACCCACAAGATGCCCACAGGCAAGTCAAAGATACGGAATACAGACCATCATGTTTGCTTTCAAAATCTAAAAATTCTGATGACTAGTACCATGAGTCTTTTCCTACCAATAGGTGCAAGCCAAATGAGAACATTTATGTCCTTAGGGAGAGTATATGTCAAACTTTCTCTAAAGGGAACTGCCAGAACTAGATAGATACATGTGGTCCCAGAGTACATTATTGATAAATGCCTTAAGGGAGTTGAAAACAAAGAGCTGTGAGAGTTGGGAAATGGGAACAATCCTGCCCGTCTTTGGGGCGGATATGATGGACGGTTCATGAAGGAGTCTATAGTTGAGCTGGCAGATAGGGAAGTAGGGCAGTGAGAGGAAGGAGAAAAGATGCCCAGTTGTGTGAGTGGGGAACCTCTCTCTTTCTAGAAATGGTCATGACTGCGTGGAGCAGGAAAAGGGCAGTCATTGGAAATTGAGAGGAAACCCAAATCATGTTTGGTAATACTATTTTCCCCCAAAGTAATAGGATTGATAAGCGGGAGGCCCATTATTTTTGCAACAAGTATATCCTAAATTTGATCATTCTCATTTCCTATGTAATGACAGCACCAGGGTTTTATGGAATTCTCAGAGAGGATTAACATATTCATAGCAACTTTTGGTGTATTTCCATGTTTCTTTCAGCCTTTGAAAATCGATCATCCATGCAACATCTATAAAGACTCCTCAGTTACCACTGACCAAGACAACCTGTTACTCTCCCTTGATGAATAAGAGTTTACTGGAAGTGCCTTTTCATGACTATGATGGAATTTCCCCCATTCTTTCACTTTTCCCATAAAGCCCACATCTGCTGACCTCCAGGGTTTGATAAAAGTTCTCTCTCATTAGCTCAAGCAGCTCAAGCTTTATCTGAATGGGGTTCCAGTAAGGATGACTACACAATGAACAACAGTCTGTCTTTACAAATAGCATGGGCCCAAGTACCGAGAGAAGTGCTGATTTCGGTAGCCAGACACAGGCTAATAAACCACTACAAACCATTATAGCTCCAAATGCAGACTATTATGACAAGAATTCAGAGATCTGATCTCCTGACAAAATACAGCTGACACTACCTGTTCTCACAGTCTATTTTAATATAGTTTTATCATGATGTGGGTCACAAGGCAAAGATCAGAGAAAGATTCACAGATGAGAAGTGTTTCAGAGCTAGAGGTATAATAGGTTATTTGGTGCAACTGTCCTGGTTTATACATGAGGAAACTGAGGGGCAGAAGAAATTCCAGTTTAGCAAAGATCAGTTAAGCCAGAGCTTCAGCTTGGACCTGGGACTGCAACTCTTTCCACAAGAAAAGGTGGCCATCTCTCAGCTGTACAAGAATCTCCTACTAGCTGGGCTCTGAATCTCATGCCTTTAACGGGCCTTGGAAGCTCTTCTCAGCGCTCGGTCGTGTTCGATGCTTTGCAGCCCCATGAACTATAGCCTGCCAGGCTTGTCTACCTATGGAATTTCCCAGGCAAGAATACTGGAGTGGGTTGCCATTTCTGCCTCCAGGGAATCTTCCCAACCCAGGGATTGAACCCATGTCTCTTGTGTCTCCTGCACTGGCAGGCAGATTCTTTACCATTTGCGCCACCGGGGAAGAAGCTCTTACCCTGTATTTTGGGGATGTGTTTTGCTGCCTTAATAGGTCTGGGTATTGCATAGATGCTGTAGCAATAGCTTGGTTCCCAGGCTCCACGTGAGCTCTGCGTGTGCAACAGAGCTTATCTGTCTGTATTCTGCATTTTTACACTCTGCCTGGCACCTCAAAGGAGCGATGTGAATCTTAGTTTCCTTCTTCTCTTCTGTAGAATCTACTTGTTCGATCAAATTGATGTGTTTGGGGAGGAGGGTGGGGTATAGAGGGAGGTCACAGTATCCATGGAATTCACCAAATGTGGGAGGGCTGGAGAAAAAGAAATAGAATGAGGGGATGGGAGACTTGACGAAAAGAAAGACAAAGGTTGGGGGAAAGGGGAAAAGATTACATTTAAAAGCACAAAACTGGCTCCTGTTTAAATGCAGCCATGAGTCCTGAGTGTGTCACATGTGTTCAGCTGGTGCTAGTGATTATGCAAATTAATTAGAAAGTGGGAAGAATGAGGAGGGGTGGGATGATGTGTCCACATGGAAGTGCTCCCAAAGATGCCTTAGAATCCCTCTCTCCCTGTCAGTTTTGGAGAAGGATGTGGACTCCATTTGTGCTGCTGCCACACGAACGAGGAGGCGTTAGCCCTGAGCAGTCACAAGAAGGCTCTTCTCACTGCAGAACCAGATGAGGACTTGTCAGCCACGTAGTGAACTGGGGTTAACTCCCATCATACCAGCTCAGCAAGCATCCAGGGGACTCAGTTTGCTGCTGTTCACCTATTTTCCTGTGGATACTTCTCTAAAGTGCTCATTCCACTGTCAACCAAGCCAGAGCCTCAGGGCAGCTCCAGTACCCCCACTTGCCTCCGGCAGGCCTCAGGCTGAGTCAGAAAACAGAGGGGCAGTGGGCAGTGGGTCTTCCTGTCCTCAGCTGGTGCTTCAGAGGGAGTCAGTCTGTAGGTTATCTCAGAAACAGACTGGTAAGGCTGCAGGGGCAGCTTCTGCTGGGGTTTTGTGCCTGCTTCACAAGCAGGCTCAATGCAACAGCCTGGACAAGTTGGGGCTGAGACCCAGACACCAGTGATGCTTGGGGAATGAGCCCTACAGAGTGTCTGGCATGGTGCCAGCCCAGAGCGCCTGCTGCGTGCAGGAAATATTGAACATTCTGAGTCTTAAAGAGGGAACCTGGAACAGTTCCAAGATTACACTTAATACATCTGTTGGGAGCTACAGAGAAGGGAGTCAGGGGAAGTCTGCAAAAATAACCCTTGCAGGGCCAGGAGGGCTCATAGCATCAGCAGGACACAGGTAATGATTGAGAAAGAAGATGACCCCTTACTTCAGGTAGCGAGTACAGTTTCCAAAGTTCATTTATACACATTTATACACTCTTTGTTCTTCTCTATGGTTCTGGGAGGTAGGCAGGGACTGCTATTTTAGATAAGTTCCTAGATTATGCATTTGTATGCCTCCTCTGGCACTTCACCTAGCAGTTCAATTCAGTCGCTCAGTCGTGCCCGACTCTTTCCGACCCCATGAATCGCAGCACTCCAGGCCTCCCTGTCCATCACCAATTCCCAGAGTTCACTCAGACTCATGTCCATCGAGTCAGTGACGCCATCCAACCATCTCATCCTCTGTCATCCCCTTCTCCTCCTGCTCCCAATCCCTCCCAGCATCAGAGTCTTTTCCAATGAGTCAACTCTTCACGTGAGGTGGCCAAAGTACTGGAGTTTCAGCTTTAGCATCCTTCCTTCCAAAGAAATCCTAGGGCTGATCTCCTTCAGAATGGATTGGTTGGATCTCCTTGCAGTCCAAGGGGCTCTCCAAGAGTCTTCTCCAACACCACATTTCAAAAGCATCAATTCAGCGGTGCTCAGCCTTCTTCATAGTCCAACTCTCACATCCATACACAACTACTGGAAAAACCATAGCCTTGACTAGTTGGACCTTAGTCAGCAAAGTAATGTCTCTGCTTTTGAATATGCTATCTAGGTTGGTCATAACTTTCCTTCCAAGGGGTAAGTGTCTTTTAATTTCATGGCTGCAGTCACCATCTGCAGTGATTTCAGAGCCCTAAAAATTAAGTCTGACACTGTTTCCATGGTTTCCCCATCTATTTGCCATGAAGTGATGGGACCAGATGCCATGATCTTTGTTTTCTGAATATTGAGCTTTAAGCCAGATTTTTCACTCTCCTTCTTCATTTTCATCAAGAGGCTTTTTAGTTCCTCTTCATTTTCTGCCATAAGGGTGATGTCATCTGCATATCTGAGGTTATTGCTATTTCTCCCGGCAGTCTTGATTCCAGCTTGTATTTCTTCCAGTCCAGCATTTCTCATGATGTACTCTGCATAGAAGTTAAATAAGCAGGGTGACAATATACAGCCTTGACGTACTCCTTTTCCTATTTGGAACCAGTCTGTTGTTCCATGTCCAGTTCTAACTGTTGCTTCTTGACCTGCATACAGATTTCTCAAGAGACAGGTCATGTGGTCTGGTATGCTGTCCAGTAAATGGTGAATAACTAAATGGATGGATGAGTGAAGAAACTTGCATTTTGCAGGTGAGTAGTTGACTTAGAATTGTTAAATTCATTGAAAAGCTTTCCATGTGGGGCACTTACCACAAGCAAGGCATTGTTCTAGAACCTGGGAAGACATGGTCCCCTTGGTTGAAGAGCTCACTTCTAGAAGGGCAGATGGCCAAGAAGATTGATTGTGACTAATAATGTTACAACATTATTTGTATTAACTAATAAGTGATTATGCAGTCTGATAAGTATCTATTTAGACAATTACAAAAGGCTCTGGGAGACAGAAAAGAGACCGATTCCAAGCAAGAAAATTTAAGTGTTTTGCCTGATGTAGAAGGAATTAGTGCCGGAGCTCCTATCCAGGTGTGCAGACTCATCATTTCTTTGTTGTGTTTCCCCTGGTCAGGAAAGTCTCTGCTGATTCTCTTGCTCCCACACCTACGTTTGACATATTGCCAATTCATTCTTGCCAGCTAATTCCTGAAGTTCTATCATCATCTGGACTTTATCTTTTGGCTACCTTAGTGGTTTAAAGTATTTCATGGGAAGGACATTTATAGGAAATAGAAATAAGAGAGCAGGTTTCTCTGGTCTGGAAAGGGAATACTGAGGTGAGGGGTGTGTGATCTCTGAGCCATGGGATAAGATGGCTGGGGTTTGTGTGGGATAAGATAGTGATTTTGTTGTTACTGTTTAGTCACTAAGTCGTATCTGGCTCTTTTGCAATCTCATGGACTGTAGCCTGCCAGGCTCCTCTGTCCATGGGATTTCCAGGGAAGCCATTTCCTTCTGCAGGGGATTTTCCAGGGAGGGGGAAAATAAGGGACCATGTGGCTGGGGAGGCTGAAAGGAATCATTGCCTCTGCAATGTCACTTTCCTCCCTTTAGCCCATCCCTGTGCGTGCGTACTAAGCTGCTTGAGACGTGTCCCACTCTTTGCAACCCTATGGACTGTATAACCTGACAGGTTCCTTTATCCATGAGATTCTCCAGGCAAGAATATTGGAATGGGTTGCCATTCCCTTCCTGTATCAATATAAATACAATCTAAATATACCATATTCTTATGCAGTGGCTCAGACTGTAAACCATCTGCCTGCAATGCAGGAGACTTAGGTTCAATCGCTGGGTCGGGAAGATCCCGGGGAGAAGGAAATGGCAACCCACTCCATTACTCTTGCCTGGAAAATCCCATGGACGGAGGAGCCTGGTAGGCTACAGTCCATGAGGTTGCAAAGAGTCAGACACAACTGAGCGACTTCACTTTCACTTTCATGTATACACACGGGCTTCCCAGGTGGCTCAGATGGTAAAGAATCTGCCTGCAGTGTGGGAGACCTAGGTTTGATCCCTGGGTTGGGAATATTCTGTGGAGAAGGGACTGGCAACCCACTTCAGTATTCTTGCCTGGGAGAATTCCATGGACGGAGGAGCCTGGAGAGCTACAGTCCATGGGATCGCAGAGTCGGACATGACTGAGTGACTAACACACACATATGGACACACATGAGCATGCATGCACACATTTGCACCAACAGTCTTTAAAACTGTCCACAAAATGGGATGCAAAGCTGTCCTTACCCTGACCAGTTCTGTAATGATGTTTGCCTGATAGTTGTGAACAGCCTGCATGTAGCTTGACAGCTGTGGGTTTCAAATTTTATTAAACTTCTACCTTGTTCACAGTCTGATTTCTTTAAGGCCTTATCTAATTGCCTTGGGCCATGGGGCCCACCACCTTGGTCGTGTGCAAAGATATAAATTTCAGCATGTAATTGAGGGCAAGTAATAAACTGATGTATAATAAATAGCTAAGAATTTTGATGATCTGTGTCCTGGTGGAAGAAGAATGGCTCATAAAAACAATTACTACACGATCCAGGCTTGCATTATTTACAAGGTACAGGCCTACTCTCCTTTCCACAAGGGCTGGTGGGCATTTGGATCCAATCACCAGAAATCCAGGCATTTCCAAATGCCTGCATGTGTGCTGACATGGAGCCGAAACATCTGGGTTGTTGACTGCGAAATGTGATTTTCAGCAGACCACTGAATGAGTGCCGGGGGGCCACAGCCTGTAAGTCACCTCCTCCAGGAAGGTGTCTATGATTCTTTGGTTTAACTCAGCTTGCCCTCCTTCATATCTCCAGCATGTCATGCACGTGAATTTTCCTGCCCACCTCTCCCACAAGAATGGACCCGCTCTGAGGGAAGTGACGGTTATTTCCACCTGGGTATTTTATTTGTTGAATGAATGAAGTGTTTACTATGTACATTTCCACCTGTGAATCTAAAGTAGTGCCTTGCACAGAGAAGAAACATGATAAATATTGAATGAACATCCACGTTGGTGAGTAGAGAGATTCAGATCAGCTGTGTTGCATTACACAGTTTTTTTGTTTAAAGGTCTTAAAGCCTGAGAAGTCATTTTTACACCGCTTCCCCAGCCCCAGGGAGAAAACAGATAAAAATCATGAAGAAATTGAAGCATGCAGAGAAAGAGTATGCATTCCCCGTGTTCACTTGGGGAATAAGGCACAGAGCCCAGGGTTTGGATTTCACTTCCCTCTGCTCCTTCCCTCCCGCAAACGTGCCTCACTCAGCCTTTCTCTGCACATTAGAAGTCAGCCGAGTATTTATATATTCCAGGGCCTGTCTATGTAAATCCACATTCCATAAATCCCAAAGCTTTTCTTCTGTTTCAGAGCAAGGAGCTGAACAAGATATGTGTGTGTGTGTGTGTGTGTGTGTATTTATGTATATATATATGTTTTGTAGCCAGAAAATGGCTTTTTTTGCGATCCATGTTCTAAAGGCAGTTTTACCTTCTGTGTTCAGAAACCTGTCTCTCTCCTTCTCTCCTCATCTCTCCCTCTCTCCCTCCCTCCCTCTCCAACAAACCCCTTCCTTAAGTTCCCAGAGACTAATTCTTTCCCTCTCCTCCCTCTCTCTCTTCCCACAGGTTTTATCTGATTTCGGCTCTGTTCAGAAACCACTGGTTTCTCCAGAGTCTTGTATTTCCCTGCCCGCTGTGGCCAGCATTTTATGGTGTTAATCAGATTTTGCTGTTTTTCTTCACACTGAGTCCCTTCTCCATCCATTCTACCCTCTTGACTCTTATACTCCCACCCTCACCTTCATGGTGCATGGGCCTATTAAATGGTGTCCAGTCCAATTTCTGGCACCCAATAAATCTAAATTTTCAAGCTTGGGAAGCCAGGCTCACCTACTGGCACCTAGATAAATGAGTCCTCCATGAGAAACCTACACCGGTCATTACTCAAGACTTCTGAAACCCCAACACTGGATTTCAGGCCATAGAAAGTCAAGTCCTCCTTTCAGGCTTCATTCTCTGAAAAAGAAAATAACCCCCAGCCCAGGGCCTCGCCTTCATCTGCATCTCTAGTCCCTCCATCTGGATGCTCAGACTGGATCCCAGCCTCCCACTTGCAGCATCCTGCCGGCTCCCACGTCACCCCGTCAGTCCCCCGTCAGCTCTGCAGCTTTGAAATGAGACTTAATATCCGGCACACGCGCCTGCGCTGCTCAGCTCGCTAGGGCTCCAAGCCTGAAGATGAACAAAGAGCCTCCTTGAACTGTTTCATTGTTTGCAACAAGCACAACCAAGATGGGCTTCTCTCCCCAGCACACTGCGGTGAATCTCCCACTTTGTGTGGGAGGACTGTTAATGCCCGAAATCTACACTCCATCTAATAGACAAAGGCTCTGACATTGTCTCCTGCAGGAGAAGGGGGCTCTTGGGGTCAGGGACGTTTGAAACCAGGTTGGTTTCCTGGAAAACTGGTTGGGAAGGAGGAGCCAAGAGCCAGGACTGCTGGGGAAGCAACAGGAGCTCAGGGCTGTGTTTCATTCCAGGAGGCGAGACCTGGAGGTGGTGGGAAGTTGGAGACTATTTGTATTTACTTGTTATTTTGACTTGTGAAATTACTCCCTTTCATTCCACCAGGCTTCTGTCTCTGCACAATAAAAATTAATTACAATGAATTAGAACCTTTAAAAACCACGCTTAATAGTGGCTCAGAGACAGCCCCTCCTCTGGCCCCTCACTGGTCTATGGCTCAACATCTGATCAATCTGGCAAGAACAATTCTAAAAAGGAAAAGTACCTGCTTTTGGCTTCTATGAATAAATCTGGGAACTAATAGGATACTGTGATGGTTAATGTTATGTGTCAGCTTGGCTGGGCCAGAGTACCCAGTTATTTAATCAAGCACTGATCCATGTGTTGACAAGATGGGTATTTTGTAAATATGGTTACCAGCTACAGATGACTAATTGAATAGATTACCCTGAATAATGTGGGTGGGCCTTGTCCAATCAGTTGAAGATCCTGAGAGAAAACCCTGAGGTTTCCCAGAGAAGAAAAAAAAAAATATTCTGCCTCAAGACTGCATCAACTTCTACCCAAGTTTCCAGACTATTGGCCAGCCCTATATTCCTTGAAATAAATCACATATATATTTGTGTATATATATATTTATTTATTTAAACATATACATCTGATCTATATCTGTATCCCTATGTATTGCTGATTCTGCTTCCCTGGAGAACCCTGACTCATATAGCTATTTAGAAAGCTTATACTGAATTCAAATTGTTCATTGTGTAAGTTTTGGAAGGAGGACTGCTCTTCTTCTTTGCCTGAACGTGAAGTCTTGTGCTGTGGACATAGTAGGTGCTTAGTAAATGTTCATTGAAGGGACTGGAAACCCAAAGAAGCCCCATAATGCCTTTTCTCAACTTACACTGCCACACTTTCAACTGGCAACATTTGCTCCCTCCCATCCACATGGGACTCATCAGCTCTACTTTGATGACCAGCTCTTCTCAGGAGGTTCCTATCACGTTGTCATTCACTGAAGCCTCCATCACTCTCCACTTTAACATCTATCGACTAAACCACATCTTCCCCAAAGGCTTCGCTGCAGAGGGGCCAGGCTCATAACTTACTCTTGCTTCCCGGAAGCTTGTGTGTGGGATTCTCTGGGCTTATGTTAATTGTGCTTTTCTTCACCTGACATCTTAAAATGATGTTGTCCGTTTCTCATTAGCTGGTGGACCCTCTGGGGGATTCTAGGCTCTGATGTTGTGGAAGGAATCAGCCAGACCTAAGGTTTTTTTTGTTTGTTTGTTTGTTTTTTAATATTCATTGATTTGGCTATGCTGGGTCTTAGTTGCAGCACGTGAGATCTTCAGTCTTTGTTGTGGCATGAGTGATCTTTAGTTGCATGTGAGGTTTAATTCCCTGACCAGGGACTGAACCTGGGCTGCCTGCATTGGTAGCACAGAATCTTAGCCATTGAACCACTAAGGAAATCCCACCTTGACCTAGTCTGATATCTGGTTTCCACATAAGCTTTGGGAGCTTGATGAAATCATATGACTTTTGTTGTTCCTGTTATTTTTATTTTTTTAATTTAATTTTTATGTTGGGGTATAGTTGATTAACAGTGTGGTATACAGCAAAATGATTCCATACACACACATACACACACACACGTATATCCGTTCTTAGATTCTTTTCCCATATAGGTTATTATGGAATATTGAGTTTAGCTCCCTGTGCTATACAGTAGGTCCTTGTTGACCGTCTATTATATATATAGTAGTGTATGTATGGGGAGAAGGCAATAGCAACCCACTTCAGTACTCTTGCTTGGAAAATCCCATGGGAGGAGCTTAATAGGCTGCAGTCCATGGGGTTGCTAAGAGTCAGACACGACTGAGCGACTTCACTTTCACGTTTCACTTTCATGCACTGGAGAAGGAAATGGCAACCCACTCCAGTGTTCTTGCCTGGAGAATCCCAGGGACAGGGGAGCCTGGTGGGCTGCCATCTACAGGATCACACAAAGTCGGACACGACTGAATCGACTCAGCAGCAGCAGCAGTGTATGTATGTTAATCTCAAATCATATAACTTTTATGACCCTTTCTTATTAGCAAGATGGGGGTAAAATGGCTCAGAGGAATATGGGAGGGGTAAATAAAGCAAATAGTTATCAATTTTTAAAATATTAGCCATGAAACACTCATGGTTCTGCTGGTGAAATTCTGTGTGAAACTGCAAGCCACAGAGCATGTAAGCTGAGAAGGGCTCTGGTTGGCTCTCCGGAGCCCTCTTACTTGTGTGCTAGGACTCCTGTCCTCGGCTTCATTCCAGAATGTGCCTTGAGCAGTTCCCCACTGTCCCCCACACTAACACGTAGCACGCTCTACTAGATTGTTCTTGCCACATGAAAACATGATGGAATTTTTCCCATCTTTAAACCAAACCACCACCCCAAACCATCTTCCTTCACCCCACGCCCCCTGCAGCTATTATTACCCCATTCCTGTCTTCTCTATGGCAAAACCCAGTAAGAGAGTTTCCTGTACATTCTGTCTCCGTAATTTCTCCTCCAGTTCTTTCTTAAAACCCCTCCAGTTGGGTCTTTGTTTCCGCAACACCTCTATGGCTCTAGCCCAGATCACCAAAGACCTTTGAGTTGCCGGAAGTTAAGGGTGATTCTCAGTTCAGTTCATTTCAGTCGCTCAGTCGTGTCCGACTCTTTGCGACCCCATGAATCGCAGCACACCAGGCCTCCCTGTCCATCACCAGCTCCCGGAGTTCACTCAGACTCACGTCCATTGAGTCACTGATGCCATCCAGCCATCTCATCCTCTGTCGTCCCCTTCTCGCCCTGCCCCCAATCCCTCCCAGCATCAGAGTCTTTTCCAGTGAGTCAACTCTTCGCATGAGGTGGCCAAAGTACTGGAGTTTCAGCTTTAGCATCGTTCCTTCCAAAGAAATCCCAGGGCTGATCTCCTTCAGAATGGACTGGTTCTCAGGCACCATCTTTTTTCTTAAGGTATACTAAAATTTCTTTCTTTTTAAAAATTTAAAAATTCATTTCTTAATTGAAGTGTAGTTGATTTACATTGTTTAAAGTTTATAGCAAAGTGTTTCAGTTTTTTATACATATATATATCCTTTTTCAGATTCTTTTTCATTATAGATTTTTTCAAGATGTTGAATATAGTTCCCTGTGCTATAATAGTAGATCCTTGTTGTTTATCTATTTTATATATAGTAGTATGTATCTGTTTATTCCAAATTCCAAGTTCAACCCCCCACCCTTTCCCCCTCAGTAACCATAAATTGGTTTTCTATGTCTGAGTCTATTAGGTAAATAAATTCATTTGTATCATTTTGTAAGATTCCATATAGAAATAATATCTTGCGATATTTGTCTGTGACTTACCTCACTTAGCCTGATCATCTCTAGGTCCATCCATGTTCTGCAAATGGCATTATTTCATCTATTTTAATAACTGAGTAATATTCCATTGTGTGTGTGCGTGTATGACATCATTCTAATCCATTCATCTTTAAATGGGCATTTAGGTTGCTTCCATTTCCATATGTTGGCTATTGTAAACAGTGCTGCTATGAACACTGGGATGTGTGTCTCCAGGCAGCATCTTGCTTGGTCTGTAAGCTGCCTTAGCTATAGTTGATCACTCAAAGCACGTTCTTCACTAGTACCTGGCATACCACTTCCTCTGAGTTCTCTTCATCTCACTGGCAGTTCCTCCTAAATCTTTTTTTCACAGAGTTCCTTCTCCTCCTCATGACCTCAAAATCTTTGAGTGTCACAGGGCTCAGTTCTCAATTTATACACGCTTAGCAGCCAGATAATCACGATGGTGTGATCACTCACCTAGAGCCAGACATCCTGGAGTGTGAAGTCAAGTGGGCCGTAGAAAGCATCACTAAGAACAAAGCTAGTGGAGGTGACAGAATTCCAGGTGAGCTATTTCAAATCCTGAAAGATGATGCTTTGAAAGTGCTGCACTCAATATGTCAGCAAATTTGGAAAACTCAACAGTGGTCACACAACTGGAAAGGTCAGTTTTCATTCCAATCCCAAAGAAAGGCAATGCCAAAGAATGCTCAAACTACCGCATAATTGCACTCATCTCACATGCTAGTAAAGTAATGCTCAAAATTCTCCAAGCCAGGCTTCAGCAATACGTGAACCGTGAACTTCCAGATGTTCAGGCTGGTTTTAGAAAAGGCAGAGGAACCAGAGATCAAATTGCCAACATCTGCTAGATCATGGAAAAATCAAGAGAGTTCCAGAAAAACATCTATTTCTGCTTTATTGACTATGCCAAAGCCTTTGACTGTGTAGATCATAGTAAACTGTGGAAAATTCTGAAAGAGATGGAAATACCAGGCCACCTGACCTGCCTCTTGAGAAACCTTTATGCAAGTCAGGAAGCAACAGTTAGAACTGGACATGGAACAACAGACTGGTTCCAAATAGGAAAAGGAGTACGTCAAGGCTGTATATTGTCACCCTGCTTATTTAACTTCTATGCAGAGTAGTACATCATGAGAAATGCTGGGCTGGAAGAAGCACAAGCTGGAATCAAGATTGCCAGGAGAAATATCAATAACCTCAGATATGCAGATGACACCACCCTTATGGCAGAAAGTGAAGAGGAACTAAAAACCTCTTGATGAAAGTGAAAAAGTTGGCTTAAAGCTCAACATTCAGAAAACTAAGATCATGACATTTGGTCCCATCACTTCATGGCAAATAAATGGGGAAATAGTGGAAACAGTGTCAGACTTTATTTTTTTGGGCTTCAAAATCACTGAAGGTGGTGATTGCAGCCATAAAATTAAAAGACGCTTACTCCTTGGAAGGAAAGTTATGACCAACCTAGATAGCATATTCAAAAGCAGAGACATTACTTTGCCAACTAAGGTCCGTCTAGTCAAGGCTATGGTTTTTCCAGTGGTCATGTATGAATGTGAGAGTTGGACTGTGAAGAAAGCTGAGTGCCGAAGAATTGATGCTTTTAAAGTGTGGTGTTGGAGACGACTCTTGAGAGTCCCTTGGACTGCAAGGAGATCCAACCAGTCCATCCTAACGGAGATCAGTCCTAGGTGTTCATTGGAAGGACTGATGCTAAACCTGAAACTCCAGTACTTTGTTCGCCTCATGTGAAGAGTTGACTCATTGGAAAAGACCCCGATGCTGGGAAGGATTGTGGGCAGGAGGAGAAGGGGACAACAGAGGACAAGATGGCTGGATGGAATCACCAACTTGATGGACATGAGTTTGGGTAAACTCCGGGAGTTGGTGATGGACAGGGAGGCCTGGAGTGCTGCCTTTCATAGGGGTTGCAGAGTCGTTCACGACTGAGCGACTGAACTGAACTGAAGCAATAGGAAAGAGGGTTTTATCTAATGCCAGGATTTTTAATACTGTTTATAAACTAACTCCCCAATTTCTATATCCCTTTCAGCCCTGTCTCCTAAAAGCCAGACTCATAGCCAACTGCTCACACAACAACTCTGCTTGGATGTCTAATATACATCTCAAACTCATCATATCCCAAAGCAAACTTTTTATTTTTCCTTGAAATCTGCCATTGTGAAGTTTCTCCCATTTCAATAAATGACAGTTACATGCTTTACTTTACCCATCTCTAAAACCTTGGGATCATCTTTGACACATTGTTTGTTATCACACCCTATGTCTAACCTAATGGCAAATGCCATCGACTCTACTTTCAAAAATATATCCAACCTACCACTGCTTCTCACTATTCTCCTGACACACTGAGTCTAGTCCAGCTCATCACCCTCTCTCATGTAGGCTAATTTAACAGCCTCCTGTCTCCTTACTTCCTCCTCCATTCAACTATTGTTTATTCTTAGGACAAGATCTAGATCGAGCCTCTTAAAACATTAGACTTATCATATCTCTCCTCTGCTCAATATCTTCCAGTAGCTTCTAAGAGTTAAAAGCAAAGTACTATTAAGGACCTAAGACCCTATACAATCTGTCTCCAGCAGATTAAGGTGGAAATTTCGTGTTTATCAGTTTCCTTTTCACCCCTGGGTATGCTGGTCAGACTTCAGTCATCATCTCTTTGCTCTTCCCCATGGTGGAGTATGCACCCACCTGAGGACCCTTGTAGATGTTCCTCTCTCCACCTGGACCATTTTCCTCTTTTGTATTCACATGAATCCCCTCTTCCTCTGCCCCACCACTGAGATGTCTAAGTGGATCATTCCATCTCTTCAGAGAAGAGACCTTCTCAGAGATCTGAACCCAGTTTCTGAGAGATCAGAAAGAACCCTCCCATGTCTCTTTATAGCCTCTTGGGTAGTGGCGGTGGTTTAGTCACTGAGTTGTGTCTAACTCTTGCGACGCCATGGACTGTAGCCCACCAGGCTTCTCTGTCCATGGGATTTCCCAGACAAGAGTACTGGAGTGGGGTTGCCATTTCCTCCTCCAGGAGATCTTCCTGACCCAGGGATCAAACTTGTGTCTCCTGCATGGCCAGGCGGATTCTTTGTCACTGAGCCACTAGGGAAACCTAGAGCATCTCTGTGGATTTATTTTTATGTTACTTATCAAACCTGACATATTGTATATTTCTTTATTTACTTATTATTTACTCGCACACATACAAGCTGTGGCATCAGGAGCTTTGTTTACTGTTATACTTACTAGCACTGAGTACAATGTCCAGCACATGGTAGGGTCTCAGTAATTATCCGCTGAATAAATGAATGAATGAACGAAGTGAAACTGACAGGCCAGGAGCCACGTTCACGGTAACCTCCCTACCTGACCCCTGGCTGTGAATCCATTGTCTGGAGCCACAGAGCTGGTTTCATCCCTAGAGTGCTATCCCGCCCTTCCTCTCAGGTCTTTGCTACTTCATCGTAAACATCTCCGGTTCTTTCCACGGTTCTTTAAAAAAAAGATGGTGGCTCTGACAGCACCTCTGAGCTTCTTCATACTCCAGGATATAATCTGTCTAGATTTAAGATCTGGGTTTAGATTTCTGTCTCTTTTCTCATTGACTAAGAAAGGAACAAGGGAACTTTTCTAGGAAATGTGTGTCTTGAACTATATCTTATGTGGGCATCTATATAGGTAAAAATTCATTGAGCTGTATACTTAAGTTTTATGATTTTTGTTGAATATAGTTGATTTAGAATATCATATTAGTTTCAGGTGTACAGTATAGTGATTCAGTATTTTTACAGATTATCCACCATTTAAAGTTATTATAAAATCATGGCTATATTTCCTTCTGTTGGGCAATATATTCTTGTTGCTTATTTATTCTATACATAGGAGTTTGTATCTCTTAATTCCTACTCCTACCTTGTCCCTCCCTCTGCCTTCTCCTCACTGGTAGCCACTAGTTTGTTTTCTATATCTGTGAGTCTGTTTCAATTTTTTTTTGTATTTGTCTTATTTTTTAGATTCCACAAATAAGTGATAAAATGGAATATTTGTTTTTCTCTGTTCAGCACATTGCACTAAGCATAATATTCTCTAGGTCCATCTACATAGCTGCAAATGGTGGGATTTCATTCTTTTTTATGGCTGAGTAGTATTTCACTGTGTATGTGTATAAGTATGTATATATGTATATGTGTGTATATATGTGTATATCTTTATCCATTCATCTGTTGAGGACACTTACATCATTTCCATATCTTGGCTGTTGTAAATAATGCTGCAATGGACACTGGGGTACACATATCTTTTCAAATGAGTGTTTTCATTTTCTTTACACACACACAGACACACACATACACACACACCCTGGAGTGGAATTGCTGGATCACATGGTAGTTCTATTTTTAGTTATTTGAAGTACCTCCACACTGTTTTCCATAATGGCAAGATTTATGCATATTATTGTATTTAATTTTACTGCAACAAAAATAAAAGAAAAATAGTTCGGTTATGTCCTTGGAACGACAATCTTTATATGCAGTATTTTTTCATGCTTGTACACTCTGTATGAGAATTTGCATGCCAGCTCTGCACCGTCTCGTTGTGCTCTCTCTACCCTTGTAATCTGCACTGTTTTTCAAGGGACAAAGGTAAGGGAGGGGTGTAGACTAGTCTCAGGGAAAGCTACAGACAATTACCCTCAGTTGAAAATAAACATAATAAAACTATAGAAGTCTAATTTTTGCAACTTGAGAGGTTTTTTCCACAGCTATTCACTTCTAATCACTCTCACCTAATAAATGAATAGAATAGCTAATGTGATTAGACTAATTCACCATTCATCAAGAATATTAAATGAATAGAATATTTTGCATTTCACCAGTCACACATCTTGAGTATTTACCTGATATTACAATCAGACATGTGTTAGATTTTCTCTCTGCTTCTGGGCCATAGCTCATGGATAATTATAGTGTTTAATTAGCCTCACACAGCACTTGGCTCTCTGGTGTGGATGGAAATTACAGGATGTAGAAGGAGCAAATCAAAGCCTATAAGGGGAAGTAGCCCTTTGCTGTGTCCCCTGGAAGCATCGAAGGGACCATGGGCCGCACCGGGTGAATTGTATTATTCCACTTGGATAGAAAAGACATTGCTTTCACAAAGATTTTAAAAGTACATTAAAAAAATACAATGAGTGAGCATGAAATGGAAAAGAGGTAGAGAGTTTAATGTACCCTTGACAAAGAGGACTCTTCCCCCTGATCATTTTTGAATGCCCCTTGCATTCGATGAATTGTAGAATCCTCAGTTGGTTAGGAGCTCTCTCTTAGCAAGCTGGACAGGTAACTGCAGTGTCAGTCCCGCAAGCTCAGTGCCAGAGGTTCAGACGACTGTTGCTCAGTCCCTGAGGCCTGGAAGTGCAATTAGACAGTTTGCTAGTTAAATGCCTAATCTCCCAAAGACATATAATTATTTGAACCAATCCAATCTCATCCCACAAACATATAATGAGCATCTTTGCTGGTAAGACATGGTGCTAAGTGCTATGGAGGAGAGATAAGTATTACAATGCCATACCCTCTAGGCTTGGACATGTGGGGGGGGAAAGGTGTCGGAAAGGACACGTGGTTGCCTAGTAAGATGAGGTGCTGGGGGAGGCTCGAGGCAGGAGTGGGTCACGGCGTGCGGCAGTCAGCAAATCGCTGATGATGAGGATGGTGCTTCAGATAGATTCTGAAGGATGGATGGAGTTCGGGAAATTGAGGTGAGGGCAGGCGTGGCAGAAAGTCATAAGAATAAAGAGAGAGAGTCTGGAATAAAGAGAGAGAGTCAGGATAGGGAGGCAAAACATCCCTGATTTCTATCAAGAATGATGACACATGACCCAACTTTCTAACGCTTGAGATGAAAGAAAATACATAGCTCATCTGAATATCTTTCTTCCATGAAGGCCTTCCTTTGTCCTCACCCTGATGTCATAAGGGTTGAATTTGCTCTCTAAAGCAGCAGCCCCGATCCTTTTGGTGCCAGGGACCAGTTTTGTGCTGGACGGTTTTTCAGTGGACCAGCGCTGGTATGGGGATGGTTTCAGGATGATTCAAGCTCATTACATTTACTGCACACTTTATTTCTCTTGTTATTACCTCAGCTCCACTTCAGATCATCAGGCGTTAGATCCCAGAGGTTGAGGATTCCTTCTCTAAAGAGAGTTACAAGGTTATCCTAAGCCGCCTTCTTGCCACCATAATATTTTCTACCAAAAAAACAAAGTAGGGAAAATTTATGTTTTCTGATGTGTGATTGAAATTTTTACTCATTCAATAAATATTCCTTGAATATCTATTATGTTCCTGATACTATTAATTGAGACTCTAGGACACAGCAGTGAAGTGACTAAGTCCCTGCTATCATGGGGTCTATATTTTATTTTATTTTATTTTTTTAAATAAATTAAATCTGTTTTATTATAATTTATAGGTGTCCTCGTGTTAGAAATACACATAATCTGGAGAAATTTCAGTTTATAGTTACCATAATTATGATAATTTAAAATATACTTTCATGTATTAGTATTCTATTTTTTTTCATTTTATTTTTTTATTTTTTTAATTTTAATTAATTTATTTTTTTAATTACAATACTGTATTTGTTTTGCCATACATTGACACGAATCAGCCATAGGTGAACACAATCGCCCAATGCCGAAGCCCCCTCCCACCTCCCACCCCACATCCTCTACCTGAATCATCCTGTGCATCAGCCCCATGCATCCTGCATCCTACACCAAACATAGATTAGCGCTTCGTTTCTTACAGGAAAATACACATGCTTCACTGCCATTCTCCCAAACCATCTCACCCTTTCCCTCTCCCTCAGAGTCCAAAAGTCCATTCTATACCTCTGTGTCTCTTGTTGTCTCACATATAGGGTCATCATTACTGTCTTCTAAATTCCATATATATGTGTCAGTATACTGTATTGGTGTTTTTCTTTCTGGCTTACTTCACTCTGTATAGTCGGCTCCAATTTCATCCATCTCATTAGAACTGAGTCAAATTTATTCTTTTTAAGGGCTGAGTAGTATTCCATAGTGTATATGAACCACAGCTTTCTTATCCATTCATCTGCTGATGGACATCTAGGTTGCGTCCATGTCCTGGCTATTATAAACAGCGCTGCAATGAACATTGGGGTACATGTGTCTGTTTCAATTCTGGTTTCCTCAGTGTGTATGCCCAGCAGTGGGATTGCTGGGAGGGTCTATATTTTAATGCAGTGATGGGAAATAAAACATTTATGATGTGTTACTTCATTTATCAGGAGGTGATAGTGCCATGAACAAAGTTAAAGAGGGTACAGGACATAGAGAGTCCCAAGAGTGGTGTTCTTTTATGGTAGATTATTAGGGAAATTCTCTCTGTTATTACTTGAGCAGTGAAGGAAAAAAGGAGGTAATGAGTCTGATGGCTATTTGGAAGAAGAGCTACAGAAAGAGAATGTGCAAAGGCCCTGTGGACAGAGCAAACTTGGCTTGTATAGGATGGTATTGTGGTGCAGTGGGGTGAGGGTGAGTGGCATCTCCTAAGATTCAAGGAGGCCAAGTCACACAATGAAGACTTCAGCCTTTCCTCGGGATGAGATGAGAAGCCACTGAAACATTGTCAGCAGAGAGACGGCACGACAGACATGATATTTAAAGGAGTCACTTCAGCTACTGTGTGGTAAATAGAGTGGAGTAGGGAGGTGAACGGAGAAGGCAATCGCACCCCACTCCAGTACTCTTGCCTGGAAAATCCCATGGACGGAGGAGTCTGGTGGGCTGCAGTCCATGGGTTCACTAAGAGTCAGACGCTACTGAGCGACTTCACTTTTCACTTTCATGCATTGGAGAAGGAAATGGCAACCCACTCCAGTGTTCTTGCCTGGAGAATCCCAGGGACGGCAGAGCCTGGTGGGCTGCGTCTATGGGGTCACACAGAGTCGGACACGACTGAAGCGACTTAGCAGCAGCAGCAGCAGGGAGGTGAAATGAAGTGTTAGTTTCTCCGTCATGTCCAACCTTTGCGACTCCATGGACTTTAGTTAGCCAGGCTCCTTTGTCCATGGGATTCACCAGGCAAGCATGCTGGAGTGGATAGCCATTACCTTCCAGAGATTGAAGAGGGGAGTACAAAGATAAAAATAGGGTGGTTAGGTGTCTATAGCAAAACTCCAGGCAAGGTAGCTTGTTAGCAGTTGCAGTTTTGCTTAGTCGCTAAGTAGTGTCTGACTCTTTTTGACCCCACAGACTGTAGCCCACCAAGCTCCTTCTGGGCCTGGAATTTCTCAAGGATATTGGAGTGGGTTACCATTTCCTTTTCCAGGGGATCTTCCTGATCCAGGATTGAACCCACATCTCCCATATTGGCAGGTGGGTTCTATACCACTGGGCCACCACGAATGCCCTTGTTAGCAGCAGAGGTAAGCAACTGCCAGATTCTGTACACATTTTAAAGGTGGAGCCAAGGGAATTTGACTCTGGGGTATGTAAGAGAAAAGGGAGTTAAACATGGTGCTGTTGCCATTGATTAACTCAAGGAGGACATGAAGAGAAAGACTTTGAGGAAGGTCAGAATCAGGTTTATTTTTAGAAGTGTTAAGTTGGATATTCCTATGGGACCAGAAGCGATGATATTAAGGAAGCAATTGGGTATGTGAGTCAGCAATTCCAGGTGAGAGGTCTGAGCTTTAGGGATAAATTAGGGAGCCATCATATAGAGATGGTACTTCAAACTCTAGGGTAAGGTGAGATCTCTGGTGAAGGCTTTAGATAAAGAGGTGAGGTTAGAGTGCCGGGCATCTGCAACGTTTAGATGCTGGAGGATGAGGAGGAACCATCACAGCAGCTGAGAGAGGGGGTGGTCAGAGAGTTAGGAGGTTCAAGAAACTGGCTTCTCAGACCCTGGAATAGGAAATAGCAGCTCACTGCAGTATCCTTGCCTGGAACATCCCATGGATAGAGGAACCTGGCGGGCTACACCCTGTGGGGTCACTCAGATATGACTGAGGGACTGAGCACAGCACAGCAGAGCTTCTCAGAGAACAATGAAGAGTGGTTTATGTTGGAGAGCAGAATCATCTCTTGGAAAGACAGAAAAAAACTCCTGTGCATACAGCATAGCCACACATGTGAAGTACAAAGCTGCTAAGTGTGGTAGGCAGAGTTTGCAGATAGGTCCCAGGATTTCCTATACCCCTCATGTGCGCGCCCCGCATCAGTGCCGGAACGTGGATTAGGACAGATTTTACTCCAGTGACTAGGTGATTCTACGTGGCACAGTGGATGGTCTGACCTCATCACACTGGCCCTTTAAAAGCAAAGAGATTTCTCCTGCTGGTTGTAGAAAAGGAAGTCAGACAGACAGACTCCAGCTGCTTTGGAAGGATGCGAGCATTGCGTTCTGAATCGCTTATGAGGGCAGATGACAAGAAGCTATCAGGGAGAGTAGTCCTTGGCTGACAGGTAACAGCAAAACCTCCATCCAGTGGCTCAAGGATATGGGTTCTTCCAACAACCAGTGGTCTTGGAAGAGGACCCAGAAGAGAACTGTAGCCCCAGGCGGTACCTCTGTTTCAGCCCACTGAGACCCTGTGCAAAGAAATGAAGCCACACTCTGCCCAGACTTCTGATGTGTAGAAACTTTGGAATGATATATTTGTGTTGTTGTAAGATGCCACTTTTATAGTAATTTTTAACGCTATAATAGAAAGTAATATCCCACTGCAAGACTGAGGATTGAAAAGCTGTGCTAAAAGAGAGGACAAAGTAGGGGGAAGGAGGAAGAAGGGTAGTAAGAGGGGGAGGAGGAGGGGAGGGAGAGTGAGAGGAGAGAGGTGATAAAGAAATGCGCCCACATGAATAGTTTCAGGGAACTATTAATCATAAAGAAAATAACTCCTCTTTGCAGAGAAAGAAATTTAAAAGAGAAACAGTGATTTATTGCTAAATCCATGTGGGTTTCAGAGTAAATACTTGGCTGGTCCTGAAATCAAGCTCCTCCGACAGCTAGCTCATTTGGGGATTTGTACTTTCCTCTGTTCAGTATGTGATTCAGGGTTTTCTTTCTTCTTTTTGTTATTTTCTTGTATTTATTTATTTATTTAGCTGTGGTGGTGGTGGTGCTCAGTCATGTCCAACTCTTTCTGACCCCATGGACTGTAGCCCGCCAGGCTCCTCTGTCCATGGGATTTGCCAGACAAGAATACTGGAGTGGGTTGCCATTTCCTCCTCCAGGGGCTCTTCCTGACTGAGGGACTGAACCCACATCTCTTGCGTTTCCTGCACTGGCAGGCGAATTCTTTCCCACTGAGCCACCCGAGAAGTTGGGTCTTAACTGTGGCACGTGAGATCTTTAGTTGAGGCATATGAACTCTTGGTGTGGCGTGTGGGACCTAGTTCCCTGACCAGGGATCGTACCCAGGTCCTCTGCATTGGGAGCATGGCGACTTAGCCATTGAACCACCAGGGAAGTCCCTGATTTCGGGCTTTCTCTCCAGAAGTCACAGGGGTCACAGTTCCCACTTTTGCTCTCATCTTTGATTGTCTCCACAAATTTTTCTTTTCCCCAATATAATCAACATTGTCATATGTTATTGACTTGGAGATCCAGCAATCAGATCTCAAAGGGGAGAGTCTGCAGTCCATGCCACGGCTTCCCTTTTCATGGGCTGTTTAGAGCAAGTCAGGGAGGTCACAGAAGCCCAAAGACCAGAGCTTGGGTTTTGGCTGTGTCTCTCTAGCTGTGTGACCATAAAATGATGTTGGTCTTGGAACCTCACCTGCACGTTGGGGAAAATTTCCAATTCTGACTTTTTCTAATGCAAGGAGTGGTGACAGTAAAGCAAGAAAAGTGAAATGTCACCTAAGTGTTATTACTATTTCAGCTTTGAGTACGTGCTCAGTAGCTCATGGTTTATTTTAATCCCAAAGGTTCTGCATTAAAGTCTGTTAGCACCCTAGTCACATAGGACCTACCCTGAAACATCACAATGTTAGGATATTTCTCCAAGTAATTAGAGACATAGAGAGTTGGGGAATGAGATTGGTTGCCACTAGATAATATTATCATAAGGTAAAATTCCACTGCAGTGAATATTATTACAGCATTATGTTTCAATGCTATCTTGAAATGAGTGCTTTCTCTAATTATCTAAGACAAAAAAAAAAAAGCCTGAATAAGATAGTGAAGGACCTTTTTTTATAGTGAAAGAATTTTTATTGTGATTTATCTGCAGGAGACAGGGAAAACTGGAATTGAGCTGTTTGCTCCTCTTTTTCCTGCTTGGAAGTCAATATTAACCTTCAGAGTTTCTTTTCCCTCTTCCAATATTACAAGGGCTAAAACAATCCTTCATTTAACTTCCAAGCCACCACCCAAATCGAGTGGTCGTGAGGAGGGAAGAAGAAGTGGAGAGAGTGAAACACTTTCTTCTTAGGGAATAGAAAGCACTTCTTTTAACCTTTCAACTTACTGAGGAGAGACTGGACATGCTATTTTATCTCCAGCTTCTGCAGATGGGAAAAGTAGCAACATATCCCAACAAAACCCCATCCTCTCTTCACAGAACAAAGACATAAAAGTAAAGACAACCTCATAGCATTTTTTTATAGGAAGATGATACTTTTGGAACACAACACTGCTTGAAGTGTTGATAAAAGTATTTCATTTTCCAGGCAAAACAAGAGAAAAGATAAGGAAAGAATTTGATATCTTCAGACCGTGTTTAGGGTCACGTTCATTCCTGGAACAGATATTAATTGAACACTTACACCACCAGGGCTACATCAGCACACAGGACAGAAAAAGCTTCTGCTACAGTGGCGGGTGTGCTCGCACGGAGGGACAGGATGGAGGAACTGGCGATAGACCGTATGTCAGGGGTGGTAAGTGCTGTGAAAAAGCTGGGAGTGGATAGGGATGTGGAGGCGACAGCTGGAGGGGCAGTTGCTATTTACAAAGGGTGGCCAGTGAAGGGGGTGCTGATAAGGTGGCACTCGAGCTGAGAACTGAAGAGAGTGTGGAGGAAGCAAGTCACGGAGCAACGTGAGGGAAAACCATCCCCAGCTGGAGACCAGCAGAGGCAAGGGCCCTGAGCTGAGAGCAAGTTCAGCCTTCGTTCATGTCTTCATTTATTCATTCATACAATCTCTCCTTCATTCATTTTTAACTCACGGCCAGTTATGTTTTTCTAGGGAGCATCTGTTGGTGAGACTCGTACTATGTTTTGGTTAAGAAATGTATATTTGTTGACCAGCAAATATATAATTTGGCATAGGAGGAAAGTCATTAGTTAGGCAATATTCTCACCCTTAAAATGAATACAACCCAATCTAAGAGATAGACATCCACAGATAATGTAGCACCCCAGGAGGCTTCAGGGGATTGGAAAATAGCTGGGTCTTGGGAGAGAGATCTCAGTCCAGCCTTTTTTAATGGAAAAAAATTTTTTATTGATTTATACTGCTTTATAGTGTTGTGTTAGTTTCTGCTGTACAACATGAATCAGTCCTCAGTTCATTTCACTTGCTCAGTTGTGTCTAACTCTTTGCAACCCCATGAACAGCAGCATGCCAGGCCTCCCTGTCCATCACCAACTCCTGGAGTCCACCCAAACCCATGTCCATTTAGTCAGTGATGCCATCCAGCCATCTCATCCTCTGTCATCCCCTTCTCTTCCCACCCTCAATCTTTCCCAGCATCAGGGTCTTTTCAAATGAGTCAGCTCTTCGCTTCAAGTGACCAAAGTATTGGAGTTTCAGCTTCAGCATCAGTCCTTCCAATGAACACCCAGGACTCATCTCCTTTAGGATGGACTGATTGGATCTCCTTGTAGTCCAAGGGACTCTCAAGAGTCTTCTCCAACACCACACTTCAAAAGAATCAATTCTTTGGCACTCAGCTTTCTTTATAGTCCAACTCTCACATCCATACATGACTACTGGAAAAACCATAGCCTTGATTAGATAGACCTTTGTTGGCAAAGTAATGTCTCTGCTTTATGCTATCTAGGTTGGTCATAACTTTCCTTCCACGGAGTAAGCGTCTTTTAATTTCATGGCTGCAGTCACCATCTGCAGTGATTTTGGAGCCCCAAAAAATAAAGTCAGCCACTGTTTCCACTGTTTCCCCATCTATTTGCCATGAAGTAATAGGACTGGATGCTATGATCTTAGTTTTCTGAATGTTGAGCTTTAAGCCAACTTTTTAACTCTCCTCTTTCACTTTTATCAAGAGGCTCTTTAGTTCTTCTTCACTTTCTGGCATTAGGTGGTGTCATCTGCATATCTGAAGTTATTGATATTTCTCCCAGAAATCTTGATTCCAGCTTGTGCTTCTTCCAGCCCAGCGTTTCTCATGATGTACCCTGCATAGAAGTTAAATAAGCAGGGTGAAAATATACAGCCTTGACATACTCCTTTTCCTATTTGGAACCAGTCTGTTGTTCCATATCCAGTTCTAACTGTTGCTTCCTGACCTGAATACAGATTTCCTCAAGAGGCAGGTCAGGTGGTCTGGTATTCCCATCACTTTCAGACTTTTCTACAGTTTATTGTAATCCACACAGTCAAAGGCTTTGGCATAGTCAATAAAGCAGAAATCGATCTTTTCTGGAACTCTCTTGTTTTTCGATGATCCAGGGGATGTTGGCAATTTGATCTCTGGTTCCTCTGCCTTTTCTAAAACCAGCTTGAACATCTGGAAGTTCACAGTTCATGTATTGCTGAAGCCTGGCTTGGAGAATTTTGAGCATTGCTTTACCAGCGTGTGAGATGAGTGCAATTGTGAGGTAGTTTGAGCATTCTTTGGCATTGCCTTTCTTTGGGGTTGGAATGAAAACTGACCTTTTCTAGTCCTGTGGCCACTGCTGAGTTTTCCAAATTTGCTGACATATTGAGTGCAGCACTTTCACAGCATCATCTTTTAGGATTTGAAATAGCTCCACTGGAATTCCATCACCTCCACTAGCTTTGTTCGTAGTGATGCTTCCTAAGACCTGCCTGACTTCACATTCCAGGATGTCCGGCTCTAGCTGAGCATGAGTGATCATACCATTGTGATTATCTAGGTCATGAAGATCTTTTTTAACAGTTCTGTGTATTCTTGCCACCTCTTCTTAATATCTTCTGCTTCTGTTAGGTCTGTACAATTTCTGTTCTTTATTGAGCCCATCTTTGCATGAAAATTTCCCTTGGTAACTCTAATTTTCTTGACGAGATCTCTGGTCTTTCACATTCTATTGTTGCCTCTGTTTCTTTGCATTGATCGTGAAGGAAGACTTTCTTATCTCTACTTGCTATTCTTTGAAGTTCTGCATTCAAACGGGTATATCTTTGATTTTCTCCTTTGCTTCATTTCTTTTCACAGCTATTTATAAGGCCTCCTTAGACAGCCATTTTGCTTTTTTGCATTTCTTTTCCATGGGGATGGTCCTGAATCCTGTCTTCCATACAATGTCATGAACCTCCATCCATAGTTCATCAGGCACTCTGTCTATCAGATCTAGTCCCTTAAATTTCTTTCTCACTTCCACTGTGTAGTCATAAGGGATTTGATTTAGGTCATAGCAAGGTCTGTCTAGTCAAGGCGATGGTTTTTCCAGTAGTCATGTATGGATGTGAGAGTTGGACTGTGAAGAAGGCTGAGCACTGAAGAATTGATGCTTTTGAACTGTGGTGTTGGAGAAGACTCTTGAGAGTCCCTTGGACTGCAAGGAGATCCAAACAGTCCATTCTGAAGGAGATCAGCCCTGGGATTTCTTTGGAAGGTTAATGATGCTAAAGCTGAAGCTCCAGTACTTTGGCCACCTCATGCGAAGAGTTGACTCATTGGAAAAGACTCTGATGCTGGGAAGGATTGGGGGCAGGAGGAGAAGGGGACGACAGAGAATGAGATGGCTGGATGGCATCACTGACTTGATGGGCGTGAATCTGAGTGAACTCCAGGAGTTGGTGATGGACAGGGAGGCCTGTGGTGCTGCGATTCATTGGGTTGCAAAGAGTCAGACACGACTGAGCGACTGAACTGAACTGAACTGATATCTGAATGGTCTAGTGGTTTTCCCCACTTTCTTCAATTTAAGTCTGAATTTGGCAGTAAGGAGTTCATGATCTGAGCCACAGTCAGCTCCTGGTCTTGTTTTTGCTAACTTTATAGAGTTTCTCCATCTTTGGCTGCAAAGAAAATAATCAATCTGTTTTCGGTGTTGACCGTCTGGTGATGTCCATATGTAGAGTCGACTCTAAGTATACATATATCCCCTTTCTTAGACCTTCCTTCCACCCATCTCCATCCCAGCTCTCTAGGTCGTCACAGAGTGCCGAGCTGAGCTCTGTATGCTATACAGCAGCTTCCCACTGGCTATCCGTTTTACATGTGGCAGTGAATATATATCAGGAGTACTCTCTCAGTTCAATCCACTCTCTCCTCCCCCTCAAGGCCATTCTCTACATCTTTTTCTTTATTCCTCCCCCTGCAAGTAGGTTCATCTGTACTATATTTCTAGATTCCACATATGTGCGTTCAGTTCAGTTCAGTTGCTCAGTCGTGTCCGACTCTTTGTGACCCCATGAATCGCAGCATGCCAGGCCTCCCTATTCATCATCATCTCTTGGAGTTCACTCAGATTCACGTCCATCGAGTCAGTGATGCCATCCAGCCATCTCATCCTCTGTCGTCCCCTTCTCCTCCTGCCCACAATCCTTCCCAGCATCAGGGTCTTTTCCAATGAGTCAACTCTTCTCATGAGGTGGCCAAAGTACTAGAGTTTCAGCTTTAGCATCATTCCTTCCAAAGAAATCCTAGGGCTGATCTCCTTCAGAATGGATTGGTTGGATCTCCTTGCAGTCCAAGGGACTCTCAAGAGTCTTCTCCAACACCACAGTTCAAAAGCATCAAGTCTTTGGCTCTCAGCTTTCTTCACAGTCCAACTCTGACATCCATACATGACCACTGGAAAAACCATAGCCTTGACTAGATGGACCTTTGTTGGCAAAGTAATGAATGTCTCTGCTTTTTAATATGCTATGTAGGTTGGTCATAACTTTCCTTCCAAGGAGTAAGCGTCTTTTAATTTCATGGCTGCGATCACCATCTGCAGTGACTTTGGAGCCCAAAAAAATAAAGTCTGACACTGTTTCCACTGTTTTCCCATCTATTTTCCATGAAGTGATGGGACCGGATGCCATGATCTTCGTTTTCTGAATGTTGAGCTTTAAGCCAACTTTTTCACTCTCCTCTTTCACTTTCCTCAAGAGGCTTTTAGCTCCTCTTCACTTTCTGCCATAAGGGTGGTATCATCTGCATATCTGAGATTATTGATATTTCTCCCGGCAATCTTGATTCCAGCTTGTGTTTCTTCCAATCCAGCGTTTCTCATGATGTACTCTGCATATAAGTTAAATAATATGCATTAATATACAGTATTTGTTTTTCTCTCTTCATTTCATTCTGTATGACACACTCTAGGTTCATCCATATTTACAAATGACCCAATTTTGTTCATTTTTATGGCTGAGTAACGTTCCACTGTGCGTGTGTGTGTATGTGTGTGTGTTTCTATATGTATATCTTCATATATCTTCACACCATATCTTCATATATTCACAGAAGCTTCTTTTACCATTCATCTGCTAATGGGCATTTAGGTTGCTTCCATGTCTTGGCTCTTGTAGATAGTGCTGCAGTGAATATTGGGAGTCTTTGTCTTTTTGAATTATGGTTTTCTCAGAGTATATGCCCAGTGGTGGGATTGCTGGGTCATAGTGTAGCCTTTCTAAACTTCTACCCCTGAATAGCTAGCTTTCTTTTTTGAGCCTTAGGGCCCGGGGCAAATGATATCTATTGCGTAGAACTCTTGTGAGGAATAAATGAGATGATCTATATAAAATAGCAATTAGTAGACATTCCAGAGAAGGCAGTGGCATCCCACTCCAGTACTCTTGCCTGGAAACTCCCATGGATGGAGGAGCCTGGTAGGCTGCAGTCCATGGGGTCGCTGAGTCAGACACGACTGAGCGACTTCACTTTCACCTTTCACTTTCATGCATTGGAGAAGGAAATGGCAACCCACTCCAGTGTTCTTGCCTGGAGAATCCCAGGGATGGCGGTGCCCAATGGGCTGCCGTCTGTGGGGTCACACAGAGTGGGACACGACTGAAGCAACTTAGCAGCAGCAGCAGCAGCAGCAGCAGCAGCAGCAGCAGCAGTAGACATTCAATTAATGTAACTTCTCTTCAGTCTCTCCAAAAATAATAGTATGGCTGACTAGTTGAATATGTACTATGAATAGCAGGTCTTCATAATCCTAATACTTGGCACGCTATATCATGGGTACAGATTATGGGCCGATCTCACATACTAAACGAAGGTTTTCTTGAAGATAAACAACCTTGTGTTAATGACCATTGTTTCTACTGGGCCCAGCCCAGCATCAAGCACAAAGTGGGAGATTCAGTAAATGTTTACTGAATGAGTAGAATTAATAAGTGCTCAGAACAGGAGTGGTCAGGACCATATCTGCCATGGATAATTACACAGAAGTACAGAAAGGTTAAGTTAATCATTCTTGATTTATAGCAGTGGTCAGAGTCAGGTTTTCTACAGGGTCTGTATAGGGCCTGGACCATTAAGAAATTATTTAAAATTCTTCTGAACATGGTATACTTCAGAGGTCAGTCTATACTAGGAATCAAACAGGGCCTTTATACACATTTTTTAAAAAATAATGTGTTTAATTAGGAAATGATTCTTTTTAAAAACCTTTTTGTTTTGTATTGGGGTCTAGCTAATTAATAATGTTGTGATAGTTTCAGGTGAACAGTGAAGTGACTCAACCATACATGTATCCATGCTCCCCAAATTCCCGTCCCATCCTGCATCTGCCACGTAACACTGACCAGAGTTCCCTGTGCCTTACAGTAGGTCCTTGTTGATTATCCATTTTAAATAAAGCAGTGTGTGCATGTCCATCCCAAACTTCCTAACTATACCTTCCTCTCATACTTCTCCCCTGGCAACCATAGGTTTGTTCTCTTAGTCTGCGAGTCTCTCTGTTTTTTAAGTTCATTTGTATCATTTCTTTTTAGATTCCACATATAAAGGATGTCATGAGATATTCCTTCTTCTCTGACTTACTTCTCTCAGTATGACAAACGCTAGGTCTATCCTGTTGCTGCAAATGACATTATTTCATTCTTTTTAATGGCTGAGTAATATTCCATTATAGATACGTACCACATCTTCTTTACCCATCCTCGGTTGATGGACATTCAGGTTGCTTCCGTGTCTTGGCTATTGCAAACAGTGCTGCAGTGATCACTGAGGTGCATGTATCCTTTTGGATCATGGATAAATCCTTGTTTCTTATTGGCAATGGACACATAACTCAATCCCATAGATGATGCAGGACCATACTGTTCACAAGTTTCTACTTCTCTTGGTGAGGTGAAGTCACTTAGTCGTGTCCAACTCTTTGCAACCCCGTGGACTGTAACCTACTAGGCTTTTCCCTCCATGGATTCTCCAGGTAAGAATACTGGAGTGGATTGCCATTTCCTTCTCCAGGGGATCTTCCCAACCCAAGTATCGAACCTGGGTCTCCTGCATTGGAGGCAGACACTTTAACCTCTGAGCCACCAGGGAGGGAAGTTAATTTCATTTTCTCTTCCTACTCTTGCTCACTCTCAGGTAGAGACCGCAAGCAGCTTTGAATAATAGCTGGCACATGGTAGAGACTCAGGAAATATTTGTTAATGAATAAATGAGTGATGAATGAACTCTTTTACTTACAACCACTCCCTAAGATGCTGATCTCTACTTTCATCTAGATGCTAAGACTCTCCACCTTCACATTCACCATTTTACCACATCCAGGTCTTCGTTCCTGCATCTCCCATTAACATTTGATGTCTTAATTCCTTGACCTGCGGTGGTATCTACCATGGCTGAGTACACCCCAATTCTGCTCCTCAGTGGCACAGCATCATATGAGAGGGCCTCAAAATACTGATGACATAGACTGACACACATCCAGGCCATCTGAATTCAGTGAGTCCTTGCTGGTGACCTTGTCATTTATAGCATGTGTTTTTCTTGTCATTATTGTTCCACAGGTTTTCAAAGCTTCCCCATGTCCTCCAAGCCATGTGATCTTTGTTGTTTAGTTGCTCAGTAGTATCTGACTCTTTTGTGACCCCATGGACACAACCTCCTGGAGTGGGTTGCCATTTCCTTCTCCAGGGGATCTTTTCCACCCAGGGATCAAACCCATGTCTCCAGCATTGCAGGCAGATCTTTACCACTGCACCACTGGGGAAGCCCTATCTGTGTGATCTTACCATTGAGGTAATTGGACTTCTCATTTTTGATACCTCAGGGCTCTCAGAACCAAGTTCTTCTCCAGACCTGGAAATAACACAGTATCTCCTCTGACATATTCTAGAGATCAGAACCATTACAGGCTAGCCTCGATTCCAGGGAAGGGGGCATAGACTCCACCTCTTGTTGAGAGGCACTTGAAGAAATTTACTTGCATTTTTAATTTATGACACCTAGCCATGTTAACGGAGAAGGTGATAGCACCCCACTCCAGTACTCTTGCCTGGGAAAATCCCATGGACAGAGGAGCCTGGTAGGCTGCAGTCCATGGGGTCGCAAACAGTTGGACATGACTGAGCAACTTCCCTTTCACTTTTCACTTTCATGCATTGGAGAAGGAAGTGGCAACCCACTCCAGTGTTCTTGCCTGGAGAATCCCAGGGATGGGGAGCCTGGTGGGCTGCTGTCTGTGGGGTTGCATAGAGTCGGACATGACTGAAGTGACTTAGCAGCAGCAGCAGCCATGTTAAAATTCAGAATTTCTTTTATGAAATCCCTGGAGGCTAACTTCAGTCCAGATACCATCTGCTTAGCCTTGCTGCTCTCATACCAGCATTGACACAGTAAAAGGACCACACTCTGCTCTGTGGGCATTTGACATAAGTTTTTTTCCTATAAATTCTTTAACAATTATTTATAGACTTTTAAAGAGTAATTTCAGGATCACAGCAAAATTAAGAGGAAAATTACAAAGATTTCCCATATATTTCCTGCCCCACATATGCATAGTCTCCCAACCAGAGCAGTTCATTTGTTATACTTGATGAACCTACATTGATGCATTGCTATCATCTAAAGTCCATAGTAATTACTAGGATTCACACTTGGTGCTGTACATTCTATGTGCTTGGACAAGTGTACAGTGACATGTATTGTCCATGATAACATCACTTAGAGGAGTTTCATTGCCTTGAGACTCCCCTATTCTTCCACTCTTGTGTGGTACATAAGAAGACGCATCATCGATCTCCCTGTTTAAGGGAAGGACTCACTGCCCTGTTATGGGGGATACAGAGAGCTGCTTTCAGCTGTCAGCATCTTCTGGGTCTGCCTCAGTTACAGAGACTGCGACCTCCCCTGAGATTATACCTTCCCTGGGACAGTCCCCATCTAAAGACTGAGCCACCCAGGGGTATAAGAGCCTCAGCGCATCGATTCTTTCTAACTGATGCCAGAGCACTCTGACTAGCAACACTCACTCTTGAGTGCTCCTCTGGGTGGAAGGAGGTCTGTATTCCAGTCTTACCTTGCCCTCTGAAAAATATGGCTTCTTCTTTCCTTTCACAGGTGTGGATCCCTGATAAACACCTTTCAAACCAAACAGTCTCAGCATCTGCTTTCAGAGCACCTGGCCTGGGATATACTTCTGCAACTGTAAAACTATACATATGTATACATGCATTGTATGTGTGTGTGTGTGTGTGTGTGTGTGTGTGTGTGTGTGTGTGTGTGTGTATAATATGTGGTGGTTTAGTCACTCAGTCATGTCTGACTCTTTGCAACCCCATGGACTGTAACCCACCAGGCTTCCCTGTCCATGGAATTTCCCAGGCAAGAATACTGGAGTGGGTGGCCATTTCTTCCTCCAGAGGATCTTTCTGACTCAGGGATCAAACCCACGTCTCCTACATTGCAGGCAGATTCTTTACTGCTGAGCCATCAGAGATTTCCTTTATATATAATACACATACACATATATATACCTTCACACCCAATCTGGTGGCAGAAGAGATGCCTGTGTTCCTGACACTCGTTGTGTCTGTCTGTCCTATAGCTCATTTCTTCCTAGTCTGTACATCAAGGCATCATACCTTGTGTGGGAGAGTGAAGAAGAGTTCCTTCTCTTCTTTGCATATGTTTGCAGTGAGGATTATGACCCCTCCATTCTGAAGGAGATCAGCCCTGGGATTTCTTTGGAAGGAATGATGCTAAAGCTGAAACTCCAGTACTTTGGCCACCTCATGCAAAGAGTTGGCTCATTGGAAAAGACTCTGATGCTGGGAGGGATTGTGGGCAGGAGGAGAAGGGGACGACCGAGGATGAGATGGCTGGATGGCATCACTGACTCGATGGACATGAGTCTGAGTGAACTCCGGGAGATGGTAATGAACAGGGAGGCCTGGCATGCTGCGATTCATGGGGTCGCAAAGAGTCGGACACGACTGAGCGACTGAACTGAACTGAACATGCTTTCTTCTCCCTCTTTCCCTGACCCTAGGACTGGGCATGGAACTTAGATTGGCCCCATCAGAGTTTCGATGGCATTTGACTGGAGCTGAGAATTGCTCTCTTTTCTGATGGAAAAGTTGGGAACATAAATGCCAAGAGCAGCCCAGGGATGAGTCTAGCCATCTTCCCATGAGTGCTTGTCTTCATGGGAGAGAGTAAGGAATACACACGCAGTGCACCTCAGATGAGACAGTGGTCCTGGAAACATCAGCTCTCTGGGTAGAGGGTCTCCTTTTATACTTTTCCTCTTGCTAATCATGAGAGCCAGTCTATTTCTGTTTTGGCCTGAGTTAGTTGATGGAGATATACTATCTTTTGCAGCTAAGAATCCTGATGAATAGACTCCAGTTTTGCTCTTTGCTGCTGCTGCTGCTAAGTCGCTTCAGTTGTGTCCAACCCTGTGCGACCCCACGGACGGCAGCCCACCAGGCTCCCCTGTCCCTGGGATTCTTCAGGCAAGAGTACTGGAGTGGGTTGCCATCGCCTCCTCTGAGTTTTGCTCTCTGCTCCCTGTTTTTGGGTCCCTGGCAGGCCTTTTCTCCTTTATTATCCCGTCTCAGTGTCTTTATTCTGTCCCTCTCAACTGGCTGCTTTTCTGTGGCACAGTACAAACACAGATCTCACTAATAGCAGAGCGAAGACTGTGCATGCAGTCTTCATGAAAGCTACATTTCAATTTTCAATTTTTGCTGTATAGCTAAATTTCCCCTAATGCTGGGCCATATGCACCCTTACTTGGTTCTCTTAATTTACCTCCCGCAATCTGTCTTCTGTCCTCACCTCTCTACTAAAATAGCAATTCTGAAACCAGTTATCTAGTAATGACCCAAACAAAACAACCTTTCTCCAGTTTTGTTATCTTGGATCTATTTCTGGCACATGACACTATTAATCATTGACAACCCCCTCTGCCCTCTGGTGAGACATGGTCTTGAACTTCCCTTCTCGGAGGCCCTGCATTCTTCTGGCATTCCTGAGGAGCAAGGTTCTGTGGAGTCATGAGGCAGAAGGCTCAGAGCATAAGAGAGGAGGAGGCTGCTTCTTCAGAGTCTGCAGGAGCAGCTATCAAGACGATTTGGAGAGCAATAGGTGGGATTTGAGGAAAACTGGGTGGGTGAATTTTTCTTAGCACATGTGCTAAGTCACTTCAGTCATGTCTGACTCTTTGTGACCCTATGGACTGTATCCTGCTGGGCTCCTTTGTCCATAGGGATTCTCCAGGAGAGAATGCTGGAGTGGGTTGCCATGCCCCGCTCTGGGGGATCTTCCTGATCCAGGGATCAAACCCATGTCTCTTGTGGCTCCTGCATTGCTGGTGGATTCTTTACCACTGAGCCACTGGTGAAGCCCCAGGTTTTTCTTAGGAAGAACCAAAACCATTGGCTGAAAGACAATATGGAAATGCTAGTATTAAAGAAAGGGGATACATGTTAGAAATACTGCAAAGAAAAAGTTAACACATTCAAAAGAAATGAATCTTCTCATTATAAACCAGCAGCAGCTGCCAGGTAAGAGGGCTAGCTTGGATTCAGCACAATTTCACAGCTTGTGCCAAAAGTCCAAGGGGTAGGGGCTACCAGTTAAGTAGCTATTGTAAGGTTAGAGGCATCAGGAAAATGCTGACCAGAGTCCACACCGGGTAAAGGTGAGCCCAGAAGAGGCCCTAGACCTACAGATGTTGGCAAATATTAGATTAGCAAGGTTGATAGAATAGGAAACATGATGACAAGTGGGTGAAGCAGAGCTCTTAAGAGTCAAAAAGCGCCAGCTGAGGGGATGACCTACAGTGGGGTCAACCTCTGCATTCGTGGTTTTCAAAATTTGTGCATCAGAATCACCTGGAGGGCTTGTTAAAGCACAGGTTGCTATCCCTGCCCCCTAAAGACTCTAAGTCAATAGGTCTAGGCTGGAACTGAGATTTGTATTGTTTTAAAAAAATTATTTTGGGCTGGGCTGTCTTCATTGCTGTGCCGGCTTTTCTCTAGTTGCAGGCAGAGGCTACTGTTTGTTGCAGGGCATGAGACTCTCTCTGTGGTGGCTTCTCTTGCTGTGGAGCACACAGGCTCAGTAGTTGTGGCTTTTGGGCTTAATTGCTCTGCGGCATGCTGGATCCTCTTGAATCAAGGTTCCAATCGGTCTTCTTCACTGGCAGGCAGATTCTTTACCACTGAGCCAACAGGGAAGCCTGAAATTTGCCTTGCTAACAAGTTTCAGGTGATGTTGATGCTAGTGGTCCAAGAACCAAGCTTTGAGAGCCACTGCTTTTTTTAGGGGGGTGGGGGAGGGTAAGAAACAGAAAGGGAGGCAAAAGTCATTGACATTGAGAAGGTTAGGATCATGAGAGGCTTAGGTCATCAGTCATCAATAAAAGCACAGTGTGCTCATGGAGTCTTGGGTGAACATGCGCTCTAGGTTAAGGGTTAGAAGGGTTCATTGAGGAGTGAGGGAAGAGAGTTGCAAAGGAGAAGGGCTCTTTAGGTGATGGCTACAGGACAACACCCTGCAAGGTAGGTTGAAAGCAAGTGTTACTGTCTCTGGGTTGGGGTCAGGGTAGAGAAAACAGCTTTGGGAAATAGGGTTGAGGGCTATTTACAATGAAAGGAAAGCCACATTTCCATTTGACAGTGAGATGGAAAGAACACTGGTGCGAGGATCTGCAGCCATGAAGAAATTTGCTCTTTAAGCGGGATTCCACAGACTGCCAAAGAAGAGACTGGTTGAAAAGATGGTATGGAATATGTGGGTGGATGAAAAGTGATTGAGCTATAAGGTGGGGGTGACTGAAAGGGAAAGCAGGGGAAGGGAGCAAGGTGGGTGGGCTCTGTGCTTAGACTAGCAGGAGGGAGACGGGAGCTAAACTTAGATTGAGTTTGGGGCTAGGGAAAGGTTTGGGACTTGGGTTCATGATAAGGGAAGGAGAGGGCAGACTAGATAGTCTGCCTCCACTATGGGAATTCAAAGCACCTCTATACTGTGTTATGTGAATATCTGTTTATGTCTGTCTTTGCCTTGATTTCTTAGCTTCTGATGACAATGTTATTGGGTAGAAGGCAGGCAGAAGGTATCATGAGTGGAGATAGGAGGCCATGCTGGGGGCTATGCCTGTATGGATTTTTTTAACCCTAAGATCTTTGTAGTATAGTGAGCACAAGTAAATATTGGTTGAAATAATTTGCCCATATAGTTGATTCCCTTTACTGTCATCAGTGGTGCACCGTATGGCTTGTGTCTGACTGTGTATGGCATTGAATTAAGAGTTATAATAGGAGGCTGCTAGACTCATTGGAGAAGGCAATGGCAATCCACTCCAGTGCTCTTGCCTGGAATATCCCATGGATGGAGGAGCCTGGTGGGCTGCAGTCCGTGGGGTCACTAAGAGTCGGACACGACTGAGTGACTTCACTTTTCACTTTCATGCATTGGAGAAGGAAATGGCAACCCACTCCAGTGTTCTTACCTGGAGAATCCCAGGGACGGCGCAGCCCGATGGGCTGCCGTCTATGGGGTCACACAGAGTCGGACACGACTGAAGTGACTTAGCAGCAGCAGCAGACTCATTTTAGAAGTAACGGAACAAACAAACATTTTAAAGTAAAGCATTGGCCACGCTGCTATCCCCGAAAGTAAGTGTGAGCTAAGGATCAAGTTTCTTTTTCTCTCTATTCAGTGACTTCTGTAGCGTTTGGTTCTGTGGTTTTGAAGACCCTTGCTGTTAGCAACAGTATCATATAGTGAAAAAAAAGTTGCTTCAAAATTAGCTATGTTGTGATCCTAGTCCTCACTCAGCCACTTTGACATTGGAGAAGTTTACCCAACCCTTTTGGTCCTCAGGGTCTTCATCTTTAAGTGGGAAAAAAAAAAAAGATAACTGATGACATAGTACTCTTGCAAAGATGAAATGAACAGCGCATGTATATTTCTTAAGCACTTTCCAGGCCATACTAAGTGCTTAGCAATATCAGTTTTTTTCCCTTTCCTTCCCTTGTACCCTCTTTTATCATTCTGTACATTTTCATTTTCAGGGGTCAGAGAAGTATTGCAGTGTGAGAGTGTAGCCTGTAGAGGAGCAAAGACCTCTTAAAGTGCCCACCTCACAACACACAGATTCTTACTGCTGCGGGAGTAATTTCCTTGGCAGGAAGGTTTCCTCTATGTGATTACCGCCTTGTTCCTGCGCTACGTGCTTGTAAAACAAGGCTTGGATGTTCTAGAAAGGGAAAGCGTCTCAGTAAAAATAAAAAGAGGGGGGACTTACATTTCCCTGCACATACTCGAGAGTATGAAATTAAGAGGAAAAGGCTCTTGCCAAGTCTGCGTCTTGCTTGGACACTTGGTCTGAACCTGAACGTTCTTGGCAGCTCATACAGTATGCACCTCCCTTCATCTGCCCCGGGACTGGACATACATAGGAAATTTATACTTTATTTTCCCAATGCTTCATCTTGGCTCACTTCCCTGATGATGGTGTCAATTAGTTAAAAAAAAAAAAAGAGGCAACATGGAAAACCTATATTTCCGATGTTCCTCACGTAATGGTGAGAGCAAGCTGGCAATAACTTTCTCTGACAGTGTGATTATTTTGAAACTTGGTTTCAAAACAGTTTGAAGAAAACCCTGTTTATAACTGAACTCTGTGTGTACTTTGAGTCTCCCAGAAAAACCTGCAGCAAACTCACCAAAGTGAATTGAGGGGGATGTGGGGGATACTGCCGAGAGTTCTGTGTATTTCTGTCCTATTTTGATACTTCGGGGGTAAGGTAGGGAGAATTCTTTTGGTATAGTCGAAACTTGGGTGTACTAAGGTTTTTGCACTATGAGTTGCCCTTATAAAATTTAGACTCCAGAAAAATCTACATACTTCTCTTGAAAGTAAAATAGAAGTGGAGAGAGCTGACATCATCGTTGACTTAATACAGTTCTGGTGCTGTCAGGGTAGTGGGGCCTGTCTTACTTTGTTTCTGTCTAGAATGTTCCTCTTTAGATTCCTTGAGTTAGATGCCACAAGTCAGGAAAACATACAGCACGAGCACAAGAGACCTTGATGCTTTTCTTTTTTACTGCAGTGTAAGTGTGGCTGTGTTTTCCAAAGGATATGACCCCAATTCAGGGGGATTATTTTCTCTATGTTTAAAGGAAAGATGAGGGTTGTTAGCGGAGGTGGAGAAGCACAAATCTGAAAAAGTGGGCTTTGCTGCTTGAGGGACACTTTATCCTCACTCTTCCCTAAGATGGTCTTTTTCCATGGCTCATTTCCCCAGTGGGCAGCTAGGTCTCACTTAGTCTGCTGTCCCTGGTGTGATGCCCCAACCTTTATTTCTTAAGGTAGAAATTTATAGGAACAATGACAATGTCACCACTAAGACCACCTAGGGAATCTGAGGCGTTACAAGGATGCACATAAAATGGGAAGAGAGGCTGGAATGGGCAGCCTAATCCCAGACACGTTCATCTTCCCTTTATTGAAGTGTTGCCCTTGCACCTTGACCTTTCAGTTTTGCTCCCTGGTTAGCTTGTGTGGCCCCTGCACACACTGGTCCCCACAGATGGAGATGAAGCTGATATTTGCATGATGAGTCAGTCTGGTCTCTTTTCTGCAAGCTCTGTTCCCAGACCAGGTGGGTTTCCTTCAGGTCCAGCCAGGCAGGAGCATCTCTCCTTTCACTCTGAGGTCTTAGGGAAGCCTACAGCCAGGCAGGTCATCCTAGACGTTCTGGATTGGTCCTGTTGAGAAGGCAGTGGTCTAGCAGGCTGGTGGTCTGCCATTGTCCTCCTGTTCATCACTTCGTGTAGAACAGTAAATTCTCCTTCCTCCATTACTCTTTCAAAAGGGGCGGGGGGAGGAAGGAGTGGGCCATGAATATTTAATCAGGGAAAAGTAGGTGCATATTATTTGGATAAACTACTTAACAGAGGTGCTAGCCCCTCCTCAGATGGGGATAGATGCTGCATAGCCAGCCTAGTGCGCTTTCATCTTTAATCATCTCTTCTCCGTTTCCTTTGAGGGGGACTCTAGGAAGGCTCCTGTCTCTCCATCAAACCACATCTCTAATTTAAACAGCTGTTAATAAGGGTTAAATCTGCAGGCTGAGCTGGCCCTTCACTTGTTACTTGCAAAGGGGGAGAAATCAATGGAGCAGGAAGCCAGAGGGGCGTCCATTTTGAGAAGCCGTGATGAATTACGTTTCCTTAGGAGAGCTGGCAGCCTCCAGCTCTGTCCCCCCTGCCTCCCTTTCACGTAACCAAGCCCTCTGCGACACATCAAATTTAATGAGACTGCACAGACCTCAAATAAGGAAGGGGAGCGCTGCTGCTGGGGCACTTTATTAAGGAGGATCAGAGAAAACTCGCTGGCTGTTAAAAAGAGCCCTTAAAGGCAAAGGATCTTTTGCAGGGAGTGGGAGGAGGTCCCTAATTTCAGTGTTTCACGTCCCCTCTGAAGCACTTGAGTGACCTAATTCAGCATCAGCTTTTGGGTTCTCCACATTGGCAAACAGATCCTCAAACCTCAGGACCATCGAAGACCCGGAGGACTGTGGTAGGTAATTAGGGACCTTTTGATTTTAAGCACCACCCCCCCCAGCGCCACCACCCCACAGTCCCACAGGCCATTAGAAGGAAATGGAGAGAGAGGTTGTATAACTGTCTTCCCTGTGATGAATCATTGTCGTAATCGTTGTTTTCTGAATCAATAACTGAATTGCTTATTTAGCCAAGAAGACAGCACTTACACACATGATGGACAAGACATTTTGAAATCTGGAAAAGCCGCTATATATTGGGTATAGAGACAAGGCATTATCCTGGGCATCAGGAGACTTATTCAAATATCAGCTCTGTTGCTAATTTGCAAAGCTTCTATAATAAAATGCTATAACTTAGGTATCAATTTACTTGTGTATAACATGAGAGGGTGAGTGTCATCTACAATTCCCCAGTAGACATGGAGCTCTGTGTCAGTCTTAAGAAACAGAAGAGATGATGGTGCTAACCCAGGAATACCTGTGTGAGCTAGACACAGCTTCAGGGAACAGCTCCATCACATTTCTTTGAGTCCTTTCTGAACTCTTTCCCAAATAATACTTCTGGCATGCAGAGCCCCAGATACTGCATTTCAGAGTCTCCAGTTCCTCCCCAGTCTCTACTGACAAGAAGGTTTTTCTTATGCCCTAAGGAAAATAATAAAATGATAGCTGACATGTACAACACGATGATAACATCCCAGGCCCTGGGTTGAGTGGTTTATGGGCATTCTATCAAGAGGCATGGTAGATAAGAACTCAGAGTGGAACCACCCTTCCTGGCTTCAAGTTATCACAAGTTACAACTTCTAGCCACGTGACCTTGGGCAAGTTACGTCATAAACCATGTTTATTGACGCCTGGCATATCGTAGGTACTGTAGCAGTGCTCATGTCGTGATCTCATCTAAACCTTGAAATATTCCTGTGAGGTCGGTAGGATTATCCCCATTTTACAGATAGGAACCTGTAACTCCACAAATTACAAGATCACCTAGTTGGCGAGAGACCGTGATGAGAATCATCATGATTTCCTAACCAGGGTTCTCATATTCCTATTTTGGTCTTTTAAAAGGTCCCCTTGGTGCTTCCTTGGAAGTAAAAGTGACCCGCATGGCTGGAGTAGGGATTTTAAAGGTCTCCTCCACATCTGTATCTCAATGCCTGTGGATTCCTCTCTGCTCAGCCTTTGGTAACATTTTTGAGAGGTTTGCATCACAGCTCCTGTTTCAGCTTCTTTTCTTATTTATCTGGCCATCTTATCAAGGTCATTGCATCTTTCCTTTGAGATTCCATTTTGAGACCTACTTAAGATGTCTTCCTCTTTGCCATTGATCAGGTGAGCAGGCCAGCAATAGGGATGGGGGCCAGGTCCAAACCACCTAACTGGGATTGAATGGAGACCAACACATTAGGAAGGTCCAGATCACTTTGCATCCCAAATGTCAGTTTTTTGGAGCACAGAGTTCAGAATAAAGAGCAGTTGCAAGGAAGGATGGTAGAGATTCCATGTGAATATGGAAAACAAAACAAAGCAACCCAGAGTTTGGAGAGGTGAAGCCAGAGAATGACACAGTGTAGTGTGACCGCGACCTTATTAGAAGAATGCTCTGGAGGACAGTGAATCTATAGTCACCTCTTTGAGGGAAATGTTATTTTCTTCCCTGTTGTAAACTTATATATGAGTTGTTCAAACTGAAGAGTCTGGAAAGTATGCCAAGATGATGCAATGACATGCTCTCTGGCTCCATGCTTTAGCTCATGGTCTGATTTCATCTCTGGGTAGAGAGAGAGAGACAACTTATGCATATAATTTGCAATTTATTTAAGTCATGTTTTCATTGTGTCCTGTGTTGTGTTTTTTGTTTTTTGTTTTTTTTTTTATGGGAGTGCATCCTACTTATCCTATCCAGGCCACTATCTTACTCTTGAAGCCTCCTGTGAGTTAGGACCACCTCATCTTCTGTTGTCTTCTGGTTCTTGTTCCACTAAAGGGCACTATTGGTATTGACTATTTCTTAGTAGAATCTCAGAATAACTGAGTCTCCCCCAGAGACACCTTTCCTCTTTCCTCTGCCCCTTTTGTTCTCAGCATCCAACTCTGGCATTTGGTAGGCTCTGACAATAGATTGCACTGGAGATATTCAGCTGGTGATAAACTCTCCATCTAGGGGTGAAACTAAATTAATTATTCTCTATGGGTTGAAGCAAGTACCTTCACCTTATCTAGAGAACTAGGTGTGGGGCAACCTTTGAGCCTGAGTTGGAAATGGAGCCAAGGGGAAATCTGAGATGTAATTCAGGAATACCCTAATGATTTCCAATAAACTGGTAAAATATAAAGACCACAATTTCACAATCTCCACTCAGTTCTGAAGCACTGGACATTGGCTAGATCCTGTGTTTTCTTTGGTCATAGTATTCTTTTTTTTAAATTGTATTATAGTTAATTTATAATGTTGTGTTAGCTTCAGGTATACAGCGAAGTGATTTAGTTATACATACACATATATTCATTCTTTTTCAGATTCTTTACCCATATAGGTTATTATAGAGCATTGAGTAGAGTTCCCTGTGCTATACAGTAGGTCCTTTTCGGTTATCTATTTGCGAAGAGTTGACTCATTAGAAAAGACTCTGATGCTGGGAGGGATTGCGGGCAGGAGGAGAAGGGGGACAACAGGATGAGACGGCTGGATGGCATCACTGACTCGATGGATGTGAGTCAGAGTGAACTCTAGGAGTTGGTGATGGACAGAGAGGCCTGGTGTACTGTGTTTCATGGGGTTGCAAAGAGTCGGACACGACTGAGCAACTGAACTGAACTGACTGATTTTTTTTTATATAGTAGTGTATATATATGGAGAAGGCAATGGCACCCCACTCCAGTACTCTTGCCTGGAAAATCCCATGGATGGAGGAACGTGGTGGGCTGCAGTCTGTGGGGTCGCTAAGAGTCGGACACAACTGAGCGACTTCACTTTCACTTTTCACTTTCATGCATTGGAGAAGGAAACAGCAACCCAGTGTTCTTGCCTGGAGAATCCCAGGGACGGGGGAGCCTGGTGGGCTGCCGTCTGTGGGGGTCGCACAGAGTCGGCCACGACTGAAGCGACTCAGCAGCAGCAGCAGAGTATATATGTGTTAATCCCAGGCTCTTACTTTACTCCTTCCCCCATTTCCCCCTTTGGTAGTCATAAGTTTGTTTTAGAAATCTGTGAGTCTGTTTTTGTTTAGTAAATAAATTTATTTGCATTATTTAAAAACTTAGATTCTGCATATGAGTGATTTCCTATGATATTTTTCTTTTTCTGTCTGATTTCACTTAGTATGATCATCTCTAGGTCCATCCATGTTGCTGCAAATTGCATGATTTCATTATTTTTTATTGCTGAATAATATTCCATTGTATATATGTACCACATCTTCTTTATCCATCCTTCTATCGATGGGCATTTAGGTTTCTTCCATGTCTTGCCTATTGTAAACAGTGCTGAAATGAATATTGGGGAGTATGTATTTTCAAATTATTATTTTCTCTGGATCTATGCCCAGGAGTGAGATTGCTGGATCAAACGGTAGTTCTATTCTGACTTTTTAAGGAGCCTGCATACTATTCTCCATAGTGGTTGTACCAATTTACATTCCCACCAACAATAAAGGAGGGTTCCCTTCTCTCCACACCCTCTCCAGCACTTACTGTTTGTAGACTTTTTGATGATGACCATTCTGACTCACGTGAGGTGATACTTCAGTGTAGTTCTGATGTGCATTTCCGTGATAATTAGTGATGTTGAGCATCTTTCCACGTGATTTTTGGCCATCTATATGTCTTCGTTGGAGAAATGTCTATTTAGATTTTCTTCCCATTTTTTTGATTGGATTTTATTTATTTATTTGACATAGAACTGCATGAGCTCTTTGTATATTTTGGAGATCAATCCATTGTCAGTTGCTTTGTTTGCAAATATTTTTTCCCATTCTGTGGGTTGTCTTCTTGTTTTACTTGTGATTCCCTTGGCTGTGCAAAAGCTTTTAAGTTTAATTATCTTTGATTTTATTTTCATTACTCTAGGAGGTGGATCAAAACAGATCTTACTGCAATTTATGTCAGAGTGTTCTGCCTGTTTTCCTCTAAGTTTTATAGTATCTGGGTTTACATTTAGGTCTCTGATCTATTTTGAGTTTATTTTTGTGTATAGTGTTAGCGAGTGTTCTAATTTCATTTATTTACATGTAGCTTCCAGTTTTCCCATCACCACTTATTAAAGAGATTGTCTTTTCTCCATTATGTATTCTTGCTTCCTTCATCCTAGGTTAATGGACCATAGGTGTATGAGTTTATTTCTGGACTTTCTATCCTGTTACATCCATCTATATTTCTGTTTTTGCATGAGTACCATACTCTTTTGATTAGTGTAGCTTTGTAGTAACTAAGTTTGAGGTCAGGGAGCCTGATTCTTCCAGCTTTGTTCTTTCTCAGAATTTCTTTGGCAATTCAAGGTTTTGTCTTTCCACACAAAGTAAAAACATCTTTTTCCTCTAGTTCTGTGAAAAATGCCCTTGGTAATTTGATAGGGGTTGCACTGAATCTGCAGATTGCCTTTGATAGTCATTTTGACACTTGATTCTTCTGATCTAAGAACATGGTATATCTTTTCATCTGTTTGTGTCATCTTCGATTTCTTTCATCAGTATGTTGTAGTTTTCAAGGTTCAGATCTTTTCCTCCTTAAGTAGGTTGATTCCTAGGTATTTTATTCTTTTTGATGTGATGGTAAATGTTTCCTTAATTTCTCTCTCTTATTTTTGTTGTTAGTGTATAGGAATGCAAAATTTTCTCTGTGTTAATTTTGTATCTTGCAAATTTACCAAATTCATTGATGAGATCTAGTAGTTTTCTGGTAGTGTCCTATAAGATTTTCTATGTATAGTATCATGTCATCTGCAAACAGTGATGGTTTTACTTCTTTTCCAGTTTGGACTCCTTTGATCTCTTTTCCTTCTCTGATTGCTATAGCTAGGACTTCCAAAACTATGTAGAATAAAAGTGGTGAGAGTAGGCATTCTTGTTTTTTTCCTGACCTTGAAACACTTTCAGTTTTTCACCGTTGAGAATGATGTTAGCTGTGGATTTGTCATATACAGCCTTTTATGTTAAGTTCCCTCTATGCTGACTTCTGGAGAGCTTTTCTTTTAAATCATAAATGGGCATTGAATTTTGTCAAAAGCTTTTTCTTCATGTATTTATCATATGGTTTTTATTCCTCAGTTTGTTAACATGGTGTGTCATACTGATTGATTTGCAGATATTGAAGTATCCCTGAGATAAATCCCACCTGATCATGGTGTATGAACCTTTTAATGTGTTGTTGGGTTGGTTTGCTAGTATTTTTGTTGAGTATTTTTGCATCTATGTTCATCAGTGATACTGACCTGTAATTTTCTTTTTAGTCATTTTGTTCTAATCAATGAAGGGAGGGATGGGAAGGGAGAGGAACTTCAAGCATATGAAAGTCCTTAATGCCAAGGGCCTTCGTTGGCATTAAGATAGACTTAATGCAAATGAAGTCTGAGTTTCTAGGCATAGCTAGCTATCTAACCAGGAACTGGCGTGCTGGGCCCTGGACCAAAGTAAACACCCAGAATTTGCTTGACTTGATGACTCCTGCAGATATAATAAACCCATTTAGGTACTTCTTTCTCATATAGACTTGAAGTTCATACTTTGAGCCATGAGAAAGGCAATGTTTTTAACTGATAGAGGATATTAATGTCTGCTTTTATAGTTCATAGTCATTAGTTTGGAATTCCCAGTTGTAGAGCTAAGGCTTAAGATGTGAGACACCACAAAATTCACTGTCAGCTTCTTACTGAATGACTACCACTCTGTTCAAGTCTGGGAGTGGTTTGTGGGGATTTAAAGCAATCAGTTTGGAAGGAACCATAGTACAGTCTGCCTTGATTGTCTCTTGGTCTTTGGTTTAAATTTTTTCCTCTTTGGAAATGAACATTCACAGCTCTTAATCTAGCATCCACCATGTGAAGAGATGATGATATATGCGTTGTGGTGGATGGAAGGGTAAGGAAGATGGTTGGAGTTACAGGTGAACAACGATAGCCATTACATAAGTGGGCCTCACTTTCCACATCTACAAAACTAAGTAGTAGAGTTCCAGCTTTATAGGATTATTTGGAGAGTAAATAAGCTAATGTGTACAAATTCCTCAGTATGTGGCCTGATGCATCATGTGTGCTGAGGTGCTCAGTGGTGCCCAACTCTTCTCAGCCTTATGGATGATGTATGGAAATTTCTTGGGCTTCCCTGGTGGTTCAGCAGTAAGAATCTGCCTGCAGTGCACAAGATGTAAGTTCAGTCTCTGGGTCAGGAAGATCCCCTAGAGAAGGAAATGCAACCCACTCCAGTATTCTTTGATGAGAAATCCTATGGAAAGAGGAGCCTGATGGACTATAGACCATGAGGTCTTAGAGTCAGATATGAGTTAGCAACTAAACAATAAGCACGGTAATAATCACTATTGATAGTATGCATAAAGTACGAAATGTAACATGCTCATTGCAAAGAAACTCTATCAGAGGCCTTCTTGCTCAATAAACATGGAGATCGAGAAAGATTAACATGTGGTTTAACAGTAAACTCCACTTTATAAGGACAAAACCAAAATAGGCAAACCAAAAAAAACAAAGCATGATTGGACTGATTCTATGATTTCACAACAGGGTAGTTTTGGGGAAAATACCTAGATATGTAAAATCCCATTTGCTGGTTCACTTACAGTAATTGATTTGCTGTTTTCATTGAGATATACAGACTATGTGCAAACATCCAGGGTATGTGTGTCAGGCTTCACTAAGACTGTGCCCTTTGGCAAGTCCACTGGACTTCTTAGGAGAAAGAAACCCAGGCTGGTTAGAGCGGAGGCAAAGCTATGACCAGCATCTAAACTTTAAAAATTAACACCAGTCCTAGCTGGCAGTAAACGAAGGGACTTGGCCACGGTAGACACTGGCCAAGAAAAGGTCTCCAGAAGGGCATTCATTAGGGCACAAGGGGACAACTCGACAATAAGCCCATTTTGCTACTCAAGGGGCAACACTTGAAGACTGTGCTCCGTGCCAGAGCCTGAGACGAGCCTGGAGACAAGGACCAGATTGTAGCTTTCTGAGGCTACTTCAACAAATATAGCAAAAGGAATTGGGGCGTGGTAGGGAAAGAGAATTCTGTTCCCTGGGCAGAGTGGCTAAGCCATCCCCTGTGCCACCTCCCCCGCATACCCCCATCCACATTGGAAATGCTCCTGAGTGACATGTCTCTGGGCACAGTTTCCAAGCGTTCCTCCATTGCTTTCTCTCCCCTTCCCCAAACAACTAAAGAAAGAAAAGATGATGGAAGAGAGGGAAGAAAGCAGAATCTCTTCCCAAAAAGGAAGGCATTGGTGTAATTAACAACTTTAGTCAGAGAAGGGCAAGTTGAGGGTTAAATATGTAAGAAAAAAAGAATGCAAAACATCAAGGCTCAATAGTGCCAAGAGGTTAGGTCTATTGAAAAGCCAAGGACATTTGGCTGAGAGTGTGGTGAGGGAAGTGGTATTAAATTCAGGCATTTCAACTCTGTGACTTTGGGCAGACTTCAAAACGAAGAGGCTCACATCCTAGCTGTGGTGGCCGAGAGCGGTGTTGTGTGTCTGACAGTCCCCAGAGTCTGTCCTGCCTCCCCCTCCCCACAAAGGCAATAAAGGAATGTAGGTGGAATCCGCTGGGACTGAGGGTCGACCAGGGATAACAGAATTCCCAGCCCTAGTGTCGAGTGGGCCCGTGCCCAAGAGATCAGGAAGACAAAGGGTTTGCAAGGCGAGGAGGATATTAACCACAGAGCTTCTGGGTTCCATACCTGACTCCCAGATTGCAAGACAATGTATTGTTTCCCCTTAGGTTTTCAGCTCCTTTCTTACTTTATCCATTTCCTTCTTTTAAGTGACTGTATGCACTGTTTCTCTGCTCAGTGGGAAAGAGAGGTGGGGGCAGGAGCGGGGGGGGGGCTGGGGGTGCGGGGGGGTGAGAGTAGAGAGGATCAAGGAAGGCGGAAGGAACAGCTCAACAGCCGACCTTCTTCAGCTGCATGAAAATCATTCCAGATTTGAAAAGGGCTTTGGTGAGATTTACTGTTGGGGTTCCTGCGACTCTGCCAAACGAGTTCTTTTGTCTCCATCTTCCCTCATTCCTGGCTCTCCCATTCTCCCTGAGCCCTGCTACTTTTGAAGAGTTAAATCAGAGGGAAAACATAGTTGGATGGTGTTTCATGGAGGGGCAGAGAGCAGGCTGCCTGGTGTTATATAACCTGGCTGAGCGAAGGCTGTGCCCAGAGACAGAAGCTAGTGCTCAAGAAAGAAAGAAAGACAGGAGAGTATGAAGATGCAGGAAAGAAGGAAAGAGAAGAGAGGGAGGAAGGAAGGAGGGAAAGGACAGAGAGAAAGAAACGGTAAAGATCCATACCTTGAGATCCCAGGAGGCTGAGTTTATAAGGGAAAGGAGAGAAGGAACTAATATAATATAAATGCATGTTTCAAAATTTCTCACCACTGTCTGTTAGAATTATGGAGCTCTGAAAAACAGCCTCACATAGATACGAACTTAAGCTTCAAAAACAGGTAGGTTGGAAGCTTATAGCCTTTAAAGCAATTTTAAACAACAACAAGAAACCCTGTTGTTTATGCAGGGAGATTCCCCTGGGTGTGTGAGCTTCCTACTCAAAGCAACCCGAAGTCAAGAGTTGAAATGCGTTATCAGGAAGAATAGCCTGGAAAGCAAAGGGTGTTCTGATTTAAATGAAAATGGAATACAGCGTGAACTATTGTTTGCACCAGGATTTCTAATTGGGTTATTATCTTGAACCCAACTCAATCTACCTCATAAAAGCTTGAAACTCAACTCCCAGACTGGTTTCTGGAGGAAATGTTCCTTGAAGTCTTTCTTCTCCTACAGGATCTTGAACTTCAAATGTAGTAGAGAGCTGATCAGTGTTAGGAGACTAAAGTGTGTTTTGCATCTGCACACATGGAACTTCAGAGGCATCATACCCCTAGGAAGTTTCCTCCACACACTCAGGTCCCCATAAGTGTAGACACATGCATGCGGACACCACGCAAGCACGCGTGAGCACACGGGATGAACTGTCTAGAACCGCCGTGCCACCCCCCATGCCCTCGCCAGGGAAGACGCTTTACAGTATCTCCAACTTTTCTGCATGTCAGCATGCCTAAAATGTAGAAGAGACAAAGAAATAGAGGAAAGGAATTCCCTGGCAGTCCGTTGGTTAGGACTCCATGCCTTCTCTTGCCAATGGTGTGAGTTCAATCCTTGGTCTGGGAACTAAGATCCCATATGCCCTGTGCTACGGCCAAGATAAATAAAATAAAAAATAAATGAAGGAAAAATCTGCCACTTACTGAGCAATCATCTACTATAGTGAGTCCCTAGGCAGTGCTCACCTTTTCTAGGGAGCATTGCTATTCACGGCATTTAATGGCTGCTCTTTTAGAATCGTGTTGTAACAAATGGCACATCTGAAGCAATCTCTTCTGGTAAACCGCCTTAGAGAGAGGCCATTTCTCTCTGCAAAGCCAGCTGTGAGTTGCTGGAAGGCACACAGCTGCAGACAGCTGGACGGCTGGATAGTGAGGGATCCCGGAGAAGTGGACTCGCTCGCAGGCCTGAGGCCGCAGGAGGGAAGGCTAGTTGGGAGAGGGCGTCCGCTTCTGGAGAGGCTTGTCCTGGGCCTCTGCTGCCTTCGTCCTTTTCCTGAGGGAACTGGACCCCTCAGTGGAACTTAAAGAACCAAATTACCTGGGTGTTTTATTCTCCTAAGACCACCTCACCCTTGGATTCCTTCTGACTTGCAACTTTTCTCTCTTAAGACCTAGAAGATGCCTTTTGTGGGCTCCAGCAGAAATGGGGCAAAACCCCTGAAACCGAAGAATGTTTGAAAAGAATGGCAGGGGGTCCAAGAAGCACTCCCACCTTGGCCAGCAAGATATTCGCCCCCAGGCAGGAGAAGGGAATCTACTCTTGTTTCTCTCCATTCAGTTTTTCTAGAGAAAAAAAGAATAGGTTGAGCTCTGGGAACACTGCCCAGCGATTTGACTTCACTGGCGTTTCCTCATCAATACGGAAACTAATATAGCTACAGAAAGCTAATAACCCTTCCCAGCATGAACTGGCCCCAGGCTGGGCTTTTGAACTTCGTCACTGAAACGTATTAGGTAATGGAAAACGCTTTTTAAAAATATGTTCTGAGCAAGAAGGATAAAAGGTCACTAAAGGACTGAAGGAGCAGTTTCCCCTTGTCCATGTGACCTGGCCTGAGCCTCAGGTCTGTATGCCCACCCTTGCCACATGCAAAGTGCTCAGAAAAGCCAAGGAGACTGCTCCTCTCATGGTCCAAAAGCTAGCAGTGCTGGAAGAGAAGTATCACATAAAGCCAGGGTGATGGGAGAATCCCAGGCTACAGACAGGAAGTGTGTCAGGGGCTGGGGGCCAAGGAGGTGAGCAGTGGGTCAGGAAGGAAGCTCTGAGGTGGGTCAAAAGGTTCAGGGCACAAGGTGAGACCCTGAGAAGAGTAAGAGAGAATGTTCTTAGTAGGTGTTGGGCATATGGAAGTGTTAGGGAACCATGTACTGAAACGATCCACCTTGGCCAGGCACGATAATGACTGCTTGCCTGAGTTATCTCACAAAAGGAGGTCCTGATAAGGAACGCAGAACTGACAAGCTACCACCAGTTAGAAGCATATGGGAGGGGCCAAAAGGAGGAGAGAGACACCAGCCCATAATATGTCCTGCCAACCTCCCCAAACCCCCTCACGCTGGAAATCATCTTGGCTAAGAGATGCAGGAGCCACCAGGAACTGGACCAAATATGGACACAAGCAAGATGACTGGCCAGAGACAAGCCAGAAAGCTACCACATTACCATAAACCCGAGACCTCCACCCTGTGAGCCGCGTGGCAGAACAGTTCTCTGGGTTCCCTCACTCTGCTGTGCTCCGCCTAGGCACCCCTACTCACAAGTCTTTTGCTTTGTCAGCCTGTGTGCCTCCTCAGACAATTCATTTCCGAGTGTTAGACAAGAGCCCACTCTCAGGTCCTGGAACAGAAATGTGCCAGATCAGGCCTAATTTTTATCTTCTACACCAGGGAAATGGTCTACTGCTCTGGAAGTGGGGAATACTAATGCTTTACATTAGTTCCTAGTTTACAAAATCTCATAGCCCAAACCCTCTCCTTGGTGTCTTCAGCACCCCAGTGAGGTAAGCAGAACAGGGAATCTTGTTCCCATTTAACTGATTTTGGAACTCAGACTAAAAGAGAAGAGATTTGCTCACTGTTATTAATGGCAGAGATAGACCGAGAACTCAGGGCTAGTGACGCCCAGTTCAGTGCTCTGTCTCCTGTATCATTTGACTCAGTAACATTGTTGAGAAAGAACTGAGACTCTATAGCAAGGACTCGGAATGGGCAGCTTCTGGAATGTCAGTCCTAGGCCTGGGTAAAATTTCTAGCACTGCTTCACTGACTGGGGTCAGTTCAGTTCAGTTGCTCAGTCATGTCCAATGCTTTGAGACCCCAGTGGACTGCAGCATGTCAGACCTCCCTGTCCATCACCAACTCCTGGAGCTAACTTAAACTCAGTGTCCATAGAGTCGGTGATGCCATCCAACCATCTCATCCTGTCGTTCCCTTCTCCTCCTGCCTTCAATCTTTCCCAGCATCAGGGTCTTTTCCAATGAGTCCATTCTTTGCATCAGGTGGCCAAAGTATTGGAGTTTCAGCTTCAGCATCAGTCCTTCCAGTGACCACCCAGGACTGATCTCCTTTAGGATGGACTGGTTGAATCTCCTTACAGTCCAAGAGACTCTCAAGAGTCTTCTCCAACACCACAGTTCAAAAGCATCAATTCTTTGGTGCTCAGCTCTCTTTATAGTCCAACTCTCACATCCATACATGACCACTGGGATCATTCCATGTGTTTTCTGCCCCTTGGTGTTTTCTTCAGACTGCAACATCCCCAGAAATGATTTATTTGGTCCAGTCTGGTCCTATGATCATCCTTGAGCTCAGAAAGTGTTCCATGATGGGCAGTTGTATGTGGACACAAAAAAGTGTTTCTCCCAAGGAGAAGTCCTTTTGCTTTGTCTGAGAAGTCCTCGCTCCTGTCCGAGGGCTGGTGGAAATTGCCAGTGAGACCACGTGTGTGAAAATTCTTTTTAAAATATGAAGCACTGTACATATTCATTCATTTGTTAAATGAAAAAAAAAAGTGCCTGTGCTCTGCTAGGTACCATGTTAGGTGCTGGGGATACAAAGGTGAAGGGAACAGACCTGAATAAAAAAGTGTGATGAAAATAAGTGCTGTATTGCCTGGTTATTTTGTCTTACACCACACAAAACCCTGGATGCAGATTGTCTTTTTATTCAACACACCCCAAGGAGGCAGTTATTATTAATCCAATTTGTAGATGAGGCAGGAGGTTAAGTAACCTGCCCAAGTAAGCCTGGATTTGAAGCCTGCCTTTCTTTTTCTTGCCTCTTTCTTTCTTCCTCCTTTCCTTCTTCCCTCCCTCTACCCCTCCCTTCTTCCTTCTTCCCTCCCTCCCTTTAAAAAGAATGGAGTCCTAACCACTGAGCCACCGGAGAAGCCTTGAAGCCTGGACTCTTGCCTTCAAGGCTATAGCACTCTTGCCTTCTGAGATGGACTGTGATATACAGTAGGGTTACAAACGCAGGCTAGGGTGAAAGACCATGATGAGCAAGCCAGAAGAAGCTCCTTAGGGAAGAGAGACGTGAAGATGGACGAGGAACTTATCAGGAGGCAGAGAGATGGTAGGGGGGCTTTCTCGGCCGAGGGGAGAGCACATAAAATGGCTTGAAGTAGAAGTAAGGAGAAGCTACGGGCGATGAGGAGCTGTTTCCTCTCCCTCTTCATTTCTTGGTTTATTTTTATGGTTTAATATCAAGGCATAGAAAACTCTGAACGTCAGTGTTTGTCTTTCCATTGAGTAATAATTGCATCCAAAGGAAAACCATTCTGGGTGGTAAGGAGGGTCATTATTTATTTATTTAAGATGTGGGCAAACCCCTAATCAAAACGTCTACCATCATCGAAGCTGGCATTTTTCCCCAATGCGCTTTATGAAAACTTTTGCCTAAGGCTTTCAGATTTAGTTTGCTAGTTAAAGGAGTATAGTTTGGCAATCCTGAGGCTTTGTGTGCGTCTGTTGTGTGTTTAAGTGGAACCTCATGGCAGATTTGGAAAATCAGGTCACAAAGGCGGCCGGAGAGCCACCTCCCTTTGGAAGTACATGACAGGATTCCACCCTTATGCGTTACCGTCTTTAATAAAGTGTCACTATTTTTTATCGTCACTGAGGTCATAATCTTCAGCTCTGGGCTCTGTGGACTGTTTTGTCATTGCAGGACCATGAGTTACTCCCTTTGGGCGAAAACTGTTTGGAATGTGTATTGATGTGATCAAACAGAAACAGGTAAATATATATCCAAAATGCATAAAAGAATTCAAGAAACTCTGAAAGTAACTTGGAAGATCAAACATTTATAGGAGTTTAATTTGCAAGAGGCAGAGGGTGAGAATGTGGGAAGTGGTGCTGAAGAGGGCAACAGCTAAGAGAACTAGCATATTTGCATTATTTCTATCCTCACCTGAAATTCCAATGTTAATTTTTTGAAACTTACCTTTTAACTACTCACCATTCAAATCTGTCATCTTGAGAAGAAATGATCCCTACACCAAAAGTGCTTTGTGCCTTATAAAGTCCCAGTAACAGGTTCGTGGTTTGCCACTTTTGTTTTGGGTGATAAGATTTATACTCATCCTTTTCAGGCTCTGGAAACCAAACCTCAGAAATCTGGTAATGTGGACAGAATCCCTGAAAAAATTAACAGAAAAGCATGGAACTACTGATCAGGTCTTAGAACTTCCCATCCAGTGACTTTTTTTAAAATCAGAATAAAACAGCCATGGTGAGGTGAAGTCGCTCAGTCGTGTCCGACTCTTTGCGACCCCTTGGGGTGTAACCTACTAGGCTTCTCTGTCCATGGGATTCTCCAGGCAAGAATACTGGAGTGGATTGCCATTTCCTGCTCCAGGGGATCTTCCTGACCCAGGGATCGAACCCAGGTCTCCTGCATTGGAGGCAAACGCTTTAACCTCTGAGCCACCAGGGAAGCCATATGTATATATGTATATATATACATATATATCTCCTCCCTCTTGAGTCTCCCTCCCACCCCACCCGCATTGCACCCCTGTAGGTCATCACAGAGCACCAAGCTGAGCTCCCTGTGCTATACAACAGGGTCCCATGTGTATGGAATCTAGAAAAATATTAATAGTACAGATGAACCTACATCCAGTGTTTTTTTTTTAATAAGATCTCACCACCAGTCTGTACCCTACTTACACTTCTTAGGAGAACCTCTTTGTGGAGTCTAGGGTTTCAGTACAAATATGATCAGCAGAATTTGATTCGTAGAACCTGTTTATAAAATGAGAATCTCCATCTCTGGAGACCAAGAAAGAAAATTATTTTTTGGATATGACTTAACAGAAGGCTTCCCTATCCTGAAGCAGGAGCAAGTCTAAAATATTCTTGATTCAAGATCTATGATCCTGAGATTGCACTGAGTAGGATTTCTTGTCTCCACACTGAGAGAAGAAACAGAAGAGCGCTTACATAGCCATTCTTACTATCTTTATTTACCCAGGTAAAGCATTGACCTTCGGCTGTTCCATTTCTTTCTATTGCCTCCACCGGTTGCCAGTTCTTAATGTCGTTGCATAAATGAGTCTAATTAGAAACATAAGTCTCAGACGGAGAATATCACTGAGCCACTCTCCATGAGGACTGGGTTAAAGGAAATAGAAATAAAATGCAGAGCAGTATTGCAGGATTTGTTTCTCCTATCCCCTCCTCTATCTCTCTGTCCTCACTTCTTCCGATGATTGTGCTGACTCAATATTCCTAACCAGCATCTTGCCTGTTGCATTTTTCATCTCCACTCATCCTCCTTTTATAGTCTTTTCCTTCACCTTCCACGTCATGTGAAGCAGATATCTTCCCAATGTTACTTGTGCTTTGTGTAGTAAATTATTTCCAGAGGCAAACTCTTCTCTTTTGTTCTGCAGGACTTTCCCCTCCCCTCAAGTCTCATGTAGATCCATCCCTTTATTCACCCATCCATCTTAAGTTACAATTTATCAAGAGCAGATCTATTCAGACCGAGGGTTAGCCAACACAGAGGGAACATGCTTTACACTTTGTACACACCCCTCCTTCACTCTTGAAGCCAGAGAATGGAAGCTGTGTTCAGTTTTCAGCAGAATACACATACTAGAGTCTCCATAAATGCAAAATGTGTGTGTGTGTGTGTGTGCACTCAGTCATGTCCAACACTTTGCAACCCCCACGGCGACTGTCAGGCTCCTCTGTCCATGGAGTTGTCCAGGCAAGAACACTGAAGTGGGTTGCCATTTCCAGGGGATCTTCCCAACCCGGGGATGGAACCTCTGTCTTCTGCACTGGCGAGTGGACTCTGCCACTGCAATGGGCACATACAATTGATACAATGCTTTTTCTGGAGGCATATCTAGTTGAGGGGCTTCCCTTGTAGCTCAGTTAGTAACGAATCTGCCTACAATGCAGGAAACCTGGGTTCAGTTCCCAGGTTGGGAAGATCCCCTAGAGAAGGAAATGGCAACCCACTGCAGTATTCTTGCTTGGAGAATCCCATGGACAAAGGAGCCTGGCAGGTTATAGTCCATGGGGTCATGAGAGTCGGACACGATTTAGTGACTAAACCACCACCATCTAGTTGAAAGTGATTTGAAAAAACAGTTAGTCCCCCTCTCTAAGAGATTGAACCAGTTTGAAATCGTGTATAATAAGCAGTTAGATATTAAAAGAGGCAAAAGCCTAAAAGGCTATGCACACTTAGGGAAGGTTTGCATTGATCCAAAAAAATAAAAAATAAAAATGCCCATTGAAGAATTAAGCTGGATTTTGAAAGATAGCTAATATTGGATAATTAAAGAGTATGAAGGAAGTAATATGGAGAATCTACTATTTTCTAGACCACATCTTACGTGAGGTATGTATACACGTATATTAATTCATATGGAAACCTATAATGTACTATTAACATATTCATTCTGTGGATGAGTACACTGAAGACAGAGAGTTTAAATAACACAGCTAGGAGGTGTCAGAGTCAGAATTTGAACCCAGATGGACTGGCTGTAGTGCTCTTAACCACTGTACCCTAGAACTCCTGATGGTGGACAAGACAGGTAGAACAGGACAGGCTAGATGGAAGAGCCCTGGCAAAGAAGCAATTAAGGCTGAGTAAAGGATGGGAGGTTAGCATTCTTTATTTCACCAAATAAGTGAATCATTTCATAAAAATCTCTCTGCCATTCACCCAGTTTTGAAAACAAGTATTTGATAATCCTCACACATTCAGCCCCAGGAAGCTACAACAATGAGTTAATTTTTTTCCTTGGGCTGAGTTTTATTTTTTCCCCTGGTAAAAATAATATTTAATGCAGAGCTCAGACCACTTGATTTATGGCCTGTTTGAAAATCCTTTTCATCACTGTATATTTTACCAGTAAATATTTAATCCTTGGCACCACATGCCACCCTGTTTATTAACTTTAGAGTTCATATTTTATAGTAAACTAAATTCTAAAATATCCTATGAAGAGAAGGATAGCTCATCCACATAGTCCACTGAGAACTACGCCCATTGTGCCGGAAGGATCCCCAGTAATATCACTTGATCAGCATTTTAATAATTGGAAACCTTGATCACTATGAAAACAAAATTTTCTTTAGTGACAATATATCCCTATTACCTTACACTTGCTCTGGAATCCCAAGTTTTCATCCCAAACCATTGTTTCATGCCCCGAAACAGGACCAGAATGAATGGCCTGGTTGAAGGCTTCAGGCCTTTGCTTGGGTGGCCCCAGCTGTCTAACGATTCTGTTTTTCTGTCTTTGAGGCTTTGGTTTCAAAAACTTAAAACCACTAGACTCAGAAAAGATAAATCTTTCTCAGTTTGCTTCAGAAAATCTAAACCCAATAAAATCTACGTCGGTGGCTTTCGGAGAGAGTTACTTATCTGTCTGTCAGGAATGGGCCGTTGGGCTCCCTGTGTTCCTCGTGGACAATTGGAGTTTTGCCCTACAGCATGCTTCTAAACCATCTCTTTGAATTCCCTCTCCTCTTTGCCTTGCCACAAACCCTCTATTGTAAAACATTCTATACTTTCCTATATTCTGTTTGCGTCATTCAGTTTGGAGGAACTGCCTTTTCTTCTACCCCCACCCCCTCGCAGTTGGAATCATAAATGAATCATAAAAATTCAAAGTTTTCACAACATGACTATGAATAAAGACTCAAAGTTTAATATATAGAGAGGTTGCTCGTCTTTCATGAAATGCACAATTCTTTATACATATCTTAATTTTCAAAATACTATCATCTCTTTTTTGTGTGATTTCAATTTTTCTTATTTCCTTATAATTAGTACAAACCTTAAATTGTCTCACTTTTTGAAGAGAGGAATATTTCCAGAAGATTGTTTGGAGAAATATCAAAGCTTTAAAGATACTCCAATCCTAATAAATTATAAAAATAACCATTCATTAACTGGTTTGAGTGTTGTTTGTTCATTTGGTAAACATTTGATAAAAAAGGATTTGCCAAGAATGTTATATGTGTGTGTCTGGTAAGGCATGTGGTAGCATGTTATAAAGCTTAAAGAATTTTATACAGTATCAATATTATTGTGTATAGTAAGCACTTTTCTTCTTCTTCTTCTTCTTCTTTTTTTTTTTTTTTGCTGCACTGGGTCATCATGGCAAGTGGGCTTACAGTGATGTGTGTGAGCTTCTTCGGTTGCGGAGCATGGCCTCTAGAGTGAGTGAGCTCAGTAGGGGGCATGTGGGATCTCAGTTCCCTACCAGGGATCAAAACCATGTCCTCTGCATTGGAAGGTAGATTCTCAATCACTGGACCGCCAAGTTAGTCCCAGAAAGAGGTCTTTTAAAATACCTTTATTAATTGACTTATTGGGTTAATGAACATTCTTCACTTCCGGTATAAGACATTCTGAATGATGTTCATAGCACAGTGAGTACTTACAATGAGTAGTCTACTTTCTAGTGAGACTATACAATTCTGTTCAGAAAAATTATGTTTTCACTAAGAGCCAGATCAGTTGAATTTATTCTCAAACCTACTTATTCCAGTTGTACTTGAAGTTATAATTATAACATTTAAATTGATATTATACAAAGCAATGGACTGTACTTTGTAAAGCTTCCCAGGTGGTGCTATTGTTAAAGAACCTGCCTACTAAAGCAGGAGACTTAAGAAATGCAGGTTTGATCCCTGGGTTGGGAAGATCCCTGGAGGAGGACATGGCAACCCATTCCAGTATTCTTGCTTGGGAAATCCCATGGACAGAGAAGCCTGGCAGGCTACAGTCCATGGGGTCATACAGAGTCAGACATGACTGAAGCAACTTAGCACATAGCACAACATGCATGTAAAAAGGAATCTTGGGGGCTCCAGAATCACTGCAGATGGTGACTGCAGCCATGAAATTAAAAGACACTTACTCCTTGGAGGGAAAGTTATGACCAACCTAGAGAGCATATTCAAAAGCAGAGACATTACTTTGTCAACAAAGGTCTATCTAGTCAAGGCTATGGTTTTTCCAGTGGTCATGTATGCATGTGAGAGTTGGACTGCGAAGAAAGCTGAGCACGGAAGATTTGATGCTTTTGAACTGTGGTGCTGGAGAAGACTCTTGAGAGTCCCTTGGATTGCAAGGTGATCCAACCAGTCCATCCTAAGGGAAATCAGTCCTGGGTGTTCATTGGTAGGACTGATGTTGAAGCTGAAACTCCAATACTTTGGCCACCTCATGTGAAGAACTTACTCATTGGAAAAGACCCTGATTTTGGGAAAGATTGAGGGCAGGAGGAGACGGGGAGGACAGAGGATGAGATGGTTGGATGGCATCACCAACTCAAAGGACGTGGGTTTGGGTGGACCCCGGGAGTTGGTGATGGATAGGGAGGTCTGGCATGCTGCGGTTCATGGGGTCGCAAAGAGTCAGACACGACTGAGCGACTGAACTGAACTGATATGAAAGCAGAATTAAAATATTTTCAAAAGATTAAATAAAGACACGTTGCTTCCAAAGATTACTATTGATTAGGTATGGGTGAGACAAACATGAGAATTCTGATTTTAAAATCTAAAATTCTACATTTAGCCTTCTTTACACACAACTTTGAGGTTCCCTGTTGGTTCAGCTAGTAAAGAATCCATCCCCAATGTGGGAGACCTGTGTTCAATCCCTGGGGTGGGAAGATCCCTGGAGGATCATAGCAACTCACTCCAGTATTCTTGCCTGGAGAATCCTCACGGACAGAGGAGCCTAGTGGGCTATAGTCCATGAGGTCGCAAAGAGTCGGACACAACTGAGTGACTAAGCACAACACGGCACATACAACTTTAAGTTCTGCTTCACTTTGAAGAAATAAAAACTGGAGATTGTAGGTAATGCTTTATATTGGTTTTTCAACCAGCAACAGCAGATTACACACCCTTTACAAGTTCACATGGAACACTCACTGAGATAAACTCTATCTTGAGCCATAAAACACACTTTAACACATTAAAAAGAATAGAAACCGTACAATGCTTGCTGTCAGACCACATGGAATTAAACTGAGAACAGAAAGATAACTGGAAAATCCCCAAATATGTGAAGATTAAACAACATATCTAAATAGAACATGGGTCAAAGAAATCTCAAGAGAAATTTTAAAATATTTTTAATTAAATGAAAATAAAAATACTACTTATCAAAATGTGTTTCGATAAGATGTGGTGGCAGCAGTATTTGGAGGGTAATTTATAGCATTCTAATATATGAATGCATATACTAGAAAAGAGTTAAAGTCTAAAATCAGTAATCTAAGTTTCCACCTTAAAACTAGAAAAAGAAGAGCAAATTAATTTCAAAGCAAGGAAAAGGAAATAGTAAGAATTAGAGCAGCAATCAAATTGAAAACAGGAAATCAATAGATAACCAACAAAACCAAAAGGTGCTTCTTAGAAAAGATTGATAAAATTGGTAAGCATCTAGCCAAGCTAACTAAGAAAAAATAGAGAGGACACAATAAAATCAGCAATGAAAGAGGAACATCACTAACGAGCCGATAGATATTTAATGAGAAAGAAATACAAACAACGCTATACTCACTAATTTGCTAATGTAGATGAAATATACCAATTTCTTGAAAAACACAATTTTCCAGAACTCATATTAGAAGAAACAGACAATCTGGATAGGCTTATATCAAAGACATTAAATTCATGATTAACTTTCCGAAACAGAAAACCCAGGCCCTGATGAGTTCATTAGTGAATTCTGCCAAACATTTAAAGAACAATTGATACAATAACTCTACACCCTCTTTCAGAGGATCAAGATAGAATATTTCCTAAGTCAAACTTATTATTCTATGAGGCCAGCATTACCTTAGTACCAAAACCAAAGACATCACAAGAAAACAGAAAAGTATAAGCTAATATCTCTCATAAACATAGATGCAAATCAACAAACCTTTAGCAAATCAAATGTAATGATGTGTTGGGTTGGCCACAAAGTTTTTAGGTTTTTCCATAAGATGTTACAGAAAAACTCAAACAAACTTTTAGCCAACTCAACATTAAAAGATTTGTGCATGCGTGCTTAGTTGCTCAGTTGTGTTCAACTCTCTGCGACCCTTTGGAATGTTAACCTGCGAGGCTCCTCTCTCCATGGAATTTCCCAGGCAAAACTACTGGAGTGGGTTGCCATTTCCTCCTCTAGGGGATCTTCCCAACCCAGGGATAGAATCTGCGTTTCCTGTGTTTCTTGCATTGCTAGGCAGATTCTTGAGCCACTGGGGAAGCCCTGAAAGGTTTATATATCTTGAATGAGTGGAATTTATCCCAGGTATGGACTGGTTCAACATTTGAAATCAGTTAATTGTCAAGCTGTCAGTTTTTCTCAACTTGATCTATAGATCCCATGCAATCCTAACTAAAATTCCAGTAAGTTCCTACAGGTATCAACAATGTACACATGGAAAGACACAAACCCAGAGTGGCCCACACAATCCTGAAGGGTATTCACATGGAAAAAACATCTAGACACAGACCTTACACCCTTTGCCAAAATTAAGTCAAAATGGATCACAGAACTAAAAGTAAGATGAAAACTATAAAACTCATAGAAGATAGCATAGGTGAAAACCTACTTGACCTTGAGTATGGCAGTGCCTTTTAAATTTTTACTTTATGTATTTACCTATTGACTGCACCATGGGGCATTTGGGGTGTGGGATCTCAGTTCCATGACCAGGAACTGTCCCCTCCCCCAACTCCTACCACCCCCAACCCCACCCCCAACCCCGGCCGTAGTGGAAGTGTGGAGTCTTTTTTTTTTTTACTAATTTTATTTTTTTTTACTTTACAATACTGTATTGGTTTTGCCATACATCAGCATGAATCCGCCACGGGTGTACATAAGCTCCCACTCCTGAACACTGGACCACCAGGGAAGCCCCTGGCAATGACTTTTTAGATACAACACTAAAGGCACAATCCATGAAAGAAATCATTGATAAGCTGGGCTTTACTAAAATTTAAAATATCTGCTCTGCAAAGGACAATGTCAAGAGAGTGAGAAGACAAACCACAGACTGAAAGTAAATTTTTTCAAAAGACATATCTGATAAAGACCTATTATCCAAAAGATATAAAAATTCAAGAAAGGAAAAAACCTGATTAAAAACTGAACCAAAGACATTACTAGACACCACCAAAGTAGATATATGGATGGCAAATAATTATATAAAAGATGCTCCATATCATATATCATCAGGGAAGTGCAAAGTAAAATAATAATGATAAACCATTAGCTACATATTAGAATGGCCAAAATTCAAAATAGCAGCCACACGAAGTGCTAGTGAAAATGTGGAGCAAAAGGAACTTAAATGTTGCTGGTGGGAATACAAAATGGTATAGCAGTTTGCTTGTTTGTTTTTTTCATAAAACTAAATATATTCATATGATACAGTCTAATAACTGAGCCCCTTGGTATTTACACAAAGCAACTGAAAACATATGTCCACATAAATAGCTACACGTTGATATTTATTGCAACTTTATTTGTAATCCCAAAAACTTGGAAGTAACTAAGATGTCCTTCAGCAGGTGAGTAGGAAAATAAACACGTTTTCTCCTACAGTGAATATTACTCATCACTAAAAAGAAATGAGTTTCCAAGCCACAAAAACCTAACAGCATATTACAATGTGAAAGAAGCCAATTGAAAAGGTTAGATATTGTATGATTCCAACTATTGCATAAATAATACACTTTAAAAATTAAGACTTTATTTTTTAAGAGCAGTTTAAAGTTCACAGCAAAACTGAGGGGAAGGTGCTCTCTCCTTACATACATAGTGCATTATTTATGCACTAAAAACTAGGCAGAACATTGATCAGCAGATCTGTATTCAAAGAAAAAGTTGTGCCTCTGTAAGACTGGTAAATAAATTTACATTTCTATTTAGTTTTAGTTAGCATTAATCCTTATGGTACTTTTTGATAAGTCCCTATCTATAAATCCTCAATTTGAATGAATTTCCTTTTATAAAAAATATTTATTGATTTTGCTAAGTCAGGTCCTAGGTGATTTTGTTGCATGCTAACTTAGTTGCCCCATATAGCATGTGGGATCTTAGTTCCCTGCCCGGTAATAGAACTCATGTTCCCTACATCGGAAGGCAGATTCTTAACCACTGGACCACTAGGGAAGCCCCTTGAATAAATTTTCTGATTGCCAGTGAAACTATGGGTTTCTACTAGACAGTGTTTCTGTTAACTATCAGTGTTGGACAGAGCTTGGTCCTGATGAGGCTAACCCTGTGTGATCCATTCTGGCCAATGACCCCTTGTGCTTAGTCACTCAGTCGTGTCAGACTCTTTGTGACCCCACAGACTGCAGTCTGCCAGGCTCCCTCTGATCATGGGATTCTCCAGGCAAGAGTACTGGAGCAAATAGCCATTTCCTTTCCTGGGGATCTTCCTGACCCAGGGATCGAACCCAGTTCTCCTGCATCACAGGCGGATTCTTTACCATCTGAGACAGCAGGGAAGCCCTGTCAATGACTCCTAAGGTATGGGAATATCTGGACACTGGAGAGAGCACCAAACAGTAACTTAAGATCTAAGAACAAACACAAGAAGTCTGTCTCTCTGGTGAAAGAGCCTCCTTATGTTTTGCCATGGTATGACTCCTTAGATCTGGACTAAATCACAACTAATGGGAAATTTGGCAGACCAGTGGCACTGTAGCCTGCAAACCCAGATGTCAAACCAAATCAGGTGAGATGTTGACCTAGGATGAATGATGGTTCTGGAAGTGGAGGGAAAATATGAATCATAGTTGAAGAAAGAAAACCAAAAGGTCATATCCAGGGAAGTGGAGCCAAATGTTGGGTCTAAGGGCTAAAGGAGGTTGTAAATGGAAAAATGAGTCAAAGACATAAAACTTGCATGACTGGAGGCTGGATGAAAAGTTTTATGTAAAAATTAGTCATAGCCAAGGCTGAGATCAATGAAGGTGTTTGAAAGACCTGATTTCCCCACCCCCCTTCTCCCTGATCAATTTTTATTTAAGAATCAGAAAGAGGTTAGGGAAGGTTAAAACAATCTTTTACTGTTATATTTATATAAAATATATTAATATACATAAATAATTTATTCCGTTTTGTTGAAGATGTCAATTTGAATGGGTTTTTCTATAACTTGCCTCTGTGTAAGGTTGTTCAGTCATTAAGTCACGTCCAACTTTTTGGGACCTCATGAACCGCAGCATGCCAGGCTTCCCTGTCTTTCACTGTGTCCCTGAGTTTGCTCAAATGGATGCCTATTGAGTCAGTGATGCCATTCCACCATCTCGTCCTCTCTCCTCTACTTCTCCTGCCCCCAGTCTTCCCCAGCAGCAGGATCTTTGCCAATGAGTCAGCTCTTCACATCAGGTGGCCAAAGTATTATTGGTGTAAAGTTGAATTTTCTTTTCATCCTAGAATAGTGACCCACTAAATATTATCTTGGCCTTTCTCTAGCCTCTTCTACTTTTGGATATATACATGGTTTGATATCTGTTGCTGAGATGCAGTACTTTCATCTTAAAACTTCCATCTCATATTCTGTCCAAAGTGGTCTTTTCTCTTCCACCTAGTGCTGGGACTTTACTGTCTTGGAGGAAGGGTGAGGGTGAGGGTTGTATGGCCTGGCTCTCAGGAAGCTCTACCTTTCCCTACTCCTGGCAATGGTTTCTCAGGTGTTGGCATAGGAGAAAGAGAAAAAGAAGATAACTTTGCTTTTTGAGTGGGCAGTGTTGCAGTCCTGCCCTTGGGTGGTCCTGATTCCTGTTCTAGCTCCTTGTCTGGGAACTCTAAGTACATGGATGATTGCTCTCACAGGCCTTACTGATGAGGAACTCCTCCCAAAGCAGCTTCCCTAGCCATCGGTGATGTCTTGTAGGACTTGGCTGTATCTTCCTGCTGACTCCCAGGAGGTGGTCCCATTCTTCACTTCCCTGCTCTTCTGCGGTCCTCAACCTGCTGTGTCAGTTGTAGGGAGACTGTAGCACTTAAGCTCTCCAGCTCACTGTGGCCCTCAGACATGTGGGATAATTGTTTGAATCTCTTCAAAAATGAGAACAAAGGATGCCACTTCTGTCCCCACTCACTGTTAGCATTCTGCCTTGTCATCTCTCCAGAGTTCTTGTTTCCACTACATCCAGGAGGCCAACCCACATCTTCTGGTGAGGCAGGTATCCAGAAATGGAATTATTAAATACTTGTCATCTTTTACTGATACCTTCAAACTTTGCAAAGTAATTCTTCCCTGGCTATGGGGAAAATTTCCTCTAAGATGAGGCAGGGAATAGCTCCTCTTCAAAAGCCTTGCAATGACCCTGAGCAACTTCTTTCATCAAGTTCTCTCCTCTTATTGACAGGGCTTAACAGGGGCACTAATTTCTGGCAGGGCCTCAGAATCATAGTAGCAATGAGTCTGAATTACTTTTTCCCCTTTTTATCCATTACTTAACCATTGGTGATGTAAGCACTTTTGTGGCTCCAGATAATCTAGATAGCTTTGACCTGACAATAGACAAGTATAAATTGCTAAGTACTGGCTAATTCATTATACATTTCTTTAAACTCAATTTAGTGTAATATTATAGCTTTTCTACTGCATACAAGTGCTGCAGGGTGACAAAGGATCATTATTCTAAGCTTCAAGGTGCTCTAGGCAGGTAGAAATAAGTTTCATAAATATGTAATTTATTGTGGACTGTAGCTCACCAGGCTTCTCTGTCCATGGAATTCTCTAGGCAACAGTACTGATGTGGGTAGCCATTCCCTTCTCCAGAGAAATCTTCCCAACCTAGGGAGTGAACTCAGGTCTCTCACACTGCAGGCAGATTCTTAACATCTGAGCCACCAGGGAAGCCCAGTTTATTATTTTTGGAAAAGTCATTAGATAGGTAGTCAGAAAATTTCTTTTTGGAGGGCCTTGCCACAAATGCTGAGTCTGCACAACTTTTAGCAAGTTATGTCAGCTCTCTTTGTCCCAACTCTCTTGTTTCTAAAACTAGGATACAGGGCAAGTTGATCTCCAAGGACTCAGTTCTGATTTTCCTTAACAATATGAATCATGGATATCTGTTTCTTCCTGTTTATGTCCTGTGGCATTAAGGATACCCTCTGTAGTTACTTTCTACTTTAAATATTTTACCCTTTTCTTGAAAGATATGTAACTCCCCAAAGTTTAAGAATTACTGCAGTGAACATTCTCCCTGATCAGTGAAAGGAAATGATGTCCTGAAGATGTATGAATAGTGCTGAATCTAGACAATCAAGGAGAATTGAAATCCTAACAATACAGGTTTTCCAACCCATGAATATGATATGCATCTCCATTTATTTAGACCTTTGATTTCTTTCACAATATTTTTCCATTATCAGTATTCAGAGTTAGCACATAGTTTTAGAAACACTTATACCCAATATTTGGCTTCCTAGGTGATGCTAGTGGTAAAGAACCTACCTGCCAAAGCAGGAAACTTAAGAGATGTAGGTTCAATCCCTGGGTTGGGAAGATGGGAAGATGCCCTGGAGAAGGAAATGGCAACCCATTCCAATATTCTTGCCTAGAGAATCCCATGGACATAGGAGCCTGGAGGGCTACAGTCCATGGGGTTTCAAAGAGTCAGATACAACTGAAGTGACTTAGCATGACATATGCACACCCAGTGTTACATGGTGTTTGTTTTTTTGGTGATTTTGTAAATGGTATTTTGAAAATATTCAATTTCCAATTATCTTGTTAGTAGTCTATAGACATAGAAATGTTTTTTAATTTTTTAATTATTTTTATACAAATTTATTTAATTGGAGGTTAATTACTTTACAATATTGTATTGGTTTTGCCATACATCAACATGAATCTGCCACAGGTATACACGTGTTCCCCATTCTGAACCTCCTTCCCTCCTCCCTCCCCGTACCATCCCTCTGGTCGTTCCAGTGCACCAGTCCCAAGCATCCAGTATCATGCATCGAACCTGGATTGGCGATTCATTTCATATATGGTATTATACATGTTTCAATGCCATTCTCCCAAATCATCCCACCCTCTCCCTCTCCCACAAAGTCCAAAAGACTGTTCTATACATCTGTGTCTCTTTTACTGTCTCACGTACAGGGTTATAGTTACCATCTTTCTAAATTCCATATATGCATTAATATACTATATTGGTGTTTTTCTCTCTGGTTTACTTCACTCTGTATAATAGAGTCCAGTTTCATCCACCTCATTAGAAATGATTCAAATGTATTCTTTTTAATGGCTGAGTAATACTCCATTGTGTATATGTACCACGGCTTTCTTATCCATTCATCTGCTGATGGACATCTAGGTTGCTTTCATGTCCTGGCTATTATAAAAAGTGCTGTGATGAACATATTAACCTGAAGCCTTCCTAAACTCACATATTGATTCTAGAGGCTTTTAAAAAAATATATCATCTGTGAATAGAAATAGTTCTTTCCAATATTTTACAACTTTTATTTATTTTTCTCATCTATTGACCGGCTAAGACCTTCGGTATGATGTTGAATAGGAGTAGTGACAGAAGGGAGAAGGCAATGGCACCCCATTCCAGTACTCTCACCTGGAAAGTCTCACGGACGGAGGAGCCTGGTGGGCAGCAGTCCATGGGGTCGCGAAGAGTCAGACATGACTGAGTGATTTCACATTCACTTTTCACTTTCATGCATTGGAGAAGGAAATGGCAACCCACTCCAGTGTTCTTGCCAGGAGAAACCCAGGGACGAGGGAGTCTGGTGGGCTACCGTCCATAGGGTCTCACAGAGTCGGACACGATTGAAGTGACTTAGCAGCAGCAGCAGCAGCAGCAGCAGTGAAAGAAGACATCCTTCAGTTCAGTTCAGTTCAGTTCAGTCGCTCAGTCGTGTCCGACTCTTTGTGACCCTATGAATCACAGCACGCCAGGCCTCCCTGTCCATCACCAATTCCCAGAGTTCACTCAGATTCACATCCATCAAGTCAGTGATACCATCCAGCCATCTCATCCTCTGTCGTCCCCTTCTCCTCCTGCCCCCAATCCCTCCCAACATTAAAGTCTTTTCCAGTGAGTCAACTCTTCCCATGAGGTGGCCGAAGTACTGGAGTTTCAGCTTTAGCATCATTCTTTCCAAAGAAATCCCAGGGCGATCTCCTTTACAATGGACCGGTCGGAACTCCTTGCAGTCCAAGGGACTCTCAAGAGTCTTCTCCAAAACCACAGTTCAAAAGCATCAATTCTTCGGCACTCAGCCTTCTTGACAGTCCACTCTCACATCCATACATGACTACTGGAAAAACCATAGCCTTGACTAGATGGACCTTAGTCAGCAAAGTAATGTCTCTGCTTTTGAATATGCTATCTAGGTTGGTCATAACTTTCCTTCCAAGGGGTAAGCGTCTTTTAATTTCATGGCTGCAATCACCATCTGCAGTGATTTTGGAGCCCAAAAAATAAAGTCTGACACTGTTTCCACTGTTTCTCCATCTATTTCTCATGGAGTGATGGGAATGGATGCCATGATCTTCGTTTTCTGAATGTTGAGCTTTAAGCCAGATTTTTCACTCTCCTCTTTCACTTTCATCAAGAGGCTTTTTACTTCCTCTTCACTTTCTGCCATAAGGGTGGTGTCATCTGCATATCTGAGGTTATTGATATTTCTCCCAGCAATCTTGATTCCAGCTTGTGTTTCTTCCAGTCCAGCGTTTCTCATGATGTACTCTGCATAGAAGTTAAATAAGCAGGGTGACAATATACAGCCTTGACGGACTCCTTTTCCTATTTGGAACTAGTCTGTTATTCCATGTCCAGTTCTAACTGGTGCTTCCTGACTTGCATACAGATTTCTCAAGAGGCAGATTAGGTGGTCTGGTATTCCCATCTCTTTCAGAATCTTCCACACAGTTTATTGTGATCCACACAGTCAAAGGCTTTGGCAATAAAGCAGAAGTAGATGTTTTTCTGGAACTCTTTTGCTTTTTCCATGATCCAGCGAATGTTGGCAATTTGATCTCTTGTTCCTCTGCCTTTTCTAAAACCAGCTTGAACATCTGGATTTCATGGTGCACATATTGCTGAAGCCTGGCTTGGAGAATTTTGAGCATTACTATACTAGCATATGAGATGAGTGCAATTGTGTGGTAGTTTGAGCATTCTTTGGCATTGCCTTTCTTTGGGATTGGAATGAAAACTGACCTTTTCCAGTTCTGTGGCCACTGCTGAGTTTTCCAAATTTGCTGGCATATTGAGTACAGCACTTTCACAGCATCATCTTTTAGGATTTGAAACAGCTCCACTGGAATTCCATCACCCCCACCAGCTTTGTTTGTAGTGATGCTTTCTAAGGCCCACTTGACTTCACATTCCAGGATGTCTGGCTCTAGATGAGTGATCACACCATCATGATTATCCAGGTCGTGACGATCTTTTTGTACAGTTCTTCTGTGTATGCTTGCCACCTCTTCTTAATATCTTTTGCTTCTGTTAGGTCCATACCATTTCTGTCCTTTATCGAGCCCATCTTTGCATGAAATGTTCCCTTGGTATTTCTAATTTTCTTGAAGAGGTCTCTAGTCTTTCTCATTCTGTTGTTTTCCTCTATTTCTTTGCATTGATCGCTGAGGAAGGCTTTCTTATCTCTTCTTGCTATTGTTTGGAACTCTGCATTCAGATGCTTATATCTTTCCTTTTCTCTTTTGCTTTTCGCTTCTTTTCTTTCTCAGCTATCCTTGCCTTGCCCCAAAACTTAGGAAGAAAGCATTCAGCTTTAAAGTTTTGTATATAAATTGTTGAGAATTTGTATCATGAAAGAATGTTGCATTTTGTTAAGTGCCTTTTGTACACATGTTGAGGTCATCATATTTTTAGTCTGTTGTTACAGTGAATTACATTGACTTATATTTGACTACTGAGCCAGCCTGGGATTTCTAAGATAAACCTCTCTTGATCATGATGTATTATCCTTTTTACATATTGTTATATTTGATTTATTCACATTTTTAAAGAATTTTTGCAACTTGTTCATGGGATCAGTTGTACTATAATTACTTATAATCTTTTTGTTTTGAAATAAGAGTAATGCTGTCTTCATGCAATTAGTTGGAGAGTATTTCAATTGCTTCTATTTTTTGGAAGAACTTGAGTAGAGTTTATGTTATTTCTTTTTATTAAAATTTATACATAAGTAATAATACCATTTAAGAATGTTAAAAATATAGACTTCATTAACTTTTCATGTTTTATTGCCTTAGTTCTAATATTTCAGAAATATATCAAAAACTTGGATAGTTTCTTTATTCTTCTTTTAATGATTGCCTCTAGTATTTCAGCATTAAGTATACTGAAATATGATATTAGTTTGATATGTTTATTGTGTTGATGAAATAAGTCTTATCTTGCAAAGGTTTGTTTCTATCATAGATAGATTTAGAAGTTTATCAAATTACTTTTCAATATTAAATATAACAGCTTTATTGAAATACAATTCATATACCATATTATTTACTATTTAAAGTGTAGAATTCAATGGTTTTCAGTATACACACAGAGTTCTGAAACCATTGCCAGAATCTAATTTTAAAGTTTTTATCATTCCAAAAGAAACTCCATGCTCATTAGTGGTCACTCCACATCTCCATCTCCCATATCTTCTGACAATAATTAATCAACTTTCTGTCTTTATAGATTTGCCTATTCTGGGAATTTAATATAAATGGACTCACATAATAAACATTTTTGTGTGTCTGGCTTGTTTCACTTGGCATGATGTTTTTAAGGTTCATTCATGTTGCAACATGTAACAGTATTTCACTTCCTTTTGTTCTCAAATGATATTTCATTGTATAGATATACTATAGTTTGTTTATTCATTTTTCAGCTAATGGACATTTGGATTGTTTCTACTTTTGTGTATGCTGTTTTGATATGCATGTAGCCACATACATTTTTCTTTCTCTTGAGTATATATACCTAGGAGCTGAAGTAGTGCTAGGTCATATGGTAACTATATGTTTAATATCTTTGGAGACTTCTAGACCGAAGCATCCTTCCTATTTAAAATTCTGACCAGCAATGGATGAGAGCTTCAATCTAATTCACATTCTTGTCTGTCTTTCTGATTTAGCCATCATGTGGATATCCAGTGGTAGTCCCTTATCAAATAGCTGATTTGCAAATATTTTCCCCCATTCTGTGGGTTTGTCTTTTCACTCTCTTGATGATTTCATTTGCAGCACAAAGGTTTCTTTAAAATATCTATCAAGTCCAGTTTATCTAATTTTTCTTTTGTTTTTATTTTGTTTTGTTTTGTTTTTGGTGTTGTATCTGAAAAATCATTGCCTAACCAAAAATCAGATTGATTATATTCTTTGCAGCCAAAGATGGAGAAGCTCTATACAGTCAGAAAAATAAGACCAGGAACTGACTGTGGCTCAGATCATGAACTCCTTATTGCCAAATTCAGACTGAAATTGAAGAACGTGGAGAAAACCACTAGACCATTCAGGTATGACCTAAATCAAATCCCTTATGATATACAATGGAAGTAGGAAATAGATTTAAGGGACTAGATCTGATAGAGTGCTTGAGGAACTATGGATGGAGGTGCGTGACATTGTATAGGAGACAGGAATCAAGACTATGCCAAAACCTTTGACTGTGTGGATCACAATAAACTGTGGGAAATTCTGAAAGCGATGGGAATACTAGACCACCTGACCTGCCTCTTGAGAAATATGTATGCAGGTCAGGAAGCAACAGTTAGAACTGGACATGGAACAACAGACTAGTTCCAAATAGGAAAAGGAGTATGTCAGGGCTGTATATTGTCACCCTGCTTATTTAACTTCTATGCAGAATACATCATGAGAAACGCTGGGCTGGAAGAAACACAAGCTGGAATCAAGATTGCTGGGAGAAATATCAATAACCTCAGATATGCAGATGACACCACCCTTATGGCAGAAAGTGAAGAGGAAGTAAAAGCCTCTTGATGAAAGTGAAAGAGGAGAGTGAAAAATCTGGCTTAAAGCTCAACATCAGAAAATGAAGATCATGCCATCCGGTCCCATCACTTCATGGGAAATACATGGGGAAACAGTGGAAACAGTGTCAGACTTTATTTTTGGGGGCTCCAAAATCACTGCAGATGGTGACTGAAGCCATGAAATTAAAAGACACTTACCCCTTGGAAGGAAAGTTATGACCAACCTAGATAGCATATTCAAAAGCAGAGACATTCATTACTTTGCCAACAAAGGTCCATCTAGTCAAGGCTATGGTTTTTCCAGTAGTCATGTATGGATGTGAGAGTGGACTGTGAAGAAGGCTGAGTGCCAAAGAATTGATGCTTTTGAACTGTGGTTTTGGAGAAGACTCTTGAGAGTCCCTTGGACTGCAAGGAGATCCAACCAGTCCATCCTAAAGGAGATGAGTCCTGGCTGTTCACTGGAAGGACTGATGCTGAAGCTGAAACTCCAGTACTTTGGCCACCTCATGTGAAGAGCTGACTCATTTGAAAAGACCCTGATTTTGGGAAAGATTGAGGGCAGGAGGAGAAGGGGATGACAGAGGATGAGATAGTTGGATGGCATCACTGACTCAATGTACGTGGGTTTTAGTAGACTCCAGAAGTTGGTTCATGGGGGCGCAAAGAGTCAGACATGACTGAGCGACTGAACTAAAGTGAACAGAACCAAAGGTCATGAAAAATTTCTCCCTTTTATAAAAAGTTTTATAGTTTTAGTTCTAACATTCACATCTATATTGTATTTAGAGTTAATTTCTTACATGGTGTAAGGAAGAGGTCCAATTTTATTCTTTTAAATGTAGATATCAATTTTTTTCCAGTACCATTTTTTGAAAAGACCATTATTTCTCCATTTAAATCTTGGCATCCTTGTCTAAGATCAATTGGCCTTAACTGTAAGGGTGTACTTCCAGCCTAATTCTATTCCACTTGTTTATATATCTATTTTTATTCCATTAACACACTATTTTTATTACTGTAGCTTTGTAGTACACTTTGGAATCAAGAAATGCTGTTGTTCAGTTGCTCAGTTGTGTCCAGCTTTGAAACCCCTGGACTGAAGCATGCCAGGCCTCCCTGTCCTTCACCATCTCCTGGAGTTTGCTGAAACTAATGTTCATTGAGTTGGTGATGCCATCCAACCATCTCATCCTCTGTCATCCCCTTCTCCTCCTGCCTTCAATCTTTTCCAGCATCAGGGTGTTTTCCAATGAGTTGGCTCTTTGCATCAGGTGGCTAAAGTATTGGAGCTTCACATCAGTTTTCCCAATGAATATTCAGGGTTGATTTCCTTTAGGATTGACTGGTTTGATCTCTTGCAGTCCAAGGAACTCTCAAAGTTTTCTGCAGCATCACAGTTCAATTGTGATGCTGGCATCAAGTTTTCAGCCCTCAGGCTCTTTAATTATTCAGCTCTCACATCCATACATGACTACTGGAAAAACCATTGCTTTGACTATACAGACCTTTGTAGGCAAAGTAATGCCTCTGCATTTTAATACGCTGTCTAATTTTTTTCATTGCCTTTCTTCCAAGTAGCACGCACCTTTTAATTTCGTGGCTCTAGCTACCATCCACAGTGATTTTGGAGCCCAAGAAAATGAAGTTTGTCGCTGCCTTCATTGTTTCCCCATCTATTTACATTGGAAGCCATGATCTGTTTTTTAAATGTTGAGTTTTAAGCTTTCTCACTCTCCTCTTTCACCTTCATCAAGAGGCTCTTTAGTTCCTCTTTGCTTTCTGCCATAAGGGTGGTGTCATTTGCATATCTGAGGTTATTGGTATTTCTCCCGGCAATCTTGATTCCAGCTTGTGCTTCTTCCAGCCTGGCATTTCGCATGTGTACTCTTCACATAAGTTAAATAAGCAGGGTGACAATATACTGCCTTGACGTACTTCTTTTCCAATTGTTCCCAACTCCTTTCCCAGTCCATTGTTCCATGTCTGGTTCTAACTGTTGCTTCTTGACTGCATACAGATTTCACAGGAGACAGGTAAGGTGTTCTGGTAGTCCCATCTCTTTCAGAATTTTCCACAGTTTGTTGTGATCCACACAGTCAAAGGCTTTAGAGTAGTCAATGAAGCAGAAATAGATGTTTTTCTGGAATTCTCTAGCTTTTTCTATGATCCAGTGTTGGCAATTTGGTCTCTGGTGCCTGTGCCTTTTCTAAATCCAGCTTGTACATCTGGAAGTTTTTGGTTCACATACTGTTGAAGCCTAGCTTGAAGGGTTTTGAACATGACTTTGCTATTATGTGAAATGAGTACAATTGTGCAGTAGTTTGAGCATTCTTTGGCATTGCCTTTCTTTGGGATGGGACTGAAAACTGACCTTTTCCAGTCCTGTAGCCACTGCTTTTTCAAATTTGCTGGCATGTTGCATGCAGCACTTTAACAACATCATCTTTTAGGATTTGAAATAACTCAGCTGGAATTCCATCACCTCCACTAGCTTTGTTAGTGGTAATGCTTCCTAAGGCCCACTTGACTTCACACGACAGGATGTCTGGCTCTAGGTGAGTGATCGTACCATTGTGGTTATCTGGGTCATTAAGATCTTTTTTGTATAGTTCTCCTGTGTATTCTTGCCACCACTTCATAACATCTTCTGCTTCTGTTAGGTCCATATGCTTTCTGTTCTTTATTCTGTCCTTTATCTTTGCATGAAATGTTCCCTTGGTATCTCTAATTTTCTTGAAGAGATCTCTAGTGTTTCCCATTCTATTGTTTTCCTCTTTGCATTTCTTTGCATTGTTCACTCAAAAGGCTTTCTCATCTTTCCTCACTAATCTCTGGAATTCTGTGTTCAGATGGGTATATATCTTTCCTTTTCCTCTTTGCCTTTCACTTCTCTTCTTTTCTCAGCTATTTGTAAGGCCTCTTTAAGACAACCATTTTGCTTTTCTTTTTCTTGGGGATGGTTTTGATCACTACCTCCTGTACAAAGTTATGAACCTCCATCCTTAGTTGTTCAGGCACTCTGTATCATATCTAATTGCTTGAATCTATTTGTCACTTCCACTATATAATAGTAAGGGGATTTGATTTAGGTCATACCTAAATGGCATAATGGAACCAAGAAATGTAGGTCCGTCAATGTTCTTTTCTCAAGATTGTTTTTGTCTGTTTTTGGTCTTCAAAAATTATTGATGTGATAATTTATATGGTGACTGTTCTGATAATCATCATTATTGACCATCATTTTTGAAACCATAAAGGAAAAAAATTAGGATATTTGACCAAAAAACTCTGTATGTGACAAAGTATTGTAAATCAGTCTGAAAGGCAAACGAAGTATAAAAATATTTGCAAATTATGTGAAAGCCAGTAAGTGAACAGATAATTTATGAGAGAAATTTCAATGGCTACTTGCTTATTGGAATAAGCAATTAGATAAGCTAATTGCTTATCTAAGCTTATTGCTTAGATAAAAGTTCAAGTTCATAATAATGAAAGAAATTGGTATTAAAACAATAAAATATTTCTTTTTCTCACTTTCCTAATAATCAAGTGCATATATTTTTCAGTGACAATAATCAGTGCTGGTAAAGATTATTTAAACAGAAACTCAGATCTCATTTCTGGCAAGTGAAACTGAAGCCACCTCACTGGAGGGTGATTTGGCAGTGCTTGTTGAGAGTCATATATGCTCACATTCCTTGATCAAGTAATCTCATTTCAAGATTTGCTTATTGAACAAAAAATTAGAGAATTTTGCAGAGATTTATATACAAACACACCACAGTGTCAGTTATTGTGGTGAAAACTGGGAAATACAGTGGTTGACTAAAGGTTAATAATTAAATAATTGTGGTTTAGTTATACAAGTAGATACCATAGAGACATTAAAAATAAATAATTCAAAGTAAAATTATGAGACAAATGTTCCTGACGATAAATTTTAAGGAGCATTTTGTTTCACCTGTAGTATTTGGTGGTACACAACTATAAATGCTTTCATTTTCCTCCATTTATTATTAAAAATGGACACAGACCTTTTTTTTTAAGAACTACTAGAAGAAATCAGCAGATCTATAATTAGAAAGATTTTAACTCTTCATTTTCAGTCATTAAACAATTAGAAAACATGCTCACTTATCTGAAAGGGGGTACCACTGAGCACAGGGTTCTTTAGATTTAGATGAAAATACATATTCTCAATTGAGAGGGAGAAAAATGAAAGTTCTAATCAAGTGTAGAATAAAGACGTGCATTTCTGAGAGTAGTCAGAGACTCAAAAGCTTTTCATAACACTTCAGAGGGCAGGTTTTGTGTTATAGTTGGGGTGCATGAAAAGAACTGTTATCAGTAGACACCCATGGTGGCAAGATTTCTTCCCAGCCAGGATCTCTGGTTATAAGGAACCATGGTTAGCTACAGTGTCCTGCTTCATGGGTAGGCAAACTCAAATAACTGTCGTCTTTGAATGATGGTCCATCTCTTAATCCTAGGAAAATATTAAATGAAGGATAGAAATATTTAAGAGACTAAAAACCATAATATTAATAATTTTGTAATAATAAAGGACCTGCATACATAATATATTTCATATACTTTAAAGGTTTTATAGAACATATCTCTTAGATTCATTGCATTATAACTTCAATTTGAATAATAATATTGAGTAATTAATTTAGACTTGCAGGTTTGAGTTGAAATGTTATGCAAAGTATTAGACTATATAGGAAGATTTTAGGGTCACCATATTTTTAAATTATAAGAATTATTTAATATACATAAGAATTATTTAGTACTCATAAAGGTTCTGTTTGTGGAGTCACAGAACTGAATATTAGAAAGGAATCAGAATATATTACATCTACAAATTTAGCTTAACACAGTTAAAGTGCCTAATTAACTATAGTCATAAGTGGGAGCAAACATTATTTATAGATCCTTAAAAATTATTATTAAACTTATCAGATATATAAATGGCAGTATAAGGTTTATAATTTGTACTTAATGGGGTGTTTGAATTTATAAGTTAAGTAAATTGAATATCAGTCAAACCTTTTAAGCCAAAAATAATCTTTTCTATGGGCAGAAGCCCCCTCAAAAGCATTAAAACCCTTCATGTGAAAATGTTCAAACTTCTCTTTTTGCCTCTTCACAATGTCTTGGGCAGATACTGCTCTTATTCATTTTCAGTTACTAGCAAGTGCAGTCCCATCCAGGGAAATTAATTTGTTTTAAGATTTCAATTTAATTTCCAATTTGCTCATCTCCAACCTTCCTTCACCCCAGCAATTGCAAAGCTTTAGCCCAAAGCCCTGTTTTTTCCTTCTTGCTCCATGCCTGCCATTTGCAGCTTCTTGCACTGGCCTGGGGGAGAACTAGGTCTTCTATCTCAAAGGGAAGGAGGAGGAGATGCCACACACTCCCCGTGAGGCTTGTGAATCATATTTCTAGTCAATTCTTTGAATCCTAACCCAAATCCTCCTTTCTGTTCAGTTCAGTTCAGTCACTCAGTCGTGTCCGACTCTTTGCAACCCCATGAATCGCAGCACGCCAGGCCTCCCTGTCCATCACCAGCTCCCAGAGTTCACTCAGACTCACGTCCATCGAGTCCGTGATGCCATCCAGCCATCTCATCCTCGGTCATCCCCTTCTCCTCCTGCCCCCAATCCCTCCCAGCAGCAGAGTCTTTTCCAATGAGTCAACTCTTCACATGAGGTGGCCAGAGTACTGGAGTTTCAGCTTCAGCATCATTCCCTCCGAAGAAATCCCAGGGCTGATCTCCTTCAGAATGGACTGGTTGGATCTCCTTGCAGTCCAAGGGACTCTCAAGAGTCTTCTCCAACACCACAGTTCAAAAGCATCAATTCTTCTGCGCTCAGCTTTCTTCACAGTCCAACTCTCACATCCATACATGATCACTGGAAAAACCATAGCCTTGACTAGACAGACTTTTGTTGGCAAAAAGTAATGTCTCTGCTTTTGAATATGCTATCTAGGCTGGTCATAACTTTCCTTCCAAGGAGTAAGTGTCTTTGAATTTCATGGCTGCAATCACCATCTGCACTGATTTTGGAGCCCAAAAATTAAAGTTTGACACAGTTTCCACTGTTTCCCCATCTATTTCCCATAAAGTGATGGGACCAGATGCCATGATCTTCGCTTTCTGAATGTTGAGCTTTAAGCCAACATTTTCACTCTCCTCTTTCACTTTCATCAAGAGACTTTTTAGTTCCTCTTCACTTTCTGCCATAACGGTGGTATCATCTGCATATCTGAGGTGATTGATATTTTTCCCAGCAATCTTGATTCCAGCTTGTGATTCTTCCAGCCCAGCATTTTTTATGATGTACTCTGCATAGAAGTTAAATAAGCAGGGTGACAATATACAGCATTAACGTACTCCTTTTCTTTCTGTTAGTATTTTAATGTACCCGACAGTCTGTATAGCATGTTTTTGTGTGTATGTGTGCCTGTTACATGATTGGGGCAGAGAACCATGAGGAGGTACCTCACTCCTAACAATTCCAGCTCCTTTTTTTTTTTTTTTTTGCGGGGGAATGGGTGGGAACTTGGGGTACTTGATTGGCCTTTGTCCTCAGCATGTTTCCAGCTGCCAATTACAGGGTAGTACTGCAAGGAGATCCAACCAGTCCATTCTGAAGGAGATCAGCCCTGGGATTTCTTTGGAAGGAATGATGCTAAAGCTGAAACTCCAGTAGTTTGGCCACCTCATGCAAAGAGTGGCCATTGGAAAAGACTTTTCATTGGAAAAGACTGATTCTGGGAGGGATTAAGGGTAGGAGGAGAAGGGGACGACAGAGGATGAGATGGCTGGATGGCATCAAGGACTCGATGGACGTGAGGTGAACTCCGGGAGATGGTGATGGACAGGGAGGCCTGGCATGCTGCGATTCATGGGGTCGCAAAGAGTCAGACACAACTGAGTGACTGAACTGAACTGAGGAAGAAAAAGAGAATCTGAGCAATGGTTAACTATCTCTGAAGGGTGGGATCATTGATCTTGTTTATCTTTATGTTAAGAAAAAGTTTTAAAAGGCATCCAAAAGAGTTATGAAACTTGAGCTCTTTTTGTAATAGTTATAGAAATTGTACACATATTGGGTAAAGTATGAAAGGATTTTTAACTTGAAGAGAAAGAACCATGTTTTGTATACTTGGAAGTTAAGAGATGCCTTCTCTTGAGTGTCTTCTCAAGAGACTCTTGTGATTTGGGTCTTCGCACTCAGTATTCAAACACTCCCAAGTGTCTAGAGTGCCTTTCAGGCATCTGAGGTGATTACCTTGAGAAGGGAACTGTGAGGGGAAACTTCTGATGGGATGCAGCGAAGCAAAGTAATGATTTCCTGAGTGAAGGGCTAGCAGGTTGGAGGCAAAGGCTGACATGTCCTCGACAGGAGCAGAAAGCCAGCTTCTCCAGGATTCTCTTCATCAGCCAAAGGGCATGGGGGAACCAAATACATGGGCTGAGAAATTGAAAGCAGGAGAGGATGGGATGAGGACACTTAGAACACCTAGAATTACCCCACAAATTACTCATCTCCTGCGGATGGTCTCTATGACGCAAGTTACTTCCTGTCTTGTTTTTTAAGCGCCTGGTGATCCACACTGAGGGTTGTTGGAGGAAAGACACAGCAGACCGGCTGATGTCAGAGGGATGAAAGAGGATGACATGTCAGCAACACAAACATTAGTTTCTGTGTCTAACTGGCTCTGAGTGTGAAAATGTCAGAACTGGGCTCTGCCCTGAGATGCTGAGGAGGTGTGATGTTAGTGCTGATGACACAGACGAAGTCAGCAAGCGGCTTTGGCAGCAGACTCTCCAGTGCAGCTCGAGCTTTGTTCTGGGGTCCGGTGATGGCTTGAGTAGCTGTTACAGAGATGTCTGAACGAAATTTCACCCCTAATCTTGTGGTTTCCAGTTGCAGATCCAACTGTTCAAGGAGCTGGTGTGAGCTGATTCCTGAACTGAGAATCTGTCCAATGCTTTGAGGGAGTGTTGGGTTGTGGTGGAGCAAGTACTCAGTTATGAATTAGATTTGTCTGGTTACTTCACCATCTTCTTCTTCGCACTACCAACTTCTTGAGGCAAGAAGAACATTCATTATCTTTGTATCACCTGCCACAAAATAAGTGATCAGTGACAGTTTTAAAAAACCGAATAACTTTCCTAAGAGGTGACAATGCTTGAAATGTTGGCTTTCAGCTTTATTCTATGCAACATCTGTGGCATCTCTATTTTTCCTTTCTTCTTTGAACATCTCTTGGGGACATCATTTGGTATTATCAAAATTTCAGGGCAAATGTGATATATCTGGGGTCTTCCATGTTAGTCACTTATCAGAGTCAGAAAATTGGCTCATTCTAAGAACATGGGCTTCCCGATAGCTCAGTTGGCAAAGAATCCACCTGCAATGGAGGAGACACCAGTTTGATTCCTGGGTTGGGAAGATCTGCTGGAGAAGGCATAGGCTAACCACTCCAGTATTGTTTGGCTTCCCTTGTGGTTCAGCTGGTAAAGAATCTGCCTGCAATGTGGGAGACCTGGGTTTGATCTCTGTGTTGGGAAGATCTTCTGGAGAAGGGAAAGGCTTCCCACTCCAGTATTCTGGCCTAGAGAATCCCATGGATTGTATAGTCCATGGGGTCGCAAAGAGCTGGACATGACTAGGTGATTTTCACTCCAAGAATAAGTGTTAGTCTTTTTTTTTTTTTGCACTGACAATGTAAGGGGTGGGACAGTTCATCAGCTTTAAACTAATAATAGGCCAGGCAGTCCAACTTGTCAACATTAATGTGTATTCAGGAGTCACATTCAGAAAATTTTTCATTGGGGGAATTTGAAAGCTGACTTCTTTCAGCCAAGAAACTATTCAGTGGTATTGGAGAGAATGGAAATAAAACTAATGCCACTGAGCTAGTGTTACTTTGCACATCTCTGCTCCATTCTCAAGAGTTGGAAGCTAACACTTTCCAAAGGACTGAAAAAATTTTTTCTGTGTGGGAGGACACAGAAAAATTGCTGACTAGGAGAAACTCTTCTCTCCTCCCTCTTCCTGTGACTAACTTTAGAAATAGGTATATTTCCTCCTTAATCTCAAATAAATTTGGTCACTGTTTTTTAAATTTAATTTTTATGTTAGAGTATAGTTGATTTCAATGTGTATTCGTTTCAGGTGTGCAGCAAGATATATCCATACACCTTTTTTTTCAGATTCTTTTCCCATTTAAGATATTACAGAATATTGAGTACAGTTCTCTGTGCTAAAGTTTGTTTCCAGAGTCTGTGAGTCTATTTACATCTTGTAGATAAGTTCATTTGCAACACATTTGTAGATTCCACAGGTAAGTGATATCATATGACATCTTTGATATCATATGAAATGTCTTTCTCAGTCTGACTTACATTTAGTATGATAATCTGTGGGTCCACCCATGTTGCTATAAATGAGTTGCTTCTTTTTATGGCTGAGTTATATTCCATTGCATATATGTACCGCATCTTTTTATCCATTCCTCCACTGATGGACATTTAGGATGTTTCCCTGTCTTGACTGTAGACAGTGCTGCAGTAAACATTGGGGTGCATGTATCTTTTGAATTGTGGTTTTCTCTGGACACATGCCTAGGAATGGGCATATGCTGGATCATATATGTCACCATTAATAGTATTATGTTATGGTTTCTCAGGAACACCAAGGACTAGCACTCATAGGTAGAGTTGTCAACAACTTCATAATGCATTTGTTCTTGAAGTGAGTCTTCAGCCTTGGACAGACAAAGCTGATGAACTGTGCCAAAGAATTGCTCCTTTAACTGTGTGCTAGTTACAAAGTGAGATGTAAGATGGGAAGAGATGATGATGATTCAGGAGAAGTGGTGTTGCAAGTCCAAGAGTGGTTAAACTCTGGAAGCCAAGGCTGCAAGGAGAGAAAAAAAAAAAAAACTGGGTGAGAAACCCTTCTCATCCCAGGGTTCCACTGACCCTCGCCCCTGGAATGTTGCTTTCTCCCTGCGGGTTACAGAGACATTCTCTCTCCCAAACTCTGGCCTGAGATGGAAACCTTTCCCTCACATTCCACTCAGTCCCATTTTTTCATGCTACGAAAAATGTTTAATCCTCTCTTACACAGCACTCTTTTCTGCCTTGCCTTTATCTGCCACAGTAACATGTCAAGGTAAATCTTTAACACAATCTCTTTTCTTTTTGTGTGTGACTTTATATCCTTGACATTAGGGTGAAGATATTTTTGTTTTAAAACAACTCCTGGCAATTCTCTGCCCTTTTGTTCTGCTTGGATCTGAGCACCCTGTCATTTCTTTGCGGTCCTCGGTTTTATTTTTGCTCTGGCAGCCCTGGAAATCATGGCGTCTCACTCAGTCATGTCAGCTATGAAACTCTCATGAGCCACTTTATCCTTCTTCCACAAACTGCAGAAGAAACTCAGTTCCTCTGATGTTGCTGCGTTTGGGCAGATCTTTGCCGCAGTGTGGTTACGGAATGGATTCCAGTGACGTTCCCTCTCCATGTTTTCACCAAGGCTTTTCTTGCATTTTACTTCACCTGGACAGGGTCTCTTGGCTTTGTGCATTCCAGTTTAACATTCCTCAGTAACTACTCAATTGTTTCTAAAGCCACAGCCAGCTCAGCCCTTCTCAGTAGACCTTTTGGGTTTAGCGTGCTGGGCTCCGTGATTCCCCTTCGCCTGGCTCTTCTTCCTCCCCGTGAGCCCTTAGTATGGAGCCCTGGAGCAATTGAAGGAGCATTATAATTATAATTATTATTATAGAAGGAGAAGACCTTTCAGGCTCAGTAGTAAACATGTGACTTTGGGCAAGTTATAGCACTTCCCTTGGCATTTGTTTTTTCCTTCTAAACATGTGGCCTAGATCAGATTATCTTTAAGGTGACTTCCCTGGTGGAGAGACATGTTGTGAAATGTTGGGATCTCTCGAAAACCATAGAATACACTGCTCAGTGGAAAGTTAGTTGAATCAGTTGGCAGTAGTCCATGATGATAACAATTACAATTACCTCAATTTCTGATCCAGTAGGTTAATGATTTTCTACAACACTCTGGTTAATATTACCTTAAGATACACTGGGTGATTTAACCAGTTTTGTTTACTACCATCTCCAACCAGTTCATATTGTTTGGCCCATCCCTGAATAATGAAAAAAAGCTTCATTTAGAAAATAAAAGAAGCCATCATTCGTTTACTTATTCCCTAATTTGTTCACCAAAGGACCATACTAGACATTTTGCATAGCCTCAAAGAATGTATACTCAAGCTAACTTAATTTCATTGGTTAAACTCTGTCTAGAAACAGGGTTAAAAAAAAATAACAGTTCTTGTGTTATTTTAAGAAACAGAAATTTTGAAAACACATGAAAGATTAATTCAACTTGGAATGATTCTGTCAAGCTGGCCCTGGTTTCCCTTGTAATTCTGTGCATGCTCAATCACTCAGTTGTGTCCAACTCTTTGCAACCCCATGGACTATAGCCTACCACACTCCATGGAATTTTCCAGGCAAGAATACTGGTGTGGGTTGCCATGCCCTCCTTCAGGGGATCTTCCTGACCCAGGGATCAAACTCAAGTCTCTTGAGTTTCCTGCATTGGTGGGTGGGTTCTTTACCACTGCACCACCCAGGAAGCCCTCTGTTGTAATTTGGTGAAGTGAAAGTCACTCAGTCATGCCTGCCTCTTTGCGATCCAGTGGACTACAGTCCATGGAATTCTCCAGGCCAGAATACTGGAGAGGGTAGCCTATCCCTTCTCTAGAGGATCTTTCCAACCCAGGAATCGAACCCAGGTCTCCTGCATTGCAAGCGGATTCTTTACCAACTGAGCTATGAGGGAAGCCCTTATAATCGGTGTCATCCAATTCATTGGGATCAATATTAGGAGTTTGCTGGGAGACACTGGCTTCACTAGCATCTCAATATGCTTTGAGAATGTTACTTTTTATTATTGATATGATGAGTTGGCTATGAATAGATTTGTAATTCTGACACTAAGGAATAGAAAATATTTACATTTCAGGTAGATTTTTCTTAGCCCTCTTCATAAACAGAAAGGGGAATTCAATAGGAAATATATCTGAAAAGGTGCATTGATGGTAAAGTATCATCATTATTTCCATCTAAGTTGCCGAAATTTGGTAATGGGGGAGTAAAAGTGTCAGATATGCCTGAAGAGTGTGAGATAATCAATTATACAACTGTTGGGACTGCCCCATGCATGCATCCCCTGATTCAAAAAGATAGACTTCTCCCCTTGCACTAAGTAGTGTGGTGACTTATATTGTAGAATTTGAGAGGCAAAGTGATTTTTATGGATCAAGAGCACATTTTCAGGGGATGTAACTTTGTTTTTGAAGGAAATGATCCAAATGAGAAAGAAATGAAATAAGATAGTTAGAAAGACATCAGGTGAAAATACTCCTTGCCTAAATAGAGAGTAAGAAAATAACCATATGATAATTATCATCTACTTGCAAAAATAAAGCAAGGTTAAACCCCCACATGTGTCTCTTTCCACTACCACCTCCCCCCTCTCCTGTGCATATCTTGCCATAATCCCAGGCTAGGATTTCTCCACTCCAGCTGCACACCAACAGCTAATTTTGTTGACTTCCACTTCTGAGTCTGCATTCCCATCTTTCCTCAACAGCTGGAATGTTCTCCTTGTTTCTAGTCATGTCTCCACAGTGCACCCTTTCCTATAAAACCTCTGCGGGATACCCCTCCAAACCATTGCTTTCTTTGGACTTTGAAGCATCGTTCACAGATCCTCGGCTCCTCTTGCCCCTAGACTTTAAGTTCTTGGAGAGAGAGAATCATCACATCTCTTCATCTTTCCTTACCACACTTAGTGCTGCCTGTTGAGTTGTTTGAGCGGTTAGCGGGCAATGTTTTGTACAGAGAAACAATCTTTGAGTAGAGCAGTTAAGTGTCAGCAAGATACAATCCCAGGCTATGTAATGCCTTGCAATGCCTGCCTGTCGAAAGGAAAAGACATTTTGGGGTGACATCTGATCCCCTCATCTCCTAGAAAACACAAAGGAGTCTAAACGTCAGCCAGGTTTTATGTTACTGACAGGCAAGCTTTCTACTTCAGTGATTTCAGAAATCGTGTGGATTGTTCTTTGTCTAAGAAAGAATTCATTTTCAAAATGCTGATGGCCTCAGCTCTGGCTGGTGGCCAGCTTCAGGAAGTGTGGTTCACAAGTCATCAAGGACTGTGCATACTCCACATTCCTTGGGTAATGCAATTCTGGACCCAAATCGATTCCAGAAGTCTGATCTTCCAAAGGGGCCAAGGCTCTGAGCTTGGTCAACAGTCTCTCCGGGAGCCCCCCATGCCCACCACCCCAATCAGGCTGGAAGGGTTAAATCAGCCAATCAAGGGGCTAAGCGAGTAGTTTGGTGAGACCAAAGTTGCAGGGATCTGAACAAGCTGATGAGCTTGGCAGCTCGTGTTTGAAGAATTTGTTTCATGTTTTGGATAAAGTCTGGGAATTTATCCTTCAAAATTCCTCAGATTTAGTAACATGTCAATGCACTGTGTTAATGCAAGGAGTTTTTCTTTTTCTTTTCTTCCTTTTTTTTTTTCTTTTAAGGTTAAAAGCCGCCTTCCTTTTAAGTATGAGTAATCCATCCAAATCCTGCCTAAGGGAACAAAAGGGGTGCCGGTAATTTTCTCTTTCACAAAATGCAGAGACTTCCTCTCTGTCTTCTCCAAGTACTATTCTATGAACTGAAGGGAAATTACACTTCTCAGCATTGAAAAAGAGATTATGCAAAACGAGAAGGTAAAGCCAATCACCATAATACAAATACCAGCTTAATTCTTGCATCAAGGAGCGCCTGTGCCTTTTCTTTCCAGATGTGGGTGTACATAGACGTCTACCTTTTTTTTTTTTTTTTTTGAAGTTCTATTATCTGGTTATTTTTTAGAGCTCACACTAAATAGAAACCTCAGTAGGACACCATGAGGTCCAGCTCTGTACTTGAGATCTTAGAAAACTCTCTTCCTTGTCTTAAACAGGGAGCATCTCTCCTGAATCTCCTCACTGGGGACATCAAAACTCAAAGGTTTCTATTTTAGGTAGAAATTAACCAAACAGAAAATGATGAGAGACAGAGGCTGAGCAGACCATGCCAAAGAAAAGAATTTGTTGGCCAAAAAATGCGTTCATTTTGCTACGGAAAGCCTTGAATGAACTTTTTGGCCAACCCAATAATAGTTGGATAACATTGGATTTGGAGAATTATAAGCAGCTCAAAATGATTTGATATCTAATGGTTACCACTCACAAAATATATGTACCAAGCATTGGGCAAAGGGCATTTGTATATTATCTCCTTTTAGCTTACAGACTCTGGGAAGATAGTTGTCTCTGGTTATAAATATGGACACTGAAATTGAGAGTGGGTAAAACCATTTGCAGAGACATTACTTTGCCGACTAAGGTCTGTCTAGTCAAGGCTATGGTTTTTCTAGTGGTCATGTATGGATGTGAGAGTTGGACTGTGAAGAAAGCTGAGCACAGAAGAATTGATGCTTTTGAACTGTGGTGTTGGAGAAGACTCTTGAGAGTCCCTTGGACTGCAAGGAGATCCACCCAGTTCATTCTGAAGGAAATCAGCCCTGGGATTTCTTCGGAGGGAATGATGCTGAAGCTGAAACTCCAGTACTTTGGCCACCTCATGCAAAGAGTTGACTCATTGGAAAAGACTCTGATGCTGGGAGGGATTGAGGGCAGGAGGAGAAGGGGACGACAGAGGATGGGATGGCTGGATGGCATCACTGACTTGATGGACATGAATCTGAGTGAACTCTGGGAGTTGGTGATGGACAGGGAGGCCTGATGTGCTGCGATTCATGGGGTGGCAAAGAGTCAGACACAACTGAGCGACTGAACTGAACTGAACTGAAAACCATTTGCTCAAAGCCCAGACATTTAGTAAGGGATAGACATGACATTCAAACCCAGGTATATCTGGTTTCAACATTACAGGGGGTGAGGATTCTACCTGTGGAGTTCTGCAAGTCAGATTCCAGACAAGGGAATGTGGAGTTTATCCTGTAGGCAGTATGTGATGGGAAGAGAATAAAGTTATTTGGGAGGAAAGATTACTTTTTGGTCACGTGTAGGAGAAATTGAAGGGCGGTGAGGTGAGTTCATATTTTAATTTAGTACTCACATCATTCTGCTTTATATTAAATTCAGCCGTTTTTGCAATTACCTTCCTGGTGGATAGGGGCTCTATTTAATTCCTTATCCATCTCAGAGCATATGGTAGTGAATGAATGAATAAATGAATGCAGTTGTAACTTAAAGTTCCTGTATATGGCAAGGAGACCAAATGAAGTCACCTGACTCCATTTGCTAATCCCTAAAATATAAGTGAACAATTGGCATTAACTTTGAGAAGACATGAGGTATGAATATGCAGCTAATAATAGAAAGATCCCTAAACATGAAAAAAAAAACCTCAGTCTTTAGGAGATTCAGATTTGAACACCAGCTCTTGTTATGTGTGCTTGGGCAAATCGCTCCACTTTTCTGAGCTAGAGTTTTCTCATCTCTACAATGAGAGTAATCTTTGAAGAAAACACCAATGATTCAGACAAAGCATAACATGAAATTCTGGATACTAGTCATGTTTGATTATTGATCTAGACAATGGTTATATGAGTGTGTTCATTCTTTATATGTCCTGGAAACCATTGTTAGACATATGATTTGTAAATATTTTCTTCTTATTTATGATTTGTTTTTTCATGCTCTTATGAGGTCTTCCAAAGGGCAAATATTTTAAATTTTGATGAAATCCAATTTATTGACTTTTGTTTTGTGGGTCATGGCTTTGGTATTATGTCTAAGAAGTCTTTGCCTAATCTTTCATCATAAAGATTTTCTTCAGTGTTTCTCTCTAAAAGTGTTATAGTTTTAGGTGCATGTAGATAAATGTTCCATTTTGAGTAATATCTGCATAAGGTGTGAATGTTTTGTTTTGCCTATGAATGTTTAATTATTCCAATATTTACTGAAAATGTATCCTTACTTTATTGAAGTGCTTTTGCATTTTGTTAAATATTACTTGGCCATATAAGTGTGGGTCTAATTTGGATTCTTTACTTTGCTCCATTAATCTATGTGACTGTCCCTTTGCCAGTACCACACTGTTTTGATTATTTAATCTACATATTAAGTCGAAATCAGGTCATGTTATTCCTCTGTATTCACTCTTAAATATTGCTTTTGTTGTTGTAGTTTCTTTATCTTTTATATAAATTTTAGCATCAGCTTATTTACATCTTTTGGATTTTTGATAGAAATTGTGTTAAGTCCTGTGTTAAGTCCATAGATAAATTTAAGGAAAACTGATACGTTTATTATGTTGAGTCTTCTCATTGCTGAATATAGTGAAACTTTTCATTTATTTAAATATTTATTGGCTTCTTTCATTTAGCATTTTCTAGGTTTAAACTTAGAGATTCTACATATATTTTACTAGATTTATAACTTTATATTTCATTTGGTGGTGACTATAAGTGATGTTTTAAAATTTATTTTCCAATTTTTCATTGCCAAGATCAGATTATTTACCAGCTGAGCCACCAGGGAAGCCCACATTAATATCTAAATATATTGAATTTGTGTGTTGACCTTGGCCCTGTGAACTTATGAAACTCTTTAGTTCCATGAGTTGGTTTTTTGGGTGTTTTTTTTTTTTGGTAGATTATTGGAGTTTTCTATGTAGGAAATCATGTCATCTGAAAATAGAGAAAAATATTATTCCTTCCTTTCATTTCCTTTTCCTGCTTGACTGTATTGGGTAAAACTTTTAGTACTATGTTAAAGAGAAGTGGTGAGAACAGACTTTATAGTTGATCATAATTAGTGAAAGCATTCTTTCACCATTAAGTATGATATTAATTTCAGGTTAATATCAAGTCTTTATCAGATTGAGAAAGTTTTATTCTATTCCTACTTTTGTGAGAGTTTTATTATGAATGGTATTAAAATTTTTCAAATGCTTTTTTCTGAATCAACTGATATGATCATATTATTTTTCTCCTTTATAGAGTATTAAATGCTGGATTATACTGGCTAATTATTCAATACTGAATCAATCTTGGATTTCTGGACTCCATCACTCTTGGTCATGGTGTGAAAGTCACAAAGTCATTTCCAGCTCTTTGTGACCCCGTGGACTGTAGTCCATGGAATTTTCCAGGCCAGAATACTGGAGTGGGTAGCCTTTCCCTTCTCCAGGGGATCTTTCAAACCCATCGATCGAACCCAGGTCTCCCACATTGCAGCTAGATTCTTTATTTTTTTTTTTTTTTGCCTTTAACTTTTAAAATTAATCTTTAATTGATAATTGCTTTATAGAATTTTGTTGTTTTCTGTCAAACCTCCACATGAATCAGCCATAGGTATACATATATCCCCTCCCTTTTGAACCTCCCTCCCATCTCTCTCCCTATCCCACCCTTCTAGGTTGATACAGAGCCCCTGTTTGAGTTTCCTGAGCCATACTGCAAATTCCTGTTGGCTATCTATTTTACATATGGTGATATAAGTTTCCATGTTACTCTTTCCATCCATCTCACCCTCTCCTTCCCTCTCCCCATGTCCATAAGTCTATTCTCTATGTCTGTTTTTCCATTGCTACACTGTAAATAAATTCTTCAGTATCATTTTTCTAGATTCTATATATATGAGTTAGAATACGGTATTAACCTTTCTCTTTCTTACTCACTTCACTCTGTATAACATGTTCTAGGTTCATCCAACTCATCAGAACTAACTCAAATGCATTCCTTTTTATGCTTGATTACACAGTATCCCATTGCATATATGTACCACAGCTTCTTTATCCATTCATCTGTTGATGGACATCTAGGTTGCTTCCATGTTCTAGCTGTTGTAAATAGTGCTACAATGAACAATGGAATACATGTGTCTTTTCCAATTTTGGTTTGCTCAGGAGTGGGATTGCTGGGTCATATGGTGGTTTTATTCCTAGATTTTAAGGAATCTCCATACTGTCTTCCATAGTGGCTGTATCAGTTTACATTCCCACCAACAGTGCAAGAGTGTTCTCTTTTCTCCACAACATCTCCAGCATTTATTGTTTGTAGACTTTTTGAGGATAGCCTTTCTGACTGGTGTGAGGTGATATCTCGTAGTTTTGATTTGCATATCTCTAATAATGAGTTATGCCAAAGCCTTTGACGGTGTGGATCACAATAAACTGTGGAAAATTCTGAAAGACATGGGAATACCAGACCACCTGACCTGCCTCTTGAGAAATCTGTATGCAGGTCAGGAAGCAACAGTTAGGACTGGACATGGAACAACAGACTGGTTCCAAATAGGAAAAGGAGTACGTCAAGGCTATATATTGTCACCCTGCTTATTTAACTTCTATTCAGAGCACATCATGAGAAACGCTGGGCTGGAAGAATCATAAGCTGGAATCAAGATTGCAGGGAGAAATATTAATAACCTCAGATATGCAGATGACACCACCCTTATGGCAGAAAGTGAAGAGGAACTAAAAAGCCTCTTGATGAAAGTGAAAGAGGAGAGTGAAAGAGTTGGCTTAAAGCTCAACATTCAGAAAACGAAGATTATGGCATCCGGTCCCATCACTTCATGGGAAATAGATGGGGAAACAGTGGAAACAGTGTCAGACTTTATTTTGGGGGCTCCAAAATCACTGCAGATGGTGATTGCTGCCATGAAATTAAAAGACACTTACTCCTTGGAAGGAAAGTTATGACCAACCTAGGTAGCATATTCAAAAGCAGAGACGTTACTTTGCCAACAAAGTTCCGTCTAGTCAAGGCTATGGTTTTTCCAGTGGTCATGTATAGAGGTGAGAGTTGGACTGTGAAGAAGGCTGAGCGCTGAAGAACTGATGCTTTTGAACTGTGGTGTTAGAGAAGACTCTTGAGAGTCCCTTGGCCTGCAAGGAGATCCACCCAGTCCATTCTGAAGGAGATCAACCCTGGGATTTCTTTGGAAGGAATGATGCTAAAGCTGAAACTCCAGTACTTTGGCCACCTCACTCAAAGAGTTGACTCACTGGAAAAGACTCTGATGCTGGGAGGGATTGGGGGCAGGAGGAGAAGGGGATGACAGAGGATGAGATGGCTGTATGGCATCACTGACTCAATGGACGTGAGTCTGAGTGAACTCCGGGAGTTGGTGATGGACAGGGAGGCCTGGCGTGCTGTGATTCATGGGGTTGCAAAGAGTCAGACACGACTGAGCAACTGAACTGAATAATGAGCAATGTTGAGCATCTTTTCATGTGTTTGTTATCCATCTATATGTCTTCTTTGGATAAATGTCTGTTTAGGTCTTTTTCCCACTTTGGGGTTGGGTTGTTTGTTTTTCTGGCATTGAGCTGTATGAGCTGCTTGTATATTTTGGAAATTAATCCTTTGTCAGTAGTTTCCCTTGCTATTATTTTTCCCCATTCTGAGGGTTGTCTTTTCACCTTGCTTATAGTTTCCTTTTGCTGTGCAAAAGCTTTTAAGTTTAATCAGGTCCCAGTTGTTTACTTTTGTTTTTATTTCCATTACTCTAGAAGGTGAGTCATAGAGGCTCTTGCTTCGATTTATCTCGTTGAGTGTTCTGCCTATGTTTTCCTCTAAGAGTTTTATAGTTTCTGGTCTTATATTTAGGTCTTTAAACCATTGTGAGTTTATCTTTGTGTATGGTGTTAGAAAGTGTGATAATTTCATTCTTTTACAAGTAGCTGTCAACTCTTCCCAGCACCATTTATTGAAGAGGCTGTCTTTGCCCCATTGTATATTCTTGCCTCCTTTTCAAAAATAAGTTACCCATTGGTGCATGGCTTTATCTCTGGGCTTTCTATCTTGTTCCATTTGTCTATATTTCTGTTTTTGTGCCAGTACCATATTGTTTTGATGACTGCAGCTTTGTAGTATAATCTGAAGTCAGGAAGGTTGATTCCTCCAGCTCCATTCTTCTTTCTCAAGAATGCTTTGGCTATTTGAGGTCTTTTGTGTTTCCATATGAATTGTGAAAATTTTTTCTCTAGTTCTGTGAAAAATGCTGTTGGAAATTTGATAGAGATCACATTGAATCTGTAGATTGCATTTGGTAATATAGTCATTTTCATAATATTGATTCTTCCTACCCAGGAATATGGAGCATCTCTCCATCTGTTTATGTCATCTTTGATTTCTTTTATTAGTGTTTTATAATTTTGTCTCCTCAGGTAAGTTTATTCCTAGATAATTAATCCTTTTTGTTGCAGTGGTGAATAGGATTGACTCCTTAATTTCTCTTCCTGATTTTTCATTGTTAGTATATATAAATGCAAGAGATTTCTGTGTATTGATTTTGTATCCTACAATTTTGCTAAATTCACCGATTAGCTCTAGTAATTTTTGATACTATCTTTAGGGTTTTCTATGTACAGTATCATGTCATCTGCAAACAGTGAGAACTTTACTTCTTCTTTTCTGATCTGGATTCCTTTTATTTCTTTTTCGTCTCTGATTGCTGTAGCTAGGACTTCCAGAATTATGTTGAATAATAGTAGTGAAAGTAGACACCCTTGTCTTGTTCCTGATCTTAGGGGGAATGTTTTCAGTTTTTCACCACTGAGAATAATGTTTGTTGTAGGCTTATCATATAATGCCTTTACTATGTTGAGGTAGGTTCTTTTTATGCACACTTTTGAAGAGTTTTAATCATAAATGGGTGCTGAATTTTGTGAAAGGCTTTTTCTGCATCTATTGAGATTATCATATAGTTTTTATCTTTCAATTTGTTAATATGGTGTATCACATTGATTGATTTGTGTATACTGAAGAATCCTTGCATTCCTGGAATAAACCCAACTTGATCATGGTATATGAGCTTTTTGATGTGTTGCTGAAATCTATTCACTGAAACATGTTGAGGATTTTTGCATCTATGTTCATCAGTGATGTTGGCCTGTAGTTTTCTTTTCTTGTGTTGTCTTTGTCTGGTTTTGGTATTAGGGTGATGGTGGCCTCGTAGAATGAGTTTGGAAGTGTTCCTTCCTCTGCAATTTTTGGAAGAGTTTTAGAAGGATAGGAATTAGCTCTTGTCTAAATGTTTGATAGAATTCTCCTGTGAAGCCATCTGGTCCTGGGCTTTTGTTTTGGGGAAATTTTTGGTCAAAGCTTCAATTTTTGTGCCTGTAATTGGGTTGTTCATAATTTCCATTTCTTCCTGGTTCAGTCTTGGAAGATGGAACTTTTCTAAGAATCTGTCCATTTCTTCCAGGTTATCCATTTTATTGCCGTGTAGTTGTTCATAATAGTCTCTTATAATCCTTTGTATTTCTGCATTGTCTGTTGTAACCTCTCCTTTTTCATTTTTAATTTTGTTGATTTGATTCTTCTCTCTTTTTTTCTTGATGAGTCTGGCCAAAGGTTTGTCAATTTTGTTTATCTTCTCAAAGAAACAGCTTTTAGTTTTATTGATCTTTACTATTGTTTCTTTCATTTCTTTTTTCATTTATTTCTGACCAGATCTTTATGATTTCTTTCCTTCTACTAATTTTGGGGGTTTTTTGTTCTTCTTTTGCCAGTTGTTTTAGGTATAAAGTTAGGTTGTCTATTCGATGTTTTTCTTGTTTCTTGAGGTAGGATTGCATATTTACCAGTTAAGAATAAAATTAACCAAAGCACAAATTGGAAAACAAAACTGAAGCAAAGTACCAAGTGGGGAATAAAGCAATGAAAACAAAACTAGCAAATATGTTGAGAGGAAAGAAAAGAAAGACAGACTAGAAATGCAAAGTTAAATAGAGGTGGATGAAGATTTATATACAGTAAAGATTAACTGCAAGGGGAAAAGAGTGGAAAAGGCAGACAAAGGAGTAAATGTAGAAAAAATATACTACATTAAAAAAAATTAAAATTATTTAAAAAGAGAAGAAATGTAAGAAGAAAGAAAAAGGAGGGAGGGGGAAACTCTGTAGAACTGCAAAAGCCCAATGTAGAGGCAGAGATTTATAACAACAATTAAAAGTGTGATTACATATACACACATATATATATGCATCCATAAGCAAAATCAAAACAGTCCGACAAAAATAAAGTACAATCGATTGACCCAGTGAACAAGGGAAACCAAAAATTGTATCTACTAGAACAAAACTAACTAAAGCACAAAATGGAAAACAAAACAAAAGCAAGGTGCCAACTGGGGAATCAAGCAATGAATATAAAACTAGCAAATATGTCGAGAGGAAAGGAAAGAAGGAAAAGAAAGAATAGGCATGCAAAGCTAAGCAGAGGTAGAAAAAGAGGATTTATATCCATTAAAGATTATCTACAAGGGGAAAAGAACAGTAGGAAAAGCCAACAAGGGAATAAACTAAAGAAAAATAATAGGTTAAAAAATTGAAATTGAAAAAAAGGGTGGGGGGAGGGAACTCCACAGAACTGCAAATGCCCAGCACAGAGGCAGAGGTTTATAACAACAATTTTAAAATGTGAGTGAGGGGGAAAATGCTCAAAAGCTTAATTCGATTTCATAGTGCTAGTAAAAATGAGAACTACAATGGGGGCGGGGAGGCAGGGAAGGAAAAAAAGAAAAAAATACAAAAGAATCTACAGAACAAGTCAAAACATAAGAATAATAAATGTTTTTCTTGAGTCACTGCTGTCAGAGTCCTTTCCCTTGCTTGGAGTCACAGTCCACCTCACCTCCCTAAAATGCCCTCTCGTGCTGTACTGATCTCTGGACCTGCTATGGGGGCAGCTCAGATTCTAACCTGGTCCTCCTCCTGTGTATTCTTGTCTCCAATGTCCACATCTATCAAAGCTAGTATGTTTTCTTTTGTGGGAGCTCTCAGTGACCTTTTATATTCTGCTTAGTTGATTGTGTGGATTTAATCTGTAGCTTGTACAGCTGGTGGGAGGGTTTTGGGTCTTCTTCCTTAGCCACACCGCCCCTGGGTTTCAATTGTGGTTTTATGTCCACCTCTGCATGTGGGTCGTCCACTGGGGTTTGCTTCTGAGGCTGCCCTGGAGGACTTGGGTTTGCCCCTGTGAGGGCCAGGGGTGGAGGTGGTGCAACTGCTTGGGTCATAGAGGTTCTGGCCGCACCAGGTACTCACAGGAGTTGGCAGTTAGGGCAGCAGGAAATATAGTGCTCTAGAAGGGTATGGCAACCAGTACTGGCCAATACAGTACGCTCCAGTATGCTTGCCTGGAGAACAGCCCTCCCTGACAGAGAAGCCTGGCAGGCCACAGTCTATAGGGTCACAGAGAGTCAGACACTACTACACTACTGAGAGAGTCAGGTCCTAGGCAGGTTGATAAAAAGTCTGGAGTCCTCGAGGAGAGAGGGGTCTGGGGCTCTTGAAGAGGAGATCAGGGTCTGGGATTCTCAAGGAGGAGGAAAGGACAAACTTTTTTTTTCTCTACATTCCTTAGTCTCAGTCACATAAAACATTTTTTCTTTAAGCCTGGAACCAATGATTATACAACAAACAACTCAGTTTAAACTCTGCACTAGGGATTATATAACAACAATGTATCCTACTTGAGGACAGTTTCTCCTTGCTGAGAACCTTCTGGCTAATCTTGTTATCTTAAAATGTAAATTATGGGAGTGGGTCTAGTAAGATCTTTATGATCTTGACATGTTCTTTTGATTTATTATAATAACTAATTTTAAAAGTATATAACTTCCTTGCTAAAGACTAGCAGGGGGCATTCTCCATCCCCCTTCTGATGTCTATGTCTTAAGCTTTCTCTGTCGCTTTTCACTTTAATAAAACTCTGCTACACAAAAGCTCTTGAGTGATCAAGCCTGGTCCCTGGTCCAGAGTTAAATCTTCTTTGGATATCAGGAATCCAACACCATTCACCATAAGCTATCACCTTGGGGGCTTGTCTGGGATCTTTAGGACAAGGTAAGAACACTCAGAGCTCTAGTTTCTCTGCTTTCTCAGTATGCATGTTTTCTACTTTACTTTAAACTCTATAGTGTGCTTGTGTGTGACCCTATGCACATAGATGCAAGATTTTTGCCTGTGGCAGTTCTGCCCCAGTGAGAGTTGAGTGTGAAGGTGGCGCAGCTGCTTGGCTTGCGGGGACCCTAGCAGCACCAAGTGTGCAGGAACACGGACTGCCTCTGCCCCAGGAGTTATGGCCCTATCAGAGTCTCTTTTCCAGCCTGTTGTAGCTGGCCATCAGAAGCCCTCTTTGGCCAGTCTTTCTCCATATCTCCACCAGTTCAGGCACTTACAGGGCTCCCCTGGCTGGGGTCCTACTCTGTAGTTTGGCATATCAGTCACTTACTTAAAGGGCACCCTGGATAGGGTCCTGCTCTGTAGTTCAGTGTGTCAGGCGTTTGATGGGCCAACCTCTCTATTGTTCAGCTGCTGATGCTGGCATGTGGGGAGAGAGGGGCTGTGGTGATGGCTCCATCCCTTAACTGTGACTCAGCAGTATCACCTTGCTTCCATGGCTGCCCAGCTTTCCTCCACAGGCATTTCCCTCCACAATCTCCTTCCTCACCTCCTCTCCATCTACCTCTCCGCAGTCAATAGCAGCCCTCGCCCTGGGATTGCTCCACAATCCCTAAACCCCAGCTCCCCGCCACTGCGCCTTCCAGGGGACCTGCATCCCTGTCCGGGGGTATGTGTGGCTGCGGCAAGGACTGTCTGATTCTCATTCCATCTAGGCTGCCACAGCTAACTGTTTCACTCTCAGCCTTAAATGTGTTTCCTCTGACTCAGAACAGTTGCCCCTGATGTGGTGATTGGACCCCTGCTTCAGTTCCCCCACCCACCAAGGGCAGGTCCAGTCCTACCAACACCCCTATTTCCACCCTGGTTCATCCTACCGACTTTTGTGTGGTTCTATATATTCGTTTCCTCTGGCCAGTTACTCCTGTCCCCTCTCAGCTGGTGTTCTGCATGCACTTCTGTGTCTGAAGGTGTACTCCTGATGTATCCGTGGAGAGAGATGTACTCCACGTCCACCTACTCCTCTGCCATCTTGTTCTCCCTGCAGGTGGATTCTTTACCAGCTGAGCCACAAGGGAAGCCCCATAGTATAGTACTATACTATATTATTATTATATGTTTCTGGATTTGCCAATATTTTGATGAGGATTTTTGCATCTTTGTTTAGAGGGATATTATCTGTAATTTTCCTTTTTATAAACTATGAATTCAATTTCTTTAATGTTATAGGACTGTACAGGTTGTCTGTTTTGTTTTAGGTGAGTTTGGTATAGTGTATGATTGATTTTTGAGGTATCAGACAAGTTTATCTAAACTGTCAAGTTTGTGGGTGTGGAGATATTTTAATATTCTATTAACCTTTCAATGTCTGTGAAAACTATAGTGATAGTCCCTCTATTATTCCAAATATTGGTAATGTATGTTTTTTTGGTCAGGTTTACAGTTTAACTAATGTTTTAAAAAGAATTCAATTTTAAGTTTGAGTGATTTTTCTCTCTTATTTTAAATTTTATTGACGTCTTCACCTTATTATCCCCTCCTTTCCTTTTGCTTTGGGTTTTCTTTCTTTCTTTTTTTTTTTTTACTTTTTTGAGGTGGATTTTTAGAATATTATTTGATACATTTTTATTTTGCAATATAATCCTTTGGCACTATAAATTTTCATTAAGGACTGCTTTAGCTGCTTCCCATGTATTTTAATATGTCATGTTTTCATTAGAATTCAGTTCAATATATTTTAAAATTTGTTTTGAGAGTTCCTGCTTGAGCCTTGATTTATTTAGAAATATGTTATTTAATTTCCAAGTGTTTGGACTTTTCTATTATATTTCTTGCATTGATTTCTGGTTTGATTCTATGACAGTTATATAGTTTGCATTATTTCAGTTCTTTAAAAATTTATTAATGTTCATTTTATGACTCAGGGTATGGTGGATCAGCATTAAAGAGTCTGCCTGCAGTGCAGGAGACCTGGGTTCAATTCCTGGGTTGGGAAGATCCCCTGGAGAAGGAAATGGCAACCCACTCCAGTATTCTTGCCTGGAGAATTCCATGAATGGAAGAGCCTGGCAGGCTACAGTCTATGGGGTGACAAAGAGTCAAATGTGACTGAGAAAATGTCACTTCTCTTCGAGTACATGATCTATGGTAATAACTACAGGCCAATATCACTGATGAACACAGATGCAAAAGTCCTCAACAAAATTCTAGCAAACAGAATCCAACAACACATTAAAAAGGTCATATATCGGAGTACTACTCAGCCCTTAAAAAGAATAAATTTGACTCAGTTCTAATGAGATGGATGAAATTGGAACCAATTATACAGAGTGAAGTAAGCCAGAAAGAAAAACACCAATATAGTATACTGACACATATATATGGAATTTAGAAGATAGTAATGATGACCCTATATGTGAGACAACAAAAGAGACACAGAGGTATAGAGTGGACTTTTGGACTCTGAGGGAGAGGGAAAGGGTGGGATGGTTTGGGAGAATGGCATTGAAACATGTATACTTTCTTGTAAGAAACGAAGCGCCAATCTATGTCCAATGTAGGATGCAGGATGCATGGGGCTGATGCACAGGATGATTCAGGTAGAGGATGTGGGGTGGGAGGTGGGAGGGGCTTCGGCATTGGGAGATTGTGTTCACCTATGGCTGATTCATGTCAAGGTATGGCAAAACAAATACAGTATTGTAATTAAAAAATAATAATAATAATGTAAAAATAAATAAATAAAAATTAAAAGGTCATATATCATGACCAAGTGGGCTTCATCCCAGGGATGCAAGGATTCGTCAATATTCACAAATCAATCAATGTAATACACCACATTAACAAATTGAAAGATAAAAACCATATGATTATCTCAATAGATGCAGAGGAAGCCTTTGACAAACTTCAACATCCATTTATGATAAAAACTCTCCAGAAAGCAGGCATAGAAGGAATATACCTCAACATAATAAAAGCCATATATGATAACCCCACAGCAAATATTATCCTCAATGGTGAAAAATTGAAAGCATTCCCCCTAAAGTCAGGAACAAGACAAGGGTGCCCACTCTCACCACTATTATTCAACATAGTTTTGGAAGTTTTAGACACAGCAATCAGAGAAGAAAAAGAAAGAAAAGGAATCCAGGTTGGAAAAGAAGTAAAACTCTCACTGTTTGCAGATGACATGATGATCCTGTACATAGAAAACCCTAAAGACACCACCAAAAATTACTAAAGCTAATCAATAAATATAGTAAAGTTGCAGGATATAAAATTAACACACAGAAATCCCTTGCATGCCTGTACACTAACAATGAGAAAACCGAAAGAGAAATTAAGGAAACAATTTCATTCACCATTGCAATGAAAAGAATAAAATACTTAGGAATATATCTACCTAAAGAAACAAAAGACCTATATATAGAAAACTATAAAATACTAATGAAAGAAATCAAAGATGACATGAATAGATGGAGAAAAAGACCATGTTCATGGATTGGAAGGGTCAATATAGTGAAAAAGAATATACTACCCAAAGCAATCTATAGATTTAATGCAATCCCTATCAAGCTACCCATGGTATTTTTCAGAGGACTAGAACAAATACTTTCACAATTTGTATGGAAATACAGAAAACCTTGAATAGCCAAAGCAATCTTGAGAAAGAAGAATGAAACTGAAGGAATTAACCTGCCTGACTTCAGACTATACTACAAAGCTACTGTCATAAAGACAGTATGGTACTGGCACAAAGACAGAAATATAGATCAAAGGAACAAAATAGAAAGCCCAGAAATAAATCCATGCACCTATGGACACCTTATCTTTGACAAAGGAGGCAAGAATATACAACGGAGAAAAGACAATCTCTTTAACAAGTACTACTGGTTAAGCTGGTCAACCACACACTTCCTAACACCATACACAAAAATAAACTCAAAATGGATTAAAGATCTAAATGTAAGGCCAGAAACTATATAACTCCTCGAGGAAAACATTGGCAAAACACTCTCTGACATAAATCACAGCAGGATTCTCTATGACCCACCTTCTAGAGTAATGGAAATAAAAGCAAAAATAAACAAATGGGACCTAATTAAACTTAAAAGACTTTGCACAATGAAGGAAACTATAAGAAAAGTGAAAAGACAGCCTTCAGAATGGGAGAAAATAATAGCAAATGAAGCAACTGACAAAGAATTAATCTCAAAAATATACAAGCAGGGCATGCAGCTCAATTCCAGAAAAATAAACGACCCAATCAAAAAGTGGCCCAAAGAACTAAAGAGACATTTCTCCAAAGAAGACATACAGATGGCTAACAAACACATGAAAAGCTGCTCAACATCACTCATTATCAGAGAAATGTGAATCAAAACCACAATGAGGTACCATCTCACACTGGTCAGAATGGCTGTTATCAAAAAGTCTACAAACAATAAATGCTGGAGAGGGTGTGGAGAAAAGGGAACCTTCTTTCACTGTTGGTGGGAATGCAAACTAGTACAGCCACTATGGAGAACAGTGTGGAGATTCCTTAAAAAACTGGAAATAGAACTGCCATACAACCCAGCAATCTCACTGCTGGGCATACACAACAAGGAAACCAGAACTGAAAGAGACATGTGTACCCCAATGTTCGTTGCAGCATTGTCTACAATAGCTAGGACATGGAAGCAACCTAGATGTCCATCGGCAGAAGAATGGATAAGAAAGCTGTAGTACATATACACTATGGAATATTATTCAGCCATTAAAAAGAATATATTTGAATCAGTTCTAATGAGGTGCCAATTATACAGAGTGAAGTAAGTCAAAAGAAAAGCACTAATATAGTATATTAATGCATATATATGGAATTTAGAAAGAGGGTAATGATAACCCTATGTGTGAGACAGCAAAAGAGACACAGAGGTAAAGAATAGACTTTTGGACTCTGTGAGAGAAGGCGAGGGTGGGATAATTTGAGAGATTAGCATTGAAACATGTATATTCAGTTCAGTTCAGTCGCTTAGTCGTGTCCAACTCTTTGCGACACCATGAATCGCAGCACGCCAGGCCTCCCTGTCCATCACCAACTCCCGGAGTTCACTCAGACTCATGCCCATCGAGTCAATGATGCCATCCAGCCATCTCATCCTCTGTCGTCCCCTTCTCCTCCTGCCCTCAATCCCTCCCAGCATCAAAGTCTTTTCCAATGAGTCAACTCTTCACATGAGGTGGCCAAAGTACTGAAGTTTCGGCTTTAGCATCATTCCTTCCAAAGAACACCCAGGGTTGATCTCCTTCAGAATGGACTGTTTGGATCTCCTTGCAGTCCAAGGGATTCTCAAGAGTCTTCTCCAACACCACAGTTCAAAAGCATCAATTCTTCGGTGCTCAGCCTTCTTCACAGTTCAACTCTCACATCCATACATGACCACTGGAAAAAACATAGCCTTGACTAGATGGACCTTAGTCGGCAAAGTAATGTCTCTGCTTTTGAATATACTGCCTAGGTTGGTCATAACTTTCCTCCCAAGGAGTAAGCGTCTTTTAATTTCATGGCTGCAGTCACCATCTGCAATGATTTTGGAGCCCCCAAAATAAAGTCTGACACTGTTTCCACTGTTTCTCCATTTCCCATGGAGTGATGGGACCAAATACCATGATCTTTGTTTTCTGAATGTTGAGCTTTAAGCCAACTTTTTCACTCTCCTCTTTTACTTTCATCAAGAGGCTTTTTAGTTGCTCTTCACTTTCTGCCATAAGGGTAGTGTCATCTGCATATCTGAGGTTATTGATATTTCTCCCAGCAATCTTGATTCCAGCTTGTGTTTCTTCCAGTCCAGCATTTCTCATTATGTACTCTGCATAGAAGTTAAATAAGCAGGGTGACAATATATAGCCTTGACACTCCTTTTCCTATTTGGAACCAGTCTGTTGTTCCATGTCCAGTTCTAACTGTTGCTTCCTGGTCTGCATCATATGTGAAATAGATCACCAGTCCAGGTTCAATTCATGAGACAGGGCGCTCAGGACCGGTGCACTGGGATGACCCTGAGGGATGGGATGGGGAGGGAGGTGGGAGGGGGGTTCAGGATGGGAGACACATGTATAAACCATGGCTGATTCACGTGAATGTATAGCAAAAACCACTACAACATTGTAAGTAGCCTCCAATTAAAATAAATAATTTATAAAAAATAAAAGTTAATTTTATGTGTCAACTTGACTGAATCATGGGATGAGCAGATATTTGCTTTATATTATTTCTAGTTGTGTCTGTGAAAATGTTTATGGATGAAATTAGCATTTAGATTGATGGATTCAGTAAATTGATTTGCCCTCCATGGTGGTGGCCATCATTCAGTCTGTTAAGAGCCTGAACAGAAGATGTAGGTGGAAGGAGAAAGAATTCAATCTTTCATACCTAATTGCTTGAGTTGAAATGTTGACCCTTCGTATCCTTGCTGGTCCTGATTCTCAAGCTTTCAGACTAAGACTGAATTAGGCCACCAGTTTTCCTGAGACCCCAACTGACAGAAGGCAGATATGGGACTTCTCCAGCCTATATAATTGCATGATTGTGTGAGTCAATTTCTCATACCTGTAATCTATACATACAAACACACAGTTGATTCTTGAACAACACAGCAGTTAGGGGTGACAACCCTATGCACATTTGAAAATCCATGTATAACTTTTTAGTCACTTTTTTTCTATTTCTCTGTTCTATTTTTGCTTCAGGCATCTGTGATTCTGCAGTTGCTGATTCAGCTAACCTGGGATTACACAGTATTGTAGTATTTTCTATTAAAAAATCTGCATATAAAAACCCATGCAGTTGAAACCCATATTGTTCAAGGGTCAACTGTATTCTGTAATACTACACATATAATATATATTATATATGTGTGTTTATATATATGCATGCATCCCCAGTTGCTGTCATGTCTGACTCTTCATGACCCATGGACTGTACACTGCCAGGCTGCTCTGGCCATGGGATTTCCCAGGCAGGAATACTAGAGTGGGTTGCCATTTTCTTCTGCAGGGGATATTTCTGACCCAGGAATCAAAGCCACGTCTCCTGAATTAGCAGGCAGATTCTTTACCATTGAGCCAGCAGGGAAGCCCATGTATATATAGTATGTTTTCAACTAATATATCTGCTTTTTTTTTTAACTGAAGTATAGTTGATTTGCAGTATTGTATTAGTTCAGGTGTATAACACAGTGATTCAAAACTTTATAGTGTATACTCCATTTAAAGTTATCAAATATGTCTATTTTTCCTATGCTGTGCAGTATATTATTGCAGCTCACTTATTTTACACATAGTAGTTTGTAATTCTTAACCCCCTAATGTTGTTTTGCACCTCTTCCCTTCCCTCTCCCTAGTGACAACCACTCATTTGTTGTCTATACCTGTGAGTCTGTTTTGTTATATTCATTCATTTTATTTTTTAGATTTCATGTATAAGTAAATAATACACAGTATTGTCTTTGTCTGTCTGACTTATTCCACTTAGCATAAGACCCTCCAGGTCCTTTCATGTTGTTGCAAATGGCAAAATTTCATTCTTTTTATATATATACCATATTTTCTTTATCCACTCATCTGTCAATGGATACTTAAGTTGCTTCCATATCTTGGCTATTGGCTGCTAAGAACATTGGGTGCATGTATCTTTTAAATTAATACATCAGTATTCTTGAATGTTCCATGAGTAGTTGAAAATAATGTATATTCTGTTCATGTTGAGGGAGTGTCCATAAACCTTTCTTCTCATTAGATGAGAGTATCCCATTTTTCTACAGTCATGCTGACATGCTGCCTAGTTGTTCAGTTACTGAGAGAGAGGTTCTGAAGACTCCAGCGATATATTTAAAATTTTCTATTTCTCTGTTCTATTTTTGCTTCAGGCTTTTGCAGCTCTCTCTCTATCTCTCTCTTTTTTTTTTTTTTGGTGCATATACATTTAAGATTGTATCTTCTTAGTGAATTAACTTGCTTATCATTATGTAATGCTTTTGTCTCTGTTAATTTTCTGTGCTCCAAAGATTCTTTTGTCTCATATTAATATAGTCTCTTCGGCTTTCTTTCATTTTATGTTTGTGTATTTTTCCCTGTTATTTATCATTAATCTACTGCTATAATTATATTTGAAATAAGCTTCTTATAAATAGCATATGGTTGAATTTTGATACCTCCACTCTACCACATTTTTGGTATCTTTAGAAGATTCACTTTTAATCAATTTTCTGACACAATGATTTAAACCCACCATTTAACTTTTTGATTCCTTCTGTTTTACATTCCTGTTTTTTTACATTCTCCTATATTTATGTGGGATACCTGAACTTTTAAACACTTCTATTTTAATTTACCCATAGGTTTTGTTTTTTTCACTGTTGTTCTTTTAGTGTATCTCTATAGTTATTTTAATGGTTGCTTCAGGAATAATAATATACATGTATAAGTTTTTGCAGTCTGCTAGTATCAACATTCTGTTCATGGGGTTCTCAAAGCAAGAATACTGAAGTGGTTTGCCATTCCCTTCTCCAGTGGACCACATTCTATCAGACCTCTCCACCATGACCTGTCTGTCTTGGGTGGTCCCACACGGCATGGCTTAGTTTCATTGAGTTAGACAAGGCTGTGGTCCATGTGATCAGATTGGTTAGTTGTCTGTGATTGTGGTTTTAGTCTGTCTGCCCTCTGATGCCCTCTCTCAGTGCCTACCATCTTACTTGGGTTTCTCTTATCTTGGACGTGGGGTATCTCTTCATGGTTGCTCCAGCAAAGCTCAGCCGCTGCTCCTTACTTTGGATATGGGGTAGCTCCTCTCAACTGCCGCTCCTGACCTTGAATGTGGGGTAGCTCCTCTTGGCCACGCTTCTGCTCCATTGCAGCTGTCTTGCTTCTGCTTTCAGTATTCTTGCCTTGAGAACCCCATGAACAGTATGAAAAGGCAAAATGATAGGATACTGAAAGAGAAACTCCCCAGGTCAGTAGATGCCCAATATGCTACTGGAGATCAGTGGAGGAATAACTCCAGAAAGAATGAAGGGATGCAGCCAAAACAAAAACAACACCCAGTTGTGGATGTGACTGGTGATAGAACCAAGGTTCGATGCTGTAAAGAGCAATATTGCATAGGAACCTGGAATGTTAGGTCCATGAATCAAGGCAAATTGGAAGTGGTCAAACAGGAGATAGGAAGAGTGAACGCTGACATTCTAGGAATCAGCAAACTAAGATGGACTGAAATGGGTGAATTTAACTCATGACAATGGCACCCTACTCCAGTACTCTTGCCTGGAATATCCCATGGGGGAGGATCCTGGTGGGCTGCAGTCCATGGGGTTGCTAATAGTCAGACATGACTGAGTGACTTCACTTTCATGCATTGGAGAAGGAAATGGCAACCCACTCCAGTGTTCTTGCCTGGAGAATCCCAGGGACGGGAGATCCTGGTGCACTACCATCTATGGGGTCACACAGAATCAGATATGACTGAAGCAACTTAGCGGCAGTAGCAGACCATTATATCTACTACTGTGGGCAGGAATCCCTAGAAGAAATGGAGTAGCCATCATAGTCAACAAGAGTCTGAAATGCAGTACTTGGATACAGTCTCAAAAATGACAGAATGATCTCTGTTCGTTTTCAAGGCAAACCGTTCAATATCACAGTTATCCAAGTCTATGCCCTGACCAGTAACGCTGAAGAAGCTGAAGCTGAACAGTTCTATGAAGACCTACAAGACCTTCTAGAACTAACACTCAAAAGAGATGTCCTTTCATTATAGGGGACTGGAATGCAAAAGTAGGAAGTCAAGAAACACCTGGAGTAACAGGCAAATTTGGCCTTGGATCCAGAATGAAGCAGGGCAAAGGCTAATAGAGTTCTGCCAAGAGAACACACTGGTCATAGCAAACACCCTCTTCCAACAATACAAGAGAAGACTCTACACATGGACATCACCAGATGGTCAACACCAAAATCAGATTGATTATATTCTTTGCAGCCAACGATGGAGAAGCTCTATACAGTCAACGAAAACAAGACTAGGAGCTGACTGTGGCTCAGATCATGAACTTAGATCATGAACTTATTACCAAATTCAGACTCAAATTGAAGAAAGTAGGGAAAACCGCTAGACCAATCAGGTATGACCTAAATCAAATCCCTTATGATTATACAGTGGAAATGAGAAATAGATTTAAGGGCCTAGATCTGATAGAGAGAGTGCCTGATGAACTATGGACGGAGGTTCGTGACATTGTACAGGAGACAGGGATCAAGACCATCCCCATGGAAAAGAAATGCAAAAAAGCAAAATAGCTGTATGGGGAGGCCTTACAAATAGCTGTGAAAAGAAGAGAGGCAAAAAGCAAAGGAGAAAAGGAAAGATATAAGCATCTGAATGCAGAGTTCCAAAGAACAGCAAGAAGAGATAAGAAAGCCTTCTTCAGTGATCAATGCAAAGATATAGAGGAAAAGTACAGAATGGGAAACACTAGACATCTCTTCAAGAAAATCAGAGATACCAAAGGGAACATTTCATGTAAAGACGGGCTCAATAAAGGACAGAAATGGTACGGACCTAACAGAAGCAGAAGATATTAAGAAGAGGTGGCAAGAATACACGGAAGAACTGTACAAAAAGATCTTCACGACCCAGATAATCATGATGATGAGATCACTAATCTAGAGCCAGACATCTTGGAATGTGAAGTCAAGTGGGCCTTAGAAAGCATCACTACGAACAAAGCTAGTGGAGGTGATGGAATTCCAGTGGAGCTGTTTCAAATCCTGAAAGATGATGCTGTGAAAGTGCTGCACTCAACATGCCAGCAAATTTGGAAAACTCAGCAGTGGCCACAGAACTGGAAAAGGTCAGTTTTCATTCCAATCCCAAAGAAAGGCAATGCCAAAGAATGCTCAAACTACCACACAATTGCACTCATCTCACATGCTAGTAAAGTAATGCTCAAGATTCTCCAAGCCAGGCTTCAGCAATACATGAACCGTGAACTCCCTGATGTTCAAGCTGGTTTTAGAAAAGGCAGAGGAACCAGAGATCAAATTGTCAACGTCCACTGGATCATGGAAAAAGGAAGAGAGTTCCAGAAAAACATCTATTTCTGCTTTATTGACTATGCCAAAGCCTTTGACTGTGTGGATCACAATAAACTGTGGAAAATTCTGAAAGAGATGGGAAAACCAGACCACTTAACCTGCCTTTTGAGAAATCTGTATGCAGGTCAGGAAGCAACAGTTAGAACTGGACATGGAACAACAGACTGGTTCCAAATAGGAAAAGGAGTACGTCAAGGCTGTACGTCAACTTATATGCAGAGTACATCATGAGAAATGCTGGACTAGAAGAAACACAAGCTGGAATCAAGATTGCCGGGAGAAATATCAATAACCTCAGATATGCAGATGATACCACCCTTATGGCAGAAAGTGAAGAAGAACTAAAGAGCTTCTTGATGAAAGTAAAAGTGGAGAGTGAAAAAGTTGGCTTAAAGCTCAACATTCAGAAAACAAAGATCATGGCATCTGGTCCCATCACTTCATGGGAAATAGATGGGGAAACAGTGGAAACAGTGTCAGACTTTATTTTTGGGGCTCCAAAATCACTGCAGATGGTGACTGCAGCCATGAAATTAAAAGACGCTTACTCCTTGGAACAAAAGTTATGACCAATCTAGATAGTATATTCAAAAGCAGAGACATTACTTTGCTGATGAAGGTCCGTCTAGTCAAGGCTATGGTTTTTCCTCTGGCCATGTATGGATGTGAGAGTTGGACTGTGAAGAAGGCTGAGCGCTGAAGAACTGATACTTTTGAGCTGTAGTGTTGGAGAAGACTCTTGAGAGTCCCTTGGACTGCAAGGAGATCCCAGTCCATTCTGAAGGAGATCAGCCCTGGGATTTCTTTGGAAGGAATGATGCTAAAGCTGAAACTCCAGTACTTTGGTCACCTCACGTGAAGAGTTGACTCATTGGAAAAGACTCTGATGCTGGGAGGGATTGAGGGCAGGAGGAGAAGGGGACGACAGAGGATGAGATGTCTGGATGGCATCACGGACTCAATGGACTTGAGTCTGAGTGAACTCGGGGAGTTGGTGATGGACAGGGAGGCCTGGCGTGCTGCAATTCATGGGGTCACAAAGAGTCGGACACGACTGAGCGACTGAACTGAACTGAACAATCATATCGAGAGGTGAAAAATCATGTTATATCTATGCATATATTTGCTCTTGGTATTGGTTTTTTTTTCCCCTAATGCTGATGAGTAGTTTTGTTGTGTGGTTGCCAATTTGTGTCCAGCTCTTTTGTGACTCCATGCCTGCCAAGCTCCTGTTCTTGGAATTTCCCAGGCAAAAATGATGGAGTGGGTTGCCATTTCCTTCTCCAGGGGACCTTCCCACCCAGAGATTGAACCTCAGTTTCATGTATTGCAGGCAGATTTTCTTGCCACTGAGCTAACTGGGAAGGCCCCTAATGCTAATAGTTTCCTTCTCTCATTATTTCCTTCTTTGTCTTAAGAGTTTCCTTAGCCATTTATTCAAAGTAGGTCTGTGTACTGTGTGCTCAGTTGCTTCAGTTGTGTCCAGCTCTTTGCGACCCTATGGACTATAGCCTGCCAGACTCCTCTGTCCAGATTCTCCAGGCAAGAATACTGGAGTGGGTTGTCATTTCCTTCTCCAGTAGGTCTGCTGACAATAAATTCTCTTTGCTTTTCTTCATTTGAGAATATCATTATTTAACCACTCTTACTGAAGGATATTTTCACTGAATACATATTTCTGAGGTGACAGTTCTTTCTTTCAGGATTTGAAAAATGTTGTGCACTTCTTTATGGCCTCCATGTGTAGGAAATTTATCATCATTCAAGTTTTCTTGTATAGGTAATGCAAAATTTCTCTCTGCCCTCTAGATTATTTTCCTTGCTTTTAGTTTTTGAATGTTTGGTTATGATGTTCTTGATGTGGAGTTTTGGAGTTTATTTTGCTTGGGATTCACTCAGTCTCTTTTGAGTCTACAGGTTTATATCTTTCACCAAAATTGATAAAGTTTAGGCCATATTTCTCAGGTATTTTTTTCAACCTCAACTTTCTTTCTCCTTTCCTTCTGTGACTTGAATGACTGGCTAAGTATTTATTATTGTCCACAGATGTCTCCTCCCTCCATCCCCCAGAAAAAAATCCAAGTACTCAGAGAATTTACAGGTGAGCTCAAGGAAGAGATCATTCTTGTTTTATATAACACACAAGGTCAGATATTTTTCCCAGTCACATTTGGAGGGAAATGGAACCTTGAATCTAAATTCCAGGTAAAGGCAGCACCATTAAAGAAAATTATAGATCTGTTTTATTTATGAACACAAATGCGAAGATGTAAACTTACACAGACTGAAATAAACAGTGTATTAAAAAAATAGCTCATTAAGAAAGTAGGATTTTTACCTTAAAAGGAAGAAAAAAAAGTCATGTGATTATCTCAGTAGATTCAGGAAAAAAAAAAAGTATGACCATGTTTAAAATCTACTTATAATTTAAAACTATCAAATAACATGAGTTAAAGAGAACATTAATAGATAAATGAGTTAAAAACACATCAAACATGTTCAACAGGAAAAATTTTTATGCATAAGAATAAAACAAGAATACCTATGATCATTGTGACTGCTCAAAACAGTACTGGAGGCTTTGGGCAATATAATATGAAAAGAAAAAGAAGGAAAATGTATAATATTAGGAAAAGGAAAAATAAAACTTGTTATTCACAGATGATAAAATTATAGAGAAAATATTACAAAATCAGGTATTAGTAGTAATAAGAGAGTTCTATAAAAATGAAAATTATCTTCTACATAAGTATTAAACAATTAAAAAATAGAAAATAAAATAGCATTTAGAATATCATTAAAATTTATGAGGTACTGAGGAATTAATTGAACTCTAATGCTTCATATGAGATATTTGAAAACTCAAAAGGAGAAGAGTTATCGTGCTTAGTCACTCAGTCGTGTCTAACCCTGCGACCCCATGGACTATAGCCCACCAGGTTCCTCTGTCCATGGGAATTCTCCATTCAAGAATACTGGAGTGGGTTGCCATACCCTCCTCCAGGAGATCTTCCCAACCTAGGATTCAAACCCAGGTCTCCCACATTGCAGGTGGATTCTTTACCATCTGAGCCACCAGGAAAGCCCAGAAGAGTTACATAAACTATATTTGTAGATGGAATGAGTTAATACTCAATATTTTTCAAATTTATTCTATATTCAGTGATATTAAAATTAATTAAATTTCCAGTAAGATATTTTTGGGGAAAAGCCAAAGTTAATTTAAAGTATGATTCATGAATGAATGAGGCCTGGGCTCAGTCAACTTTCATAAAAAAAAATCAAAGAGATGTGACTGCTGTGTGATCTATAAGATACTATAAGGCATATGAATTTAAAACAAAAGGATATACTGGTACAAGAACAGACAAAACAGAATATATAGTTTAAACACAGAGCATGTGTATATATAGAAATGATATATTATGGAGGTGGCAGTAAAATCAGTGGGGAAAGGATTTATCATAAAATGTATAGTGCAAGTAAAACTGGCTCACTTTTTACAGAAGAATAAAATTTGATTTTTACCTCATGCCATTTACAAAGGTGAGTGGAAGACAAATTAAAATTTAAATGTAAAATATAAAACTGCAGAGCTAATAGAAAAAAGAAAATCAGACTATATTTGTGACCTTGAAGTGAAAAAGAACTTCTTAAATAAGACCTCAGAAGCAAAAACCAACTAGTGGAAAATTGGTAGATCTGAGTAAAACCACTTAGAATAAATGTTTGGCAGTTTCTTACGTAGTTAAACATATGATTAGCTTATGACCTAACAATTCCTGTCTGGGGTATTTACCCTAGTTAAATTAAAACATATATTCACACAAATACTTGTACATGAATGTTCTCAGGCCTTATTTATAAAAGCTCCAAACTGGAAATAACTCAAATATACATCAGCAAGAGAATGGATAAATGCACTAAAGCACACAGCTTAGAGCCCCCAAACCTTATGCTGGTTATAATAAACAATACAAAAAGTATATGTGCTATGATTCCATGTATATAAATTTCTAGAACATGCTAAATTAAGCTACAATAACGGCAGATTAGTGGTTTCTTGAGACCAAGGGTGAGGTACTGACCTTAAAAGGTATGAATGAGTTTTTGAAGTGATGGACATGTGTCTTGATTGTATGTGGTTACACAGGTGAATTTATTTGTCAAAAATTATTGAACTGTGCAGGGCTTCCCAGATGGCTCAACGGTAAAGAATTCACCTGCCAAGCAGGAGACATGGGTTCGATTCCTAGGTTGGGAAGATTCCTTGGAGAAGGAAATGGCAGCCTACTACAGTATTCTTGCCTGGGAAATCCCATGAACAGAGGAGCCTATGGGTGACAGTCCATGGGATTCAAAGAGTCGGAGCATGACTCAGCAACTAAACAACTATGATTGAACTGTGCACATGAAAGGTACATTTACTGTATGTAAATTGTACTTTAGTAAAGTTAATTTAAAAAGTGAAAATTGTAAGACAAAAAATGATGAGTCTGAGTACTTCAAAATAAATTATTATTGTTCCACCAAGGACACCATAAACAAAATTAACAGAACACCTTGGATCAGATGGGTAACAGATTGGGGGAGAGATTTTGGTGTCAAAATTGATAGGTTAATATCTAGAAAGATCAAAGAGCCAATGAACTTTGCTAATCAACATTACAAATGAGAAACCCAGTTTAAAAATGGGAAGTGTATTAAGTTGCGTAGTCACAGAAAGTTCAAATACCCAACAAATATATAAGGAAATGCTCAACTTCACTAGTAATGAGAAAAAATAAAATTGAAACAAAAATACAGTAACATTTAATATCTAGCAGATTGGTAAACATTAGGAAGTTATACAATACCAAATATTTGACTAGAATGAGGGGAATAAAAATTTTCATGTTTCTCTCAGTAACGAAAACTGGTATATCCATTTTAGAGATGAATCTGGCAGTATTAATAGTTTGAGTATTAAAAATGGACCAGAAACTATCTTAGATGCTGAGGAAGTCAACAGTGAGTGGAAAAAATATAAAAGTATTTGCCTTCAGTAAGCTTATTATAGTGGTGAGAGAAGATGATAAACAAGATCAAACATAAAATGAACATGTATCAGATGATGGTAAATAGCATGGAGAAAAGAAAGACAGGATAATGTGTTAGGAGACGGCTAGAGGAAAAGGAAACAGTTACAATTTTAAATTTAGTGGCTAGGGAAGATTTCATTGAGAAGGAAAGGTTGGAGCTCAGTGAGTCCAAGCCAGACAGCAAACACAAAGGCCTGAATTGATACCATGCTTAAGGTGTTGGAGAAACAGCAAGGTTAGTATGGCTTGATGTGAGGAAGTAAGGGGAAAATAAGAGGAAATGAAGTAAGAGAGATAAACAGGGGCAGATAACAAGGGCATTGTGTGTATTTGAAGACTTTGGGTTACACTCTGAGTAAGATGGGAAGTCATTTGAAGGTTCTGTGGAAGGAGTTCTTACTGGAAAATAGGTGTGTATATAGCTAAAGATTCAGCATTTCTGTTACGGGCTAAATTCCACAGGAAAAAACAGGACATAGACGCATAAGACATATACAAGAATTTTTTTTTCTTTTGAGATTTTTTTGGGTGCAAGTGAGCAATAGAAGACAATTGAGGTGTCCTTCACTGAGAGAAGAAATATGTAAAACCCTTTCAAAAGTCAGTATGGTAGGGAGAGATATATATAGCTCCTAAAAGCGTTGCTGCTCAATTACTTCAGTTGTGTCCAACTCTTCGTAACTCTATGGACTGTAGCCCGCCAGGCTCCTCTGTCCATGGGGTTCTCCAGGCAAGAGTGCTGGAGTAGGTTGCCATGCCCTCCTCCAGGGCATCTTCCCAACCCAGAGATGGAACCTGCATCTCTTAAATTTCCTGCACTGGCAGGCAGGTTCTTTACCACTAGCGCCACCTGGGAAGCCCTAAATAGTGTTGAATGAAACAAAAAGAAACAGAAAGAGATCTGTTGTACAATACAATATATACAACCTGAAAATACAAATATATGAAAGGAAATACTATTTTTCAAATTTACAAAAATATGCAAGGATGTGAATGACTTAGAGTGGGTGTCTTTGAGGAGGTTATGAGAATGAAACGGGAACTGGGGCTATAAAAGAAAAACAAATGTATAGCAAGTAAAAGGCTCATGGAGAGGCAAAAACAATCATCTTCAATGTTCTCTCAGAACGAGCAGTTGATTTTTCCTCTTCAAAATAAAAACCTTTTTAAAAAAATTATTATAGGAAAGTTTGAAAAACAGCACATCACCCTGTAGCCATCATCCAGCCTCCAAAATCGTCAGCTTAAGGCCTATCTATGCCCACTTGCACCCTCATTCACTTTCCTCTGCTTGTTTTTATTTATTTTTTGAGCATTTGAAATCAACTTTTACTTTGAGCTCTGATTTACATACCTAATAAAATGCACTCGTGTATATTTTGATGAAATTTGAGTATAATCACCACCACAATTGAATTATAGAATATTCCATCACTGAAAAAAAATCCCAGAACCTCATTCAGATCAATCTCCCATCAGCACCCCTAGGCAACCACTGATCTGCCTTCTGTCACTATAGATTATATTTGGTTTTTCTAGACTTATGTCCACAAGCAGCATGAAGTTTCCTCTGCGTTCATGTTTCCCTTTGAATTCTTTTTTTTAAATTATTTTTGGCTGTGCTGGGTCTTTGTTGCTATGCACAAGCTTCTCTCCAGTTGCGGAGAGCAGGGGCTACTCTCTAGTTGCAGTGCGTGGGCTTCTCATTGCGGTGGCGTCTCTTACTGCAGCGCAGGGGCTGTCGGGAACGGAGGCTCCAGGAGCTGCTGCGCCTGGACTCAGTAGTGCGGCTCACAGGCTTAGCTGCCCTTTGGCATGTGGGATCTTCCGGACCAGGGACTGAACCTGTGGCCCCTGCATTGCAAGGTGATTCTTAACCATTGCACCATTAAGGAAGCTCCCTTTATAGTCTTTTACGTATTTATAGTAGTAGTTATAAAGTGTTTTCTGCTAACTTTGACATATAGAATTTCTTTAAAAATTTTTTGTTGAAGTTTAGTTGATTGATAATGTTAAGCAACCTCTGCTATATAGCATAGTGATTCAGTTATACACACAGAGACAGTCTTTTATATATATATATGTTTTTCCATTATGGTTTAGCACAAGATAGTCAATATAGTTCCCTCTGATATACATTAGGACCTTGCTGTTTATCCATTCTATATGTAATAGTTTGCATCTACAAACCCCAAACTCCCACTCCATCTCGCTCCCTCCCTCCCTCCCCTTTGGCAACCACAAGTCTGTTCTGTGTCTATGAGTCTATTTCTGCTTTGTACACAGGTCCATTTGTGCCATTTTATTCTACGTATCAGTGATACCATATACTTGTCTTTCTCTTTCTGACTTAACTTCATTTAGTATCACCGTCTCTAGTTGCATCCAACGTTGCTGCAAATGGCATTTTTAGGGTTAATCGTGTTCAGTTGTACATATGTACAACATCTTCTTTATTCATTCATCTGTTTATAACAGTTTAGCTTGTTTCCGTGTTTTGGCTATTTTGAACAGTGCTGCTATGAAGGGATGCATTTTTTTTGTTTGTTTACTGGAATTATAGTTCCTTTACAATTTGTTTCTGCTGTACAGCAAAGTGACTCAGCCACACATATACTTTTATCCCATTTCCTTGGATTTCCTTTCCATTTAGATCACCAGAGAGTATTGAGTAGAGTTCCCAGTGCTATACAGTTGGTTCTCACTAATTATTTTTATATACAGTAAGGTATATATGCCAATCCCAATAATCCATCCAACCTGGCCCCCTTACCCCCTTGGTGTCCATACCTTTGTTCTCTACATTTGTGGGCCCCTATTTTTGCTTTGCAGTTAAGTTCTAAATCTATATACCATTTTCCAGATTTTATATATATGCACTAATATATGATATTTGTTTTTCTCTTTTTGACTCAGTTTACTTGGTATGACAGTCTCTAGGTCCATCCATCTCCCTGCACATGGCTCAATTTTGTTCCTTTTTATGGCTAATATTCCTTTGTCCATAGGTACCACATCTTCTTACCCATTCCTCTGTTGATGGACATTCAGGTTGCTTCCACATCCTGACTATGTAAATAGTGCTGCAGTGAACATTGGGGTGCACACATAATTAAATCTTTTTCAACTATAATTTTGTCCAGGTATATTCCCAGGGGTGTGAGTGCTGGATCTATGGTAATTCTATTTTTAGTTTTCTGAGAAATCTCCATATTGTTTTCCATAGTTGCTGTACCAACTCACATTCCCACAAACAGTGCAGAAAAGTTCCCTTTTCTCCACATCTTCTCCAGTATTTGCTATTTGTAGGCTTTTTAATGATGGCCATTCTGAGTGGTATGTGGTGGTACCTCATTGTAGTTTTGATTTGCATTTCTCTAATAGTGATATTGAGCATTTTATGACATACATATCATTTCTAGATCTTCTGGATCTGTTTCCAATGCCTGATTTTGTTGCTGGGTAGAAGTAACATTTTCCTTCTCCATATGTCTAGAAATGCTTGATTGGATGTGAGACGTCAGATGCTATTTGTTGAGCATCTGGATTTTGTTACCTTTATTTAACAGTGTTGGGTTTTATTCTGGCAAGTAGTTAATTTACTTCTGGATCAGACTGTTTCCTTGAGGTTTGTTTTTAAGCCTTGTTAGAGTGATTTTGGAGCTTTTACTCTAGAGTGATTTTAGTCTCACCATTAAGACAGAATATTTCTGTGTCTCTATGAAATTCTCTTAAGTGTTTAATGAGGTTTCTCTCACTTGTTAGGATGTAATTTGAATGTCTCCCGGTTCTGGGTGAGTCCTAGTAGCTGTTCGGTTTATAGCTCCCTGGTAATTGATTGCCCCTTAGCGTTCTTTACCAAGGTCATGTAGGCTTATGCTACACATCCATAGTTTAGTATTCATATAAAACTCAAGATCTCGTTCCAGATTTCTGGAGGTCTTTCTCAGCATAACTCCCTTCTCTCAAGTACTCCAACTTGCCCATTCCAGCCACCCCAGCTTCCCCACACTTGGAGCTCTGTCTCATCAACTCAACAAGAACGCTTTTTTTCCACTAAGGGATCTGCCTCCTAGCTTTGTGTACTGGGATATGTCTTCAGACAAAAAGCAAAAACAATTGTTGGGCTTCCTTCATTTTTTTCATTTCTTTTAGGGTTATAGTCTGTATTTATCTCCTATATTTTGACCAAGTGTCTAGTTATTAAAGTAAGAGATCTAGTCTAATACTATTTACTCTATCATTGGCCCAAACAGAAATCTCAGAAATCTTGAGTAGCAAACTTTTAAAAGAAAACTGAGTCTCTACCAAGGGTCACTGGTATTATATCCTTCTGTTTTCAATTCTTTTTATCTGTATAGAACCATCAGTATTTTAGGGTTGTGCCAGGGTTTCAACCTCTCTTATAGTATTTTGAAGCAAATCTAAGCCAGATATTATTTGTAAATATTTTATAAGTATAAGATGTACTCTTAAAACAGAGCCTATTTTAAAAATTACAACTCCATGATCATATCTAAAATATTCAACAATAATTCCTCCCCATCAAATATCCATTGTTCAAATATCCAATTAAATTTTAAATTTTTTGTTTTAAAAATCAGGATTCAAACAAGATTCACAAGTTGAAACTGTTGTGTCTTTTAAGACTTTTAAAATTTCCATGTTAATGCTCCATTTCTTTTGAAGAAGGTTGTTTTTCTCCTGTCGCATTTTCCACAGGGAAATATATTTTGTAGCAAAATAGTTTAATATGTAGTTTAACGTGTTCCTTTAATAAGTGCTTCCTATTAGTTGTTGGAGAGAGAAGTGACAGTTTACTACTGTAATTCATGTTGTTCTTCATTTTTTAAGTTCTATTTTTATCATCTTCTTCAAAGTGTTATTTTTTCAATTAATTCATTGGACATTTTTTGTTTTACTCTATGGTTCCATATAGTTTTCCTCTTGCTGTTATATGTACACCCTACATCTTTAACTTTCTCTAGTTAGTCAGCTTGCTTTTGGATTTGCAATTATTGAGCAAATCTCTCTGTCCAGATTTATCTACATGATACAGAGGAAGGGCATATGATACATTGAATACCCTGTTTACAGCATGGAATGCTTGCTGAAAGATCCCCAAGCAGACACGAAGGCCAAATAAATGCTGTACACATATTACAATTGTTTCTATGTGTGCATGCTTATTTGACCTTTGTGTGGAATATGTTGCTCTTTTAAGGTATGTTAGTTTCCCATTAGTTGCTTAGTACAGAATTAACAGGTTCAGTTTAAGAATCCAAGGGGCCTTTCTTAAGCTTCATCTGTGGTTTCAGGCCAACCCAGTGCATTGGAAGAGCCCTGGATTTTAATCAGAAACCCTGGGGTTAGGCTCTGGCTCTCATTCTGGCTTGCTAGTGAATCAGATAGTCATTGAAGAGATTGTCAAAGAAGCTCTGAGCACAGGGAAGACCTCTCTTCTCCAATCCAGGCAGATCTTCGGATGCAGATTCTCCTTGATAGCACATCATGAGTTTCTTCCCAAAGTGAGATGACTGAAGTGTAAAGAAGTCAAAGAATCAGCTGAAATTTATAAAGTTAGCAAAAGTGAAGCTGGCATTTTAATTCAAACAGTCTGATTCCAGAAGATCAAGCCCTGAGGCTTTGGAGTGGGAGCACTGACTCCAAGATCCTAGATGAAGAGAGAACTAACCCTGCTGCTGCTAAGTCGCTTCAGTCTGTCTGACTCTGTGCGACCCCACAGACGGCAGCCCACCAGGCTCCCCCGTCCCTGGGATTCTCCAGGCAAGAACACTGGAGTGGGTTGCCATTGCCTTCTCCAATGCATGAAAGTGAAAAGTGAAAGTGAAGTTGCTCAGTTGTATCCAACTCTTAGCCACCCCATGGACTGCAGCCTACCAGGCTCCTCCGTCCATGGGATTTTCCAGGCAAGAGTACTGGAGTGGGGTGCCATTGCCTTCTCCCAGAGAACTAACCCTAGGGAATATCAGATAGTGAGAACTCACACACAGGAAACCACTTGAATCTAAGACCTGGCATCACCCAACCGCCAGTAGCACCCTGTGCAGGATGCCTCATCCAAACAGCAAACAAAACAAAAATACAAACCCAGTCATCAGCAGACAGGAGTACCACCTGATTCAGCCTTGCCCATCAGAGGGAAAACAAACAAGCAAACAAAAACTCAGCACAAATCTCACCCTATACGAAGCTTGCCCAAACCACTGGATCAACCTTAGGAGGGCAGAAACCAAAAGGAAGAAAGAATTCAACCTTGAAGCCTGGGAAAAGGAGACCTCAAACACAATAAGTTAAAAAAAAATAATGAAAAGGCAGAGAACTACTACACAAATGAAGAAACAAACTGGAAACACAGAAGTCCAAATATATGAAGAGGAAATAGTCAAACTACCCAAGACTTGCTAACCTACAACTACCTGAACCTTTGTTTCCGTATCTTTAAAACAGGAATAATAGTACTTATTTTAAGCAACTCATGGGGCTATAGAAAAGGACTAGGTTGGTATTTGTAAAACTGCTTTACAGCAGTGCTGTCCAAAAGAAACGTAATGTGAGCCACAGAAGTAACTTAATTTTTCTAAGCCATGTTAAATAAAAGTAAGAAGAGTCTGGTAAATTTAACTTTAATTATATATTTTATTCAATTCAACATAAGCACAATACTATAATTTCAGCAAGTTTCCAATTTGGAAAAACTATTAAGGAGATAGTTCACATTCTTTTTTTTTTATGCTAAGGTTTTGAATCCAGCGTTAATACAACAGGTCTCAGTTTGGATGCTAAATTTTAATTTAGAATACCTAGATATGTATTTAGATTGCATAATATTTACAATTGAGTAAGTGGATGTATATCCCCCAATTTTCCCAAACTTAAAAAAGTTTTTCAGTAACTGAATCTAATACTGGTTTTTAAATTAAAATTAGTTAAAATTCCATAAAATTAGAAATGCCTTAGTCACATCAGCCACAGTTCAATGGCTTAACGGTCATGCATAGTTAGTGGCTATCATATTGGACAGTGCCACTGTATCAACTGTTGAGCTTTATGTATCTGACAGCTTTTACAGAAGTTCTTAAATCTCAGTTGGATGGCACACTATTTCTTTCACTTTGGGCCTCCACATTAGAGACATGAATTTCCTTTGCTTTGACCTCCAAAAGAATTTCCCAAGGAAAACCTCACAGCTTTCCCGACAGTTGGATAACAGATTGCTTCCATTTCAGTAATCAGAATTTATTTTGTCTAAGAGTCACTACACTTTCTGGGAAATAAATACATCTCTAAGAGCAGGGGGAAGATGACCAAAATAGACTGTTTTTAAAGAGCTGAGAAATCGATTCCTGGTAGTAATGCAATCTCGAATACACGAAACCATTAGTGCAAGGAGCCCACAACGAGGTCAGGATCTATTCTGAGCCATGGAGAATCGAGCTCCCAAGTGACTTCAGTGCATTACCAAGAGGAGACTGATTCCGGGTAAGGCCAAACCCATCATCTCAGGGTGAGGGGCATCACGTGGGGTCACCTCGGGTGTCTGGGATCTCCTGGCAGAGGTGAGTCAGGGCAATGGGGCAACAATGATGGACACTCTACCCCAAGCATCTTTTTTTTACATGAATTCATCACAGAATTTGATACCAAGGTATTTTTCTCTTCCTTCTTATTTGAGTAATAGACTAGAAATTCTTCACAGTTTTTCTTTGCTTCCACGGAGAATCTTTGATCTGAAAGAACCTACTGCATTCAGTAGATTGGACTGTTTAAATGAACATTTATCTAGCACTTACCATATCCCAAACATTGTTCTAAGCACTTTAATTCTTGCAACAAATTTATCAGATAGATTTATAACGCCCACTTTGCAGATGAGAAAACTGAGGCAGAGAAAGCTGAAATAACTTGCACAAGTGGTTCTGCTTGTAAGTGATGGGGAAAGGATAGGAACCCAGACAATCTAAGTTTCTGACCTATCCGTAAACCCCATAGTCCATGCAGTTACTGGATGTGTGTCAGAGGCTGGACTTCAAGCTCAGCCCAGAGTGCCAAGCCTTGCATCCAGTCACTAGGAATTCAGATGCTGCCTTCCCTCATTAACTGGTGAAATCAGAGGGAAGCTCAGAAACCTACCTGCCTCTATCAGTGTCCTGATCCTCTAAAACAAGTGTCCCCAACCTCCAGAATCTAATGTCTGATGACCAGAGGTGGAGCTGATAGAGATAAAATGCACAATGAATGTAACGTGCCTGAATCATCCTAAATCCCCCATTCCACCTCCCTGGTCTATGAAAAAATTTTCTTCCACGAAACCTGTCTCTCGTGCCAAAAGGATGGGGACCACTGCTCTAGAATGTCCTCCATCTCCACAGCCTCTAACACAATTCTACTCATCTTTTAAAGCTCAGCTCAAAACGCACCTTCTCCATGAAATCTCTACAGTCAAAACTACTCCCTTTCTCATCTCCCAGCCTCTTCCAGATTAATCTCTATTGTAGTTTTCTGTAAGTTGCCTTGACTTACAGAGCTCTCTCTCTCTTTTCCTTGGCTATGAGACCCCAGAGGATGGGAAGTTCATATTATTCATTTTTTTAAAGATTAAAAAAATTTAATTTGGTTGTTCTGGATCTTGTTGTTGTGTGGGCTTTTTCTAGTTGTGGAGAGTGGGGGCTACTCTTTGCTGCAGCATACAGGCTTCTTACCGTGATGGCTTCTCTTTTGTAGAGCAGGGGCTCTACACCTAGGGGCTTCAGTAATGGTGGCTCACATGGCTCCCAGGCTCTAGAGCGCAGCCCCAGTAGTCGTGGTGCATGGACTTAGTTGCTATGTAGCATGTAGGATCTTCCCAGACCATGGCTCGAACCTGTGTTCCCTGCCCTGGCAGGTGGATTCTTTACCACTGAGCCACCAGGAAAGCCTCATCTTATTCATTTTTGTATCCCCCACAGCACCTAGCATTTGCTTTCTAGCACTCCGTAAATATTCATTACTAATTCATCACTACTTCTATATTTCTAATTTGAATAGAAATATAATGTATTGAAATGGTATTGCAGTGGGTTTCAAGAAACTTGAATTCTAAACTTGCTTCTGTCACCAAATAGCTATATACATTTGGGTAATTCATTTTACCTCTCTGAGCCTTAGTTGTCTGTAATTGGATGAGATAATCTCTAAGGCCTCATGACATTTATGGAATGGGCTATTATTTGCTCTGAATTTATGGACACAAAAGGTTTTAAACAAGTCCCTGAAGGCTATTTCATATATTCTGCGATCACTCCAGGGCTACAGGGGTGAGGTGCTTCTAAACAGGATCACATGAGAGGGGTCAGCAGAAGCAGCCCCCTTGAGACAGGCCAAGTCTGACTGGTTGGTTGTGCTTTAAAATTTCAGCCTGGTTAAAAGCCTGGATCTTATAGGAAAGGACCCTACATAAAGTGGTGGACACAGTAGAAGATAGCTTCAGGAAATAGTAGAGAGGGTTCTGTCCTCAGTGTGCTTAATACGTGGTGTGATGGTATGAATCACTGGCTAGCTAGGCTTCCTTTGAGAACACCCTGGAAATAGCATGCAGATAAGAGGTATGCACAGACAGGTGATAAGGCCATCGGAAAGCAGAAGATAACAAGTGTTGGTGAGAATGCAGAGAAACTGGGAACCATTTATGCTGTTGGTAAGAACATAAAATGATATGGCTACTATGGAGAGCAGTATCATAGTTCCTCTAAAAATTAAAAATAAGACCACCATATGATCCAGCAATCCCACTTTTGGGTATATACCCCCCCACCACCAAATTCAAATCAGGATTTTGAAGAAATACCTGTACTCTGATGTTCACTGCAATGCTACTCCCAACAGCTAAGATATCAAAATACCCCCAATGAATGGATCAAGAAATTAGGTATATACACACAATGAAATATCATCCAGCCTTTTTAAAAAGGGAATCTTGCTATTTTGGACAACAGGGATGAACCCAGAGGACAGTATGCTAAGTGAAATAAACCAGTTACAGAAGGACAAACACTACCTGTTATCATGTATGTGAGAAATGTAAAACAAATTCATAGAAGCAGAGGATAGAATGGTGGTGACTAGGGCCTGAGGGATGGGACAAATAGGGAATTGTTGTTCAATTGGTATAGAGTTTCAGTAACACAAGATGAATGTGCTCTGAGGATGTGTTATATAATATCATCCCTAGACTTATAACTACTGTATTGTACACTGACATTTTGTTAAGAGAGCTATCTCAAGTGTTCTGATAAAAAAAAAAGACACAAGGAAACTTTTGGAGTGATGGATATGGTGGTGGTATCCTAGGCGTTTTGGGCATATGACCAAACTCACCAAATTGTATATGTTAAATATATCTAGGGTTTTTGTGTATCAATTATTATTATTATTAGCAAGGAAACCTTAAAAAGTCATTTATAATCTTTGCAACCTAAAAATAAAAATGGTTTTCAAACCTTAAAAAGGAAAAGATTGGGTCTGGCTAGATACCCCACTTACAGCTAACATTTAAGAACAAAGAAGGCTAAAAGGCAGGAAACAGTGGGATTGGGAGATGAAATATTTGCCTGGGCCAAATAGTTTCAAAGTTCCTAAACGTCAAATACAAATTTCTAAGGAACAAAATGTTAGATTTTAAGTTTATGTATTAAAAAAAATTTTTTTGGCTGCATTGGGGCTTAGTTGCGGCCCCATATCTGTGATCTTTGTTGCAGCATGAGACAGCTTTAGTTGCAGATGTGAACTTTTAGTTGCAGCATGTGGGATCTAGTTCCCTGATTGAGGATTGAACCCGAGCCTCCTGCATTGGAAGCTAGAAGTCTGAGCCACTGGACTACCAGGGAAATCTCAAGTATATGTATCTTAAAATCACTTATTAGTGACTTATACTGGTTATCAGAGCCATAAAACAGTGACTGGTCTCACATCCTGGATAAAGAAAGGCAGAGAAGTTTTTGTTTTCATTCCACGCACACACACCCCCCCCCGGCATGTGGGCTCTCAACTCCTGTCTTTACTCAGCACTTGGAACTTGGAAGGTGAATCACTTGACCTTGCTGGATCTTTGTGGCAGCTTCTGTAAAACGAAGGGCTTTATTGTAAAGATCCCTAACATCCCTTTTAGCTGGACAAAAGGTTGGTGACGTATTTTCCTCCACTAGACTATGTGTCATTCAGTTGCTAAATTGTGTCTGACTCATTGTGACCCAATGGACTGCAGCATGCCAGGCTTCCCTGTCCTTCACTATCTCCTGGAGTTTGCTCAGACTCATGTCCATTGAGTTGATGATGCTGTCCAACCACCTCATCCTCTGTCATTCCCTTCTCCTTCTGCCTTCAGTCTTTCCCAATATCAGGGTCTTTTCCAATGAGTTGGCTCTTGGCATCAGATGGCCAAAGTATTGAAGGTTTAGCAACAGTTCCTTCCAATGAATATTCAGGGTTGATTTCCTTTAGGATTGACTGATTTGATCTCCTTGCAGTCCAAGAGACTCTCGAGTCTCTTCTCTCTAGCACCACAGTTCAAAAGCATCACTAGACCATAAACCCCTGGAAGGCCAGGATGTGCTTTACGTATCTCTTTAGAGCCAGGCGCCAGCAAAGTTCCTGACATGTACTGGGGACTCAATCAGTGCTGGTTGAATTGAACTGAATTGAATATAATAAGTGAGGAGGCATGAAGTGAGAACCAGAAAGTTAATTTTAAAAATGGAAGCAAGCTTTTCCTTCTCTCTGTGGACAAAAGCTGGGAAGAGACCATTTTGGTAACAGGTAAAACCCAGAGTGAAGAAGAGTGAAAGTTACACCCCATCAGCTGGGCAACAGAGACCCCTGGGGTAGACAAATATTTGGAGAAAGGTTATTGATTATAAAGTAAGATTGCTGATAAATCACAAAGAATAAATATAACCAAAATAGGTATATAAAATTAAGCCTTGCTATTGGGCTTCTAAGAATCCGCCTGCAATGTGGGAGACCTGGGTTCGATCCCTGGGTTGGGAAGATTCCCTGGAGAAGGGAAAGGCTATGTACTCCAGCATTCTGGCCTGGAGAATCCCACGGACTGTATAGTCTATGGGGTCACAAAAAGTTGGACACGACTGAACGACTTTTACTTTTTACTTTCACACTGCAGCCAAGTATAGCAAAGTTGGATCTGATGTGAAGAGCCAACTCACTAAAAAGATCCTGATGTTGGGAAAAATTAAAAGTAAAAGGAGAAGGGAGCAGCAGAGGATAAGATGGTTAGATAGCATCACTGAGTCAATGGACATGAATTTGATGAAATTCCAGGATATAATGAAGGATAGGGAAGCCTAGCATGGTGTAATCCATGGGATTGCAAAGAGTCGAAGTAATTTAGCAAGTGATCAACAATACAATAATCCCTTAAAAATTAGTGGAAAAGCTTTCAAATTGTTGCTTAGATTCTCAAGATGTTCATAATTATTTTTCAGTAGGTAATGCGTGCACAGGGGATCCAATTTAAAAGATTTTAAAAGCTATTATTAGCAGAATCGATTTTATCTTTTTATAGGCCATTAGCTACTTGGATAAAAAGTTTACTTTGTGTTTAAAGCAACCTCTGAGTGGAAATGCCAGTTAGCCCTTCTGATACTGTACTACCAGGGGCTGAAATGCAGACCCTTCCATACAGCTGTGGAGTTGGCTGGCAGGTGAGACGTGGGCATCGAGATGCTGAGTAAGGCAAGAGTGACAGTGTTATCCCATCATACAGAATGGGTACCTGAGGCCTAGAAAGAAGATACTTTGCACAAGATCACTTAGGCACTGGTGGGGGACTTCCTGGTGGTCCAGTGGTTAAGAATCCGCCTTGCAAGGCAGAGGTCAGGGGTTTGGTCCCTGGTCAGGGAACTAAGATCCCATATGCCACAGGGCAACCAAGCTTGTGTACTGCATCTAAGATCTAGCTGGGAAAGGCAGCTAGCCTCATTCTGCTGCTTCATTAGGTGCTTTATCTACCTTCTTGTCTTCCAGCCCAGGGCACTTTCTTGGGACATGCACTGCCCAGCCCTCCTACTAAATTGTCCAGGAGACTTGGATCCTTCGTTCCCTTTGGAGAGGAGTTTTAGGGCTCTACAGCACTGAAACTGGGCTCTTGCAGCCCAGCGCAGTCCAGATGGACGTGCACTGCCATCCTGGGGTCAGGACAGGCTCAGCGCCTACCTGCAGAGGCAAGAAGTCGCCTCTGACAGATGCTTATGACAGTTTCAGGGCTCAGCCAGGTTCTCTTCAGAGAGGAGAGCACGTTGGGATCTCGGGTTCCAAACAGGTCGTATTTCCTCATGTTGACTGAATTCTCTCCATCACAGACTTCATCTCTGGGTCCCCGGAAGAGGGACTTGCTAGCTCAAGAATGTGCCCAGTTGAACTTGATTTACTCTTCATAGAAGACTCAGAAAAGAAATTGACTTTTTATCCATTCTCTGCTCGAAGCCATCAACAGAATCATGAAATCGTTTCCAGATCAGACACTGAGGTTCTTCCCAAAGGGTGTCACCATGAATCAACATTCAGCTCTATCGCCTTCCTCTCCCATGGTGCAGAAGCCAGGCGGGCGGGTTTCCCTCCTCTCTTTGCGAGCATCATGGCCATTACAGGACTCTGATCTCTTCTGTGAGCTGCTGTCTTCACGACACTCCACGCCCCAGGATCTGGTCCACCTGCACGGGAGGAGGAAACAAACCTGAAACACAGGTGTAGGGACTGTCCTGCTGTGTCCAAATGAGAGACTGTAAAGACAGTGTGACGGGGGCAAGTTTTGAAGTTGTAATTCTGCAGAAAGGCAAGTCCCCCAGGAGGCCTGGTCTACATCCCGAACTTCTCTCTCCCTCTGCAGCAGAACCACCTCCACGCACTGAATACATTGTCTTTATTGTGAGGGCTCCCGCCTTGCTCCAATCAACATGTTACTTTAACTCCTTTAAGATGAACTTGTTAGAAGTGTCTCCACTGCCATGTGTTTTTAACTTCCTCTGATTAATTACAGAACTTGGAAATGTGTGCGTGTGTTTCAGACGCTGTGCTGTGGGTGATTGTGGTGCTGAGCAAGTTCACTGCTTCAGTGTTTAATGCTGAACTATTTTCTACTCTTCAGGTAGATGGGGAGAAGGGGCTTTGTGTAACCATGAGTGTGTATTTTCATCTCTACTACTTTGTGCCCTGTATTGCTAACCTACTTGACTTCCTCCACCTTCAGCCAGGTAGAAAAGTGGAAAGAGGCCAAGACACGGTGAGGGGGTGGTGGTGGGATTCATTGCTATTTAGGCAAGTAGTGAAAGGAGGCATTACTACACTGTCCAGGAGACTAGGATCCTTCGTTCCCTTTGGAAAGGAAAGTTTTAGGGCTCTGTGCAACAGTGATTTATCATAGATGGCAAAAATACTGGGTTGCCCAAAAGTTCACTGAGGTTTGTCCATAAGATGTTATGGAAACACCTGAACAAATTTTTTGGCTAATCCACTATCTGCTGTTCAGTGCACTGCTAAGCTCACTGCCTGCCTGTTCTTCAGAGTTAATGGAAAGGCCAGTGTACCGTGGCCAACTGAGCCTACGTTTAGGTGTTTCTCCAGTTCCCTAAATACCCATTTTCTGTCTGGCCTCCAGACGGCTAATCTAATCTACTTTATTTTGCTTCTCATAATTTCATTATCGGATGTAACCCTGTCCCAAAGTCTGGGCCTGTCGCGCTCGTGAAGCTTCTCTAATCCCCTTTTATAGTTTGTTCATTGATTCATTTACCCAATAAGTATTTGTTATCTCTGTGCTGGTCACTGGGTATCCGAGGATGTAAAAGAGAAATATTTGCCCTTCATACCTTTGAAGTGTATTGTCCAACCTCAAAGTTGTTTGTGGAACAAGAATTGCACACATGATGAGTGTGGTACTGACATACAGGGGGCTAAGGGAACACATGGTGCGTGTGTGTTCAGTACTGCAGGCGTGTCTGACTCTGCGACCCCACGGACTGCAGCCCGCCAGGCTCCTCTGTCCATGGGATTCTCTAGGCGTGAATACTGAAGTGGGTTTCCATGCTCTTCTCCAAGGGATCTTCCCGACCCAGGGATCACACCGATGTCTCTTACACAGATTGCAAACGTGTAGAGTGTGGTACTGATATGTAGGGGCCTAGGGGGCAAAGAGTCCAAAATGCAGTACTTGGATGCAGTCTCAAAAATTACAGAATGATCTCTGTTCGTTTCCAAAGCAAACTATTCAATATCACAGTAATCCAAGTCTATGCCCTGACAAGTAATGCTGAAGAAGCTGAAGTTGAACGGTTCTATGAAGACCTACAAGACCTTTTAGAACTAACCCCGCAAAAGATATCTTTTTTCATTATAGGGCACTGGAATGCAAAAGTAGGAAGACAAGAAACACCTGGAGTAACAGGCAAATTTGGCCTTGGAATACAGAATGAAGTAGGGGAAAGGCTAATAGAGTTTTCCCAAGAGAATGCACTGGTCATAGCAAACACCCTCTTCCAACAACACAAGAGAAGACTCTACACATGGACATCACCAGATGGTCAACATTGAAATCAGACTGATTATATTTGTTGCAGCCAAAGATGAACAAGCTATATACAGTCAGCAAAAACAAGACCAGGAGCTGACTGTGGCTCAGATCATGAACTCCTTATTGCCAAATTCAGACTTAAATTGAAGAAAGTAGGGAAAACTACTAGACCATTCAAGTATGACCTGAATCAAATCCCTTATGACTATAGAGTGGAAGTGAGAAATAGATTTAAGGGACTAGATCTGATAGAATGCCTGATGAACTATGGATGGAGGTTCATGACATTCTACAGGAGATAGGAATCAAGAACATCCTCAAGAAAAAGAAATGCAAAAAAGCAAAATGGCTGTCTGGGGAGGCCTTACGAATAGCTGTGAAAAGAAGAGAAGTGAAAAGCAAAGGAGAAAAGGAAAGATATAAGCATCTGAATGTTAAATTCCAAAGAATAGCAAGGAGATAAGAAGGCTTCCTCAGTGATCAATGCAAACAAATAGAGGAAAATAACAGAATGGGAAAGAGTAGAGATCTCTTCAAGAAAATTAGAGATATGAAGGGAATATTTCATGCAAAGATGGGCTTGATAAAGGACTGCATTGGTATAGACCTAACAGAAGCAGAAGATATTAAGAAGAGGTGGCAATGATACCCAGAAGAACTGTACAAAAAGATCTTCACAACCCAGATAATCATGATGGTGTGATCACTCACCTGGAGCCAGACATCCTGGAATGTGAAGTCAAGTGGGCCTTAGAAAGCATCACTATGAACAAAGCTAGTGGAATTCCAGTAGAGCTATTTCAAATCCTGAAAGATGATGCTGTGAAAGTGCTGCACTCAATATGCCAGCAAATTTGGAAAACCCAGCAATGGCCACAGGACTGGAAAAGGTCAGTTTTCCTTCCAATGCCAAAGAATGCTCAAACTACTGCACAGTTGCACTCATCTAACATGATAGTAAAGTAATGCTCAAAATTCTCCAAGCCAGGCTTCAACAGTACATGAACCATGAACTTCCAGATGTTCAAGCTGGTTTTAGAAAAGGCAGAGGAACCAGAGATCAAATTGCCAACATCCACTGGATCATGGAAAAAGGAAGTGAGTTCCAGAAAAACATCTATTTCTGCTTTATTGACTATGCCAAAGCTTTGACTGTGTGGATCCCTATAAACTGTGGAAAATTCTGTAAGAGATGGGAATCCCAGACCACCTGACCTGCCTCTTGAGAAATCTGTATGAAGGTCAGGAAGCAACAGTTAGAACTGGACATGGAACAACAGACTGGTTCCAAATAGGAAAAGGAATACATCAAGGCTGTATATTGTCACCCTGCTTATTTAACTTCTATGCAGAGTACATTATGTGAAATGCCAGGCTGGGTGAAGCACAAGGCGGGATCAAGATTGCCAGGTGAAATACAATAACCTCAGATATGCAGATGACCCCACTCTTATGGCAGAAAGTGAAGAGGAACTAAAAAGCCTCTTGATGAAAATGAAAGTGGAGAGTGAAAAAGCTGGCTTAAAGCTCAACATTCAGAAAACGAAGATCATGGCATCAAGTCCCATCACTTCATGGGAAATAGATGGGGAAACAGTGGAAACAGTGTCAAACTTTACTTTGGGGGGTCTCTGAAATCACTGCAGATGGTGACTGCAGCCATGAAATTAAAAGACACTTACTCCTTGGAAGGAAAGTTATGACCAACCTAGATAGCATATTCAAAAGCAGAGACATTACTTTGCCAACAAAGTTCCGTCTAGTCAAGGCTATAGTTTTCCCAGTAGTCATGTATGGATGTGAGAGTTGGACTGTGAAGAAAGCTGAGCACTGAAAAATTGATGCCTTTGAACTGTAGTGCTGGAGAAGACTCTTGAGAGTCCCTAGGACTGCAAGGAGATCCAACTAGCCCATTCTAAAGGAGATCTTTCCTGGGTGTTTTTGGAGGGACTGATGCTAAAGCTGAAACTCCAATACCTTGGCTACCTCATGCAAAGAGTTGACTCATTGCAAAATACTGTGATCCTGGGAGGGATTGGGGGCTGGAGGAGAAGGGGACGACAGAGGATGAGATGGCTGGATGGCATCACTGACTCAATGGACATGAGTTTTAGTGAACTCTGGCAGTTGGTGATGGACAGGGAGGCCTGACGTGCTGCAATTCATGGGGTCACAAAGAGTCAGACATGACTGAGTGACTGAACTGAACTAAACTGAACTGAGGGGTCAAATAGATGGGGAAACAGTGGAAACAGTGGCTGACTTTATTTTTCTGGCTCAAAAACCACTGTAATGGTGATTGCAGCCATGAAATTAAAAGACACTTGCTCCTTGGAAGGAAAGTTATGACCAACCTAGACAGCATTTTTAAAAGCAGAGACATTAGTTTGCCAACAAAGGTTCATCTAGTCAAGGCTATGGTTTTTCCAGTGGTCATGTATGGATGTGAGAGTTGGACTGTGAAGAAAGCTGAGTGCCAAAGAACTGATGCTTTTGAACTGTGGTGTTGGAGAAGACTCTTGAGAGTCCCTTGGACTGGAAGGAGACCCAACCAGTTCATCCTAAAGGAGATCAGTCCTGGGTGTTCATTGGAGGGACTAATGTTGAAGCCGAAGCTCCAATACTTTGGCCACCTGATGTGGAGAGCTGACTCATTTGAAAATACTCTGATTGTGGGAAAGATTGAGGGCAGGAAGAGAAGGGGACAACAGAGGATTAGATAGTTGGATTGCATCACCAACACAATGGACATGCTTTTGGGTGGACTCCGGGAGTTGGTGAGGGACAGGGAGGCCTGGCCTGCTACAGTTCATGGGGTCACAGAGAGTCGGACATGACTGAGCGACTGAACTGAACTGAAGAGGGACACATTGGAAGATCCTTAATCCAAAAATACAGATGAGTCAGGAATGGCCCCCTGAGAAGATCCCATTTATCTTAAAAGAAAAGGATGAACTCAGAAGAGTGCTGGTAGATAGGAGTCACGTGTGTGAAAGTTTTGAGGTAGAAAGGAGAAAGTGTATTGAAGGTAACAGAAGGCCGGTGTGGTTAGGATAGAATAATAGCCAGCATTAATTTGGCATTTGATATACCAGGCCATGTTCAAAGCAGTTGACACATTTTAATTTTTTTTTTTAACCTTCACATTAAGTCTATGATAAAGTAATTGAGAACACAGAGGAGTTAAGTAACTTTCCCAGGGTCACACAGCTAGGACATAACATAAGTGGGATATGAACCAAGACAGCCTGGCTCCAATCCCTGCCCTCTGAACACAGCATCAAACTTCAGAGATAGCATAGGAAGGGCAGATGAGGACCATATCCCACAATTCAGGAAGAGGAGACAGAAGATTGCAAGTCAATTTAGACCACACTGAAAGTTCAATACAGCACCTAGGTCTGCTAGATACTAATTTCAGTCCTTTTCTCCATATGGAAAATGGGGAATCCACTGAGACTCTAGAGTTCCCAGGTGGCCTAGTGGTAAAGAATCAGCCTGCCAATGCAGGTGATGTAAGAAAGGTGGCTTCGCTCCCTGGCTCAGGAAGATCCCCTGGAGTAGGAAACGGCAACCTACTCCAGTATTCTTGCCTGGAAAATTCTATGGACAGAGGAGCCTGGTGGGCTACAGTCCATGGGGTCACAAGGAGTCTGACACAACTGAGCATCCACACACTGAGAATCCAGCTCCAAGTTACACACTGGAGAAATATAGGAAGCAGTCAAATTAGCTCTAAGGGCTAATAAGTCCCTTCCCCAATAACTCTGAGGTAAAGACGAGATTTGTATGGAATGGAGAGCTGAAGGATTCACACAGCAAGGTGTACTTGAAGTGGCCTGCAGGAATCATTAGGGTCTAGACTAAAAAACCAATGGAATGGTTGTCCATGCCTTTTAATTCTTTTGGTTTTTTTCAGCATGAACTTATCATGTATCTTCTCCCTGCCTGATTTTCTGCTAGAAGCTGAAGCTATGGCTGTGAATTGGACAAGTAATATAGAAACCAGCATGAGTAAGGAGGTGCATGTGAGAAAGTCTGTAACTGTGGGTGACAAAGAAGAAACTAGCTGGCACCCGAGGGTCATGGGGAAAGTTAATTGGAGCTGGGCTTCGGAGATGGGAAATGAGGACAGGGAGATAAAGCAAGTGTTTGTTCAAGGTTCTATCAGTGTTGAATGGGATTTTTCTTCCTAACTGATAATGAGAAGCCATCGCTAGTTCTTGGGTAGGAAAGAAAAACAATTTGTTTCTAGAATGCTTTGTCTAGCAGCTCTGCACAGGCCACACTGGACAGCAAGGAGACCCAAATGTTAGTACAGTGTTAGGGTGGGTAGGAGAAGCGAGGAACAGAGAAGTAGATCTGAATGCCATTTGCTGTTTCTAACGTTTTTTTGAATGATTTGTTTGAAGTAGAGCTGATTTACAATATTTTATTAGTTTCAGGTGTGTACCACATAGTGATTCAATAATTTTGTAGATTACACTCCATTTAAAGTTATAAATATTGGCTATATTCCTGGTTCTATAAAACATATCTTTGTAGCTTATTTATCCTACACAGAGCAGTTGGGATCTGTTAATTTCCTGCCCCTATCTCGCCCCTCCCTCCCCTACCCCATTTACTTAAGATGGTCTTTTAAAAACTACCTTATTTTTATAGTTGAGAATAGTTGGTTAACAATGTTGTGTTAGTTTCAGGTGTACAGCAAAGCAATTCAGTTAGACATGTATCTGTTCTTTTTCAAGATCTTTCCTCATTTAGGTTTTTTAAAATATTGGGTAGAGTTCCCTGTGTTGTACAGAAGGTCCTTGTTGATCTATTTTATATACAGTAAGTGTGCAGATGTTAATTCCTAATTTATCCCTTCTCCCCTACCTTTTCCCTTTGGTAACTCTAAAGTTTGTTTTTGAATTCACTGAGTCTGTTCCTGTTTTGTAAATAACTTCATTTGTATCATTTCTTAGATTCCACACATAAGTGATATCACATGATATGTCTTTGTCTGACTTCACTTAGTCTGATACTCTCTAGGTTCATCCGTGGTGCTGCAAATGGCATTATTTCATTTGTATGACTGAGTAATATTCCATTGTATATACATACCACATCTTCATCCATTCATGGGTCAATGGATTTAGGCTGTTTCCATGTCTTGGCTACTGTAAATAGTGCTGCTCTGAACATTAGGGTGCATGTATCTTTTTGAATTAGAATTTTCATCTTTTCTGGATATATGCCCAAGAGTGGGATTGCAGGATAATACGGTAACTCTATTTTTAGTTTAAGGAACCTCCATATTGTTCTCCATAGTGGCTGTACCAACTTATACTCCTACCAACAGTGTAGTAGGGCTCCCTTTTCTCCACGCTCTCTAGCATCTATCGTTTGTAGACTTGTTGATGATGGCCATTCTGACTGTGTAAGGTGAGATACCGCACTGCTGTTTTGACTTGCACTTCTGTAATAATTAGTGACCTGAGTATCTTTTCATGTGCTTTTTGGCCTTCTGTATGTCTTTGGAGAAATGTCTGTTTAGATCTTCTGCCCGTTTTTGATTGGGTTGCCTGTTAAATACCATTTCCTCTTATTTCTCACTTTTCTTACATACTCTTTAAAATTGTAGATTAGGTTGTCCTCTCATACTTGAAAATCAAGGTTAAACCAGCTTCTCTTGGTCTCTAAAAGTAGATGAGATTTCTAGTTGATAGCTCGGATCAGTTTTATTAACCCAAAACTACCTCTCAACTTGGCACCTCTTCAGCCAGAAACAAACATATTATTCACCCTGGATTGTCCTGAAAGGGGTAAGAGAAATGAGTGTAATTTAAGGAGACGGTCCTTAATTAAAGGAGCCACTTGGTAAACTTCAATGGCTGCCTTGTTTTGGCTAGGCAATTTTTAAAATTTTAATATACTTTTCCAAATCTTCTTGTTTGTTGGAGAGTTTATCATAGTTGGCTTTTACCTGGTAATTTTTATTTAATCTGTGCCGGATGCTGTGTCGGGTTGACCGGATTTCAGGGTAGGCATTGTATCCTACTGCCAAAGCATGAATGCAGCCCGTTGTGTGGTGAGTTCTCAGTGTGACACACAGTACCCAGGATTTCAGTGCAGCCAGAGGGGTGAATGGGGTTGATTTTTTTATTTGTATGCACAAAGTCTCCCTCCTCCAGCTACCCCTCTGAGTGGGCTTTCCTCCACTCCACATGTATATTTTCACTATTAATCTAATGTCACATATTTTGTTGGTTACCATTATATATGTGTGGGCAGAGATGCTGTAGCAATGAGTGACTGGTGCATGTAGTCAAACAGATCAGTCCAGAATGATCGTATGATATTAGTGAACACCCTGCATCACCACTTACCACTTGCAGAGCTGAGGAGTGTGTGTGTGTGTGTGTATACACATACACACACACAAAATCTGGTTTTGCCCCCAACATTTTTTCCCCTGTGGCATTGCAGAACTCTGGAACCGAAAGGAATTTACAGATGGGAAAGTTTATCTGCATTATTTAAAGACAATGAAACTGAGGCCTAGACAGGAAAGGGGCCAGATGCCACAGGCCACAGAGCTAGTAAGGAAGTTCAGGGATTGGAATACAGATTTCCTGATCCTGGCCTCTCTGTGTATCTCACCATGTTAAATCCTCATACTTGATTCTTAAAGAAACATGGATCTACAAGACTGGAGACCCATGTGAAAAAGCACATGAAAAGATACTCAACATCACTAATTAGAGAACTGCAACTTCCCTGGTGGCTCAGATGGTAAAAGCGTCTGCCTACAATGCAGGAGACCTGGGTTCGATCCCTGGGTTGGGAAGATCCTCTGGAAAAGGAAATGACAACCCACTTCAGTATTCTTGCCTGGAAAATTCCATGGATAGAGGAGACTGGTAAGCTACAGTCCATGGAGTCGCAAAGAGTCAGACGTGACTGAGCGACTTCACTTCACTTTGCAAATCAAAACTACAGTGAGGTATCACCTTACACTAGTCAGAATGGCCATCATCAAAAAGTCTACAAATGATAAATGCTGGAGAGGATGTGGAGAAAAGGGAACTCTCCTACACTCTTGATGACTTACAGTGTTGAAAAAAAAACAAACCCATTAATTTAGAAGTTATCTGCAAAGATATGCCTTGAACTCAGGTCTTTGGACTTCCAGACTAGAGCCATTTAACCGTTCTGTGGTAGAGGTATTGAATGCTGTTTAGACGTACTTGGAAATGTAGAGGTATAATGAAAATAGTTTTAAAAATTCCCTCAACCCTATACCCTGTAGTTCTTGGCCTCTTCAAGCCCTGACCTCATCATCTGATTGCTGTCTATATTTTTCTTATACATGTTGAGGAACTGTAGAGAAGTAGCTTAGAGTGTGCTGATATTACAATGCTTCCAGTCAACAGAGTTAATTACTTCAAACGTGCAGCTTAAGTGTAGCCATTGAATCAGATCAGAATCAGTTCCTGGAAATCAGGCCTTGATAATGAGAACTTTGCAAGGCAAGAGCCACAGTGAAGGGAAGCAGCCCAGTGGGGTTCTAATATCTTGGTACCACATTGCCCCCATCAGGGTTGACTGGAAAGGAAGTGGGTATCTTGTCCTACCCTCTGGCCTGCTTATTAGAGAAGCCCCCTAGTATTTCCAAGCAGGAGCTGCACAGGGCTGCCCGCTTCAGATTCCTGTCCCCACCTGTCTTTCCATGGCAACCCTCTGTATGCTGGACTGTTCCCTACCTAACCACAGTACCCCCTCTTCCACCCCCTGCTAGCCTGTTGTGGGTTCCAGCTCTATCTTCTGCTCTCCTTTGTGATGGTCAGGGGACTCACTCACTGGTCTATTTGAGGACATTACTGTTAAAATACGGAGAATTTATCATTTGTGGGATCTGCAACTCTGTCAGTCAGCTAGGGCTGCCATAACCATACATAATTCTATAGACTGGGTGACTTAAACAAAAGAAATTTGTTTTCCCATAGTTCTGGAGGCTGAGAGTCCAAGATCAAGGTGCCGGCAGGGTGGACTTATCCTGGGGGTTCTCCCTTTAACTTGCAGAAGCTCCCTTCTTGTGGTATCTTTACATGGTCCAGTTTTCTCTGTGCACAGGCATCCCTGGTATCTGTCTCCTCTTATAAGAACACCAGTCATATTGGATTAGGGCCTGGCTCTTATGACCTCATTTAACCTTAGTTGCCTCCCTAAAGCTCTCATCTCCCAATACAGCCATATTGGGGATTAAGTGATATAACCTGTGAATTTTGAAGAGGCAAGACTGAGTCCATAACAGGACCATAGGTAGGTTCCTCTCTAATAGAGATGTCCACAGCCTTATCTCAGAGCAGTAACTCTCTGACAGCAACTGTGTATGTCATCTGCATAGGCAAATGAGGAATGTGATTTGGACAGAGACCTGTACCCCTGTATACACATCTCCCAGGCTGCCTACAAATAAAGCCAGATCTGAACAACTAAAGATCTGCATTCCAAATCTCCAGGTGATAGATAGGTTGAATGATAAAACCTCCTGCCCAGGTGCCATTTTCAGTAGGCTCAGAGAAATACCAAAGGGATGCGCCCGTAGTCCTCACCAGTTAGCCAGTTCAATTTGTTTGATGACTTGGATTTCATTTTAATTATTTTATTTTGGAATGTAGGAAGATATATTGTATATGGATTAGTTATATATAAATGTGAGTGTTATGTATGTATGGAAATATGTTTTTTCACTCTAAGCTTTGAGAAGGTTACAGAAAGCTCATATGTTAGACTAGATGCTAGAGACCAAGGTCACCATAGTCAAGGGTATCACTGTGCATCGTGAGGCCAATGCCTACGCCAGTGAGCCAGGCATCTGCATTAGGCACCGATAATAATGATAATAGTTAACTGTGAACAAACCATGGTTTTTACCTGTCTTCACTGTGATTCTGTGAGGGTGGTGTTCTGTTATTCCCACCGTATAAAATGGGAACTGGGGCATACTTTGCTCACGGTCAGACAACTAAGTGTGGAAGGAGTACCTATCTGATAATGAAATGCAGGTATTTGTGCTCACTCTGAACAAAACACAAATACTTAGTGATGAAAAACAGGGTGAGGAACTTGCCTGGCGGGGCTGGATTCCATCCCTGGTTTGACAGGTAAGATCCCACATGCCCCAGTAATACCTCCCCCCCACCAAATATAAATATAAACATAAAACAGAAGCAATATTGTAAAAACTCAATAAACACTTTTTTAAAAGAGAAAAGCAGGGATAATCCATGGGGTCTCAGTGTTACAGCATTTGAAAGATTGAGGTGATTGGTTGGAGGATGAGTTGCTGGAGAAACCCCAATCAAAGAGATGTGACCTGAGCCAAACCTTGAAACATAAGTAAAATTCAGAGAGGAACAGAGGTGGGGAAAGAGAGTATTGAAAACCGGAAGCACGTGCTAAGTCGCTTCAGTCGTGTCGAACTCTCTGCGATGCCATGGACTGCAGCCCACCAGGCTCCTCTGGTCCATGGGATTCTCCAGGCAAGAATATTGGAGTGGGTTGCCATTTCCTTCTCCAGGGTATCTTCCTGACCCAGGGATCATACCTGAGTCTCCTTTGGCTCCTGAATTGCAGGCAGATTCCTTACCATTGAGCCACTGAGGAAGAACTAGAGGCAGAAATGGCAAATTGAGTGGAGAGAACGAGAAAACTTTTGACAAGACTTTATCTGAAGGTTTGGATATACGAATGAAGAGAGGCTGTGTACCTATTTGACAAGACAGGCTCTGGACTCCACCTTGAAGGGAAAGCAAAGCTTGTGTTGAATCTCAGAGTGGGTTGGCTCTAGACAGGTCAGTTTTCACAGACAGCAGTTCACCTGCATCCGAGAAGTGAGCTTTTAGTCAATACGTGGGAACTTGTCTATTGAAACTATTTTAATAACAAATAGCCACTAGCCCTTCTGCTTACTGAAAAATAATAATTAAATGTCAGGAACGTAAAAAAATATTTCTGTAGCTTTTTGTAGCTTTGCTTTTTCATGGGTGCAGATGGGCTTGAATGGAATTGTTTATTTGTGCCACAGTCTGAGTGCGAGTGTGAACCAGAAAAAAATTTCTACACAAGCATTCTTCTTACATTCTCAGCAAAAAAACATGCTTCACGTTGTCAGTTCAGATTTTGAGACTCCCATGACACAGGCTCAGTTACCTTGAAGTCACTAAATTCTCATCCATTAGATGAAGGTGTATATGAAGATGACCTCAGAATTCATTATTTTCCAACATATGTGTCTTCTTTCTTCATGGATTTCCATGAGCCACCACTTCAGTTATGTCAGTGGAGGTATCCGTATGTTTCCAACCAAAGGCAGCTTCTTACATGTTTCTGGATTTTTTTATATAGTTCTAAATGCTCACATTGCCTTTCTCCTCTAAACTAAATTTCTCTTCTCTTAGGAGATGAAGTAATAGAGAACAGAGGACTTTGGTGAGAACTTTTGTTACACAGTAATTTTACATTTAAGAAATTGTTTCACAGAGATGGTATCAGAAGTAACAGGAATAAGTTGTTGTGGAAGTGAGGATATTACCACCATGATGTTGGATGTGAGGATAGTAGACAGCCAGGGGAGAGAAAGCTGGCTGGGAAATTCTCAAAATTCCAATCCGTAGGGTAAATCTTTAAGGGAGGGGTGCTTGGAGACAGTAGGCTTTGTGATGGAATCATGTTAAACCAGCATGTCCTCAAACTGTCATTCTATAAAATGGACATAACCCAGTTTCTCATATCATCAAATGTCATTTTCTGACCACTTCCTGTGTCAGAGAAGGGAAATATCAAGGAAAATAAGTGATGGTCCCAGTCTAGGAGATCATGGTTTACTTCTGGAGGCTTAGACCTAACTCAAGCATAATTAATGTACAATACATAGCAATTTATAGAAATCCTAAACCATCACCCAGAACCCAACAGTTTGTAAATAATGCTGTGCATCAGAATCATCTGGGGGCTTGTGAAAGGACAGAGTCTCAGGCTGTATTCCTTGAAATACTGAGTTGGAGCTTTTGCTTCTCGGTTGTTTTTTGCTTTTTAACAAGCTCCAGGTCCACTAAAGACTGCTGGTGAAGACAATAAGGGTATGGGGGAGTGGGGTGGATGATCACTTTGGGCTGGGGCATAAAGGAAACTGACCCCCCCGCCCCAGCACTGAGCACAGAGGTGGAAGATACAGGTTCATAGAGTTGAGGGTATATGCATGCGGAGACAATCGGGGTGGAGTGAGGGGGTTAATAGGAGGTGGTGTCCACTGGGTGAATGCCTGGATGGCCTGTGGACTAACTCCACTCTGTGAGAGCTGGAAGAGAAGAGTGGCTTGGTTCTTTCAGACAGGGATCTTGATGGTCTGGCAAGGCTAGTGGAAGGGAGAAGAAAGTGGGTATTTGATCTTTTATTGGGCACTTACCTGGTAAAGCTCCTTGGTAGAAAGAGGAGGATGGGCGGGTGCCTATGTCTTTTTCCCTCCCCATCTGCTCGGTGAAGCTAACTGATCTCTAGCACAATGTACTAGGTGTACATTAAAGGGTGTATTTTAAACAAAACACTAAGATTAGCCAATCCACTTACCTCCCCCAAGGAGCTCGCTTACCCAGAGGAAGCCTGACAAATGACCACGTAAAATATTATGCTTTTAAGAAGGTCCCTTATATCTCAGAGAGTCAATAGTCCATTATGTCAGTTCCCATCCACTGGCTTCTTTCTCAGCTATTTATATTTCCATTTAGTTGAACCGTAGGCAAAGCTCACCAAGGCCCAGAAAATTAGAGTTATCAGAGCCTCGTTAGTTATTTCTTCTACAACCATCTATCTTTTTCTTTCCACCCACTCTGGGCCCAGCAGTTTGGCTCCTGCTTTTCACTTCCTTTTGAGACTTTCCAGTGTAAGGTCCTGCTTTTTCCAATGTTTCCACTGCTGATCCTTTGACTATTTCTTTTCCTCTTCTGTTCTTCTGGTATTTGTCTTTTTTGGTGGGGAGAAGAGAAGAATGAAGACTTGGTGAGAGAAGACGTTTTCTGTACCGGCTTTCCTGCATTCTGCTGTCTTACTTCTCTGATACATCCTATACCTTGCACACACGTTGGTCTGCGTACTCAGTCATGTCCCACTCTTTGTGAGCCCTGGACTATAGCCTGCCAGGCTTCTCTGTCCATGGACTTTTCCAGGCAAGAATTCTGGAGTGGGTAGCCATTTCCTTCTCCAGGCGATCTTCCCGACCCAGGGACTGAATCCGGGTCTCCTGCATTGCAGGCAGATTCTTTACCATCTGAGCTAACAAGGAAGTCCTCTTGCTGGCCTAATCTTCCTTAAACAGCACTCAGAATCACAGGAGCTAGGACAAGTATATATTAACACAGAGATAAACTGCCTTGAAAAATAAAGTTAGGGAGTAAGAAGAGATACTTGAAAAGGGGAACTTAGCACAACAAAGACAATCTGTTCCACTGTTAGACAGCGTGGATGGGTGAAAAAGTATTTCTCTGTTCAGTGCTATGAGGACAATCTCAGAACTGTCCAGGTATTTTTGCCTTCTGAAGTTACACAAAATATATCACATGGTTCTTTTACAGTATAGAACTCTGTATGTATGTAGAATTTCCACACATGTACATGTACACAATCATACAAACACACACAGAGCCTCAAAGTCTTCTCTTTTCCAGCTAAGCACCTCTGCGGCGGCGGCTGCTGCTGCTGCTGCTGCTGCTGCTGCCAAGTCACTTCAGTCCTGTCTGACTCTCTGCGACCCCATAGACGGCAGCCCACCAGGCTCCCCCATCCCTGGGATTCTCTAGGCAAGAACACTGGAGTGGGTTGCCATTTCCTTCTCCAATGCATGAAAGTGAAAAGTGAAAGGGAAGTCGCTCAGTTGTGTCCAACTCTTAGCGACCCCATGGACTGCAGCCTGCCAGGCTCCTCCACCCATGGGATTTTCCAGGCAAGAAAGAGGGCTGGAGTGGGGTGCCATTGCCTTCTCCGAAGCACCTCTAGTTCTTGCAATTACGACTCAACAATTTCCATCTCACTTACTGTCCTTTTGACCAACTCAGGTCATAAAACTGACTGTAGAACTCAAGATACAGTCAGACCACACAACCTAGAAAGGACTTTTCTTTCTTTTTATTGGGTACTGTGCTTTTGTTCAAACACCCTAGCTTATATTAGCATTTTGAAAGCCAATGACACTGTTGATACCTATCATGCTTGTAGTCAATTAAGATCTATAGACTTGCGATCTAAGCTAAGGACTTGAAAGACATCTCTGTTCAGTTTAATCTTGTGAGTTTGGCCCATATTGTCTTCTGGCAAGATCTTTCTAGATGATGATTCTTTCAGCAATGGCTCTCCTTCCTAACTTTGTGTAATCTCCAATGTGGTAAGAAAATTATCAATTTTTTTCATAATATATTGTTGAGTATAACTAATAAGTTAAAAACAGTCGTATAATGTGATCTTACTTTACTGAAAATACCTGTTATTTGTACAAAAACAATCTGGATGAAAATATACTAAAATGTTAACAGTCCTTATCTCTGATTATAAGACTTACAATTTTTTAATTTTTGGTTATACTTTTGTCTGATTTACTAAATTAGTTACTTTTAAAAGGAGTCCTTCTAACTGAAAAGACTGGTTTTGAATGTATGGTATCTATTGTTACCTAATTGCTGTGAGTCTGAGTCTTTAACTTGACTCAAAGTTTCTTGAGAACAGGGAAGTTGTGCTTCATAATCTCCCAAGGAGCTGGCACAAAGCTTGACTGACTGGGTTTGCTTTTAAATTAACTTGTCCTCCCTCCAGTGCTGAAGGCATGGCCTTTGGTTTGACTTTATCTCACATTCATATCAATGTCTTAAAATAACGGGAACACATGTTTTATCTACATCAACACTTAAATAAGGCTGATTCATTTACTGGTGAATGATTATTCAGTGGGTTAACTAATCTATTTAGCCAATTGAAAGACTACTACTTTGATTTACCATGGTTGGCTCATCATTCTGCAATGTAAACATAAATAATGGAATAATTGTGGTGAGAGACTATTGGTAAACCCTCCAAGTACTGTTTTGTTGAGACCAGCCAGCACTGTGCTAAGAATTCCTACAAATGGAGATGAAGACAGGACTCTTGATTTCAACTCTGGGAGACAGTGAGGGACAGGGAGACCTGGCATGCTGCAGTCCATGGGGTCACAAGGAGTCGGACGTGACTAGGCAACTGAACAACAACAGCAGTTGGTGAGGTAACTCTTCCAAGAGCAAAAAGATGTCAGGATACATATTGGGACATTGACTGGTGTTTGATACTGTCTTTAGGTCATTACATTTCTCTCTTCAACAGAGCATTTGGTCAAGGAGAATGAGGGGTGAGAATAGGACTGTCCTCCAGTTGTAACCTCTAGAAGATAACAAACTGAAACTCATAGAAAAATTATTCATATACATTTTTTCTACATATTTGTTTTAGAAAAAATGTAGAAATTACAATTTTTCTATTAGGTAGAAATGATTTTCTATGGCTGAGTAGTCCCCTCCCCTTCTCAGTCTTCCTTGCTCCCCACATCCCACAGTGTTGTCTGCTCTGAATCTATGAGGCAGACTTGGTGGACCACGGTCCTTCCATCTCCCACTGCTTTCCTGTTATCTGGGGTCTCTGGGAAAGATAAGCTGAGAAGGTCCTTTGTCCTTCAGTAACCACACACATGGTTTACATGGAAAATCTGACTCTGATAAGGCCCTGTGTGCTCACAAAAGGCAAAAACCATGAGGAGGTACTACAAAATTATGTAATTTATGTATGTCATTAACTTGTAACCAATGCTTCACTCTTAAAGTCTGGTACCCCCTTAGGTAAGGATCTTTTTTCTCTTCATTCTTATCAACCTTTCTCATTCTTGAAAAGCCTAAAAACTGGCCTAGAAAATGAATGACTCTTTCCTCTCTGCCTTTCTCTCTCTATTCTTCCTTCCCTCCCTTCCTCTTAGACTATGATTCTACTGAATCCTCCAAACAACAAAGAAAAGGAAGAATTATTACCTTCTCTTTAAGTTTCGGGCTTCCCTGGTGGCTCAGAGGTTAAAGCGTCTGCCTCCAATGCGGGAGACCCAGGTTCAATCCCTGGGTCGGGAAGATCCCCTGGAGAAGGAAATGGCAATCCACTCCAGTATTCTTGCCTGGAGAATCCTATGGACGGAGAAGCCTAGTAGGTTACAGTCCACGGGACCGCAAAGAGTCAGACACGACTGAGTGACTTCACCTTTAAGTTTCAGATTTTTCACTTTTACGAAGGAGAAGAAAATTCCCCAAATTTGCACAGCTAGTGAGGGGAAGAGGCATGGTTCAAAGAGAAATCTTTCTACTCCAAAGCTAGTATCAACTTCTCAAACAAATAATAGGTACCAGCAGGGCAGGTACTGGCCTCCATCTCTCTCTTTCTAGGACCTGATATAGATCTTGGCAGAGGATGATCACCAATAAATTTTCTTTGAATTGCATTTTAGTCTGGATCTCAGAACCCTGAGTTGGACAGAACCTCACATGCCACCCAGTACCTTGCTCCCATAAGGCAGGGATGCACCTGCCAATCTGGAAGAAATGGGTCTTATTTCTCCTTGCTTCTTTCTCATCACCTCTGAACAGCTCTTCAGGCCAGAGTCCTCTACCATGGAGCATGCTGATTTGTCTTTTAACTAACTTAATTTTTTTCATATAAATAAGATTAATATATTTGCATTATAGAAAATAAGCTCAGTAAAAAGAAAATTTTAAACCATACAGATATTTTTAAACAAAAATGCAGTCATATGATACAAACTTTTATAACCAATTCCCTCACTCAGCAATGTCTTGTAAACATCTTGCAATGTTAATGATTAGAGATGAGTATCATCTTCAGTGATCCCATAGCTTTGTGCTGGCTGGCTGGATGGATAAATGACCAGTCATTAGCTAGTTCCTTGCAGATTGATATTTAGATAACAACCCTTAAACCTTTCAAATAAATGGTTTCTAGATGATGTCATTCATCCAGAGATTTGCTAGCAGGAGTGCAAGAGTCACTCATTTCTTAAGTTTGCTTCCCTTTAAGTCTAGGCCATACTATACATCCACAATGGATCAGAGAAGAAGACATTTTTGTGTGTACATGGAAATATTACATTTAACTTGGTACACTGTAGCACAAAATGTATCAAATGGTTAAGAAAGTATAAAGAGTTCAGATGTAAAACTCAGAATTAATTTAAGATGACATATATATAGAATCAGTTCCAAAAGCAACAGCCTAACATATATGGAAATATGTTTTAATGTGAGAAAAATGTATACAGTGTTCTAATATTATGATCAACAAGGTAATGCTTATTTAACTTATGGAAAATAATATATTTGTTAATTTGATGTTTTATATTTCCTTCTTCCTACTTCTTTTGGGAGGAGATGATAAAATTTTTTCTACCTATGAATTTTTGTGTATCAAACAAGATACAACATGAGAAACAAACAGAAGACATTTAACACAGAGAACTAGTTATAAAAGATGAGATGAAATCAGGAAAAAGTGGGAAAAGAGTTAACCCAGAAATTAGTTACCACAGGAAGGAAATATAGCTAAAGAAAAAGGGAAGGAATAGGTGTTTCCAGAGTTCAGAATGCTCTGACTGCTGTGCTAGTTAGCATAGTGCTGTTACCATGGAAGATAGGAGCACCTGCTGATACTGAAGCCATGGGGTAGACCACCTAGTTGATGCTGATCCAGTAGAGAAAACCATATGGTTACTACCAGAACCACCAAAGAAGGATTGCTGACACCAAAGTTAGAATCATCAAAGCAATGAGGCCACTTCCACAGTTGCTGCCAGAAGCCAAAGAAGAAAAGGAGGGATAATAATAACTTTACTCCCAGTATGCAGAATCCATTAGAAAGGCGGTTGCACAAAAGTCTGAGCAGTGTACGGACAGTCAGGTATGGGAATGACAGACAATAGATAAATAACTGACACTATGGCATCACGGACTCGATGGACGTGAGTCTGAGTGAACTCTGGGAGATGGTGATGAACAGGGAGGCCTGGCGTGCTGCAATTCATGGGGTCGCAAAGAGTCGGACACGACTGAGCAACTGAACTAATTAATCACCTTCCTACCACTTGGTAACATGGAGGAAACTTCATATGGATCACAGCCTTGTCTAACCCAATGAAACTATGAGCCACCCAAGATGGATGGGTCACATTCAAGAGTTCTGATAAAATGTAGCCCACTGGAGAAGGGAATGGCAAACCACTTTGGCATTCTTGAGAACCTCATGGACAATATGAAAAGGCAAAAAAAAAAAAAAAAAGGACACTGAAAGATGAACTCTCCAGGTTGGTAGGTGCCCAGTATGTTACTGGAGAAGAGTGAAGAAATAACTCCAGAAAGAATGAAGAGGCTGAGCCAAAGTAGAAACAATGCCCAGTTTGGATGTGATTGGTGGTGAAAGTAAAGTTGGATGTTATAAAGAGCAATATTGCATAGGAACCTGTAATGTTAGGTCCATGAATCATTGTAAATTGGAAGTGGTCAATCAGAAGATGGCAAGAGTGAGCATTGACATTTTAGGAATCAGTGAACTAAAATGGACTGATATGGGTGAATATAACTAGAAGGCCATTATATCTGCTACTGTGGGCAAGAATCCCTTAGAAGAAATGGAGTAGCCCTCATAGTCAACAAAAGTCTGAAATGCAGTACTTGGGTGCAATCTCAAAAATGACAGAATGATCTCTGTTTATTTCCAAGGCAAACCATTCAATATCACAGTAATCCAAGTCTATGCCCCAAACACTAATGTTGAAGAAGCTGAATGGTTCTATGAAGACCTAAAAGACTGTCTAGAACTAACACCAAAAAAGATGTTCTTTTTCATCATAGGGGACTGGAATGCAAAAGTAGAAGTCAAGAGATACCCAAAGTAACACAAATTTGTCCTTGGAGTATAAAATGAAGCAGGACAAAGGCTAACAGAGTTTTGCCAAGAGAACACACTGGTCATAGCAAATACCCTCTTCCAAAAACACAAGAGCCAACTCTACACATGGACATCACCAGATGGTCAATACTGAAATCAGACTGATAATATTATTTGCAGCTGAAGATGGAGAAGCTCTATACAGTCAGCAAAAACAAGACCAGGAGCTGACTATTGCTCAAATCATGAACTCCTTGTTGAAAAACTCAGACTTAATTTGAAGAAACTACAGAAAACCACTAGACCATGTAGGTATGACCTAAATCAAATCACTTATGACTATACAGTGGAGGTAACAAGTAGATTCAAGGTATTAGATATGACAGAGTACCTGAAAAACTATGGATGGAAGTTCATAACATTGTACAGAAGGCAGTGATCAAAACGATCCCCAAGAAAAAGAAATGTAAAATGCAAAATGGTTATCTGAGGAGGCCTTACAAATAACAGAATAAAAGAGAAGTGAAAGGCAAAGGGAAAAAGGAAAGATACACCCATCTGAGTGCAGAGTTCCGAAGAATAGAAAGGAGAGACAAGAAAGCCTTCCTAAGTGTACAATGGAAAGAAATAGAGAAAACAATGGGAAACAATAGAGGAAAAGAATGGGAAAGACTAGAAATCTCTTCAAGACAATTGGAGTTACTAAGGGACTATTTCGTGCAAAGATAGGCACAATAAAAGACAGACATGGTATGGTCCTAACAGAAGCAGAAGATATTAAGATAAGATGGCAAGAATACACAGAAGAACTATACAAAAAGATCTTCATGACCCAGATAACTACAATGGTGTGATCACTCACCTAGAGCCAGACATTTTTGAGTGTGAGGTCAAGTAGGCCTTAGGAGGCATCACTACGAACAAAACCAGTGGAGGTGATGGAATTCCAGCTGAACTATTTTAAATCCTAAAAGATGATGCCATGAAAGTGCTACACTCAATATGCCAGTAAATTTTGAAAATTCAGCAGTGATCATAAGACTGAAAATGGCCAGTTTTCATTCCATTCCCCAAGAAGGGCAATGCCAAAGAACGCTCAAACTACCACACAATTGCATTCATTCCACATGATAGCAAGGTAATGCTCAAAATCCTTCAAGCTGGGCTCCAACAGTATGTGAACCTAGAACTTTCAGATGTACAAGCTAGACTTAGAAAAGACAAAGGAACCAGAGGTCATATTGTTAATATTTGTTGGATCATAGAAAAAGCAAGAGAATTCCAGAAAAACATCTGCTTCACCGATTATGCTAAAGCCTTTGACTGTGTGGATCATGACAAACTGTGGAAAACTCTTTAAAAAATTGGAATACAAGAACACCTTACCTGCCACTTGTGAAACCTTTATGCATGCCAAGAAGCCACAGTTAGAACCAGACATGGAAAAACGGACTGGTTCCAAATAGGGAAAGGAGTACGACAAGGCTGTATATTGTCACCTTGCTTATTTAATATGCAGAGTACATGTGAAATGCCAGGCAGTCTGGAATCAAGACTGCCAGGAGAAATATCAGCAACTTCAGATATGCAGATGACACTACTCTTATGGCAGAAAGTGAAGAGGAACAAAATAATGTCTTGATGACAGTGAAAGAAGAGAGTGAAAAAGTTGGCTTAAAACTTAACATTCAAAACTAAAGATCGTGGCATCCGGTCCTATCACTTCATGGCAAATAGATGGGGAAACAGCAGTAACAGTGGCTGACTTTATTTTCTTGGGCTCCAAAATCACTGCAGATGGTGACTGCAGCCATGAAATTAAAAGATGGTCCTTGGAAGAAAAGCTATGACCAACCTAGACGGCATATTAAAAGCAGAGACATTACTTTGCCAACAAAGGTCTGTCTAATCAAAGCAATGGTTTTTCCAGTAGTCTTGTATGGATATGAGAGTTGGACCATAAAAAAGGCTGAGTGCTGAAGAATTGATACTTTTGAATGTGGTATTAGAGGAGAGCCTTGACAGTCCCTTACACTGCATGGAGATCAAAGCAGTCAATCCTAAAGGAAATCAACCCTGAATATTCATTGGAAGGACTGATGTTGAAGCTGAAGCTCCAATACTTTGGTTACCTGATGTGAAGAACCTACTCATTAGAAAGGACCCTGATGCCAGAAAAGATTGAATGCAGGAGGAGGAAGGGACAACAGAGAATGAAATGGTTGGATGGCATCACTAACTCAATGGACATGAGTTTCAGCAAGCTCTGGAAGATGGTGAAGGACATGGAAGCCTGGTGTGCTGCAGTCCATGGGGTTGCAAAGAGTCAGACACAACTGAGTGACTGAATAACAACAGCAACCTTACAGCTAAGGCAGCTAGAGAAAGAAAAATGAACAAAACCCAAAGATAGAAGGAAAGAAACCATAAAGATCAGAGCAGAAATAAATGAATTGTAGACTAAAAAATAATAGAAAAGATCAATGAAACAAAAAGCAGGTTCTTTGAAAAGATAAACAAAATTGATAAATCTTTAGCCAGATTCATTAAGGAAAAAAGATGAGGGCCCAAGTCAATAAAATCAGAAATGAAAAAGAAGTTATAACTGACACCACAGAAATACAAAGGATCTTAAGAGATTAATATGAACAACATAATGCCAACAAAATGGACAACCTAGAAGAAATGGACAAATTTTTGAAAGGTGCAATCTCTCAAGACTGAACCAGGAAGCAATAGGATCCCAGGGATGCAAAGACTTTTTAATATCTAAAAATTAATCAACATGTTATATACTACATTTATAAACTAAAAATAAATACCATATATAATCACCTCAATAGATGAAGAAAAAGCTTTTGACAAAATTTAATGAACACTTATGATAAAAACTCTCCAGAAAGTGGGCATAGAGGGAAAAAAGTTAGTTCAGTCTCTCAGTGATGTCCCTTTGTGACCCCATGGATTGCAGCACGCCAGGCCTCCTGGTCCGCCACCAACTCCTGGAGTTTACTCAAACTCATGTCCGTTGAATCGGTGATGCTACCCAACCATCTCATCTTCTGTAATTTCCTTCTCCTCCTGTCTGCAATCTTTCCAAGCATCAGGAACTTTTCAAATGAGTCAACTCTTCACATCAGGTAGCCAAAGTATTGGAGTTTCAGCTTCAACATCAGTCCTTCCAATGAACACCCTGGATCGATCTCCTTTAGGATGGACAGGTTGGATCTCCTTGCAGTCCAAAGGACTCTCAAGAGTCTTCTACAATACCACAGTTCAAAAGTATCAATTCTTCGGCACTCAGCTTTCTCTATAGTCCAACTCTCACATTCATACATGACTACTGGAAAACCATAGCTTTGACTAGACGGAACATTGTTAGCGGAGTAATGTCTCTGCTTTTTAATATGCTGTCTCAGTTCAGTTCAGTTGTTCAGTCATGTCCGACTCTTTGCGACCCCATGAACTGCAGCACGCCAGGCCGCTCTGTCCATCACCAACTCCTGGAGTTCACTCAGACTCATGTCCATCAAGTCAGTGATGCCACCCAGCCATCTCATCCTAGGTCGCCCCCTTCTCCTCCTGCCCCCATACCTCCCAGCATCAAAGTCTTTTCCAATGAGTCAACTCTTCGCATGAAGTGGCCAAAGTTTCAGCTTTAGCATCATTCCTTCCAAAGAAATCTCAGGGCTGATCTCCTTCAGAATGGACTGGTTGGATCTCCTTGCTGTCCAAGGGACTTTCAAGAGTCTTCTCCAATACCACAGTTCAAAAGCATCAATTCTTTGGTGCTCAGCTTTCTTCACAGTTCAACTCTCACATCCATGCATGACTACTGGAAAACCATAGACTTGACTAGACGGACCTTAGTAGGCAAAGTAATGTCTCTGCTTTTGAATATACTATCTAGGTTGTTCATAACTTTTCTTCCAAGGAGTAAGCATCATTTAATTTCATGGCTGCAGTCACCATCTGCAGTGATTTTGGAGCCCCCCAAAATAAAAGTCTGACACTGTTTCCACTGTTTCTCCATCAATTTCCCATGGAGTGATGGGACCGGATGCCATGATCTTCATTTTCTGAATGTTGAGCTTTAAGCTTTCACTCTCCTCTTTACTTTCATCAAGAGGCTTTTAGTTCCTCTTCACTTTCTGCCATAAGGGTGGTTTCATCTGCATATCTGAGGTTATTGAAGTTTCTCGCAGCAATCTTGATTCTAGCTTGTGTTTCTTCCAGTCTAGCGTTTCTCATGATGTACTCTGCATATAAGTTAAATAAGCAAGGTGACAATATACAGCCTTGATGTACTCTTTCCTTTTTGGAACCAGTTTGTTGTTCCATGTCCAGTTCTAACTGTTGCTTCCAGGCCTGCATACAGATTTCTCAAGAGGCAAGTTAGGTGGTCTGGTATTCCCATCTCTTTCAGAATTTTCCAGTTTATTGTGATCCACACAGTCAAAGGCTTTGGCATAGTCAACAAAGCAGAAATAGATGTTTTACTGGAACTCTCTTCCTTTTTCCATGATCCAGTGGATGTTGACAATTTGATCTCTGGTTCCTCTGCCTTTTCTAAAACCAGCTTGAACATCAGGAAGTTCACGGTTCAGGTATCACTGAAGCCTAGCTTGGAAAATTTTGAGCATTACTTTACTAGCATGTGAAATGAGTGCAATCATGAGGTAGTTTGAGCATTCTTTGGCATTGCCTTTCTTTGGGATTGGAATGAAAACTGACCTTTCCAGTCCTGTAGCCACTGGACTGGAAATTTTCCAAATTTGCTTGCATATTGAGTTCAGCACTTTCACAGCATCATCTTTCAGGATTTGAAATAGCTCAGCTGGAATTCCATCACCTCCACTAGCTTTGTTCATAGTGATGCTTTCTAAGGCTCACTTGACTTCACATCCCAGGATGTCTGGCTCTAGGTGAGTGAACACACCATCGTGATTATCCGGGTCATGAAGATCATTTTTGTACCGTTCTTCTGTGTATTCTTGCCATCTCTTCTTTATATCTTCTGCTTCTGTTAGGTCCATACCATTTCTGTCCTTTATTGAGCCCATCTTTGCATGAAATGTTTCCTTGGTATCTCTGATTTTTTTTGAAGAGATCTCTAGTCTTTCCCATTCTATTGTTTTCCTCTATATCTTTGCATTGATCACTGAGGAAGGCTTTCTTATCTCTCCTTGCTATTCTTTGGAACTCTGCATTCAAATGGGTATATCTTTCCTTTTCTCCTTTGCTTTTCACTTCTCTTCTTTTCACAGCTATTTGTAAGGCCTCCTCAGACACCCATTTTGCTTTTTTGCATTTCTTTTCCATGGGGATAGTCTTGATCCCTGTCTCCTGTACAATGTCATGAACCTCCATCTATAGTTCTTCAGATACTCTATCAGATCTAACCCCTTGAATCTGTCACTTTCACTGTATAATTGTAAGGGATTTGATTTCGGTCATACCTGAATGGTCTAGTGGTTTTCCCTACTTTCTTCAATTTAAGTCTGAATTTTTCAATAAGGAGTTCATGATCTGAGGCATAGTCAGCTCCCAGTCTTGTTTTTGCTGACTGTATAGAGCTTCTCTATCTCTGGCTGCAAAGAATATATTCAATCTGATTTTGGTATTAACCATCTGATGACGTCCATGTGTAGAGTCTTCTCTTGTGAGGGAACAAACCTTAACATAATAAAGGCCGTATATGACAAATGCACAGCCATCATCATACTCAGTGGTGAAAACCTGAAAGCATCCCCTCTAAGATCAGGAACATGGTAAGGATTCCCATTCTTGCCAATTTTATTCAAAACAGAACTAGATTTCACAGAAATAGAACAAATAATTTAAAATTTTATTTGGAAATACAAAAGGCCCAAAATAGCTGAGACAATCCTGAGAAAGAACAGAGCTGGAGGGATCATGCTCCCTGACTTGAGACTAAGGTAATTAAAATAGTTTGGTACTGGAACAAAAACAGATGCAAAGGTCAATGGAACAGGAGAGAAAGCCCAAAAATAAACCCATGCACTTACAGTGAATTAATCTATGACAAAGGAGGAAAGACTATACAATGGAGAAAAGAGAGTCTCTTCAATAAGTGGTGCTGGGAAAACTGGACAGCTACATGTAAAGTAATGAAGTCAGAACATTCTCTAACAATCATATACAAAATAAAATGGATTAAAGGCCTAAATGTAAGACCAGATACTATAAAACTCCAAGATGAAAACATAACAGGTAGAATATTCTCACACAAATTGCATCAATATTTTTTGATCTGTCTCCTAGAATAATGGAAATAAAAGCAAAAATAAACAAATGGGACCTAATTAAACTTATAGGATTTTGCACAGCAAAGCAAACCATAAACCAGATGAAAAGACAACCTATGGAAGAAAATATTTGCAAATCATGTAACCAACAGGGTTTAATTTCTAAAACATATAAACAGCTCATACAGCTCAATATAAAAAAAAGAAGCAACCCAATCGAAAAATAGGCAGAAGATTTAAAGTAGACATTTCTCCAAAGGAGATGGCTAACTTGCACATGATAAGATTATCAACACCACTGGTTATTATAGAAACGCAAATCAAAACTACAGTGCAGTATCACCTCATACCGGTCAGAATGGCCATTATCAAAAAGTCTACAAACAGTTAATTCTGAGGAGGGTATGCAGAAAAGGGAACCCTCCTACACTGTTGGTGGGAATATAAATTGGTGCAGTAACTATAGAGAACAGTATGCAGGTCCCTTAAAAAAAGAGTTACCATATGATCTAGCAATCCCACTCCAGGGCATATATCCAGAAAAGATGAAAATTCTAATTGAAAAGGTCCATGCACCCCAATGTTCATAGAGGCACTATTTGTAATAGTTAAGGCATGGAAGCAACGTAAATATCTGTTGACAGATGAATGGATAAAGAAGATACAGTATAGATGTATAGTGAAGTGAGTGAAGTCGCTCATTTGTGTCTGACTCTGCGACCCCATGGACTGTAGCCTACCAGGCTCCTCTGTCCATGGGATTTTCCAGGCAATAGTCCTGGAGTGGATTGCCATTTCCTTCTCCAGGGGATCTTCCCGACCCAGGGATCAAACCTGGGTCTCCCACATTGTAGACAGATGCTTTACCGTCTGAGCCACCAGGGAAGTCCAGAGTACTGGAGTATGTTGCCGTTTCCTTCTCCAGGGTATCTTCCCCAACCCAGGAATTGAATCCAGGTCTCCCCGCACTGCGGGCAGACGCTTTACCGTCTGAGCCACCAGGGAGAATATTCCCAGCCATAAAAAAGAATGAAATTATACTATTTGCAGCAACATGGACAGACCTACAGATTATCATATGAAGACAGGAAAAGACAGGTATGATTATCACTTATGTATGGAATCTAAAGAAAGATATAAAATCAGTTTACAAAACAGAAATAGACTCAGGCATGGGAAAAACTTATGATTAACAAAGTGGAAAGGGCAGGGATAAATCAGGAGTTTGATATAAACAGAAACTACTTTATATAAAAAAAAATATGGTCCTACTGTATAGCTCAGGGAACTATATTCAACATGTTGTAATAACCTATAATGGAAAATAGTCTGAAAAAGATACATATATGTGTGTGTGTGTGTGTGTTTCTCAGAATCACTTTGTTGTACACCTGAAAAAAAATAAAAGCAACACTATAAAGAAAAAGAGCAAGTCCAGGCCTGAGTTTGGGCAAACCGTAGATTTCTTAGAGAGGCTAGTGGGCCCAAGACTTCTTACCCCAACTTCTGAATCCACCGTTTTCTCCCCATCCATACCCCAAACTCCAGGGTTAGCATGGTGTTAAGAGCCACCATTTAACTTCTCTGAGTACCCTAAGACAGCCACATACAACTTGTACTACACAGCCAACTGCATGGAGGGGTGGGCACAGTAGTCACTGATGTTGGCCCAAGATGAGGTGTTTGTAAACTGAGCACTGGGGAAGGGCACAGAGACACAGAAGAGAAAAGAGAACTACAGCTACTTACCTATCTCTTAAAAACTCATACATAGCCCTTGAATGAATGACTGAAAACTTCAGTCATTCACTTTTTCATTTTTGCATATAGAAGGCCAACTGTGTGCTGTTCACTCTGCTGGGTCCTGGGGATACACTGGTGAGTAATCAAAATTGTAGAAAAAGCTGTAACACAAGCAGGAATCACTCTGCCCACAAACTTCTATAAGATCCTACCTCTTAGTACCTTCCTCATACTCTTGAATATCCTATGATGTAACGGCAATGCCATTTTACAGATAGATATATTGAGGCCAGAGAGATTCACTGACTTCTCAAGCTTACATCAGGAGTTAAAATATTCTGTTGGAATAAGAACACTGAGCAGCAGGCTCTGTAATGACTATTGCCTCCTTCCTTCTCATCCTCTCTCACTCCACATCCCCAGGTGAGTGGAACTGTTTGCCAGAGAATGGCTACAAGAACAAAAGTCACTGATGTTGCAGTTTTTGATCTGACAGCCTCAAATGAGATATCTCTGTCCATGTAGCTGATATCCTGGAAGTCCATGCAGAAAAGACACATCTGGCCATAATAAGTCATTTCAAGCTATGTGTTGCACTGTGGGGCTACCACCTGGGATAGCTGAGGTGAGGTGTGCAAAGAGTTTTTCTACCTGGGATAGACTCTCTTGCTCTGAGAGTAAGTCTAGCATGATGGATAAGGATAGGTACCCTCTTCAGCAACAACAAAATGTTGCCATTGTTATTGGCCAAGGGCCAGCAGAGGGCTTCTCTGATCATTGTGACTCCTTTGGGTCCTGTGGTGACTCTCATTTAGTGGCTTCATGGTCTTCCCCATAAAGCTGATGCTGAAGTGTTTCCCAGAATCCATCGATCACTATCTGGGTCGGACTTGTGAGGTCAGAGGAAGATCCTTGGTGGAGAGAAAGCCCCTCACTGTAATTCTGGCATGGGCCAGGATGTTATGGACTTTTACCTTGTGATGATGGTAGGCTTATCAAGGATATGGTCCTGGGAAAACACTGGTGTTTGAACCTCAACATTCAGGACCTTCTTATGATTGACCACTGAGGAGATGCTGATGAATAGGTAGTTCCAGTGACATACCCTTTCTCAACACATCAAAGCATATTGCCTTGGAGGGTATAGGGGTTATGGCTATCCTGTTGGGATGGACCAACAACTTGGGAACAGACTCTGCCTCCACAGAGATGTGACAATCACAGAGCAAAGAGCAGGCCCTACTCAACATCCAGTGCAGACTCTGATCAGCACAACACCAATCACACCACCTGTCAAGGCGATAACAGCCAGCACATACCAAGGAAATATTTGGCAGGCATCCATACTAAAAACAGCCCTGGCACCAAAAATGTTAGACTCATGCAGCCTACTCAGCGAAACTGCCATATAAAAGACACAGTAGATAACCATTTTCCCTCAATTCATAGAGTCACAGAAATAGAACTAAAATGAATAAACAGAGGAGCCACTCCCAATTAAAAGAACAAGGAAAAATCCCCTAAAAGAACAAATGATGAAACAGACCTCTCCAGTCTACCAAATCCCAAATTCAGAAAGAAGGTAATAAACATACTGAATGAATTAAGAAAGACCAGGGGGCACTAGTGGTAAAGAACCCACCTGCCAATGCGGGAGACACAGAGATGCAGGTTCGATCCCTGGGTGGGAAAGATCCCCTGGAGGAGGGCTTGGCAACCCATTCCAGTATTCTTACCTGGAGAATCCCATGGACAGAGAAGCCTGGTGAGCTACAGTGTATAGAGCCACAAAGAGCTGGACGTCACTGAAGTGACTTAACACACATGCACACACATGCAAACAACTACAGAAATGCAGATCACTGTAACAAGGCACTAGAAACAGCAAAGAGGAGTCAGTCAAAATTAGAGAACTCACTTGCCATGATGAGAGCTGAACTAAAGGCAATAAATAACAAGCTAATATTGTAGAAGGAGGAACAAGTAATCTCAGTCTATCAGAACAGCAGACAGAAAGCCAAACCAAAATAAATAACTAAATAAAAGCAATATGAGACTATGAGATAAAGTTGGCCAATATACACATATTAGGGATCACAGAAGAAACAAGAGAAAAGGGATAAAAATGTATTTGCAGAAATTGTGACTGAAAACTTCCCAGACCTAAAGAAGGAAACAAATATCCAGGTACTGGAAGCACCAAACAAGATGAACTCAAACAGATGTACACTAAGATATATTATAATTAAAATGACAAAAGATAAAGACAGGATTCAAAGGGCAAGGAGAAAAAAATAGTTACCACAGAACCCCCATAAGGCTATCAGCTGATTTTCTCTACAGAAACACTGCAGGCTAGAAGAAAGTGGCAAGGTATATTCAAACTCCTGGAAGGAAAATACCTGTAACAGGATACTCTACCCAGAAAGATTATCATTTAGAATAGGAGAGATAATACTTTTATCAGAAAAGCAGAAACTAAAAGAATATAGCAATACTAAAAATATATTGTATGCAGCTCAGGAAGCAACAACTAGAACTGGACATGAAACAACAGACTGGTTCCAAATAGGAAAAGGAGTACATCAAGGTTGTATATTGTCACCCTGCTTATTTAACTTCTATGCAGAGTACATCATGAGAAACACTGGACTGGAAGAAACACAAGCTGGAATCAAGATTGCCAGGAGAAATATCAGTAACCTCAGATATGCAGATGACACCACCCTTATGGCAGAAAGTGAAGAGGAACTAAAAAGCCTCTTGATGAAAGTAAAAGAGGAGAGTGAAAAAGTTGGCTTAAAGCTCAACATTCAGAAAACGAAGATCATGGCATCCAGTCCCATCACTTCATGGCAAATAGATGGGGAAACAGTGTCAGACTTTATTTTGGGGGCTCCAAAATCACTGCAGATGGTGACTGCAGCCATGAAATTTAAAGATGCTTACTCTTTGGAAAAAAAGTTATGACCAACCTAGATAGTATATTCAAAAGCAGAGACATTACTTTGCCAACTAAGGTCCGTCTAGTCATGTATGGATGCAAGAGTTGGACTGTGAAGAAGGCTGAGTGCCGAAGAACTGATGCTTCTGAACTGTGGTGTTGGAGAAGACTCTTGAGAGTCCCTTGGACTGCAAGGAAATCCAACCAGTCCATTCTGAAGGAGATCAGCCCTGGGATTACTTTGGAAGGACTGATGCTAAAGCTGAAACTCCAGTACTTTGGCCACCTCATGTGAAGAGTTGACTCATTGGAAAAACTCTGATGCTGGGAGGGACTGGGGGCAGGAGGAGAAGGGGACGACCGAGGATGAGATGGCTGGATGGCATCACTGACTTGATGGACGTGAGTCTGAGTGAACTCGGGGAGTTGGTGATGGACAGGGAGGCCTGGCGTGCTGCGATTCATGGGGTTGCAAAGAGCTGGACACGACTGAACTGAACTGAACTGAACTGAAACATATACTAAAAGAAATAGTGAAAGATCTTCTCTAAATAGAAGAGCAGCAAGAATCTATAGAAAAGACAAAATCACAATTGGAAAGTAAATCATTTAAATAAACCTAGAGTAGGTTTTTTTTTAATTCTTAAGGCAATGATAACTACAATGAACAAAAACAGGGTAAAGATGTTAAAGAGGATATCGAAGATTATAAAATTTGGGGCAGGGAGTAAGAAAATGTAGGGTTTTGTGTTTTTTTTTAATGTATTTGAGCTTATATGACTACCAAATTAAAACAAGTAGATGTAGTAATGGGTTAACATACTTCAAAATCATTGTAACCACAAATCAAAAGCAAACAACAGAGTCACCAAAAAACAAAAAAACAAAAATAAGAGAATTCAAACATAACAGAAAACCATCAAACCACAAAAGAAAAAATAACAACAAAATGAACAAAGAAATACAAAATCAACTGGAAAGCAATGTTTAAAATGGCAATAAATACATGTTAATAATTACCTTGGATAACAATGGACTAAATGCTCTGATCAAAAGACAAAGAGTGGCTGATTAGATAATAAAACAAGAGCCTACAATATGCTTACTACAACGGACCCACTTTAGGGTGAAGGACACACCATAGACTGAACGTGAAGGGATGAAAAAAGATATTTCATGACAAGAAAGTGAGCATAGCAATACTTAGACAAAGCAGCCTTTAAAACAAAGGCCTTAAAGAAAAAAAAAAAACATTATATAGTGATAAAAGGACCAATACAATAAGGATATCATACTCATTAACATCCGTGCATTCAATATAGGAGCACCTAAATACATAATACAAATACAATGGACATGAAAGGAGAAGCTAACAGAAATAAATTAATAGTAGAAGAATTTAACACTCCACTGACATCAATAGACAGATCTTCCAGACATATAATCACTAAGGCATCAGAGATCCTAAATGACAAAATAGAACAATCAGACTTAATTGATGTTTTCAGGACATGATATCTGAAAAATACAAAATACACGTTCTTTTCAGGTGCACGTAGAAAATTCTCTAAGATAGACTGCATACAAGGTCATAAAAGAAGCCTCAACAAATTTAAGAGGATGTAAATTATTTCAAGTATATTTCCTGACCATAGTAGCATGAAACTAGAAATCAATCACAGAAATAGAAATGAGAAAAACAGAACAGACTAAATGAAAGTGAAAGTCTCTCCGTCATGTTCAACTCTTTGTGACCCCAAGGACTGTACAGTCCATGAAATTCTCCAGGCCAGAATACTGGAGTGGGTAGCCTTTCCTCTCTTCAGGAGATCTTCCCAACCCAGGGATCAAACTCAGGTCTCCCACACTGCAGGTGAATTCTTTACCAGCTGAACCACAAGGGAATCCCAAGAATACAGTAGTCTATCTCTTCTCTAGCAGATGTTCCCGACCCAGGAATCGAACTGGGGTATCTTGCATTGCAGGCAGATTCTTTACCAGCTGAGCTATCACTTCAGTTCAGTTCAGTTCAGTCCCTCAGTCGTGTCCGACTCTTTGTGATCCCATGAATCACAGCACACCAGGCCTCCCTGTCCATCACCAACTCCCGGAGTTCACTCAGACTCACGTCCATCAAGTCAGTGATGCCATCCAGCCATCTCATCCTCTGTCATCCCCTTCTCCTCCTGCTCCCAATCCCTCCCAGCATCAGAGTCTTTTCCAATGAGTCAACTCTTCACATGAGGTGGCCAAAGTACTGGAGTTTCAGCTTTAGCATCATTCCTTCCAAAGAAATCCCAGGGTTGATCTTCAGAATGGACTGGTTGGACCTCCTTGCAGTCCAAGGGACACTCAAGAGTCTTCTCCAACACCACATTTCAAAAGCATCAATTCTTCGGCACTCAGCCTTCTTCACAGTCCAACTCTCACATCCATACATGACTACTGGAAAAACCATAGACTTGACTAGACGGACTTTAGTCGGCAAAGTAATGTCTCTGCTTTTGAATATCCTATCTAGGTTGGTCATAACTTTCCTCCCAAGGAGTAAGCGTCTTTAAATTTCATGGCTGCAGTCACCATCTGCAGTGATTTTGGAGCCCCCAAAAATAAAGTCTGACACTGTTTCCACTGTTTCTCCATCTATTTCCCATGGAGTGATTGGACCAGATGCCATGATCTTCATTTTCTGAATGTTGAGCTTTAAGCCAACTTTTTCACTCTCCTCTTTTGCTTTCATCAAGAGGCTTTTAGTTCCTCTTCACTTTCTGCCATAAGGGTGGTGTCATCTGCATATCTGAGGTTACTGATATTTCTCCTGGCAATCTTGATTCTAGCTTGTGTTTCTTCCAGTCCAGCATTTCTCATGATGTACTCTGCATATAAATTAAATAAGCAGGGTGACAATATACAGCCTTGATGTACTCCTTTTCCTATTTGGAACCAGTCTATTGTTCCATGTCCAGTTCTAACTGTTGCTTCCTGACCTGCATACAGATTTCTCAAGAGGCAGGTTAGGTGGTTTGGAGCTATCAGGAAACCCCTAAATGACATGCTCCTAAAAAACCCAATGGGTCAGCATTGAAATCAAAGAAGAAATTAAAAAATATCTTGAGACAGTGAAAATGAAAACACAAGCATGCAACATCTATGGGTGCAGCAAAAGCAGTTCTAGTAGAACTTCATAGTGATACAGGCCTTCCTCAAAAAGCAAGAAAAATCTCAAATAAATAACCTAATTCACTACCTAAAAGAATTAGAACAAACAAAAGAAGACAAACAAAACTTTGTTTCCCACAGAAGGAAGGGAATAATAAATATTAGGAAATAAATAAAATAGAGTTTTTTAAATTGAGAATAATTAATAAAACCAAGAGCTGGGGTTTTTTTTTGAAAGGGTAAATGGCAACCCATTCCAGTGTTCTTGCCTTGAGAGTCCCGGGGATTGGGGAGCCTGGTGGGCTGCCATCTATGGGGTCACACAGGGTCGGACACAACTGAAGCAACTTAGCAGCAGACAAAATTGACAAACTTCTCTCTAACTTCACCAAGAAGAAAAGATAGAGAAAGAAAAAAAGAAACGAAGAAGGAGAAATAACCAACATCACAGAGATACCAAAAATCCATAAGAATATTATGAACAATTATATGGTAAAATACCAAACAACCTGGAAGAAATGGACAAGTTTCTTGAAACAAATAGCTTACCAAAAGTGAATCAAGAAGACATAAATAAACAGACCAACCACAGGAAGTGAGAGAGAATTTGTAATTTTAAAAATTCTGCTAACGAAAGTCCAGGACCATATAGCTTCACTAAGGGAGTCTAACAAATGTACAAAGAACTTATACCAACACTTCTCAAACTCTTCCAGAAGACTGAAGAGGAGGGAACACTTCCAAAGTCTTTCTATGAATCCACCATCACCCAATACCAAAACTAGACAAAGACACTACCAAAAAAAAAAATTACAGGCCAGTATCTTTGATGATAGATGCAAAAATTCTCAACAAAATACTAGCAAATGAATCCAACGACACATAAAAAGATCGTACACCATGATCAAGTTGGATTCAACCCAGAATCACCAGGATGCTTTGATATATGTATATCAATCAATGTGATACATCACATCAATAAAAAAAAAAGTCACATGATCGTCTTAATATATGCAGAAAAACATTTGATAAAGTTCAACATCCATATATGGTAAAAAAAATCTCTTACCAAAGTGTGTATAGAAGGAACATATCTCAACATAATAAAAATTATTTATGACAAAATCATAGTCAACATGATACTAAATGCTCAAAAGCAGAAAGTCTTCCTGCTAACTTCTGGAATAAGATAAGGATGCCCACTATCACTTCTATTTAACACATTATTGACCAGAGGTGTATGAATACATCTTTTGTTACCTGAATGTTATTGACTGGAGACTTTTCAATATCAGCTTACATAACAAATTGCTAGCCACAGGCTTTGGTTTCTGATGCCTGGTCAGTAATGTGTTAACATAGCACTGGAAGTCTTAGCCACAACAATCAAACAATAAAAAGAAATAAGAGGCATCCAGATTGGAAGGGAAGAGGTAAAAATTTTGTTACATGCAGATGACCTGATATTGTATGTATAAAAACCCCCAAACACTCCACACAGAAACTATTAGGACTGATAAGTGAATTCAGCAAGGTAGCAGAATTCAGAATTAACATGCTCAAGGCTGTTGTATTTCTTTACAGTAACAATGAAATATCAGAAAGGGATAGTTTTAAAAATCCCTTTAAAAATAGCATGAAAACATAAAATGCTTAGGAATACACCTGACCAAGGAGGTGAAAGAATTATACCCCAAGAACTATAAAATACTGATAAAAGAGGCTGAAGATGTTTCAAAGAAATGGAAAGATATCCCATGCTCTTGAATTGAAGGAATTAATATTGCTAAAATGGCCATACTACCTAAAGCAATCTACAAATTTAATACGATTCATATCAAATAATCCATGACATCTTTTACAGAACTAGAACAAATAATCCTAAAATTTATTTGGAACCATAAAAGACCCAAAATTACCAAAGAAATCCTTAGGAAAAAGAATAAAGATGGTGGCATAGCCCTCCCAGATTTCATACAATACTACAAAACTAATTCAAACAGTATAGCACCGGCACAAAAACAGATCTGTGGATCAATGGGACAGAAGAGTGCCCAGAAACGAACCCATACACCTACACACAACTTTTTTGCCTTTTCATACTGTTCGTGGGGTTCTCAGGCAAGAATACTGAAGTGGTTTGCCATTCCCTTCTCCAGTGGACCACATTTTGTCAGAACTCTCCACCATGACCCGTCCATCTTGGGTGGCCCCACATGACATGGCTCATAGTTTCACTGAGTTAGAGAAGGCTGTGGTCCATGTGATCAGATTGGTTAGTTTTCTGTGGTTGTGGTTTTCAGTCTGTCTGCCTGTTGATGGAGAAAGATAAGAGGCTTATGGAAGCTTCCTGACAGGAGAGACTGACTGAGGGGGAAACTGTGTCTTGTTCATCCTAGAGGAAATCAGTCCTGAGTATTCACTGGAAGGACTGATGCTGAAGCTGAAACTCCAGTATTCTGGCCACCTGATGCAAAGAACTGATTCATTTGAAAAGACTACACACAACTGGGAAAGATGGAAGGTGGAGGAGAAAGGGAAGACGGAGGATGAGATGGTTGGATGGCATCACTGACTCAATGGACATGAGTTTGAGTAAACTCCAGGAGTTGGTGATGCACAGGGAAGCTTAGCGTGCTGCAGCCCATGGGGTCGAAAGAGTCAGACATGACTGAGGGACTAAAGTGAACTGAACACTCAACTAATGTTCAACAAAGGAGGCAAGAATATACAATGGAGAAAATAGAGTCTCTTCAGCAAGTGGTGTTGGGAAAGCTGGACAAGTGTGTGTAAATCAATGAAGTCAGAACACCATATACAAAAGTAAACTCAAAACTTATATTAAAAACTTAAGTATAAGACATGATACAGTAATACTCTTAGAAGAGAATATAGACAAATCATTCTCTGACATAAATCATAACAATGTTTTCTTAGATCAGCCCCCAAGGTAACAAAAATAAAGACTAAAATAAACAAATGGGATCTCAAACTTATAAGATTTTGCATAGACAAGAAAACCATAATAACATGAAAAGACAATCAACAGAGTGGGAGAAAACATTTGCAAACGATGTGACTGTTACGAACTTAATTTCCAAAATATACAATAGAAACAGCTCATACAACATCAGAAAACAACCCAATCACAAACTGGGCAGAAGACCTAGACGTTTTTCCAAAGAAGACATACAGATGGCCAACAGGCACATAAAAAGATGTTCAACATTACTAATTATTAGAGAACTGCAAATCAAAACTCTATTGAAGTATCACTTCACACCACTCAGAATGGCCATCATTAAGCAGTCTACAAATAATACATGCTGGCAAGGGTGTGGAGAAAAAGGAACCCTCCTACACTGTCGGTGGGAATGCAAGTTGGCGCAGCTAATCTGAAGGATGGTATGGAGGCTCCTTAAAAAACTAAAGGTAGTGTTGCTATATAACTCAGAAATCCCACTCCTGCGCATAAATCTGGAAAAGATGAATACTAATCTAAAAAGATACATGTACTCCACTATTCATAGCAGCACTATTTACTATAGCCAAGACATGGAAGCAACCTAAGTGTCCATCAACGGATGAAAGGATAAAGAAGATGTGGTACATCCATAACAATGGAGTATCACTCACCAAAATAATAAACCGAATGAAATAATGCCATTTGCAACAACATGGATGGACCGAGAGATTATCAATACTAAAGTGATGTATGTCAGACAGAAGAAGACAAGTATCATAGGATATCACTTCTATGTGGAATCTAAAAAATGAAGAAATGGACTTACTTAGGAAACAGAAACAGACCCATAGACATAGAAAACAAACTTATGGCTACCAAAGGGGAAAGGCAGGGCAGAAAAATTAGGAATTTGAGGTTAGGAGATACAAACTGCTATATATAAAATAAATGAACAACAAGGTCCTACTGTATAGTACAGGGAACTATATGCAATATCTTTTAATAAACTATAATGGAAAAGAATAAATAAATAGGAAGTCAGGACCTCCATCTGATGGATTGATGACTATAAAAGCCCTATCAGTTCAGTTCAGTTGCTCAGTCATGTCCGACTCCTTGTGACCCCATGAATCACAGCACACCAGGCATCCCTGTCCATCACCAACTCCCAGAGTTCACTCAGACTCACGTCCATCTAGTCCGTGATGCCATCCAGCCATCTCATCCACTGTCATCCCCTTCTCCTCCTACCCCCAGTCCCTCCCAGCATCAGAGTTTTTTCCAATGAGTCAAGTCTTTGCATGAGGTGGCCAAAGTACTGGAGTTTCAGCTTCAGCATCATTCCTTCTAAAGAAATCCCAGGGCTGATCTCCTTCAGAATGGACTGGTTGGATCCCCTTGCAGTCCAAGGGACTCTCAAGAGTCCTCCAACACCACAGTTCAAAAACCCTATAGGACTTCTGAAATCTTTTGGTTATCTATTGTTCTTGTCCTGCGTTGGTGGTCATCTGGAGGAAGTGTAGGAAAGAAGGGGGCCAAGGTTGCTATACTCTCCTCCACCGCCAGCTTTAGAGGGGAAAGAACCTGAGGATGGAAGTATGTTTTTCTGAAAGGAAAAGAGAGATAGCTGAGAGTCTTTGACATCTTCTGGAAGAAAGGGGGTTGGGGGAGGGAAAAGGCAAAGCACCAGTTCAGGACTAAGAAAGCTGCCCACAGACTTAGCCACTTGCTTCTGCACATGAGACCAGTGGTTAACCCCAGAGCTTCAGAATTCTACAGACCCAGAGTCAAGTGCTGCCTTGTCCATTCCCCAGCAGTGTCTCTTGGACAGATTATGTAATCCTCCATTTCTCACTTATGAAACAGCATAGCAACAATAAGAACAAGGATTAAAAATAATCAAGTCTACCTCCTAGAGTTATTGTGAGGATTAAATAAAATAATGTGCCTGGTATAGGATTTGACATTCAATAAATTGTGGTTTTTAGAAAAGTAGCTTCTTCCCAGAGATATATTGACTCTTTGGACCCCAATGGTCCTATTCAATAAACAGTAAATTCTGGTATCCATTTACCCAAGTTCCAGCCCTTCAGGCTGCTAAATAGACCTTCAACACTAGAAGGTCCTCTGTGCCAGGTCATGAGAAGGGTACATCAGTTATTTTCCAAAATGGTGGGGTGCCATTTAAAGCCAAGAAACTCAAATAAGACCCAAAGGAGAGAAATCTGCTAATGAGCCCATCAAGATAAAGAGGTAAGAGTGTCAGCTTCTGACCATCTGTCTTGTTCTGGCAGCTCTTGCTCTCCAGACCCCACCCCCTGTGCCTCATCTGAAACTTGCCAATGCCATTGATTTGTATTAATCTGATAGAGCATTCATTACCTCAAGTACCAACCTGTCATTGTTTGCTTAGCTTGCATGAAATCAGAGCTATGCAAAAATCAATGTGTGAAATCTTTGTATCAACATGTAAGAAATAAAAAGGTTTATGCTGGCAGATGCAGGTTTTTGGACAGATTAAAACTGACAAATTGGCATGATCCCCAATGAAGGCAATGATGAGGTGCCGTGAAATGTCAAAGGTTTTGAAAATGGCATGCTGAGGAAAGAAATGCACTGCTGTCAGGGGAAAAAACAGGAAAAGAGAGGGTTATTTATAAGAAAGGACTTTGGGGTTTGCACAAACACTGATGTCTTTTTCTGAAGAACTGCCTTGTTTTCAGCAGGTGTTATCATCTCCGAAGAACTAATAAGGAAAACAAGGGGTTAATGACTTGAACAAAGTCACCATGTGCGGTGGCAGTAACAGGATGAATGGAAGAGCTTAAATGTCCATTTCCCCTGCTCACTGAACCCTCTGACTTTCAGAGGTAGAGACTTTCACCTCTTGCCCTCTATACATCTTTTCCCTCCAAGAAATGACTCAGGGAACCCTTCCCATTCAAACAATCACATGCCCCAGACAGAATTCTAAAGCAGAATGATCAGGGCAGGCATTTGCATATTTTGCACAACTCATTTTGGGTTCTGAACCCAACTTATAAGTCACTCGTGCATTGGATAAAATGTCTTAGCTTTCATTGAAAGAATACCTTTAATAAAGATAATAGCCAACTTAATAAACAAGCCACTTCTGTTTATGACATACACTCTACTGTATGTACGCATATACAAAGCACCACAGCACTCCATAAACTGTGACCAAATTTTCTTTTAATTTTGATTCCCCATGTCTCACAGCATACTTGTGGACCATCTGCTTCCAACACCATTGGATTGTGTATGCACCAGGAATGCAAATTCCTTTTGTAAAAAACAGTAGCCAAGAAGGGTAAATAAACATGCTGTTGCTGAAGAAAAAGGAATCCATTCCAAATAACTCAAAGACTATTGACAGCACATGTGTGATAACCAAAGAGAAATCACCTTTGACAAATATGTAGGACAATGCAGTGAAATAAACAGTTCTGGAATCAGACTTGAGCTTGAGTCTTGCCCCTACCACTCACTGGCGTGAGATAATTTTTTAAAAAGGTCAATTTTCTAACCTTTTCTGATCCTGTAAAATAACAGTAAGATTTTATAGGAGTTTTGTGAAGATTTGGTGAGAAAAGGCAAGTGGAAAATCTGACATTTTGCCTGAAATATAGTAGACTCCCAACACAGATTTGTTTTCCATTGGATCCTTCATTATAGACAATTATCTGAATCACAATCTCCACCCTTTAGAGTGGATACTACATAAATGCTAGGATTAGTACTTTGTTATCTAGATGTATGTATTTCCCAACTCTAAAAATCTTCAATCATCAGAGCAATGGAGACATAATCAAGTAAATAAAACCAACCTTTATAACCATTTGACCAGAATTCGTCAGTATGCCTGTTGGTTGCCACACCAATAATTCTTTCTTCCACAGCCCCTTTTTGTCCTGGCGATCCACTGCTGCATTTCCCTGCTGGCTCAGTGGTAAAGAACCCGCCTGCTAATCCAGTAGATGTGGTTTCAGTCCCTGAGTCAGGAAGATTCCCTGGAGAAGAAAATGGCAACGTACTCCACTGTCCTTACCTGAAAAATCCCATAGACAGAGGAGTCTGGTGGGCTATACAATTCTTGGGGTTGCAAAGAGACACAACTTAGCAACAAAACAGCAACAATCTATTGCTGCATAGCAAGTCACCCCAACACTTAGTTAACTAAAACAATACCAATAATTTATTTTGCCCTCAAATTTGCAACTGGGGCAAAGCTCAGTTTGGAAGGCTTGTCTTTGCTCCACGTGGCTTCATCTGGGTAGCTCAAATGAGAGCTGAAAGATCTACTTCCATATGGCCATTAGCTGCTGCTTGATGTTGGAGAGAAGCTCAGCTAGGGCCGATGGCTAGGGGCCTCAGTTTCTCTTCACACAGACCTCTCTGTGTTGCCTTGTCTTTCTTGTGGTACAACAGCTGGCTTCTAAGAACAAGTATCCAGAGAGAGGGAGAACCAGATAGCAGCAATACCACTTTTTGTGACTTAACCTTGGAAGTCACACAATGTCACTTCTGTCATACTCTGTTAGTTGAGGCAGCTACAAATCCCTGCCCGGTTTATGGGGAGGAGTCACAGATTCTGCCGTTTGAAGGGGAATGACAAGTTACTGGAAGAACATGTGGGATGGGAAATATTGTTATGGCTATTTTTGGAAAATAGAATGTGCCCCTTTTTGCAGATATTTTCATTACCATATTGGTTCACATCTTTAGTACTAACATTTTCTAACCGCTTATAAAAAATAAACCAAAAATTGATTAAAGACCTAAATGTAAGACCATATACCATAAAACTAGAGGAAAACATAGGCTGGACAATTTTTGACATACATCACAGCAATATTTTTTGGATCCATCTCCAAAGTAAGGATTTAAAAGCAAAAATTAACAAATGAGTCCTAATTAAGCTTAGAACCTTTTTCACAGCAAAGGAAACCATTGACAAAGTGAAAAGACAACCTACTGAATGGGAAAAAAATATTTGCTAATGATATGACTGATAAGGGGTTAATATCCAACATATATAAACAGCTCATACAACTAAACATCAAATAAACACACAACTCAACTGCAAATGGACAGATCTGAATAGACATTTTGCCAAAGAGGAAATGCAAATGACCAACAGATACAGGAAAAGATGGTCAACATCACTAATCATCAAGAAAATGCAAATCAAAACGACAATGAGATATCACCTCACAGCCATCAGCATGGCTATCATCAAAAAGAAGACAAACAGCAAATGGTGGCAAAGATGTGGGAAAAAAGGAACCCTTGTACACTGTTGGTGGGAATGTAAATTAGTGCAGCCATTGTGGAAAACAGCATGGAGATTTCTCATAAAACTAAAACTAGAACTACCATGTGACTCAGCAATTTCACTCCTGAGTATATATCCAAAGACAGACAAACAAAAAAACAAAAATACTAATTTGAAAAGATACATGCACCTCAGTGTTCATAGCAGCATTATTTACAATCGCCAACATATGGAAGCATTCTTAGTGTCCACCAACATTCATCACCAACAGATGAATCGATAGGGGAAAAATATACATACATATACACACCCACATGGACACTCATACAGTGGAATACTACTCAGTCATAAAAAGAACAAAATTTTGCCATTTGCAGCAAAAGGGATGATGTGGAGGGCATTACACTTAGTGAAACAAGTCAGAGAGAGAGAAAGACTGATATTGTATGATATCACTTATATGTAGAATCTAAGAAGTACAACAAACTAGTGAATATAACAAAAAGAAGGGGCTCAAGAGATATAGAGAACAAATTAGTGGTGATGCCATCCAACCATCTCATCCTCTGTCATCCTCTTCTCCTCCCACCCTCAATCTTTCCCAGGATCAGGGTCTTTTCAAATGAGTCAGCTCTTCGCATCAGGTGGCCAAAGTGTTGGAATTTCAGCTTCAAGATCGGTCTTTCCAATGAACACCCAGGACTGATCTCCTTTAGGATGGACTGGTTGGATCTCCTTCCAGTCCAAGGGACTCTCAAGAGTCTTCTTCAACACCACAGTTCAAAAGAATTAATTCTTTGGCACTCAGCTTTCTTTATAGTCCAACTCTCACATCCATACATGACTACTGGAAAAACCATAGTCTTGACTAGATGGACCTTTGCTGGCAAAGTAATATCTCTGCTTTTTAATATGCTGTCTAGGCTGGTCATAACTTTCCTTCCAAGGAGTAAACGTCTTTTAATTTCATGGCTGCAATCACCATCTGCAGTGATTTTACAGCCCAAAAAATAAAGTTAACCACTGTTTCCACTGTTTCCCCATCTATTTGCCATGAAGTGATGGGACCAGATGCCATGATCGTAGTTTTCTGAAAGTTGAGCTTTAAGCCAACTTTTTTTCACTCTCCTCTTTCACTTTCATCAAGAGGCTCTTTAGTTCTTCTTCACTTTCTGCCATAAGGGTGGCGTCATCTGCATATATGAGGTTATTGATATTTGTCCCGGCAATCTTGATTCCAGCTTACGCTTCCTCCAGCCCAGCTTTTCTCATGATGTACTCTGCACACAAGTTAAATAAGCAGGATGACAATATACAGTTGACATACTCCTTTTCCTATTTGGAACCAGTCTGTTGTTCCATGTCCAGTTCTAACTGTTGCTTCCTGACCTGTATATAGGTTTCTCAAGAGGCAGGTCAGGTGGTCTGGTATTCCCATCTCTTAAAATTGCATAAAAAATAAAATTGAATTAAAAAAAAACTTTTATTACTAACTTGCTAGAACTAGGCCTTATTTGCTTTTCATATCTCCTACTCTCTCCTATATTGAATTACACTCCTAAAAGCAGAAAAGAAAATTCTGATTATTCTGCACCCTCACCCCACTCTAAAACCCTCTTTGCCCATTGGACTTCCCTGGTGGCTCAGACGGTAAAGCACCTGTCTACAATGGGGGAGACCCGGGTTTGATCTCTGGGTCAGGAAGATCCCCTGGAGAAGGAAATGGCAATCCACTCCAGCACTATTGCCTGGAAAATCCCATGGAGGGAGGAGCCTGGTAGGCTACAGTCCATGGGATCGCAAAGAGTCGGACACGACTGAGCGACTTCACTTTCACTTTATTCATCTTTTAACATTACACTCAGTGATTCCACAGTCTTCATGATCTGGATACAACTTTGCAGCCCTAGCTTATTCTGGTCCCATACATAGAGTATAATTTCTCAGTAAAATTAAATAATATTCCATTTTGTTGAGGCAAACCTGTGAGGTGGAAAGACCATGGAATCAGACCTTGGAGTCAGTCAGAGCTGGGTTAAAATCAGCTATACTACTCGGCTGCTGCTGCTCAGATGCTCAGTCATGTCCGACTCTTTGCAACCCCATGGACCGTAACCCACCAGGTTCCTCTGTCCATGGGATTCTACCAGCAAGAATACTGGAGTGAGTTGCCATTTCCTCCTCCAGGGGATCTTACCCATCCAGGGACTGAACTTGTGTCTCCTACACTCGGAGGTAGATTCTTTACCACTAGCGCCACCTGGGAAGCGCATGCTACTTGGCTGAATCCTTTGTAAAATGAGCCTAGTAATTCTTATCTTTGGGCTTCCCAGGTGGCGCTAGTGGTAAAGAACCCTCCTGGATCCTTCCTCACTGGGGCCCAGTTGATACTTTTCCAATCAATGCAGGCATTTTGGGGTTCCTTCTAACATTCTGCCTAATCAGTTCACTTATTAATTCTATTAAATGTATACCTTTCAAATTAGATTTCTGTTTAGCAGATGATTTACTTAACCAATCAATGGGAAAATTCCACGAATTGCAGTCTCCCTATTTCCAATAATTTGTAGAGTGTTGGAGAGGTCATCTCTCTCATCTATATCAGAAGCAGCAGATCTATGGCAAGTAAGCCAAGCCATTAAACTTAACCTTTTAAGCAGTTATCCACACTAAGAATAGCTCAACATTACAGCTCATTCAATTTTTAATGGAGTTATGCTGAAGTTATTCTTCATTCTGGGATAGACTTTGCTTTAATGCTGGCATCTCCCCATGTCTCCTATAAGCCACCCATCCACAGCCTCTCTGATGACATTCTGCTGTTTTAACATTCCTCAAATGTGGCCTGGTGGGCTGCAGTCCATGGGGTTGCGAAGAGTCAGACACGACTGAGCACCTTCACTTTCCCTTTTCACTTTCATGCATTGGAGAAGGAAATGGCAACCCACTCCAGTGTTCTTGCCTGGAGAATCCCAGGGACGGGGGGTGCCTGGTGGGCTGCCATCTATGGAGTCACACAGAGTCAGACACGACTCAAGCGACTTAGCAGCAGCAGCAGCAGCGTGTTTAAAAATGGGAAAGTCCATGGAGACAGGCAGTTTGGGCATCCACATTCAAAGACTGACATTTCTGTGTCTTTGGAAAGCTGAGGGCAAAGAAATAACGCCCTCTCTCTAATCTTGTTCACGAAGCCTCAATCCTGCTTTCAAATTCTGACCTCACTCTTATTAGCACCATGAAACCTTTCCTAATTTAACTTCATTCAATCTCATTGCTCAATTTGCTCTACAAAATAAATAACTAACATTTCTTTAGCACTTCCTGTCAGACCCTGTGCTAAGCACTTTATATTATTTCCTCCTTACTCCTCAAAATAACCCTGTGAAAATGGTATGATTATTCTGATTTCATACATAATGCAGCAGAAGCTCAGAGTTGAGTAAAACCTGTCTGTGTCACACTGCATGTATTGAGCTGAGGCTGGAAATCAGATCTTTGTACCTCCACAGCCCCTCTGCTCACCCCGGGATGCGGGGTCACTTTCTTGCTTCCTACTCCACCACCAATTCCACAATTCTTGTGACTGAATAAAGACTTTCCATATGTTCACAGTTTTCAATGAGTCTTCATGGCCCTTTCCTTGCATACCTGTTAGGGGAACATTGACTGAAACTGCCTGCCCTGGCCAGACAAGATGTCAGCCACTTGTATGAGCTATCTTAACAGCAGGAGGTCCTGGTAAGGAACGAGGAATTAACAAGTTGTCACCAACCAGAAGAATTTGGGAAAGGTCAAAAGGAGAGAGGACTTCCCTGGTGATACAATGGATAGGAATCCTCCTGCCAATTCAGGGGACATGGGTTCGATCCCTGGTTCAGGAAGATTCTACATAACATGGGGCAAGTAAAGCCCACTTGCTGTAACCATGAAGCCCGCACTGTAGAGCCCAAGAGCCACAACTACTGAAACCCAAGCGCTCTAGCGCCTGTGCTCCACAAGAGAAGCCACCACAATGAGAAGCCCTCGCGCCACAGCAAAGCGTAGCACCACAACTCACCACGACTAGAGAAAGCCTGCTTGCTGCAACAAAGACCCAGCACAACCAACAAGAAATAAATTATCAAAGAGAAGAGTGATGCCAGCCCACACATCCTATCAACCTCCCAGAATCCTTCTCACTGGAATCCATCTTGGTGGAGCAATGCACATGCCACCAGGAAGGACCCTGAGTCAGAATGATTGCTCAGAGACAATACAGAAACTAACTCCATCACCAGAAAACCTGAGACTGCGAGCCACGTGCCAGAGTGGTTCTCCTGGGTTCCCTTACCTGCCTGCTCGCCACCCAGCTACCCATTCCCAACAGTCTTTTGCTTTGTCAGCACGTGTGTCTCCTCTTAACAATTCACTTCCAGGTGTTAGACAAGAGCCCACTCTTGGGCCCTGGAAGGGGTCCCCCTTCTTGCAGCATATTTGCCTCTCTTTTCCTTAGACTAAGAATTGCAAAGATAAGAAATATACGGCCAGTGATCCAGGGCTTTATTTTCTCCCCAGGAAGCCCCTCTGGTGCAGTGGAGTGTTGATGCATCATGATTTCTGGTCCAGCTCTTGATCTCTCCTGTTCTAATCTGTGCCAGTGTTGGTCGAGCCATTTCCTTATCTTTATTTTATTTACTTATTTTTTCAATTGTTAGATTTTTTAATGTAAATTTATTTATTTTAATTGGAGGTTAATTACTTTAAAATATTGTATTGGTTTTGCCATATATCAACATGAATCTGCCACAGGTATACACGTGTTCCCTTATCTTTAAAATGATGGTTATTATACCTAGAGTGGAACTTGCTTGTGCACAAATATTAGGTAAGCCACCATAAAGATGCAAAGCATTCTTTTATGTCATCTCTCAAAGCCCCTGCAGAGACTTTTGTTTGCAGAGGCTGATAAGTCATTTGTGATCATTTTAGAGTCCTGGGAGAACAGTGCCCCAAGTATGCAAAGTAACCCCTCAGAGGAGCCTGGGGTTCATGCCTGAGTTCCCACTGGGTGGTAGGGAGCCAATCAACACACGTCCAGAGCTGTTTCCTCCCGGAACAATGGGAACGTGGGATGGTGGGACTGGCAAGGGGCCAGGCAGCTGTTCTCTGAATCCTCAGAGGACAGCAGTGGTCTCCTGTTGCAGGGAGAAGGATTTAAGTTAAACCTGAGGAAGTATTTCCTGAGTACAGGCTCTGTGAAGCTCTGGAATGCAAGGTTAAGGAAGGCTGGAATGTCCTTTGGAAATGCAGGAAAAAAAAAAAAAGAACAAAAACTTAATCTATCTGAATGCCATGTTGCCTGGAGGCAGAAGAATGGATTAGTTCCTTTCAGACCCAGGAGTTAATATTGAGAAAAAGATCTGCTTCTTGTCTCCTCTCACCTTGCATAATAGAACACTTCTTTTCAGCAAGTGACTCATATACTAGACCCTGATAATCATCCCAACACCTCTCCCCTTCCCAAACATATGGTCCAGCAGTCAACATTGTTTCAAATGGGGAGGGGTCAGTGTGGGGCTGACTCTCTGTCCACGGAGTTCGGAGTTCCGTGGAAAGCATGTGCTCCCAGGAGTAACAGCCTGCCACCTAAGAAAGCTGTGGGTGTGCTGTCATGTCTGACTCTTGGTGAGCCTGTGGACTATAACCTGCCAGGCTCCTCTGTCCATGGCATTTCCCAGGCAAGAATGCTGGAGCTGGTTGCCATTTCCTCCTCCAGGGAATCTTCCCAACCCAGGGATCGAACCCCGTCTCCTGCATCTCCTGCATTGGTAAGTGGATTCTTTACCACTGTGCCTCCTGGGAAGCCCAAGAGAGCATTCACAGCCCAAATGTATGATGGACTATGCCACATGACCTTCTCAAGGTTGTTCTTACAGGGAGCACTTAACTGTGGGGTTTGCTTTGCAGCTACCACCATAAGGCTTCCAACAAGCAGCAAACAATACTGGTTATGTGAGTTGTTCAGTTGCTAAGTTGCATGTCCATTGAGTCGGCGATGCTATCTAACCATTGTGAGTAAGAATGTACAAAAACCTTTCCTAATTGTCTCATTCCTGCCAACAGAGAGTATACTTAATTCAGTCATTGGGAAAAACTTCAAACAAAAGGGGAAATGAAGCTTTTGAAAAGTGCAACATGTGTGAGCTCTGAGCCCAGAGAATCATCAACCTTCAGCAACTCAGGAGTTGCCAGCCCACAATGGTGAAGAATGTCTCATTTCACCACACAATGTGGCAGGTATATCAAGGAAAGACAGAGCCCCACAAAACAACTTGCAAGGCTGCCTCTTTTTGCTTGTTTGTTTTTAACCTTCTTAGTGTCTCTGAGTTACAGTTGGTCCACCTGGGTGATGAGAGTGATAGGAAGTGATACAATTTACGATAAATGTTTAGTTTCCAAGGTTTGACCCCTGCCCTGCTCAGGTCAGGTCAGTTCAGTTCAGTCGCTCCATCGTGTCTGACTCTTTGTGACCCCATGAATCGCAGCACGCCAGGCCTCCCTGTCCATCACCAACTCCCGGAGTTCACTCAGACTCACGTCCATCGAGTCAGTGATGCCATCCAGCCATCTCATCCTCTGTCATCCCCTTCTCCTCCTGCTCCCAATCCCTCGCAGCATCAGGGATGAGTCAACTCTTCGCATGAGGTAGCCAAAGTACTGGAGTTTCAGCTTTAGCATCATTCCTTCCAAAGTCAGATTTATTTAATTATTGTTAGGTGGTGCTAGTTTGCTCCAGTGAAAGTCACTTAGTAATGTCTGACTCTTTGCGACTCCATGGACTATACAGCCCATGGAATTCTCCAGGTCACAATACTGGAGTGGGTAGCCTTCCCTGGTGGCTCAGCTAAGAGAGAATCTGCTTGCAATGAAGGAGACCTGGGTTCAGTCTCTGGGTTGGGAAGATCCCCTGGAGAAGGGAACAGCTACCCACTGCAGTATTCTGGCCTAGAGAATTCCATGGACTATATAGTCCATGGAGTTGCCAGGAGTTGGACATGACAGAATGATCTCACTTCACGCGGTGCTAGTGGTAAAGTACGTGCTTGTTATACGGGAGACACAAGAAATGCAGGTTTGATTCCTTGGTCAGGAAGATCCACTGGAGGACACCACAGCAAATCACTTCAGTAATCTGGACTGGAGAATGCCATGGACAGAGGAGCCTGGCGGGCTACAGTCCAAGGGTCACACAGAGTCAGACACAACTGAAATGACTTAACACACAGACACGTTAGTTCAGGGACCAAGATCATTTGCTTGGTTCTCAAAAACAACATTAAGTTAGGAATCCTTAACTTGGCTTCTGCAGATGGGTTTGAGGAGTTTTTGAACCTATTAAAATTATGTTCAAAATATCATGTTTCTGTGCCCTTTTCTGGAGGAGATGACCTAAAAGCTTGCTTCATATTCTCTTGGGGGTTTGTGATTATAAAATACTGCAGTTGGCCAAAAATGTTGTTCAGGTTTTTCCATAAGATGTTCCCGAATGAACCTTTTGGCCAACCCCAAATAAAGAACTATCACATTTAAGGCAAACCCTTCAATCACCCCCTCTGCCCACAGATCTTCCTGTCCTGTCTCGAGGTCTCTCGTCAATGACTTGCTGGGGGAGGCCCCTCCTCTCGATGGTAGAACGCGAGCAGGAGTGGTGCAATGCACAAGTCAGACAAGCTGAAGGGATTTGTCATCAGATGCAGCAGACTAGGGAGACCATCCAGATGACTGTGAGAGTCTCTTTCAATTCTAAGATTCTAGGACTCAGTGAACTGTGACCCAGAAACAGGAATCTGTGCCCACAGAATAGGCATTTTAGCCCCTGGTGGCTCAGACAGCAAAGCATCTGCCTGTAATGTGGGAGACCTAGGTTCAATATCCCTGCATCAGGAAGATCTCCTGGAGAAGGGAATGGTAACCCACTCCAGTATTCTTGCCTGGAGAATTCCTAGGACAGGGGAGCCTAGCAGGCTACAGTCCATGGGGTTGCAAAGAGTTGGACACAACTGAGCTACTAACACTTACTTAACAGGCAAGTCTTACTTACTTAACAGGCAAGTCTTACTTACTTGTACTGCTTTTCCTTTAAGGGAAAGTGTCACCCTCATTGTCTGCTTGCTCTTCAGAGGACTGACTCTGTCAAGTAGAATCGGAGATGGAGTGTGCTGGCTACAGAGACAGGTTCAGGGGATCTCAGCACCAAGGAATACAAAAAGTGGGTGGATAGATGACATTCTCAGGGGGCCAAGCAGATGGTCTTAGAAAAGGTGGGTGCTGCTAGTGTGAGGTCTCTGAGCAAGAATATGCCTGGGATCTAACTGGAAAGGGTCTGTATGAGACCAGAACTACTTTGAAAGAGTTGATAATCCTGTTACCTTTCCTCTTATTTCTCTTAAATGGAATTAAGAATTTGGCTACAGCCCTGCACCTGCCACTTCTGGCCCCACTCAGCTTTGGTAGGAACAAATGTTCCAGAGCAGTATAAATACCAATAAAGCATCGTGGTGTGGTTACCCCATCTGCATCCAAACCTTCCTCACCTTCTGGGCTCTGACCATGGAGGGGCAGGCCATTCAAGCAATGACTGAGTCAGTATCCACAGCCCAGCAACACAAGCAGAGGAGATCAATGGAAACTTACAACAAATCCCTGATGCTCATGGAAGGAACAACAAAAGCCTAGCATGAGAGAGACAGGAGGAGGAGTAGCTTAATTATTAATTTGTTCAAAAAATGTTAATGTTCTTACCATGTAAACAGATCTGTAGCACCGCATGAGCCACTGTGGGAGAATCTGTCCTTGAGGAACTTGCAAGCCCCTTTCATAGAACATAATGCTTTGAAAGCTGGAGTGCAAAGAGCCCAATTAACTAACTGGATCCAGCCAGTAACAGAGAAGGGAAAGATTCCTCTTTGGGGATGGTCAAGAAAGGCTTTACAGAGGTGGTAAGGGTATAAGTGATGTTAGAAGATGGATAAGATTTGGAGAAGGTAGGTAAAGGGGAAAATGCCAGGTTAGGAGGGCAAAGATGAGCATGGCAGAGAGTATGAAACTATCAGGTGTTATTAATCAGTAGTGAGTTAGCATGAAGCAGAATGACAACCCACTCCAGTATTCTTGCCTAGAGAATTCCATGGACAGAGGAGCCTGGCAGGCTACACTCCATGGGGTCACAATGAGTTGGACATGACTGAGCAACTCATGCACACACATACAATTCTGAAAGACCTTAAATGTCATGCAGAAGGATTTAAATTTGATCTCATAGGCAAGAGCTTCCAAAACTTTTTAATGTAACACTTAACAAGGATTTCTTTTGTCCTCCCTTTCCCTCCATTCCTTCCCTTCCTTCTCTTTCTCCCTTTATTTTTCTAAACTTAATTTTTAAATTTTACAACGATGACTATGTACATTTCATTTATGGCTGAACCATGTAGTATACTGGGATTACAACATTTCTGCCCTGGAATTAACAACTGTACTATTTTATTCTATTTTAAAACTTATTTTCAATGTGCTTGAAAACTTACCCTCAGGCTTTACTTAAGAGCTAAGTCTTTTCTCACAACTTTGTTAAAATTCACCAGGCACTTGCTGTTTCATGTTTTTCTGGGACACATTTCTGTAGCCCTCTGGGTCTCTGTGCCAATCAGGACCTGATGCTTCCTAGATCCTGCTCTCTGACATTTCCCCTTAAACATCTGGGTACACTTTCTGCTCCACCCATTTCTTGACTGGTTTGAGTAATGGGTACATGGGTCAAAATTTATCTGTTAATATTGATGAGCTTAGTAGGAAAAGGTGCTCAGATATCTCACTGTTCCATGTATAGGTCTTTATTATATCCCCTTTTTACTCACACATCACATAATCAACTCGCCTGCTCTTCTGTGTCCACAGTCATCCTGGTTCATCCTCTCCAAGAGAATAAGCATTTAATCTACCTTTAGTCTACTTCTTATGTAGACTTTTCACTCATTTTAATTGTTCAACCCCACCTTCTTCCTCAATTTCAGAGGCATTTGGAATTTCTAATTCCTAAGCCCTAATCAAGTTTTTTGCTGCAAAGCAGCTTCAATACTGCCAATCCCAAGTCAGTTATTGCTCTCTGTTGGTTTTCTATCCAAAATTTTGACGTTTTATCTCTTTTCAGTCCAGTCTTATAAGAACGTGTGTCCTTTCTAGCCTTCTGCTATGTCTTTGTAGGACTACAAGAGGGAGCAGAATTAAACATAATGTTTTAATCCATCACTATGATACCATGAAATTAAAAGATGCTTCCTCTTTGGAAGAAAAGCTATGACAAACATAGCATATTAAAAAGCAGAAGACATTACTTTGCCGACAAAGGTCCATACAGTCAAAGATATGTTTTTTCCAGTAGTCAAGTATGGATGTGAGAGCTGAGAAAGCTGAGCACTGAAGAATTGATACTTTTGAATTGTGGTGTTGGAGAAGACTCTTGAGAATCCCTTGGACTGCAAGGAGATCAAACCAGTCAATCCTAAAGAAAATCAGTCCTGAGTATCAATTGGAAGGACTGATGCTGAAGCTCCAATACTTTGGCCACCTGATGCCGCTCATTGGAAAAGACCTTGATGCTGGGAAAGATTGAAAGCAGGAGGAGATGAGGGTGACAGAGAATGAGATGATTGGATGGCATCACTGACCTCAATGGACATGAGTTTGAGCAAACTCCAAGAGATGGTGAAGGACAGGGAAGCCTGGTGTGCTACAGTCCATGGGGTGGCAAAAGTTGGACATGACTGAGCGACTGAACAACAACAATAACCCCAAACTCAGGACAATTTCTATAGATAACAGACCTTGCACATTTAGAAGACAGTAACACATGCACATGCCAGACATATTCTTCTGTCAGTCCACAGATAAATTGAAATACGTATATGGGTATGTATCTCTGCCATTTTCACAGAAACACTACAGAATCACAAGCTAAGACAATATCATCATACTGCCTTAAGCAACTGAGAGCTACCGGAACCTTTGAAAATGAGACATACAGGATTTAAAAGACAGTTCTTCAGAAAGTAGGGTAAAGGATAAATTGAATGTAGGAAGGGCTAAAGAGAAAGGCAGGAATAGAGCTGGGCATAAGATAATAAGGTCTACACGGGGGGGTGGGAGTGGGATAAGGGTCATTCATTCAGTCAGCCATTTATATTTAGAGAAAAAAACATTAAATGCCAGGCATTTTGCCAAGCCCCGGGTTTATGATTGTGGTAGGCTGTATTTTCTAAAGATGGCCGTGTGAATGGATGTATCTCATCCACTTGATAATCCTCTATGGGGTTGAGACATGGATTCTATTCCCTTTCCTCTGCATATGGGTGGTCTAGGACTATGGCAAAAGTGGCACAGTGAGACGTGGCTAGGTGATAAAAGGTAATAACAGTTTTTGCCTAGTTTGTTGTCTCTTGGACAATCCTCTGGGAGTCCTGAGTAGCCAGGTAAGGTGTGTACCTACACCAAAGCTGCCATGAAAGACAGACCATGAGGCTAGACCAAAGAGAGATGGAGACCTGCCCAAAGGGCCCCAGCTGTTGGGAGTTTTTCAGCCTTGGCATCAGCCCTGTATATAACAAAGCCTTGGAGACAATCCCAGTCCCAGCCCTGAACACGACTGATGTCCCTCCTCTGACAGTGGTTGTGGAGAGACCCAATGGCACAGACATAGCTGAGCCCAGTGAAACCCCAGAACTGTGTGAGTGAGAATGATAATAAAAAATTGTTGTTTCAAGCCACTGAGTTTTGAGGTGGCTTGTTAGACCACCATTGAGGAAAGTAAATACATAATTACAGTACAGTGTGATAAATCTCCTGATAGCTGATCTGATGCTGTGTGGCTGAAACGGTGAGGAGGAAGTGCCAGAGTCTGCCGGCACAGGGTGGGAGGGGAGGTGCGAAGGGCAGGGGGTGTGTATGCAAGAGAGTGATGCAGGAGCTGTGGCTGTAAAAATGAGGAGGTGAGTGTCACCTACACTCTGGAAATGGATAGAAAGAGAGGCAGGAGAAAACAAAGGATGGATAGCCCTTTGAGATTGCCTGGGTATGAAGCAGGGAACGAGGAAGAGAGGTTATAAATGGCTATGAGGGGACTTCCTGGCTCTCCAGTGGTTGACACTCTGCTTCCAAGGCAGGTCATGCCGGTTTGGGGAGCTAAGATCCCACATACCACATGGTATGGCCAAAAAATAAAAATAAGGAAATAAGAAAAATGGCTATGAGGTCTTACTCTCTTCCTCTTATTCATTTAAAGATGTTCTAGTACCACTGGCCACTGCCTACATAGCCTCTTTGGCCTTACTGAGATTAACTTTACCTGAATTGGATCAAAATGTACAGTGTTCAGTAAGAGTCTTGAGCGGTAGAAACAAGGCAAAGCCTGGAATCCAGAGGTGCCATAGTGCTACCACTAATAACTAGCATGTGACCTCCTCTCTCTCTCTGCAAGATTAAAGGATTCCCTCCACTTATCACAAATCTTGGCTTGATCCTGTCTGTGATTCATGCTCTGAGCACTGTCTCTGCACCTACCTGGGGTTGGGGCCCTGTCCTTCCAGGCACACACACCTACATCAGTGTTGAGATAAAAGGACTCTCTCCCTAGTCCCTTGGCTTATTTACCTCCAGGCACTAGCCCATTACTAAGAGAGATGTTGCTGGAGGTGAGGGGGTGGAGAAAGGGAAGGAGGTGGCTATGGAGGAGATAGGAACAGAAATAAGCATTTTCCTGGAAAAGGACTTCTTGGAATTTCTGTCTGATCCGGTGTTCGGAAGACAACTTAATTAAGAGACAGTGTTTAATGACAAGAAAGGAAAGCATTCCTTATCTGGTGGATTCCTTTGCTGATGGAATCTTCCAGCTCACCCTGGCTAAGTCTAGCATTGACTGTGCTAGAAAGATTTATGACCATGAAAGCTCTAACATCAAGCTGCAGGGCAGCAGATTTGGGCAGACTGTAGCCATCCCATCATTTTGGATGCTCCTCTAATGTGGAAGCTCACCTGCAAGTATACATACATGGCTTTCCCGGAAGATGGAGTTGTTTCTCACCCTCATACTTCCTGGCCATACACATCTCCACCCCATGCAACAGTCATGTTTATTCTCAAAGCACAGCATCCTCTTTTCACGTCTTTTGTGCTTCTGAATTTCTCTTTCTTCCCTTCCTCATCTAACAAATTCATCCTCATCCTCGGAAGCAGATTTCAAGGGTACTTTCCTCTATAAAAGAGGTGGAATTGATTGTTCATATTTGATACTGCCTTAGTCCATTGGAATTGGGACCAGACAGACATGATTCTGGAGGTGAATTGATTCTGATTCATGATTCTGAATCAGAATCAAATATGATTCTGGAGGTGATTAATTCTTTGATTTGGGGTATGGCAGTCATATTAGATTTTTAGGCTTTCTGTAACAAATGACCATAAACTAGGATGGCCAAAAACCACTGAAATTTATTGTCTCACAGGTCTAGAGGCTTGAAGTCCAAAATCAAGGTGTCAGCAAGGTTCCCTCAGAAGGACCTGGGAGGCGATTCCTTCTTGTCTCTCCTAGCTCCTGGTATTTGTAAAGCTTGGTATTTCTTGACTTGTCGGGGCACCAGTCCAGTCTCTGCCTGCATTGTCACAGGGCCATCTTCTCCCTCTGTGTCTCCACATTGTCTCCTTTCTGTGCATGTCTGTCTCTGGGATCGAATTTGCTGTTGTTCAGTCGCTAAGTCATGTCCAACTGCAACCCCATGGACTGCAGCACGCCAGGCCTCCCCTGTCCTTCACCATCTCCTGGAGTTTGCTCAACTCACGTCCACTGAGCTGGTGATGCCACCCAACCATCTCATCCTTTGCCACCCCTTTCTCCTGCCTTCAATCTTTCCCAGCATTAGGATCTTTTCTAATAAGTTGGCTCTTCACATTAGGTGGCCAGAGTATTGGGGCTTCAGCATCAGTCCTTTCAATGAGTATTCAGGGTTGATTTCTTTTAGGATCAACTGGTGTGACCTTGGATTAGGGCCCACTTTAATGACCTCATCTGAACTTGGCTACATCTCCCAAGACCCTAATTCCAAATAAGGTCAGATGCACAGGTACTGTGGGTTAAGACTTCACCATATCTTTTGGGGAGGACGCAATCTATCCTGTAAGGACTGTTAATCTTGCAAAGCTATAGTTTTATCTGTAAAGTGAAGGATTAAAGTAGTATCCAAGTCAAAGAGGGACTGTTGGCGGGGGAAGGGGGGGGCTGTGGTACAGGACATGAGGCTTCACAGATAGCCTTCAACAAGACATGGTCCTCATTTAGAAAAGTATCCACTTGCTGAGGAGCATGCCAGCTTTGCATTCTCTACCCCGTCATCCAAAGGATATCTTTACCTTGAGATTTTTCACTAAACCCACCATGACGGCTGTAGTACAGAAATCCATCTGAGGCCTGGGTGATGAGGGCAGTGATAATTAGTAAAAGATCACCAAAGCCTAGGTGTCTTCAAAGAAGAGAAGCTGAAACATGGTCTGACCTTTTATTTCATCTCAAACTATGGCTGATACAAGTTTGAGGTTATGAATGGAGCTGGCAGTCTCTTTATACTAAAAACATGTATCATCTAAAGAGAAGCCACTGACTTGACTTACTTCCTCCTTGTAGATTCATGAAAAATGAAAGTGAAAGTTGCTCAGCTGTGTCCGAATCTTTGCCACCCCATGGGCTATATAGTCTGTGAATTCTCTAGGCCATAATACTGGAGTGGGTAGCCTTTCCCTTCTCCATGGGATCTTCCCAACCCACGGATTGAACTCAGGTCTCCCACATTGCAGGTGGATTCTTTACCCAGCTGAGCCACAAGGGAAACCCAAGAATACTGGAATGGGTAGCCTACCCTTCTCCAGGGGATCTTCCGACCCAGGAATTGAACCAGAGTCTCCTGCATTGCAGGAGGATTCTCTACCAAATGAGCTATCAGGGAAGCCCATGGGAGAGACTATTTCAGGAGGCTTCCCAGGAAGCACCTTGATTCTCACTCCCGGAGATCCCCAGGATTTCAGCACCTGAAGCCCTAACAGAGGGGTGGCTGGGCTATGTGTCTACTGCTTGGGCCAGACTCAGTGATGTGGCCTGGCTCATGGGAACATGTGCTGAGGGTGAAGAGAGTCACCTGACCAGCATGCTTATGCCCAGCCTTCCCAGCCCTAAGGAAACATCTTAGGGTCCTGACGATTCCTTCACAGCAGTGCTCAAATGCAAGCCATCAGCAAAAATTTATTTCATCTAGGGATCCCTTCTAGTCAAGTCTCAGCTTACCTTTGCTACACAATCATTCTTTGGCCTTCAAAATCAGTAATAGTCAAAGCAATAAAGGCTAATTTTATGCTCTAGAACTTGACAGTGAAAAATATTTTAGATGATGGTCTGTGACTGGTTGATTCAGGAAACCAGCAAACCTGACAGCTGAACAAAACACAACACTACAGGAGTGATGGGACAATCATATGCTCTGCTTTGCACCACACAAGGCAACTGAAATGCAGTTCAGCAGATCCAGTGTAGCTCTGGTTGCTGCTTGCTTTTTTTCTTTTAGGAAATAAACATTACAAAGTATTTCCAGGTTAGCCACTTATATAGGTCAAATTTTAAAAATAATGTAGTTGATTTTTGCACAGTTAAGAATACAGGCTTTTGATACTAAATGCCTGAGTTCAGGGGCACACTCAGCTGTTTGCTAACTACATGACTTTGGACAGGTCAGTTATATGGATGCCTCAGTTTCTTCAGCTGTAAAGCGAGATAATCATAATCATCGCATAGGGTTAATGTAAAGATTATTTCAAAAAAGATACTCTGCAGGGCACCTGGCCCAGAATAAATGCTCAAGTTTTAACACTGTTATTCCTCCCTCCCTCTCTTTCTTCTTTGTACATCAATAACATAGATACAAGGCAGGGAGGAAAAAGATGAATCAGACAATTTCTGCCACTGCGGCATTAATGGTGTAATATGGGAAGGCAAGCTTTTTAATAAGAACCATATACATAGAGACCCTGAGACAGAAGTTTGTATACTCACTTTGGGGGCACAAAGGAAGGCCTTGTGGCAAACTAGATAGAGGTCAGCTTGTCATCCTGACTGAAGGTGTGGGATGAAATTCTCTATCAGGCAGTTGCTTACCCTGTGGGTATGGAAACCAGGCTGCGAGGGCAAGATTTCAATAGAACTCCCCCATCAACTACCCAATTCCTTCCTCTCTTCATAGCCACGCTTCCAGAAATGGTCTAATTCTGTCTTCCTACCACCAGATTTCCCCTCACTCTCAAATCTACTGTGTGCTCAGTTGCTTTAGTCATGTCTGATTCTTTGTGACCCCTTGGACTGTAGCCCACTAGGCTCCTCTGTCCATGAGAGTCTCCAGGCAAGGATACTGGAGTGGGTTGTCAGGCCCTCCTCCAGGGGATGTTACTGACCCAGGGGTCAAACCCACACCTCCTGTATCTCCTGCATTGGCAGGTGGATTCCTTACTGTTGACCCACTTGGAAAGCCCCAAACCTATTGCAGTTCCATTTCTATTTCCACTCCTCCACCATAACTTCCTGGAACCCAACTTCAATGCTTTCTTTTAAATTCTCTTACTCTGTTGTTTTTGATTGACTTTCTGATTTATTTTTATTGATTCTCTCCTGTGTGACAACTGGAATTCTATTTTTTTTTCTGTTTTTCCTTTCTTTCTACTTTCTCTTCTTTTCCACCTGCCCCATAATTCTGCATTTCTGCATGGTTCCTTTTTTAAGATGTGTACTTTTCTTGGCCAATGCACACTCCCAGACTGATCTCAGCAATGACATCGACTGTACCTTCAGCTCAGTTCCCTCTCCTAGACGGGGAGAGCCACACCTCCCAGATGTTTTCACTTGAATAGACTATAGCACCTCAGCTTCAACATGTGTTCTTGGTTTAAATTCATCACATTACTTTCCTCGGTAAATCAGGCTAGAGACCTGGAATCTCGAGGTTTCCCATTCAGGTCCTCTCAACTCTGTGAACAAAATGTCTCTCAAATTTATCATCTTTTGCTGCCCTGCATAAGCAGTGTTTTTACTGTAACCTTCATCATCTTACCTCACCTCACTACAACAGACTCCTGACTGACCTATTAATACCTCCAAATTTTTCCTTTGTCTGGACTATTGACCTCTATTGTCAGTCATCTTAGATGCACATCTGATCAAGGCACACCCTTGCTGAAAACTCTTTTGAACTGATTATTAGTTCAGAAAAATGTCCAAATTCCTTACTTCAAAGTTCTTTACAGTTTGACTTCTACTTGCCTTTCTAGCCTAGTTCCTCCAAAATTCTGAAATATACCAGCCCTTTATGGGATAATTTTGTCTCCCCTGCAAATTCATGTTGAAATCCTAACTCCCAGAATGTGACCATATTTGGAGATCAGGTCCTTAAGAGAGGTAATTAAGTTAAAAATAGAGCCATTAGGGCCGTAACCTAATAGACTGGTGTCTTTATAAAATAAAGCAGTTAAGTACACTAACAATCGACTGTCCAAAAGAAAAATTAAGGAAACAATTCTATTTACAATAGCATCAAAAATAATAGAACACTTAGGAATAAAGTTGACCAAGAAGGTGAAAGAGCTGAACACTGAAAATTATAAGACAATGATGAAAGAAATCGAAAAGATACAAATGGAAAGATAGCCTGTGCTCATGGACTGAAATAATATTATTAAAATGTCTATACTACCTAAAGTGATCTAAAGATTCAGTGCAATCCCTATCAAAAATACCATGCATTTTTCATAGATATAGAAAAAAATAACCCTAAGATTCCTATGGAACTACATACAAACTGAATAGCCTAAGCAATACTGAGAAAGCTGAACAAAGTTGGAGGCATCACATTTCTTGATTTCAATGTATATTATAAAACAGTAATAATCAAAGCAGTATGGTACTGGCATAAGAACAAACACATAGACCAATGGAACAGAACAGGGAGTTCAGAAATAAACCCACACATGTATGGTCAACTCATTTTTAATGAGAGTATCAAGAATATATAATGGGGAAAGAAAAGCCTCTTCAATAAAAGTGTTGGGGAAACTGGAAACCACATGTAAAACAGTGAAATTGGATCCTATTTTATACCACAAAATTAACTCAAAATGGATTAAGGACTTAAATGGAAGACCTGAAACCATAAACCTCACAGAACAAAACATAGAGTAACCTTAACATTAATCTTGGCAATGATTTTTTAGCTATAACACTAAAAGCACAAGCAACAATAAATAAATGAATGGGACTACAGTATACTAAATGGAGAAGGCAACGGCACCCCACTCCAGTACTCTTGCCTGGAAAATCCCATGGATGGAGGAGCCTGGAAGGCTGCAGTCCATGGGGTCGCAAAGAGTTGGACACGACTGAGTGACTTCACTTTCATGCATTGGAGAAGGAAATTGCACCCCACTCCAGTGTTCTTGCCTGGAGAATCCCAGGGATGGGGAGCCTGATGGGCTGCCATCTATGGGGTCACACAGAGTCAGACACAACTGAAGTGACTTAGCAGTTAGCACATTATATCAAAAAGATTATTTTACAGCAAACATTCAACAGAATGAAAAGGGGCAATCTATGAAATGCGATAAAATGTTTTCAAACCGTATATCTGGTAAGCAGTTAATATCCAAAATATATAATGAATTCATACAACTCAATAACAAACTAAAATAAAATAAGCTGATTAAATGTTTGGCAAAAGACTTGAAAAGACATTTTCCCAAAGAAGACATACAAATGGCCAACAGTTATAAGAAAAGGTGTTCAATATCATTAACTATCAGAGAAATGCAAATCAAAACCAAAGTGAGATATCAGTTCACATCTATTAGGATAGCTCTTAGCAAAAAGACAAGAAATAACAAAGGTTGGCAAGGATGTAGAGGAAAGCGAACACTTGTACATTGTTGGTAGAGATGTGAGTTGTTACAACCACCATGGAAAACAGTATGGAGATTTCTCAAAAAATAAAAAACAGAACTACAATATGTTTCATCAACCTCACTTCTGGGTATATATCCAAAGAAAATGAAATCAGTATTTCAAAAGGTATCTACATTCCTACAGTCCCTGCAGCATTATTTACAATAGTCAGGATACAGAAACAGCTTGTCAGTGGATTCATCAACAAAGAAAATGTGCTATATACACATGGCGGAATATTATTCACCTATAAATAGGAAGGAATAATGTCATTTCAACAACATGGATAAACTTGGAGGACATCATGCTAAGTAAAATAAGCCAGCCACAGATAAACAAATATTACAACATCTCACTTACATGTTGAATCTTAAAAAAGTCATATCCATAGAATCAGAGAGTAGAATAGTGGTTTCCAAGGGCGAGGCGTGGAGGGATATTAGTCAAGGAGTACAAATTTCCAACATGGTGACTGTAGTTCATAATACTCTATTATATACTCAAAACTGCTATGAGGGTTGACCTTAAGTGTTCTTACCACACACACAAAGGTAATCATGTGAGGTGGCGGATATGTTAATTAACTTGATTGTGGTAATCATTTTGCAATGTATATGTATATCAAATCAAGTTGTACACCCTAAAAAGTAAACAAACAGGCCATATTTCCCAAGATGGAAAAACAAATTGGCTTCACTGCTTACAAAAAAAAAAAAAAAAAGGAAATCATGTGTGTGTCACATATACTTACAGAGAAAGACCATGTGAAGAAACAGAGACAAGACAACCATCTACAAGCCAAAGAGAAAGGCCTGCTAAGAAACCAACCCTGTACACATTGATCTTGGACGTCTAGCTGCTACCAGATTGTAAGAAAATAAACTTCTATTGTTTAAGCCACCCAGGCCCTGTGGTGCTTTGTTATGGCAGTCCTAGAAAACTAACACACAGCCTATAAGACTATTCAGTCTAGACTTCTCTGATTTTGGAAAACACCCATATTTTTACTGATGAAATTTCTTCCACTGAGTGTCCTTTTCTAGCCAGTATTTATCTTTGAAAATATTTTAAATCTGTCTCAAAGTATTTCTTAAAAGCCTATGCCCATCAAAGCTAGAAGGAATTTTTCCCTCCTCTATGTTCCTTTTGTACTCTGCTCTTACTTTTAATAAAGCAACCACCACATTATCGTTCTATTTTTCCTGAAAATTGTGCCAGTGCTAGAAGATAAGAGCAGAATGACAATGACAGTCAAGTTATGCCTGATGGTTGTTCAGAGTGATGTAATGACTGTGTTGATGGAAATATGGGGAAGGCGATAGAACAGATGGATCTTAATAGTTAATTAATTTTAGGAAGTCAAGGTCAAAGTCCAGATGAATGATGAAGTCTGGATTTTTGACTTGGACCACCTGGTGGATGGTGATTCTGGTAGCTTTATGTAGGGAGTTCTCAAGGAGAAGGGGCCTTGGGAGACAAGGTAGTTTGGTGTTGCTTGTGAGTAACTATGGAAATCTAGGAGGGTGGGCCCTATACACAGATGAATGTGCAAGTTTGCATTTCTGGAGAGAAATGTATCGAAAACCTGGCCTTGTAATATTTTTTTAACTCTTATTTTGACGAGCTCTGGATCCTTAGGCACAGTTTCTAACAAAAAAACTATCCCACAGAAACTCGAGGACCAAGATAATGCTACGGATGTGGGAAAAAGGACAAAAATGTCAGAGTGAATCCTACAAATAACCAAGAAGCTCTGGGAAGACTGCCTTCTAAAATTTGTTCTCTTGTCCAGTGACCACAAAACCTAAAATCCTACCGTCAGTGACATTATTTATTAATTCTTATTGAAGGTGTTTCTGAGTTAAGATGAGAAGCAAGGGATATTAACAGGAGGTAAAATTCTTGACTCCCAAGTTCTGCTGTTCTCTGAACCTGGGGAAGGGTTCTGTGACCATAGAGCCCCATCAGAAATTGAGGGACAGAGTGATGAAAGGTAAAGGAGACCCAGAATAACGCCCTACCTGGAATAACCAGCTGCCCACCACGGCAGCAGGCTTAGGTCAGATAATGAGAGATCAGAAGGCCCCTGCTGCCAACCAAATCTCCCTCTCAACTATTTGTGCAGATAATCTGGCCAGGAATAGAGGGAACTACCCCAACAGACTGTGATGGAGAGCTGACAGATTAAGGGGAGAACAGCATGCCACAAATATGACCGCATGGAGAGCAAAACATGTTGGCTCTCTAATGAGAATCTGCCTTGCCACCACTGCCTTGCATTTACGTTCCCCAGAGCAGCTCAGCCTCACTTGCCAAAAGTGGCAGGGGGTGGGAAGGCTGTTGGCCTCGTGCCCACCTGGGTACCTGCTGGGAGAATTTTGCACATGCTGCTAAGTGCCCAGTGGCACTGAGGGCTTCCATTTACATTCTTAATTACCCTGAAATTCAGCCACATGGTCCTTCTGCCTGTCTGGACCAGCACTTGATGGCAGCTGGTGTTAGAAACTTACTGTGCTCCAACAGCCCTTGAGTTCTATCCTTTCTCTGTCAGGGACGGACCTCCCAAGTCAGTGAGAAGAATGTACATGTATGTGTGCATGTCTGTGGGTGCACATGTGTGCCTGGGCTTATGCGTGTAATTCTTGGTTCCAGATACTTCCATGGATATGTATCTTTAGGGAGATAGTGGGATACATGCTCATTACAGGGAGTTTCCCTTGACTGTTGACAACTATGGGAGAGTGTTTTAAGCTTTCTCCAGGAACCAGAAATTTTCCAATCTTAATTTGAAGAAGTGCAGAAATATTTTGTTACATATTGATAATAACTGGTTGCATCTTTCCTGAAAGAGGCAAAGTTCTTGGTATGTCGTTTCGGATTTTAAAGTAGAGTGGAAGGAAGTGAGGTTGCAGGTATTTGGGGAAATTTTTGATCCTCCCTGCACAAGATTTCTCCACATTCCCCTTCTTCTGTCTGGGGAGGAAGATTTTGAAATGGGTATTTGTCGGCTGTGCAATTCCATACACACACACTCCTATGCCCGTGTATATACACACATGCATTAACATGCTCACTCCAACATATAACCATGTGCAAAATGTCTTGCTAGAAACTTTAGGGAAGGAAAAGGCAGTTTTCCATTCATCCTCAAAAATCCTCAAACTCTGTTAAACAAGAAAAATATAGTAGAAAGCAGTAAGTGTTAGAAGCCAAGCGTCTAGGAAGGTCATTGTGTGGGGAAGTTCAGAGATGGAGGGAGTTACTCTCAAGCCAGTGATCAGGGAAGGCTGGGGAGGGAGGAGCTGCAGCATGGACCTCTTCAAGAATGCAGAGACCAGCCTCTGATGAGTGTGTTACTGAAAACTTCCACTGGGGGAAATAATGGAAGAGGGTAAACTAATAATAACAGATGGGGGCAGTTACAAAGTTCCCAGTATCTCACAATGTCCTACAGCCGTACATCAAAGGCCAACCCTCTACTAATTCAGTAGGTGACCACCCTCCTGGAGTTCCACCCTCGTTTCTGAGTTCATGGGGAGGTCTCATTCTGACTTCACAAGGAGGTCCCTGCAGACTTTTTCTCTTGCAACACTAAAACTAAAGAGCCAATCAGAGGAGATGAACAAATAGATAACAGTTAATGTCAAGGCTGTATATTGTCACCCTGCTTATTTAACTTCTATGCAGAGTGCATCATGAGAAACTCTGGACTGGAAGAAACACAAGCTGGAATCAAGATTTCCGGGAGAATTATCAATAACCTCAGATATGCAGATGACACCACCCTTATGGCAGAAAGTGAAGAGGAACTAAAAAGCCTCTTGATGAAAGTGAAAGAGGGAAGTGAAAAAGTTGGCTTAAAGCTCAACATTCAGAAAACAAAGATCATGGCATCTGGTCCCATCTTTCCATGGGAAATAGATGGGGAAACAGTGGAAACAGTGTCAGACTTTATTTTGGGGGCTCCAAAATCATTGCAGATGGTGACTGCAGCCATGAAATTAAAAGACGCTTGCTCCTTGGGAAAAAAGTTATGACCAACCTAGATAGCATATTCAAAAGCAGAGACATTACTTTGCCGACTAAGGTCCGTCTAGTAAAGGCTATAGTTTTTCCTGTGGTCATGTATGGATGTGAGAGTTGGACTGTGAAGAAGGCTAAGTGCCGAAGAATTGATGCTTCTGAACTGTGGTGTTGGAGAAGACTCTTGAGAGTCCCTTGGACTGCAAGGAGATCCACCCAGTCCATTCTGAAGGAGATCAGCCCTGGGATTTCTTTGGAAGGAATGATGCTAAAGCTGAAACTCCAGTACTCTGGCCACCTCATGCGAAGAGTTGATTCATTGGAAAAGACTCTGATGCTGGGAAGGACTGAGGGCAGGAGGAGAAGGGGATGACAGAGGATGAGATGGCTGGATGGCATTACGGACTTGAACGTGAGTCTGAGTGAACTCCGGGAGATGGTGAGGGACAGGGAGGCCTGGCGTGCTGCGATTCATGGGGTCGCAAAGAGTCGGACACGACTGAGCGACTGAACTGAACTGAACTGTCCATTCAAAATGCCTGTTCAGTCACTCAGTTTTCTCCGAATCTTTGTGACTCCATGGACTGTAGCCCACCAGGCTCCTCTGTCCATGGAAGTTTCTAAGCAAGAATACTGGGAGTGTATTGCCATTTCCCACTCCAGGGGATACTCCCAACCCAGGGGTTGAACTCACACCTCTTGCATCTCCTGCATTAGCAGGCCAATTCCTTACCACTGTGCCACAGTTGGGATGCCCCTTTTATTACTTTAAATATTTAGTAAAACCTTCATCAACCATCTATAAATTCTCAGGCACTGAGCTAGGTACTACCCACAAAATGCTTAGCCGAGAAGCAGTCACAGAAAACTAGCAGGACACATGATGGGATAATTATGTGTACAGAATGCTCTGGGAAGTCCTGATAGGACTTTCAAGAAAGCTGGAAATTAAGGGTGGCTTTATGGAGAAGGAGAAACTTTAGCTGAGTTTATTTTTTTCTGAGTTTTGAAGGAAAGTTGGTTAACTTGATGAAAGGGGAATTGTGTCAAATGTGGTAAAATTGTACTGTATTGGTAAATATGATGCCAGTGGAATGGACGCTGCTGCTTTCAATTAGAATCTCTGTAGGACATGGCTTCAAACTTGTTTGCTGGACAGACTAATTCAGTGCTACCAATCTGATGGTTTATCTCACAGCACCAAAATGCACTGAGACAAAGGTTATAAAGAACTATTAATTTTTAAAATATGATGGGATCAAGAATAGTTCAAGTAATACAATTGTTTACATTTTTAGATAGCAGAACACAGGGTCTGATGATATAACTTGTAATATATTTGGTTATAAAATTGAGGGCATAAATCAAGAATATTGAAAGCATTCTTGAAAAATACTTTAAAAGTTCAAGTCATTTTAACAAAGACCAAGGAGTGCTGTATGTGTGCTTAGGGGGACGATGGTTCACAAAAGCACGTTAAATCATCCTTGAATGAGTATATCAAAGAAGAAATTAAAATTAAAATTGCAGTCCAATGATGACAATAAAACCTGTTTACCAAAACTTATGGGATATGGCCAAAGTTCTAATTAGAAGTAATTCATTGCCTAAAGTGATTTAGTTATGAAAAATACATGATCATTTTTTCAAGCAGCTAGAAAACTTAACTCAATCTAAGGAAAGCAGAAGGAAGAAAACAGTAAAGATAACAACAGAAATAAGTAAATTAGAAATCAGAAAAATTCAGAAGAGGAAATTTTCATCAGGAAGTAAAGAAAAAAATGCAACACATTTAAAATAAATGAATGAAAAAAAGTAACGCTGCATCGTGTCTATGTCATATTAACATAATTTTAATGAAAATGATGTATGTGAAACTTCACAGTACTTTGAAAAACACAATACAATGGTAAATATCTAGGGAGCTTACAAATTATCAAAGTTGATTCAAAGAGAATGGAAATTTTGAACAGATGAAATAATATGGCAAACATTTCAAAGAATAAGTTTTAGGGACTGAGATTCCTACTGATGAGTTCTCTAAAATGCTAAAAGTAATGTGAACTGTAAATTCAAGAACAGAGAAAATACTAAACATATTTAATTCATTTACTAAATAATTAAATAAATTAAATAATAACCTAATAAATATAATAAATGAACATTTCTAATTTATTTACTATAAACTGATATCAAAAATCTTATCTATATTGCATATAATAATACCATGGAATCCCAAATTATGAATGTGGATATAAAAACTCCAAACTAGAACACTGATAATTAAATATACAATGGAATATTACTCGGCCATAAAAAAGAATACATTTGAGTCAGTTCCAATGAGGTGAAGTAAGTCAGAAAGAGAAACACCAATACAGCATATTAACACATATATATGGAATTTAGAAAGATGGTAATGACCATCCTATATGCAAGGCAGCAAAAGAGACACAGATGTAAACAACAGACTTATGGACTATGTGGGAGAAGGCGAGGGTTGGATGATATGAGGGGATAACATTGAAACATGTATATTACCATATGTAAAACAGATGACCAGTGAAAATTCCATGTATGAAGTAGGGCGCTCAAAGCCAGTGCTGGGGTGGGGAGGGAGGCGGAAGCAGGGTTCAGGATGGGAGACACATGTGCACGTGTGGTTGATGAAAATGTTGTGGTGAAAAACAATATTGTAAAGTAATTATCCTCAAATTAAAGTAAACTAATTAATTGAAAAACAAGTAATAAACAAAATAGACTAATAAATGAAGTTAAATAGTATGGCTAAAAAAAAATGTGTTTTTTTTTGACATGTAAGAGTAAATTCCTGAATCAAAAAATCCAAGTCTGTTTAAATGCTATGTCTCTCAATAAGTCAAAGCATGAAAGGCTATATGACCATATCAATCATATCTGATAAAATTTAGTATCCAAAAGTGAAAAAGAAAACTATAGTGACGTAGAACAGACAGTATGCTTTCTTAATATGAAAAAGTCTGTATCTTAAACCAATTATAAATGTATAGCTCATTAAAACTGACAAGAGTTTGTAAGAGGGAAGCTGCTTATATATGAAACAGAAATAAGTAAAATTATTTGAAAAGAAGAAACTTGATATATCTTCCAAAATATTTTAGAATTAGAATAATTTATAATAATTTAGCACTTGGTCAAGTGGTGGATCTCAAAGTACATATATAATAATCAACTACTTTGCATTATAAATATTTATAAAATATAAAGAATAAAAGAACTTGCTTAAAGCAAGTTTTTAGATAAATATGAAAAACTATCATATGTGAAAATTTTATATTAAAAAATAAACTAATAAAAACATATTAAAGATTAAATCCAAACTGGTCAAGCACCAAACACATAAATAGGCTATCCTCTTCAGACAGTAAAGAATCCACCTACAATGCATAAGATGCAGGTTTGATCCCTGGGTCCAGAAGATCCCCTGGAGAAGGGAATGGCAACCTACTCCAGTATTCTTGCCTGGGAAATCCCATGGACAGAGGAGCCTGGCAGGCTAAAAGTCCATGAGGTTGTAAAGAGTTGGACACGACGACTGAGCGACTAACACACTCTAAAAATGAAAACAAATCCTTAATGAGTATAAGAAGCAAAGTCAGAAATCAGAAGAAAAGAAATATAATGAAATACTATTTTCCACCTGTCAAACTAATGAAATTTTTGAAAATAGTAATTTATTTTGAAGAGAATGTTGAGAAAGTGCTCTTATGAATCATTGTTAAAATGAAAATGGCTACTGATGTTCTAGAAAGTGATCTGAAAATAAAGAGCCACACAGAAATTTTTACCATTGGTCCTGATAATTCTACTCATAAGAATATATCCTTAGGAAATTATGAGAAATGTCTGAAAAGATTATATATAAGGCCCTCCATCATGAGTTTATTATAGCAAATTATTAGAAGCAATCAAAATGTCTAATAATAAATAGGAGTCTGGCGTAATTATGATATGTCCATATGAGGTAACATTTTTCAGACAATTACAAATCGCGTTTGCATAAAATAGTTAATGATGTGGAAGAATGCACATAATGTAATTTATATTTATATAGAGAGAGGGAGAGAAAGAGAAAAGCTAAGAGTAAGCACACCAAAATATTAACAATTCTAAATCTCTTTGTGAGAGTTCTACAAATTATTTTAAAATTTTTACATTTTCTTCATGTTCTTAAATTTTAAAAATGTCAGTCAGACCAAAAGCTTGAAGAACATGACTGATAATAGTTTCTTTTGGCCAGGATCGTAAAGGATTCCGTCTGCCATGGCATATACTTTATGGCTAGCGTATTTTTACTGCCTTTTTTTTTTTCACTCTCTGATTTTATTTCATAAATTTACACTGATAAAGTTTCTCTACCCCAATATCTGATTCAGTACTTTGTGGAATGAAACAAGGGGCTAAACAAATGGGCAAATGGGAAGAAATGTGACTCATGTGTCCTAAGTGATTTTCATACTCAATTCTACTCCCTGAGTCTAGAACATAGCCTTGGAGCCTTCCGCTCGGAGGTCAGAGACTTCTTCTGTGTCTGATTAAACAGGTCAAGAGAGAATGCTCATGGGCCAGAAACCATCAAACTCAGAGCTCCTGGGGGCTGCAGTCCTTCTTAAGCTTATGTCAATGCTGGGTAAAAAGCAGAGAAACCTGAGAGAGAAGGCATGGGCAAGTCCCACTACATCTTTCTCCACTTCTGATGCCTAGAACTGTGGTTGGAATCTGATCAGTGTTGAAGTCAGAGGACCTTTCTTGTTACTGAAATCCTTTTAGCTATGGACCAGATTTCTCCATGGAGAAGGCAATGGCACCCCATTCCAGTACTCTCGCTTGGAAAATGCCATGGACGGAGGAGCCTGGTGAGCTGCAGTCCATGGGACAGCGAAGTCAGACACAACTGAGCAACTTCACTTTCACTTTTCACTGTCATGAATTGGAGAAGGAAATGGCAATCCACTCCAGTGTTCTTGCCTGGAGAATCCCAGGGACAGAAGAGCCTGTTAGGCTGCAATCTCTGGGGTCGCACAGAGTCGGACACGACTGAAGCGACTTAGCAGTAGCAGCAGCAGCAGATTTCTCCATAAGGTTCAGGTTTTGGTTTTGTTTTGCTTTTTTAAATATTTTTAATGTTAGAGATTAAAGCTAAATTTTAGCTAAGTTTGAAGGAAGATTCACAAATCACCTTTGAGAGAGAGATGGAGAAGAGAGAGGAGAGACAGAGGGAAGGAGAGAGATGGAGGGAGAGGGGGAGAGAGAGAGATGGGGAGGGAGAGAGGAAGGGATAGAGGGGAAAAAAAAGGTCATTTTATGAAATACTTGACATAATGTTACTCTGATAAGTCTGAAGAAGTGTGAGTCACTGCACAACCATTCTCTCAACTCAGAACAAAAAGCTTCACGGAATTACTGTGTTTTAATCCAAAAACTGGGTGTTTGGCATTCCACAGTGCTTTGTGGTATCATGCCAACCAGGGGAGCCACTCATGAAAACAGCATATTGTTGAATTGTGGGTCTCAGCTCTCTTGGGTTGATAAATGGCAGTACATCTTTTAAGACCCTTCCTGAGTTAAGAAAGGATTATCGGATTAAGGTGTGTCTGGAATAGTTTAAACATTTAATGTAATTTACAGTTTATACCTGGGATTAGTTTGGAAGCTGAGTGACTGTAGAAAAAAATTTTTTTCATTAATAGGAAAAGATGTAATGTCAAATCACTTACACATGAAGGTTATGTTTATTTGGAAGACAGACTTTAACAGTGTGGCAATTCTTGGCATTAATACTGAAGGAAATTATGACCCACTGTCTGGAAGTGTGCTTGTGTGGGAGTATGTGTCTATGTACATGTGAGATTCATTTGCTGTTAGAGAAGCAAGAGTTGAGTAAGCAGGAAGCAGACAACAGCTCTGTTCGTTAACAGGTGGGGGTCACAATCTATCAGCTTTGACTAGTTAGAAAGTCATGGAACCAAAGCTAAATGTCACTTTGTTTCCTACTTGAGTTTCAACACTATCTGGCCTCCTCTCCTCCTCCTTCAAGATTTCCCTCTACCCTTCCCTCTTCATAATATACCATTTTGTTTCATACTTCTTTGCAGCAATAAAAAGTCCCAAAGTAATGGTAAAGCCAGGTGTAACTAGCTGGTTTAACTTTAATAGATTTTGTAGTTGTTTGTTTCTACATTGACTTGGCCTCCTTACTATTCTCCACTCTACTTGGAAAAAGATTTTTCATTGTATGGCCCTATGCTTTGCATTTCCTTTCTCAAAAATAAAAAATAAAAAAAAAAGGGAAGATTATATGAGTAAAAAAATACAAAATAGTAACACAATATGGATTTAGGAAGATTTCTTAAATTTCTTAAATTTAAATTTCTTAAATTTCCAAAATTCTTTTTTTTTTTTTTTTGCTCAGACAAGGAATTTGAATCTCAAAGCTAAGGAAGGTATCATTTTTCTTTAAAAACACTCATTTTGGGAGAAAAAATATCTTAAAACTCTTAGGAATCTTGAAATATCACTTTCCTTTCTCATTATGTTCAGTAGAACACACTGTATCATTGACATTTTTGCTTGCTGCTGTAACAAGTAAACCCCAAATTACATAAAGGTTCAAACACCGAAGGAGTTTACTTTGCTTTCAGATAAAGAGTAAAATAGGTGTTCCTAATTGATGCCCAACTCTCTCCCAAGTGGTGATTCAAGGACTTGTATGTCTTCCATCTATTCCATCATCAACACTTTGGCTTCCAAAACTGTCATTATTAATCTGTGTCAATTTACTAGAAGAGGAAAGAAGAAGAAGAATGGTATGTGAAAGATTTCTTAGGACCAAGCGCCCAAGCCCATCTTCACTAAGGTTCACTTAGGTTCAGATTCCACTGGCTTGAACTCAGTCACATGGCCACATCAAACAGAAAAGGAAAGAGCGGGTATGGTCCGGCTATGTGGCAAGGGAAAAGAGGATGATACAGGCTTAGTGAACAGCTTGTTATTCTCTATTTTCAACTGAAAATTCTACTTGCTTAGTGCACTTTCAGTGATGTTATACTTCATAAGCAAATGTATTGGAGCATGGTACAGAGTACTGGAGTATTGCAGCATGGTACAGAGATATGATTTGGCTATTAAAAAGACTGGGAATCAGAGCACAGCCTCTGTACAACACAAGAGTGTCTCAGAAGGTTGAAATCTTCCTTTGCATCCATTTCAAATGAAAAATGGAGGATGGGGTCTCATGATAGGATTAATGGACATCTGAAGACACCTGTTTGGGAACCAAGACTAGAACAGAGGAGAGAGTAATTCGTAGGCAGCAGAACATCTTTCTGTTGAGACGTTACAGTTGGTGGGAGCACTGGAAACTTGGACTGTTGTTCCAGCTGTTATACTAGATAAGATCTAGGCCTAGATCAACAGAATATAGTGATGGCAGCAGATCCAGAGTTAAAAATCAAGACTGAGCAAAGTTGTGTTCATCTGTTCCCAAGTCTATATTATTTCCTTCTATATAAGTTATAGTTACTCAGCCACCATTAATTTCACTAAAGGCATTTCACACTTGTACAATAAATGTTTGAATTAAGACATTTCTTTTCTTCCAAAATTGAATTGCATGTTAACTGGTTATTGGCTGTTTCTGGTGGTCCACACAATTACAGATAAGAGCATTGATCTGGCAAGAAAACAAATTGGCTCTTAAAAGAAGGCAGTTTGGATTTGACAGCTACAGATGATTAGGTGTCTCACTAATGGATGCTGTGTATCACCATCAGAGGTGTGAGAAATCTGCAAACACTTTCTCTCAACTGCCTACTTCTACCCGGAAAGGTTGCTTTAATCTGCCTTCTTCTATCCGTGCACATTAGCAGAATCCATTGATAGGGGATAAAGCCCCAAGTTACCTGGATGATCCTTGAGTTTTGAGATAGGCAGAAGTTACTGAGAGAAATATTGGTTCAATCAGGTAGCATCCAAAGTGATTCTGGTTTCAACTACAAATTCCTGGCAGACAATAGGTACAAACAAGCTGAGCCACACATGACAAAGTAACTTCCCGCAGGGATGGTATACCAGCAAGGGTATTACTCCAGAGATTCCATTCTATTGGAAAGAACCCAGATTCTGGACACCCTGGCTAGAGGACATCTAATGTGATGTAGGTAGTTTGCCCAGTAATTGGTTTGCTGGCTTTTAGGACTTGATCGAGCCTAGGCAGCATATTAAAAAGCAGAGATGTTACTTTGCCAACAAAGGTCTGCATAGTCAAAGCTATGGTTTTTCCAGCAGTCATGCATGGATGTGAGAGTTGGACCATAAAGCAGCCTGAGCGCCAAAGTATTGATACTTTTGAATTGTGGTGTTGAAGAAGACTCATGAGAATCCTTTGGATTGCAAGGATATCAAACCAGTCAATCCTAAAGGAAAGCAACCCTGAATATTCATTGGAAGGACTGATGCTGAAGCTCCAATACTTTGGCCAACTGATGCGAAAAACTGACTCATTGGAAAAGATCCCGATGATGGGAAAGTCTGAAGGCAGGAGGAGAAGGGGATGGGGATGACAGAGGACAAGATGGTTGGATGGCATCACTGACTCAATGGACATGAGTTTAAGCAAACTCTGGAAGATGGTGAAGGACAGGGAAGTGTGGTGTGTTGCAGTCCATGGGGTCGCAAAGAGTCAGACGTGACTGAACAAGAGACTTGATCTGAGCTCAAACACTTTCAGGGAGAATGACTCAGGTCTTGTTCTATCTAGTGACCTCAAGACAAAGACAGAAACCCCTGCTTCCCGGACACGAGTATCAGCAGCTTGACCTCCACCTTACTCTATCCTAGGCAAGGTAGGGGGCCTCCAGTGAACATTTCAGCACTGCCAATCCGGTGTCTCAGCCACCTCCAGTAGAAGCCATTTTGGGGTAGATTACACTGACTTTTAAGAGTCATCTATACAACTCCTCCAGTGTTAAGATGATCTCATTGTAAAACTCTCTCTGTCCCTCAGGGGAGTGATAAGCTGCATTCTGTTTAAGAGCTTCAGGTCAAAGTCCAGATCCCCAGCTTTATTCCAGCTCTGGAACATCTGAAAGAGGCTATTACTTTCCAGGGGTCAAGCTTTCAGATCTTACCCCATCGAGGAGATAATAAAAAGCACTTGTAGTTGGATTTTATTCATCATTTATATAATCACTGAAATTGCAGATGAAATAGGCCATTATGTCATCCTGCCTCTCTTGTTAGCCAGTGTATATGTATTTTCTCTTTTATAACATCCCATAAAAGCATCCTACACAGGGTTAGATCATAATAGTCTCTCAGCCATTTGTGGCAAGTGCAAAATATTCCAAATGAGTTGAATTTCTGCCTGATTTCCATCTGGGAGATTCTGGAGATGGCTCAGTCTGAACAGCCATGCCTTTTTCCTCATCACTCCTGACCTCTGTCTCTGTGATGGAAGCAGGGCCAACTCTTTCTGGACAGTGGTACAGGACCTGTGTCATTATGGGCTCTGACAGAAGAAATTCAAATAGTTCTCTGGCCATATTAGTCAAGCAGGAATATGTGGAATCTCTGTGGGAGGCTAGAGGCATATTCTTAGAAAGTCAAAAATGTTAAAAAAATTTTTTTATTGGAGTATAATTGTTCAACATCGTGTTAGTTTCTGCTATACAATGCAGTGAGTCAGCTCTATGTACACATATATCCTTTCCCTCTTGGACCTTCCTCCCTCCATCCCACTCCTCCAAGTCATCACAGAGCACTGAGCTGAGCTCCCTGTGCTATACAGCAGCTTCCCCCTAGCTACCTATTTTACATATGGTACTTAATGAGAAATTTTCTAAGTTATATTTTTAGTTTGATGGTCTAAAAAGCACACGTGCACATATTCTGGGGCATCTGAAAGACCTCAGAATTGACAACTGCTACGTGATTCCAGAGCTCCAATTGCATTTGTGTTGGAGCCAATGGTATGTTTCACTAATGAGAAGGGGTGAGGTAGAATTCACTTGCACTGTAGTGAAAACCAGAGGACGTCACTGTATACTAAAGAAGTGATGGCTTCTCAGAATTTTCATTTTCAGAGAGAAGTGCTGTAGGGATGGGGTCATTGCATAACAGGTGACTTCAGAGGCAGACCAAACTTAAAAGCAAGTACATACACCGTAGCACTTGGAATCGCGGTCACATTCTGAGCAAAAATTAATTTTACCAAGTTGTCATATGTCATACTAAACTAATGCTAATTGATTCTGGTATTAGTTTGATTTGCAAATTAATTTTGATTGTATTGCTTAAGGGTTAATATGCATAAGGAATTTATGCTTAGTTTAATGGTTATATATATCTAAGAAAAATTAAAACAAAATGAATTGGAGTCAACATGGGGCTACACGACAGTTTTCATCTAAAAAGACATCTAAATGCTGCTTAAGTAGAAGAACTACTGCTTTATAGGATTATCTTGTCTTTCTGAGGACTACATTCATTCTGTTTATATCTCCAATAGCTATCGACAGAAAGCATCAGTTCCTATTTTCAGTGAATTTTGAGGACTGGACTATATTTAAGAAGGAGAAAATTATTTTCTTTCATCTTTTTCTTGCAGAATGTTCTGGCCACATCACTATGTGATGGCCCTCCTATGGACCTCTCTGAACAATTGCTCACAAATATTGAGGACTAAGAAAAATGGATGAATTATATACTGTATGCCCTTCCTTCTGTCCTCTGATGAAAGAACAAATAGCCTTTTGATAACAACCTGTCTCATAAAAAGTATTCAATAAGCTGAATGAGAGAATGAACCCAGGTCAACAACAAGAAGTCACCGAGGCATGAAACAGACATCAGCCATCAGCTAGTTGGTCAGAGAATATTCCAATAGCATGGAAGACATCTTCCAAAGCAGTCTGTGGCAAGTTCCCTGATGCGCAGTCTATTAAGTGGGGTTCCCAGGAGCCTGGTGTAGATTAAGCTCCTTATTTCATGTTATAAATTAAAACAGAAGAAATCTAGTCCACTAGTCCTCCAGGCAAATGCTTGATTGTTCTTTGTAGGAATCCCCTGACAATGTTAGAGTAGGTGGGTTTTAGAGGGAGTGAATCATCTGGAGATTTATCTAGGCAGGTAGAATAAAATAATGAGCAGAAAGGTGCTCAAGGGAGCTGTTGGGAAAGAATTATGCCAAGAACACAGAGAATGCAAGAGGGAGGAGGAAGATGGGCTAGGCAAGAGGCTGTGAAAGGTTATGTTAACTCACCTCTATTGCATGCCCTCTTTTACATCTTTTTCAATGAAAAGATAAAAAGAACTGATGGAGCCTGAGATGCCAGCCATAGGCACTCATATCCTGGTTTCTCTTTGCTACCATGTGGAATCTGAAAAAACTGGCATAGACGATATTATTTACAAAGCAGAAGAGAGACACAGATGTAGAGAACAAATGTATGGATACCAAAGGGGAAAGGGTGAGTGATGAGATGAATTGGGAGATTGGGACTGACATAAAAACATTATTGATACTATGCATAAAATAGATAATTAATGAGTATAGCACTGAGAACTCCACTTAGTGCTCTGTGGTGATCTAAATGGGAAGGAAATTTGTAAAAAGGGGATATATGTATACATGCAGCTGATTCACTTTGCTGTACAGTAGAAACAAACACAACATTGTAAAGCAACCATAAGCCAATAAAGATTAAAAAAAATTTTTTAAGTAGCGTGGTATGAAGGATAACTTGTTTTGAAGAAATGTCTTATCTTCCGTTGATCACTCAGCTCTGGGTGGGTGAGGACATCTACCTGGTGAATCACAGCAGGTGAGTAGGAGCTGATGGCCCTGACTGTACCTGAGCTGATGCAACAGGCAGATGGAGCTTTATCTCCAGCTTAGAAAATACCTTTGGACAATTCACTTGTCTAAATAAAAGTAAGGTTGCTCCTTACTTGGGGACTATTATGGGAATATATCTGTCCTTAAATTACTTTGAACTTTTGAAAGGACAAGTTCTCATGAAGCTCTTCCTTTATTATCCAGGTTAGGGACTGTCTCCACTCCGTGTTCTTCGGCTGGCCCCCCTCTTATCATATACCTTTGGGAATATTATTATTAAACAAGTGTTTACTCTGCTATTTCTCTTACACTCTCAGACATTTCCTCAATTTGGGGGAAAAATTGATTTGATGTCTGAACAAGTGGGGAGTTCATTTTTCTTTCCTTCCACTTACCGTGGGATGTCCTATGTATGACTTGGCTTCATTGAACTGCCTTCCCCACATCTATAAATTGGGACAGTTTGAACAGTCTTGCAGGATTGTTGAGATTAAGATGTGTAAATGCAGTCTGTGAACTGTAAAGGGTCACTCAAATGCCAAGTACCGGAAACTGGCAGTTAATTAAGCAGAATCACTATTCAGAGTCATCAAACCAGGAAGTCTTTGTTTTTAGGGGCTTTATGACATTATCTTTGCTGGTTCCTTGACTCTGTGCTTCCTGACTCTCCTGACTCTCCCTGACTCAGACATAAAGTTTTCAGGTGGGATGCTGAGTGCACTGGAGATATCCAATTACATGAGTCCGTTACCCTTTTTGATGGAGTCTCAATCACTGACACTGTCAATGTCCTTTTATATTTAAGGCTGAAAGTGGAGGCAAGAGTGAGACTCTCTGGACAGAATTCATATTTTTTCTCCTTGACTCCAATAACATCTTAAACCCACCTTTATATAATATTTATATGACCCTGACTTATATTTGTTTACCTATTTATCTCTCCCACTGGCCAATGAACTCTACAGAAATATGGATTCTTTGTTTGTAATGGCCAGAACATAGTACAGTGTCCAGTGCAGAGTAAAGATTTCCTGGAATTTTCTCTCTTCCTTCCTCCCTCATTGACCTCCAGCTCTGGCAATTTGGCCATGCCTTCTATTATGACTGAATGCCAACTCTAGTTGCCCCCAGCTATCTGATCATCCTCTAAACTTTAATCACAGCCTCTTGCCTTGCATTGCTCAAGACCCCACATGGAGTACGCAGCCTGATGAGTTCCATTAGCCTGTAATGATCTGCCTCTTGTGTGTTTCTAAGGAAACTAGTGGAAGTGCTATATATGTGCAAAATGGAGAAAAAAGGAAAAAGAAAAGAAAAGAAAAAATAAAATTAGAAAAGATAGGCCCAGAGGACACAGGGAGAACTGTTGAAGGAATGTTTTGGCATTTGCTTGGCTATAAGGTGGCTAAGTGAAATCAATGAAAAAAAGAAAAAACTCTATTGGTAAAACTTAGCTCAGCTTAGAGACTAGTGTTTCCCAAAGTACATTGCATAGGGACTTCCCTGCTGGTCCAGTGGCTGGGACTCGACACTCCCAGTGGAGGGGACCCAGGTTCAATCCCTGGTAAAAGAACTAGATCCCATATGCCACAACTAACAGTGTGCATTCCACAATTAAAGGCCTTGCATGCCACAACAAAGACTGAACATCCTATGTGCTGCAGCTAAGGCCTGATGCAGCCATATAAATAAATAAAACATTTGAAAGCAAACAAACAGTACATTGCACAGAAACTAGTTCTGTGGATGTTGTTTGGTGGCTAAGTTGTGTCTGACTCTTTGTAATCCCACTGACTGTAGCCTGCCAGGCTCCTCTGTCTATGAGATTTCCCAGGCAAGAATACTGGAGTGGGTTGCCACTTCCTTCTCCAAGGATCTTCCCAACCCAGCAATCGAACCCGTGTCTCTTGCACTGCAGGCAGATTCTTTACCACTCAGCCACCAAATGCTCCATATCAAATAAGTTTATGAGGCACTGTGTTATAAAAAGTTAAACATGTTTCTTTACCCTAGAATACCTAATAGCTTTTTATGTGACAATTTAGCTTAGTCATTTTGAAGAAGTGATAGTCATACTGCTTTGAACTATTTTTTTCATCACTCTCAACTGGAAAATTCCAAAGGATCAGGTGTTCCTTGACACACATTTTTGGGAAACACTGCCACAGAGATATGTATTTGAATGTTAAGATACTTGACAATTGTTTCCAAGGAAACAAGGAGTAACATGGGCCCAATCTGCCTGCCAATGCAGGAGACACAGGAGACATGAGTTCAATCCCTGGGTCGGGAAGATTCCCTGAGCAGGAAATGGCAATCTACTCTAGTATTCTTGCCTGGAAAAGTCTATGGACAGAGCAGCCTAGCAGACTACAGTCACGAATTGCAAAGAGTCGGACACAACTGAATGACTGAACTGCTGCTGCTACTAAGTCGCATCAGTCGTGTCCGACTCTGTGCGACCCCATAGACGGCACCACCAGGTTTCCCCGTCCTTGGGATTCTCCAGACAGGAACACTGGAGTGGGTTGCCATTTCCTTCTCCAATGCACGCAAGTGAAAAGGGAAACTGAAGTCTATCAGTTGTGTCCTACTCTTGGTGACCCCATGGACTGCAGCCCACCAGGTTCCTCCGTCCATGGGATTTTCAGGCAAGAGTACTGGAGTGGGGTGCCATTGCCTTCTCCAGAGTGACTGAGCACACACATACAATGACAATGTAATGAGCTAGGCTGATTAAACCTGTAATGAGCTTGCCTGATTAAACCATGTCTTCAAAGGCTTTGATTAATAGAAGGCTGGCAAGCTGGACATATTATTTCTAGTTGTCTGCCTTCAGACTATTCACTTTCTTATCCTTATTCATAAACACAAAATTTCATACTTTGCCTCAAACAAACAATTGCTAAAAACAAAAGTTTATGTAACAAACAATAGTTTACAATGTCCAAGAATTTTGGTTGTTTTCAAAGTCACTAAGAGTTATTGTATAAGACAGTTACCAAAACATATAACTCATCAAATACTATGCCGATAGTTAGTTTCACCAGGTGTAGGGAGACAACAATCTGGGTTGTCTGTATCCTTTTGGACCTGACATTTTAGTGGATACAATAATAAATGAAAGTGTCTCTATGGGAAAATAACAAACACAGTGATAGGTTTGGTGACCACAGAGTGGAATAAAAAGTCAAAGAAACTGAGAATGTCAACCCTCAAGAAGCAGCAGCTTAGCTAAAGGACATGGCTTCCAGATGGCTCAGTAGTAAAGAATCCACCTGCCAGTACAGGAAACACAGGAGATGAGGGTTCAGTTTCTGTGCAGGGAAGATCTCCTAGAGTAGGAAATGGTAACCCACTCTAGTATTCTTGTACTGAGCACAGTACACGACATGTATCTAGAGTTGCATGAGCAAATGGGAGTGTGATGGGTCGAACTGTGTGTTCCTTTCCAAATTGACATGAAGATCTAACTCCCATAACCTCAGAATAGGATTGTTTTTGCAGATAGGGTCTTTTTTTTATTGGAGTATAGTTGCTTTACAATGTTGTGTTGGTTTCTGCTGTACAACAATGTGAATCAGCTACATGTATACATATATCCTCTCCTTCCTAAACCTCCATCCCACCCATTTAAGTCATCACAGAGCACTGAGCTGAGCTCCCTGTATTATACAGCATGTTCCCACTAGCTATCTATTTTGCACGTGGTGGTGTATCAATCCCAATCTCCCAACTCATCCCACCCCACCTGCCCCACATGTCCACTCATCCATTCTCTATGTTTGCGTTCTACTACTGGCATATACACTGAGAAAACCATAATTCAAATAGACACATGCACCCCAATGTTCACTGCAGCAGTATTTACAATAGCCAGGACGTGCAAGCAACCTGAATGTTCATCGACAGATGAATGGATAAAGAAGATGTGGTACACATCTTGGATTACACATTGGAATACTACTTAGCCATAAAGAGAGCCAAACTGAGTCATCTGCAGAGATCATGGGTGAGACCAGAGTCTGTTATACAGAGTGGAGTAAGTCAAAAAGAGAACAACAAACATTGTACATAGACACATATATGTGGAATCTAGAAAAATGGTACAGATGAACCTATTTGCAGATAGGGTCTGTAAAGTAGTAGTTACGTTACAATGAGGTCATTAGGGTGCTCCCTAATCCAACAAGACTGGTGTCCTCATAAGAATAGGGAGATAAGGACACAGAGCTACACGAAGAGAAGGAAGACCAGACGAAGACACAGAAAAGGAAGATGATATATCCAAGCCAATGGGAGAAACCTCAGAAGAAGCAACCCTGCTACATCTTCATTTCAGACTTGTAGTTCCAAGAATTGTGAGAAAATAGATTTCTGTTGTTTAAGCCTCCCAATGGTAGTACTTTATTGTGGCAGTCCAGGCAAAGTAACACAGGGAGTGGACCAAGTCCATTAGATGGTAGACCTTTTGAGGAGGAAACCTTGTTCAGCATGTCTTTGTATGGAATCATGCCACATAATAGGGAGCCAGGAACACACTCAATAAATCCATGCTGCATGAAGGAACAGAGTTATCTCTGGGTTAGCAGAGGAAGAGCTAAGACCAATGCATGGAGCAGCCAGTATGAAGTGGCTCAACCATGAAGCGGGTGGTTTGCAAGACACTTAGTGCTCCAGTCACTGGAAGTGTCCATGCAGAGACTGACTGACTACCTGTTAGGGCTGTTGCAGAAAAGACACTTGAACCGGGTAGGAGGGGTCCTAGAAGACCCTTAATCTTTTCCAAAGATCTCTGATTCTCTGGAAGCAGAAAGGAACTTCTTAACATGCAGATGATTAACCAGTCATGAATGGTCAAAGCCTACAATGAGCATCTTCCAAAGGCTGTGAGAGTCCTGGACCAAGGCGGGGACTTCCGAACCACTTACTAGTGTGTGACTTCTGATGTGTCCTTGTACACGGTATGTGAGCAAATCTATTGTCATCAGGTTTGGTGTTTTAAAACAAAGGCAAAATGAATGGACAAGTATGAGTGCTGGATGGCAGGACCTCAATGTGGCAGCAGAGAAGTACATGTGGGCCGGGTGCTCCTGTTCTATGTTCTGCTGTGACCCTACATTCTGTAGATGTTTGTCTACAAGATGAGACTTGAGAACTGGAAGTACTCCTCCTTGTCTCTAAACATCTCCTTTGTCAATCTACTAGGAACTTCATTGGAGATGATTTTTTTCCAAAAGATACAGTCTTTATTAGCATGAAATCCCTTCATATCCATGGAGTACTTTTCTGTTTACTGAGCTCCCTCACATGCATTATCTATGATTCTTCATCCATCCATGTTTTGTGTTTTTTTTTCCTCTCATTTCCATGAAAGCATCATGCTTTGGGTGGCACAGAACCTTCTCATGTTCTTTTTCCTCTTGGCTAATGCACCCTCCAAGCACCCGTACTTCTCTTTCCTAGCCATCATCACACCTGTGATGATCTGTTTTTCCTATAGGCTTTAAGGACAGGAACTAAGTCAGCTTTGCCATCTGCTCCATATCAAGTTTGGTGTCACATCTGGCACAGAATGAGCACTAACTAAAGCTTATTTGAATAAATGAATGAGTATGAATGGTCTTTACTTCAACCCTGTGATGTTATTATCATTCTTCTATTATCTGTAGTTTGGAAAAACTTAATTTGATTGACCCAAAATTTCATAAACTGGATACTCAAAATGAAGTCTCCTTAACTCCAAATTAATAACTCATTCCCTTTGTATCATAGTTATCGCTATCAGTAACATGAGCCTGTGTTCTTTAGGACATGAATGATCTTGATGTTGACCCTGGATGTGATTGCCCCATTTGTAACTCAGGATAGAGATGGAACTGAGAGAAGGGAGTATTCCTAGATGATAAAAAGAGATAAAATATGATGCTTTGGCTTTTGCACACTGCTAAATTTATTTTTAGGAGATGGCATGATGCAAGGTAGGATGGTTTCCTGAGGGTTCTTCACCCACACTTACTTGCTGTCAAGGCTTACAAAAGTTGTTCATCCACAGGGATGAATGCCAGAGACACTACCATCCTGGTGGATTTGGCTCTTCAGTCTGTATAGATGCTGACATATAATTAAGCCAATTAGAAATTAGAGCCTTGGAACTTAAGGTGTGCTGTATACGCAAGTGTGGGGATTCAGGAATGAGAAAGAGTCAGAAAAACAGGGAGAGAAGGTGGCAGCAACCACGGGCAAAGAGGATGACAATCTGCCTGGGCCATGTGGCTGACACCCCGCCTGAAGCTTGTTTTGACTCTTCTCTCACTGCACAACCGGCACATGCAGATGACTTTACATCTCATAGCAAAATGTGCAACAGCAACGTGCTAAGCAAATGCAAACAAAAATATGCTTCCCCCACTCCAAACAAATCTCTCACACATCGCGATGATACTGTGGCATGGCGAGAGACAGACGACCCAGGCCCCTAGCAACCGGATCTGCTCATTGTTGAAACTACTCTCTGGGATCCATAAAAATGCTCTGGGAGACCAACTTCAGCCATATGGGATGACTTGCTATGACTTGGACACGGCCTGCACTGTGATTTCATTCATTCACGCACGCATGAAAACACACGCCATCCAATTCACTCAGCATTTATTGTGCATCTACTGTGAGCCAAGCAGAGCCAGGCACTAGAGGAGGCACGATGAAGGACACAGAGATGAGCCCTCTGTATAGCCTGTGTTTTAGGAGCTCATAATTTCTCTGCTTGTGCTCCTGTATGGCTCTCAGCCTGGGGCAGAGTTCACGCTGCTCTCTCCCTATGGTAATCCCTCCCATTCCTAAAAGGCCAGTTGTCAAGCAGCACTTGCTTTCACTTCCTCACCAGGACTTCTCATAGTGAAGATGAGACCCTTTTACCAGGGCTCCAACAGCATGAAGTTCCACAGTAGGTTTTTGATCCAAGTGTTGACTATCACCTTATCTCTCCTGTGTTTATTTCCCCCCGCTACTTCCCCCAAACTTGTAGGACCAGATCTTCCCTAATTCAGGGAAAATTCTAACAGGAGGAAAACGTCTATTAGTGGCCTAAACCTCATAAAAGGGAGCTTTATAATTAAGTTGGTAACTTTTGCACTGAAAATCTCTTTTGACTCAAACCATAGCTTCAGGGCTCCAATGTGCCTTTCTCAAGAACTCTTTAATGAGCTAGAATAATGACTAGGAATTATGCTACATTCTCCTCTAGGGCAGGAGAACATGGTGACTAGGAGTGTGGAATTTGAAGTCCAGATTAGGTTGGCTTTACTTTGGGGAAGTTATTTGATATGTGCCTAGGTTTCCTCATCTTTAAAATGGAGATGATAATAGAGCATATTTCACAGGGTTGGTGTGAGGATTAAATGTATTAATACCTGCAATTACATATATAGAACACTGCCTGGCACTTAAGACATCTATTCAAGAGATGTTAGATAGTAGTTATTATTCTCCAAGTAAAATAATTCTTATCTGGAGTGTACTGTGATATTGCATTATTGATGGTGCTCTCCATCATATTTATGTTCGAATGCTTTGCGGCTCACTTTTACAAAAAGCCACTGTTCAAAATAGATGATTCAAATCCTCCTAGTATTTTTAAGAGTGAGTCATTCGAAGTTAGATCCTACAACTTTGAGTTTCAATAGTTTTACCATGATTGGGTGTCTTTCCTGGAAAAAGTCACTCGGTCTCTCCAATCTTCCATTTCCTTAACTTTGAAAGGAGAGATAAATATACACCCCTCGAAGGGTTGCTGTGGGACTGAATGGGTGTTGTGAGAATAAATTCAGTAAATGACACATGGAAGAATCTAGCATCCTATGTGACTGACTTAATAAATGTTTCATTCTTTTGTTTTAAAAACTAAATGATACACCTGGGATGAGCCCTGAGTATTTTGATGGTGTCAAATACCATTGTGGCTTTCAGTGTGCAGGTGTAATCTAACATGCACGCGCACGCACGCACACACACACACACACACACACACACAGATGTGGATGTAATCTCAAAGCAGTTAATTCTCACAGTTTAATCCCACCATATGTGATAGAACTAGTAGGATGCCTTTTCTAAGATGAAGTAAATGATGACTGTTTCTCAGGCTAGGGCTACTGTCTTTAGTGTGTTTCTTAGTCTCTCTACACACCTATTCTAGTCATTTTATTTTCCTTAAAGACTAGGTCTTGTCCCCCAGAACCCAGTGGATGGCGGGCCTCTGCTGTTGCTGTACTCATCACAGTGGTGTTCTCTCTGGGACAGATTCGGTCTGCCAAACTTTTGTGGGGAATGGGTAGATCTCATAACCTCACCCTCCAACCTGTCCTCCTTCTAAATGCTCACTAGGTTGTATCTCTAGTGCTAAGAATTTCTAAAACCAGGCTCTTTGACCATAGTGTCTTGGGTAGTCTGGCCTCATTCCACAGAGTCTGCCTCTGCTACCAAATTGGTTCTCCTTTCACGTTTCCTGCCCAGACAGGACATACAGCCCTGGTTCCTCCTAGTCTTCAAGGTGCATGTTGCTTGCTGGGCTCCCAAAGTATTGCAAATCATGTGGGTTGACTGACAAAGTGTGTGCATTATCTCTTCCAGTGACTGGGGTTCTGCTTTGTGCACTAGTGAACCAGAAGGGACCCAAATTATCTGACGGTCCTTAATTCCATAAATAAAACCTATGTTCAGGAAGAGATTATTGTGTAAAGGAAAGGAGCAAGTGACCATGAAAGTACTCAGAGTAGGAAATCATTGAGCTTTGCATCTGGGTCCTTCAGGAGGCTGGCTGTGTCATGGGATTGCCCTGCAGATGGGAAATAAGAGAGCCATGTGCAGTGAGGCCACCTCATGGCTAATGAATGTGGGTTTTCAGGTGATGGGGGATCCCTGGTCAATGACACTGGCTCTCACTACAGAACCACTGTGGGGACAAACCGGGACAGTTGAAAATGACCAGTGTGAAGCTTTTTCTGTACTTAGTGATCACACACTCTTATTGCCTTTGGAGAATGAAATCCACATTCAGTTTTTACGGTAGTTGTTTTGAGTGATAATCCACATGGAGAAGAGATGGGGTTTCAAAAGGGAGTATGAGATGAGCAAGGGTGAGCAACTTGGACAAAATGGTAACAGGTATGTAGAAACCAGTAGTGCGTGTCTCCAGCAGTCACCTAAGCAGTCTTTTTCAAGACCCTTACCTTTGGCCTATACAGAAGCCCTCTTACTGGGTCAGAGCAAAGAGCAGAACACTGACCATTCATTCTATAGTATCTCTGCTGACCAAGGGGGCCAATTAGGCCCGATTGTGATGGAAGTGGGAGGGGAGGTTGCCTCTATTCCTCCTGACCCTCAGAGTGACTCCAGCTGTGTCAGAGGCCAGAGGGGGTGGAGAATGGGGATTGCGCTCTGCCGCAGGTCCACAGCGAGCCCTGCACAGCGACTGTGCTGTTCCTTTGCCTGATACCCTAAGGTCCTTCAGAACTACAGGACTGACAATGTCCTCGGACCTCCCACAAATGTAGAACTTTACTCCATTTGTCATTTCATAAGGTGGATATTTGGTGGTGGGAGGAAGAAAGATAGAATATAAACACTAGTTATTGGCCCAGTATCTGTTTTGTCTTAAAAGTTAATACCTGTATTGGTTCAGTTCAGTCCCTCAGTCTTGTCTGCACAACCCCATGGACTGCAGCATGCCAGGCCTCCCTGTCCATCACCAACTCCCGGAGCTTACTCAAACTCCTGTCCATTGAGTCGGTGATGCCACTCAACCATCTCACCCTCTGTTGTTTCCTTCTCCTCCCGCCTTCAATCATGCACAGCATCAGGATCTTTTGAATGAGGCAGTTCTTTGCATCAGGTGGCCAAAGTATTGGACTTTCAGCTTCAGCATCAGTCCTTCCAATGAATATTTAGGACTGATTTCCTTTAGGATAGACTGGTTGGATTTCCTTGCAGTCCAAGGGACTCTCAAGAGTCTTCTTCAACACCACAGTTCAAAAGCATCAGTTTTTCAGCGCTCAGCCTTCTTTATAGTCCAACTCTCACATCCATACATAACAACTGGAAAAACCATAGCTTTGACTAGATGGACCTTTGTTGGCAAAGTAATGTCTATGTATCAGTAAAGAGTGGCAAATGCCAGCTCCACCACCTACCTCCAAGGCCTGCCTTTTTCTCATTGTGGGATACAATGAATTAATTCATAAGAGGAACTGCAGAGAAATGCTGAAATCTCATTTATCAGAGTCCTTCCAGGACTCCCAGCTAGTTTCAAATCTAACAAGCTAGCTAAATGTTAAGGGCCCCAAAGTACCCTAAAATATATTCATCAACTTCCAGAGATTAAAATCAATGCACTTTAGAAAGGGGGAAAAAAAAACAGAAAATGCCAGCTGCCTTTGCAAACAGGGGATTGGGAAAGGAACATAATTGCGTCCTTTCCCTCTATGTCCAGGAACTTCGACCGCTACTGTGCTACATCAGGTATGTAATGAAAGACAAATGACAAGGAATCTAAACAGAAGAGGGGAGCTGAAGTAACTGTAGTTTTTATGTTCGGGAGAGCCTGAGAGAGAAAAGGAGCATTGTATCTCGGATTAACAGAACTGCAGGATTTCATTAATGCAGCCCAGCTTTTTAGCAAAAGGAAGATAGTTAGGGCTGTAAAAGAGAACATGACGACAATGTGCTCTGCTAATTGGAAATGTATATTATCTTCAGGCGATGTATGTGTGGGGAGCGGGGCTAGGGAGGTTGAGAAGAGACCCATATTGAGAGGCTGGCAGGGGAGAACTGGACAGAGGGCGCCCCAGGTTGGGTTGTACCAATGGGGCAGTTAAGGGGCCCTTTCTTGCAGAGATGAACGCCAAGGCTCAGAGCCCCTCCCCCATTCCCTTTTAATTCAGTGGCTACGTGGAGGCTTCTTTGATGGCAGCTTTGAAGTTGGTGGCTTTGAGATTACTCTTCCTCTGTGACCTTGACCACCAGCCATGAGGTTAGGAGGGGGAAGGGAAGGGAAGGAGGAAGGCGCTGGAGTTGGAAAAAGGAGAGGAAGGGGAGGGGCGGGGAGGGGAGGCTGCCCTAAGACATTTCTGCCGCATTCCACGACTTTTCTGATCACTCTGCAAAGTTGAAATATGATTGCAGCCTTTGCACCGGGAAGGAAAGAAACCATTTAAATGAAAAATTAGCTGCCTTAGCAGGTCAAGCACATAGTTACATTAATGTCGTGTAGAACAATAAATCAACTTCGATCTCCAATTGAAAAAATGCTAATTTAGCTCAGCGATTCACTGATTGTACTTTCCTCTGATAGAAATCTTTTCTTTTATTTAATGCGAAGCCTTGATTTGACAGCCTCCTCTAATGGTGCTTGCAGACTCTCAGCATTTCAGTGGAATTCTGATCATGGTTTTAATATTCCGTGCAGCTCTGCCCCCTCTGATTTCACGCGCACACATTAACGAGAGCTGACACTGGAGATTAGACTCAGACAGCTGGAATGCCAGGTCTTTGTTGCGGCATGGACAGGAGCCAACGTCGTTCAACCACAGCCAAGAGGGACCTGGGAAAGTCTTCTTAAGAAGGAGGGGAAGGCGGGGTGGGGGCTTGAGGGAGGGTGGGAGCGGGGGATGGGGGCCCAAAAGAAAGACAAGGTAGTTTCTGAAGGGCATAGGGAAAGAGATATTTGCAGAAAGCCCTTTTGTCTCTGAAAGGCGCATTTGAATCCGTTCTGATTTATTTCAAGGAAGTGGATCATTACAGGGAAATCCCAAATTGGTTGCAGTATTTTTCTGTAAACTCTGAAAATACAAGTGTGATGCACGGACTGGAAATGGCTCCTTACTTCAGCTTGCTCGCCAGCTTGTCTAAGAAACAATGGTGATTAGGAGCCAGAGGAAGAGTGCTTACATAAGGAAATGTGTTCTCCCCTTTGCCTTCAAAAAAATCACTTAGTTCCAGGTGAATAGATGGGGAAATAAAACTAGATTTATGAGCCAAGGCTGCCTGTTCAACTAGTGACTACCCAGGCAAGAAAGGAAGTCTCGTAGCCTAACTGCCTTGATCCTAATAAATTGTTTCCTGATACCAGAAACCAAATAAAGATCCTGGTTTCATCTAGACCATGAAGCAACTTGTGCTCGGATAGTGTCCACGCTGCAGAGGAAAAGGCAGGGCGCTGCCTGAAACAAGGGCACAACTTTCCCCCAAAGCAAACGGCAGATGACCAAAGTTGCAAAGACGGCACATTAATACTATGTCCAAAAAAAAAAAAATTTGTTTCTGCTCCCGGGGAAACCAATTGAGTAGAAATAACAAATGTCCTTCTTGCTAACTGTATCATTAATAATAATCGTACTTTGCATTTTTATAGGATACCAGGATTCTAGACCTTTTCTAAATATGCAGAGGGCAAGGCTGAAGAAGAGCAAGGAATATACCCATTCCAGGCACACGGATGGGGGTACTGAGGCCCAGGACCCTGCAGGGGTTTACTGGGAATTCCAAAAATCACAATGCCGCATGCTGCAGCCAGGGCAGGGAGACATCCAAACACTTTCTCTAACACCCACTGCTCTTTGCTATGAGCGTGGCTTTAGTTTAGTGGTGAGAAAAACTGAACCAGCTTGTATCACATGGGCCTGTTGTTCTTTTTGCCTTTCTGCCTGGTCTTGGTTGGATCACAGCCACTGACATAGGTTTATTCATTCAACTAGTATTTATCAAGCCATACATATCTAAATATGAGTCAGAAGCACTGATTGAGTGCTTAGTTGTGTCTGACTCTTTGCAACCTTATGGACTGTAGCCCACCAGGCTCCTCTGTCTGTGGGATTTCCCAGGCAAGAATATTGGAATGGGTTGCCATTTCCTGCTCCAGGGGATCTTCCCAACCCAGGGATTGAACTCACATCTCTTGTGTCTCCTGCATTAGCAGGTGGATTTTTTTACTATAGCATCACTGGGAAAGCCAGAAGATATAGATCACATACATCCCTGATATTTTAATAAAAATGCAGAGGTCAGATTACAGTGTTTAAGAGCAGAGCTTATAACACAGCATGTATCAGAGTAATCAAAAAAAGGTCAGACAAATCTATACTTGAATCTCAGTTTTTCTCTATGGACTTTGTGTCATTAGGAAAATACTTCATTTCTCTCTGTAACTCAGTTTACTTGTCTATAAAATGGGGATTAAAATGAAAAATCCCTTAGTTCATGCCTGACCCATAGTAAGCACTCAGTAAATGCTAACCTATTGCTATTGTTGTTGCTAGTTTTATATAATTGTTGGGAGGATTCAATAAGAATACACATATGTACATATATACATTCACACACAAACATGCAATCCTTGGTCATAGTAAGCACTCAAAGTAAATCATTGTAAGCACAAATAAATTCTGGTGATTTTTAAGGAGAACATTAGGTTAGAAAATCCTAAAGCTGTTCTATAGACTTCAAATTAATCTCCTTGATAGATGTACACTTATTTCAAAGATAATGAAAAATTGCTCAAGGCGTTTTGGACCTCTAATTTAGAATCCTATGTGGACACTCTTGGCACTCTGTCTTAAATATCTTCAAATGGGGCACATCTTCATCTTTAGAGGGTGGATGTCTTGTGGAAAGGTATTAAAAGTTTTCCTGAAGCTGTATCTATGTATATGGTGGGCAATCAAGCTGGGGGAACATTGTTTTGGAAATAATGTGCATATAAAGGAATTACACTGGTTTTCTTATATGGTTTATAAACTGAATCTGACCACAGTTCCAAGAGGCTTCTGGAGCAAATGCAGCCATTTAAAAGTACACACACAGGGCAACCTCTAGGGGTGGGATGGGCTGTGAGGGAGAATCAAGAGGGAGAAGACATACATATACCTTTGGCCAGTTCATGTGGCTATATGGCAGAAACCAACACAATATTGTAAAGCCATTGTCTTCCAAGTAAAAATAAATAAATTTAAATTTAAAAATAAAAATACATACATAGTCTACTGAGGAGAATGCTCAGAACGGATCACAAATCGTAGTACCTTTGTAGGGAAGAGAATACAGCATTATTTTGTGGTCACATTTTATAATCACCTCCCCTGAAATAGCTGAGAGTGCCTGGCAGAGGAGAAGGACACACCCAGGAATTCTTCAGACAGTGCAAAACCTGAGGTTCACATCTCTCAACTTGGACCCTTTAGCTTCTGTGCAGCTTTCGCTTATGGTCATGTCCCTAACTTTTTCAGAATTGATTAAGCACCTATTGGGCTTCTGGATAGGTACTAAGGATTAAAGTTTACTAAGCTAAGATCCCTCCCTGCAGACCACACACTCTAAGAGGGAAGACAGACAAACAGTCACAATACACACATACACACACACACATGTGTGAATACTGCTGTAGGCAGATGTATCAGGCATGGCTAGAGCTGGGAGGGTCCTGTGTATACCCAGCATGCTCAGCACGTGGACTTATCTTAGAGGTGATAGAGAGCCACAGAGAGGTAAAGGTCGGAAGTAACAGGCTCCCATTTCCATTACTGTTTTGTTCTATCTGGCCCTATCTGATGCCTGGCCTCCTTGTCTTAAGGACTGGCCAATTCTTAGACTCCCTATCCTAGCCATGAGCACAGCTGAAACACCATTGTGCTTTTTCTTTACCTCTACCCCTTATTAAGAGGCTCTTTGGCAGAGAGAGGGGAAATCTTTCTTGAGTTCTGCCTCTAGGAAGAGTTAGGAGGTGTGATTTATTAGAATTTAAATTATAAAAGTTTAGGATTGGCTTAAAGAGGTTTTTTTTTTTTTTTTTTTTTAACTTACAATGTCTGAGTTTGTTCCAAGGGCTGTAAACCGTGGCAGGCTTCCAGTGGCCCCAGGTAGCACCCTCCATGGTTGCATTACTTACAACTGGTAATAAATGACTTTGACCAAAGCATTCTGGCTGAACTGAATGCTTAAGTGCATAAAGATGGGGCAGACTGCTCCTGGTGCTTGGATATCGTTGATCATATCAGTAGCAATATTGCATATCTGGACTATCCTGGAAGGCAAGGAGCCTGGAGTGGCTTTATTTCTGCCTTACTGCTTTGCTGTGACACAGAGGCAGGAGTGCCACTTGTGCCGATACACTGTCATTGAAACAGATCCGTTTGTTTGCGATGCGCATACAATTATCCTGACTCTGCGTGTTCACTCTGGGTCAGAGCACCTAGAAGTATCTAAATGAGACGTAGGGAACTGCAATTGTCTTCTCAGAGCTGAATTGTCTAGTGGCTATGGCATATTTGAACCATTCTGAGTGGTCACAATAACAGCATCTCTTAGAAGACTGACTCTCAACCTCAGACTTGTACCACATACATTTCAGGTGGGTTACAAGTATAGCACTTGTGGATAATTTGCTCAAGCTGGTAGAAAATTTAATTGGAAAAAAATCTAGAGAGGTTATCTGTAGAATACAACCCTCATCATATCCTTTCCAGTATGCTTTAGAAAAGTATAGTTGTAGGGAATTTGATAATTTCTGAATAGTCCCTGAAGAATGTGCCATATATGCTAATTTATGTTGATGTCATGAGTGTCCTCATGGAAAAAAAAGGTTAAGAACTACTATGCTAGAAAATGACATTTGGTATAAACACAGGTGTATCATGTATGCAATTCAAATGGAATTTAGTCATTGTGAGATGAAAAAGACTACATAATGATGGTGTCTTTCAGGAAATGGGTTTCAAGGTATATTTTTGAGCCTGGTGTCTGTTACTGGATCCAGAAGAATACAGTACATGCCAAGTAGCCCATTTGTCCCATTAATATGTAATCTTTAGTTACCTGGATTAGGCCTGCAGGTTTTCCCATTGGCTCTATTTATCTCTGAGCAGTTCCTGGGATTATGAGGGATTACAAGTAGAGGTGATGGAGGTCATTAGCATAGGGAATCACAATTTGTTGAACATCTACTATGTGCTGGTGAAAATGTAAGTCACTCAGTCATGTCAGACTCTTTGTAACCCCGTGGACTGTAGCCTGCCAGGCTCCCCTATGCATGGAATTCTCCAGGCAAGAATACTGGAATGGGTAGCCATTCCTTTCTCCATTGGATCTTCCCCACCCAGGTTTCCCTCAACGCGGGCAGATTCTTATTGCAGGGAAATCCCCCAAATGCTGGAAGTATAGAAATTAAACACATAAATAATTTAATCCTCACAATAATCCTATAGTGGGACTTCCCTGGTAATCCAGTGGTTGAGTATCTGCTTTCCAATGCATGGGAGACAGATTCGATCCCTAATCAGGGAACTAAGATCTCACACGCCACAGGGCAATTCAGCCCATACACCACAATCAGAGAAAAGCCCACATGTCACAACAAAAGATCCCACTTGTTGCAACCGAGATTTGATGCAGCCAAATATTTTCTTAAAATTCTACAAGGATTTACCCCCATTTTACAAATAAGGATTCTGAGACACAACTGGCCCTCTAAAGTCAAATCTTAGAAATATAGAGGATTATTCTGAATCCAAATCTTTCTGAATCCCCAAATTTTGCTTCTTTTCTGCTTTGTTGCTGTGTTCAGTTGCTCAGTCATGTCTGAATCTTTGCGACCTGCAGCACACCAGGCTTCTCTGTTCTTCACTATCTCCCAAACTCATGTCCATTGAGTCAATGATGCCATCCAACAACTTCATTCTGAGTGCATACCTTTTATAGGGTGGCTATGCATATTGGGGCACATACATTCCCAGTGGTAACCTTGTAGGGGAAGGATTGGACCCAGTGTAAAATTCAAAGTCTTGGGACCAATTTCAATAATCAGGACTAAGTAGCACTTATTCATGACAGGATCTAATGGACTACAAAGGTCACATCATGTGAAAATGCCAATACTTGACCATTTGTCGTCTCTAAAAATGGAAACATCATTCAACCTAATAAAAGTAGGATCATCAGTGCTAACCACACTTAATATTTCTCACACATAGGACTGAAATAAAAACCTGGCTATTAAAATGGAAAGAGAAAAGGTCATTCACTTTGGTTCCCAAAGTTGTGTATCTATGGCTCCAGGCCACCTGGATGGGGTCACCCAGCTCTAGACTTGCAACATCTGCAGAATCAAGCCTCTACAGTGAGAAAGAAGGGGAGAAGTGACCTCCAGCCCACTCAGCAACATCAGCTCTGAGATACGTGGCATAGTTCCTCTGGAACTAAAATCACCTGGCTTGCTTTCCAGCCCTGTGTCCCTCCAGGCTTCATGGAAGGCTGGTGACCCAATGTTACATGCTGAATTGTGTCCTTCAAGGAGATATGTCCTGATACTGTGGAACATGACTTTATTTGGAAAGAGGCTCATTGCAGCGTCAATTAGTTAAGATGAAGTCAGACTGGAGTAAAGTGGGCCTTTCATCCAGTATGGCCAGTGTCCTTCCAAAGAGAGGAGACACACAGGGACTCGGTGGCCATGTGACAACAGTGAGGCATCCGTAAGTCCAGGAATTCCAAGCATGGCAGAAAAACACCAGGAACCAGGAGAGGCAAGGAAGGAGCATCCTCTACAAATTTCAGACGAAGTATGGTCCTGCTGAGATCTTGAGTTCAAAAGTCTGGAACTGTGAGGTCAAAAATCTGTTCTGTTCTAAGCCCTCCAGCTTGTAGTTCTTTATTGTGGAAGTGCTAGCAAACTGTGATGCTCACTGTTAGGCTCCCTGTCTACCCCTTTCTCCTGTTGTCAGTGAAGAAGATGAAGTAAATGAAGTGTTAGCTCCTCAGTCGTGTCTGACTCTTTGTGACTCCATGACTGTAGCCCTGCCAGGCTCCTCTGTCCATGGGATTCTCCAGGCAAGAAGACTAGAGTGGTTTGCCACTCCCTTCTCCGGAGGATCTTCCTGACCCAGGGATTGAATCTGAGTCTCCTGCATTGCAGGCAGATTCTTTACTATCTGCGGCACCAAGGAAACCTGAAATAAATAAAACTACTGTATAAAAAGGCAAACCTTAGATTTCAGAAAACAAGGCTCACTAGACTTATGTCCAGACTATTCTAAAAGAGAGTTTTTTTTTTTTTTTTTTTACCCCAAACCTTAAGTTTGAGGGCTACACATGGAGACTGGTGTCTTCTTAGCAGGAGGGTTTTATTTAATTTATGACAATCTACAGATTAGATTTATTCTGAACCTAAGTCATGGCCAAATGAATTCTGAACAAATGGGCTGCTTTCCCACTGAATGACAAGTTAAGGGAAGTCAGCAAGGTCTTTTCTGGTGAACTGGGATTGGCTTTCACACCATCAGCAATTAATCTGAGTTATGTTGAGTTGAAAATGTTTCGGGGAAGCACATTATTTTTATGCTCTTATCATCACTAGCAACCAATCCAGGATTCCTTCATCAGGTTAAGTCAATCATTAGCTGGATCCAGACACAAGATGGTCACACACAGATTTACCCACTGTTTATTGAGTATCTGCCATAAATATCAGACACTTGTCCAAAGACTTTGACTGCATGACTCCATTGCCTCTGCACCTCAATTTCAATATACAGTTACTTCCATTAAAACATGATAAAAATAAAACTCAGAGAGGTGAAATGACTTGCCAAGAGTTACACCCCTCAGTTCAGTTCAGTCGCACAGTCATGTCTTTTTGCGACCCCATGAATCGCAGCACGCCAGGCCTCCCTGCCCATCACCAACTCCCGGAGTTCACTCAGACTCACGTCCATCGAGTCCGTGATGCCATCCAGCCATCTCATCCTCTGTCGTCCCCTTCTCCTCCTGCCCACAATCCCTCCCAGCATCAGAGTCTTTTCCAATGAGTCAACTCTTCGCAAGAGGTGGCCAAAGTACTGGATTTTAGAGGATAATAGTGAGCTTTGGATGAAAACATCAGACATGGCGGATAAAAGAGGGGATAGCTCCCAAGATGTGCCTCACTTGGAGCATTTGAGAAAATCAAGGAGCACGGAGAATACTGGGGACCAAGAACTGGTACTCATGAACCACAGGATATGAGGGAAGAGGTCTGGAGTAGACCCCCTATCCCCCATAGCTGTGATCATCAGAGGTCTGAACTTGGAGGCAGAAGATCTGCTGTTCAGCTCTACTGTCTACTGGTCTTGTGTCCGTGGGCTAGAAACTAAATTTCCCTGACCTCATTGTTCTAAACTGCAAGATGGGGACAACCATACTCACAACAATGCCCATACAAATACATAGCAGATATGAGGCAATCAGTAAGATTTAGCTTTCTGTCTTCTTTCCCAATGACAGACAGCTCGAGCCAGCCCAGAGCTAAAGTCATGTCTTTCTGAGAAACCCTGTGATGCAATGTGCTGTTATCAACTTGATTTTTCAAAAACACCCATTTTGTTTTACTTTTTTAAATGATGAAGAAAATATTCTCAAAAAAAAAATCACTCATTCAGTCACCAGATACTGTCTATATATATACCAAATTCTATATATGCCAAATATGGCTGGATCAGAGACAAGGAATTAGAAGATACTGTTCGTCATTGAGAAACAGTCTTTAGCCCTTCACTGAAGCAATGGGGATATATATCTTTTTAGGAGTCTTTTCTGATATGTATTTCCTGGTGACTCAGATGGTAAAGAATCTGCATGCAATGAAGGAAACCAGGGTTCAATCCCTGGGTCGGGAAGATCCTCTGGAGAAGAGAATGGCAACCCACTCCAATATTCTTGCCTGGAAAATCCCATGACAGAGAAGCCTGGTGGGCTGCAGTCCATGAAGTCACAAAGAGTCGGACACAACTGAACACACACACACACACACACTCACACACACACACACACACACACAGTCTTTTCTGATATATATCTCTATGCATACATAATCATAGGGAAGGTATGTTTTTGTTTCAATTTCTTCTCATCATTATTTTCTGAACGCTATTCCTTTTTCTGTGTGGGGAAAGTCATGCTTCAGCCTCAAGGCCTTTGCATTTCCCTGTATACCTTCATGGCTGGCTTAACTTTCTCAGGTCTCTAATCAAATGTCACATTATCAGACACCTTAACAGAGAGGCCTCCCTGACCACTTGTCTAAAATACTCTCAGGACGGCTCTGGCTGTCCAGGAGTTACGAATTCACCTGCCAATGCAGGGGACATGGGTTCAATCCCTGGTTTAGTAACCAAGATCCTACACACTGTGGGGCAACTCCACAGTACTGCAGCCAGAGTCCTAGAGCCCACGCTCCACAACAACGGGAGCCACTGTGATGCGAAAGCCATGCACTGTAGCTACAGAATAGCCCGGGCTCACAACTAGACAAAGCCCCTGCACAGCAACAAAGATCCAGCACTGCCAAACATATAGTTTTAAAAAATGTTTTAAGTAAACAAAATACTCTCTCTCTACTTGTCTTTCTCTTCCCTTACCATTGCAAATTGACCCATGGATTGTTCATTCTTCCCAACCCAGGGATCAAACCTGGGTCTCCTGCATTACAGGCGAATTCATTACCATCTGAGACACCAGAGAAGCCCTAGATTGTACATTACCTAACGTTACCTCATAGGTGCCTTTATTGATGTGCTGTGCCATGCTCGGTCGCTTAGTCATGTCTGACTCTTTAAGACCCAATAGACTGCAGCCCCCCAGGCTCCTCTGTCCATGGGATTTTCCAGGCGAGAATACTGGAGTAGGTTGCCATTTCTTACTGCAGGGGATCTTTCTGACCCACGGACTGAACCTGCGTCTCCCGCATTGGCAGGCAGATTCTTTAACTGCACCGCCTGGGAAGCCCCACCACTTATTTAGTGTATCATTTGCATTTCCAGTCCCCTGCCATGGCCACTAGAATGCAATCAGCATGAGGGGAAAGGCTGAATTTTGTTCTGACATATCCCCCAAACCTAGAAAAGTACCAGATCTGAGCAGATGTGCCGTGTTCAACATTTCTGTTGACTATAAAATAAATCATGAAGCTTCCCTTGTGTTTCCAGAGTCACAAAAAATTTGCCAGTGAATACTTCCCCCACCAGCTTTACTCACTTTACATTTCCCTCAACATGCAATAAACCTATGGGCATACTTTACAACTTTTGGTAAGGACTGTCTTCCCTGCCCACCCTTGAGCCCCTGCCCTGCTCCCAGAGTGTGCACCCTTAAATCCCTGAGAGCAGAGGTGTCTCAGAGCATCTCCCAGAAGACGGCTTCTGTCTCTTTCCATCTATATCTCCAGTACCAAGTTGTATCACAGGATTTGTAGCCAGTTTTGCCAACAGGCTTGTATTTGCTCCCCAAATTCCACTAATAGGTGTGAATGTACAAAGGAATGAAAAGCGAAAAGTTTGATGTGCAACGAATCAAAATTGACTTGGCCTACATTCTGGCATCCTTCCCCAAATCCACCTGAGACCTCCCACCTTGCTATCATTATCTCTCATTAGAAATGACTCAGGAAGCACAAGGTAAGCAATTCCAGGATGCTGATGGGATTGGTGGGGCCGGGTGGATAACAAGCCATATTTCTCTCTTTTTCCTCCTCTCTCTGACTGGCTGTGTAGCAGGCCCATTAGTGAGAAATGTTTAGCAGTTAGCAAGAAAGTAATTAGGTCCAGAATTGCACATCAGCAACATTTCTCTACTTTCAAATGGCCAGCACTGAGGATTTTACAATTTATACCTTGGTGCTAAATTAGATCAGATGTCTTTAGCATCTTAAGTTTTCGAGTTTGTCCTTTTTGTTGTTGTTTTACATATAATTCAAGGTTCTTCCATACTACCAGAATGCTACTGGAGGCAGTCACAGTTCTTAGTTCTATTCCTCTCCTTTCAGAAATTTTCTACGTATAAATAAGCATATATGTATTGTACACTATTCTTTTCTCCCTCTCTGTAAATGGAAGCATTTATTCCACACATTATTCCACTATTCCACACATCATTTTTGCCCTATGATTTGCCTTATGGCTCTCCAATATACACAAAGAGATGACCTCACTCTAAAACCACTACCTGGTATTCAATTCCATGAATGTATCATATTTTATTTTATGAAGCCCCTATCAAGGGATATTAATTTGTTGCCATTTTTTTTGCAATTATACACAATGTAATAAATCACTTCACACATGTGCGAGTGTATCACCAGGAAAAATTTATAGAGGTGAAACTTCTAGGTCAAAGGATGTGGACTGTTTACATTTTGATAGATCATTACATATGCTCCTCTGTAGGCAATCTGACAACAAACCCTCCCATACAATTTGGGCAAACACATGTGAGACTGACTCCCTTTCTGCATCATCATCAACCTTTTCATCTTTGACAGTCTGATTGGCAAACATATTATTTCATGGTTTCCACTTGCATTTCTCGTCTATTTAAACACTATTTATATTTCTGTGAATTTGTCAGTTCATGACTTTAGTCTATTACTGTTCTGGGTTATTGGTCATAGGACTTTTAACAAGAAGTTCTGTATGTATTAAAGAGATTAGCCCTTTGGAATATGGGAATATTTTTTCCCAGTTTTTGTTCTTCCTTAAGTTTTATTTACATTTCATTTTGTGCTGTGCTTAGTCACTCAGTTGTGTCCAACTCCTTGAGACACACTGGACCGTAGTCCACCAGGCTCTTCTGTCCACGGGATTTACCAGGAAAGAATACTGGAGTGATCGTCATTTTCTCTTCCAGGGGATCTTCCCAACCCCAATGTTTGGGCTTTCCAGATAGCCCAGCAGGTAAAGAATCTGCCTGCAATACAGGAGACACAGGAGATGAGAGTCTGATCCCAGGGTGAGGAAGATCCCCTGGAGGAGGAAATGGCAACCCACTCCAGTATTCCTGCCTGGGAAATCCCACGGACAAAGAAGCCTGGTGGGCTATGATACGAAACACTCGGACACAACCGAATGACTAAGTACACCGCATGAATACCATATTCCATTTACATGCCCCAAAACGTAGTTCTATGCATCACTTCTCCATCCTGAGGTTTTAAAAGAAACTTTTATTTTATATTGGAGCCTAATTGGTTAACAATATTGTATTAGTTTCAGGTTTACAGTAAAGTGATTACAAATACATGTGTCAAATCTTTTTCAAATTTGTTTCCCATTTAGGTTCTTACAGAATATTGAGCCGAGTTACCTGTGCTATACAGTAGGTCCTTGCTGGTTCTCTATCTTAAACACACCAGTGTATACACGGCATTCCCCAACTCCCAAACTATCCCTCCTTGGTAACTGTAAGTTCATTCTCTAAGTCTGTGAGTCTGTTTCTGTTTTGTAAACAAGTTCATTAGTATCATTTTTCAAAAATAATCTGCATATAAGTAATATCATATGATATCTGTCTTTGCTTAGTATGATGATCTCCAGGCCCATCCTTGTTGCTGCAAATGACATTATTTCATTCTTCCATTCTGAGATTATCTGAAATTCTTAGGTATTTTAACTTCTTCCCTTGTTGTCATTTAAAAAGGGATATTTTCTTCTATTACATTTTCTTTAAACTTTTTATTATGAAATAGTGTCTACTATTTAGTTTAAGTAGAACATTACTTATAAAGTTGAACTCCCCATCTATATTTCTACATCACATTCTTCTCATTCTTTCTTAGAAGTAACCATTGTCTGCATTTGGTGTGTATCATTGCTATACATTTTTAAAGTATTTTTACTACATTAGGATGTATTCTTAACACATGGAATTGTTTTGCATATTTTTAATCTTTGCATACATGTATTCTTCTGCATCTTGCTTTGGTTGCCCAATATGTTTGTATTAATATATACTAATATGTATAATTCATTCATGTACATCCTCCTGGAAATATACATTTAGGGTAGCCTTTTTCTCTTTTTCTACTTGAAACAATGATGCTAGGAAATCTTTTACAGATCTCCTTTTACACAGAGAACAAGATTCTTTGGGAGTGGAATTGAATGCTGGTGGGGCAATCCACCAAACTTACCAGATAGTGTCAAGTCGTGTTGAAAGTGCTATACTTCTACCAGCTACGTTCGGGAGTTTCCTATGTCCCGCATCCTGGCTTTCACTTGGTATCATAAAATGTTAATTTTGTTTTCTGATCTGAGGGATATCAAAAGTATCACACATAATTGAATTTCTGTTAGCGAGTTGCAGCATCTTTCATATGCTCATTAACAATATGTCTGACTTACACGTTTAGTCACATCTGACTCTGTGTCCCCATAGACTGTAGCCCGCCAGGCTCCTCTGTCAATGGAATTCTTCAGGCAAGAGTACTGGAGTGGGTAGCCATTCCCTTCTCAGGGGATCTTCCAGATCCAGGCATCGCAGGCAGCTTGTTTGCCATCTGAGCCACCAGGGAAGCCCCATTAACAATATAGGTTTCTTTTTAAAAAGTAATTGCTTGTTCATATATTTTGCACACTTTCTTATTTATTTTATGTCCATTATATTATAAAGTGTCTTGTTAGGAAGGTTGTGTGTCGATTTTGTATATGAATTATGCATCATGTGCATGCATGCTAAGTCACTTCAGTCACGTCCAACTCTCTGCAACCCCATGGACTATAGCCCACCAGGCTCCTCTGTCCATGGGCTCCTCCAGGCAAGAATACAGGAGGGGTACCATAGTGGTATATGACATGGTGCCATGATGGTATCACATCTTTTAATATGTCCTTATAAGAGGTGGACCTTGATTACTCTTTCACTGAGTGTATACAATTAGTGCGCACTTTCACAGCATCATCTTTCAGGATTTGAAAAGAGCTCAACTGGAATTCCATCACCTCCACTAGCTTTGTTTGTAGTGATGCTTTCTAAGGACCACTTGACTTCACATTCCAGGATGTCTGGCTCTGGATGAGTGATCACACCATCGTGATTATCTTGGTCATAAAGATCTTTTTTGTACAGTTCTTCTGTGTATTCTTGCCACCTCTTAATATCTTCTGCTTCTGTTAAGTCCATACCATTTCTGTCCTTTATCGAGCCCATCTTTGCATGAAATATTCCCTTGGTATCTCTAATTTTCTTGAAGAGATCTCTAGTCTTTCCTATTCTGTTGTTTTCCTCTATTTCTTTGCAATGATCACCGAGGAAGGCTTTCTTATCTCTTCTTGCTATTCTTTGGAACTCTGCATTCAGATGCTTATATCTTTCCTTTTCTCCTTTGCTTTTCGCTTCTCTTCTTTTCACAGTTATTTGTAAGGCCTCCCCAGATAGCCATTTTGCTTTTTGCATTTCTTTTCTATGGGGATGATTGATCCCCGTCTCCTGTACAATGTCACAAACTTCAGTCCATAGTTCATCAGGCATTCTATCAGATCTAGCCCCTTAAATCTATTTCTCACTTCCACTGTATACTCATAAAGGATTTGATTTAGGTCATACCTGAATGGTCTAGTGGTTTTCCCTACTTTCTTCAATGTAAGCCTGAATTTGGCAATAAGGAGCTCATGATCTGAGCCACAGTCAGCTCTCAGTCTTGTCTTTGCTGACTGTATAGAGCTTCTTCATCTTTGGCTGCAAAGAATATAATCAATCTGATTTTGGTGTTGACCATCTGGTAATGTCCATGTGTAGAATCTTCTCTTCTGTTTTTGGAAGAGGTTCAGCAATACGTGAACTGTGAACTTCCAGATGTTCAAGCTGGTTTTAGAAAAGGCAGAGGAACCAGAGATCAAACTGCCAACATCTGCTGGATCATGGAAAAAGCAAGAGAGTTCCAGAAAAACATCTATTTCTACTTTATTGACTATGCCAAAGCCTTTGACTATGTGGATCACAATAAACTGTGGAAAATTCTGAGAAAGATGGGAATACCAGACCACCTGACCTGCCTCTTGAGAAACCTATATGGAGGTCAGGAAGCAACAGCTAGAACTGGACATGGAACAACAGACTGGTTCCAAATAGGAAAAAGAGTATGTCAAGGCTGTATATTGTTGTATATTATTTAACTTATATGCAGAGTACATCATGAGAAACACTGGGCTGGAAGAAGCACAAGCTGGAATCAAGGTTGCTGGGAGAAATATCAATAACCTCAGATATGCAGATGACACCACCCTTATGGCAGAAAGTGAAGAGGAACTAAAAAGCCTCTTGATGAAAGTGAAAGTGGAGAGTGAAAAAGTTGGCTTAAAGCTCAACATTCAGAAAACAAAGATCATGGCATCTGGTCCCATGACTTCATGGCAAGTAGATGGGGAAACAGTGGAAACAGTGTCAGACTTTATTTTGGGGGCTCTAAAATCACCACAGATGGTGATTGCAGCCATGAAATTAAAAGACGCTTACTCCTTGGAAGAAAAGTTATAACCAACCTAGATAGCATATTCAAAAGCAGAGACATTACTTTGCCAACCAAGGTCCGTCTAATCAAGGCTATGGTTTTTCCAGTGGTCATGTATGGATGTGAGAGTTGGACTGGGAAGAAAGGTGACCGCCAAAGAACGGATACTTTTGAACTGTGGTGCTGGAGAAGATTCTTGAGAGTCCCTTGGACTGTAAGGAGATCCAATCAGTCCATTCTGAAGGAGATCAGCCCTGGGTGTTTACCTAAAGGACTGATACTAAAGCTGAAACTCCAATACTTTGGCCACCTCATGGGAAGAGTTGACTCATTGGAAAAGACTGATGCTGGGAGGGATTGGGGGGCAGGAGGAGAAGGGGACAACAGAGGATGAGATGGCTGGATGGCATCATGGACTCGATGGACGTGAGTCTGAGTGAACTCTGGGAGTTGGTGATGGACAGGGAGGCCTGGCGTGCTGCAATTCATGGGGTCGCAAAGAGTCAGACACGACTGAGCGACTGAACTGAACTGAACTGAGACAATTAGTGTCTCACTTCCAGTGCAGAAAGGATGGTATGCCACTTCATAAACTAGATCACAAGAGGCACCATGGCTTCCTGCTTTCTTGCATTTTCTCTGGAACCAGCCACTGTGTTCAGCTAACTCTGTAGAGAGGCCCATGTGGGAAAGAGCAGGGACCAATGTTCAGTGAGAAACTGAGGCCTCCTACCCATAGCCATGTGACTGATGTAAGTCCTCCAGGCCCTGAAAAGCCTTCAGATACTTGTAACCCTGGCCAACAACGTGACCGTAACCTCTTGTGGGACCCTGAACCAGAACTTCCTGGCCAAGTTGTTCCTGGATTCCACCCCTGAGAATCTATATGAGACAGTAAATGCATATTGTTTTAAACTACTAAATTTTGGGATAATTTGTCACACAGCAAGAGATAACAAATACACGTATCTTCCTGAACTGCTTTGCTGTTTGTCAAAATGTTTTTTCAGTTTATCCTCTTGTGTTACTTAAGAATCATAATATTGTCTACATACAACGATAATGGTCTTGACTTTTTAAAAATCACTTTATTGCTTCCCCATCAAGCCTGTTGCCCCATTTAGGATGAAATTCATGAATTTTGTTATGCTAAGGACATCTATTCATTTATTCTCATCTTATTAACAGTATTTAAAAATCAATAATGATACTGAACTTTGTGAATTTCCTTTAAAATATGTATTATGATTTTTCTGCTGAATTATTTTAACAGGACTGTACTTCTGCATTGATATTCATAGGCAAGAGTGATCTTATTTTGCTATCTATTGCTCGTGAAATATTGGCTAAGTCTGAGGTTTTTGTGATCTAGCTGATGTTTTTGTAATCAATAGAAGTGGAAGATTTTCTCATTTTTTTCTATGTCCTGTAGCAGTGTAAATCAAAGTAGGAAAACTTTTCCAACAAAAGGTCAGAGAGTAAATATATTATGCCTTATTGGCTGAATGGTCTCAGTCCCCTGATATTCAACTTAGCAGTGTAGTGGGAAAGCATAAACAAATGAGTGTGACTGTATTCCAATAAAACTTTACTTATGAAAAGAAGAGGTGAACTGAATTTGGTCCATGGCCCATTCCTTGGTATAAATCTGTTTTCTCAAAATTTAATGGGTGTTCAGTCTCCAAGGAGTCTTGTTAAAACCAGATTTTCCTTCAGTAGGTTTGCAGTGGAACCTGAGAGTGCATTACACACCAGCTCCCAGGTGACACCCATCTGCTGGTCCTCAATCACTCTGAATAACAAGGCTTTAAATAACACTGAAACCATCTGTTTTTAAAGTTTGGTTGAATTCATTTGTGAAAATATCCAGGTCTAGTTCTTTCAAATTTGTATGTTATGAATAATGGTAGTTTAAAACTTTTGATCTCTTCAGGAATTAGCTTTGGCAATTTATAGTTTCTCAGAAAAGTATCCATTTTCAACTAGATTCTCATATTTTTCTGCAAACAGCTGAGCAAAGTAGTTATTAATTATTTCCTTCTCTATTTGTGGTTATTCTTATTTCTTAATTTATACACTTGTGCTTTGATTTGTTGTTGTCTTTTAGTTACAGTCATGTCCAACTCTTTATGACCCCATGGACTGTATGTAGCCATCAGGCTCCTCTATCCATAGGATTCTCCAGACAGGAACACTGGAGTGAGTTGCTGTTTCATTCTCCAGAGGATCTTCCTGACCCAGGGATCAAACTTATGTCTCCTGCACCGGCAGGAGGATTCTTTACCACTGATCCACCAGGGAAGCCCTATATTAGGTAATGTTTTATCTATTTTACTTTTCTAAAGGTTTATTTTTTTAAAACTTAAAACATAGTTCATTTACAATATTAATAATTGGTGTACAACATAGTGATTCACTATTTTATAAATTATACTCCATTTATAAAATCTTAGCTATATGTCCTGTGCTGTGTAATATAGCCTTGGATCTTTTTAATTTCATACATAGTAGTTTATATCTCTTAGCCTCCTAACCCTATCTTGCGCTTCCTCCCATTATTTCAAAAGATACATGCACTTCAGTGTTCATCGTAGCATTAGTTATAATAGCCAAAATATGGAAGCAACCTAAGTGTCCATAAGCAGATAAGTGGATAAAAAAGATGTGAAATATTACTCAGTCATCAACAAGAATGAAATTTTACCCTTTGCAACAACACAGATGGTTCTGGAGGGTAATATGCTTAGTGAAATAAGTCAGAAAGAGACAAATACTGTATGTTACTGATCTATTTCTTGAGTATATTTATTTATTCTACTCTTTCTGGTTTTCCTTTTAAATTTCTGCTTTTTTTTTAAATTTTGTTTCTTCTGGATTACTTTTTCCTCTGACTTCTTGAGTTCTCCCTGACTTCTTGAGTTTCATACTAAAGTCAATCGTTCAGAATATTTTATTAATATTAACAATATTAAGCCAGGAATATTCCACTGAGTTTTGCTCTAATTTTATCACACACCATATAGCTTAGTATTATTTTCTATATAGGTATCAATTCTTAACTTGATTGTTTCATTGACTCAAGAATTATTTAAAGTTTCTAAATTTCCTAGATGGTAGTTTTCCAGTTTTAATTTTCTTACATTTTGACCAAAAATGTTGTCTGTAATAAAGTCTCTTGGTCTATTATTAACTCAGAAAGGCCTAAAAAATCTCTCTCTACTGATGAGTTTCTTGTAATTTCTGTAGACTTTGTTTCTGGATCTTGAAGCTGCATTATTTAGTGCATACAAAGTCATGGGAATTTGTCATTGTGGATCATAGCTTTTATCATTTTGGTGTGTCCTTTTCAACTTGTTCAGAGCTTTTCAGGTAACTATTAGTCCCTGGTCCTAGGCTACCTTATTTCTTGACTCTTCTCCAGTAGCGTATCAGGCACCTACTGACCTGGGGAGTTCATCTTTCAGTGTCATACTTTTTGCCTTTTCATTTGAACAAAGGTTCATGCCATTGAACAGGAGACAGTGGTCAAGACCATCCTCAAGAAAAAGAAACGAAAAGGCAAAATGGTTGTCTGAGGAGTCCTTACAAATAGCTGAGAAAAGAAGAAAAACTAAAGGTGAAGGATATACCCATTTGAATGCAGAGTTCCTAAGAATAGCAAGGAGAGATAAGAAAGCCTTCTTCAGCGATCAATGAAAAGAAATAGAGGAAAACAACAGAATGGGAAAGAATAGAGATCTCTTCAAGAAAATTAGAGATACCAAGGGAACATTTCATGCAAAGATGGGCACAATAAAGGACAGAAATAGTATGGTCCTAGCAGAAACAGAAGATATTAAGAAGAAGTGGTAAGAATACACAGAAGAAATATGCAAAAAAAGATCTTTATGACCTAGAAAATCACAATGGTGTGATCACTCACCTAAAGCCGGACATCCTGGAGTGCAAAGCCATGTGGGCCTTAGGACGCCAGCAAATTTGGAAAACTCAGCAGTGGCCACAAGACTGGAAAAGGCCAATTTTCATTCCAATCCCAAAGAAAGGCAATGCCAAAAATGTCCAAACTACCACACAACTGCACTCATCTCACACACTAGGAAAATAATGGTCAAAATTCTCCAACCCAGGCTTCAACAGTGTGTGAACCATGAACTTCGAGATGTTCAAGCTAGATTTAGAAAAGGGAGAGGAACCAGAGATCAAATTGCCAACATCCAATGGATCATCAAAAAAACAAAAGAATTCCAGAAAAACACCTACTTCTGCTTTCTTTACTACACGAAAGCCTTTGACTGTGGATCACGACAAGCTATGGAAAATTCTTCAAGAGATGGGAATACCAGACCACCTGAGCTGCCTCTTGAGAAATCTGTATGCAGGTCAAGAAACAGCAGTTAGAACCAAGCATGAAACAATGGACTGGTTCCAAATTATGAAAGGAGTACATCAAGGCTGTACACTGTCACCCTGCTTATTTAACTTCTATGCAGAGTACATCATGTGAAATGCCAGGCTGGATGAAGCACAAGCTGGAATCAAGATTGTAGGGAGAAATATCAATAAGCTCAGATGTGCAGATGACACCACCCTTATGGCAGAAGTCAAAGAAGAACTAAAGGGCCTCTAGATGAAGGTGAAAGAGGAGAGTGAAAAAGTTGGCTTAAAACTCAACATTCAGAAGACTAAGACCATGGCATCTGGTCCCACCACTTCATGGCAAATAGATGGGGAAACAATGGAAACAGGGAGAGACTTTATTTTGGGGGCTCCAAAATCAGATGGTGTCTACAGCCATGAAATTAAAAGAAGCTTGCTCCTTGGAAGAAAACCTATAACCAATCTAGACAGCATATTAAAAAGCAGAGACATTACTTTGCCAACAAAGGTCTGTCTGGTCAAAGCCATGGTTTTTCAAGTAGTCAAGTATGGATATCAGAGTTGGACTACAAAGAAAGCTGAGTGCTGAAGAATTGATGCTTTTGAACTGTTGTTGAATAAGACTCTTGAGAGCCCCTTGGACTGCAATGAGATCAAACAAGTCAATCCCAAAGGAAATCTGTCCTGAATATTCATTGGAAGGACTGATGCTGAAGCTGAAAATCCATTACTTTGGCCAAATGATGCGAAGAGCTGACTCGTTAGAAAAGACCCTGATGCTGGGAAAGATTGAAGGTGGGAGGAGAAGGGGACGACAGAAGATGAGATGGTTGGATGGCATCACTGATTCCGAGGACTTGAGTTTGAATAAGCTCCTGGAGTTGGTGAAGGACAGGGAGGTCTGGCATGGTGCAGTCCATGGGGTCACAAAGAGTGACTGAGTGACTGAACTGACTCTGAATGAGGCTTCTTTGCTTTTCTTAGCTTATCTATTTTTTAAAATTTATTTTTAATTGGAGTATAATTGATTTACACTGTTGTGTTAGTTTCTGTTGTACAATGAAGTAAATTACCTATACATCCCCTCCCTTCCACCTCATCCTCACCGCACCTCTCCAAGGCATCACAGAACAGTGAGCTGAGCTCCCTGTGCTCTACAGCAGCTTCCCGCTAGCTGTCTATATTACTTTCAGTTCAGTGCAGTCGCTCAGTCGTGTCCGACTCTTTGCAACCCCATGAATCACAGCATGCCAGGCCTCCCTGTCCATCACCAGCTCCCTGAGTTCACTCAGACTCACGTCCATAGAGTCCGTGATGCCATCCAGCCATCTCATCCTCGGTCGTCCCCTTCTCCTCCTGACCCCAACCCCTCCCAGCATCAGAGTCTTTTCCAATGAGTCCACTCTTCTCATGAGGTGGCCAAAGTACTGGAGTTTCAGCTTTAGCATCATTCCTTCCAAAGAAATCCCAGGGTTGATCTCCTTCAGAATGGACTGGGTGGATCTCCTTGCAGTCCAAGGGACACTCAAGAGTCTTCTCCAACACCACAGTTCAAAAGCATCAATTCTTCAGTGCTCAGCCTTCTTCACAGTCCAACTCTCACATCCATACATGACCACTGGAAAAACCATAGCCTTGACTAGACGGACTTTGGTCGGCAAAGTAACGTCTCTGCTTTTGAATATGCTATCTAGGTTGGTCATAACTTTTCTTCCAAGGAGTAAGGGTCTTTTAATTTCATGGCTGCAATCACCATCTGTGGTGATTTTGGAGCCCAAAAATAAAGTCTGACACTGTTTCCACTGTTTCTCCATCTATTTGCCATGAAGTCATGGGACCAGATGCCATGATCTTCGTTTTTTGAATGTTGAGCTTTAAGCCAACTTTTTCACTCTCCACTTTCACTTTCATCAAGAGGCTTTTAGCTCCTCTTCACTTTCTGCTATAAGGGTGGTGTCATCTGCATATCTGAGGTTATTGATATTTCTCCAGGCAGTCTTGATTTCAGCTTGTGTTACTTCCAGCCCAGCGTTTCTCATGATGTACTCTGCATAGAAGTTAAATAAGCAGGGTGACAATATACAGCCTTGACGTACTCCTTTTCCTATTTGGAGCCAGTCTGTTGTTCCATGCCCAGTTCTAACTGTTGCTTCCTGACCTGCATACAGGTTTCTCAAGAGGCAGGTCAGGTGGTCTGGTATGCTAGTGCATATGTGTCAGTGGCATTCTCTCAGTTTATCCCACCCTCCCTGCCTCCCCTACATGTCCACATGTGTGTTTTCTACATCTGTGTCTCTATTCCTGCCCTGGAAACAGGCTCACCTGTACCATTTTTCTAGATTCTATATATACACAATACAATGTGATATTTGTTTTACTCTTTTACTTGCTTCACTGTGAACCTAAATGTCCAACAATAGATGAATGGACAAAGAAGATGTGGCACATATATACAATGGAATATTAGCCATAAAAAGGAACAAAACTGGGTCATTTGTAGAGATGCAGATGGGCCTAGAGACTGTTATACAGAGTGAAGTAAAGTGCCTATTTTTGATGCGGCTTCCCTACAGGCCCTGGGCATTTTGGCTTCTGAAAAAGTGAATCATGACCTCTAGGTCTGACAGACATTTGCCAACCTGATCTGGCTCCTGGCATGGCAAGCCAGTCACAGTATTACTTCACATCCATTCCCTACTCCCCAAACTCAGACATCCCTATTGGCCCAGACCATACAACTGTCTTTCTGCCTCAATTTCCCTTCCAACCTCAGCTCCAAGTCTGCCTTGCCTCAGACTCCATCTGCTCGGCCAGAGCTTGGGGTCTTCACAGCTTGCTGCATTGACCTGGCCTGGTAGACTGAATTCCTGCAATAATACTGTCAACAAAACTTTGAAAATTATCTCAATTTCTTCCCGCGCTTGTACTGTCAGTTAGCATGGACCACTCCCTCTCCTCAGTGTGACACCTGCATGGTGCATATCTGAGCTGTCCATTCCCTCTGAATACAATGATCCCACCGCTTGCTCTTTCTGGGGACAGCCGTGGCAACCAAGCCAACTCACCGAGTTCTCTTCACCGTTCTTTGTAACCAGAGAACAATCTAAGCAATAGGGATGTCTAAGTGATTTATCCCTTGCCTAGGTTTTGACTAAAAACTCTTGGATCTGGCAAATAAGTTTTGGGTATATTACATCTTCTATTTTCCTACAAAATTCATTTGTCACAGTAAGTAAAATTTTCTCATACAACAGGAGACTGTTGCCATTAGCCTTAATAAGTTAGGTCTTTTTGACTCTTCAATTAGTTATAATCTTTACTTCTATCTTATTTGTAACCTGTATTTCTCCTCAAAAAACAAGAGACTAGCAAAGTATTACTGTCCCTACCCAAAATAACATAAATGTAACAATGATAATAATCCTGGCTAACACTTTTTGAATACTGTGTAGTTTCTGTACTTTACAAAGATGTCAGTTAATTATCACTGGATTCTTATCAGGTAAATTATACAGTTGTTATCATCATCATCCTCATTTTATAGATCAGGAAACTGACTCAAATAAATTGAGTAAGAAATTTAAGGTTATATAAGTTAAAAGTGGTGGAACAGAGAGGATACCAGGTCTGTGTAACTCCAAAGACTATACCTTTGTCCATTATACCATGTTGCTTACTAGCCAATTTTCCCCAAAGCCAAGGAGATTAAATATGTTCTATTGGTTGATAATTTTATGTCCTAGGATGGACTCCATATTACAAAAAGCAAAAGTTTTGGAACTGAAAGTTCCTGGTCTTTTCCCCAGATTATATTCTAAGAATCAAAGTAATAATAGCAATTTATCCATTATAGGGCACACAGATGTTTTAAATAACAAGTTTATATGTTTACTCTTGGATTTTTTAAAGAGTCTTTGCATGAATATAATTGTATTAATTCATGTTTAGAAGATCTTAGAGACTCAACATTATTTCATCTATTACCTTTGAACTAGTTCCCTTATAAGACAGTGAAATAGAATAAGTTATTCTAGCTGCTGTAAGAAACAACTTTCCAAGCTCCAAAGGTTTTAAAAATAAAAATTTAGTTTGGCTCATATAGATTCAGATCAAATGTGCTTATCAGGCAAACTTCCAACAGCTTCTTTAGGGACCTGAGCTCCTTTCTCTTGGGCTTCCCAGGTGGCGCTAGAGGTAAAGAATATACCTATCAATACAGGAGACTCAAAGAGACATGGGTTTGATCCCTGGGTTGGGAAGATCCCCTGGAGTAGGAAATTGGCAGCCCACTCCAGGTGGACAGAGGATCCTGGCAGACTATAGCCCATCAGGTCTCAAAGAGCTGGACACAACTGGGCACGCATGCAATCAAGGTTCCATAGAAAAATGGCTCCATCCTCTACTAAGTCATGCTGCTGTTGCTGCTATGTCATTTCAGTCGTGTCTGACTCTCTGCGACCCCACAGACGGCAGCCCACCAGGCTCCCCCGTCCTTGGGATTCCCCAGGCAAGAACACTGGAATGGGTTGCCATTTCCTTCTCCAATGCAGGAAAGTGAAAAGTGAAAGTGAAGTTGCTCAGTCCTGTCCGACCCTCAGCGACCCCATGGACTGCAGCCCACTAGGCTCCTCTGCTCATGGGTTTTCCAGGCAAGAGTACTACTGGAGTGGAGTGCCATTGCCTTCTCTGACTAAGTCCTGAGTCATCGCCAGTCAATACCTCCATTCAGTAGAGACAAAAAGAGGATGTGGAAGAATTGTTTTTGTTTTAATGGAGAAGCCTAGAAAGGGTGGACATCTCTTCTGTATATTTCATTGGCCAGAACTCAGACTCACCGTCCCAAGTACCTATAAAGGAGGTTAGAAAAGCTACTCTGCAGCTCTGATCCCAGAGGGAAGAGAAAGTGTATTCTATGCACTCAGCAGGCTCACCCAGACAGTTTGAGAACTTCACCAACTTTTTATTTGGAAAGAATAGAGTCCATTCAGATTTCAGTGTCTCCCATTCAAGATCTTTGCATGACTATTAATTCAATTTCTTAATTGAATTCTTCCTTTAAATACATGTGCTGGTTTTAAAAATTTGTTGACTTTCTTTGACTCTCTCTTGCTTAAGAGATGGACTTTTCTCCTTCTTCACCTACATGTAGGTTACACTTAGTGACTTCACTTCTGGTGAGTCGAATTGAGTAGAAATCATTAGATGCCACTTCTAATACTAGGTAACAAGAAGACTGTGCATTCTGTCTTGGGTACACTTTCCAAACCTCTGAGTCACTTGTTCTGAGAGAGGTCAGCTGTCCTCTCATGAGCAGTGATGGTATGAGGGCACTCGGGCGGCCTATAGAGAACTGTGGGGGATGCCAGCAAGCGTGTGAGTGATCTCAGAGGGGATCCTTCCCCCAGTCAAGCTTGGAGTTAACTGTGACCCCAGCCAATGCCAGGACTTCAACTTATAAGAGGCTCACAGCTAAACTGCTCCTGGACTTCTGGACCACATACATAAACTGAGATGATGTCTACTGTTTTAAGCCTCTGAGTTTAGAATAAAAGGTAGCACGCAATAGATGACTAATAGAATGCATTTTTAAAACCTGTTGTATTTTAGCTTCTATGCTATCATGTGGGTCCAGGCATTCTTCCACAGACAGTAGAACAGTTCTAAAACTTTACTATAATTTATGTGCAAATCTCTCAAAGTTGATGCTAAGTATTGGCTGTGGGCTCCAGGACTGTGCACTCTGTTGCTGGGTATTCATGCAGCTGCTGGAGGTATGTGAGAATGCTCCATTGCCTCCTGTGTGCAGTTTCCTCTCAGAGAGGTGTGCCATGCTGCAGAAGAGTGCTGCTGATTTTTAGTTTCGATGATGTTATTCTCTGGGGTTTCATCACATGCTTAAGGAACTCCATTCTCTTCTATTGAGTTGGCCAAAAAGTTCGTCACATTTTTCTGTAATATCTTATGGAAAAACCCCAACAGATATTTTTAGGCCAACCCAATATTTTGGTTTTACTGGTGTCTCCCATGGCCCCATAAAGCCCAGGTCACTCATCTTCCTAAATTAAGGAGCATCACAGAGATGAGAGAATCCATCCTGATTTCTGGCCCTGGGTATGGGGGAAACTGCCATTTTTCTATCACATTCTATTAGCAAGCAGTTTGTTTCAGTTCTCACATTTAGGTTTCATATCAGTCATGCGAGGCCCATAGTCATTGCATCAGTTTTATAGATGCAGCAAGATAGAGAGCTATGAGGCAGGACAGGCAGAATTTGATCACAAGTCTGTGACTCCAAATTTCATGCTTTATCAATGAAATCTTCTAGAGCTCCCTTTTTCTTATAGGCACAGAGCTATTACATAGTCTATGCCAGGAAAAAAAGAAAGAATTTTCCAGTTGAAACTCAAATGGTTACATCTGTATGTGGAACTTAAACTTCTATATAAACCCACTGATGGAAGCCTGGCAGGGGCTGAACAACTTGACTTGGTCTTTTTTTTTTTTTGGTAATATAATTACCTTCCAAATCTTTACATATAAGTCTCTTAGGGCTTTTGCCTTAAAAGAGATCTCCAAGATGATAGAATATATCTCTTTTACTTTATAGATACACTTACTGCTTGGCCTTGTTTCTGGAGTTAAAAGTCACCTCTTTCTGCCTCAGCCCAAGTAGATCTGAGCCACCCTATGAAAGGAGCTGGAGTGCAGACCCAGGCTGTAGGGAGAACCAAATGGGGCTGTCTGTAGAAGTGCTCTATGCATTTGACTTCCGGTCTCCAAACGCCAGCATCCAAATAGTACTCTTGCTTATAGGGTACCATAGCTCTTACTCAGTGTTCATTTTCAATTTCCACTGGCAGTGGGAGGGCATGTGACTGGCCAACAGGAGAGAATTCCATGATGAGGTGTGCAACAGCCATATGATGACAACTCAGTACAGCTCATTGACTCCTCATTCTGTCAATGAACTTGAGATTGGACACACACCCAGTGCTTGGAAACAGCGTTAATGCATCAGCTCTAAATACTCATTTGCATGCAGAATACATTTAGAACAATTCTTAGCTGAGAATAAAAAGAACTGATACATATTTCATGATGCTCAATAGCTCTAAATATATTAAGATTGGTTTCTGGAGAAAACACATATTGACTCAGATTTCTGGTCCCTTGAAGTGTATTGTCTGCCGGTTCTAGCAGGTTTCCTTGCCCTATGTAATGACCAGCTCTGTGATCTTCAGCTCAGAGGAAGATCCCCAAATCTTTCGTCTTAAATGAACATTCTGTGGAAGTTACAAACTGGTAGAAAAGCTCCATGTGGGGAGAGGTGGCCTTCTGCATTGAGTGGAGCTATCAGACCTGGGAAGCAGTGATTTCCAGCCTTTGTACTAGAACATGGACTGGGCCTGCAGAGAGCCTGCTGTGGGCAGGGCATTGGAATTCCACAAGAAGCGTTCTCAAGAAGGACTGAAAGGAGGAGCTGCGGAGTGATTGCCCTAGCTGACCACAGGGAACTGTGTGGATGACTCAGTGATTTTTCTTTTCTGGGTATGATGGGATGAACTGGAAACAATTCCCACACCTTGGGAACTCTGCCCTGGCACCCATGTTAGTTGGGCTGATGCACAAACCCACCAGCCAGAGAGGTAAAATCTGAATCTCCTCTGAGGTCTTTAGAAATTGTTTTATAGTTTGGAGCCTAGAGGGCTACAGTCCATGGGGTCACTAAGAGTCAGACACGACTGAGCGGCTTCACTTTCACTTTTCACTTTGATGCATTGGAGAAGGAAATGGAAACCCACTCCAGTGTTCTTGCCTAGAGAATCCCAGGGACGGGGGAGCCTGGTGGGCTGCCATCTATGGGGTCGCACAGAGTTGGACATGACTGAAGCGACTTAGCAGCAGCATGTTCCCATTCACTTGATTCTAATTTCCCCTGATTCTAATACACTTTGGCCAGATTCAGCATGCCTTCTCTGACAAAGTCTGACTTTGGTGGCATCCTGAGCTGTCTAAGGTGCTGGGTTCAGGTCGCAGTCTCCCCTGGAGGCATGGGGATTTCCCAGTAGCTCAGCTGGCAAAGAATCTGCCTGCAATGCAGGAGACCCTGGTTTGATTCCTGGGTTGGGAAGTTCCCCTGGAGAAGGGATAGGCTACCCACTCCAGTGTTCTTGGGCTTCCCTGATGGCTTAGATGGTAAAGAATTGGCCTGCAACACTGGAGACCTGGATTTGATCCCTGGGTTGGGAAGATCCCCCTGGAGAAAGGCATGGCCACCCACTCCAGGATTCTGGCCTGGAGAATATCCCCATGGACAAAGGACCTGGCAGGCTATAGACATGACTAAGCACAGCACAGAAAGATTTGCTGCTCAGACCTGCCTTTATAAGAACCACCACAAGCAGAGCACCTGCCTGACAACCTCCAGATGCTGCACCTTTGGGTCCTCCCCAGTGATGGTGCCAAGACCACAGTCCCTACGGGGTGCTCCCAGCCAATGACTGATCACAGGAGCTGACAGAACAGGGCTGTTTCTGCCCAGGGCAGTCCTCCCCTAGTGAACCTGTGGTTGGGGCTCCCATCAGCCTGCCTGAGACAGTCTCTGTGCTCTGGGGCCACTTGAGTCTTCCCACCTCACCCTCCTCTCTTCTCATTCTCCTTTCACAGGTGTCAGCCCAGAATCATAATCTCAAGTCTGCCCCTGCTCACTTGTGCTGCCTTATCATGTACACATGTTATCTCCACTAAATCTCTGGCAGGTTTCACTCTGTTTGGCATCTGCTTCTCAGAGGGCCTGCCCTGGTACAGCTTGCTTTCCTGGCCCCTGCACTCAGCATCCTTGCTCACTTTCTCAGGCATTCAAGCCTTACCTTTCTCCAACTCACCTTGGTCCAACCATCCTGTGGCTACCACTTTAAGCTTGTTTCCTCCATTCCAGCACCAGGACTTCGGAACTCCAAGCCCACTGGCAAGACAGCTCAACCCCCATAGGTAAAAGAAGAAAATACCAAAGGATCAGGAATAACAGAAATACTAGTAGCCTTTCCTAATGCTAGTACCACCAGTGTGGAAGAGTGGACTCACAGTCATTTACAAACACCTTCCTGGACAGTTACACTTCAGAATGCAGAATATTTTGAATTTTAGAAAGAAGGTGATATGTTGAATATTATGTAATATATCCTTGGGGTCTGTGGCAGCAAGAAACAGTAATATTTCTACAGCAAGCATAAATTTTTTCACTAAGTTGAAAAAATCTAGTAAAAAACCTTTTTAAAAAGATAAACAACACAAGATTAGCTCAAAGTCTACTTAAGATAAGTTTTGCAGTGAAATACGTCATTTTTAAAACAATTTTCCTTTCAGAGTTTTTATATCTCTCAATAGAATGAAGGTAGATGGTGGACATCTTGAAATTAGAAAAAAATAAAAAAGCCTCCCACTTATTAAACACCTGCTTTGTGTTGAGCCAGAGTACTCCATAGCATTATTTTATTTAACCTTCACCTCAGTATTGCGAATAGTCATTTTAGCTCCATTTTATACACGAAGAGACTAAATCTCAAGTAACAAATCCAAGGCCACACAAATAGCAAGCACCAAAGCTAAGATTTGAATCCTAAGGAATCAACCTCCAAAATTATTAGTCATTCCTACTTTGTCACATTGCTCACCCATGTAAGTATCATTTAGCCCTGACTACCCAGTAAGGTGTGATGTAATAAGATTGGCCTAGAAGTCTGGAGTCCTGGGAATTAGCACAGATTTCATTCTCTGTAGTCTGTCCTCCTTGAGGCTCCATTTCCTTATACGAAATTGGGGTCAGCAATACCTAATTCACACAGTGGTTTTAATAAGGATCAAAGGATAAATTAGGTGTGGAAACATTTTGTGATCACACTGTAAAGTGCCAAAGAAGATGAGACCATGATGGCAGTGATGATGATATAAGCCGTTCTTATTGCTTGCACTTCAGAAAACTCTCAGGGCTATAAATAACTGTTCACTTGGCAAAGAACTGGGTGGATGCTTCATCTTCCTTGAGCAGCTCTACACTTGAGTACCAAGGAAGAATTGGAACCTTGAGATGATCTAAGAAAATGGGTTTATTTGCAATAGTTGCCCTACACCACTTGATTTGGGAAGGAAGAGCTGTTTATTTTGCACTCTCTAAAGATTCCATGTTCAAATAAATAATTACACACACACATAGAACAAGGAAAGAAACTTCCAATTTGATTAGCTATAATGCTTACAGACTTCCCTGGTGGCTCAGACAGTAAAGCGTCTGTCTACAATGTGGGAGACCGGGGTTCAATCCCTGGGTTGGGAAGATCCCCTGGAGAAGGAAATGGCAATCCACCCCAGTATTGCCTGGAAAATCCCACGGACAGAGGAGTCTGGTAGGCTACAGTCCATGGGGTCGCAAAGAGTCGGACACGACTGAGCGACTTCACTTCACTTATGATGCTTACAAGTGAAGTCACTGCCTCTGGAACAAAGTTACTGACAGCTCTTTGCCATTAGGACTTTTCTTCAAAACGTCTGGTTTTTGCTTTCTCATTCACATTGCCACACTATTTCATTAGTTTCTTTTTATGAGTCAGTTACGGGTGGCTGCTGAATAAGGCAGGGAATAAGAAATGGTTCCAAGGTGGGCATGGTGGGTGGCACAGAATACGACACAGAGTCCTTGCCGGGAGTGTGGAGCTTTGTGTAGAAAGAGGCTGTGTGATTTCGTGCATTCAGAGTGTAAGGCTGGAGTCAACATCTTTAATTTCAGGTTGAACTGGAAAGATAAACAAGAGGCAGAGGATAATTGATATAGAGGTGGTAATAAGTTGCAGTCAGTGTGAGAGATTCTAAATCACTTGAGAAGGTATAGACAGAATCTAAATCTATGACACAGCGGGTGGTGGGGTGGGGCTGATCACAAAGAGGAGAAGACATAACAGGTGTGTGATGGAAAACAGCATCTCTAGGTTTCAGACATCAAGGGAGGTCCAGGTATCCCTGCATACTGACTTGCTGATGTGAAGCATGAAAGGGAATCTGACCTAGTTTTGAAATTCAGCTCTGCCTCTTAAATATGTGGGGCTTCCCTTGTGGCTCAGCTGGTAAAAGTCTGCCTGCAATGCGGGAGACCTGGGTTCGATCCCTGGGTTGGGAAGATCCCCTGGAGTAGGGAAAGGCTACCACTCCAGTATTCTGGCTTGGAGAACTCTATGGACAGTATCGTCCATGGGGTCGCAAAGAGTTGGACACAACTGAGAGACCTTCACACTTAAATATGTGACACTGAGTCAGCTACCGAACTACCGAAATTTCAATATGTTAATCTCAGAAATGGGGATGGTATACAGAGTCAAGTAAGTCAGAAAGAGAAAAACAAATATCATATATTAACACAATCATATATGGAATCTAGAAAAATGGTGCTGATGAAGCTATTTGCAGGCCATGAAGAGAGACACAGAGAATGGACTTGCGGACAAAGCGGGGAAGGAGAGAGTGGGTCGAACTGAGACAGCAGTATCCACATAAATGCAGACCATGTGTCAAACAGGAGCTGGGAGGAAGCTGCTGCATAACACAGGAGCTCAGCTCGGGGCTCTGTGACAACTTTGAGAGTTGGGATGGGGGGATGGGAGAGAGGCTCAAGAGGGAGGGGATATATGTAGACTTTTTTCCAGTAGTCATGTATGGAGAGTGGGACCATGATGAAGGCTGAGCACCAAAGAATTGAAGCTTTCAAACTGTGGTGCTGGGGAAGACTCTTGAGAGTCCTTTGGATAGAAAGGAGGTCAAATCTGTCAATCCTAAAGGAAATCAATCCTGGATGTGATTGCAAGGACTAATGCTGAAGCTCCAATACGCTGGCCACCTGATGCGAAAGGCTGACTCACTGGAAAAGACCCTGAGGCTGGGAAAGATTGAGGCAAGAGGAGAAGGGGACAACAGAGGACAAGATGGTTGGATGGAATCATTGAATCAATGGATGTGAGTCTGAGCAAACTCCAGGAGATAGTGAAGGACAGGGAAGCTGGGTGTGCTGCAGTTCATGGGGTCACAAAGAGTCAGACACGACTTGGCAGCTGAACAACGATAGCTGATTCACATTGTTGTACAGCAGAAACCAATACAACATTGTAAAGCAATTATCCTTCAATTAAAAGAATAAAAATTAAAGAAATGAGAATAGTAATTCCTATATTGTAGGGTGATTGTGAAATGTACAAAACATTGGCAGATGTGCCTAGAACATGGCATATGCTCTATACATGTTAATGACGAATCATCACCAGAATCTTTATGTTCTCAGGAAAGGGAAGTCGGCCTTCAGCTCTAGTTCCAAGTCCCCGGTAAGTAGGTCCTGAAGATTGTCAGTGGCTTCTGCGAATCCCTAGCATTGACAGTGTTATACTAAATCCAGAACTGATTTGATGATTTTATTTAACATCTGAAGCTAATTTGGTTGGTGCAATTATTGGAAATAAGTAAAACAAAAAACCTCAACCATGCATGAAGAATCCTCTCAAAACCACACAAGGAAAGGTTGCAGTTGTCTGTCCACTACTTCCCTCTACCCCATAAACCCTTCATCCAAGGGAATGACAAGCAGTGAAACACATTTGAATCCCATCTATTAATTTTTTTCTTTGAGCCACATACATATATGTATACATACATATACACTTATACATACATCTAAGTGACCACCTGTCAGATCAACACCTCTCCCACCCATCCTTCCCCCTCACATGCTCTGTGCAAGAGAATGACAAGTCTTAGCTCTGGGGACTTGCTTTGATGAGAACAGTTATTCCACCATCCCCGTAAAGTACTCTATTGGGCAAAGGAGTTAAACAGAAGACACTTACCAACTGAAAGGACAAGAGCCTGGGTGTGCCCAGCAGTTAGTTAGTGTGAGCTATGGTGCACCCTGGCATGAATGACTCTGCTTGCCAAGGATGACAGGAAAACCCTTTGAACCTGCTGGTACTAGCTGATAGGGGACCACTTGTTCTATCACTTACTTCTTGTGGGCTTGGAGATGCCCCTTTACTCCCATCTGAGTTTTAATTTCCTTATGTATAAAATGGAATATTGATAAACATTTCATCCATTTTATTTGTGATGGGCATTAAAGGAGATGTTTTCAATAAAGCAACAGCCTAGTGACTGGCATAAGATGTGTCTTTAGTATATGTGAGCTGCTAAAATGCTAACATGCGTGATGGTGATGGGAGCAGCCGTAACAGTGGTAGAAGTAACAGCACCGGTGGCAAGAGTAGTATGAACAGTAGAGAGAGATTTGCCAGGGCAGGGAAGCAACCTAAATGTCTGTCAACAGCAGCCTGGAAAAGGAAGACGTGGTGCGTGCATGCAATGGAATATTACTCAGCCATAAAGAGGAACAAAACAGTCATCCGTGTAGACATGGATGGACCTAGAGTCTGTCACACAGAGTGAGGTGAGTCAGGAAGAGAAAAACATTGTATATTAATGTATATATGTGGAATCCCAAAAAAGGTACGGATGAACCTATATGCAGCACAGGAATAGAGGCACAGATGTAGAGAATGGGCTTACGGACACAGTGGTGGAGGAGTAGAGAATGGGATGAACTGGGACAGTAGCATTGACATGCATACACTACCATGTGGGAAATTGCTGTATAGCACACGGAGCTCAGCTCAGAGCTCTGTGATGACCTAGATGGGCTGGGATGAGGGATGGGGGTGGGAGGAGGTTTTAAAGGGAGGGGATATATGGATACATACAGCGGGTTCACTCTATTGTACAGCAGAGACTAACACGACATTGTAATGCAATTATAGTCCAATAATAAAAAGTCCAAAAGAGAGAGAGATTTGGAAACCACATGAATCTCTTTGCTCTTTCTAGCAGCATGGTTGACTCATACGTCTGTACTTCAGAAACTAGACTATTGTTTTGCAGATGACATTTCTGCAACAATTTCCTTTATTTCCTTTAGCTCTTAGTAAAGTTCAATTTGAAAACTAGAAACTATTACAGCTATTCCAAGAGTTGGGAGGAGCAGAAGCAAGAAGGGGAAGCTGTTCTCTCCTCGGTCAAAGGCTAAAGTCAGAACAATAAATACTAAAACTGGGCAGGATTGTGGCAGCAGGAGCCCAAGGTACAGAATCTGCCAAACAAGAGCTGCCAAACTCCAAACCCAAGCTCTTCAGTGATTCCCCGAGGACTTCCGGATAAAACTCTCCTGCCTATGCATGGTGAGCACCAGCATCTTCACCATTTGGCCTTGCCTACCTCTTAAATTCCGAGTCATCTGTGTAGACATGAATGGACTTAGAGTCTGCCTCTTCCGGACACAAGGCCATTTCAGATCCTGGTATCTGTTATGCAGCAGCTGGGGCCTGTGTACATGATGAATATCATCAACTCATCTTTTATTAAAAAGATGTGCCTCATGCCCCCTATTTTTGCAGAATTCCTGAACTTTTCTCTCCTCAATGACTGACCATCTCATACTTGAAATTTGGTGTCCCAAATTTCAAATATTTCTATCAGCATCTGAAAAACATAATACCATTTTTATCTTCCTATGAAATTCCTCAAAGTCAGAGACTGTGTCTTGTGTTTGTGCATCTGACAAATAAGAGGAATGTAATGAATGCTTTCTAAATGAATGATGAAAGGAAGGGAGGGATGGATAGATGGGTGAATAAATTAATAAATAAATGGGTGAGTAAATGGAGAATGAGTAAAACCACAAGTGAAGAAACAATCCTGAAATACTCTGTAAGGGTACTGGCACAGTTTTAGTAATGTCTTCTGCCTCCCAATTCCATCTCTTCACTGCTCAGAACTTGGCAGTTTCTGAATTCTGTTTCCTATGTGTCTTGCTCTTTTATGGTGAAATCAAGATAAGATGCAGGTTTGAGGAACTGGTGACGATTTGGGTTTTAATTTTACTGATGTGAGATGCTAGGAAAGCATCCATGTGAAACTGTCAAGAAGGAAAATAAAAATATGGGATGCATACTCAGATAAGAGGTCAAATAGCATTATAGATTTGGGGGTACTTCCCGGGCGGTTCAGTGGCTAAAACTCGGTACTCCCAATGCACAGGGCCTGGGTTTGATCCCTGGTCAGGGAGCTAGGTCCTAAATCCTGCAACTAATAGTTCACATGTCCCAACAAAGGTACTGCATGTTGCAACTAAGACCTGCTGCTGCTGCTGCTGCTGCTGCTGCTGCTGCTAAGTCACTTCAGTTGTTTTCAACTCTGTGTGACCCCATAGATGGCAGCCCACCAGGCTCCCCCGTCCCTGGCATTCTCCAGGCAAGAACACTGGAATGGGTTGCCATTTCCTTCTCCAACTAAGACCTAGAGCAGCCAAATATCTAAAACAAAGAGAGAGAAAGTATAGATTTGGGAGTCATATAAAGCAGTGATGACTAAACACAGAAGAAAGAATGAGACTGCCAACAGGATAAAGGAGATAGTGGCAGTGGAATAAGATAAGGGCTACTTGGGAAACATGGAGGAAAACAGCAAATAGGACAAGGAGTCAGCCAAACAGTAGGAGGAGCCTTTGTCCTGAAGCCACAAAGGAGACACTCAAGAAGAAGATAATGGTTAATAATGGTCAGTTCCAAGAGACAGCAGGTAGGTAGAGGGTTAAGAAGAGGCCATTGGATTTGCCAGTTTATTCAATTGTAATTTACCAATTAGTGGAAGAGCTCAGATATAATCTTCAGAACCAGGAAGCATCCTTGCCCAGTCCCAAATTCAGATCAATTCTCATGGAAAGGAAAGAGTTACAAAACTATTCAAACTATTGTTCAAAAATATCAAACTGGCATTTTTGTTCATCAATTCAGATTTAAAATTTAATTTCATGGTACAATGAACTCATACACAGTTATATCTATTAAGGTCACCCACTCTCAACTCATCAGCTTATTCTGGGCATTGATGGCAGTAAGACTCTTTAGGAGATAAGAATCCGTGTTTCATACTTCCTGGTGCTCACAGTTTTAATGTGAGCCAAGATTTTCTGACTGTGAAATACTCCATGAAGTTTATCCCCCTACCTTCCCCTGACTGCTCCTCAATCCATGGTTTTAACCAAACAAATTCTGCAAGAGATTCTCAAAGGTTTGAGGCAAGGGGAGGAAGAGAAGGAAGTTTTGATTTAATCTTTTCATTGTTTCAAGAAAAGACACCCATATTTTGCTTGAATTATTTGCTTAGCTTCTCATAAAAATTAATCTATCTCTTCTTTCTGCTGTTCAAAATACTGAGGCCAGAATCCAAGCAGCTTTTACTGTGCTTATTACTGTAACAATGGGTGCTTAATTCATGAAATTCTTTTTGTCTCCTACACAATGTAAATCTAGAATTCTCCTTTAAGGCAACACTGTAATTAGGCGGTTTGGATTTAAATTGACCTGTAAATATATGCACACCCAAGGTCAAATGAACAGGGACACACAAGCACACACATATTATATTTTCTCTTTCTCTCTCTTTATATATATGTATTGTGTGGATGCTCAGTTGCTCAATCATGTCCAAATCTTTGTGACCCCATGGGCTGTATAGCAACATATATATTTATGTGTTGTCATATACATGTGAGATGTATGTATAGTCATATGATGTATACATATATATACATGTGATATAGATATAAGTATACTAGATATAAATAAATCTCACATGTATATATATATATCTCTCTCACACATATGAGGATGAGATAGTTGGATAGAATCACTGACTCAACGGACATGAATTTGAGCAAATTTTGGGAGATGGTGAATGACAAGAAAGCAGTCCATGGGGTCACAAAGAATCAGACATGACTTGGCAACTGAAAAACAACAAATTTATATACATATAGATATAATTTAGTGTGAAAGGTCATGAAAAAAATCTGCCATGTGCAAAACAGATAGCTAGTGGGAACAGATGGGTGAGGAGGTGGGAGGAGGTCCAGGAGGGTGGAGATATATATGTAAACGTATAGCAGATTCAGAAACTAACAATATTGTAAAGTAACCAAGCCTCAGTAAAAAAAAATCTACCTGCCCTTCCCCTTAGTTTCTCCCAGAAAATATGCCTTCAACTGTTGAAAATTCAGCACTTTCTGAAACTTAAACTGGGTTAGCAGCAAGGCCTGGAGAAGTAGGGGGTAGAAAAACAAAACAAAACGTCAGAAATATTATAAAAGCACAATTAATGTGGAATATTGCAGACCTAGAGAGCTGCATAGGGCTCATCACCCACCCTATCCAGGCTACACTGTCAAATTTTCTGGATAATTAGCTGGCTCTCCTCCTCCTTCTTTTTCATTTCAGCAGAAGCAATTTTTTATATAATAATTTGAAAAAATACTAAATGCTGATTTTTTTTTAGTGTATGTGAAATTCTGAATCCCACTTCTTCAAACCAGAATATATCTTTATATTCTCTCAGAGCAGTAAACGTCATGTGGCCATGTAAGTATTTAACCCCACAGTCAACAGGTGAACTATGATTAAGGCCTCTTGTTCTGGCAATGCCATGGAAACAAAAATAAATAAGACCTGTCCCCTGCCCTCAAAGAGAACACAGTCTATTGGAGGAGATTACTCCACATATAAATAATTATAACACCATGAGATAAACATTAATGGAAGTATGTGCATGGCCATGGGAGAGTGCTAGAAATGAAGCATGAAATTGCATGGAGATCACAGGGCAAGACACGTCCCAGCAGAACCTGGAAGAAGAGCAAGAAGGCATCTGACCAGGGGGTAAAGACATCCAGTTAGTGAGAACAGCATTCAGAAAGCTGCAGAAATAGGTCTTGTTTGGGAAATTATAAGTAGCTTGACATTAAGGGAGAGAGATTAAAATAATAAGCTAGAATGAAGGACAAAGGGCTAGTCAGGACATGATAAAAATGTTTCATGTTTTCCCAAATAGTGAAGAAGGAAGATTTCGAGATTACTTTTCTCATTAGCTAGAAATAGGATATAAGGTGCTGAAGCTGACCTGGTTACAAAGAGAAGGATTGGGTCAGTGAAAAGAGGAGATGCCTGGCAACATGTTGGACTCTTGGTTTCAAACTTTTCATTTTCTTGAAAGAAATATGTCTCGTTCCAATGGCTGGACATTGTGGTTTAGTCTGGCAGATTGCAATGCAGTGATGAAAACAGAGGCCACATTTGGAGGACTTTTCATTGTGGCCGAGAGGGAGAAGTAGTCTGAGCTGGGGACCTCCCCACTCCCCAAAGGATGAACATATTTTCTTCCTTTGAGGTGCTGACCACAGGAAAGGCAGCATCCCAAATTGGGAAGGAAAATATGATTTCAAGAGTTTAAAACATCAAGTGACTCTTTCAAACTGTATTTTGATGAGGTAAGGGTAAATGAATGAGAAACATATGCATTCCGTTTTCCTAAAGATTCATACAGATTTAAAGTTAAGAAACAAGGAGCCTTGAGGCAAAACACACTTTAGACTTAATCCAAACATAACTGTTTGAGAAATTGTTTGAAATTTTCCTAAATCTACACAGAAATTCAGTTATGCATCTTTCCATTATGTGCTCTGTGAATTTTACTCAGAATTCAGCCCTTTTGCAAATAATGTCAATGGTGGAGAAATGGCCTATACGGACTTGGGAAAATGTAGTTTTCTATGTTGGGTACACAGTGACCTCAGATTCATCAATAAAACGTTGGCTCCTAAGCAAGCTTTCAGAGCCCATCCCCCAAAGGCTTATTCTATCCCTCACCCTAACACACAAATATACTCATTGTGCTAAACAGATTTCACTAGGTTATACTGCCTAATAAGCACAGTTCTTAGTGGCTTCCAGAAACAAAGAGTTCATTTCTCATTTTTGTCTCATTCACATTGGCGGAGGGAAGGCTGAGGTTCTCCTCCATGTGCTGTCTTCATTTCCATTCAGTTCAGTCACTCAGTCATGTCCGATTCTTTGTGATCCCATGGACTGCAGCACACCAAGCCTCCCTGTCCATCACTAGCTCCCGGAGTCTACTCAAACTCCTGTCCCTTGAGTTGGTGATGCATCAGCCTTTATCTGGAACACTCTATTCTCAACCCAGAGAGAAACAAAGCAATGGCAAAACCACAATTTGACTCTTTAAATTTTTGCCTGGATATGGAACAGATCACTTCCACTCATGGTTCACTGGTCAAAGCGTATCATACATCCAAACTTGATCTCATTGAGGTAAGAATATTCTTCCCACAGGGAAAGCATCAGAGAGGTGCCCCTTAGGAAATGACACAAGAAAGATGGGCAGCAAAAAATTGGAAAAAAAGCAAACAAACAAATAGAATCTACGGTATCCATTATCCTTTCACATGGTTAAAAATTTGAAATTGTTATTTACTTGCTTACTTCTTCCTCTCTCAATTTGCAATCTGTGTAAGAGCAAAGATCAGATCTTATACTCATCACATAGTAGATGTTGGTACTTAATGGTGTTCAGTAGATATTTGTTGGATAAATAAATCTAGTTTCTGCTTCCCCTTCCGAAAATTAGGCATGTTGATATCTGTTCCTTATAGGAATGCTAAGAAGATCAAATTAAATAATGAATTTTCTTTTCTTATTCTCAGGGTATAAAATTGCAGAAACATTTTAGGATAAAAAATTGTGGCAGCTCATAAGACTGGTATGAACAAGTTTGCACTCCAGAAAGGATAATCTTACATACAGTTCTCAGACTTTCCTCCAATTTCCAGCCTTCTCCCCACAACCCACAGCATCAGTGGGTTCCACTGTCAGCAGGAATTGGTTCCTATATTTTGTGTCTAGGTGAACCTTTTCCAGGATATCTGGTCATGGGACAAAGGGTGCCTTATCAAGGCTCTGGTCTTCTCTAATTAACAGGATAAGGATAGTCTTCACTATTTGTCTTTAGATACCCCAGTTGTTGTTGTTCATTTGCCAAGTCATGTTCGACATTAATTCATCTGTGCCACTTAAAAATGCCTCTATGAGAACCTCCTTCAGGTTGGATGGAAAGAAGTGGCCTGAGAGCCCAGTTGCTGGAGACCTAAGAGATTTTAAAGAAAGGTCTACATGCAGATAGGAGATCCAAGGGGAACCCACATTGTGTTCTCGAATTTCCCAGAGAAACAACTAAGGTTCATGTATGCGTTTCAAACTTGCTTTGAAAACAGGGAGCCAACAGCATCCACAGTGCAATAATAATACTGCTGTTGGGTATCTAGCTGCATATTCTGGAGCTCGAAAACAATGTTCATTATTAATCATCACTCAGTTCATTCAACACAAGTAATAAGCTGGATGCTTCAATGTATTTGTTATACTTCTGGGCATGATCACTACAATTGCACATTTTCGTCTTTTTTTTTCTTGCTGGATACAGATTTCATATACCAATGTCTCTAGTTTCCAAGCACAGAGTTTATCCTTTATGCATTAGGCTCTTTGGTGGTCCTTATATATTATAATCTCTTTGGGAACCTGAACATTTACCAGTTCCAATCACTCTTTGTTGACACTCAGGGAACTTCTGTCTCAGGAGCACAGAATACCTTTCTCAGAATGTCACTGAATGAAAGTGAAAGTCACTCAGTTGTGTCCAACTCTTTGTGACCAAATGGACTATGCAGTCCAAGGAATTCTCCAGGCCAGAATACTGGAGTGGGCAGCCTTTCTCTTCTCTAGGGGATCTTCCCAACCCAGGGATTGAACCCAGGTCTCCCACATTGCAGACGGATTCTTTACCAGCTGAGCTACAAGGGAAGCCCCAAAATACTGGAGTGGGTAGTCTATCCCTTCTCCAGGGGATCTTACCAACCCAGGAATCAAACCCAGGGTCTCCTGCATTGCAGGCAGATTCTTTACCAACTGAGCTATCTGGGAACCTTTGAATGACCCATATCTTATATCCATATTAGGGACAAGGATAGTGAATTCTATTCAGGGACTGTGGATATGCCTGGCTTCTCCTTCAACTTCGCCAATATCCAGAACAACCTGGAGGAGAATGAGTATTCTGATGCCTTCGTAGCAGAGGCTATGACGCTGGGCTTTCCTTCTCTTTGTTTCAGCAACAGCAGAGAGTGATACCCAATGGCTGCCCGCCTGGGCAGATTTCACAACACACAGAGAGTTAAGGTGCAGGAAGAGAGGATGTGAATAAGCACCTCTTTCCCCATGCTTTGCACTAGAAGGATACTTCTTGAAATTGCTTGATATTGTCCTTTGCACCCCTTAAGTGCTGATTTCTTCCAGGTCCCTTTTTAAAGCTCTGTCTTCCTTCTATCCATGATATCTGAGTGGCCTTAGAATTCAATTTGCCTTTGTATTCTGACAAGCCAATAAAATTTCAGCTTACATTTCTCTCCCAGCCTTCTCTTTCTGATGCATAATGGACATCTTCATCTGGGTGTCCTGTTGTTATTTCAAATATAATATATCCCAAATGACACTTCTTAAAATAATATGTTTATTTTTGGCTATGCTGTGTCTTCATTGCTGTGCGGGCTTTTCTCTAGTTGCGGCAAGTGGGGACTCTAGCTGCAGTGCACGAGCTTTTCACTGCAGTGGTTTCTCTTGTGGAGCGCAGGCTCTAGGGTGCACTGGCTGCAGGAGTTGCAGCACTCAGGCTCAGTAGCTACAGTTCCCAGGCTCTAGAGCACAGGCTCAATAGTTGTTGCGGTGCATGGGCTTAGCTGCTCCATAGCATATGGGATCTTCTCGAAACAGGGATTGAACCCATGTCTCCTGCATTAGCAGGTGGATTCTTTACCACTGAGCCACCAGGAAAGGCCCCAAACTGTCTTTTGTTCGCTTCAAACCTGCTATTCTGTGTGTCTCTTCATATGGGATTGAGTCTTACCTAGTCACTTACCCTGCGCCAGCTTTCTCATACTAATGACTGTCATATGGAAATCCTCACTTTTCTCGCTTATACCTTCTGCTAGATTGTGAGTTCTCTGAAAGAAAGGCTTTATTATTCATCTCTATAAACCTTCATAATGGAGCCTAAAAAGTGACAGGTTGTAAATGTTTGCATAAAAATGACTGAATAAAGTTAAATATTATCATAACTCATGATGTAATCAAGTGTGGCCTGGTCAGTTTCAGCAGATTTCAAGAAGCCCCAGAAGCATGTGGACATGGGCCTAGACTAGTTCATTCAAGAGAGTACGGATCAAGAGAAAGCTTAGTCCAGCAGCCAGGATGCAAAATGTAAAAAGTGTGATATCAGCAGACCTGATTTTTAGTATCAGGATAAATAAAGGCAAGAGCTGGGCACAGCCCCTGGGAGCTAGAGATAAGACAGGCAAAAGTTAAGAGCAAGTGACTGAGTTATTCCCCAAGCTGGGAGGAAAGCACATAGTTTCTGACTCAGGAATTCTGATGGGAGCTTAAAGGGGACACTGCTCCTGTGAATGAGGTAGACGTTCAGTGTGTCATTGGCTCAGATCTGAGACCCAAGGGCTGGCTTGGCTGCCCACAAGGTCAGCTCTTATTTCTTGGAGCTGCCAGAATACATGGCTCGGTCTGTGCAAATCCCTACTATGCTGGTCAGGCTTAGCCTAGCACCCAGGACGGGACTGAGGCACCACATGGGAGTCGAGGACTTATGCTATGAGGAAGAGAAGTGCTGCTGCAATAGTCTAAATGTAGCTCAGTATTAAACCTGATCTGGAACCTGAGCGAGGGTTTATGGGAACCTGTATCACCTCCGCAACTTTTCTGCAGATCTAGAATCATTCCCAAATGAATGATGTTTGTTTTTGTTTGTCTGTTGAAGTTGGTATAAGGCTGCTGACTTTTATTTCTTTGAAAGTTCTTCTTGGTTTGTTTTTTAAGACTATCCTGTTTCCAGAGTTATCAGTTTTAAAATTGCCTTTATTTATTGATGTGACAGCAGTCATAAAGGGCCTTTACCTGACAAATAAAAAGCTGACCCTCTTTACTGAACGCATTTTTAAAAAAATATCATTTTGGTTTTAAGCAAAATCTAAAAGTTTGGCTATCATTAACATGGGTCCATCCAGCTTTTTTTTTTTTTTTCTGGCTTTCTTTTCCTTTTTGCTTATCTTTTTTTTAAAATTTTATTGAAGTATAGTTGACTTATTGTTTAAGTGCTTTGGGGACAAAACATTTATTAAAGATAATTTATGACCTAGTTAGACTTATAATATTTCTTTTCTTTAATTTTATATTAATGTATTTAATTAGAGGATAATTACTTTACAACATTGTGATGGCTTTTGCCATATATCAACATGAATTGGCCACAGGTATACCTATTGAATTAAAATTAAGTATTTGGGGGTCTTCCACCAAAAAAAAATTGGAGAGGTATACTTTATTCCTTACTAGGAACAGATGCTCCCAAGCTGGCCAGGTTTGCTGCAGAAGATAGAAAGGCATTTACTGGGCAGGTAACTTATGTAGTCACAAAGGCTGGGCTGGGTTCCTTTCCATGAAGCCAACCTATTCAGGAAATGGGAGTGCTTTTTATTCTATTTCTTACAATCTGATCCTTCTAACCAGGGTGCGGCTGAGAGAAGGGGTGAGGGCTCTAGAGAGGAGAAAGGGCAGAGGGAGAAGGAGACTAAGGTGCTGCAGGGCTACAGAACTGCCATCAGCCCCTTCTTTGCTTCTTAAACTCATCAGCTGCTGCCTGTCCTTAGATGACCCAGGGAATCTTGTTTCTCAGAGCTGCCAGTTAACAAGTGAGGTTGCCAACAGAAGCCAGTTGCTCTCTTCTGATGCTGAAACTTACAACCTGTCATCCTTTGTTGTCTGCGGAACAGAGAACACAGCCAAGCCGGCAGGGAGAGTCTGTTGTATGAGTCCAGATCTTGTCGGAATGGTACAGTTTATTCACACATATCAAGGAAGAGCAATGAATCTTTACCACTGCCACCTTTCCTCAGTCTCCAAGAGGGTCAGGAAAAATTATGATGGGTATGGGATGGAAGGAACCTAACATGAGAATAATTGTTCCCTATATCTAACCGTAGCACAGCGAATGGACACAAAGTTCGTCATATAGGTGTATTTACTGGCCTGCCCATTTAACAGCATCCTTCATGTCTGTCTCTGATCAGTTGGAGAGCACAAAGCTCCCAAACATATTGGCAAGTAGGAGGTGGATAATTCATTGATTGAGAGGATTTCCAACAACCTGAGAGAAAGAAATAGAGCAAAGAGTTCAATAACTAGAGATGGAAGCATGAAAGAGGAGACCTGGCCACAAGGAGCACAAATTAAAAATCCCTCTCGAGAGTTATTTTATCAGTGTAGATGTGAATGATGGCAAAAAGTCAGTGAGCTGAGCAAGAAGATCAAAATTATTTGAAAGCAGGGCTGGGCTGTAGTTGGAAGCAGGGAGTACAGAGTTGCCAGGAATTGTAGGATGTGTCTGTTTAATGCATCTGCTCAAGTTATTTGTTGTGTGTGTGCACATGTACACAGTAGCATTCGACACTTTTGTGACCCTAGAGACTGTAGCTCACCAGACTCCTCTGTCCATAGAATTTTCCAGGCAAGAATACGGGAGGGAGTTGTCATTTCCTCCTCCAGGAGATCTTCCCAACTCAGGGATCAAATCCACATCTCTTGAGTCTCCTGCATTGGCAGATGGGTTCTTTACTACTAGCGCCACCTGAGAAGTTACTTGTTATCACCCTATTTCTTTGGGCTTACCTTTTACTGAGCAATGACCAGAAGTTCCAGGCTGGAAGGCGTCTCAGGTAGCAGCAGCTGAAGAGAGGACTGGAGACCCACCAGGGACTAAATGATACATCAGGATGTTCAGAGCAGCCGAACATTTGCTGACTCAAGAGGAAGGTCTTATTTCTAAAGAATAGGCATTAAGTGAGCCTACTTTACCAAGTCCTTAAAGAAAAGCCAATGAGAAAAAGGTTCTCTGAAGACAGAGAACACTGGATAAGGACAGAACTGAGACTCAAAGAAAACACCTAATTCCCACAGCAAGGGCTGTCAAGGGGAAAGCACCCTACGCCAGAAAGAATGATCTGGGATTAAGTCTGAACTGCCTGTGTGTACATCCATTCCGAGTGAACCTCTGAAGCCAGCTTCCTCTTATAAAAAAGGGAACTTGACTTGGCTTTCTTATTCATGAGAGTCAATTGCAATAAAGAACTTTATGCAAATAGAAATTGTGATTGTATCAGTTGGTCAAAAGTTTGTTTGGGTTTTTCCAAAGCATTTTATAGAAAACTTGCAAAAACTTTTGGCTGAACCAATAATCGTAGACTAGATCCAGGACTGATTTTGTCTGTTGCCTGCCCCCTCCCCCATGCTTGCCTCATCATTTGTGAAGCAAAGTGCATGTTTTCTTTTTATGACTTATATGCAGAGGTCTCATTTGCCCCTTTTAATTTGCCCAGTTACTGATAGGCAGTATTTCTGATGACTAGTCAGGCTGTTAGGATATTGTATTTACAGTGAAGTCCCTATTGATGGTTCTCCATTGATTTCTTTTCCCACATCCATCACAATTGCTTTAAAGTACCTACAAATTGACTAAAACTCCCTGCTCAACAGTTCTCCTTACCCACAATTCATGTCTTCCAGTATCTTGAAATAATCAATAAGAAACTGTCTATATATCTACATATCTTTGTGTTTACATATATACAAAACAGCATCTGTCTCCATGGAAAACCAAACCTTCTGGAAATATTGCACATGAATTCTCTTGGCCCCACTTCAAACTTCATTGCAGAGAAGGACTAGATACTAAATATTTCCCCCTTTTTGTGGCTGAAAAACAGAAGACTAGTCCCTCACAGAATGAATATTATAACTGATTCAAATCAAGTTCTCTGGAAACCCAGGCCTCTTATATCCTACACCACAGTCTTTTTCATTTCCATAGGAAGGAATTAATCATGGCTTTCTTTACCCTTTATTCCACTCTTTATGGAAAACTGTAATTTCTGGGCTAAAGGACAGTTTACACTGGGGTCATGGGATAGAAGGAGACAAGAGAAGGGCCTTACTCTACCACAGGTCCACCCAGCAGCCTCTTGTAACACGTTCTCAGCGGGGGGTGTGACTGGTAAATCGATTTGGTGCTGGCTGGTCCTCAAATCTCCCTGCACTTCATCCTTCAATACCTGTGCCCAAACCGGATGCTATAAAAGGCACGGAGTCGGCTCCTCTATCATATACCTTCAAGGCATGGCATATGAATCTTAAGGTGCTAGGCCGGAAGAATAGATTTGAAGAGCTCAGGGGAAGAGAAGCATGCCTGCAACCCGCTTTCCGCCCACGAGTCAGAGGTAGATGATTGGATGTCATTACAAGAGAATCCCTAAGCCTGGGGACATAATTAACAGAACTGCAGCCGCCTGCTGTCAGGTGCCAGCGATGAGGGTAATTAGCACACCGGGTACCTGAGGACCACAAGGTCTAAGATGGGAAAGAAGCAGAAGAAAAAGAGCATTTAAAGCAGCAGAATGAAATCCCAGGAAAGACCTTGTGAATTCAGAATAGCAGTCTGGAAAAAAAAAAAAAAAATCAAGTGGCTCCTTTATAAGCCTCCGATGCAACAACCCTGGTCTGGTGAAATACCTTGGACCTACATGCCCGGGTTGGAGGCTGACCAGACCAAGTCCAAAGCCAGTGTCATTTTGCTGCAGAGTTCATCCTTACCATCCTTCAAACAAAGAGAAGGGTAGCAATCGATACAGGACAGGACGAAAGCCCAGGAGAGCCAAAAGGAGTTGGCAGGTCATGGCAGAGAAAAGCAAGAGAAACAAAAAAGCCTCGGAGATGTCAGCCTCAGATTTCTCAAACAACACAAAGGATGTTGGATTTCAATGCACACTGCCTGGCTCTGTTCAGGGTATAAAAGGGAACAAGGTGGTCAGTGTTAAAGGAAGGAGGGAGAAATGGCTGACGACAGCCTTGGAGCTGAATTAAAAAACACCGAATTAAAGGCGTGTGTATTGAACTGAGGCACTGAGTAGGGGGGTGCCCTCCCAAAGACTCTACAATTACCAGACTTGGTTCTAAGGCTCCCAGGCAGCAGGACACTCACTTAACGGTGTCAGGGAGCCTGGAAATGGTCCAGGTCACCCTCTGCCCACAATACTTCCGTTAGGTGAAGGTTAAGTGCTTTCACTTATTACTTTGACTTCAGTCCACACTGTCCTGGGGAGACAGAAACTTACTGAATTTCAGGACTTCTCCCCAGAGTATATTTGATAGTACATGTCAGAGGGAAAGATCCCATCTTTCATCTTGAATCTTTTAAAGATATTAGCCAGTCCCTTAATGTTGCTGACCTTCTCTTCACAGTAGGGAATAAGAATGATGGGATTTGCCTGGTGGTCCAGGGCTTAAGAATCGACCCGTCAATGCAGGGGATACAGGTTCCATCACTGGTCTGGAAACTAAGATCCTAAATGCTGCGGGGCAACTAAGGCCACGCACCGCAATCTGAGCCCACGTGTCCTAGAGGCTGTACTTTGCAACAAGAGAAACTACTGCAGTGAGAAGCCCATGCGCTGCAAAAGAGAGAGTCACCTGCTCGCGGCAAATAGAGAAAGCCTGCATGCAGCAACAAAGAACCCATGTGCCACAGCAGAGACCCAGCACAACCAAAACAAAGAATGATGCTCCCCTGAGTTGCACGAAATGGTGGCCTTGTACCCACAGCCCCTAAGCTAGTTTCTGCCTGAGACTGGTATTGACCACAGTTTTGGGCATGTTTTCAAGTAGTTTGGGCTTTGGGTTTGCTGTGCTTGCTGTTTGCTTGAGTCCTTATCTTCCCAGGCTTGGATCACAGACAGAATGTATATGATCTGGGAATCTCTTGTTACTGTACCCCTGCTGCTGCTAAGTCATTTCAGTCGTGTCCGACTCTGTGCGGCCCCATAGATGGCAGCCCACCAGGCTCCCCCATCCCTGGGATTCTCCAGGCAGGAATACTGGAGTGGGTTGCCATTTCCTTCTCCAATGCATGAAAGTAAAAGTGAAAGTGAAGTCGCTCAGTCGTGTCCAACTCTTTGCGACCCCATGGACCACAGCCTACCAGGCTCTTCCATCCATGAGATTTTCCAGGCAACAGTACTGGAGTGGGGTGCCATTGCCTTCTCCAACTGTACCCCTACATTTCTCTTAACTTCCAGTTCTGATGACCCCCTCCGTCTTGCCTACTCCTGCCACATCCTTACGTGATGTCTCTCACCTTGTCCTGCCTCCCACAGTTTTGACGTGCCACTGCTTTAGGGAGCATCAGCTACTCCTGGTCGCATGTGAAGCTGGATACCCGAAGAAGGTGGCAAGGAAAGTCAGGAAAAAGAAAAGGAAGGTGGAGCTCCAAAGCAAGCATTACTCTCAACATGATCTGTTGATGGTGAAAAACCATTAGAAAGAATTCATGGAGCAGTTACCAGTGAGCCAGCTTGTTGGGTAAGGCCTAAGGTATTGCACACTCATATTCTTGATTCTTAGGGTTTCCAAATTAAAGCAGTTGCAGCTATTAGAAACAACCTTCCCACAAAAGAAATAAATGTATACACTAGGAGGAAATAGGGATTTCTATGGATTATTCTAATGCTTGCATCTTTGAATCATTGAGAATTTCTTCTTTAGTGAATCTTCTAGACCTAGTTCTCTTATTAACAGAAGTATACAGATTTATCCAACTCAAATGTGTTTTCTCACGTCTACATTAAAGAAAATTATCTTTGATAATTTATTAGAAGTAACTTTGAAGGGATAAATTCACCAGAAATAAGTAATAAAAAGGCTTGCAGATACCAACATAAGAATCAATGGCAGAGAGTTGGGTTACACAAATGCTATGGGTCTGCCACTCAGCAGTGGCTTCTAGATCAAGGTCCTTTATTTCAATTTCCCAAAAAATTAACTCTAATATCTCTACAAGCTCTAAAATTCTAAAATCCTGTGAATCTAAGAGACTAGAGGCTAAAAGAATCTTAGAAAAATTAAAATACTGAAGGAGTTTTTCTTTAGTGGATTGCTCAGATTAATTCAGTTTTGATCCTTTATAATAATATAGGCCTTTATAACCACAAAAATATAGTTTGGAAAGAGTATCTCTTGGTTAGAAATAGAATTCCTGCCTTCTACATTGAGAGCATTAAGAGATAGTTTCTAATTTTATTACAAACTGAATTTCCTTTATAAGTTTGTTTAGGAAGTTTGATGTATTGTTTTAAATGTCATTTTTAAAAATTAAAATTTGGGCCTCTCACATTACATGGCTACATAACGCAGTATCTCTTTCCCCTGCTTTGCCCTAGAAGTCTTATGAAACAAAAAAGAAAAACTCTGAAAATCCATGTAAATGCAACTCTATTAAAGTATAATACACAGATCAGAAAAATTGTGTAGGGATGGCTGCCAACAGGTGCGCTAATATTGCAATGAAGCCATGGGGGTGGGGGGAGGGGGGGAAGCATAGAAAGAGTAACCCAGGGATGAAAAACCTTACCAAAAAAATGTAGTGAAAATATCTTCTTAAAGGGAGAGACCTAATCCATTTTTTTTAGCCAAATGGGGTCAGAAACTAGGGTGAGGTGCCTTGGTGACTGAAGTCAATATAAGTAAAATACAACTAAGCTAAACAGAAAAGTCTGCTTACATATAAAGAAATAAACAATCAGTCTTATTTGTAGAAACCAATCTGTTTCTGTATCAGTTATAAGGCTCCCATATTATCTTTCCCTCTATAGGAACTTCTTTCAAAGAGCAGGTCTAGGAAAATCCAACTCATTCAATATAAATAATAACAAAGAAACTGAAAGACCACTGATAGAATGATGCCATAATAAAAATCTATGTGCAAAACACCAAAGTTTACCCACAAAAACATAAGCCTATTATAAAAACACAATTCTGTGTAATGGAGAGATATGCCATGTTTGTGAACTGCAAAACTCAAATTTGCTGGTCTTCTCAAATTGAGCTATAATCAAACACAATCTCAGTAAAAATCCCAGCAGTATCTTTGATTGAAATAAACAAGTTGATTCTAAAATTAAGGTAGAAATGCAAAGAACCAAGAACAGACAAGCCAATCTCAAGAAGAAGGAAAAGTCTAGAGGATTACACTATTTGATTTAAGATTTACTACTGAACTTGTTACTGCTTCCCTTGTCATTCAGCTGGTAAAGAAGCTGCCTGCAGTGTGAGAGACCTGGGTTGGGAAGATCCCCTGGAGAAGGAAATGGCAACCCACTCTAGTATTCTGACCTGTAGAATTCCAGTGACTGTATAGTCCATGGGGTCACAAAGAGTCGGACACAAGTGAGCGACTAAACAGCAACAAATAACGAGCACAGAAACCTATGGACCAGAATACGGTCCTAAAAGAGACTCTTATATATATATATATATATATATATATATATATATATCACACACACACAGTCAATTATTTTTGACAGTGGTGCTAAGGCAATTCAAAGGGAGAATGAAAAATCCTTTCAACAAATTTTGCTGTTATGACTGGATAAATATATGGCAAAAATAAAAATAAACATAATACTGGAACTCTACTTATACTACACACAAAAATAAATTTAAGATGTATCATATATCTTAAAAACAAAAACTTTACCAACAGACCAAGAATACTCATCAGCCAGTGCTGCAACAGAGCAGATGAAACATGTGACCACAAGTCAAAAGTGATGAAACAACTTAAAAGAACTATTGTCTTTAAAAAGGAGATCCAAGACAAAATACAAGAATCTAGAGAAGAGATGACAGGAGGAGATGAAATATGAGGTAGTAGAACTTAAGAATATAGTAAAGGGAAAATTTTCATCATGCAAAATCAAAGTTATAAGAAGCATGTTGAAGGATGAACACTATAGGAAATATAGTTCATAAAACATAAAATGAAATGTGTTAAAGCAAACTAAACACCACAAAATAAGCTTATGTGAAGCTTACGTTAAGCAGAAGGATGGAATTTTAAAGATAAAATCAGATATTAAGGGGTTAGAAAACAGAAAAACAAATTAATATCTTAAAAAATTAGCACTAAAAATTAAAATACAATTTAACCTAATCAGTGAAAACAGGGAGAAAGCGCAAATTTAAATACAAACAAAAAATTACATAAGCATTAAGAATTAAAGTACTCTTAAGAAAGGACTTTGTTCAATTTTATGCAAGTTAGTTTTAGGAAACTATGATTTGCCAATCCTGACCCCAGAAGAAATTAAAAATCTAAGTGAATCAATGTCCCCTAGAAGATGCACCCATTAAAAAAAAGTACCAGGCATAGTGCATTTTATATAACAATGCTGTCAAAACTTTTAAAAGCATGTAATTCCAATGTTAAACTATTCCAAAGGATGGGAAAAGTAGGAAATTTTGCCAGTGAACTTAAAAAGCTGAACACTAAATTTCAAAATATTTTTCAAGCAGATACTGCATTGAAAAGTTACAAATCAGTATCCTTTATAAATATTTTTCAAATATTCTAACTAAAATATTTGTAAGAAGCTGGTGAAAATATTTTAAAATAATGTCAATGACTGAGTGGGGTTTACTTAAGGAATGTGAAATTTGTTCAATATTACAAAATTCCTTGACTTATTTTCTCATCTTAGTAAGTTTCAGTCCAGTTCAGTTCAGTCACTCAGTCGTGTCCAACTCTTTGCAACCCCATGAATCGCAGCACGCCAGGCCTCCCTTTCCAACACCAACTCCCGGAGTTCACTCAGACTCACGTCCATCGAGTCAGTGATGCCATACTGCCATCTCATCCTCTGTCATCCCCTTCTCCTCCTGTCCTCAATCCCTCCCAGCATCAGAGTCTTTTCCAATGAATCAACTCTTCACATGAGGTGGCCAAAGTACTGGAGTTTCAGCTTCAGCATCATTCCTTCCAAAGAAATCCCAGGGCTGATCTCCTTGAGAATGGACTGGTTGGTTCTCCTTGCAGTCCAAGGGACTCTCAAGAGTCTTCTCTAACACCACAGTTCAAAAGCATCAATTCTTTGGCGCTCAGCCTTCTTCTCAGTCCAACTCTCACATCCATACATGACCACTGGAAAAACCATAGCCTTGACTAGACGGACCTTAGTTGGCAAAGTAATGCCTCTGCTTTTGAATACGCTATCTAGGTTGGTCATAACTTTCCTTCCAAGGAGTAAACATCTTTTAATTTCATGGCTGCATCACTGTTTAAGGAGAGTCAAATCATGTATTCGTAGATAAACAAGACTGACAGAACAGTCAGAACTAGAACTGACAACCAACACCTTACCCCAACATGAGCTAGCGGTAAGACAAAAAGTTCACCCTGAAGATGGTGAAATAACATGGACAGAGATCTCCTCTAAGGCATAGACACAAGGATGGTTGAAACCTAGGAGAAGAACTCACCTGCAGGTCCCACAAGACAAAAGAAGCCCGTAACCAGGGGAATGAGAAGCCTATCATGTGTTGAGGATTCTGCTAGCAACAGTAAAATACAAACTCAGTCCAGTTCCTGACAGCACTGAAATAAAACACCCGTATAGACACACACAAATGACTGGGCAGGAGCGACATGACCATTTCTGGACACGAATGCTGTTTACCTCTATATTTACTGTTTTGCTACATGTGACGTCTGGCATTCAATAAATAACTATGAGACAAATAACAAGGAAAATATGACTCATTGTCAAGGGATAGAGCAGTACACATCCAAAAGTTGGTTTGAATGTTGAGTCCAGTGATGGTGACACCTGTTACACACTGAGAGGGGGTTGAAAAAGTCTATTGCACATGTATTAAAACTCTATGAAGGAGGTCATGCAGGACTCCCGAAGCAATTTGAATTGCTTCAGGAAAGTGAAGGAAAAGAGTCCTGCACAGATTCTATGATGTTTAGGGGATGGGATTGAGGTGGGAATTTCTATAAAGAGACTAAGGCTTGCATAGTTTGAAATTCCCACTGGTGCCAAAAATTTCAAAATTTTCTCATCAACACACCCAGGGTGGGGCATAAAGAGAAAGAGAAGTGGTAGGCTTGAAAGTTGTCAAGTCAGACATTGAAAATGGAGTCATGCACAATAACATAAAGGATGGGAAGAAGAAAGTTGAAGTAAATCACTGTAGGGGTCTTAAATTATACCTGAAGTGATAAATTATTATTTGAAAACAGATTGTTGTACTTTAAATATGTGTACTGTATATCCTAGAACAACATTTCTCTACTTAGATACTGCTGACTTGGGGGCCAGATGATTCTTTGCTGTGAAGGGCTGCCCTGTGTATTGTGGGATGTTAAGATGCCTTCTGCCCACTAAATGCCAAAAGAACCCTCATAGTTTTGATGATTAAAGATGTGCTCAAACACTGCCAAATGTCCTGTAGAAGGCACAATTTCCCCCATTGAGAACCACATCTCTAAAGCAATCACTAATTTTCTTTTTCTAAAAATGAGCCATAACTAATAAGCTAATAATGGAGATAAAATGGAATCAAACTCAACTAATGAAAAGGAAGGCAATAAAAAGGAAAATGAAACAAAAACTGTGGGTAACAAATAGAAATTTGCAAGGTTTTATACTTAAACTGAGTCATAGTAGCAAATAAATATCAATGTTCTAATCATTTCAATTAAGAGACAGTGATTGCTTTATTGGCTAAAAACACAAGACTCAACTATGTGTTATTTATAAGAGACCTTTTTAAAATATAAAAACTTAGATAGGTTAAAAGCAAAAGGATGGAAGTCATAGTTCATGAGATTACTAATTTAAACAGTTTTTTAATAGCTAGAATGGCTTTATTAATACCGGAGACAAAGTAGACTTCAGAACAAGTACTATTATTAGGGATAAAGAGACATTATATGGTATTAAAGATTATACTATTTGATAATAAAAGAATACTGCAAAAAAAATGCAACAAAAAAATGATAGTATACTAAGAAGAGAAATAGACAAATCCACAGCTATATCTGGAGAAATCAATACTCCTCTCTCGTAAGTATGCAGAAGGAAAATCAGTAGGAAATATGAAACCTGAACTACTGACTTGACCTAGGTGATATATATAGAGAATATTTTACCCAAACAACAGAATACTCATTCTTTTTAAAGAATACATCAAACAGTCACTGAAACAGATCACAGTGTAGGCTATAAACATACATCAAAATTTAGAAAATAACTGAAATTGACTGTCTTCATAGATTAGGACAATCAATACTGTTAAGAAATTAATTCTCCCAAAATTGAACTGTGTATATATACAATGAAATACTAATAAAATACATGATTTATAGGTATTTTTAATGGCTTTTGAAATTTGTTTGGTAATATAAGTAACTTGGAATAGCCATGACAACTTTAAAATAGCATAACTTTAAGAAGGCATAAAGCAGGAAGACTTACATGACCTGAGTTCAAAACTGAGTTGACAAGAGTCAAAACAAGGTTTTGCCACAAAGATAGCCTAAAAATAGATAAATGGAATAAAAGAAGGAGTTCTGAAATGCCTACATTGGTCAACTGAATTTAGATAAAGGTGCAAGGCAAGTCAGTAGAAAAATAAGTCTTTCCAACAAAGGTTCTGGAAGTATCAGATATTCCTATGCAAGCAAGCAAAGAAACAAACCTTCAATTCATACATTGTATTTACAAAAATTAAATCAAATGGATCATAGACCGAGATAAAAATCTAAAATCATTTCTGAAAAGCTATAAGAGCCCAAAACTATAAAAAGTCTAAATAAAAAATGTAGAATACTGAATTAGGCAAAGATTTGTTATATATGACACCAAATGCATCATCCACAATGTAAAAATTAAGTGGACTGCATTAAAATCAAGAATTAATAAAATTAGTTCAGAATAGTATATAAACAAGCAACTAAAACAAGCAAAAACAACAAGCCCTGAACAAAGAGGAAAATCTGATTTTGAGAGTTGCCATATTCTATTATTCAAAAATGTCCAGTTTTCAATAAAAATTTATGAAACATGGAAAGAAACAAGTAAGTATGGTTCATATCCAGAGGAAAAAGCAGACAATAGAAATTGCTGTGGAGGTCCAGAAATTGAATTTAGCAGATATAGATCTTAAAACAGCCATTTAAAAAATGTTCAAATAACTTAAAAAAAAATCTTTTCTAAAGGATGGAAGGAGAAAATATGCATTATGTTTTACCAAATAGAGAATATTAATAAAGAGATAGAAATTATCTAGAAAGAACCAAATAACAATTTTGGAGTTGAAAAATACAACAGTTGAAAGTAAAATTCGATGGAAACACTCAACAGATTTGCTCCAGCAGAAGAATTCGTGAACTTGAAAGTAAATCAACTGAAGTTATCCAATCTGAGAAATGGGGCAGAAGAAGAATCAAGAAAAACCACACAGTCTTAGAGGCCTTTGGGACATCATCAAGACTAACATGAATAATGGGAACTGCAAAAGAAGGAAGAAAGAAGAAAGGAACAGAAGACAATTAAAGAAATATGATTAAAAACTTCCCAAACTGGATGAAAATCATTAATCTACACATCTAGGAAGTTCAACAAACTTTTACTAGGATAAATTCAAAAAGAACCACACCTAGACATATCATTATCATATTGTTGATAGTTAAAAGGAAGGAAGGAAGGAAGAACTCTTGAAAGCAGTATGAAAGAAGTGACTCATTGCTTACAAGGAAGACTTAATAAGATTTACGGTCAATTTCTCATCAGAAATCATGGTGGCCAGAAGGCAGTGGAATAGTATATTCAAGATGATGAAAGAAAAACAAACGAAAAACCTGTCAACCATGAACCTATAGCCAGAAAAAATCATTCCTCAGAAAAGAGGGAGAAATTAAGAGATTCCCAGATAATCTAGAATTTTTGCTAAATCTTTCATCACGAGATATTAAATGAAATCTCTCAGGGTGAAATGAAAGAATCCTAGATGTAATTCAGACTCACATGAAGAAACAAAAGACAATATAAACGTATTAGTTTGTAACTCCTATCTAATCGAAAAGACAACTGCATAGAGCAAATATTATAAATCTGTGTCTATAGGCACACAATATAAAGATTGTGTAAGTTGTAAAATAACAGCACAAGGAGGAGCTAGGAATGGAGCCGTGCAGGAGACAAGTTTTTGTAAACCCTATTAGTCTGTTTAGGCTGCCATAACAGATTATCACAGACTAGGCTGGGTGCCTTAAACAACAGAAATTTATTTTCTTATAGTTCTAAAGGCTGGAATTCCAAGATCAAGGTGGTGTCAGAACTGGTCTCTGGTGAAGCTTCTCTTTCTGCCATGTAGACAGCTAGCCTCTCACGGTGTCATCACATGTCCTTTACTCTGTACACACAAGGAGAGAGCCCTCTGGTGTCTCTTGCTCTAAGGATACCAGTCCTATCAAATTGAGAAACCACTCTTATGACCTTATTTAAAAGCATCAGTTCTTCAGCGCTCAGCCTTCTTCACAGTCCACCTCGCACATCCATACATGACCAATGGAAAAACCATAGCCTTGACTAGATGGACCTTAGTTGGCAAAGTAATGTCTCTGCTTTTGAATATGCTATCTAGGTCGGTCATAACTTTTCTTCCAAAGAGTAAGCGTCTTTTAATTTCATGGTTGCAGTCACCATTTGCAGTGATTTTGGAGCCTCCAAAAATAAAGTCTGACACTGTTTCCACTGTTTCCCCATCTATTTCCCATGAAATGACGGGACCGGATGCCATGATCGTTGTTTTCTGAATGTTGAGCTTTAAGCCAACTTTTTCACTCTCCTCTTTCACTTTCATCAAGAGGCTTTTAGGTTGGTGATGGACAGGGAGGCCTGTTGTGCTGCAATTCATGGGGTCGCAAAGAGTCGGACACGACTGAGCGACTGAACTGAACTGAACATTGATTACCTCCTTAGAGGCCTTTTTCATGTACAGTTGTATTGCAGGTTAGGCCTTCAAAACATTTATTTGGGGGAGATATAATTCATACAATCCATAACATATACTATTGAAATTAAATTGTAGATTTGAACTAGACTGTTTAAATGAGAATGTTAATCCCTAGGGCAACTTCTAAGAAAATAACTCAAAATAGTAAAAGAGACAAAGGAGTGCACTCTAGGAAATATTTTTTAACATAAAAGATGGCATTATGGAGGAAGGAGGAAGAATAAAATGTATTAGACACAGGGAAAACAATACAAAACAGACATAAATCCTGCCTAGTCAATAATTTGATTAAATATAACTAGATTAAACTCTTCAATTAAAAAGCATAGCTTGGCAGAATGTATTTAAAAATGATCAAACTAAGCCTGGAATTTGCTGAGCTTATGGTCCAGAGGCAATTGTTCTTTCCCAAGCATGTTCTACTTTCCATTTTTGATCTTGCCAGTCCTTCAGTTACACACTGAAAACTGTATAATCCTCTAGCTGCCTTTTGCCATGAACTGGAAGAAAGATCAGAACTCTATCTAGCATCCACTCAAAGAAATTCTCTTGTTCCAGGTCCCTGTTACAATTAGTTCTCATTCAGTTGTATTCCCCTTTATCTATCTTGCCATGTATGTATGTATGTATATAGTATATATTGAAAGACACAGTGAAACTGCATTGTTTAATCTACTGAGCACAATCTCAAAAAAAAAAAAAAGATCAAACTATATGCTATCCACAAAAGACACAGTTCAGATTCAGAGATACAAACTGGATGGAAATAAAAGGTTGGAAATGCATATTCCATGCTCATAGTAACCAAAAGAGTTTGAGTGACTACACTAATATCAGGGGGAAAGTTTCAGACAAAAACTGTTACTAAAGACAAAGAAGGCTATTTTTTAATGATAAAAATGTCCATCCATCAAGAAAATATAAACATATAAACACTTAACAGTAGGGCAAAAACTAGCATAATTTAGGGAGAAAAAGACAATTCAATGATAATAATTGGCAACTTCAATGCCTCATTTTAAATTATGATTAGAACAACTAGACAGAGAATTAGCAAAGAAAGAGATGACTGAACAGCAGTATAAACCAACTAGACCTAACATATATGGGCAGAACACGCCACTTACAAACAGCAGAACTGGCAGACATAGACTTGGGACTTGGGAAAGGAGGAAGGAGAATGGAGCAAGTTGGAAACATATACCCTACCATATATCAAATAGCCAGGGGAAATTTTCTGTATGACTCAGGGAACTCAAACCAGAGCCCTGTGACAACCTAAAAGTGTGGGGTAGGGGTGGGAGGTACGAAGGAGGTTCAAGAGGGAGAGGACATATATATACTTATGGCTGATTGATGCTGATGTATGGCAGAAACCAACACTATATTTTAAAGCAATTATCCTTCAATTAAAAAAATTGTATAACTAGCACATGAAACATTCTCTAGGATAACCAGATGTTCAACAATAAAACAAGTCTCAAAAAAATATTAAAAAGGAGTGCAATCATTCTCTGACCGTTACAGAAAGAAATTAGAAATTAGCAACAAACTCATATATTCACACATATGGGACACAACTAAATGACATACACCTAAATGATCAATATGTCCAAGAAGATATCACAAATGAAGTTAGAAAATACTCCGAAATAAATAAAGGTGAAAGCTCACCAAAACTTCTGGGGTGCAGTTAAAGCTATCCTTAAAGGAAAATCTACTCCTGTAAAAATCTACATTACAAAAGATGAAAGATCTCAAATCAATAATCTAAACTTCCACTTTAGAGAAAGAGCAAATTTCGCCATGTTTTGAGAGAAAAGACCCATGTGCCAAGGATCAGAGTAGACTTTAGGACCTGAGGGTGGTTCTGATCTATAGCTAACAAAAAAATGGGTATCTCAGTCACATGACTACAAGGAAATTCACATTTCCAATCTCTAAAGCGTTTGGAAAGGGACTATAAATGAGCCTTAGATGAGTTTGTAGTCCCTGTCAACACTCCACTTATAGCTTTCTGAGACCCTAAGCAGAGAACCCAGCTAGACTATACCCAAATTTCTGACCCACAGACACTGTGAAGTAACAAGTGTATCTTTAAGTTTAAAAAAAGTAAATCCAAAGAAACCAAAAGGAAGAAAGTAATAAAATTAGTACAGAAATCAATGAAACAGAATATAGAAACACAGTAGAAAAATTAATGAAACCCCAAAGTTAGTTCTTTGAAAAGACCAAGAAAATCAGATAGACCAACCAAGGGAAAAAAGTGAGAAAATTGAAATAATTAAAATTGGTGGAGACATTACTACTAATATTTTAGAAGTAAAAAGGATTAAAAGAAGAATATGAATAATTAACATAGATAAAACATAAGTTGTTGTTTATTCTCTAAGTCACGTTCAACTCTTTTTACAACCTCATGGACTGCAGCCCACCAGGCTCCTCTGGCCATGGGATTTCCAAGGCAAGAATACTGGAGTAGATTGCCATTTCCTTCTCTAGGGGATCTTCCTGACCCAGGGATAGAACCAGCATCTCCTGCTTGGCAGGCAGGTTCTTTACCACTGAGCCATCTGGGAAGCCCCAAACCTAAGTAGCCTACATGAAACAGAAAAAATTTTAGAAATACACAAACTACCAATACTAACATAAGAAGTAAAAATCTAATCTACAGAGAGAATTAATTAGTAATAAAAACAAATTTCCCCCAAAGAAAAGTCCAGGGCTAGATGTCTTTATAGTGAATTCTACCAAACATTTAATGAAAAATTAACATCAATATTTCTTAAATTCTTCCAAAAATAGAAGGGAACACTTTTCAATTCATTCTATGTATTGAATATTATTCATGCACCAAAAGCAGAAAAAGATATTGCCAGAAAAAATATGTAAACCAATATCCCTTATAAACATAGAGACAGTTTTAGTGAAGTTGCAGAATATAAGATCAATATACAAAAATTAGTTGTATTTTTATACCTTTATAGTGAACATTCCAAAATTAAATTAAGAAAATAATTAAGTTACAACAGCATAAAAACAAAATACTTAGGAATAAATTAAGCACAAATAGTTTGATAATTGTACACTAAAAATCCACAAAACTTTGTTGAAAGATATTAAAGAACACCTAAATATATATACACCCATGGCTAATTCATGTTGATGTATGGCAGAAACCAACAGAATATTGTAAAGCAATTATCCTCTAACTTTAAAAAACCTAAATAAATAGATGCCTCATATTTCATGGATCAGAATATATTATGTTATTTACAGTAATGCTCTCCAAATTGATCTACAGATCTGAGGCAAACTATCAAGATTTCAATGTTTTTTAATGTAAAAATACACATGAAAATGTGAAGAAACCAGAATATCCAAAACACTCAGAGAAAAGAACACAGGAAGAGTCACATTGCCTGATTTCAAAACTCACTAAAGCCCAGCTATACCAATTTTATGCCAATGTAGAATTGGCATAAAAATAGACATAAAGATCAATAAAACTACAAATGAGAAGTAACCCTATATACCCGTGGTCAGTTGATTTATGACTACAGTGCTACACAACTGAGAAACAGAGTAGACTTTATAACAAATGATGCTGGAACAACTGGATATCCACATGCGAAAGACTTAAACTGGACACCTACCTTACACCATTTACAAAAATTAATTCAAATACATCAGACCTACATGTAAAAATTAAAACCATAAAACCCTTCAAAGAACACATAAAAGTAGATTTCTGTGACTCTGGATTAGGTAAAGGTGGTGCTAGTGGTAAAGAACCTGCCTGTCAATGCAGAACATGTTAAGAGACATGGGTTCGACCCCTGGGTCAGGAAGATCCCCTGGAAGGTGCATGGCAACCTACTTGAGTCTTCTTGCCTGGAGAATCCCATGGACAGAGGAGCCTGGCGGGCTACAGTCCATAGGGTGGCAAAGAGCCGGACGTGACTGACACTACTTAGCATGCATGCAAAATGGTTTGTTAAACATGTCACTTAAAGTGCATAACCAAAGAGGAAACAGATAAACCAGACTTCAATACAACTAAAAATTTTTGTGAATCAAAGGACACTATCCACAAATTGAAAGGATAATGCACAGAATGGGCATTATCTCTATTTGCAAAGCAGAAATAGAGACACAGACGTAGAGAAAAACACATAGATACCAAGTAGAAGTAGTGTGGGATGAATTGGGAGATTGGGATTGACATACATACATGTTTGATACTATGTATAATCAGAACATACATATTATACATATACAATGTATAATCAGAACATATAGCACAGCACAGGAACTCTACTCAGGGCTCTGTGGTGACCTAGATGGGAAGGAAATCCATAAAAGAGGAGATCGATGTATATGTATGGCTAATTCAAGCAAACACTGTAAAGCAACTATAGTCTAATAAAAATTAGTTTAAAAAATAAAAAGGAAAATACGTGTGGCAAGGATGTGAACAAACTGGATCCCTGTACATTACTGGTGGGAATATAAAACAGTGCCCCTGCTGTGGAAAAACTTTTGCTGGAGTTTCTCAAAAGTTAAACATAAAGTAACCATGTGATTGTATAGAGCTTCTCCATCTTTGGCTGCAAATATAATCAATCTGATTTTAGTGTTGACCATCTGGTGATGTCCATGTGTAAGGGTGTGCAGATGACACCACCCTTATGGCAGAAAGTGAAGAGCAACTAAAAGCCTCTTGATGATTGAAAGTGAAAGAGGAGAGTGAAAAAGTTGGCTTAAAGCTCAACATTCAGAAAACGAAGATCATGGCATCTGGTCCCATCACTTCATGGGAAATAGATAGGGAAACAGTGGAAACAGTGTCAGACTTTATTTTGGGGGGCTCCAAAATCACTGCAGATGGTGACTGCAGCCATGAAATTAAAAGATGCTTACTCCTTGGAAGAAAAGTTATGACCAACCTAGATAGCATATTCAAAAGCAGAGACATTGCTTTGCCAACAAATGTCCATCTAGTCCCTGTGGTCATGTATGGATGTGAGAGCTGGACTGTGAAGAAAGCCGAGAGCCAAAGAATTGATGCTTTTGAACTGTGATGTTGGAGAAGACTCTTGAGAGTCCCTTGGACTGCAAGGAGATCCAACCAGTCCATTCTCAAGGAGATCAGCCCTGGGATTTCTTTGGAAGGAATGATGCTGAAGCTGAAACTCCAGTACTTTGGCCACCTCATGCGAAGAGTTGACTCATTGGAAAAGACTGATGCTGGGAGGGATTGGGGTAGGAGGAGAAGGGGGATGACAGAGGATGAGATGGCTGGATGGCATCACGGACTCGATGGACGTCTGAGTGAACTCCGGGAGTTGGTGATGGACAGGGAGGCCTGGCATGCTGCGATTCATGGGGTCGCAAAGAGCTGGACACAAGTGAGCAGTTGAACTGAACTGAACCATGTGATATAACAATTTCACTCATGGATACATACCCGTGACAACTGAAAACATATGTTCACACAAGAATTTGTACATAAATCTCAAGATTTGGAAATAAGCCAAAGGTCCACCAACAGACAAATGGATAATTAAATTATGGTTCATTTGTATTTGAATGCTACTCAGCAACATAGAGGAATGAACTATTAATCCATGGAACAACACAGACTTATCTCAAAATGATTATGCCAATGAAAGAAGCCACCCTAGAAGAGAAAAGAGTATATACTGCATGATTCCATTTATATAAAATTCTAGAAAATGCAACCTAATCTCTAGGGACAGAGATCATGTCCTTGGTTGCCTGGAGATGAGGGTTAGAGTTGGGAAGTGTGGGAGAGAAGAATTATAATGAGTCAAGAAGAAACGTTTAGGGGTAATAGATATATTCATTATCCTGATTTTGGTGATGGTTATATACATCTGTCAAAACTTATCAGTTTGTGTACTTTTAATACATGCAGTCTACTGTTTTTTAATTATACTTCATTAAGCTGTTCAAATAATTAGAAGACAAAAGTCCCAATTAAAAGATGGGCAAAATATTTGAACAGATATTTCACTGAAGAATAGATACAGATGGCAAATAAGCACATGAAAAGATGTTTAACATTATTAATCATTAAGGAAATGCAAATTAAAGTCACAATGAGATACTGCTAGACACCTACAAAATGACTCCCCCAACCCCAAAGAAAGATAAAACAAGGGGTTAGAAGGAGTACATATTGACTCTAATTTTCATATATTGTTGGTGTGAATGCAAAATTATATAACCATTTGGGAAAATGGTTTGGAAATCTCTGTTAAACACATATTTACCGTACAACTCATGTTCTTCACTTTTAAATATTTACCTTAAATAAATGAAAGCATAAGTACACACAAAGATATGTAGGTTATTTATAACAAGCTGAAATCTAGAAACATTCCAATGTTTGTCAACTGGTGAATGGATAAACAAAATGTGGTACATCCATACAGTAGACTCAATTAAAAAAAAACTATTCATAAATACAGTAATATGACTATTTCAAAAGAACATGAAAGGAGGAAGATCCAAAAATTTACATATGGTATAATTTCATTTATTCTGGATGAAGCAAAATCATGGGTAAAAATATCAGATCAGGGTTGACAGGGGTGAGAATGTTGCAGAAATTGAGTATAAAGTGTCACAAGGAAACTTTTTGTGGTGTTGAAGATATTCCATATCTTTAATGTGTTCATAATTAGTGAACTGTAATACATTAGTCATAATTTTCTGAGCTCTAGACCTAAAAATCTTAATTTTACCGCATAAAAATTATACTTCAATAAACCTGATTTTTTAAAAATTCATTTTCTTGATTAAAAAATACTCAGTAAAAGGGTTAGATACCATCTTAATATAATTAAATATTTCCATCTTACGCCTAATCAACCATCATTCTTCATTGCTATTCCATAGAGGAATTCCCATTAAAAACATAAAGAATGGGTCCACCATCATCACTATTAACACTGCATAGGAGGTACTAGCCAATACAACTGGAACAGAAGAAAAAAAAAAACTAGCAGTACAAAATTGGAAACAAGGAAGAAGACATACAACCCAGTACTTGAAGGTGTTTGATGATAACCTGAAAAAGCCCAAGAGAGTAAACTGAGTGAAATATAAACAAAAAAACAAGCCAGTGCAGATATACAATTAATACAAATTAATCATTGATTCTCATCTATGTAAACAATAGCCAGCTAGAACATTTAATGGAAGAAAAAAAAATCCCATTTATAATAACAACAAAAAAAGATAAAATGCCTAAGAAACTTAACTTAAGACATATTAAGGAAACTTTTAAAAATTAACTAGAGATAGCAAAATTGAGCAAATGGAAAAATATATATATTACATAGGGAGAACCAAGATCATAAAGATGTCAGTTTTATCTAACCTAATTAAAAATAGTATAATCCCACTAAGAGTACCAATATTTTTTAAACTAGTTAATTTTAAAAATTCATATAAAATATTTAGAGAATTCTTCAAGTGGAAAAACAAGGGAGAGAAATTATCTATTTGATTTCATATGTATTTTAAATCCCACTAATGCATAAAGAGATCAAAAGAGTCAAAGAAAAAAAATTAAACTCAGAAATAGAGATAGATATTATACAACAAAAGTGACATCTCAAACCAGAGAAGGAAACAGAAGAGTCAATAAATGTTTTTGGAACAATGAGATTCACATATCACACTTTAAACAAGGATACATTCCGAATGGATCAAGATTTAAATATAAAACATGAAACCATAAAAATACTGAAATAGAACATGGAAGGATTCCATCATAGGCTTGGGTAGGGAAAAGCCAATCTAAACATAGACCAAAATATCCCAATTTTTTATTTTATTTTATTTTTTAATTTATTTATTTTTTTAATTACAATACTGTATTTGTTTTGCCATACATTGTATTTGACTACAGGATTAAAAGAAAATTTAAGCATGAAAGAATAGCATTAAACAAAGAAAAATATAATTAAAACTGAGCGAAAATATTTCCAACAAATACCCAAAAAGGAATTTATCTCCCAAACATATAAAGAGCTCCTACATTTTGATAAAAGCCAGTAAGAAAATGAGCAAAGAATATAAAAGTATAAATTACTTTTAAATACATGAAACTCCTCATAAGTAAAATGTTGTTTTAAAACCACACTGAGATACTATTTTTCACTTATCAGATTGTCAAAAATCCAAAAGCGTGATGCAATCGCTCCACGAGGCTAAAGGAAAAGAGTGACTTTCATATATTGCTGGTGGGAATGTAAATGGTTACAACCCCTAGGGAGGGCAATTTAGTAATATCTATTAAAATCACAAATGCATATGCCCTTTGACCCAGCTATTCCACTTCTGGGAATTTATCCTAGAGTTATACTAGGACACATGCAAAATGATATTCACGAATATCTATTGCAGCATTGTTAGTAATAGCAAGAGATTGGAAGCAACCCAAATCTTCCATCAATAGGAGACTGGTTTTTTCATTTAGCTTGCTTTTACTACTTCAAAGGGGGAGGGGGGCACCCTGGTTCCTAAGGCTAGAGATGAGCTCTCCGGTTATTTAATTCCATTTCTCATTGTTCTGCATTGCCCTTCAGTCCTACTGGTCCTTCCAAGGTAGTGGAGCCCTCTCAAGTGGGAGATGGCCTCAGCCAACTTGAGAACATAAGGGTCTTGGGAGGAATAGTCAGAAGAGGGAACAATGCAAAAAAAACAACAACAAAAAAAAACCTCCACCCTCTACCAATTATTATACTAGAACTTCTCCTTGCTGGGGTAGTTGAGGGGATAACAGAGGGTAGGCGTGAACTTCCCTAGATCTAAGATGTGCCACTAATACTCATAAAATCTTGCTTATTTGATTAAAGCAAGATAAGACTAGTACTTCTTAAGATGTATGCTTGTCTATTTCAGCAAAGTGTTCTATCTTTTCCTTAACATTCTACAACTAGCAGGAAATACATGATGATATTTTCCCCCAGGTACTGATGTTGATGAATAGTCCTCGAAACCATAATCAGGACAAAAATATTTGCCCACTGACAGCTTTCTAACCTCAGACAAAATATCTGGAAGATAAAAATAGTGTCCTGAGTGAGGCTATACAAACTAAGACTATAAAAATGATGGAAAATGCTAAAGTGAGAGGTTTTTCATCTACATTTACCTCTATTTCTTGTTAAGAACTGCATTTTTGTTAAAAAAAAAAAAATTGTTGTCACTGTCTGCTTTCTGTTTGTCTGCTGGCCTTGATTTTTAATTATGCAAATTCTTCAAAATCTCTGAATTCAAAATCCAGAGTAAAGGAGAGGAATCACCCTGGACCACAGATACAAGAATTTTGCTGGATGATCCCAGCTTGAATAGAAATCACTTTGTGTGAAAAGGCTCATTTTAAGTGGGTCAATCTGTATTCGTTGTACCACTTGAAACACCGAGGACACATTTTTGTGTATCTAGTGTTTGGGGACTTTTTGGGAACACACTATATTTATACTCTATTAAACTGGGTCAGCTCCTTTGTTGGGACAATCCCAGAGGGAGCTATATATTTCACCTAAAGATAGTAAGAGGAATGCTGGTATTTTACTCATTTGTCTATTCCAGCTTATTCTGCTGAAGTCTAACCTAGTAAGGTCCTGTGTTCCAGTGGGTAAACAGTGAATCATTCATTTAAAGATATTTCTTTAATGTCTAGTGTAAGTTGTTCATTGTGCTTGGTGTTATGGGAAATATGAATTCCATCTGTCAAGGAGACCTCTCTCTCTCCGTCCATGGGATTTTCCAGGCAAGAGTTCTGGAGTGGATTTTTTCCAGGCAAGAGTTCTGGAGTGGATTGCTATTTCCTTCTCCAGGGGATCTTCCCAACCCAGTAATCGAACCTGGGTCTCCCGCATTGCAGGCAGATGCTTTACCATCTGAGCCACCAGGGAAGTCCTCTAAAAGGGTAGTAAAGCATATATTCATAACTATAAAAAGGGCAGAAAGATGAGTTAGGTAAGGCTGTTAAGTCAGAGGTTCAGACTCCTCAAAAGAGGAGTGTCAGAGGTCAGTTCCTCAAAACCGAAGAGAGCTCAAGCATGCATGCACACACACACACACACACACACACACAGATTTTAGGTTTTGTTAGGTTTTGGTGGTAGCAGAGGAAACTCTAGAACACACACGGATCTTCCCGATTAAAACAAATAACAAACAAGATGTGATTTCTGACACTTTTAAGCATGTGTGTGCTCAGCTGCTGTCATGTCTGACTCCTTGGGATCCCATGGACTGTAGCCAGCCAGACTCCTTTGTCCATGGGATTTTCCCAGTAAAAATACTGGAGTGGGTTGCCATTTCCTCCTCCAGAGCATCTTCCCAAACCAGGGATTGAACCCACATCTCTGGCATCTCCTGCATTGGCAGGTGGATTCTTTACCACTGTGCCACCTGGGAAGTCCCCCTTTTGTAAGCATACTTTAATTCAAAATTATTTTTATAATATTTATATAAATAAAAATATCATCAGAACATCATCAAAACTATGGTGATGGACTGAACTTTGCATGTAATAGGCTACAGATTGAGGGAGTTAGAATTCACTGTTTCTTGCAGCATTTAGTTCCACGCACTCAGGGAATAATACTGAATTCTGGTTTTGTATTTTAATTAGGGCACTAACAGATGATCAAATTAAACAGACAAAATATCTAAAAATCAGGTTAGGTGAAGAATGCCAATTCAAATGAGGTGTTCACCTTTGAAAAGAGAAGGTTTAACCCAAGAGAGCTATCTTAAAATTATTGTAGTGTTTATTTATTGTTATTATTATGTCTTATTATTTATCGTTATTCTAGAAACCAGAAATAGGGAAGTCACAGTGAAATTCCAAGAAACCAGTTTGTAGTTTATGCTGCAAAATGGCTTGCTAGCAATTACAGCTGTTCAGGCACAAGCTAAGGTGCTTTATATATTTGTGAGCAACTTAGTGAGCAGTTGAATGACATGTGATTAGAGATGCTACAGATGGGATGCTTCTCAGACTTGAAGGTGCATTTGAATCACCCAGAGTCTTTTAAATTGCTGCCAGTTAGCAAATATACTATGAGCACCAAGGATACAGAGAATTTTCCTTCACTATATAGAAATTTTTGAATTAGAATTTAAATCCCTTCCATTTTGAAAAGTCTATTATTTTGTCATTTATTTGCATCTCAATGCAAAATATTTAATAGGTGCTATAGAACGAAATGAAAGTCAGGGTCCCTAAGGTATTAAATTCCACAAACAGGAGAATGCATAGCACATTTGGAGTACAACAGCTTGACCACAAGGAATGTTACTGGTAGGAGAAACACTGTAGAAATAGGCTTAGAGGCAGTCCAAGTTTCTGCAGTAAATATTAAGAACTCCCTGTATCCTGGGGATTCTGGTCCAGATTTGCATTCACCTGTAAAGTAACACACCCTTAGGATAGTGGATTAAATATATACATATATTTATTTTTCCCTGTAAATAAAAAGGGTCCAGAATTAGTCCAGGCTTGGTATGACAGTTCCATGACGTCAGAGACTTGGTCTTCTGTCTTTCTGTTTAACCACCTTCAGAGCTAACATCACCCTCAATTCAGAACAGAGTTCCAGCAATATGGTCACATTCCAGCATCGGAAAGGGGAATGATGAACTTGCTCCTTTTGAAAGAAACAACGCAAAAGACACCTAAGATTCTGCTTTTGTCTCACAGGGCAGAACTTGGTCACATGACATAATACAACTGCTAGGAAACCTGGGGAAGGTGAGTTTCTGAGTTGAGCAAATGGTCTAGGGTTTTGTTCCTAAGAAATAACGCATGGATTGCTGGACACTGGGAGTCATCTGATAGTCTCTACCAAAAATGGTGAGTCAAGAAATAATTTTGAGTTGAAAGAGGATACCTGCAGAGCACTAGTTTTGAAAGATAACATGGAAGTAATACAAAGAATGAACTAAAGGCTGAGAGAGTCTGCAGTCAAGATAGCTGGTTTCTAGATGTAAAGAAAACCTGGGGATGTTGGACTAAACCAGAGAAGTAACAGATGAATTGGAAAGAGAAGGGATTACAGGATGGTCATTACAAAGCTAAGACTGATGTGTGGTTGTAGGTAGAAAGGAAGAGAGAGGAGCCTAGATTACCTGTGAGGTTTACGACCTAGGTGCTTTAGAAAATGACAGAATCAACAGCAGAAACAGAGATGGCAAAAATAAAGCCAATGTGTTGAGTCAGAAAATGAGTTCTATTTCAGATACACTGGGTTTGCTGGGATAATGGAGCATCCAAGAAGAAATGTGGAAGTGTCTAGATCCCTCACAGCTAAGAGTATAAGACTCTGGCTCAGGAGACAGTTGAGTGTTGAAGGCATGGCTTTTAAGGTTTTTCATATACTCCACACTTCTGCTTGAATGTGTGTTAGTCATCTTATACTTTATGAGTCCAAAATGGAATTCTCACCCACCTTTACTTCACCTGAGGCACTGAGAACACAGAAAAGGTTGGTCTATTTTAATATTCATTCCAAAAATTACTAATGCATAGGTAAATATACTGAAAAGAAGTTAGGATAAAACTCTAAAATCAAATGTAAATTGAAATGATCTACTCTGAGAACAGTCTCCTCTGAGTTTGGAATTATTTCCTACAATCCAGTCTTTGGATGCCCTCAAATTTAATTTATCCATCTGCTTAAGGTAATGATAACCCATAAAAGCAAAGTATCCCAAAATAATCAGCTTCCACAGCACTTGTGGACACACTCAATTTTCCAAATATCAACTCTATATGCATCTGTTAATTGAAAAGTAGACAAAGTTTCCTGCTTTTTCTCTGGCTAAGAATGATTTTCCCTTGCCAATATCTTTCTAATGCCAGAAGTCAAGGCATATATTAACCCATTCTGAACCTGCATTCAAGTGGTTAATGAAAGATTCCTAAAACAAGAGCCTTGACCTTAGCTGAGCTGAATTTTTAAAACTGGATTGGATTCTCCTCTTCCTTCCTTTGTTCCTTTAGGCTCCAACCAGAGTAAGAAGCCAACTGAGCTCCTGGGACATATTAACTACAACATGTTTTGGCCAACCGTGTCTTGGTGTTTCAGTCTGTTCATGTCATCCTTTTATTGTCCTATACCACAGAGCATCACATGGACCAACTCTCTGGGACTGTCCTATTTGCAATTAGCCAGGAGAAGACAACTGACTTCATGTGGGTGGGGAACTCCTGGGATGTTAAGTCACAAAACAGAGGATTCCTTTTCTACATTCCTAAAGTGCACGACACCCCACAGACAAGTGGATAAAGGCCAGACCATTCTCCACAGGCATTCTGGTCTTTGGACAAAGAGCGAAACTTGTCATCAAAGCAGAAAGCTGGAACTGTTTTGAAAAATCTAAAAATACAATACAGCTTGCTTGTTAATAATGTCACACTGATGCATAGAGATTTGTGATGAACAAAGTGCTCTTGCTTTATATTCACCATCCTTTAAGACAGGCACGGTGAGTGCTACGTTTCTGTAGAGATGAGAACAGGATGCTGAGAGTGCTCAGTGGCTTGCTCAAGGCTACAAAGGTGACACTTTAGCAGAACTGAGACAGGTCCTCCATTCGTAACCTCTCTCTCTTCTTTTCCCGCCAGTGAAATAATCTACTGATGTTTACTTACACACCACGTGGTGTAGTAGACTCCTGTAAGCTAAGGTTGTCAAATATGTGAACTTCATAGACTTGAACTGCATGTCTGAGTTTATTCCATGCCTTTCTCCCACTCACACAAACAGCATTTCCTTCTCACCCCCAAAACACCTTTAGTCTAGGCTACGACTTCACCATTTACACTCGGCTGCCAGACTGCTCTGGAGAAGGCAATGGCACCCCACTCCAGTACTCTGGCCTGGAAAATCCCATGGACGAAGGAGCCTGGTAGGCTGCAGTACATGGGGTCGCTAAGAGTCGGGCACGACTGAGTGACTTCACTTTCACTTTCATGCATTGGAGAAGGCAATGGCAACCCACTCCAGTGATCTTGCCTGGAGAATCCCAGGGATGGCGGAGCCTGGTGGGCTGCCGTCTATGGGGTTGCAGAGTCAGACACGACTGGAGTGACTTAGCAGCAGCAGCCAGACTGCTCGTGTTACTCCTTGCACAGCTTCTTCCTCCCCTACTTCATCTATCTGCACTGAAGATAGATGTCATTGCTCCTTCCTTATAACTCTCTTAACATCATAGTTAATCACGTACTCACACTAATGAGATAACAGACCTAGGGAGCTAGCACAGAGTCCAGGACACTGTGTATATTCAATACACGTCATCAGTGCTGCTGCTGAGGGCTCTTCTGTCAGTATTTTAACTCAAATTATAAAGGATACTTCCTTTGTATTTGGCATAATATCCATCACATGGTAAGAAATCATTAGATATTTTTATTTAATGATATGTTATCAATACAGTTATTATATAGATCAGTTCAGTCACTTAGTCGTGTCTGACTCTTTGCGACCCCAAGAACTACAGCACGCCAGGCCTCCCTGTCCATCACCAACTCCTGGAGTTCACCCAAACTCTTGTCCATTGAGTCAGTGATGCCATCCAGCCATCTCTTCCTCTGTTGTCCCCTTCTCCTGCCCCCAATCCCTCCCAGCATAAGAGTCTTTTCCAATGAGTCAACTCTTCACATCAGGTGGCCAAAGTACTGGAGTTTCAGCTTTAGCATCAGTCATTCCAATGAACACCCAGGACTGATCTCCTTTAGAATGGACTGATTGGATCTCTTTGCAGGCCAAGGGACTCTCAAGAGTCGTCTCCAACACCAAAGTTCAAAAGCATCAATTCTTTGGCACTCAGCTTTCTTTATAGTCCAACTGTCACATCTATACATGACTAATGGAAAAACCAAGCCTTGACTAGACAGACCTTTGTTGGCCAAGTAATGTCTCTGCTTTTCAATATGCTGTCAAGGTTGGCCATAACTTTCCTTCCAAGGAGAAAGAGTCTTAATTTCATGGCTGCAATCACCATCTGCAGTGATTTTGGAGCCCCCACAGGTAAAGTCAGCCACTGTTTCCCCATCTATTTGCCATGAAGTGATGGGAACAGATGCTATGATCTTCGTTTTCTGAATGTTGAGCTTTAAGCCAACTTTTTCACTCTCCTCTTTCACTTTCATCAGGAGGCTCTTTAATTCCTCTTCACTTTCTGCCATAAGGGTGGTGTCATCTGCATATCTGAGGTTACTGATATTTCTCCCGGCAATAATAAAGGCAATATTTCTGGTAGTTTATAAAGGGGCAGGAAGAGATGGATATAAGTAACTGTAGCAGTGGTCGTTTTCAAGTCATGTAGCTAAATCACAAGCACATAGTATTTATGAGTTTGAAATGACATTGGAGAGCATCTAGTATTGTTGTTCAGTCGTTCAATTCAGTTCAGTTGCTAAGCTGTGTTCTCTTTGAGAACCAATAGACTGCGGCACACCAGGCTTCCCTGTCCTTCACTCTCCTGAGTTTGCTGAAACTCCTGTTCATTGAGTCAGTGATGCCATCCAGCCATCTCATACTCTGTCACCCCCCTTCTCCTCACGCCTCAATCTTTCTCAGCATCAGGGTCTAGTCTAGTGTTCCTCAAAGTGTAGGCTCCCAACCAGCAGCAGAGCCTGGGAACTTGTTAGAAAGACCATCTCCAGCCTCACTCAAGATTTCTCAGAACAGAAATTCTAGGTGTGGGAGCAGAGATCTACATTTTTACAAGCCCCTGGGTGATTGCGAAACATAGTAAAGTTTAAGAAAATCACTGATCAAGTCCAATCGTCTAACTTAGACTTGAGAATAAAGGCACAGTTAGTTCAGGGACAGGGCTGGAGGTCGCACAGCTAGTTAACGGCAGGGAAGTGAGAACAGCCCTCTCCTGACTACTTGACCTTAATAGTCTCCCTCCCCCATTACTATTCCCTCCTTTTTTCCTGAAGTTTCTTACCCGGTTCCTAATAGAATAATTACACTGAAAGTTCTGCTGTAGCTCTCAGGGCTTGCTAGAGTGCCAGCAAGTCTTGACAACAGGAGCCCCAAGTACATCTTCCAGCTCACCTACTGCTCTCAGAATAGCTATCTGTGGCAGCTGCACTGCCTTTGGGGTCTGCCTCAGTGTTCAAGCCAAGAACATGGGTTCCCAGCCAATAACTGAGCACGGCATGAATACTAGGGCCTGACCATTTCCACCCACTGCAAGATTCCTCGCTGGTCAGTCTTTCTCTTGGCATAGTCTCTGGGCTGGCAGAGATGCTCAGAGCTGCCATACATTCTGAGGCTGGTTCTCCCCTCCCCCTGTCCTTTCCGAGGACTCAATTTCCAGATGAGTCGAAGGAGGTTGCAAGAAGTCATTGCTCATACACTGTTGGGAAATGATAAATAGCTGCTCTGTTGTCAGTAGTAGCAAGATTATCACCCTTTCAAGGTTATTATGCTTAAGTGAAGACACTAACATAAGCGTGTATGGCAGAGACATCTGTTGCTTAGGGGACCATCCAGGTGATCACCTATAGTTTCACCCCAGGTGGGCGACATGACAGATTCTCACCAATGTGCTATGAGCAGAAGCAATGCATTTTCAATTTAGGCCAAAACACAGAAGAATAAGTGTCATCTATGGCTGGCACGGAAAACTCCACAGGCATGTGTTAAGATGCTGATGTTGTCATAAGCCTGTGATTTGTGAGCTAATATGGAACCCAGCCCCCAGCTAAGCCACACTGGATATTATCATGTGATAAGAAATAAAGTTTTTGAGTGTTAAGAACTGAGATTTGGGGGCTAATTTGTTACTACTGCTTCAACTATCCTATCCTGACTAAAAATTATGCTTTGTAAAATATATGTCACTGTGAAAATAAGACTTTTTCATTTAACTGCTTATTTTTACCATTATTCTTGACTGTACTTGGGAGAAAATGTAAACCTGAACATATAATTCAAAGACAGAAGAAAAAGAAAACTCGATTTAGAATAACATTCTCAAACTGAAGGTAGGAACATTCAGTCACTGGGGGCAGATCTTATTTGAGAATTCTTACTGGAAAAGAAAATCTTAAGAGTTATAGTTGAAAATAAGATCCTGAGTTAGTTATAAATCAGACACAGAGCCCTTCAAGAGTTACAGTCTCAGGATGTGTCAGAAGATAGTTGTTCTCACTTTAGTTCGCTAGAGTGAAATGATTGGTATTATTCAAATTCCTTATTTCTCTGAACTGGACTAAAACCAGTACAGGACATTTCTAAAGTGGAGCCAGTTTCTGTGTGAGTTGAAGTGCGTGCCCTGGGGGTGGCTATAGGGGAAAGGCAGCTGTTTTTCACCTTTTCTATAGCTGGTATGTTGATTAGCTGGCGATTCTTGTCTTCCAGCCCTTAGAACACAACCAATCTGCAGAAGGGGCTGGCAATGACCAGTCAGTCAGAACAAAGAATAATGAAAAGGTCAGAACAGGAGAAGGGCCGGGTTTCACAGCCTGGAAAACATGTGAAGTTTCACCTCCTCATTGCCATTGGAGAAATGGCACGGAATAGAATTGGTTATTGTGTTGCCTTTTCAGGGATAAGATTTCAACCCGAAATATCTTGGAGCCAACATCTTGGGTTCACAAGCAGACAAGTGAATGCTTCTGTGTCTCTTTAGGATAACTTGGAACTTCTAAGTGACATAAACTAGAAAATCAGTTTCTAGCATATCACTTCTTAACTACTCTACAGTATGTGTATGTATATGTGTGTGTGCACATGCGCGTGCGTCTGCGCATGCATGCGTTTGTGCTCAGTCATGTCCGACTCTTTGTGACCCCATGGACTGCAGCCCACCAGGTCCATGGAATTTCCCAGGCAAGAATACTGAAGTGGATTGCCATGTTTTACTCCAGGGGATCTTCTTGACCCAGAGATCGAACCCACGTCTCCTGTGTCTCCCGCATTGCAAGTGGATTCTTTACCCACTGAACCATCAGGGACGCCCTCGCTGCTCTTGGGCACTCATAATTTAACACTGGAGAAAGTCCCAGGTCCTTCACTTTGTGGTCTGCCATCAATTAAGGAACGAATTGCAGTTATTCTTACGGCAAAAGTGGAGGAGTGGATTCAAGGGCTCTTGAAAGCCGGCTGCATTAAATAAATAATTGGAATGAAACAAAGATTCAGTGATGACTCCTACACAGTGAAAAGGCAGTAGAATGGGGGTAATTGTAAATCTATTGCTTTTAAGCTAAAAATCCGTACTCAATCTTGTTTCCTTTTTAAGAAGTCATGTATAAAATGGGCAGCATCTTATCTGGGTACAGATTCCGCAGAATCTTGTATCTTCAGAAACAACCGGTCTCACCATCCCCCTTCCTCGGCCCTCCTCCCCTCTGCCTTCCTTTATCTTTTCCTTCCTTCCGGCAGGATTATTAGTCTGCGTGGCTGTTTACGAATGTGTTTCTATCTTAAAGCCATGGGATAATTTGGTCAATCTATAACATGGGGGAAAAAATGACAGGAAGCTTTACTATGTTAGAGTCAACACAAAAACAAAAAGTTAAGATACACAAGAATAAAACCTGACACTTCACTGTCACTTTAGGTTTTCACTTGATACTGCTGACCCTTAACTTTAGAAGTTAGAACATCTATGCCTAACTCCCAAACTGCCTGATTTCCTGGGCACCTGGACTTCAGATTCAGGGAAAAATTATGTGCACATTCCATGTATATGCCAGGTATCAATCCAAGTGTTTTCACATATGCAATCTTATTATTATAAAAAGTTCAGAGAGGCTAGAATAACTACAGACTGGCTTGCACAGGACACTGCTCCCTTCCTGGCATTCCTGTTATTAGCATTCCCCTTACTCTTCAAATGAACGACACAGTCATCCTACATAGGGCTGGTGTTATTAGAACATTCTATTTATAGGTTGCTCCGATTCCCTTACTGATTAAAATGGGATACTTGAGTAGATAACATTGAAAGTTGCTTCTAGCTCTAATGTCTATGATTCCTGGCACATTTATAGATATCTTTGCATCAAAGCTTTCTATCCGCTTTAGAAGTCTGTTAGGGTAAGGACTTTGCCTCAGCATCTTGTCAACACTGAAAAGAGCAAAGGGACCCTTGTACTCACTTGAGTACAAGAAATAAGAATTTCTAGGGCAGAATGAATTGTGGGGGAAAATGCCTACTAAATTTACACGCATTCATGATGCAACACCACCTGTGAAGTCATCAACGGTTCACATAAGAGGATATACCAATGACCACAGGGCAATATGTACCTAAAATAACTGGCTAATATCTGTTGAGTAATAATATGTTAAAATTGAATTACATTTCAGTTCATAATCACTGCAACAATTAAGAATTATGAACAGTTTCCATTGTTAATTACTTTTATTATGTCTATTTTCCTTTCATATGTTGGCTAATTATCAAGAGCATAATTTTCACTTTGTGCACAGGCAACTTCCTAGGAAGCATGTTTTAGGGAGAGAGTTTGGGCTCTGGGTAAAATACCTGAGTTTTAATCCTGGCCCTGCCATTTATTCAAATACATGCTGCTCGACCTTTGAAACTCAGTGTCCTCATTTACAAAACAAGAACAATGCAAACTTGGAGAATCATCCTGAAAGTTCAACAAGGTAGTGCTGGCACACTGAAGGCCCTAAGAAAATATTTGTATTCCAAACTGTCCCTAAACAGGTGTCTATATGTAATAAATCAAATATGCATTGCAGCATGAAGCTTGTCATTCTGAGCTTATATCTCTCATGGGTCAGTGGCTGTGCAGACACCAGTAGGTGGGATTTCGCCAGATGATGGCTTTATGATTAAGCTACAAGTGGCAACTTGGTTTCCAGCTTTGTCTTACATGGCAGTTCTTAAGGGAAGATTCTCTGCCTTCTCCACGGCTGTCTATAAGTCTGTTGATGCTCCAAGGCTGAACATAATGTTCTATTTACAGAGGATGCTTACTAAAGGCAATCTGTCATCAGTGCCTCAAGTCCAAAATAGCCTTCCAAGTGTAATTCACATGACTTTCAAGCTAAGAGAAAGCTAGGATCAGATCTCACCTGTGGTATTGGATTTTGTTCTAGATACCATACTTCAAAAGCATCACATGTGCCGTCTTAGGATTAATGAGCCTGGAATGATTCGAGAGTCAAATTGTGAACAGCTGTAGCCAGGAAGAATGTTTAAAAGTGTTTGGGGATAAATGTTACTGTGATGAGAGCACTTTTTTTTTTTTGGCCTGGAAATGACCAATTTGGGACTAAAATGAACAGAATATTCTTTCCTTCTGGAAACACAATACAGACAGAACAGAGAGGCATCTGAGGAACAGACAGACACAGAGACAGTAAAATGCAGAAGCACTTAGGGAGAACAAATCATTTCCAGAATAAAAAGTAATTGGTAGCAGACTCTTCATAGTACATATCAGAAGTATTTCTCTACACTCACTGTAAGTCTTGCTGTTTCAAGACTTACAGTAAATGTTAAACAACTGCATCATAAAGATTGATGGATTTTTGCATATTTTTTTATAATCAGGGTACACCCAAAGCAGAATCACCTGGGACAAAGGCAATTAACACGAGGAATCAGAGTAATGGAGGCTCCAGTAGATGTTTTGGTGGGAGGGTGGTTTTTACCTTTCAGCATCTCCATCATTTTCTAAAGCTACCCTAAACAAAAATAACAATCTCTGACATGGATAAATCCATGCACCTGTGGACACCTTATCTTTGACAAAGGAAGAAAAAATATACAATGGAGAAAAGACAGTCTCTTTAACAAGTAGTGCTGGGAAAACTGATCAACCACATAAAGAATGAAACTAGAACTATTTCTAACACCATACACAAAAATAAACTCAAAATGGATTAAAGATCTAAATGTAAGACCAGAAACTATGAAACTCTTAGAGGAAAATATAGGCAGAAGACTCTCTGACATAAATCACAGCAAGATCCTCTATGACCCACCTCCCAGAGTAAGGGAAATAAAAACAAAAATAAACAAAGAGACCTAATCAAACTTAAAATCTTTTGCACAATGAAGGAAACAATAAGCAAGGTGAAAAGGTAGCCTTCAGAATGGGAGATAATAATAGCAAATGAAACAACTAACAAAGAATTAATCTCCAAAATATACAAGTAGTTCATGAAGCATAATACCAGAAAAATGAACAACCCAATCAAAAAGTGGGCAAAAGAACTAAACAGACATTTCTCCAAAGAAGGCATACAGATGGCTAATAAACACATGCAAAGATGCTCAACATCACTCATTATTAGAGAAATGCAAATCAAAACCACAATGAGGTATCATCTCACACTGGTCAGAGTGGCTGCCATCAAAAAGTCTACAAACAATAAATGCTGGAGAAAAGGGAGAAAAAGGAACCCTCTTACATTGTTGGTAGGAATACAAACTAGTACAGCCACTCTGAAGAACAGTGTGGAGAGTCCTTAAAAAACTGGAAATAGAACTGCCATACGACCCCCCCACCAAGCAATCCCACTGCTGTGCATACACACTGAGGAAACCAGAATTGAAAGAGAAACATGTACCCGCAATGTTCATCGCAGCACTGTTTACAACAGCTAGGACATGGAGGCAACCTAGACGCCTGTTGGCAGGCGAATGAATAAGGAAGTTGTGTTACATATACACAATGGAATATTCCTCAGCTATAAAAAAAAAAGAACACATTTGAGGCAGTTCTAATGAGGTGTATGAAACTGGAGCCAATTTACAGAGTGAAGTAAGTCAGAAAGAGAAATACCAATACTGTATATTAATGCATATATATGGAATTCAGAAAAGACAGTAATGATGATCCTATATGCAAGGCAGCAAAAGAGACACATTTGTAAAGAACAGACTTTTGTACTCTTTGGAGGGCAAGGATGGGACGATTTGAGAGAATAGCATTGAAACATGTATATTACCATATGTAAAATAAATGACCCATGCAAGTTCAGTGCATGAAGCAGGGCACTCAGAGTTGGTGCTCTAGGACAACCCAGAGGGATGGGGTAGGGAAGAAGGTGGGAAGGACTTTTAGGATGGGGGAGACATATGTGCACTCATGGCTGATTCATGTCAATTATGGCAAAAACCATCACAATATTCAATTATCCTCTGTTAAATAAATTAAAAAAAAACAATCTCTGATATGGACAATGGATAACTTCTTAATCTTAAGTGAAGTGTGAGTAAAAGTATCTTTCATGCATGCTAAGTTGCTTCAGTCATGTCTAACTCTTTGAAACCCCTTTGGACTGTAGCCCACAAGGCTCCTCTGTCCATGGGATTCTCCAGGCAAGAATGCTGGAGTGGGTTGCCATGCCCTCCTCCAGGGGATCTCCCCCAACCCAGGGACTGAACCCACATTTCTTACATTTCCTACATTGGCAGGCAGGTTCTTTACTGCTAGTGCAATCTGGGAAGCCCAAAAGTATCTTTAGAGAACCTTATTATATGAACTGATCTGTCCTATACAATGTAAATAAAAATATAATATACTATGCTGACAGAGCTTCAAGATAAATCCTCTAGTTTCTATTTCTAATGTTACTGCCTTTCCCCACCACCCTCAACCCAATCTCCACTAAGGACACTGAAATAATTATGGAGTCTCCTAGATAATTCGCCAAGCCTTCCAGAGCACTCCCACGGTACTGACTGGGTTCCAGACTGACTGAGCTTGATCATCACTGTTTCATGACATCTAAAAATGTTCATTATCAAATTTACAGAAAATTGCATGAGATTTTATTCTATTGTATGAATCAGCGAATCTCATTTAACCCCTATCCTTATTAATTTTTTTTTTACTTTTCTAAAGCTTCATTTAAATTTAAGAGTATATGGATATCTCTTACATTTTTAATCATTTTCAATCTGGATTCTGATGCCAAAATGGGGAAATTTTCCTAATATCACTTCCAAAATGTGGGTGTGTAACTCAAATATATGGTGAGTCACCAACTAGACGATAAAGCAATTCAAAACTCTATTCTATAGTTAATGATAAAAGGAACTAAGGGTATTTAGCCCAAAGAAGTAAATGTTCCTGGTAGCTATTTTAAATACCTAAAATGTTATGGACTAGAAGGAAGATTTGGATTGTTCTAAATGACACTAAAAAGTGCAACTAGAGTAAAAGGTGAAAACTACGTTGAAATATATCTGCTCATGAAAGGTCTATGTAATAGTGATAGTACAGGAAAAAATGGAAGGTAGAAGTGGAAGGCAATGAGTTTAAGGACAGAGTAGGAATTTGGCAGAGAAGGAGTATGAAAGTTTCCAACATCAAATTGATATGTAGACAATAAATCCATTCCAATCTGAGAGGCAGTAGCTCTAAGGGAATAAAATGAAGATGAGCAGTCAGGTGTCGGGCTGGCCAAAAAAATTTTTTGGTTTTTTTTTAACCTTTTGGCCAACCCAGTATCTGAGTCACAGAAGATGGGAAAGTATAAAAGAGGAAATCCATAGAATTGTAGAGAAGTTTTCTGCAGAGAAGACCCAAATCACACAGAGATGAGAAGATGGATCCTACTCATGAATAATACCTACAGCACTGGGATTGGGAAGCCAGGCTCTAATACTGTGTATGTATCAAAAGCAACCAAACACTAAGAAAGAGACATATAGTGGTCCAAATAATATGAAATCTGAGCACATTAATATTTCTGTCAATGCAACCAAGAATGTTATGGCATATGTGTTGCTAGGAATGACAGAAGCTATTACTGAAATAAGATTAGAATCTGTTTGAAATATCAACACAAGCATTATAGTTGGTAACATTCCCATCTAAAGTAGATGACACATGCTATACAATCAACTTACTAGGGGGAAGAGCATACAAAATTACAGATGAGATTATTTGGTTCTATATTGATTTTTCCCTTAGGAGTTTTAGATTAGCTGTCAAATCAATTAGTTTTCCTCAATCCCAAGTACAGTATCAAATTTCTGTTGGTTTTTTTTTTTTTTTTTGGAAAGAAGTGGGTTATGTCTGGGTTTCCTTCTATTTCTTACAACCACCAGGGTGTAAATCGATTGACCAAATAAATGGGTAAATGAGCTGTAAATAATGCCCAGGGTTGGGGTGGAGATGCTCCTTCTGTCTCATCTTTCCAGCAATGGTCAGGGCTGTCTTATTTCTCAGCTGGGTCAGCGTAGTGTGAGTGTTCCAGGTTTTACAAATCCTTAAGAAGCAAAACGTAGTAAGAGGATATTTTAAAATTGAAGTCTGTTTCCTTATCTTCCCCAGCATCTAATGATTCAAACATCATCAAGAACTTAGTATAATGCTGTCTTTAGATAAGGCTGTTACCCAAGAAAGAGTTAAATTCTTCGCCTTGGAGCTCTTATATAAATGTGGGCAGATCTAAAGTAGGAAAAATAGTTTTGAAAGCCATGACTTTTATTGCAAGAACCATATATTTTAACTAGAAGAATTGACTTGCTTGGCTTTAAATGTGGAAGAGGCAAGGCCTAGAAGATTTGAAATACAGCAAGAACAGATGGGTAACATAAGCAGAGAGAGACAGGAAGTCTAAGGAAGGCTCAGGGAAATGCTAGAAACTCTGTAGCAAAAATGAAGAATGCCTTCAGAGGCTCTTCGCATGGCTGAGGAAAGACTCAGTCAACTTGAGGATATGTCAATACTTAAACTGCAAAAATTAAACTGGAAGAAAAGAGAGAAAAAAGTGGAAAATAATATTAAAAAATTGGAGGACAGTTACAAAACATGTCAGAAGCATAATGAGAATACCAGAAAGAGATAAAAGAGAAAGGAAGAAGGGAAGGAAGGGGGGAAGAAAGGAAAGAGAGAGAAAGAAAATATTTGAAGTAATATTGGACAAGCATTTTCCACAAGAAACAGGCACCAAACCACAGATCTAGGAAGCTCACACAAAATCAACCATGATAAATATAGAAAACAGACAAAGAAAATCTTGAAAGAATCAGATGGGGAAAACTTCACCTCGCTTACAGAGGAAAAGTGGATAAACATTACGTGAAACTTTTCTTCACAAACAACACAAGAGGGGAGTAAAGTGAAATATTGGGGATTTTTTTAAAAACACTCTCACCAACTAGAATCCCACGTCTAGTAAAATTATCTTTCAGAAGTAAAGGAGAAATAAAGACGTTTTCAGACAAACAAAAATTTGGAGAATTTGTTGCTAGTGGATCTGCCATGTAAGATATGTTAAAAGAAATTCTCAGACAGAAGAAAAATGATAGAGATCAGAAACCCGTACCTACATAAAGAAAAGGAAAATATTAGGGAAAGAATAAATGAAGGTAAAATAAAATATTTTCTTAATCTTAATTGATCTAACAGATAGTAGCTTGTCCAAAATAATAATAGTGACAGTGTGTCTGGAAATTATAGTCTATGTCTAAGTGAAATAAAAGACAGCGATGCTATAAGGGACAGGAGGAAAGAATTGAGAATACTCTGTTATAAGTTACTTGCACTACCTATGAAAGAATATAGTATTCTTTGAACATGGATTTGCATTAGTTACAAATGGACGTTGCGAACTTGAAGGTAACCACGAAACAAACAAAATCCCACGGTTACATGCGCCATAAGCCACAGAGTAAGGTAGACTGTGTGGAAACACTAGGAACCATTGTTTAAGAACAGTTTGATCAAAGAAGGAAGATGGAGTAGATTAACAGGCATGCCCTTCAGTCCCTGAGAAGTGGCCCATGTCCCAGCTGTGGTTGGAGATAACAGGATAGTAGAATCCACAACAGAAATACCAGATGAGCTGAGAGGAGTTCAAAACAGAATGCATCGTCTTCTAATTTGTCATACGCTGTCTGGGGGACTGCACGCTTCACAGAGGAATTCCAGCACCAATATGGCCTTTGATGATAGAGCAGTGACTGCTGAAGCAAATCAACAGGTGGACCTGAGAGGAGCTCTAAGTCTCTCCAACCAAGACATGGCATGAGAAAAGCGGCTGCTAACTCAAAGCCGCTCAGGAGGAGCTTCACCATTGGGATGAAGGGGACACGGTGCATGGGGTTTTTAACTGGAGGCTATGGAGAGATGGCCATCAGAAGTAGCTAAATTTTAGTTTCTGTTTCCACACAATATCAGGGTATGGCCTCACTCTACTTTGTGAGCTCTCTGTCTCCTTCAGAATCCTACTGTGAAAAGCCTAATCTCCACAATTCCCAAGACACACTGCAGAACTGAGAGGATTGTTCGTTGTTTAGCTTATTCCTGGAGAGAGAGAGATTTCACAGGCCACCCGCCAGTCTATGGATTGATTACTCTCAAGTCTGTTATTCAGACTTAGTGAAGCTGGACACAGGACCACTAGGTTGAAAATATGGCTCTCCAGGATGCTCCTTTGGGAAGACCTGTATGCAAAGAGGTCTCCCTGGGAAAAGGCTGTGGTCATGGCAGGCACAATAGTTGACCTTGACTTGCCGAATGATAGACAGATGGATTTTAGATAGATAGACATCAAGCAAACCTAGTCTGTAATCAAAAATCTATGGTACAAGGAAATCATAGTTACAAAAATAATAATGTATACAGTAAGGTTTAGAAGTTATGGTGGTAGTACTTTTCTTTACCCTTTTAATGTCATTCTTTACACAATTTATTGGTAAAGAACCTGCCTGCCAATGCAGGGGCCATAAGAGACACAAGTTCAATCCCTGGGTCAGGAAGATTCCCTGGAGGAAAGCATGGAACCCCACTCCAGTATTCTTGCCTGGAGAATCCCAGAGACAGAGGAGCCTGGAGGGCTACAGTCCGAAGGATCAGAAAGAGTCGGATACAAATGAAGTGACTTAGCACACACACACAAAATTCATGTCAATATTAATGATAAGCTAACATTTGCTAAATATGTACTATGTATTTGGCATGTTTAGATGCTTTATATAAAACAGTTCCCACAATCAGTGCCTTGAGAGGTAGACAATGATATCACGTACCACTAATGTAGAAACTGAGTCTGATAAGTTTAGTAATTCGTACACATAGTTTTCTGTTGATAGGAAACATTTGCACGTATACTTTTCTCACAAAATGACCTTGGTTGCACTTGGGAACAAATTCATTTGCAAGAGCAAAGTTAAAAGGGTAATTTAGAGATAAAAAGAAAGAAAGGAACTAAAATAAGAGGGGAAAAAGCCTGCCAGAAGCTTATTTTAGATGTAGCACTTTCATGAGAACAATTAAACTTGAGGCGAAACCCTAAGGAATCCTGTGAAGCTGTAACTGAAACTTAACACCTCTCTGAGATGTGACTTTTTAAAATCTTGATCTATAAGAGAAAGGAGTTCATTGGGGAACAGAAAAGTTGAATTTTTTGCTTGGTTTTGTAACTTCCTTACTGCAGAACCTCAACTAAGTACCCTAAACTTTCTGGCATAATAGACACCACCACTAATAAGCTTTTATTCATCAAACACTTTTATGTTTATCAAATGCTTTTATGAAAACAGAATTAACAGACAGGAAGGGACTTTGTTTTTGGATGAGCAAGTCTGAATCCTTTGCCTGAAGACCAGAGGCAAAGGATTACGTCTGTCATGGGACAAGAATGTGAAAGTGATAAAGTGAATCCTCAAGGACTTCAATAATCAAGGTCATGAACACAAAAGTACAATGCATATCCTGCTATATTGGAAATCTTTGGTAAATAAATCAGACAGCAGAATCAGTTTCCCTCCTCCCACTCTGACCCAAGGATTACAAATGGGATTCATCTCATGCGCCAGTTCTCATCAATTACCAGCAGTCTGGGGTCCTGTGTAGTGAGGTTGGTGACTTTGTCCAGGCCAAGAAGGAAAGAATACTAAAGGTTAGCTAGGCTGTAGGTGAGATAGAGCAGGGTTATGTGGGTAGAATAAACTTGCAAACTCCAAGATTGCTTTGGAAGTACAAAGAACTAGGTTGCAAGTCTTACTTTGTCACTTAACTATGTGACCTAGGACATCGCAAGTCTCAGCTTCTTTATGTATACAACAAAGTACTGAATGCCTACACCCTGTGCTGTTGTAGGTACATCATCGTATTGGGTTGGCCAAAAGGTTCGCTGGGTTTTTCCATAACATCTTATGGGAAAATCTGAATGAACATTTTGGCCAACCTATATAAAGCCCCCAAGCACAAAGTCTGACAAATAGTAGTTGATCAGCATACATTAGCTGCTTTGACTGGCTAACTAACTTCAACAGATTCCACAGTAGCCAGAAGGTTCTTGGTACTGTGATCATTGTAAACAATTGTCCAGCAATCATGTGTTTGGGACAATTCTCGACTTCTCTCATCTCAGAAGACACCCCCTAATACTTATTAATATTTAATACTTATTAAAGTTTTACCATTTCATGTGCAACTGCATCCCTTAGATTTACATATTTCTTATCTTCTTCTGCTCTCCTTTCCATACTTTTCCTCTGCTTTTTGGATTTCCATTATCACTGGATGGTACTAAGCTTTACCTAGAGCCTCAACACACAAAACCTGGGAATCAACCATGCCTCTCAAGGCTACCATTTTAATAAAAAGAATCTGAGAATGAAAGGATCAAGGAAAGGCTGTTGTAAGGTCACCCCACTAGAGATGTGCTCTATTTTCTAAAGAACCTGTATCCAGTCCCCCTGCAGCTGAGTCAACCACAAGCTTCCAAATTCCCCTGGAAGTCTCCAGTAGCTTTTTGAAGGCCTTCAAATACCCACTTGACAGTTCAGCTCCACTGTATGAGTGAATCAATAGATACAGTCAAATGTTGCTTTCCTTCTCCTTTATACGTGGGTTCCCCTAGACCTCCCAGCCTCTCCCTGCCCTGTGCTGCATGCATGAGCAGAAAGGGCCTCCCAGAGCCTATCTGCAAAAGGATTTTTCTGGTTGAGGTAACCTGAGGTCAGAAAACCATGCAGCTGTCAGCTCCCAGTTACAGGCTGAAGGAAGAGAAGCCTGACGCTTGGGTATGAGGCTCCCACTCGGTCAACCTCCTCACCAACATTTCAGCAGAACAATAACCACAATTGATAGAAGAAAGAACAAAGCGACTTCCCAAATATTTCTTTTTTTTTCCCTTTTTTTCCCTTTCTGCCCAGTATGCCATGTTTCCTGTTTCTCTAGTAATGAAAATGTGTTCATCTGTCAAACGGAAAGCTGCCCCACTGTCTTTAGGTGCAGAGAACTTCAATCATAGCAGCTGCTGCGACCAGACCCAGAGCCAAGCTCCTCATTTGTTTTGGCTAACGCTGCAGAATCAGTTTAGGCATCCCCTAGAACAAAATGGTGCACGGGAACAGAGCCAAGCGAGGGAAGAGAAGCGGCAAAGTTGCAACAGATTATTTGTCTGCTAAAACAGAAGGAGAAAGATATCAAAACCTGGAGCCATTTGAGTCCAGCCTCCCTAGCATATTCTCTATTTGCAACACAGATGATTTCCTCTAATATCGTTCAACAGGTGTTAAACTGTAGCTTTTCTCAAGATTAATCATTGCAGCCTTGGCAATGAAGAACTGGGAAGGAACAAGGCAGCTCCCATAATTCCTGGTCTATTTCTACTGGGTACCATATATACACATTTGTGTGTGTGTATATGGGTGTGTGTGTGTAGTGCTTGTTAATGATAGTCTTAATGAAGGAAAATGTCACCCTTCATGTTCCCAAAAGAAGCAGGCATACCTGTATCTCAGGCATAAACTACCCAGGTAGGAAATTATGTTTGTTTTTGTATCTTTTACTTAGACTGTGAGCACCTTAAAGTAAGTCTTAACTCTCATTTTCCAAAATTAACACACACTCGGCACCCAAGAAATATGGGTTAAATGGCTTATGTGTTGAATTAAATTGCATAAATGTATAACATGTCTGTCTTTCAATTTCATTAGGGAGGTTTGAGTAAATATGTCTATTTTTGGCAATGTACCATCACTGTTTATCTGAAAAGCTCCACCTACGTTTCTATCTTCACCCATTTGAGACAAAGACCAAGACCATCCAGACATAAATTATTTAATGGGCTCATTAAACCAAATCCACTTTGTGGCTCAGTTGGCCTCGCTAGCTGAGAAAAGAGTAGAGCTTGGAAACATAATACTTCACTTTTTCTCCTGATTTATCAAAAATGGCTAACTTTGAACTTCTATTTGGATATTGCAGATCTGATTAGAGCAGGGGAATAATGAAGTCAAAATCTAAGCAGGACAAAAATGGAATTAAATGGATATCTCAGAATACTTCAAAGCCTTAACAACAGATATCAGGAGACTGGACGGTTTCTATGGGTTTATTCTCCTATTGTGTAGTCTTGTGTCCTAGGAAGTATCTCAATTGGGTACTTCTCTATTGTTGTTTAGTGGCTCAGTCGTGTCTGACTCTTTGTAACACCATGAACTGCAGCATGCCAGGCTTCCCTGTCCTTCACTACCTCCCTGAGTTTGCTTAGGACAAGATAAATCAATACTCAGTATGGGTAGTATGGTGCTCTGCTGCTTGAATTTCCAAGTCTTACACTAAGGTAGTGATGAGGGGACTGCCCTAGTGGTCCAGTGGTTGAGAATCCACCTTGCAATGCAGGGGACGTGGGTTCGATCTCTGGTTGGGGAACTAAGATTCCATATGCCATGGGCCAGCTAAGCCCGTGCGCTCCAGAGCCTGTGCTATGCAACTAGAGAAGCCTGTGTGTCACAACAAAGGTCCTGCATGCCACAGCCAAGACCTGATGCACCTAAATAAGATAATAGATAGATAAACATATTAACAAAATTTTTAAAAGTGGTGAGGAGGAGTCAGTGAATAGATTATCCCTAAAGCCTGGAGTGTTTCCAGTGTACGCTAAGACAAGGGCTGGGAAACTGAGGGTGGAAGAATCCTTTGCTATAAGTGAGTAGTAAGCACTACTTTGTATGCCTTTATTCCAAAACCACAGGGCTGGCTGAGTTGACGGCATCACAGGAGGAGCCAAAGATAAGAGGACCACTGTCCCTGCTCTGTTGCTAGAAACAGTCAGATCTGCTCAAACTCTCCCTGGAGGAGGAAGAGGAGAGAACTGAACCGCCTTCACCTAACCCAATGCTCCTTTCCCCAAACCCACGCTCCTTTCACATTATTTCAACAGTAAAATAGTCAATTTTATTTTGTTTGGCACATTGTGTTCCGCACACAAACTGATCTGATAACATTTGGTCGAGATTATTAAATTGAGCAAAATATTGGAGGAGGGCTGTTTATTTCTGTGGTGCCATACAGTTCGGGGAAAATGATTTTCATTTCATATTACTTATTTCTGTTTTTCGACAACATTGTGGCATCTAGCCATAAATGAAACTAGTTAAACATCCAGGTAATTTAACTCCATCTTCTCAAATATTAGATTTAGGAACATTGGGATAATAAAATAAAGGTTTCTTATCTCCAGATGGATATTTGGCATCCTGTAGTCACAGCCTATGTACAGTAACACTTTAAGAATTAACATTATTGGAGCAGGAATAGAAGAATGATATGACTCTTCAGCATAAATGTGACATTTATGTCAAATAAGCATTGGATTGAAATAAATCAATTCAATTTCCAAAAACTGATTGCACTTAGCAGAAAATTCTGCATAATGCATGCAAACCTGTGACACTGCCCCATAAGCCAAACTCTTTGAATTACTACTGAAGATTTCAGTCCAACCCAACCAAATGCGTTCTATAGGCATGTGTATATGTGTGCAAAAATCTGAAGCCTCTGAGACAAAAGGTCGTAACATAGCAGGTGTCAACTTTTCATCAGAACAATGGTGGGAACCCTAAGTTGGAATCGTACATACTTAAACCAATTTGTTCCAGTGAAATACACTCAAGTATCAAATGCTTATTGGAAGAGAGACCACATATGTCTTCTTCTGAGCAAGTCTGTCCCTGTTTATTTTCCCTGTTTTAAGTAAGCCCTGGTGTTCCAGAGTATTTCCTTAAGACTGAAGCTTAGCTATCTGTGGTATGGGGACAGGATTGGGAAGAACCTGACCCAGTTTCTTCAGGGATTAGTTCTTGAAGTCCTGAGAAGCGTATTTAAAGTGGCTTACAAATGAGTGAGAATTCTCGCCTGACATTTGAGACTGAAAACCCGTGATGGGAATCAGTTTGGACTCTAAAGCCATAACTCAAGAGTATTAACACTAGGTGCCTCTTCTTAATCACCAGATGAGAACTGCCTGTGAATTCAGTGCTGCAGTGGTTGGCCACATGGAATAGAATTTAAGACATTGAAAAACATCTATAGCATTGAATACATTGTTGAGGGTAGTCTTGTTAAGTTAGCCCCACAGGACTCTGCAATCATCCTCAACTACAAAAGCACTGTCATAACCATTGTCCCCTCCTCATGTAGGAGTTCTACAACCCTTGGAGTGTGACATATGATAATTATTAACAGGTTTCATTATCAAAAAACTTCAGCTGAGACTTGATTCTACCTCTACTCAAATCTCAAGAAAGTGATCTTGAAGGATGTCAACAACTCTGAAGCTTTATGTGCTAAGACAGTGGTTCTCAAACTGTGCTGTATCAGGACCCTTTACCCTCTTAGAGATACCTGAAGAATTTTCCTTTCTGTTGATTATATCTATCAATATTTACCATATTCAAAATTAAAATTAAGCATTAAGATTGACTCACTTAAAAATAATGACAATAAACCCATTTGGAAAAATAATTATATTTTGCTAAAAACAATAGAGAACATTGTTTCACAGTTTTGTAAATGTCTATTGTCTCAGATGTGTGACTGCATTTAACTTAAGATATCAAACTTCACATTGTTTTGGGTAACTTCACACTGTATATTCAAGAAGTGAAAAAGATGCACAATATTTTACAGTTACTATGAAAACAGTTTGGACCCCCTGGGCTGCCTGCAAAGGGACCACCACGCATACCCAAACTACTCTTTGAGAACAAGCATTCTTAAAAGGAAAATGGAGTCTAACAATGGCAGCAGTAATAATTACAGATCATCAATCAGTTCAGTCACTCAGTCATGTCTGACTCTTTGCAGCCCCATGGATGGCAGCATGCCAGGCCTTCCTGTCCATCACCAACTCCCAGAGCTTACTCAAACTCATGTCCATCGATCGGTGATGCCATCCAACCATCGCATCCTCTGTCGTCCCCTTCTTTCAATCTTTCCCAGCAGCAGGATCTTTTCCAGGAGTCAGTACTTTGCCACAAGTGGCCAAAGTATTGGAGTTTTAGCTTCAGCATCAATCCTTTCAATGCATATTCAGGACTGAATTCCTTTAGGAGTGACTGGTTTGATCTCCTTGCAGTCCAAGGGACTCTCAAGAGTCTTATCCAACACCACAGCGCTCAGTTTTATTTCACAGTCCAACTCTCACATCCATACATGACCACAGGAAAAACCATGATTTTGACTAGATAGATCTTTGTTGGCAAAGTAATGTCTCTGCTTTTTAATATGCTATCTAGGTTGCTCATAGCTTTCCTTCCAAGGAGTAAGCGTCTTTTAATTTCATGGCTGCAATCACCATCTGCAGTGATTTTGGAGCCCCCAAATAAAATCAGCCACTGTTTTTACTGTTTCTCCATCTATTTCCCATGAAGTGATGGGACCAGATGCCATGATCTTAGTTTTCTGCATGTTGAGTTTTAAGCCAACTTTTTCATTCTCCACTTTCACTTTCATCTAGAGGCTCTTTAGTTCCTCTTTGCCTTCTGCCATAAGGGTGGTATCATCTGCATGTCTGAGGTTATTGATATTTCTCCCTGCAGTCTTGATTCCAGCTTGTGCTTCATCGAGCTGGGCATTTTGCATGATGTACTCTGCACATAAGTTAAATAAGCAGGGTGACAATATACAGCCTTGATGTACTCCTTTCATAATTTGGAACCAGTCTGTTGTTTCATGTCTGGTTCTAACTGTTGTTTCTTGACCTGCATACAGATTTCTCAGGAGGCAGGTCAGGTGGTCTGGTATTCCCATCTCTTTAAGAATTTTCTGCAGTTTGTTGTGATTCACACAGTCAAAGGCTTTGGCATAGTCAATAAAGCAGAAGTGGACGCTTTTCTGGAACTCTTGCTTTTTTGATGATCCAACGCATGTTGGCAACTTGATATCTGGTTCCTCCACCTTTCCTAAATCCAGCTTGAACATCTGGAAGTTCACAGTTCACATACTGTTGAAGCCTGGCTTGGAGAATTTTGAGCATTACTTTGTTAGTGTGTGAGATGAGTGCAATTGAACATTCTTTGGCATTGCAATGAAAACTGGCATTTTCCCGTCGTGTGGCCATTGTTGAGTTTTCCAAATTTGCTGGTATATTGAGTGCAGCACTTTCACAGCATCATCTTTCAGGATTTGAAATAGTTCAACTGGAATTCCATCACCTCCACTAGCTTCGTTCATAGTGATGCTTCCTAAGGCCCACATGGCTTTGCATTCCAGGAAGTCTGGCTCTAGTGGAGTGATCACACCATCATGATTATCTGGGTCATGAAGATCTTTTGTATAATTCCTCTGTATTCTTGCCACCTTTTCTTAATATCTTCTGTTTCTGTTAGGTCCATACCATTTCTGTCCTTTATTGTGGCCATCTTTGCATGAAAAGTTTCCTTGATATCTCTGATTTTATTGAAGAGATCTCTAGTCATTCCCATTCTATCATTTTCCTCTATTTGCATTGATCACTGAGGAAGATGTTCTTATCTCTCCTTGCTATTCTTTGGAACTCTGCATTCAAATAGGTATATCTTTCCTTTTCTCCTTTGCCTTCAGCCTCTCTTCTTTTCTCAGCTACTTGTAAGGCCTTCTCAGACAACCATTTTGCCTTTTTGCATTTCTTTATCTTGGGATGGTCTTGATCTCTGCCTCCTGTACAATGTCACAAGTCTCCATCCATAGTTCTTCAGGCACTCTGTCTATCAGATCTAATCCCTTAAATCTATTTCTCACTTCCACAGTATAATCTAAGGGATTTGATTTAGATCACACCTGAATGATATAGCGGTTTTCCCTACTTTAAGTTTAAATTTTACAATAAGGAGTTCATCATCTGAGCCACAGTCAGCTCCCAGTCTTGTCTTTGCTGACTGTATAGAGCTTCTCCATCTTTGGCTACAAAGAATACAATCAATCTGATTTTGGTATTGACCATCTGGTGATGACCATGTGTAGTCTTCTCATCTTGTTGGAAGAGGGTGTTTGCTATGACCAGTGCATTCTCTTGGCAAAACTGTTAGCCTTTGTCCTCCTTCATTTTGTACTCCAAGGCCAAATTTGCCTGTTACTCCAGGTATCTCTTGACTTCCTACTTTTGCATTCCAGTCCCCTATAATGAAAAGGACATCTTTTTTTTGGTGTTAGTTCTAGAAGGTCCTGTAGGTCTTCACAGAACCGTTCAACTTCAGCTTCTTCAGTTGAAGAGGTTGTATTATAATTCTCTGCATTAAAATCACAGATAATACTATTTAAATCCTTACTCTATGCCTAGCCCTAACTTAAGTGTGTTTCATTTAATAGTATCGCATTTAATCCTTGTAGCAACCCCTGAGGTAGATATTACATAACTTGTTTTCATTTTTCAGATGAGAATACTGAAGCAGAAAGTAGTAAAGTGTGTTTTTCAAGATCTTATAGCTCATAAATGGTTGTTGCTATTGTTCAGTCACTAAGTTGTGTCCGACTCTTTGGGACCCCTTGAACTGCAGCATGCCAGGCTTCCCTGTTCTTTACTATCTCCCAGAGTTTGCTCACACTTATGTACATTGAGTCATAAATGGTGGAGTCAGGATAAGAACCCAGGTACAGTCCTGTGAGATCAACAACAGAACTTGCCTGGTGGCACAGGGGATGGGAATCCACCTGCCAGTGCAGGCTTGATCCCTGCTTGCAGAACTAAGATTCCACATGATGCAGAGCAACTAAGCCTGTGCACCACAACTACAGAGCCTGTGCTCTAGGTCCCATGAGCTGCAACTACTGAAGCCTGTGCCTAGAGCTGTGCTCCAAAAGAGAGGCCATGGCCATGAGAAGAGTAGCCTCCACTCGCCTCAACTAGAGAAAGCCCATGCAAAACAATGATGACCCAGCACAATAAAAAAATCAATTAATAAAATTTTTTTAAAAGATCAACAATAGTTGTACTAGTAGTAGTCATATTTAGCACTTACTTAAGTATTGACTATGTAAATTGTTGGTTATCATACATTAATTATCTCTTTCTGTCTTCATAACAGATCTATGACATACTTAGCATCCTCATCACTTTTTAGATAAGGAGACTGAGACTTGACTAAGATCATATTTTATGCTGTGGAAAAATTATATAAGGTCTCTAATTATGAAGGTTTTTGGTTTAAGTAGGTAATTATGCTAATATTAGGTGAGGTGATCTGATGCTTCATTTAACTGGCACCATGGCAGAATGAGGTACAGTCACCTCTGCAGAAGTAAGTTTTCCAGATGAGCTCATCTTTACTACTTTGTGGGCCTAAAGCACAGCTGTAACTGTATGAATGAAAGGAGTCATGAACATCAGTTTTGATTCTGTGCCTTCCTTTGGCAATGGGCCAGAGACTCCTGAAGGGTGTAGGCCTCTTTTTCCTTACTAAATAATTCAAGGACTTGTTGCATGTGGGTTTTCTTCTGTTGTTTGTAGCTTTTTACTTTGAATTTTTCTGTCTTCTCCTTGTCGAACCAACAAGTTTTTTTACCCCCCTTAAAAGAATCCTCAAGCTTGGGCCCATTTCTAGACATCTCTCTTTTGGTGACCTATATATACTATTCCTCTTCTGTGCTAGTAAGAAAACAGACTACCCAGTTTGCTTGTATGTTGTATAAAATAAGAGCAAAACCTGAGTTCCTAGACCTTTCATGTGTTTTGATGGTTCCAAATGCTTCCTCAGCTCACTTGGACCTGACCGGCCCTGCTCAGATAAATCAGGGTGCTGCACAGGCTTTGTTCCAACAAGTGAGATGTTCCTAAGAGACCACGGCTTTTGAGACTTTGGAAGCTTTAATTCCATTTGTTATGAGGACAATTTGCTTACGGGCTTTCTTTTCATGTATTTTTACATTTGAGATCTCTGCTCTTAACTCCACTTTTAAAAATCCTTTAGAGGAAACCAAATATGCCTTGTTCCAATTCCAATAAGGTTGCTTTGAATGTTCTGAACTTGCAGTCATGGTTGAGACAACCTAATTTGAAACACATTTGGAAGTTCAGCTGAGCCTAACCTAAGTAGTTTCAATGATTTCTCGTAAGAGTTCACTTTTTGTTGTTGTTTTCTGTCTAAATTCAAGCCCCGGTATAGTTTATATTCTTCTGTAGTTGAGACGTTGATCCGAGAAAAAATAGTGAAGCCATCAAAATCATATTAGAAAGAGAGAAAAGGGGGAAAAAGGCAAGGAGAAAAAAAGAGAAAGAGGAAATGTTTGAGAAGGAAAAAGAAACACAAAGCACTGTTCTATAGACTAAAATCAGTTCAATAAACAATGATAGACGCTAAGAACCAGTCTAAGTCTGACATGTAAATCCTCCCAATCACACTCACAATAAAGTTCAAATTCTGGGTCTGATCACTTGCCTACACCTTTAGGCTCTTCTCCCACACCCTTTTGGCCTTGTAATACATGTAGCAGTCTTCCAATGACCATGTTGCTGGCCTGCACTCCCAATCAGCAGGTGTGAGCTGTCCCTGTTTTGAATGTCCCTATGACCTCTGCCTTTTTTTTTTAATCAGGCAAACTCTTAATCATTCTTCAAAACACAGTAGAAGTTATGACCACTTCTGAGAAAGTTCTCTCTCTTCTCCAAGATGCAGCTGAACCATACTGGACATTGGATGTCCCCGTGTTCATTTTTGTACTCCTACTTTATCTTCTGGAGTATTCTTACCAAAAAAAAAAAAATCCATATGTTTACTAACTTGCAAGCTCTTAGAGTTTATTTATCATTACTGTTGTCATGATACAGGACACATAACAGACAAACAATACATACAGATTAAGTTTAAATTTGAGTTATAAGAGAGGTCTTGTTCTTTGAGAACTTACAAACTAGTGGTAATACAGATTCATGAATTTGAAATTCTAACATGAGATGAGCTACAACCAAGGTTCTAATAGGGTGAATGCATTGATTCTTTAATTAGATCATCTGTGGAAAGTTTATGCAACTTAGGTCTTGATTGAAGAGACATGTCTGCTAATATCAAAACTCAAGCTGACTCAGAAATAAACCATTACATATACGGTCAAAATTTTTTTGATAAGAGTGCCAAGACCATTCAGTGGAGAAAGGACACTGTTTTCAACAAAAATTGTTAGGGAAACTGAACATCCATGTGCAAAAGAATGAAATTGAACACTTACCTTATACCATAAATAAAAATCAATCCAAAATGGAATAAAGACCTAAATATAAGAGCTAAAATCATAAAACTCTTAGAAGTAGACACAAGAGAAAAGCTTCATAACATTGGATTTGCCAATAATTTCTTGGCTAGAATACCAGAAACACAGGCAATAACTACAAGAAAAATAGATAAATCAGACTATATCAAAATCAAAAGTTTTACACAAAGAATACTATCAACAGAGTGAAAGGCAACCCATGGAATGGAAAAAATACTTCCATGTCATATATCTGATAAAAGGTTAATATTCAGAAGGTAGAAAGAACTCTGACAACTCAACAATCACCAAAAACAATCCAATTTAAAAATGGGCAACAACTTGAACAGATACATTTCTCTAAAGAAGACATAAAACTGGCCAATGAGCACATGAGAAGATGCTCAATATCCCAAGGAAATTGCAAATCTACAATGAAATACCATTTTACACCCATCAAGATGGCTACTATTAAAAAAAAACATAAAAAACAAAAAGAAAATAACAATTATTGGCAAGGATGTGGGGAAATCGTGCGCTGCTTGTGGGAATGCAAATGGTACAGCCATCCTATGGCTGATTCGTGTCAATATATGGCAAAACAAATACAGTATTGTAATTAAAAAAATAAATAAATTTAATTAAAAAAAAAAAGAAGCTTAGGATGTTTTAGAAGTGATAATGATGGTATATCAATGATTAAGTCATTTTAACAGATTTCATTACAACGTGTCTATTCATCAGATAATGAACTTGTAGTTGTTTGCTGAGAAAAGAGAGGCATGTTCAATTAATCCTAGTGAAAGAACATTAAAAGAACTTGTGATAAAATTTGAAAAAAAAAAAAAATGGATTAATTAGTCTCTGTCCAAAACTATGGTAAATTACGTTCTCCTTCAGAGAAAGACATTATGATTCAGCTCCTTGTGGATGATGTTTAAATAGCTGATTTCTGTGTAGGATCCTTTAATTCTATCAAAGTACAGGTAGAATCCCATTATAATAGACTCCATGGGGCCTCTAAATTGTTTTGTTGTGGTTGAATTTGGTTAAAATGAATAAATACATTTATCACACACACAAAAAAAAAATGGTACAGCCATTATGAAACAGTATGGTTTCACCAAAAATTAAAAAGAGTTACCACATGACCCAACAATTCCACTTTGGGATATATATCCAAAAGAAGTTAAATCAGAGACTTAGATATTTTTATGCTCATGTTAATAGCAGCATTATATTCACAGCAACCAAAACACAGAAAACTCTCATGTCCACTGCCAGATGAACAGATAAACAAAATTATATAAATCAAATACCAGCCTTATATTTGATAAGCCTTAAAAAGGAAAGAAACGGATACGTGCTACAACATGGCTGAACATTAAAGACATCATTCTAAATGAAATAAGCCAGATGCAAAAGGACACATAATGAATGGATCCACTTACCTGAGATATCCAGAGAAGACTAATTCAAAATGGCAGGAAAAGATGGTTGTTGGTCTCTGGAGGGAGGAAAAACAGGGAATTTCTCTTTAGTGGCTACAGAGTTTCAGCTGGAGAAGACAAAATAATTCTGGAGATGGATGGTGGCGATGGTTACACAACAGTGTGAGTATGCTTAATGTCACAGAACTGTTCCCTTAAACACAGTTAAAATGGTAAATGTTACGTTATAAGGTAGGGCTAGTGGTAAAGAACCTGTTGCCAAATGCAGGAGACCTAAGTGATGTGGAATTTGACTCCTGGGTCAGGAAGATCCCCTGGAGAAAGGCTTGGCAACCCACTCCAGTATTCTTGCTTGGAGAGTCCCCATGGACAGAGGAGCCTGGCGGGCTACAGTCCATGGGGTCACAAAGAGTCAAACACAACTAAAGTGACTTAGCAGTCACAGATATATTGCCACAATTTCAGAAAATTTATAAAAAAGCAAAAATATTCCTCTCATTTTATCACCCTCTTATTTACCTGTTACCTTATAGGCTGAATGCATGAACACACTGAAGAAGCTGATAAGCATCTGACTTCCATTTAGCTATGTTAAGCAAGGTGGAAGGGAAGAAATCCGCTTGATGCCATCATGCTTGAGGCTTGCTGACAAATCTCAGCTTAGAACCCACGTGAACTGGCTCCCGACCCCCATACAGTACCCTACAGGCACTGTCATTCCCCAGTGAGGAGCAAGTAGACGTCTGGGACATGTCTAAGCTTTGGGCTCCCGATGTAGGCCTTAGGAAAAGACACCTCTAAGATGCCTTAGCTAGGCCTCTCCTCCTCTAACTGTGGAGTATCTAAACTTACTATGGGCATTGAAAATTACCATTCCACAGCCAAAAAGGGATAAACTCAACTGGCTGTGATTTAGGACTGAAAAGGAAAGCTTCACCTTCACCAGCGAGCATCCTTCTACCTTCCTCCTCTACCCAGGAAATGCAACGAACTACTGGGTCAGAGGTTTCTGTCCTCCCCCACGTCCACCCCACCTCCTAATGCAGTGCAGGTTGGGAGCGGTCCATCCAGGTGCTGAGAGGAGGGGTGAAGGGCAACAACATTCCTGAGAAATTCAAGCTCTTAAATCTGCTTCTGTTCATTCGCCAAAGGGTCTTTGGTTATAGTAGGCGATCAGCAAACTTTTCCTGCAAAGTGTCAGATAGTAAAGATTTTAGGGTTAGGAGGCTGTAGAGTCACTCTCACAATTATTCAGCATTGCTCTTATAGCACAAAATGGGCCTAGAGACACATAAATGGATATACTTGTGTTCCAATAAAACTTTACTGGTGGAAATTAAAATTTGAATTGTATATAATTTTAACATGTCTCAAAATATTATGTAAATTTTTTTTCAACCACTTAAAAAAATGATTAGCTTGTGGGCCTCATCATATTTGGCGTATAGTACTTCATTTGCTCAGCCCAGGTCTAAATACTTTTAATCTTCCTACTTTAAAAATTAATCTAGCTCACTTGTTCTTGAAGGGAAACGACTTAGGGGTAATTTATTCAATAAAGTTCTGCAGAACGTGGTGGTTAAGAGCATAGACTCTAGGAACAGAATGGTTGGGTTTAAACACCAGCTTCTGCCACTCACAAGCTGTTACAGAATTACTTACACTCTCTAAACCTGTGTCTCCTCATTTACAAATTGAAGCTGACAACAATAGAACCCAGCTAGCAAGGTTGTTCGGAGAAGGCAATGGCACCCCACTCCAGTACTCTTGCCTGGAAAATCCCATGGATGGAGGAGTCTGGCGGGCTACAGTCCATGGGGTCGCTAAGAGTTGGACATGACTGAGCGACTTCATTTTCATGCACTGGAGAAGGAAATGGCAACCCATTCCTGTGTTCTTGCTTAGAGAATCCCAGGAACAGGGAGCCTGGTGGGCTGCCATCTATGGGGTCACATAGAGTCAGACACAACTGAAGCAACTTAGCAGCAGAAAGGTTGTTGGGTTTCCCAGCTGATGGTGAAGAACTCACCTGCCAATGCAGGAGACCTAAGCATGTGGGTTCAACACCTGGGGAGGGAAGATCTCCTGGAGGAGGAAGTGGCAACACTTTCCAGTATTCTTGCCTGGAGAATACCATGAACAGAGGAACCTGGCAGGCTCTAGTGCATAGTGTGGCACAGAGTCGGATACTACTGAAGTGACTTAGCATGCACACAGCAAGGTTGTTATATGGCTTAAATGAATCTATACACGTTGAGTGCTTAGATCAGTACCTGGTGCCTTATAAATGTCAGCTATCTGCTCCATGATGCCAAGCCTGGAATTAGGTCCTTTATTCCATGTATGATGGCCATTTGATAAGCAACAGATTTCATACAGTTAAGACAACTTGCTCAAGGTTAAAGCAATGACTGGTTTTAACCCATGTGATCTGATGTGGTCCAGGTATCTCCCTTTCACTCAAACCATACTGCTTCATTATTCCCTTCAGAGGCACTCCTGCAGTTTTTAACATTGTGGACCCTATATTTACAACAAATTTCCTTTCTCTATTGCTTCCATTATTCTTTATCTATTGTTTCTCCTCTGATTTTCTCTGCTGTTCTCAGGGGTTTATCTTTCTTCCCTTATCTCTGTAAGTTTGGGCTTCTCCATTGCTCAGGTCAAAGACATTTACAACAGTCTTCTCGGGTCTCATTCATGGTCCTGGCTTCAGTTATGAACAATCACCTTTTTATAAACAAATCCCACAGATCGTTGTGACCTATCTTCCCAGCCCCAGTTTTTTTGTGTGCTGGACTCAGACATTTCCAGAGGGCATCATGACAGATTTCAACCTTGCACTGATCTGGCTTCACTTTTGAGCATTGCCATTCATCACTGTGGGATCCTGGGAGAATCATACAGCCACCCTGAGCCTCGGTTTAGACATCAGTAACACAGAGGTAATAATAGTAACCACTGAGCAGAGTTGTTGTAAAGATAAAATGCGATGAATATGACAAAATTAGGAGGGCTATTCACTTTTTTTTTAATTCATTCAATAAACATCTACTGAATACCTCAGAGGTCCTATTCAGTGCATTCTAGATAGTGGATGATGTTACCAAAGCCCTATATCTCTTCACTTCAGCATCTCCTTGGAAACGTGCTCTTCTCTGTATTTGCCCTCTGCCCACCTTCCAGTCTTCTAGCTTTCAGCCCATAGTTCTTAGTAATGCTACTTGCTGTCACCCTCTACTTTCCAAATGTCAAATCTTGCTTCTCTTTTCCTTTCTTTATTTCCCTTTTCCACTCTTACCATCCTAGAATTAAACCCGGATGATCTCAAAGCTAGATTCTTCTTCCAAGCCAATCCTCAAATTTTTATTTTATTTCAATTTGGAAATTAGCATCCGGGAGAGTTTTGGACAGGGAAGGAAAAGGATCAGAAGAGTCATGCTTTCTGAAGCTTAATTTGCACTCCCTGTGAATTGAAGTGAAAAGAGGCCAAAAGGAGACAGATGAGGAGCTTTTTAAAACTTAAATATGAATTGATAAAGACTTAAAGGTGCTGAAGTTAGATTTGGAAAGGAGAAAGAGAAGACTGTATGAGGGATTTTTGAGGTGTCTGTGTGGGACTGAAATAGATGTGGGTTTTCAACATGTCACCCCAATTTAGAGGCTTAGTAGCTAGAAGACTAATGATACTTTTTCACAACTTTCGCAGCATCTGTTTATCATCTCTGCTCCTCATATGTGTAATTTCACCTACAGTCTGGTGTAGGTTATTTCAAGTATGACTATCTTTCTCTTCCATTAGGTTATGAGCTCCATAAACCATGGTTAATGTTTCTTCATCCTTTTCTTTTTATTTCAAAATTTGTTTACCCTGAGTCTAGGCAGTGCTGATAAGTGCTTTAAAATATCCATGGCTAATTGAGTGTTTGGATCGTATTCTAGGGTAGGTGGCTGTTTTCTTCCTCAGAGCATTAGATTTAGGTCAGCTGGGTCAGTTTGTTGCTGAACTAAGCTTATTCCATGAAGAAACATATATATCCTTGTTCAAACATTTAGATGATTCACAACATTTCTTTTTATGAGTGAACTCTAACCCATGAAAGCTCCCATAAGAACCTGGTGATCCACTGCCGTTGAGCCTGAGACAGAGGAAGCAGCGGTGATGTCCTGAAGCCTGAGGGCTCAGCAGACCCTCTCAGTGGAAAGGGCTGTTCATTTTTCTGAATCCCCTGTCCTCATATGCGTACTTCACCTGCCTGATGCTTTAGCCTCTTAACTGATAAACAAACACTTGCGTGTGTGCTATGTTGCTTCAGCCGTGTCTGACTCTTTGTGACTCCATGGACTGTAGCCTGCCAGGCTCCTCTGTCCATGGGATTCTCCAGGCAAGAATACTGGAGTGGGCTGCCATGCCCTCCTCCAGGGGATCTTCCTGACCCAGGGATCGAACCTGCGCCTCTTATGTCTACTGCATTGGAAGGCAAGTTCTTTACTGTTAGTGCCACTTGGGAAGCCAGCACTACACCAAAACGACGCCTGTTCCCTGACCCACTTCCTATAAGACAAGGTCAGCTCATGTTGCATGTAGGCTGTGTAGCAGATCCAGGCAAATGTTCTCGTGATTCCTTGAAGCTCGGCCTCAAACAGTGTGGCATACGTACAAGGTCCTGGAAACCCACAACTGCAGGCAGAGCAGGCTAGTCTGCAGCAGGAGAGCACATAAGTGGGTCTTCCTGAGCAGCCTCTGAGCAGATGGCCAGTCTAAGCATCCGGTGCAAATCACTCCAGTCACATCTGAAAACCAAACAAGATTCTTTAGAACTGTGAAGTCTGGAGAGTGTTATGGGTTCTGTGCGATATCAGAGAAATTGTTTCACATCCTTCCTTCTGAGTAGGAAAAAAAAAAAAAAAAAAAACAGGGCAGTAGCCAGGATCAAGAAGATCAAGGCTAAAAAGTAAGCCTCATATTGGTGGAAGGCTGGGGTCCTAGAAAAAGAAGGTAGGAGTCTAGAGCCAATTTTAAAAGTAAGAAGTTCTCTGCTAAGTTGGGAGTAAAGGAGAATATCCAGGGGTACAACTAGGCAAAATCATGAGGCAGATGACAGACTGTGGCAGAGGAATGATTTTAGTCTTGCTGGCATCTTTAAGTTATCTTGGGCTGGTGACCTAATCAACAGAAAGAACTGACTAACTTTCCAGAATGGTAGAGTCAGAGGCTCTCCTAGCAAACGCAGGCCTAGGTTTAAGTTCTGCATCTATTTTAACCTGGGTGTGACCTTGGAAAGGCACCTCACCTCACAGAGGCTAGAATTCCTCATCTGCAAAATGGGTAGGGTATGCCGTTCTTGGGGTTACTGTGAAGGTTAAATGAATTAATGGATGAAAGACTCAGCTTAACCTAGTCCAGCATGGCAAATAGGACATTCAGTCAATAGATGCTCTTTTATCTTTCTCTCTCTCTGCTTTTCACAGGGCAGATAGGGCACCCAAAACCCCATAAAGGGCAGAATTCTTTCATTGCTGCCTCGACGCAGAGAGAAAAGAGGCTTGTCAAGAACCATGAAGGATCTGAGTCATTACGTACTTTTAAGCTTACAAGTTTAAAACCTAACATGTTTTCATGGATGCTGAAAAAAATGAGTGAGACTCTCCTGGATCAGAGAAGAAGGACTTGATTACTTGTAGAGCAGCAAGCAACATGAGTAGCATCATATTTGCATTGCTTCCCCAGGTCCTAATTCCACAGGGCAATGGGAAGAGAGCCAGGAGGTGGCTGAGCACACTGTGGTGTCCTACAGTAGAGGAGCCTGAGCTTAGAGAACCCCAGTTTTGTCTAATGAAGAGTCAGCATACCTGCCCTGTGCTCCGGGCTCTTTCTTTCGTTCAATGCTATTTGCTGTAGAGACATCCTTGAAAAGATGGAATGAAGGCAGTCACCGCTCCTGCTTGCCAGACGTAAAAACTGTGAGACAGACACATGGAAAACCAATTCCCCAAAGGCACAACAGAAGTAGTCCATTTCCTTTCTGTCCTTCTACCAGGCTCATTAGCAGAGGCAGGCTTTCTGTACAATATCACTTTGCTCTGTGAACACGGGCGTCTCCCACATCACACGTGCTGCATCCCATTCCTCTTCACTGCCTCCCAGCATGTGGTGCACCCCCACCAAGAACTTTTGGTACCCATCGCGAGTGGCTATGAGCAGTGGCAGAGCCCACAGCTGTGCAGGCTGCCGGCAACCAGGACAGGACTTTGCCCTGGGAATCGAGTTTAAGCTTCCATGAAGAATGTGAGAAGAGAGGAGTGGAGGCAAGGGAAAAAAAGTCAAGGGAGGGGGCGAAACATCTCTCCTCTTCTCTCCACACTTGGGCAACAGTTGATCCCAGCTTGGAGGTGAAAACTGAGCCAAACTGGTTTCACTGAATTGGAGCAGGAAATTTCAAGAGTCTCATATATCCCCCTTCAGGTGCACAGGCCCAGGGCCAGCTGGATGCCTGCTAGAGGCCACCTACATGGAGTTATTCAAGGGACAACATGAACTCCACCTGCTTTCAAATATCGCTCTGCACCTGACATTTCCATTATGGTCTCTCCTCCAAGAAAGACATGGTCCCCAAAGGACCCTTTTCCAATATAAACACACTCTCTGGGAGAAACAACCTCGGCTATTTGTAAATTCTCTCAGAGGTGGCCCATGCATTGAACACACACGTTTGGAGCACCAACTCTATGCCTGACATTGTGTGAGGCACCGGCCTTCAAGTGTGATCAGCTGTAGTCCTTGCCCAGAGGGAAAAGGCAATTCAGATGCAAAGTTGCATGCTTCTTGAATTACAAGAATTACAGGTTGACAGAACAGCATAGAGAAGGAGTACTTCATCTTAGTTCAGAAGACCAAGAGGTGTTTTTGTTGGGAGTTTACGTAAATATGGGACACTATGGGTTAAGTGTTTCTCATTTCTACTTTAGAGGTGAAGTGACTGAAGCTTAAAGAATCAAAATGGCTTACCTGACAAGATCAAGACACATACATATTTTGACAACAGTTTAGTGGGTTATGGTTATTAAAGTTTTCCCATGTTGTTCAGTCGCTGAGCTGTGTCTAATTCTTTGGGACCCCATGGACTGCAACCTGCCAGGCTTCCCGGTCCTTTACTTCCCAGCGTTTTGCTCATAGGGCCTTAGGAGACAGTATCTACGAAAGCTGAATCTTAACTGTGGTGGGATATAGAGAGGGATCAGGTGAAAACAAGCATGTGGGTGGGGTAGGGAGCGAGGTCCAGAGGAAGTAACACTACTTGGAAATGGCCAGCCTAGTGGTTGGGTGCGAGGGCCATGGAGGAGGAGCAGATGAGGCTTGAAAACAGTGGATCTTGTGATGGAGGATTTTGGGGTGAAAAAAAAATTGCATAAGAAGTTTTAAAGGAGAAGTTATAATAGAAAGTTTTATGTGAGCAGCAAAACCTAATTGTCCCTAACTTACAGTTTTGCCCAAATCAGTGCTCCATGTAACAGCCATTGTCGATACACCAGGAAGCAGGAGTCCAGCACTTTCTGAATACCCAGAGAAAAGAGGGAGAATTTACTCAGAGTAGCCACTCCATGCTGGACTCTTCACAGGAGCTGAACAAGGGATTTCCTCGTTCTTCTCCAACATCCCCGTTTCCATCTGCTGTCAAGACTTGCTCTGTTCCAGAGGGAGTTCAAGTATCAGGGGATAAGAATTTACTTCTCCACTATGCCTTGACCCCATAGGAGCCTGAAGTTCCCTACTAATGGCCTTGGCATTTGGAATGAGCACAGTGACTTGTGTACCTTAGCAGGAGACCCAGTTCTGAAACAAGAACAGAAAAAAGTGGAAACTGTTTTGAGTTGGACCAGGGTTTATATCATATACTTTGGCTTGAAACTTCCTCTGACTCTTAAAGCCAAGCCAAACTCGTTTGGGTTTCAAATATCACCATTTAGCAGTTGATGGGCCTGGGCCTTCTTCTCTTCCGACTGAACTCTCCGCCAACCTAGGCAACATTTGGATTCAATTTGAGACAGAAAAATTGGGTGAGCTCCTTGCCAAATTCCTGTGAATCTGTGTCAAACTCAGTGATTTAGGCTAAGAGTTGGGGTGTGGCTGAGTCCCTGGAGAAATTCTGTGGTTGCATAATCCACAGGAAATGAAGCAAAGGATATTTTCAAAACTACCTCCAAGGAAGTGGGCTGTAGAACCTCAGTCTTATGGGGCCCTAGATTTCAGAGCTTTCACCACAGAGTTTAAGTGTTTCCATTGAACTTAATGGTCTTCCAGGACTTGCTTAGCCATCTGTTCATTTTTCTTCTCCATCACCCCCAACCTATAGGTTATTATCTATTTTGAATGGGGAGAAATGAGTACCTAAGGATAATTAATTTCTTCCTCCAGGTCAAGAAGATGGCGAAACTGGACTGCAGACCTTACTTGATGTGTGTAATCCACCAAAAACTTGGTCTCTGAACCCTTCAAAGTTTGTTTTCCTTTTGTTATGGGACAGCTGACTACATTGCCAACACAGAAGTCACAATAAATCTAGAGAGATGGGAATGCCATATATCAGTTCTTTTGAAAAATGAATCTAGAGAGATTTTTCAGGTGATGAGTTTTTTAGCCATGCTCTCAAGAATCGTACCCTTTAAGGAAGGGAAGCAGGACTGGGCAAAGGGCTGCATTTATAAGTATGGGCCTAACTGATGCCACAGGGAAATCTGGAACACTGGAAAACTATGAAAGGTGGTCTGGAACTGTGGTATCGGATCTGGGCAGTCTTTAGATGTGAGCCTCTCTGCAGGGGTGACATGACCTTGGGCAAGGAAGTCTCCTTTGACAGAAAGCAATTTCCAGGGAAAGCTCCGCTGTGGGAAGCAGGTGGCACCTTGGTTCTAAAAGGAACCACAGCATCCACTATGGGAAGAAAAGTAGAACTGTATGCCGATGACCCAGAGTTCTGGGATCAGTTTTATTGAGGTCATGTCCAAAGTGATGAAAAATTGTTCCTAGAGCAAGGAATGGGGCCCACTGACATCTAAGACTCCAAAGACTGAAGAGGCAGAGAGCCAGAAGATGGCACCCAGAGGTAAACCACTCCATGATCCTCCAAGTTTATATAGAGAATAACTCAGGTCTGATGGATGGTGGGAAACGATCAAGAGCAGACAAAAGAGTCAGCCTATAAAAAGAACATGATTTAGCTAAGATAACTGTGGAAGTTTCCAGAACTAATTGAAAATTTATAAACCTTGAGTTATTTCTGAAGCATCCTGGAGTCCCTACTTTCTTCCCAAAAGCTACTATGAGGCTTCCCAGAGGCTTAGCCTGAGTGTTAACATGGTACCCCCAAGGCCAGCCTGGCCACTGGAAGATCCCTAGGGTAGGGGTCAGGAGACTTGAGTTTGGGGATCCAATTGGCCAGTTGTGTGACTTTGACCCAATTGGCTCTTTATCTTTACCTATTTTCCTCATCTCTTCCCAACACTAAAGTTACTGAAAGATGCACTCATTGTCCTGCACTAGATAACAAAGTGAGCATTTACATTTTAAAAAACATGGAAAAACATGAAGGGGGATTCAAAAACAGGCTTCCTTATCCTCACTTTTCTCTCCTGTTCCTGTTCTCCATGCTAACTTTTTATGGCATGACTATTATGCTGTTTAGATACTTCTTTTCATTTGTTATTATTTTCATTTTTGTTAACATTTCTTTAGTTCAGTTCAGTTGCTCAGTCATGTCCAACTCTTTGCAACCCCATGGACTGCAGCACACCAGGCCTCCCTGTCCATCACCATCTCCCAGAGCTTGCTCAAACTCATGTTCATCAAGTCAGTGAGGCCATCCAACCATCTTATCCTCTGTTGACACCTTCTCTTCCTGCCTTCAATCTTTCCCAGCATCAGGGTCTTTGCCAATGAGTCAGTTCTTTGCATCAGGTGGCCAAAGTACTGGAGCTTCAGCTGCAGTATCATTCATTCCAATGAACATTATGATTTCCTTGAGAATGGACTGGTTGGATCTCCTTGCATTCCGAGGAACTCTCAAGAGTCTTCTCCAACACCACAGTTCAAAAGCATCAGTTCTTTGGTGTTCAACTTTCTTTATAGTCCAACTCTGACATCCATACATGACTACTGGAAAAACCATAGTTTTAACATCTCTTCACCTTGAGCAAATTCTTTTTCAGACCAACTCATGGTTCTGTGAACGTGTCTGGTGTTTTCTAACCTGTATGTTCCTGCCAAAGTTATTCTGGCCACTGAGAATCCCATCCTGTCCATTTCAGAGCTCTCAAAAAAATGCTGTTTGATCATTAAGACCTATCTCCATGGCACTTGTACCTGGTCCTGAAGTAACATCATCCACATTCCATCATAGTTACCCACTAACTTCCATTCATTCATTCACTAAACCTCCTTTTTAAAATCGTTTCTATTTCTTCCCCTTCCTTATCCTAAACTAGGTAAGAGAGACTTGGGCTCCAATTTAGTCTCTCCCAGTGACTAGCTTTGTTATCTTAAATCAGTAATGGAACTGTCCGAGCCTTAGTCTTCTTATCTGTAAAACAAGACCAATAATGATAACTGTCCTAGTGGATGAGATGATATTTAGTATAGGCATTTTATAAACCTATGTATGTCCAGCTGAAGATGGTGTAGGATGGGGCTGGTGTGCATTAGCTGAGGACTAACTCCCCACAGCATTAGCAATAGGTCCTGATTCCACACAATGCCAAGGCCAATGGACTGGGAGCAATAAAGAACGCTGAGGTCATTTGTTTTAACTACCAGTGTAACTCCACTAAAGAGAATAACCTGATTTTTCAAAAATGTAGGGTGGAAAATTGTCCACACTAATTTACAAGACTGAATTATATTCCAGTCAGCACTTAATTATTCACATGGGCATTTTCCACTTCTAGGTTATCAGTGGAATTCTTTTCCCCAAGATTTCAGGCTCCTTCTCCCTGCCACCCAGCATGTGGCTGGGCCACATCCCCCTTCAGCTATTTAGTGTGGGCTTAGGGAATGCAAACTCATTTTAACTTTTTCCTGAGTGCAACATCCTTGGGAAGGAAAATCTGAATCCCCAAAAGCCATACAAAGCATTCCAAAGTAAAATATAAGAAACATTTTGATTGTTTTTCTGTTTTGGATTATCTGTGCCACTATTCATTTCCTTTTTGTGAATAATCAAGAACTGGCTATATTATGGTTAACAGGACTTTCAAATTGCTGAGAAAACTCTGCAGGGCACTGAAAAGTTTTAAGGGTAAATTCATAATCCCCAATATTTTACACTTAATAGCACATACTGCCTTGGACAAGGGGAGTAGAAGAGGTAGGGAGTTCCAACAGTTCTAACTTCAGATATTTTTTAAGGGCATTTCAGCCTCAGCTGTTTCAAATCATATCAAGCCAGGGCTGATTAAAATCAGATAAGGCCCCCGAGACAGAGAGGAAAGGAAAAAGAAAACTCCATCTTGAACTGCAAAGAATTTTTTTTTGATCAACTTATACAAATGTATAAAAAGAAGAAAAGAAAGATTATTATTTTTTTTAACCAAGGAATTTCTTAGCAGCATTAAGCCAAATGCAGGCCCCACACCCTTTAATCATTTTAACCCCAGCCATCTGAATGTCCTGGACCATGTGCTCCAAGCTCTGATAAGCACACAGCAAAAATAAGCTAAATGGAACATTCTTACTGCCTCATGATCTTTAGAGTCCGCGTTATTAAGGCACTTATCCAAATATTGCACACGGGTCATCTTTGACTCCAGCTTCAAGGGACCTACGGCCACCTAGACAGTAATGGAGGGCCTCTGAAATCCAGAGGCAGCTTGTGATGGAACAGGGGATTTGAGCTGGAATTCCAAGCCCTGGGGCCCTTTCCTTGGTTGTATGCTCCCAACTGAACTCCAGAAAGACCTTAAAAACTCTCAGGAAAGCAGAATCATGGCTTTTTCCTTTGCAAGGTTGAATTCAAGGCAATATAAACAAATTCATTTCGTTTGTCTAGTTCTCTGCTGTACTAAGCACAAGTAATTAAGATATGGGGTACAAATATGAATACAATGTAATTCCTGCCTTCACACAGCTCACAGTCAGAAAAGGATGCTCAAGAGCTTGAACTTTCACCATTAACTCTACTGGGGCACAGTTAACGCCTCTACTTTCAAGAATGCCTTTCTTCAGAGGAAATTGACACACCTCAGAAGTCTTGACTCCTTCAACCCCCACTGACCTTTGCTTCCTTTTCGTTATTACTGTTAAACAATAAAAATGAAATGATAATAGTGCAAGCTACTTTGCCTTCCTTAACAATAATAATAACAGCTAACCTTCTTTACTTTTTTTAAAAAGATTGTTTTGATGTGGACCATTTTTAAAGTCTTTATTGAATTTGTTACAATATTGCTTCTGGTTTCATGGCCAGGAGACATGTGGGATCCTGCTCAGGGATACATCCCGTATTTTCTTTATTGGAAGGTGAAGTCTTAACCACTGGACCTCCAGGGAAGTCCTGTACCTATCTAGCATTTATGATATGCTAGGGAGAAGGAAGCAGTCCATGGGGTTGCTGAGGGTCGGACACGACTGAGCGGCTTCACTTTCACTTTTCACTTTCATGCATTGGAGACGGAAATGGCAACCCAGTTCAGTGTTCTTGCCTGGAGAATCCCAGGGACCGGGGAGCCTGGTGGGCTGCCGTCTATGGGGTCGTACAGAGTCGGACACGACTGAAGTGACTTAGCAGCAGCAGCAGCAGGGAGAAGGAAATGGCAACCCAGTCCAGTGTTCTTGCCTGGAGAATCCCAGGGACCGGGGAGCCTTGTGGGCTGCCGTCTATGGGGTCGCATAGAGTCAGATACGACTGAAGTGACTTAGCAGTAGCAGGCGTTCGTGCCTAACATTTTACATATATAATCTCACTCAGGGAATCTTCACAACAGCTCTTTGATTTATAAAATTTTATTAGCATGTTGTCTTTTATAGATGAGGAAATTTCAGCTTGGAAAATTTACTGTGTCCATGATCACACAGCATGTAGGATTGAAACTCTTGTTTTTTCTATGCCAAGGTTCAGGTTCTTAACCTCTGTGTTACCCAGTCTTCCCAAGAATGTCATTCTCCCATTACAATATCATAATTTTACAGAGTGCTTTACAGATGCATAGAGAGTTTATTCCTTGATATCAGGTCTTTTAATTACAACAGTTTTGTGTGGCTATTTTAATGTTTCATTTGTTTTTTCTGTTCTCTACTGGGGCATAGAGATTTGAAGCAGATAGGAGTTAAAGGGAAGAAAGGACAATTAAGGAAGAAAGGGAGAGAGGGAAAAAGACAATTTGCTGATGGAGAAATTTAAGGTCAGGGAGAGGTCACATTATTGACCAGAAATGTATTAATATATCTTTTGTTACCCAAATGCTACTGTCTGGAGATGTATCAATATGTTTTTAGAGTGATACAATTAATACCACCATGTAAAGTTCTGAAGAAGGAAATGACAACCCACTCCAGTATTCTTGCCTAGAGAATCCCATGGATAGAGGAGCCTTGCTAGCTACAGTCCATGGGGTCACAAGAGTCGGACACACTTAGCGACTAAACCAACCAAATAATTGATCAAGGGTTTGTTATACAACTTATGATTGTCATTATCATTTACATTTTGTTCTGTTAGGTTTTTGTTCCAACTTTGTATATATTATAAATGTGAAATTTTTAAAAATGATGCACTGTGAAGTTTTGAGTAAAGAAGAACTTCATGCAGATACTTTCTCTGATTGTCCAAGCAACATATTTACTAGTGTCTAGAAGAGTATAGTTCTTCAGAATATAGTTCTGATTCAGACTATGTGAATATTAGACCAACAAAAAGAAAAAAAAAAAAAAAAACCTTACTGATTGATTCTGATATGAAAAGTGAAAATGAAAGTCACAATGTTGGAGAACATTCCTTTGCTTCTACAGAAGAGTAGATTAAAGATAATATTTCATGAAAATTAGAAGACTTGGTGGCTCAGACAGTAAAGACTCTATCTGCCTGAAATGCTGGAGACCCAGGTTTAATCGCTGGGTCAGGAAGATCCCCTGGAGAAGGGAATGGCTACCCATTCCAGTATTCTTGCCTAGGAAATTCCATGGACAGAGGAGACTGGCAGGCTGTAGTCCTTGGGGTCACAAAGAGTCAGACATGATTGAGCGACTAATACAACAACAACAGTAACAGGTATGTCAGGTGTAACTATTTAAGGTAATAACCCACAAAGTGTCAATGAAATAGAATTAATTTTTGGCTAGCCAAAGTAAAAATAACCGGCCATAAACAATAGTTTCTGCAAAAATCCCTCAGTAAGAAATGAGTTAAGCAACTGCTCTGAAGTTGTAAGAAGTCAGATACAGAACAAGAAGCAGAACCCAACTCTCGGATTCCAGACTTTACCATCTTTTCGCTGAATTATTGATTTGGGGGATAAAGGCACAGTATTCTTTTTTTGGATATAAGTGTGGGGTGAAGAGAGATGGGAAACTGTATCATATCAAGGTAAGAAAATGAGCTTTAGGGAACCCTCTAATTCTCTGCAGGAAATAAAAAGGTGTCTGACATGATAAAGTCACATGATTTGGGCAGGGTCTATTGTTGTTCGTGGCAACAGTCACATACCAAGCATTGCACACATAGATAGAGGAGGTGAGAGATGAGGATCTCTGAGAAATGCATGAGAAGAATGTGAGAATGCATGAAGAAGAAGCATTAAATACCTAGGATCACAGCAAAGGCAGTGCTACTGTGAACTGTAATAAAATAGAGGAGGCTGATAAAGGAGTCAGAGATGAAGAATTTGTTCTGAATGCCAAAGCGAAGAAAGCTAATGGTGGTTGCTATTAGGCTAGGACCTTCTGGAAGAGTATTTCTTTGTCTTTTGTCCAATACCTCACCCTGCTTATTTAGCTTATACACAGAGTACATCATGAGAAACTGTGGGCTGGAAGAAGCACAAGCTGGAATCAAGATTGCCGGGAGAAATATCAATAACCTCAGATATGCAGATGACACCACCCTTATGGCAGAAAGTGAAGAGGCTCTTCATGAAAGAGCCTCTTGATGAAAGTGAAAGAGGAGAGTGAAAAAGTTGGCTTAAAGCTCAACATTCAGAAAAGAAAGATCATGACATCTGGTCCCATCACTTCATGGGAAATAGATGGAAAAATAGTGGAAACAGTGGCAGACTTTATTTTGGGAGGCTCCAAAATCACCGTAGATGATGACTGCAGCCATGAAATTAAAAGACATTTACTCCTTGGAAGGAAAGTTATGACCAAACTAGACAGCATATTAAAAAGCAGAGACATTATTTTGCCAACAAAGGTCTGTCTAGTTAAAGCTATGGTTTTTCCAGTAGTCATGTATGGATGAGTTCAGTTCAGTTCAGTCCCTCAGTCGTGTCCGACTCCTTGTGCCCGCATGAATCACAGTACACCAGGCCTCCCTGTCCATCACCAACTCCCAGAGTTTATTCAAACTCATGTCCATCGAGTTGGTGATGCCATCCAGCCATTTCATCCTCTGTCGTTCCCTTCTCCTCCTGCGCCCAATCCCTCCCAGCATCAGGGTCTTTTCCAATGAGTCACTTCTCATGAGGTGGCCACAGTATTGGAGTTTCAGCTTCAGCATCAGTCCTTCCAATGAACACCTAGGATTGATCTCCTTTAGGATAGACAGGTTGGAACTCCTTGCAGTCCAAGGGACTCTCAAGAGTCTTCTCCAACACCACAGTTCAAAAGCATCAATTCTTCGGCGCTCAGCTTTCTTCACAGTTCAACTCTCACATCCATACATGACTACTGGAAAAACCATAGCCTTAACTAGATGGATCTTTGTTGGCAAAGTAATATCTCTACTTTTGAATATGCTATTTAGGTTGGTCATATTCCTTCCAAGGAGTAAGTTTCTTTAAATTTCCTGGCAGCAATCAGTAATTTTGGAGCCCCCAAAAATAAAGTCTGACACTGTTTCCACTGTTTCCCCATCTATGTCCCATGAAGTGATGGAACCAGATGCCATGATCTTCGTTTTCTGAATGTTGACCTTTAAGCCAACTTTTTCACTCTCCTCTTTCACTTTCATCAAGAGGCTCTTTAGTTCTTCTTCACTTTCTGCCATACGGGTTGGTGTCATCTGCACATCTGAGGTTATTGATATTTCTCCTGGCAATCTTGATTCCAGCTTGTGCTTCTTCCAACCCAGTGGTTCTCATGATGTACTCTGCATAGAAGTTAAATAAGCAGGGTGACAATATACAGCCTTGACGTACTCCTTTTCCTATTTGGAACCAATCTGTTGTTCCATGTCTAGTTCTAACTGTTGCTTCCTGACCTGCATACAGGTTTCTCAAGAGGCAGGTCAGGCAGTCTGGTATTCCCATCTCTTTCAGAATTTACCACAGTTTCTTGTGATCCACACAGTCAAAGCCTTTGGCATAGTCAATAAAGCAGAAATAGATGTTTTTCTGGAACTCTCCTGCTTTTTCGATGATCCAGTGGATGTTGGCAATTTGATCTCTGGTTCCTCTGCCTTTTCTAAAACCAGCTTGGACATCTGGAAGTTCACAGTTCACGTACTGCTGAAGCCTGGCTTGGAGAATTTTGAGCATTACTTTACTAGTGTGTTAGATGAGTGCAACGGTGCAGTAGTTTGAGCATTCTTTGGCATTGCCTTTCTTTGGCATTGGAAGGAAAACTGACATTTTCCAATCCTGTGGCCGCTGCTGAGTTTTCCAAATTTGCTGGCATATTGAGTGCAGCACTTTCACAGCATTATCTTTCAGGATTTGAAATAGCTTGACTGGAATTCCATCACCTCCACTAGCTTTGTTCATAGTGATGCTTTCTAAGGCCCACTTGACTTCACATTCCAGAATGTTGGCTCTAGGTGAGTGATCACACCATCGTGATTATCTTGGTCGTGAAGCTCTTTTTTTGTACAGTTCTTCTATGTATTCTTGCCACCTCTTCTTAATATATTCTGCTTCTGTTAGGTCCATGCCATTTCTGTCCTTTATTGAGCCCATCTTTGCATGAAATGTTCCCTTGATATCTCTAATTTTCTTGAAGAGATCTCTAGTCTTTCCCATTCTGTTGTTTTCCTCTATTTCTTTGCATTGATCGCTGAGGAAGGTTTTCTTCTCTCCTTGCTATTGTTTGGAACTCTGTATTCAGATGATTATATCTTTCCTTTTCTCCTTTGCTTTTCGCTTCTCTTCTTTTCTCAGCTATTTGTAAGACCTCCTCAGACACCCATTTTGCTTTTTTGCATTTCTTTTCCATGGGGATGGTCTTGATCCCTGTCTCCTGTACAATGTCACGAACCTCTGTCCATAGTTCATCAGGCACTCTGTCTATCAAATCTAGTCCTTTAAATCTATTTCTCACTTCTACTGTATAATAAGGGATTTTATTTAGGTCATACCTGAATGGTCTAGTGGTTTCCCCTACTTTCTTCAATTTAAGTCTGAATTTGGCAATAAGGATTTCATGATCTGAGCCACAGTCGGCTCTGATCTTGTTTTTGCTGACTGTATAGAGCTTTTCCATCGTTGGCTGCAAAGAATATAATCAGTCTGATTTTGAGGTTTACCATCTGGTGATGTCCAAGAAAGGTGAGCACTGAAGAATTGATGCTTTTGAACTGTGGTGTTGGAGAAGACTCTTGAGAGTCCCTTGGACTGCAAGGAGATCCAACCTGTCCATCCTAAAGGAAATCAGTCCTGAATTTTCATTGGAAGGACTGATGTTGAAGCTGAAACTCCAATACTGTGGCCACCTGATATGAAGAACTGACTCATTCGAAAAGACTCTGCTGCTGAGAAAGATTGAAGGCAAGAGGAAAATGATAGTGGATGAGATGGTTGGATGGCATCACTGACTCAATGGACATGAGTTTGAGTAACTCTGGGAGTTGGTGATGGACAGGGAGGCCTGGTGTGCTGCCGTCCATGGGCTTGCAAAGAGTCGGACACAACTGAGAGACTGAACTGACTGAGGTGGTGCTAGTTGTAAAGAACCCACCTGCCATGCAGGAGACATAAGAGACTCAGGTTCGATCCCTGGGTCAAGAACATCCCCTGGAGGAAGGCATGGCAACCCACTCCAGTATTCTTGCCTGGAGAATCCATTGTACAGGGAGCCTGATTGGCTACAGTTTATAGGGTCGCAAATAGTCAGACATGACTGAGGTGACTTAGCAAACACATACATAATAAAATAAAAGCGTGATATCAAATTTAAGGGTAAAAAAATCACCAGTACATGACTGGAAGGAAAAAAGCAGATGTTGTATTAACAGTGGGTTTGGAAAAAGTAAAGAAGAATGGGCAGAAACAAACACAACTCTACAAGCAAGAATCAAATAATCAGTGGAGAGGATGTTACTGTGGCTGGATTATCTACCCTTTTCAGTTCCCTCACCAAACCTTAGCCAAATAGCTGTTCTAATCCTGTCTCCACTTCCTACCTTAAGTTTACACAGCCTAATGACTGTTTTCTTAGAAATGCAACCTCCATACCTATCCTTTCCTGAGCTTTTAACCCTGAAAATTTACTTATCTTTGAAATATTAATAAGGAAAACATAACCAGTGGGAAAATCTCCTAAGTCTAGTTCTATTCTCTATACACTCTTTTCATTATATCCATGTAGCTGTTGTCTGTTTCAGATTATAAGACTGTAGAGTGGAATAACTATGTCATATATTCTTTTAGAATGACTCCCAGTAAAGATACATAAGCCTTTGTTGTTGATTAGTGACTCAGTCATGTCTGACTCTTTGGACCCCATGGACTGCAGCACACCAGGCTTCCCTGTCCTTCACCATCTCCCACAACTTGCTCAAACTCATGTCCATTGAGTCAGAGATGCCATCCAACCATCTTGTCCTCTGTCATCCCCTTTTCCTCCTGCCTTCAATCTTTCCCAGCATCAGGGTTTTTCTAATGAGTCAGCTCTTCACATCAGGTGGCCAAAGTACTGGAGTTTCAGCACCAGTCCTAAAGAATATTCAGGATTGGTTTCCTTTAGGATTGACTGGTTTCATCTCGTTGCAGTCCAAGGGACTCTCAAGAGTCTTCTTCAACACCATAGCTCAAAAGCATCAATTCTTCAGTGTTCAGCCTTCTTTATGGTCCAGCTCTCACATCCATATATGGCTACTAGAGAAACCATAGCTTTGACTATATGGACCTTTGTGGGCAAAGTAATTTCTCTGCTTTTTAACACACTGTTTAGGTTTGTCATAGCCTTTCTTCCAAGAACCAAGTATCTTTTAATTTCATGGTTTTTAAGGTTGGTTCATAATGAGGCTGAAAAGGAAAATGACAATGACAGTCACCATGAGGGTAGACATTGGGATTACCTGAGCCACAGGGAGGATGGTTAGCATCTAGCTGCCTCATAGAACACAGGCAGCTTGATGTAGGCAAAAGACTGAGTTTTGGAGTATGAGACAGAGGCGAATTCTAATCTTGCTCCTTCTCATCCTGTGACCACAGCACACGGTTTATTCCATGGCCTTATGACATGACTGCAGTCCACTCCTTGCAGATACAAACTATATGCGTGTGTGCATGCTAAGTCACCTCAGTCATATCCAACTCTGTGAGACCCTATGGACTGTAGCCTGCCAGGCTCCTCTGTCCATTGGATTCTCTAGGCAGAAATACTGGAATGGGTTGCAATGCCTTCCTCCATGGGATCTTCTCAACCCAGGGATCAAATCTCCATCTCTCATGTCTCCTGCATTGACCAGCAGGTTTTTTACCACTAGAGCCATCTGGGAAACCCCCAGATAAGAACTATATCTGTTAGCGGAAGCACACTGATTGAAACTGCCTACCCTGGCCAGGCATCATAGTAACCATTTGCATGAGTTGTTTCACGACAGGAGGTCCTGGTAAGGAACACAGAACTAATAAGCCTCCACCAACATCCCTTGGACTGCAAGGAGATCCAACCAATCCATTCTGAAGGAGATCAGCCCTGGGATTTCTTTGGAAGGAATGATGCTAAAGCTGAAACTCCAGTACTTTGGCCACCTTATGCGAAGAGTTGACTCATTGGAAAAGACTCTGATGCTGGGAAGGATTGGGGGCAGGAGGAGAAGGGGACGACAGAGGATGAGATGGCTGGATGGCATAACTGACTCGATGGACTTGAGTCTGAGTGAACTCCAGAAGTTGGTGATGGACAGGGAGGCCTGGCGTGCTGCGATTCATGGGGTCACAAAGAGTCGGACACAACTGAGCAACTGAACTGAACTGAACCAGAAGAGTTCGGGAAAGGTCAAAAGGAGACACCACGTGTCTGACCACCTCCCAGAATCCTTCTCTCTGGCATCCATCTTGGCTGAGCAAGGCATGCTCCACCAGGAAGGACTCTGGAGTCAGATGATTGGCTAAAGACAACCTGGAAACTAATCCTATCACCATAAAACTCAAAACTGCAGAGCTGGTAAAGCTGTTCTCCTGGGTTCCCTTACCCTCCTGCTATCTGCCCTGGTGCCCTTTCCCAATAAAATCTCTTGCTTTGTCAGCACATGTGTCTTGTTGGACAATTCATTTCTAAGTGTTAGACAAGAGCCCAGTTTCAGGCCCCTGGAAGGGGTCCTCCTTCCTGCAACAAATGATGATTCTGGTGGAGACTCTTCTTTGCTAAGACTGACATCCTGACCACTTGGGGTACTCAGGGGCCATCTTGCCTGCCAGTGGACCAGACCCAACAGCCGCAACTGGGAACTTTTGTCCCTGGTCTCCTCCTGACGTGGACAAGTGGCCAGAGTGCCCCGACCGGTAAGGAACAAGAGACTTTATTGACCTCTCACCCCGTCCCTCTCTCTTTCCTCTCCTTAACCCTTCCTATCCTTCCCCTTTTTCTAGTTCCCCAGTCCTGGATGCAGGAATCTGGTTGAAGGGCCTCAGCCTGAGCTGAGGATTGGAGACTGATCACCTCCTCTTGGCAGAGAACCCAAATTCTGGTTCTGGTCTGCTCTGATTTCTGGTAGGGCTGAGTTCCAGTCCTCCCTTCTCTGAAGGCCCAGGGTAAAGTCCCGTAATGCCTGGGTATCTGCAGGTGGCAGGAGATGTCTGTAAGGCCACCCCTTTGCCCCCTCTCCCGCCTCCTTCCCCTTTTCTTTCAACCTGGTTTCCTTTCCTCCCTTTGAAATCTTTGAAGACCTGAGATATTTTCCTTAACTCTGTTAGTACTTGGATCTGAAGTTCTGTGTCTCTATAGGAGGTTTTCTGAGAGACTGTATTCTTGTATTTAAGGGAGTGTCTGATGAGGACTGCCAAGTTTATATGTGTGTGTTTTAACTCTGTGCTCTGTGTTGTGATTTTTGATGGCAATTTTGCTTTGTCTGGCCACCATTTGGTTTAGACCTGCCGCCATTTTGTTAGAACTTGATTTTCTTTCCTGTGCCTTGAGACCAGGGCTCTCAGGAACACTTATCAAAATTTTTATTTATTCCAACTGATTTTTATAAACTAGTAAATTTTATATTGTAATATCTAATTCATGACTAAACTTAGAAAATGAAGCTAGATCTTGCATTGTGTCTGTCTAAATATGTCTTGGTATGTCTTTGTCTCAGTAATACTTTTGAGGTTAATTTGTAAATGAGTTCTATTTAATTGGCTTAAAGAAAGGTAAGTGCTTACAAATCAAATAATTCTAAATTAATAAATTCCAGGCTCATGTGAACTGGTAAATATTCAGTATTAAATACCTGATATTAATGTTTGTTTGTTGACCTATCTAATATAGACATGTCTTAGAGTAATTAACATTAAGTAGAATATTTTCATTGTAACTAGGTTTAATATAAATTAAATATTATCATATCTGTTACAAGTTTGTCAACAAGGAAATTACCTCAAGTAAAGAAACTTCTAAAAAAAAAGTAAATGATAGATGAGCTTTTATATAAATTCTATTAAGGATAATTATTCTTTAGGAATAACTGTCTAAAACAGTCTCTCCAGATTGGAGTAACTTGAATTTCTAAGGGTTCTGCTAAGTGTGCTAAGTTTTGGAAGTCTATTGAATAGTTAAGTAATTTCCAAATAAAATAAGATTTTGAAACATTTACTACTAAACATTAATTTCCTTTTACAGAGAAACTAAAGAGATTTGGGACTATAAATGAATAATGTTTGGTGCCATCCTAAAATGTTCTAAGAAAGCAAGGGTTTTAGAAATTACCACTGGTATTTATGCTCACCAATCTATAAAATGCTAATATAAAAATTAGTTCTTGGTTGCTAAAGGAAAGTAGGAAGTGTATTTTCATTTTTAAAAAAAGGTATGAAAAATACTAAAACGAGTTATGCATGAATAGGACTTTATAAAATTGGATTACAATTAGTTAGATAAATGGATTTTGTTAGGAATGACAAGACCATAGAAAAACTGGTTAAAGCGAAATGGTGGAGTCAACTTTCACTAGACCTTGAGCTTCAGTATTTACACCCATTGTGACATATCAACTAGCTAAATGATACACCCATCAACATAGACTAAATCTGAGGAAGTGTTCTAAACCCTTTTAATTGATTTTTTTGACAAAACTTCCTAAATCAAATTCTTTTGAAGTTCCTTTGATCTCTAGCTAACTTTGGGGTGCTTCAGAGGGCCCCTGAAACATCCCAAAGAGAGATATTAAACTAATTGTGTTTGTTTGGTTAAATTACATGAAAAATATCAGGTGAGTAATAAATCCTCTCATGTTATAGTGTATGGTAAAATTACTAATATAGATATCCTAGAAATTATATGGAGTTCTTAACATTCTGATATGTCCTGGTATTCTAATGGAAAGCGTAATGACTTCACAAAAGTTAACAAAAGGACTGAATGAACCAGTGAATATGCATATAACTTCTATGGTTTCTATCTGGAAAATTATGGGTTTAAATCTTGTGTTTTCTGGGCGTAGGGAAAATCTTCTTTTCAAACTACTTATGACAATAATTTGGTAAAATTATATGTTATAAACAAAACAATTATATTTTCTCTCTATCTGACTCCTCCAGAAATTGGAAATTCTTAAGTTTCCAGTAAGTTTATCAATGAGTTAGGAAGGTTATTTCACTAACAGGTACAAAAATCTCAAGGAATTTTTGAGACCTTAAAAGGGAAGAATTCACCTAGATTTGTTAGGTGAAATCTGTGATAAGCCTTTGGTGTGAGTTTCCCAGCCCTGTTTTATTTTAAAGGTTCAGTCTGAGACTCTATAAATGTTTCAGCAAAATAAAAAGTCTATGATCAATTATGGTTATATAAATTATCAGACCAAAATTATTGAGAACAGACCTATTTTGCAAACAAGCTAGCCTTAATTTGGTTATATTTGATTAAAATGAGGGTAATTTTAGGGAGAAAAAGATGTTTCAATAAATGTTAAATCCCAGTTTGTTAATGGAGGTCTGCATCGACTAAGACTCATTTCTTGGATAGTTCTTTGCTGTTATGTGATATTAATGTAAAATTTAATTGAATTCTTAACACCCTAAGTTTGTTTCTGAAGCTTATCTCAGTAGTCTAATCTTTGGATGAAGATCAAATGCCTCATGACCTGCAACCAGGACTGGAAAAGACATAATTGAAGGGACTGTCTCCAACCTGGATGGAAGGACTTTTTATGAGGTACTCTTAACTAGCCCATGCACAATGAAACTAAAGGGAAATTAACTCTTAGATTAATTCCCACTTCCAAAGGCCCCTACACTAGACTGCTCTATAGAGAAGACAGCTGACCTGATCTCACCTTAAAGTCATGCTCAAACAGAGTAGAAATTGCAGTGCACCAGGATGAGAAGACGACGACATCAGAGGTAGACAGCTTGCCCAAAATGCTGGACCTGATTCTTATGATCATTTATAATGTTATCTTGACTTCTTGGACCTTTGCATGTGAATCAAATGCTTTCCTATCATAGGTCTGATCCTATGCTAGTTTTAGAAATCAATCCAATTGTTGGGTTTGTGGCCAATTACCTGTGTCTAGTTCTGAGTTACCTTGGTACATTTCTCTACTACAAGGCTCTAACTGGTTGGTCCTGAGGAAATTTAGTTAAAAAAATTATGTCATAGTCAGGTCACTAGTGATATCACTAGATGGGATTACTAGAAGCCCTCACCAGGCCAATTAATAATGCCTGCTCTGACTCTGGCCATAAATTTGAGTTTTCTTCTATTACTCAAGCTCAATCAGAGCAACAAGCAAAGTTTCAGCAAAGGAGGGAAAATCTCCCACAATTATGGGATGGACACCAGGCTATGGTAATTTAGGTTTAAAGTCTCCTCTATGTTGGAAACAGTTAATTCATACTAAGAATAACCAGTCTAGTAATACTAGAAAACTGGGCTATGTGCCTTATAGACAGTGCCAAGTAATTTCCTTTGAAGATAAAGATTCTACAGAGTAGAATAAGTTAGATGACCTGGGATATACTGGGCTACATCTAATGGACGCTCTTAAGTCTTACTTGTGACTTTACTAATACTGCTATCTATGTTATCTGTATTTCACCTGTTTTACAAAATTGCTGTTTCTTACAGTGTCAAATATGTGACTGATGCCTCTGATAAAATAATATATAGTTCCATGAGAGATCGATGATGGTAACAGTGTAACTCTAGATATGGGAAGAAGCAACAAGAGGGAATGTTTTCCTGGACCAAGAGGCTAGTAAAAACAGGTGGTCCAGAGAATTTTGGATACTGTTTTATGGCCTAGTCCAGTAACAGCACATTAAGGGACCTGTCAACAAAATCTTTGTCAAACCTGAGAATGGACATTCTCAGCACCATGGGCTAAAACGGTCATGAAATGCCCCCTCAAAATCATGCTCAAGTTTATGAACAAAAAGGGGCTCTGCCAACTGAAAACTGACACTTGCCATCCACATCTACAGAGATTAAATCATGGCCACTGCGACTGCTGCCCTTCAACTTCCCTGAAAGGAGTTCAGGGTGAAAATCAGGAATGAGGCACTCTGTGCTCTGGGAAAAACTGGCAGAACAGGCCTTCAGATAATTAGATCTTTTCAGGAGAGGATTTTATGAGTCCCAATTCCTGCATCTTCTCATACCTAGAGAAACACTGACATCGTTAATGGTGACATCTGCTTTGGCTATTAAGGAAACTTTTACATTAAAAGTCAAAATAGAGTAGCTATGGTTCAGACATCCTAGGAAATAACTAGGTGATACTGTGAGTGTAATTTCAGATTAGACGTTGTATTGCCAAACACTTGAGTTTTCTGAGTCGTGTCAGGCTTAGATGTCATCATTCTCAAAACAATGTCTGCTGGAAGCTAGTAACTGCAACCTTATTTTTATAAAACTAGGCAACTGGCTCCCTGGCTACAAGTCTCCCCAAAGTACCAGGTCCAGACTGGGTTTTCAGGCCTATTTTTCTAAAGAAAAATGAGATTTATTTTTGTCTGTTAAAATTCCAGTTATCCCTCCTCCAGCTACTTCTAACTGGGTCTGTTACAACAAAATGGCAGACCAAGGGATTGAGATTTTAATCATATAAGGCTCAGATCTAGGACTTGAAACTCAGGAATACTTCCAATTCAATGTCTATTCTCCAAGCTATGCCCCATTTTGACAGGAAGTTATCACAGTCCTAGTTGCCCAGTTCCCTAAATTAAAACTAAGCAGGACTCTGTGGGGCTCTGGAGTACAGATCTGTTCTGTGTTCTCCATTTCTTGTCTGTAGGATATAGGCTTCCTTCGGCCTCCTTGACCTTCCCAGAGTTCCAAAGAGTGGATTCAAACAATTGCTAATCAGGGAAGGGAGGGGATGCAGAAACAGAGGCAAAACAATCAAATGGTGGTACAGCCTTGAGACAGGTCCTGGTTCTTCCTCAAAGAAGTATGCACAATAATGTCTATGAGTTCCACAGAACTGGAGCCCCCACCAGGTGGAAAATGGTGACTTCAGGGCTCTGTTGCCTCACCACCAACCAATCAAAAAAAGAAAAAAGAAGGTCACAAACCCTGCAGCCCTCACCCCCAAATGTTGCCTCCTGTTTCTGGGGACCAGTGATGACCATACTGTTAGGTCTCCTGTTTGGCCCCTGTCTATCTCATCTCTGAGAGGAGCCAACAGTTTCAAACTAAAGTGCTGATATTACAGGATGAATGCTGGTTTCAGTCAAGGCAAAAAATTTGACTTAGATCAGGTAGAGAGACACTTCTGCTCTGCTAGGCAGGCCTACGCGCCTGCACAGCTGGAAGAAGTTACAGAAGAAAGAGATCTCCACTCCAGTTCTCAAGAAGTATCTTGAGTGTGAAGTCTGTCAAGGGGAGTTGTTAGGGGAAGCACACTGATTGAAACCACCCACCCTGGCCAGGCATCAGAGTAACCATCTGCATGAGTTGTTTCACGACAGGAGGTCCTGGTAAGGAACACAGAACTAATAAGCCTCCACCAACCAGAAGAGTTCGGGAAAGGTCAAAAGGAGACACCATGTGTCCAACCACCTCCCAGAATCCTCCTCTCTGGCATCCATCTTGGCTGAACAAGGCATGCACCACCAGGAAGGGCTCTGAGTCAGATGATTGGCTAAAGACAACCTGGAAACTAATCCCATCACCATAAAATCCAAGATTGCAGAGCTGGTAGAGCTGTTCTCCTGGGTTCCCTTACCCTCCTTCTCTCCACCCGGGTGCCCTTTCCCAATAAAATCTCTTGCTTTGTCAGCACATATGTCTTGTTGGACAATTCACTTCTGAGTTAGACAAGAGCCCAGTTTCAGGCCCTGGAAGGGGTCCCCCAACTCTGTGCCACCCTATGGACTGGAGCCTGCCAGGCCATCGATTCTTCAGGCAAGAATACTGGAATGGGTTGCCATGCCCTCCTCCAGGGGATCTTTTCAACCCAGGGATCAAATCTGTGTCTCTTATGTCTCCTGTGTTGGCAGGCAGGTTCTTTACCACTAGAGCCCCTTGGGAAGCCTCCAGATAAGAACTATATCCATGTCTAAATATTTAAACTATGGATAGATTTTTAAACTTCACCTTGGAAAGTTTCAGAAGTATTCTACATGCTTAAGAAGAAGACAAAACAAACAAGAAAACTTCTTTAAAAAAAATCAAATGGCAACCGACTTAAGGGAAAAACAAACAAAAATCAATTCAGACACAAAACTAGAGGGGAAAAATCCAAAAGAGCATTCTTCTCCCCTCAACCCACCTTGACTTCAAGAGTGGGGTGATAGGTGCTCAGCAAAATGCATTTTAAGGAAGATTCAAGAGATAGGTGCCTGTTATAAAATGTACGTTTTCCTTATAAAAGTATTGCAAGGAGCCTCCCTCTACATGGCATGGTGCATTTTCTGAAAATCAATCAAATCCTCTCATTCAGTGGCAGCCCAATCGCATTGTCTGCCCCTTCCTCCAGAAGCTGATCTCTGCCAGGTAGAAAATGAAGTTTCCTTTCCTCTCCTCTCACACACAATGCTGCAGCATGGCAGAACTGTTGTTCTGTGTGGGAAACCGACTTCCTGTCTCAATAAACGAGCACACACAGGCTTTTCTGGACACATAATGGAGCCTTTTTTATTTTATACAAAAATCATTCCACACTTAACACATCAATGAAGCCACTTAAGCTCTACTGCATCTGAATTAAAGAGGAATTGTGTGATCAAAGGGTGTGAAAAGAACCACACAGGGCGTTCCTCAGATCCTCTACTTTTGTTACATTTGATACATAACAAACCCAATAAATATGCTTATCCCGGGAGCAAGTTTCATTATCTCATACCCTTAAGCCTGGTGAAAGTATTTCTGTATTACCCTTCATGCTACTGCGTCCAAGTCTATACTGACAATTTGGGAGAGAAATGAAAAATATTGGCATGTTTCAAGGAGCTGAAGGTGAAGGTGGTGGTATAAGTAATTTTCTTTTGTGGCTTTGTTTGCTCCTGTTTCACTGAATACAAATGTATATGTATACACAAGCATATAAAGGTACATGCTGCATCTATATGTATATAGCCACTATTGGTAAAATATAAACATAAATATACAATAGTATGTTACTATACACACACAAACACCTTCACACACGCAAACATGGGAACTTGTTTTCTTATCAAATAATAAAACATAAAGCAAAAAAGATATGATGGAAAGTCTTTAATTCCCAGAATTGAATAGGTGAAGAGGACATTCTATAATCCTTTTATAGTTTTTCATGCTGTGAACATAGCTTCTGAGAAGGTTATTAGGTATTTAATATTCACCATATTTTTTTAATATTATGCATTCTAGAGAGATTGAAAAATTCCTAAAGAGAGTTCAGGCATCCATTCCAAGGCATGTATCACAGCTACACAGTCCTAAAATGTATTTTGGGAATAAGAATTTAAGTACTATTAAAGTGTGTCTCCCATGCCTTTGCATAAAAACATGAAATACAAAACATGCAGTCAATGAATTAAAGTTGACTGAACACATTATTATTTAAATTGATGTAAGCAAACCAATATTGGATTGAGATATATTCCTTGATCTATCTCCTGTATGGTTAGAGTGAACTATTGAACAAGCACCCCAAATTATTCAGACAAAAATTCTCTCATTGAAGAAAAAAGTTTAAGTCAGAATTAATTCACTCAAATAGCATCTGTGAGTGCTAGTTATGAGTCAGCCCCTGTTCTAGGCGCAAGAGAGTCAATGATTATAAAGACACGCAGCCTACTCCGCTTATAGTCCAATAAGAAAGAGACATGTCTGGATAAATAATGACAATGCAAAGTGAAACAGCAATTCTCATGAAGTGCCCTATAAAAGCATAGTGAGGATAACAACTATTTAGTATAGGGAAGTCAGCAAATGTATCCTCAAAAGAGTTAATACTTGAGCGTGGTCTTCAAAGATGGATGGGAGAATAGAAAGTTTATCAGTCAGAGAAATTAGAAGAAAAATACGTCAGGGACAAGGCATATGAACAAAGACATGCTGAAATCATGAAAAAGCATGCATGTATGTATGCTAAGTCGCTTCAGTGTGTCTGCCAATCTCCTCTGTCCATGGGATTCCCCAGGCAAGCATACCGGAGTGGGTTGCCATGCCCTCCTCCAAGGGATCTTTCCGATCCAGGAATGGAGAACTCTGATCTCCTGCATTACAGGCAGATTCTTTACCACTGAGCCACCAGGGAAGCCCATGAAAAAGCAGAAGCACTTTTAATTGGTGCATCATTTGTGTAGCTGGATTTTAGAATTCACTTAGTGAAAAGAAGTAACATATGAGGCTGGGGTGATAGGGTGGGGCCAAATAACAGAGTGACCTGAATGCTTTATTAGGGCACTTGGACTGTGCTCTTGAAAGCACAGAGAAACCAGTAGGTCTTAACGGACCAAGTGATCTGAATTCGATTTATAATTTGTCCCAGTGAGAGGTCCATATCGAATAATTACTCAGGTCTGGCAATCTCTCTCTCTAAATAATTGTCAGTTGCATTTTTCTTTTCTTGCATTTAGTGGTTTGGCATTGCATGTGCCAACCATGCAAATGGCCAACTGAAAGATTTAGTTTATATCCAGATGTTTTCAGTGTTGTGTAGACAATCACAAACATTGAAAGAAAAAATATTCCACGAGGGTGAAAGTCTCTGTACCATGCTTCCCAAATGAATCTTTGTGGAGGGTATCACTAACAGCAGTTCCACTCTGTTTAAACACAGTTATTAAGATCAGATGACCATCTGTTTTCTGCAACAGTTGATGTCATGCAAACCTTTTCCATGGAACCTAGGCACTGTTCTCTGTTGCAAAGACAAATAAAACTCCATAAATAACCATAAAAATAACAACATATGATTCAGTCATACATTCTCTTTTTGATTAATTTTGGATGAGTATGTGTCCTAGGTACAGAAACAACCTATTGCTCCCCAATCTGCCTTTCTTTGTGGAAGAATAAACCAATAAGGCTTTTTGGCCCTTCCCTAACCCTACCCTGAATTTCCTGTCAACTTTCACTTACACTCACATAAAGCAGTGATGTTTCATTTTGCTTCTGCATGATGTACAAAGAGTCCCTTTTCTTCCTTATTTTCATTTGGGGTTTATGTGTCCATGAATTGTATGGCCTGTACTTGAGGTAAGATTTAAATGTGGTCTGAGGTAGGCTCTTTCACTTAACAGTCTGTACGAATTTGAAAATAATGAGAAGGGAATTTTCCAGTAAAAAAATAACTACAAACATGACACTTTGATGTGATAAGTACAGGAAAATCACAAGTGTTGTCTACAGCGGGAATGAGCTCATGGAAGGAAATGTATCTACTGTTCACTGTATTGTGGACTTTTCAAGGTCTGATCATGATGAGATCCTTCCACTCATTCTAATCAATATACTTAAGGGATAGAGACACAAAGAGAAAGATTTTCAGAGGAAGAAAACAACCAGGAAAATGATATGGGATATGAAAAACAGTAAAAGGATCCAAGAAGCTTTCATCTAGAGAAAAGCATCCAAGCGATCTTAAGAATCAGGTCTTAAAACACCCAGAATGATGTTGGATAAAAGGATTCAGTGTATTATGCATATTGTACCTTGAAAAAGGTACAATGGAAGAAACACAGATAAATATTGGGTAGATATAAGGAGCAATCATTTAAAATTAAGAGTCATCTGTACAAAGGACCAATTAAGGAAAAGGGTTTTATAAGTGCAGAATTACTCAGACACAGGATGGAACTCCACAGGACATGAGTGGGATGATTCCAGAATTAGACAAGTTCATAGATTTCTAAGATATGATCCACCTGGTGGTTTAGAGGGTAAAGAATCTGCCTGCAATGCAGGAGACCCAGGTTTGATCCCTGGATCAGGAAGATTTTCTGGAGAAGGGAATAAATATCCATTCCAGTGTTGTTGCCTGGAGAATTCCATGGATAGAGGAGCCTGATGGACTATAGTCCAAGGGGTCACAAAGAGCTGGACACAACTGAGCGACTAACAGATTTTTAGCATCCCACCCAATAATTCTAATTGATCTGAATCTGATTTTTCTTTAATTCAGCCCAAGATTGTGAGTGGCAGGGCCTTCTCTTCTCAGCATGAATCTGTCCCCTGCTACTGCTGGCTTGGTCAGCACTATGAAACAGACCTCAGTTCTGGGTGTGACATTTATTTGGAGGTACCATCTTTTTAGCCTCAGTGCAGTTCAGTTCAGTTGGTCAGTCTTGTCTGACTCTTTGTGACTCCATGAACTGCAGGACACCAGGTTTCCCTGTCCATCACTAATTGCCAGAGTCTGCCCAAACCCATGTCCATTGAGTTGGTGACACCATCCAACCATCTCATGCTCTGGAGTCCCCTTCTCCTTCCTCTTGCCCTCAAGCTTTCCCAGCATTAGGGTCTTTTCAAATGAGTCAGCTCTTTGCATCAGATGGTCAAAGTATTGGAGTTTCAGATTCAACATCAGCCCTTCCAATGAACACCCAGGACTGATCTCCTTTAGGATAGACTGGTTGGATCTCTTTGCAGTCCAAGGGACTCTCAAGAGTCTTCTCCAACACCACAGTTCAAAAGCATCAATTCTTCAGTGCTCAGCTTTCTTCACAGTTCAACTCTCACATCCATACATGACTACTGGAAAAACCATAGCCTTGACTAGACAGACCTTTGTTGGCAAAGTAATGTCTCTGCTTTCTAATATGCTGTCTAGGTTGGTCATAACTTTCCTTCCAAGGAGTAAGCATCTTTTAATTTCATGGCAGCAACCACCATCTGCAGTGATTTTGGAGCCCAGAAAAATAAAGTCTGACACTGTTTCCACTGTTTCCCCATCTATTTCCCATGAAGTGATAGGACCGGATGCCATGATGTTCGTTTTCTGAATATTGAGCTTTAAGCCAAGTTTTTCACTCTCCTCTTTCATTGAGAGGCTCTTTAGTTCCTCTTCACTTTCTGCCATAAGGGTGGTGTCATCTGCATGTCTGAGGGTATTGATATTTCTCCCGGCAATCTTGATTCCAGCTTGTGCTTCTTCCAGCCCAGTGTTTCTCATGATGTACTCTGCATAGAAGTTAAATAAACAGGGTGACAATATACAGCCTTGACATACTCCTTTTCCTATTTGGAACCAGTCTGTTGTTCCATGTCCACTTGTAGCTGTTGCTTCCTGACCTGCATACAGGTTTCTCAAGAGGCAGGTTAGGTGGTCTGGTATTCCCATCTCCTTCAGAATTTTCCCCAGTTTATTGTGATCCACACAGTCAATGGCTTTGGCATAGTCAATAAAGCAGAAATAGATGTCTGGATTGTTTGTTTTATTGACTTGCTTTGCTTTGCTTCAGTAATCTGACACCAACTTCTGAGTGATGCTCTCATTTGACGGTTTGATTTTAGCATTTTTTTATCTTGAATTCTATCACACAAAGAAACAAAAAGGACCACAGCCAGATCTTCCTTGTATAGATGCAATTTACGGCATTGAAAATTGAGTATGGGATTTTACATAGGTAATAACACAATCCACTTTTCAAAATGAACACCATTCTTTTCAAAGGTTTTTTTTTTTCCCAGTTTTACACACTTTAGCCTCAAACCATAAACCTGAAGCCAATTAAGGGTGTATAGCAAATTGGGATAGAGAAGGCAATGGCACCACACTCCAGTACACTTGCCTGGAAAATCCCATGGATGGAAGAGCCTGGTGGGCTGCTAAGAGTCAGACATGACTGAGTGACTTCACTTTCGCTTTTCACTTTTGTGCATTGGAAAAGCAAATGGCAACCCACTCCAGTGTTCTTGCCTGGAAAATCCTGGGAACAGGGGAGCCTAATGGGCTGCCGTCTTATGGGGTCACACAGAGTCAGACATGACTGAAGTGACTTAGCAGCAGCAGCAGCAAACTGGGAAAAGCTTAGAAGTTCTGATGTGGATCACTAATCTCTTGGGAAATTCAGTCAATTAGTCAGTGACCTATTTCATCTAGAGCACGATAACTCTACTAGCACTTCCCCCCGCCCACACGCGCACACACACACACACACACAGGATTATTAACTTATACTATGAGAAAGTTGTGGGACCAGTTTACAAGCCATTTTGATTTTCCAGGTTTGGAATTTCCCTATAAGTACTCAAATTTTAGGAGATGAATTATCTCACAAAAAAAATTTTCTTGTCAAGAAAAGGAAGCTTAAACAAGTGTCAAGCACACTCCTGCACCTAAGTGTTTTGATAAATGAACAGTAAATGAATCACAGGTATATGAAATTACATTATGAATTACATTTTGCTCTATGTACTTACATGTTTCAACACGAAGGGGTAAGAAGTTGGAAGCTTTGTTCCTGATTCTTGAAAACCAAACTTATTTGAACATACCATCTGAGCCCACTTGAAGGTTCACATCCCCTTATTTCTGTTGCTGATTAATTCCTTTTGTGACTTTCCATTACTGAAATATTTTCAAATTTCTAGAAAATTCACATTGGTGTTGATAGGAGTGGATCAAATGACCTCTGTACATTCTTTTGAGTCTAACAATCCATCATTCTTTTTTGTTGAAAGATTTTTTTTTAATGTGGACCATTTTTACAGTCTTTATTGAACTTGCTACAATATTGCTTCTGTTTTATATTTTGGTTTTTTGTCTGTGAGGTATGTAGTATCCTAGTTCCCCAACCAGGGATCAAACCTGCACCCCCTGCAATGTCTTAATCACTGGACATCCAGGGAAGCCCCTGTCATTCTTTTTAATTGAAGGAAGTCATATTGATTCCATATAAGTCTAATAAGCCATACCCCCAGCATATGGTGGAGAGAGGTGGAGAGGACATTGTTATCTACTAGTGATAGAAAAAGAAGTTGAATTAGAAGTTCTTGCGTTTGGGGGACTTCCCTGATGGTCTAGTGGCTGAGACTCCTTGCTTGCAATGCAGGGAGCCCAGGTTCAATTCCTGGTGGGGGAACTAGATCCCACATGCCACAACTAAGACCTGGAGCAGCCAAATAGTAAATAAATAAACACAATTTTACAATTTAAAAAATTTTATGAATTTATTTATTTTTGGCTGTGCTGGGTCTTTATGGTCACGCAAGCTTCTCTCTAGGTGCAGTGAGCTGGGGCTGTTCTCCAGTTGCCATGCATGGGCTTTGCATGGAGGTGTCTTCTCTTGTTGCAGAGCACAAGCTCTAGCACTTGCAGGCTTCAGTAGTCTCGGCACATGGGCTCAGTGGTTGCAACTCCCAGGCTCTGGAGCATAGGCTCAGTAGTTGTGACACGCAGGCTTAGTTGTTCCACTGCATATGGAATCTTTCCGGACCAGGGATTGAACCACTGTCTCCTGCATTGGACTCTTTATCACTGAGCCACCAGGGAAGCCCCAATAAAAGTTTTTTTTTTTTTTTTTCCAAAAAAAGTTCTTGAATTTTGGAGAATGGAATCAATACCAATTCCTTCAACAACCCTTTGTTGAAAGCCTAGTAGGTGCCGGGCATTACAATACAAAGCTACAGTCCTCATTCTAAAGGAGTCTTTTGTCCGGTGAGGAAGACAGACCAGGAAGCAGGTCATGTTAACACAGTGTAAGAGACCATGACAGGAATATATGTGGGGAACCTTGGGAACAAAAAAGAGGGGAATCTGAATTCTAACAGGGGTGGAAGAGGACTGGCAATTCTTTTCAGAGGCATTGACGCTCAGGCCAAAGACTCAAGGATAACAAGAATTTAAGTCAGAAAGTAAAGAGTAGTGGAGGGTAAGGATGTGCAGGGTCAGACAGGTATGAGATACTGTGTTTGGAGAGACTTCAGTATGGATATTATGCGGGGTTTCAGTTTCCAGTTGTGGGGTAGGGAAATCTGAGGCTGGCAAAGTAGATGGGAAGCTGGATCCCAAAGGGCCTTGTCTTCTAGGTTAGGAAGCACAGATCAGATGCTGGCTTTAGCTCACATTTGTCTTCTACAATTATCACTCGAGCTGAACTTATAAACTGTTAGCATCTGGGTTAACCAACTGTCTTCATACCGTTACGTTTTTCTTTCAGCTATGTATTTCCTTTAAAAATCATGTAATTTGGGACATCCTCAGCAGTTCAGTGGTTAAGACTCTATGTTTCCAGTGCAGGGGAAGTGGGTTCAATCCCTGATCAGGGAACTAGATACCACATGCCATGCCACATAGGCCACCCCCAAAAAAATCATGTAATTGATCCTACAGGAAATAAGGATATGACAGGGAGTGGGTGGAGATTTGCTACTCAGTCCTGAACCCTGGCAGAAGCATGGTGATGTCTGAATCCCCGTTGTTAGTCAACTTGGCCTAGTCCTTTCTCATCCCCTGGCCTTGGTTTCCATTCAGGCAAAGTGAGATCAGTATGATCTATTTCAGATGTGCTTTATGTCATTTGGAGAAAAGTTGTGATTTGACTACAAATGCTCTCGTGTTCCTCATTAGACTGTATGAATAATTCACAACCAACATCATCAACATCGTCATCCCAGGGTGGATTATATTTGGAATTTTTATGTGGACCAATTCTCAAGCCAGACTGCTGTGATTCATCACAACTTCTGATGACATTTTGAAGAGGTAAAGAAAAGGAAACACAAGGATGTCTTTCAGAGATGAAGAAAGGAAGAAGGAATAAAACAGTATTAGGAAGTTACAGAAATAGACCAAAAACACAGTGGGTAATTACATATGTGTATATATGATACACACTCAATAAGAGACTTTGATTGCAGATACAGAGGAAGAGTTTTATGTCACCATCTGATACCATGACTCAAAATCTCTACCAATTTTTCCTGTTCTGGAGGCAATCTTCATAAATGGTCATGTGTATTGAATACTTTCTGTAAACTAACTGCACTAGGCATTTTGACATCATCCTTGCAACCTCTCCAAAAGGTAGGTTATTATCTCCATTTTACAGTGAGAATTTTAAGGTTTGAGAGGTTTGGAAATATTGCCAAGGACCCACAGTTAGTGAGTGGCAGCTAGAAGTCAAAATAAGATGTTCCTTTCATGCACTGTTGGTGGGAATGTAAATTGGTACAGCACTGTGAAAAACTGTAAGGAGGCTCCTTAAAAAACTAAAACTAGAACTATTATATGATCCAGCAACTCTGGGGAAAAAAAAACAACATTAATTTTAAAAAGTGCATGCGCCCGATGTCCACAGCAGTGTCATTAACAATTGCCAAAGTATGCAACCAACCTAAGTATATATAAACATATGAATGAATGCAGATGTGGTAAATATACACAATGGAATACTATTCAGCCATAAAAAATAATTAAATTTTGCCATTTGCAGCAACATCGGATGGACTTGGAGGGCATTGTGCTAAGTGAAATAATTCAGATAAATACTGTATGACATCATGTATACATGGAATCTAAAAGAAAAATGCAACATACTAGTGAATACAACAAAAGAGACTCTAACTCACAGATTTAGAGAACAAACTAGCAGTTACCAGTTGGGAGATGGGAGAGAGGAGGATAATCAAAGGCAGAGGGAAATCGGGTTATTATGGGATTATATGAAATCATGTTTGTGAAACTTGAAAATTGTGAAGCACTGTAGAATCTAAAGTCTTTCATTAAAATAAATAATAAGAAAAATAATCATACTAGACTAACTATGATTGTTATTTGACAAGATAAGGAATGAGTTAAAAATTATTTCCCTCCAAAACAACCCTTTCTCAAAAAAACCCCGAACACAAAATGAAATCTTCCTGGATGCATAACTCTTTACTAGTCTGCCTTGGTCCCTCCACTAGTTAACTGCTTCAATGATTGATTTTCCAATAAGGGGACAACTGGGGATAAGGATACAAGAACTCTGCCACATGTGAGATTTAGTAAAAAGATCTGAGAAGTAAAGTTCAGGACAGGTGGGGGAATGACAACTTTCTGAGCCCTTTCCATGGTGAGTACAAGTGGTTGAGTAAGATGTCCTGATCCTTGGTCCACATTTGCACTGTGAAAATGTGCCCTTTCTGCCCCTACTCAGCCCAACAGTTTTACCACATTTTGGCTTCATGACTCAGTATTTTGTCTTTTTGAGCAGGTGGGATAGTGAGGCAGCCAGAAAAGAAAAGACGAGTTTTATTCAGTTGGACCATAAGAGAAAGTCCAATTCTACTTCAAAAGAAGCACTTGCATATTAAAAAGCATTTTCCCCATGTTTTTGGAAGAAAAATCCAAAGAACAGTCAAGTCAGGGACTTGTTTAACTGCCTAGTAGGAGCTGTTATCAGAACAAAGATGAAAATATAGGGACTAGAAATGTGCATACCCCAAAATACTATGAATTTCCTTCTTCTTTTTTAGAAAAATGGTGATAAAAAGACACGTAAGATAAAATTTATCATCTTAATCATTTTTACATGTATAGTTCAGTAGTATTAAGTGCATCTTCATCACTGTGAAACCACACTACTCATCTCCAGAATTGTCTCATCATATAAAGCAAACTCTGTAACCATTAAGCATGAATCCCCAACATTCCTCCCCCTCCAGCCCCTGACAACGTCCATTCGTAAAAACTTTCTGTCTTTATGAGTCTGATTTCTCTAGGAACCTCCTATCTGTGGAATCATATTGTATTTGCCCTTTCATGACTGCATTATTTCACTTAGCATAATCTCATCAAGGTTTCTCCCGGTTGCAATGTATGTCAGAATTTTCTTCCTTTTATGGCTGAATAATATTCCATTGGATTTACACACCATGCTTTGTTTATTCCCTCATTCCTTTTTTCTTTTGCACGGTCTTTTAGAAAAATATCAGCCATGCGAGTTTGAGTATTGGGCTTCAGGTTGCCTTGAAGGAGTAGAGGAGACACAGACTGTATCTCCCAAGTTCATGTCTTTGCCCTTCGACTCATCTATCTGACAGCCGGGGCAGAGAGCAAGACCCCATAGACAAGGGGTTGGGTCAGCACCCATATCAAGCCTGTCCCTTTCTTTGGGTTTCAACTCTTCCTTCGTCATTCCCTCTACCCAACCAAGCATTAAACTGTGGCTAATTCAGGGCCACATAAAATTATCCCAAGGCCTTCAGACATTAAGCTCAGGTATTGGACTCCACCAGGGCTTAGGGAAGAAGGGAGAGAGGAGAAGCCAGAGCACAGCATTCAGACTGTTGGGCCTTGAAGAGCCAGTAGAAGACCCTTAGCCAGTTTCCATGAAGCTCACTCCAGTCCACGCAGTTTCTGCTACATCCAGCCATTCTCCTCCCAGGATTGTCATCTTCTCTCACATGGTATTCTCAATCCTCCCTTTTCCCTCCTGCCTCACCTCAATTAAGTCATCTCTCCTTTATCCCTCATAAAAAATGAAGCCCTGTAAACACAGAAAAATCTATGGTGAATGTAAGCTTTAGTTCCAGTTCTTCTACCCAAAGGTGAATTGACCTCAAGTACCTAAAACCAGCTGGTTGACTTCACCTCTATTCCTCTTCATATTTTATAAGAACAGAGGCCATTGCGCCGAAGTTAAGGTATATGTGTCAACGCACAGGCCTCCTGTGCTGAGCTGAAACAAGTCTCTTTTATGTCTACCTCATCTTTCTTCACTTATCCATCAGGCTTACTATAAAATGATATTATAATTTTTCTGAGAAAAAAATGAAAGAAAACTTAAGTATATGGAGTAATACACCATATTGCACCTGATAGACCCAATATTATAAAGATTTCCACTCTCTCCAAATTAATGTATATATCTCTTTGTGACTGTGGATAACTTTGGTGTGACTCTCTTGCTCATGATGCTTATTCTCAGGTGGTTTTTAAACAATATCTGATGAATATTCTGTTAGTATACTTGTTGGCCTGCTTCTTCCTTTGGTTTTATAGGAGTCAGCCAGAAGATAGTTTTTCTCTATCATTTTCATTCTTTAACCACTTTAAAATTGGAGTATAGTTAATTTCCAGTGTTGTGTTAGTTTCAGGTATGCAGCAAAGTGATTCATTTATATATATATAAATATAATGAATAATATATATTGAATAAAAGATAAATACATTAAAATATAAATATAAATATTTATAAGTTGAATAAACATATAAATATAATGTAAAAATATAACTATATTATATAATATAAATATATGAATTAAATAGAATTTGAATAAATATATACTGAATAAGTAAATTCATTTGTATATAAATATACATTTTCTTTTTCAGATTCTCCATTATACTTAAGAAAGTATCCTCTAATGAAAGTATCCCTTCTATTATTTTTATTTTTAAATTTCTAGGTAGATTTTACCTACTGAGAGAGTCTCCACAGAGCCCTCTTGGTTCCAGAGAGGCTTTCTTCCTTAAACTAAACTGCAATAATTCTGCTCTTAGCTATTCTTTTAAGACTCAGGATGTGTGGTGGTATCACTCTGCCTCCATCAATTTTAAATACAGTCTTATGCTGAAATTGGATGAACAAGTTGCCTTTTAAGTGTCAAGTTTTTTAAAAAATATGAAATTAGCGTGTGTTACATAGAAAGTTCATTACTTAATTACCAGCAAACATAATTCTGACTCATTGGAAAAGTCCCTGATGCTGGGAAAGATTGAGGGCGTCAGAGAATGAGATTGCAGGATGGCATCCCTGATGCAATGGACATGAACTTGGGAGAACTTGCAAACTTTGGGAGATGGTGAGGGACAGGAAGGTCTGGCGTGCTGCAGTCCATGAGGTCAAAGAGTCAGACACGACTGGGTGACTGAACAACAACAACAAACATGATTGTTCACATGTCTTTTATGATATCAAAACAATTGGTCAGTTTCAAGGAAAAAAAAACTCAGCCAAACAAGACTGCATAAACAAAACTGACTACTAAGTATTTTTACTTTCCAATTAATTGTATTTCCTTCATGTTGATATGACATATTCAGGCTTCAAGGGCAAACTAATATTTAACATAATTTTTAAATTCACACATTTATATTTGTGTATGCATATGTATCCTTTGTTAATGATATATAGACATCCCAAGGTATCAATGAATTATTGCAGAAAAATACATAGTATATATTGTATCTATAGTAATTATATTTACTGGAACTATAGCTGTAATATTTGAAATATTTAGATGCAATTTCCCATAAAATGCAAAAACATCTACATTTTTTTCTATAATATGGCATCTGTTAAATTATCATCCAGAACAAATATAAAAGCAGCCTTACCAGGTCTGAATTCTTGCTAATCTCAGGTGAAGGAGAACATTTGCTATTGATAAAGCCAGTTAATCTCCAGAGTACAACTTGAGCTTTATGTTCTTTTAGATGAGAATCACCGAAATTGATTGGCATTCACTTCCCATACAAGCTTTAAGTACCAGCTGCAATGAGCTCTATGACTGTGATTCAATGTACTATACTTTCAGTCTCCATGAATAGAGAGATTCCAAAGCTGATAAAAATGAATTATCCTCTTTCTTTAATTTTGAAAATGCCTTACCAACATCAACTAATTAACAGATGCATTTGATGAGAAATATACACCATCTTGTAGTCCATCACCCAGAGGGATCTTCAATTGTATGTGATGTGATACATCTCTATATAATGGAAAATTAACTTAGCTCTTAATGGTAATACTGGAAGCTATGTAGAAACTGAGATTCAGTCTATGCAGCACTAAAAAAAAGATTCCTTTATCCATTACTTAGGCCAAAGACATGGTTACTTCAAAAAATAACCAGCCCATAATGTTTACTCATAGCTGAGATTGATTTTAAGGTTTTATGTTTGTGTGTGTGTGAGTTGCTCAGTTGTGTCTGACTCTTTGTGACCCCATGGACTGTAGCCCACCTGGCTCCTCTGTCCATGGAATTCTCCAGGCACAAATACTGGAGTGGGTAGCCATTCATGTCTCCAGGGGTGTTTTCTAACCCAGGGATCAAACCCAGGTCTCTGACACTGCAAGCAGATTCTTTACCATCTGAGCCGCCAGGTTAGCAAGTATAAAATGCAGTAATGACTACTACCAATGCAACTCCACTCTGGGGAAAGAGAAAGTTCTCTTTGGCCAGGTGACTTTTTTTCTTTGCGATAAATGATAGCTTTCATGTCTCTGGAATGGGAGATTGAGAAGATGGTTTCTCAAATTCTTGATTTGTCCAGTATGTAGGTAATGAAAATGGTCATTTATATGCACATCTTGACACAGACATAGGTTTTCTCTAAAAGATATTCTATCATGTGCCTACAACAGTTCATCATGGTTTTTCTAACACCTAATATAGTTTCTGGTACTCAAAGTGTGTTTGCTAAATAACTAACTAGATCAATGACACCCAATAAATATTCACATTTACATTATCAAAGTCTATGTATTTGCAACCTCTATTTTTATCATGTTTACTAGGGTATTACTTGGTACTGAAAATTTACAAGACATTAAGAACTATTCACACTAGGAGAATCCTCCAGGAAAACTACTAAATATGTCTGTATCATAGAAATTATGTTTAAAAAATGTTACGGGTTTCCCTGGTGGCTGAGATGGTAAAGAATCTGCCTGCAATGCAGAAGACTAGGGTTTGATCCCTGGGTCAGGAAGATCCCTTGGAGAAAAGAACGGCTACTCACTCCAGTATTCTTGCCTGGAGAATTCCATGGACAGAGGAGCCTGGTGGGATACAGCGCATGAGCATGCCAAGAGTTGGACACAACTGAGCGACTAACACTTTCACTTTCAATGTACTGTTCAGCATAATGGATATATTTCTGGTTCCAGCTGCTTACAAGTTAATGCATATGGATTTTTATTATCTGAACAATAGGAATCCATATGAATCTAATAAATCCATATTTGTTCCATTGACCTGGGCACCCCATCTGGTGTCTCACAAATACTGTAAACCATGTCCTCTCTGAATCAACTATATGAATACAAAGAACAAACCTGCTTTTATCCCAGTTCATGTAAAGACTGTTAGGTCTATTAGGTTATAATTAACTCTCCCGCCAATAGAATTATTCTCCACCTTAGATGAGTAACATTTGTGAAAAGAGATATACTTTAGTATTAAAGAAAACAGGAAAACATGCTTTCATTCTGTTCTGATAGCTGTAATTCCCACAGGCCTCAAAAAGGTCCAAGATATCCAAAATTTATATGAAAAAGAAAATTGATTAGATTGCATGCATAAAAATAAATGATCGTTGGCTCTCATGATTGCTGACATTCCATTATACACATGTATACACATACAGACACACATTTATATTTACACAAATGCACACACATAAAACAAATTTACTAGAGTACAATTACTGAAGTAGTCTTTCTTTTTTCTTTCTTTCTTTCTTTTTTTTTTTTTTTACAGGTAAAGGCTATTTAGAGATCTTGTTATGAAGAGAAACTTTCATATCTTTTCTTCAGAGAACTTGGTGACCAAAATGTTTTAGCATGAAAATACTTGCTGACCAGTGATAATTGAGTAACTGGTATAAGCTAGAGAAAATACGTGCAATAATTATTTTCAATTGTTGAACAACAATCAACACTGAACCATGATTACTGTGCGGAAAGAGCTAAATTACGTGAGCTTCATGACTTCCCTGGCTTTCTGCTTACAGGCACTTTCTGAAGTGTAGTGTAGGAAAGGGGAAGTCAGAAAACAATGGTCTTGCTTGGCTAAAGAGAAAGAGAACGAGTTTGGAGTTCCTGTGTTGGAACTTGCGGGTCAGACTACCAGCTAAAAGGGAACTGTACAGAGAAGGAGCTTCAGAGATCTATACTGGAAGCACTTGAGTGTTTGAACACAAAGCTTCCCATGTTCAAAACAAGAAGACAATGGGTCATGTGCAGAACAGCTACCTAGCAAAGACAATTACCAGGGAGATAAACAGTACTAAGGAACTGTGAGCAGAACAAGTACTGGAACTTGTGCAATGATGAGGCAGATTCAGGTTCTAGCTCCTGAGTGTAAAGACCTCCCAGAGAAGTCACAGTGCTTGGAAGAGAGGCCAGAAAAGCCATGCCTTACAAGAAGGAAGAATTTATCCCCAGCGTAAAGGTTATCCTGCTGCTGCTGCTAAGTCACTTCAGTCGTGTCCCACTCTGTGCGACCCCATAGATGGCAGCCCACTAGGCTCTTCTGTCCCTGGGATCCTCCAGGCAAGAATACTGGAGTGGGCTGCCATTGCCTCCTCCAAAGGTTATCCTAGACCTGTCCTAACAAAGTTTTTTAAAAAGACCCCAAAGAATCAAGCTGCCTTGATTTAATTTCTTCCCAGGGCAAAATTTAATATTCAATTTAAAAAGAAAATGAAGGCCAGATACTCAACAACATGAAATCTATAATGTTTAGCATGAACTCAGAAATTACTACATATAAAAAAGCTGGAAAGTATGACCCATAACAAGGAGAAGAATTAGTCAATAAAAACAAACACAGAAATGACAGAGATAATAGAATTATTTAGCAGATATGGACTATAAAACAAGTATTATAAATGTGTTCAAAGATTTAAATGAAAATATGGATAAAGTAAAAGAAACACAATAAAGCATGGAAATTTTATGAAAGAACATAAAAAGACCAAAAGAAATCCTAGAATTAAAAAAAGAAAAGAATCTGCAGTAAAAATTTCACTGGATAATCTTAACTCAGCAAAGGGAAAGATCAGTGAATTTGAAGAGAGGAAAATAGAGATTAGCTAAACTTAAACACAGACAGGAAAAGGTTGAAAACTGATAGAGTCTCAGTGTAGAAGTTAAATGCATGATAGCAATAGAAAAATAAATGGGAAAACTTTAAGTTCCTATGTTTTACATAAGGTGGACTGATATTAATTCAAGGTAGACTATGATAAGTTAAGGAGTCATGTGCTAAGACCCAGAAGCATTATTAAAAAATAAATAAAGTGAGGTAAAAATAATAAGCCAATGGACAATATAACATAGTATAATAAACATTCAATCCAAAATTGGTCTGTTAAGAGGAAAAAGAAACAAACTATAGATGGGACAAATAGAAAAAAGATAGCAAGGTAACAATCTTAACTCCAACCATTTAAATAAATACATTAAATGTGAATGGACTAAACATTTCATTTAAAAGGTGATGCTGTCATACTGTATTAAAAATCATGACTCAATATGTACTATTTATGACAAACTCACATATAATGTAAAGACACAGGTAGCTTAAAAGTATGAATGTGGACAAACCGACAATTATAGCTGGAGATTTCGATACCTTAATCTCAACAATTGATAGAATAACTAAATAGAAAATCAATAAACATGTAGAAGATGTGAACCATTCCAATGACCAACACAACCTGATATATATATATATAAGTACTCCTCTCGATAATTGGAAAATCCATTCTTTTGAAGTGATCACAAAACGTTGCCAAGACCCTTTGGTGTGCCATAAGTCTAAATAAACTTAAAACAATACAAATCATTTAGAGTATGTTCTTAGGATTAAATTAGAAACCAATAACAAAAGGACATTTGGAAAATCCTCTAGTATTTAGAAGTCAATCAAAATACTTCTTATTAAACCATAGATCTAAGACAAAATTAAGAGAAAAATTTGAAAACAGTTTGAACTAAATTAAAATAAAAACATAACATCAAATTTGTAGGATGAAGTCAGAGCAGTGTTTAGAACAAAACTTTCAGTTTTAAATGTTTATGTTAGAAAATAAAAATAGTTTAAAACTGTAATCTAAAATTCTGCCTTAAGAAGTTAGAAAAATCAGGAAAAAACAAGCCCAAACAAGAATATAGAAGGAAATAATAAGGATAAGAGCAGAAGTCAATTAAATAAAAAACTGGCAAGTAATAAAGAAAAAACCATAAAATAATAAATTGGCTTTTTAAAAGATTAATCAAATTGATAAGCTCCTACCTAATCAAGAAAAGAGAAAACACAAATGATCAATATTACAAATGAAACAAGAGATATTAATAGAGATCATTCAAACTTAAAACTTGATATGTGAATATTATGAACAACTTTATGAGAACAAATTTTGAAATTTTACATTAAAAGGACAAGCCCCTTGAAAATACACATTGCTAAATCTAACATAAGAAATAAAAAATTATAATAGCTCTAAATCTATCAAGAAAGTGATTCAAGCAATTAAGAAACAAACAATACAAATTGTTAACAAACTCTTTCAAGAATGTACAAGGAAGGAGGAGCAGTTCTCAATTCCTTTAATGAGGCAACATACCTGAAACCAAAACCACTTAAATACATTACAAAAATGGAAAATGACGGATCAATACCTCTCATTAGCATAAATACAAAATGGTAACAACCCCCATCCAGCAATACATCAAAAGGCAAATACATCATGAACTAATGGGGTTATCTCAGAAAGGCAAAGGTGTTTTATTTTTCAAAATAAAATTGATATAATTCAACATATTAACAAGATAAATAAATTTTATTTATCTAATTAGTTGAAGAAAAAGCATTTAACTAAATCCAGTGCTTCATAATGTAATGATAATGATAATAGGAGGAAGAGGAGGAGAAGTTGTAGTAGGAGTAACTATCAGAAAATTAGAAATGGGAAATGGAACTTTTCATTTGCTTATACGAGATGCTGTCTGCAAGAAACACAAGGTGAATGCAAAAAACTGCATTCAGCTAGACTGAGCTGCTTAGGAAAACACAAATCTCACATAAAGGAACATACCTCAAACATCTACTAGCTGCCTCTATTTATCTCACGTATTCTGAGTCACAACCATCCACATTTGGTGGTAGGTACATATTTCTGCTGCATTTCAGGTAACACTCCTTCCTTCACTTCATAAGAACTCACAAACTGCAACCCTTCTGATGCCTACTTGCACAAGAAGACTTGAAGTCTTTTTCAAAGTAAAGCGCCATATTTGTTATGTAAACTTATAATAACTCCTTTATGAGCTTCTTAATCACCAAATATGTGTAAAACTGCACTACTATTTTTATTAGGCTACTGTTTATTTTATATGTCACTGACAAAGTATTTGAATGTTTTATCCTCCAACATTTTTGCATGAGACTTATGATGTGATGTTTCTTGCATGATCTTGCATGGCAGTGTTGATTAGGAAATCAATCCTGAATATTCACTGGAAGGACTGATGCTGAAGTTGAAGCTCCAATACTTTGGCCACCTGTTGCATAGAGCTGACTCACTGGAAAAGACCCTGATGCTGGGAAAGACTGAAGGCAGGAGGAGAAGGGGGCAGCAGAGGAAGAGATGGTTAGAGAGCATTACTGACTCAATGGACATGAATTTGGGCAAACCCAAGAGATAGTGAAGGACAAGGGGAGCCTGATATGCTGCAGTCCATGGGATCACAAAGAGTTGGACATGACTTAGCGATGGAACAACAACAGCAACAAATTTAGCAATGTAGAATTGACTTTATCACACTGTGGTATGGGTCCATACAGGTGAGGTCAATAGTCAAATCTAATTAAACTGTACATCTAATATTTGTGCATTTTCTAATATCTAAATGAGACTTCAGGAAAAAAAATAACTGCATTAAATTAATATTAACACACTCATTTGTGTGTTTAAAGTCTTCATCTTAGGAGCATGTTGGTCCCTGGCTTCTCAGACATTTCATTTTACCTCTTGGTAAGTACCAAACTACCCATAGACCCCTGAAAGTGACATGTACTTTTATGGCTTTCTGTTTCAAAATTACTTCTATTTAGAATGCTGCCTTCCTCCATCTTTGCCAGGTTAAATTCCACTTTAAATTCTACTCTAAACTGCTTAAATTTTAGTTAAGATATCACTTCCTGCAGGAAGTCTTTCTGGCTATTATTCTTTCCTCAGTCTGATTAAACATCTCTCCCATGTGGTCTCAAATTATTGTGTACCTAGTTTCATCATAGTTTTTACCACATTTTGTAGGAAGTATCTATCATTGCTTTGAGATCACAGTTTTCAGGGTAAAAGCTGTGTATTTTAACCCCGAATCTCTGGTCCTCACTCAATAACTTGTGTGTATTAAATGCACAAAATAATATTATCTGAAGATCATCTGAATAGAGGAATGAATGTACTGGACTAACCAGGTGGCGCTAGTGTTAAAGAATCTGCCTGCCAGTGCAGGAGACTTTTAAGAGATGCAGGTTCAATCCCATGGCACCCACTCCAGTACTCTTGCCTGGAAAATCCCATGGATGGAGGAGCCTGGTAGGCTGCAGTCCATGGGGTGGCTGAGGGTCGGACACGACTGAGCGACTTCACTTTCACTTTCATACATTGGAGAAGGAAATGGCAAACCACTCCAGTGTTCTTGCCGGAGAATCCCAGGGATGGGGGAGCCTGGTGGACTGCTGTCTCTGGGGTCGCACAGAATCGGGCACAACTGAAGCAACTTAGCAGCAGCAGCAGCAGGTTCAATCCCTGGGTCAGGAATGTCGCCTGGAGGAGGAAATGGGAACCAACTCCAGTATTCTTGCTGGAGAATCCCATGGACAGAGGAGCCTGGAACAAGTCAGACATGACTGAGTGTCTGGGCACACACACTGTTTTGTGAACTAGTTTATTAGTTTCTTGATCTTAATTAACAAACCAGTGACTTAAAATAGCACACATTTATTATTTTACATTTCTAAAGGTCAGAAGTCTGAAACGGTTCTCAAGGGGCTAAAATCAAATTGTTGGCATGGCCACATTCCTTCTGGAAACCCTAGTGGACAATCCATTTCCTAACCTTTTCTACCTACTAGATGCTTCCTGCATTCTTTGGCTCATGGCATCTTCCCATTTTCAAAAATAGCAATCACATCACTCCAACCTCTGCTTTCTATCACACATCTTTCTCTGATTTTTCCACCTCCCTCTTTCATGTATAAGGACACCTGTGATTATATTGTATCCACTTGGATAATATCTCCATTTCTAGATTCTTCATTCAATCATATCTGTAAAGTCCCTTTTGCTGTGTTAGGTGACATTATTTGCAGGTTTCATGTATTAGGATATGGACCTCTTAATACCTTTGGGGGCATTCATAGTGCTTACCACCACTAGCAAAGTACTCATTCTCCTTTGTGCCTTTGCAGTGACTGTTCCATCCACCTGGAATACTGTATTGCTATTCCATGTATTCACATATTTAACTCCTTCTTGTGCCTATTGTTTTTGCTCAAAAACTGTGTCAATGAGACCCTCTTTATGCATCTTATTAAAAACTGCAGCCTGTACTCCTGTTTATGTTACCATTTCTGATTATGCTTATTCTATTTTTGCCCCATAGCTTATTTATTGTACTTATTGGGGGAGTTGGTTTATTTTAACTAATAAAATATAAGTACTATGAAGACCTATTGGTTTTGTCTGTTTCATGTGCTAATATATCCCAAGCACCTAGAGCATCAACTGGAACATAGTAGGGACTCGATAAATACTTGCCAAATGAACTGAATGGATGGATGATTAACTGGATATTTAAGACCCCCTTCCACTGTAGAGCATTGTAGAAGCACCCAGAGACAAGCATTGGAGTTGAACACGTACACAGAGAAGCCACTCTTCAGTGAAATAAAATGGCACATATTTTGCAAAGGCCACTGGAAGGAAGTCAACAACTTTTTCACCACAACTAGAGAAAGACTGTGTGCAGCAACGAAGACTCAGCAAAGTAAAAAATAATAAATAAGTAAATGTTAAAAACAACAACAACAACAAAACGAGATGACCTACACGCACTAGACATATTGGTAGTTGTCCTTGTTCTGGCTCAACTTTGACCCAAAGAACACAAAACCTTTCTCGTGATTTCCTCATTGCAAAACTGAGGCAAGCAGGATCTTTCAAAATGTTTTCATTATATAATAAGGGATGGTAAAAGAAAAATAAACACCGGGTAGAGGGATATAAACAATATGGCTTTAAAATGAGAGGGTTCTGATCATCCAGGGCTTATCTCTCTCTTTTCTGGAAGCTGTCTCAAAATAATTACATTCCATAGGCTCCAGGGCAGGCACAATTTGACAAGCACCTAGACTGGGTCCCTCACATCTTAGCTCCCAACCCACTTCCTTTTATTTGACCTCTTTACCCTGGTGTTATTATCTAATCTAAAACCTGGTGTCAGTGTCTGTTCTAAAAGAAATGCTTTTGACTTAGGAGAATGACACCTTTCAGATGAGACCTTATTTTATATCCACAGGGATGGGACAGATCCTATAAAATAACAAAGAAGCACTCATCTGGTAGTTAAGTAACCTAAATTCTCGCCCTGATTTTCTTACCAACTTAACTTCTGAAATCTCAGTTACAGAAACAAAGCAGTTGACCTTGTGTGTTTTTCAGACCCATCCAATATCTCTCCTTCTGCTATCACCATGAACACACACCACTGGGATCCTTCCATATGTATGGTGACTTTCTCCTCATCTTTCATAAGAAGATAAAGAAGCTCAGAAAGGTCCCATGACTTGCTAACACTACACTCTAGCCTGGATTCACCTCCTTACCTTACCCACAGAGCAAATGTCTTTGCCAGGATTACACTGTAGTCTTTATGAAAAGTGGCTATGGCATCAGAGATAGACAAGAAAAATTCCATGCCGTGGACACCTGAGTGGCAGCACCTCCACCTATTCCTATAATCTCCCATGAAACTACCATATTTGATAAGATATGGCAGCTTAGCCTTGGTTGATTTGTTCTGGGGTAGTCATGACCTAAATTAGAAAAGTATAATTTTCTGCAGGATTTGGACATATGAAAGGGAACCAGTCTGTCTGAGATGACTGAAGCCATAAAATGGGAAATTCAGATGTTAGTGGCAATGTTTCCAGCCAAGTGAAGTTCTCAGTGTGAGACAGTGACACTGAGGAGGCTGGAGCATTCTGGCAGAATTTGCACCCTGAGTTTTGGTTGTCCCTGAGGTTCAGTTGCACTCTTAACCTTCTAACAGTTTGGTTGTGCTATTCTCCCTTGTATTCCATGTGCTAATATGTCCCCCTTTGGCCTTGATTGTTGAGGGTTGGGTTTTTTTTTTGTTTGTTTTATGTTTTTGCCTTAACTTATGTTGTAACAAATCACCACAAAGTGAATGACTTAGCATGGCAGAAATGTACCCTCTTAAGCTTCTGGAGGCTGGAAGTCTAGAACCTGCTTCTTCTGGAGGCTCTGACAAAGAATTTGCTTCCTGTTATCTCTTAGCATACCACACAATTGCACTCATCTCACATGCTAGTAAAGTAATGCTCAAAATTCTCCAAACCAGGCTTCAACAATACATAAACTGTGAACTTCCAGATGTTCAAGCTGGTTTTAGAAAAGGCTGCTGCTGCTGCTAAGTCACTTCAGTCGTGTCCGACTGTATGCGACCCCATAGATGGCAGCCCACTCGGCTCTCCCATCCCTGGGATTCTCCAGGCAAGAATACTGGAGTGGATTGCCATTTCCTTCTCCCATGCATGAAAGTGGAAAGTGAAAAGTGAAAGTGAAGTCGTGTTCGACTCCTAGCGATCCAGTGGACTGCAGCTTACCAGGCTCCTCCATCCATGGGACCTTCCTGGCAAGAGTACTGGAGTGGGTTGCCATTGCCTTCTCCAAGGAACCAGAGATCAAATTGCCAACATCTGCTGGGTCATCGAAAACGCAAGAGACTTTCAGAAAAACATCTATTTTTGCTTTATTGACTATGCCAAAGCCTTTGACTGTGTGGATCACAATAAACTGTGGAAAATTCTGAAAGAGATGGGAATACCAGACCACTTGACTTGCCTCTTGAGAAATCTGTATGCAGGTCAGGAAGCAACAGTTAGAACTGGACATGGAACAACAGACTGGTTCCAAATAGGAAAAGGAGTACGTCAAGGCTGTGTATTGTCACCCTGTTTATTTAACTTCTATGCAGAGTACATCATGAGAAACACTGGGCTAGATGAAGCGCAAGCTGGAATCAAGATTGCCAGGAGAAATATCAATAACCTCAGACATGCAGATGACACCACCCTTATGGCAGAAAGTGAAGAACTAAAAAGCCTCTTGATGAAAGAGGAGAGTGAAAAACTTGGCTTAAAGCTCAACATTCAGAAAACTAAGATCATGGCCTCTGGTTCCGTCACTTCATGGGAAACAGTGGAAAGAGTGGCTGACTTTATTTTGCGGGGCTTGAAATTACTGCAGACGGTGTCCGCAGCCATGAAATTAAAAGACGCTTACTCCTTGGAAGAAAAGTTATGACCAACCTAGACAATGTATTAAAAAGCAGAGACATTATTTTGCCAACAAAGGTCTGGTTTTTCCAGTAGTCATGTATGGATGTGAGAGTTGGACTATAAAGAAAGCTGAGCACCGAAGAATTGATGTTTTTGAACCGTGGTGTTGGAGAAGACTCCTGAGTACTTTGGACTACAAGGAGACCCAACCTTCCCATCCTAAAGGAAATCAGTCCTGAATATTCATTGGAAGGACTGATGGTGAAGCTGAAACTCCAATACTTTGGCCACCTTATGTGACGAGCTGACTCATTGGAAAAGACCCTGATGCTGGGAAAGATTGAGGGCAGGAGGAGAAGGAGAAAACAGAGGATGAGATGGCTGGATGGCATCATCGACTCAATGGACATGAGTTTGAGTAAATTCCAGGTGTTGGTGATGAACAGGGAGGCCTGGCACGCTGCAGTCTATGGGGTCACAAAGAGTCGGACACAACTGAGTGACTGAACTGAACTGATCTCTTAGCGTCTGCTGGCTGCTTGTGTTCGTGCATGCTCAGTTGCTCACTGTGTCTGATTCTTTGAGACCCCCATGACACTAGCCCACCAGGCTCCTCTGTCCATGGAATTTCCCAGGCATTGGAGTTGGTTGCCATTTCATCCTCCATAGGACATTCCCAACCAGGGGTTGAACTCATATCTCCTTCATTGGCAGGGGTGATTCTTTACCACTGAGCAATTCTGGGTATTCCTTCCTTGTAGATGCATCAATTCATCCTCTCCCTCTGTCTACTCATGTCCTTTTCCTCTGGTTGTCTCTTTGTATTTTCTCCCCCTCTTTTCTCTTACAATGAAGCCTGTTGTTGGACTTAGGGCACACAGTTATCCTGCTATGATCCTTAGCTTAGTTGGCTACATCTGCAAAGACCCTTTCTGCAAATTCACAGGTTTTGGGTGGACATATCTTTGGCAAAGCCTGCTATGACTCTCCAGAAAAAGAAAATCTCAAATTGGAGTGGTGATTAGTTTCAAGAGTTAGTGATATTCATCTCAAAAAATTCTTTTATATATCTAATTACACTTTCTCGACTGCCACAACTGCCCATATTTTTCTTGTAAGGTCATTCTGACATTTAACAAATGTAACACTATAATCTGAAAAATAATATGGTGTTGCAATACATGGAAATTCACCCATGGACATTTTAGATTTATCTTTTCTTGTGTTATAAAGACAAGCAAGAACATCAGGTGACCTCATTTGCTTCGTTCAAATGATGCTGGTGACAGATCACTGTAGATAAGATTAAAGAATGTCCTGTTCCAACTTGGGACTTCCTGGATACCTGAAAATTCATCTGTGCTTTTGTAACACTCCAGGACTAGGACCATGGCACCTGGAAGAAGAATGGTTTACTGGAGTGTTCTCATGACACCTAAACACTGCATGGGTGGAGTTTTCTTTGTTGTTTTCTTTTTTTTTTAAATAAGTAACAAAGAAAAGGAAGTGTGTCATTGCTTGGTGTTTTAACCAATATAAATTGCCTTCTTTTTCCAGGGGAATGTTCCCTATTATGTGAAGTCAATTTCCATGTAACCAGCTGTTTGTTAGGGTAACAAATTTACCCCATCCTGGAATCTCAAATAAAAAATCCATTGTAATGCCATTATATAGCTGGTTTTATGTTTACTAGCAGCTGTCTTTAAATCTTCACTACTGCAGAGTAAAACTATTATGCTGGTATTTTTTTTTAAATTCCCATAACAACAACAAAAATACAAAGTCCCTGGTTTATGAGAGGTGTTTTATTGGGAAAATACTAAGGGATGGATTCAATAAAAAAACAAAACCAGGCCTTCCGCTCAGTATAATCTTATGGGTGCCTTCCATCTTCCAGATCCATGACTGAGGTATTGTTCTGCCTTACAAAGGAGAGTTGCAAGGTTTAAACTGTGCATGTTTTGAGTGTTCTGATCCCTTCACAAGACAATTTCCCATTTCTAAGGTTGAATTTCAGTGGAAACTAACCTTGAACCTATTGTGCAGGTCTTATGTCAGACAATCACGCAGTCTTCCAAAACGCATATGATGATGCCTCACTGTCAGCCTCCTTACCTTGCTGTACTCTACCCAAACTATTCTGTATTATAGCATATGACTTAGTTCTGTTTTAACAAAGTAAATTCAAAAATAGGCATGCCAAGCTAATGCCATGTAAAATCTCTCATTTGGGGGCTGAAAAAGAAGATACAGCTTTCATAGAGTGACAAAAATGCTATAAACATGTGATGGCAGATTTGTTTGGGGGAGAGTCAATTACTTTCTTGTTAATTCCTCATAGAAGTTAGAAGACTCTTTAACAGCTCAATTTTGGCTGTTGATTTATTTATTTTTATATATACAGAGTTGTAGATTATTACATTTTTTAAAAATACACACTTTTTTCTTGTAGGTTACAATTTTATCTGATTTTATAATTTTCCATCTTTACACTGATGTGATCCTTTTTAATGGTATCCATGCCCGTAATCAAGAGTGTATAAACAATCTATATTACAAATTTCATAAAGACATATGTGAACATTTAACAGGCTTTGGAAGACATTTGCAGTTTAGAATATCTAGATGACATTTTTTTTTTCTTGGAGATTATCCTGTACTAGTAACAGGCAGAGAAAATATTTCCCATGCCTGTGAGTATTTAGGAGTTCCTTTGTGTGCCTAGATCTTTTTCCCCCTATAAAGGGGAATTGGTGTGGATTGGGGGTGGGCAAAGAAAAATGACAAGAAGCAAAGGCTTTGCTGCTGTGAGATCAAATTCCAAGCAGAATTCCTTCATACACGTCCATTTCTGTGAAAGTGCAGTGTGGCGTTCCTTTTCACTGTATCTGCTCGCTTAATTGTTTCTGCCTGTTCATTTCATTCTTCAGTGAAAACATTAGCCTAAGGGACATTTGAAAATCAAAAGGTAGGCTTGAAGTTTAACAGGAAATGAACCGGTAGTGTTACTGCAATATTAAAGTAAAAGTTGAGAACCAATGGGACACAGCCACAATTCTAAACTCAATATGTCTTTTCTCCTGTTTGTTTCCTTTTGCACTCCCAAATGTCAAGATTAAAGAAAAACATCCCATGGTTTCTACATTTTTACACGGTCAGGGTATATCAAGGATCCTGGCAAGTATGCATTCATGGAATTTATATGCGATGCAGTGAGAATCAAGAGATTTTGAATTATTATGGAGCAATATTTAAAATCCAGGGCAGATTTCCTGACAGCTGTAATTATTTTATTCTTTTAGAATTATCCCTCTCCGCCCCCAAACCTCTTCTTGCCAAAATTATCCAGATAATGAAGGAAGTGATGGGAATGTTAGAATCTAAACCATCTCAAAAACCAAAACTGACCAGATAATTATCCAACTCTCTGTTCACTTACAAGGTAGAAATGTGATTTCAGCGTCGCCGTGGGTACTGGTGAAGTTCGACCCCTAGGAGGGATGTTTTCTTCAGGTAGACTAGAACTTGAACTTAAGAAGTTCATTATTCGTCACCTCGTTGCTCATATATTCTCAAGGTGGGATGGCTTATTTGAAACAAACATTGGTTATGTCAAATGCTGGGATTTTAACAATTCATGATGCTCACAATTGTCCAGTTTCTCTCTCATCACTAAGACAAAAGAGCAAGTAAATATTCAAAAACCAAGCTCAGATGATCTCAACTTTCGATACTGTCTATTTTACGACGACTTTCTCCACCTTAACAAAGCAAAGAATTCAAGAAGAGCCAACCAATCAACAGAGCAAAGTTGTTTAAAATGTCCCACCAGCTGCAAATATTTTAAGAGTTAAATAATGAAGTAGAAAATATCAGATTTAAGAATAATGCATACACCTAAGTGTTCAACTATACAAAATTTCTTAGACCATTTATTTTTGGAAATAATTTGGGTGAATTCCAATGGCCATGATGAGGAATAGTTAAATAACAAATAATTACATTTCCCTGCCTTTGAAGAACAATGGATTTGGGATGGATCCAGATTTATAAAGAGCAATCATGATCTTATATTCAATTATCTAATGGAAAGATTGCTGTACTTTTGCATTATTCTGCTAACACCATATTTCATTAAGCATCACACACTAGGAGAAGTCATTTCATCAAAAGTTATATTCAATTATCGATCGATCACATAGCCCAATAATTAGTTTTAGGGATAGCAAGACAAGAGAACTGTTGATTATAAGACACAATTTCAGGAAGAAGAAGTGGTTCGTTTAGCTACCTTTACAATGATCATCCTCTGTGGAAAATAGAATCTTTGGGCTATTTCTGTTACGAGAGTGGAAGCAGTGTTTGTGGTGGTGGGGGGTGGGGGGGTGAGGCTAGGTGTAGGTTTGAAATGGGAAAGCAAGGCAAATGAACAAATTGCAAGTTAAATACTTTGTGGGGAGGGGATGTATTTTTACAGGTATCAATTATTGTCGTTACAAGTAATAAATAATGCTAAATAAAACATGTAACTAAACGGGCATTAAAGACCTTTTACAGACATAGAAGAAAAGAGAACCTTTTTTTCCTTCTATGCTGCAGACTGCAGGCATTTTCCTCTCTCTCTGTCAAGTGCAATTCTTTCTTGATGAATGACAAGGCAGGATAATAGGCTGTGGTCGCCATGGCAACCAGACAGCAGCACTGTGTGCCTAGCATTTTTTCATCTGAAAATGAAACCAGAAGCAAAGAAAAGCTGAAAATGTAACCAACAGATTAACTGATACAAAAAAAGAGAAAGAAAAAAAGGAACAAAAGGCAAGTTAGATTACAAGCAATTAAAATTACAGTATGAGTCTGTCTCTCTCATATACACACTCATACAGACATACACACACCAACAAGATATTTTAAAATCCTACTTGATAAACATGCAACCATCATGCTTTATCTTTATTTTTTCCAAATGCCTCACTTGTTTTTGAAATCTCTGAATAACTGTCTTTTTTTTTTTTCTGAGTAGCTTTAAAGTCACTAGACAGTACAATTGATGAAGCTTTCTGTACTGTGTTTGTACTGGAATTTCTAAATTCCTTTCCTCTCTAGTGCCCATCTCTGAACTATCCAGAGACCAAGGGCTTATGTGCAACAGTTTTATCTGGGGACTGAATGAGAGGGGAAAGCAAGGGCAGAAAGGTGACCAGAGCTGAGAAATAAGAGGACAATTCTGTCTTCACACTCGGGGATACCATATACTTCTTCCACTAGATTTACTAAGTAATCATAGTTGCTCTTCTGTTGAGCTAAAAGAAAGCTGCAGTTCTTTTGCGATCTTCTCATTCCTAAACAGAAAAAGTTCCTGAAACCCTATTTGGCACACTGTCTATTCTGCCCATGTAATTTCCTTTTATTTACTGATCTCAAAAATCCTGTAGCACAGCTTTCTTTTAGATCTTCTCTGTCCCTATGAACGCAAATATAAAAGAAAACAGACATAAAAGAGGATTTTCTGAGAGCAATCGCCTCTCTGCATTGGGTTTTTGTGGAGCCAAAGAACAGCGAGCAGTAAGAGACCAGCCTGCTGATGAGGACAGACAAACAGGCCTTGGAATCCAGGAATCTTAGTTCCACCCCTTTGGTCACAATAAGTATCAATATCTATTCGGAATGAGCCAGAGAGTTTTTAACTTCTCTGAGCTTCAGAACTTTTCATCTCTAAAGTGGGCAAACTGTACCTACCTCAGGGGACTTTTGAGAAGATTAACGATATCATCTGTTGAGAGTTTCTGGTATATAATGGGAGTTAAAGATTTCTTCCTCCTATGAGCGACAGTTTTCTGATCTATATAGTAGAAATGTCTGTGTGAGTGTGACTGTGTGTGTGAGAAAGAGACAGAGACAAAGGCAGAAAATACATAACCATCTGCTTCAGAAGGATGCAAACCAAATAATTTATGTGAAATGTTTTGAAAGTACAACACACTCATGAAAAAGAAAGGTGGCATCACCCAGAGATGTTGAGAATCTTCTTTTCCAGGAGAATCTTAAAAAGGTGTCTGACTCCAACCTGCCTTGAGGCAGAGGGATGGATGGATTGACCAGCTAAACTTCAAGGTCCACTGTGGATGAGAAGATTGAAATGTAGGAGGCTCGTGGGGCGAGTCCTTGGAATTCAGCTGGAACACCAGGGTGTCCAAATGCTGACATGGATCCGGTATGTCAGCTCCGAGCACTCCCATTTCTTCCCGAACATGCCCAGTGGTTGCACTGGCCACCCACAGCAAGGCCTAATAAATCCTTCCTTTGTCCCCACTTCCCCCAACACACACAAATGCAAAGTAAACAGTTGGATCAAAGCTTTTAATGTGCTTTGTACTGTTTTATTTGAAAAGATCAGGTCTGATATTTGAGAGGAAGAGTCCATCTGGCTGGGCTGATCTCAAGAAGCCTCAGACAAACTGTAAACAAGACCAGGGCACACATTTCTCTCACGGCCCACAGCCTGCCATCGTCAAACTCTGGCCCATGCTGGCTGACTTCCCCTGACCGCTCATGCGAAGGGAACTCAGTGTACTGAAGCTCACGTTCTTTATGAGCTTTATCTGGAAGTTTCTAGCATTACATTGCTCACTACTATGGCCAGCTCTGTCTAAGCTTCTGTTGTCCTGAGACCGTATTTGTCATGCTTTTAACATTTCTAATATTAGATATCATGGTACTTTACATACCATTAGGACCCTCAGTTGTTCAAATAAACTCCTTAGTAATTTTAAAAGATGAGGAATAAATATTAAAGATTTGAGGGAAAAGATTGTTTTACTAAATGGGGTGTGTGTGTGTGTGTGTGTGTTTGTGTGTGCATGTGCATAGATACATAGATAGATAGATAGATAGATGTTTGGTGACTTAGTCGGTAAAGAACCTGCCTGCAATAGAGGAGACACAGGTTGATCCTTGGGTCGGGAAGATCCCCTGGAGAATGAAATGGCAACCAACTCCTCCAGTATTCTTGCCTGGGAAATTCCATGGGCAGAGGAACCTGGTGGACTATAGTTCATGGGGTTGCAAAAGTCAGACAAGACTTTGAGACCAAACCACTAACACCATATATAATATATATATAAAATTTAAGATTTGCACCTTTTGCCATTATGGTACAAAGAACGGACACATTGGTTGCCTTTTCTCCATCATAGTATTTATCATGCTTGATGTTATTTATACAGTCATCTGATTTCCTTGCTAGATTGTGAGCTCTTATACACCTATATTTATACTGTAGACCTATCACTTATCTGGCCATGGCATCTTTACATGTCTAAACCTGAATTCTTATCTGTAAAATGAAATGACAATTCTTCAAATAGCTGTTGAGACTAATAAATAAGATAAGTCTGTGAAAAATGCATAATTCCTGGAGTAACACAGTAGCATGCAATATACCTTTTAATTCAATACCTTTTGTTGAAGTTTTAAGTGAACTGCTTGTCAGAAGGTCTTTTCTGATAATCTTTGAACACTCATCAATGCTGGTGGATAAGGCTACAGATTCCTCAAAGCTTCATTCCCCAGAGAGAGCTTGTGTGGATCTATTGCAAAGACCATGTCTGGGGCAAGTGTAGAAGAGTGAATGCCATCTGTAATTCACCAGAACAGGGAAGGTTGCATTTGGCTCGGGAGATCAGGTTGGAAAGTAAAGACAGATTCCTGGGGTTGGCAGCAGATTTGGGGGACCAAATATAAAAACACAGCAGTAGAGCTTTTCATCCCAGGAAGATCACCTGTGTGTGAACATCTGGAGACCAACTGAGACCCCAGAATTGGTCTGTGGCACAGGACAAGTGGGGTGCACATAGCTTTAGCTGAGACCAAAGCATAAACTAACATTCTAGCAACATTCCAGCAACATTCCTTGAGCACCTACTGTCTATGAGACAATGAGTAGATGCCTTCACCTACATACACCTCTTAACCTCGCATATCAGTAGAATACTGGCTCAAGAGTCAGACTGCTTGGGTTTCCATCCAGACTATTCTGCTCAGTAACTTCATAACTAGGCACATCACTTAAATTTTCTTATCATGGTTTTTCCACCTGTTTAAAGAACAGGAGTACCTACTTCACAATTTTTTGTGGTCATTCAGCAATTCAATACATGTAAAAGCACTTAGAACTAAGCCTGCACATAGAAAGTACTCAATAAATTTTAACTATTGTGGCTTGATTTGTACTCACTCATTCTTTTTAGGGGCTTCCCATGTGGCACTAGTGGTAAAGAACCTGCCTGCCGAGGCAGGAGATGTAAGAGACTCGGGCTCCAATCCTGGATCAGGAAGGTCCCTTGGAGAGGGCATGGCAACCCACACCAATATTCTTGCCTGGGAAATCCCATGGACAGAGGAGCCTGGTAGGCTACAGTCCCCAGGGTTGCCAACAGTCAGATGCGACTGAAGCAGTTTAGCACAGGATGTCATTCTTTATATTAGTTGAGAGAGACTGTGAACTTATGACAGAAAAGAGCTCTAGACCTGGGATCAGGAATCCTGAACTTGGAAGTCAGCTCTGCCACTTATAAGCCTCAGTTTCATCATATGACAATGGAAGTAAGATTACTTGAGATCTCATTCAAAAAATCTGTCATGAGTAGTCCATTTTTAGAGAGACTAAGGTGAAGTTTGTCCATTGAGACTACACCTGTGATAAGCAGAGTTTCAAACTATACACAACCGATATCAGGGAAATTCAGCAGCTCTCCCCAGGCCAGGGCAGCAGAGGTTAGAGTCCAGGCCCTAAACAGGGATAGGAATATGACCGTTAGAGATGGAAGCCGTGAAGGTCGGCGAGACAGCCAACTTAACCCCGAGACGCAGTGATGCCAAATTAATCTTCCCAAACACACCATTCGGATGAGATCACCATGCCCACAGGCCTCAATCACTCTGCACTGGCCTAAGAATAAAAATCTCAGCTCCTGTGATGAACATTCAAGTTCCTCCAGGACCTTCCTTCAGTCTCCACTTTCAAGGTCATTGAGATATTCACTGTCTCCTCTCTGTGCACAGGGCATTCAAGGAGAGAGACACTAACTTTTGGTCTCACCCTTCTCTCCATCTAAGGCACAGTCCGTTCCATCTCTACTTTGTCCAAATTATTGGGAACCTTCCAGTCTCAGGAAAGGCAACTTCCTCCATGAAGCCTTCCTCATTGTTTGTTTGACAGCTGTCTACAAATGTCTACGTGAATGAATGAGTGAAGGAAATGCTAAGTTAATCTGTAAATACCTTACCTCTAGCCAGGTTTTGTTTTACAAAAAAAAAAAGTTGATCACTGACCTTGATATTTGTAACAATAATAACTATGAATTAACATCTTTGATTCCCATTATGAGCTAGGCATTGAACAAAGAGGTGAGGATGCACTGGTGAGTGAAACATACACTCCTCTCCCCTCTGGAGCACTCAGCCCTATGGAAGGGTCATACATTTATCACATCATTGCCTAACTATATAATTATAAACCATTAATGGTATAAAGAAGAACATTATAGCAAGTTATGAAAACACAAACAAAGGAACACGATATAATTGGGGGAGGTCAGGGGAGGCTTCCTTGAGGAATCGATGTTTCTATTCAGATTTGAATGATGATAGCAGTTGATCATGGGCACAGTAGTGACTTGACAGCAGGGGATTGAAGAGAATGGCCATTTAAAGGCATTTCCACCCCACTATCAAATGTTTCTAGGATTATGTGTGGATGACAAGTGGTCCAACAGTGGTGCTACTAATTTTGAGTGTATGTTGAAAATAAAGTAGGCAGACAGCAAGAAGGATGGTCCAGAGAACATGATAAAGGAGGAGAGAGATAAGTCTTGGGCAGGGGGAAATAGCTCGATGAATAAAAAATAAATTGGAACAAGCAGAGAAATAAACACAAGGCAAAAAGCAGGAAGTGATGAGTGTACCACCCCTCTCCTTCCAGGATATCTCAAATAAATCCTATAAACCTTTAACCAAAAACCATCTCATTTGCAGATGTTTTACGCTTTTTCTATTTAAAATGTAAGGAAAGAATTTTGACTAAGGGAAATTATTTCTTCGCCCTTCATGCAAACATGCATGTCTCTGCCTAGGTCCTGGACCAATGTAATGTTATCACCCTTGTGGATGCATGGAAAGCAAAGAAGAGTGGGGTTACATGGGATTAAATGTGGGGGATTGGTGTCTGTCTTTCTGTGCCTCTGTCTCTGGCTGGTTATTTATTTGTAAACATGCTCCCAGTTGAGCTTATGAAAAGAAAGATTATGGCTGGAGGTTACACTTGGAAAAGTTGGGAAGGCAGATGAACTTGTATAGATGACTTCTAAGGTCCACATCGGTGGTCAAAATTCTCAAGAACTGAAACAGCAGAGGGAGAAGGTACATCAAGAACTCTAAGACACTGTATTCACTATTCAATATCCACAGTGAACTTTTTAGGATCCAGAACAGAGATACCATGGATGTGCCGGAAAAAGTAACATATTTTCCATTCCTCCTCCCCCACTCCACTCCATGTGGATCTAGTGAGCTTTCCTAGTTCTGCTGACACAACAATGAGATGCTTAATGGGAAAGAGAAAGCTTGTCTCTGGGGCATCACCATTTAAACTTCAGTGACTTTGGATTTGAAGTCAGGTGGAAGAAACTGACTGTTCAGAGGCCTGCAAGCAAAATAAATATGAAAAGAGAAGCTGTGGGTACAAAAGATAAGCTTTGTCTGCTTCACAGTTTTGCCCAGGCAAGTGGTGTCAAGAAGCATGAATAAAAAGATTTATCCTGGGTTCCCCTCTTCACCCTGCAAGTCTGCTATGGCATCAGAAAAGTCTGTGATGAAAGTCTTCTCTGAGACATTAAGTCCTTCATTAATACCCATAGAAGGGATCCCCCTTTTTAAATAATACCTTAAAGAAGCATGAATCTATCAGTTATTTTCTAATAGGCACATAGAGTTGAGCCTGAGGAAAGGGAGGAAACAGGTGATAGAATTAGGCACAGGGATCATGCTGGAGAAAGCTCCATCCAGCTTCACAAGTAAGGCTTGGCCAGAGTCTTGATTGTTCAAGTGCCTGTACTGGCTCCCAAAATACCACTCCTGGCCTAACACAAAGTCAGTTTTCATAGGACACTTGCAACACTTACACAGTCAAAACAAAAACGTGTACAGACTTGGTGGCTTTGCTGTTTAGTATCCGTGGAATTCACAGGGGCACATATTTCACCAGATGTAAGAAAAAGGTGATTATGAGCTACATACAAAATAAACAGCACGCAAAACGTCCTCGCTGTGAGCATGATGACCTCACCCCTCGCTTTTGTGAATGAGCATTACTGACAGGCAGTCAGACCATAAGCAGACTGGCCAATCAAAGCTCAGCCATGGCTGGTCCCAAACTGGTCACAGACATAAGAAATGCCAGTTTTCAGAGCCGGATAACAAAACTTTAAAAGCTATTGATAACAGAACTTTATAAGCAGTAACAACAACAAAAAATCAGTTGAAAAGGAGAATTACTTTCTCATGGTTATTAGCTAATAATAGGACTATAATCATTGCAAAGAGATTCTGAAGAATGCATAATGAAGAGAAGGCTGAAAATGGAAACACACTATGCTTAAGAAGGGGAAAATGATAAGAACAGATACTACACTTGATATGGGGAGAGAGGTGGGAGGGGGGTTCAGGATGGGGAACTCATGTACACCTGTGGCAGATTCATGTCAATGTATGGCAAAACCAATACAGTATTGTACAGTAAAATAAAAAATAAATTAAAAAATAAAGGGGAAAATGAGTGACTTTGGCAAAAATTTTTTTGTATGATTCTCTTTTAGGGTTCAAACACCACTTCTAAAAATTTTTCTCAGCACTCCTTCTAAGTGGGTTGTTGTTTCCTTTCCAGGATCCCTTGGCTGAACATGTTAATGGACTTGACACCCACAGATTGCAGAACCTCTTCCTTTTAAAGGTCTAAAGAAGGCCTTGGTGACCCACCTTGGTGATCTCCAAATCAGCATTTCATCTCAATGTGTTGTGTTAGGATTGTACCTTTTTAAAGAAGCTATTAAAAATTTAAAACCAAGAAGATAATCTCACTCCTTACAGGGTTCTACAATCAGCTGGTTTGGACTTCGCACTCATGAGGTTACAAATTCAAATCCTAAATAAACCAGTTTCGGTTTTCCCCCACAAACACTGGTCCACTTGCACTTGTGCTGTGATCTCAGGCCTGTCTAGGTACAGCTGGCAAGGGTTGTTGTTTAAAGGAGATGGGACAATTGTTTAAAGAAAGTGTAGGTGGATCTGTGTGCATCTTTGTGCATCTTTCAGTTGAAGGTGGGTTAGTCAAAGCATCTTGATATAAATAAAAGAACATTATTACCTAAGTAAATGGACTATCTCAGGGATAGAGACATAATTTGAAGGATAAACATGTATATCCTTTGCTAGTCATTCCCCCTGAAAATGTTTTTAATGTATTTAATTATCCATTAGAACAGACAGAATGGAATTACAATTCTAGATAATCCAAAAGTCATTGCTACCTGACTTCAGCATACTATGTTTACCCCTCCTACACACACTCATTTCTTCCTTATGTTTTGCTTAACTTCAGTTCAATTCTGTTCAGTCGCTCAGTCATGTCCGACTTTTTGCGATCCCATGAACCATAGCATGCCAGGCCTCCCTGTCCATCACCAACTCCCAGAGTCCACCCAAACCCATGCTCATCAAGTCAGTGATGTCATCTAACCATCTCATCCTATGTCGTCCCCTTCTCCTCCTGCCCCCAATCTCTCCCAGCATCAGGGTCTTTTCCAATGAGTCAGCCCTTTGCATCAGGTGGCCAAAGTATTGGATTTTCAGCTTCAACATCAGTCCTTCCAGTGAACACCCAGGACTGATTTCCTTTAGGACAGGATGGACTGGTTGGATCTCCTTGCAGTCCAAGGGACTCTCAAGAGTCTTCTCCAACACCACAGTTCAAAAGCATCAATTCTTCGGCGCTCAGCTTTCTCTATAGTCCAACTCTCACGTCCATACATGACCACTGGAAAAACCATAGCCTTGACTAGACGGATCTTTGTTGACAAAGTAATGTCTCTGCTTTTCAATATGCTATCTAGGTTGGTCATAACTTTTGTTCCAAGGAGTTAAGTGTCTTTTAATTTCATGGCTGCAATCATCATCTGCAGTGATTTTGGAGCCCCCCAAAAATAAAGTTAGCCACTGTTTCCACTGTTTCCCCATCTATTTCCCATGAAGTGATGGGACCAGATGCCATGATCTTAGTTTTCTAAATGTTGCATTTTAAGCCAAGTTTTTCACTCTCCTCTTTCACTTTCATCAAGAGGCTCTTTAGTTCTTCTTCACTTTCTGCCATAAGGGTGGTGTCATCTGCATGTCTGAGGTTATTGATATTTCTCCCGGCAATCTTGATTCCAGCTTGTGCTTCTTCCAGCCCAGAGTTTCTCATGATGTACTCTGCATAGAAGTTAAAAAAGCAGGGTGACAATATACAGCCCTGACATATTCCTTTTCCTATTTGGAACCAATCTGTTGTTCCATGTCCAGTTCTAACTGTTGCTTCCTGACCTGCATACAGATTCCTCAGGAGGCAGGTCAGGTGTTCTGGTATTCCCATCTCTTTCAGAATTTTCCACAGTTTATTGTGATCCACACAGCCAAAGGCTTTGGCATAGTCAATAAAGCAGAAATAGATGGGTTGTTTTTTTTTTATCTCTCTTGCTTTTTCAATGATCCAGCAGATGTTGGCAATTTGAACTCTGGTTCCTCTGCCTTTTCTAAAACCAGCTTGAACATCTGGAAGTTCATGGTTCACGTATTGTTGAAGCCTGGCTTGGAGAATTTTGAGCATTACTTTACTAGCATGTGAGATGAGTGCGATTGTGCGGTAGTTTGAGCATTCTTTGGCATTGCCTTTCTTTGGGATTGGAATGAAAACTGACCTTTTCCAGTCCTGTGGCCACTGCTGAGTTTTCCAAATTTGCTGGCATATTGAGTGCAGCACTTTCACAGCATCATCTTTCAGGATTTGAAATAGCTCAACTGGAATTCCATCACCTCCACTAGCTTTGTTCATAGTGATGCTCCTGAAGGCCTGGTTGACTTCACATTCCAGGATGTCTGGCTCTAGGTGCTTAACTTAAAACCTGCATTTACTAGAGAAGGTCATTGGAAGGGTTTGAACCTGAATCTTTATGCAAATTCTCATTTTTTAGTTTTCTCTAAATATTTTCACCAGTCTCCTCATCATTTTTTCCCTATGCATAAGTCAGAAAGAAACTCTCATTAGTTTTCCTGGGACTGAAAGCAGTTTAGAGCAAGAGAAGGACAATCATTTTTCTTTTTGCATATCCATTTCCCTTTACTAGGTAAGCACTTTGAAGAGTTGAGGACTAGAATAATCTATTATTCATTGTTGTATTCCCAAGATGTAGTAGGTCCTCAATTAAAGTTTACTGAATGAATCAAGTACAAAATATTTAGCAACACATTAAAATATTTTACCAGTCGATTCTATAATTTTAACTGTTGGTTTAGCATAGAGCATTATATTGCTGTGGGCAAGCAGGTAAGTGGTTATTTACAAGGCAGATTTATATATAATTGGATATAATGTATTCTAATGATCTGAATTGTTTTGGTTAGTCTAATCTGGATGAAACATGAGGGTCATGTTTTAGAGTATCTAGAAAACTCGGTGGTGTTAAGTTATTCATGTCTATTAAAAATTTCCTCATTAAAAGGGAGTCCTCAGGTTGGGGCTGTTCAGGGGAAAGGTGTCACCATGCACAACAAATTGTAACTTTAAAAAGCATGTTGATTTTTTTATAAATTTAAGTGTGCTTGGGAATTCCTTGAATTTTGTGCAATAAACTATTTTTTGTTAAAGAAAAAAAAAAAACATGAAACATACTCAGTCCATGGCATTATTTATTTCCTTGGTAGTAATAAATGAGATTCCTTCTAATACCTTGCTGATGGCAATTTGTGTGTCAGTCAAATAGTTGGAGGCTTTCCCTGTAGCAACAATGGTTTGGGGCAAACAATAGGACCCTTAAAAACCCATTTAATCCAGCTTTATTGTTTCATAAACTGTCAGACACTTCATTTTATTTGCTATGATGCGAGAACAGAACAGGATATGAGAAAAACTGAGAGAGGACCATGAGATATAAGGAACTAAAAACTTCGAGATGATAATAAATAATAACGCTGATGTGTTACTTTCTACCTGATGTGAAGAGCTGACTTACTGGAAAAGACCCTGATGCTGGGAAAGATTGAAAGCAAAAGGATAAGAAGGGGGCAGAGGATGAGATGATTCAGAGAGCATCACCGACTCAATGGACATGAATTTGAGCAAAATCCGGGAGATAGGAGAGGACAGAGGAACCAGGCATGCTGCAGTCCATGGGGTCCCAAAGAGTTGGACAGGACTTAGTGAATGAATGACACCAACATGTTGAGAAAACTGCTTTCCCTCTAACCTCTCTTTCTCACTTGCACTTTTGGAAACATGTAGGCCATAAAGCCAGGTAAATGGCAAATGCAGAAATTTCTGATTATCATGTAGAACAGTTAAGACTGTAAAAATCAAGTAATGTCAAAATCAATTTGTAGAATCAAGTGGAAGACTAGTTTATTATGGTAGGAAAAATTGGAGACAAACTACACCAAAATTAATATGTTCAGTTAAATGAAAACCAAAAGTGGGATTGTAGTAAAAGCCAATATTTGTGATCACAGAAACAAAGTTCCAAGTAAAAGAGTTTAAAATTTTTATATTGCTGGAGTGGAACTGTTTAAATAATGCTTATTTTGTATCTGAATAGCTTATGGTATCTTTTACTCAAAATTAATCAACTTTCTATTTTTTGACAGTATATTAATAGATTTAGAGTAGTTCACCTTAATTCAGTGAGATGAACTGGATTTCACATATTAGAAGTTAGATAAATGCACTGGGAAAACCCAGAGAGATGATATGGGGAGGGTGGTGGGAGGGGGGGTTCAGGGTTGGGAACTCACGTACACCTGTGGTGGATTCATGTCAATGTATGGCAAAACCAATAGAGTATTGTAAAGTAAAAAAAATAAAAATAAAAATTTTAAAAAGCCAAACATACAAACTAAAAAGAATTCAAATAGAGCTGGGAACTAGGAGTCTAGAAGCCTGAGTGCAAGTCTTTTCCTGCATATCTTTGTGGTAATTGCCCGGTATCTCTTCTTACCAAGATGAGATATATTATATGGATATTATGCAGACAAGATAATAGATAAGAAAATATTGCTCTAACCCTTTGGGAGATATAAATCCTAGGGACATAATATTATTTTTATTATGTCAGATTTAGCTACAGTCTTATATTCAGTTCTAACCCGTCACCAAAATATAGATGTGGAAATAGTTCAAACAAAAGTTACCCTGATGATTGAAAGTTCTGGAAACATGGTACTAAGGAAGATGAAAGGAAGCAGTGTTATTTATCCCATTGAAGAAGTGATAGGAGGAGAAGGAAATAGGTTTAGAAGTAGAGCAGTGGTTCTCAAAGTGTGGTCCCAAGACCAATAGCAGCAGCATCACCTGGGAACTTAATACCAACTGCCCACCCTAGGTCTCCAATCTCAGACCTGTTAAATCAGAAACTCTGAGGATCGGGCCCAGGAGTCTATGGTTTAACAGTTCTCCAATATCATTCTGAGGCACACTGCAGTTTAAGAACCACTTAGAGTATAAGAGTGGCAGTCATAAGCGAATAATAAAATGAATAGTGTTAACAGAAAAAAAAGATGTGTGTGTTCTTAAATGTTGACTCTTAACCCCTGCCCAATAAACTTGAGAGCTATAGAAGAAAGTAAGGAAGTAACATAAAGGGGAAAGACAGTAGACAAACAATCCAGGGAGGGCTCTTTTCCTTTTTTTTTTTTCTTCTTTCAGAAAAGGTTCAGAACCTTGATAACTACATGTGGTTTTATCCTCAAATAGAATTTTAACACTGATTTATTAAAAGATGAAGTCTTATGAGGACAATAGGTAGCATGAGATAGAAAGCCATGTGCACGCACCAAACTCCAGTAGTGATGGCTCTTAAATAGTTCATATTTAATGGAATGAAATTTAATAAAATAAAAAGAGAGAGACTGAGAGAGAAAGAAGAAGAAATGCCACCAAAAAAAAAAAAAAAGAAGACGGAGAGGAGAAGGAAAGGGAGGAACAGTGAAAGGAAGGAAGGAAAGAAAGAGGGACAAGCAAAAGAAAATGAGGTACAGAGAAATAATTGCCAACTCTCAGCATAGAAGGAGAAAGAGAAAGAATAAAAGAGGACTTTCAATGTTTCTGGATAACGTTACCATCAGATAGCGCACTACACTGGAGCCTTGCTATGAATTCTGTCCTCTGGGGCCAGATTGTGGAGCTGCTTTATCATGAATTTCAATTCATCTTAACAATTTGAACTGAATTGAAATACCTCATTATGAGTATCTTCTGGCACTTTCGTAACTAAACCCCTTGAATAGATGCCAGACCATACTCACCTTACGTAACTCCCTCTCCTCCTCAAAGAATTGTTACTACAGTGAAGAATCAAAGTTCTTAAAAAAAAAAACATATTTACTCTCACTTTATTACATGGGCTAGCCAAATGCAAAGATATATGGACCTACTAATAGCCTTATATACTGTGGACAAAAGATTTCCAACTCCCTTTACCATATCTTCTCAGGTAGTGCTAGTGTAAAGAATCCACCTACCAATGCAGGAGACACAAGAGATGTGGGTCCCATCCCTGGATCAGGAAGATCCCCTGGAGTAGGAAATGGCAACCCACTCCAGTATTCTTGCCTGGAAAATTCCATAGCCCTCCTCTTTCAGGGAGGGTTATTAACCAAACCAAAAGATCAGGAAAGAAAAGTAATATGAAGAAAGACGAAAATCCAGTTATTTAAGATATCAACACATACAGTAGGGATCTCAGTTCTTCCCAAATGAAAAGTTCCTTCTTTTGATTACTAAAGAAAACTTAAAATTACCTAAAGAAAACAACTTCCCTTTACCAATCACCATTCATCTAGATGGCTGCTTCCCAGCAAAAGTCATTAATAAGACAAAATAATGTAAGTATGAGAACAAACCAAATTAAACAACAAAAATTGCAGATTAACTTCACTTCTTTGACAGTTATTAGACTTAATGTTTTAGGGACTGACATTTGAAATCCTAACTTCAACGTGTCACTTGCGTAAGTCTTATGATCTCTTTTGGACAAGTTTGAGTCAAGTATGTGAATAAGATGACTCAGAGAAATATCTAATATATCTGATATCTTAATCAGGATCAGAAAAGATACTGGGAGATAAAATAATGGACTGAATCTAAGGATGAGGAAAATGGTGTTTGACAGTAGTATGTACAAAATAGAAGTATTTCAATAAATAGTAAGACAAGCTAGGTCAATACTGCTGAACAGTTGCCAAGAAGATTAATATGAGGTTTTATGCATAGAAATTCAGTACTTAGGAAGCACCTAGAAAGTTATCATCACCTTCTGCTCTCTAACTGTAAGTCCACATCTAGAAAATTGCTCTCAATTCTAAGCAGCACATTAAAAAGGCAGATAGACAAGCTGAAGTGTGGAGACTAACAAGAATAATTGAAGTATTTGAAATATGCCATAGAAGGAGTGTTTGGAGGCACTACGTGTATATAGCCGAGGGAAAAGTAGACTCTGGAAGAAACCTGTTTCTTCTTTTAAATATCTGTAGGACTGATAGGTGCAAGAGATGAGACTGACACTGTATGATCCAAGGAATGATGGAAGAACTTCTTGTGACTCGATATGAGCGAGAAATATTTAAACTATCTGAGTTCCCCAAAGACAGAATTGCTGATTAGTGAAGTGGTCTATTACAGGTAGCAGAGAACATTCAAACAAAAGATAAACTAGATGGCTTTTATGGCTTCTTTGTCATTGAAAATCCATGGATTTAGAATCCAAAAGGAAATTCGGCTGAAGCAAACATCAAAAATACATTCTGTTGAAATAACGCCATTTGCAGCAACATGGATGGACCTAGAAATTATCGCACTAAGCGAAGTAGATCAGAATGAGAAAGACAAACACCGTATGATATCACTTACATGTGGAATCTAAAATATGACACAAGGGAACTTATCTATGAAACAGAAGCAGACTCATGGAGAACAGACTTGTGGTTGCCAGGGGGTGGGGGGAATGGGCTGAGAGTTTCGGATTAGCAGATACAAACTGTTACATACAGGGTGGATAAACAAGGCTCTGCTCTAATAGCACAGGGAACTATATTCAATATCCTGTGATTAAAGCTCAACAGAAAAGAATATTAAAAATGGATATATATCTATAACTGAAAAACTTTATAGTAGAGAAGCCCCAGAAATATGACATTGTAAATCAATTATACTTCAATAAATCTAAAAAATTAAATAATAATAGTGCATCCTGTAAAACTATATTGTTATAACATCTGCTCTCCTGCTCTTCTCTATTAACTTGAGTAGTTAAAAGCCAATGATATGTAATCTTGATCGCCTAGCTCTATGGCTAGAGGGACTTGCATTCCTGGGTCCCACAGGACTGTGACAACTGGAGAGACAGTTCTTGGCAGATTGCCACACACAGGGCACCAAGTGGGCTGCAGACCGAGGCACATCTCCAAGTCTTTCTGTGAAGGAAGTCTCTTGGCTTGTCCTTAAGCTTCTGTTTGAGGTACACACTTCAAGTCTGGCACGTTTCTAGTGGACACAAGGCTATTCTCAAGGATCCCAAGGAACACAGGTTGAGGATATCGTCTGATGTCTCCCCTCTCTGCCTTGCTCTTGCTCACTGGTATCTCCCAGAAAAGAGTTTGCACAGATACACCTTGTTTTATTGCACTTTGCTTCATTGAACTTTGCAGATATTGTGTTTTTTTACAAGCTGAAAGTTTGTGGGAACCTGAGTCAAGCAAGTTTATCAGCTCCATATTTCCAATAGCATTAATTTATAATTAAGGTATGTACATTGTTGTTTATTTTTTTAAGACAGAATGCTATGGTACACTTAATAGACCACAGCATAAGGAAACACAACTTTTATATTCACTGAGAAACAAACAAAAAGATCATGTGACTCACTTTTTTGTGATATTTGCTTTATTGCAGTGCTCTGGAACCAAACCCACAATATCACCAAGGTATGCCTATAAACTTGTTTGCAGCCCTAATTTTGTGGCTGCCACCTAGAAAACACCACCAAAGCAATGAGCAGCAGGAATTACACTTGTGATCTCAGCAAGGCTGTATATATTTGTAGCTTTTAAAAGCTGATGTATGAGGGTTTAGCTTCCAGCCAGGTCTGGGTGCTGAGATCCTCCCCTTAAAGACACTGACAGGTTCTGGCACATCCTTAAATACTGGGAGCTATTAAAAGTATAATAGGCTGCTTGGACAAGCACAAAAATTTAAGAGATGACAGACCTGGGACAGGGTTGAACAACAAGGCTTACGTACACAAGGCCACTCCTCCAAGACCAGGAGAGATGGTTGTTTCATCCATATAGGAACCAACACAGAATGCCAAGAAAAAACGAAGAAACAGAGGAATATGTTACAAATGAAAGAACAAGATAAAACTTCAGTAAAAATTAATACAATGGAGATAAGTAATTTACCAGATAAAGAGCTGTAATGAGTGGTCATATGATGCTCATTGAACTGGGGAGAAGAATGGATGAACATGTGAGAACTTCAAGAGAGATGGAAAATAGAAAAGAGTACCAAACAGAAGTCACAGAGATGAAAGATAACTAAACTGAAAACTACACTAAGAGGAGTTCAAAATGAGACTAGACAAAGCAGAAAAAAGAATCAGTCAACTAGAAGACAAGGCAGCAGAACTCACTCAATCAGAACAGCAAAAAGAAAACAAAAATTTAAGAAGTGAAGCTAGCTTAAGGGGCTTATGGGACAACATGAAATAAACTAATATTTCTGTTAGTAAAGTCCCAGAAGGAAAAGAGAGAGAGAAAGAGACAGACATCTTGTTGAAGATATAATGGCTGAAAGCTCTCCCAACCTGGGGAAGTCAATAGACATCCAGATTCCGGAAGCCCAGAGATGTTCAGATAAGATGAACCTAGAGAGACCCACACCAAGACACAATATAATTGAAGGGCCAACTGTTAAAGAAACAGAGAGAATGTTAAAAGCAGTTAGAGACTTTGTAAAACACTTAAATGTATTTACTTCCGGTAACTTTATGAAGTAACAACACATCAACTACCATGTCGATCAACTACACATCAACCACCAAAACACAACATTTTACAGAAGAGCTAACTCAGCTTTAGAAATTTTAAAGGAAATAATTATCAGTCGCGTTAGATCTAGAACAGAGAACCTTTGATTCACGGAAGTTAAACTTTCGATCATACCTTTGGACCTTCACCATCTGACATATCTCCTAAAATTCTCCCTGATGCTGAGATCATTAGCTGATTAATTAAAGACCATTGAAAGCTATACAAAGCCATAACTCATTATTCTATGATCATGGAAGTACTTTAGGAGAGCAAGTGCTTGATGGTACTCTAAGTGAACAAGGAAGTTGTAAAGGGTGCTTCTCAAGAGGTCTTCAGGATATTGTGATCATTTTACTAATGGGCAGGTCATACTTTTCCATTAAATATACCAGTCACCACACTGTGGGCAAAATTAGAGGAAAATCTAAGAACTGAGACATGCTGATGACCTCACTTGTACACTGCAATGCCAGTGCATTTCGGTTTTCTCCATTCCACTACTGTAAGCTATCCTCTCCTCAGCACAGAACTTATATAGTGACAGTGGTATGCTACTCACAGTCTCCCTGGTAAACATTTATTCTGCTCTAAGCATCAGCAAAAAACAAATGGTTCTAGGTAGGCCTTCAGGCTACTACAAGCTTAACACTAATAAGATATACCTGATGTCAGGAAATAATCCTTATTTTTTGGGTAGAAGTCTAAAATGAGAGTTTTCTGATGAGCTAACAAATAATTTAGGTAATTAGGTACAAAGGAGATAAGCAGAGCTAAGTTTAAGTCTCATGCTTCCCATGATTTTTATTAATAGAGACTAATCTGAATAGTCTCATCCTTGAAAACATCTCCTCTCTCCAGGGACATACCTACCGCTTTGGGACCTCCAACATGCTGAGACTCACTCCACCATTACATCTCTGTGACGCTGGAAAAATTCAGTGGACTCTGTCTGTCAAACCAGGACAACAAATCTCTCAAAGTGTTAAAACAGTTGATAGTCAATATAGTCATGGGGTAAGTTATGCAAACAGGTTAATAATAATCGTACACATACAATCTTTTCAGGATTGATTTCCCTGGAATCTTGGGATCATGGGATGTCAAGTGACTTTAAAATGTGATCGTCTGAACCTCCTGAATGGAGAGACAATAAACTGCCAAAGAAACAGGCATAGGATGATAATTTAACATTCCACATTTTACCTGCTATATAGTGTCATCTTTGGGGTTTGCAGTTGCCAGCTACATCAATTAAATAGAGCACCCCATCCACACTGCTTCCTTTATGAAAGCTGAATATACTAACAGAATATTGATAACAAAGATTTTGCTAAATAGCCATTTGTTATTTTTAAGAGTATCCCTGTTTAAAATGTAGAATTCTAAAAATATATATGAACCAAATGTGGATGCATTGCATGTATGATTTCTCTTTGCATCTGGTAACTGCATGCTATTAGCTACACTTGGTACAACTCGCTACAGCTTGACATATTCTGGGATTTATTAAAATGTAAATGATAAAGCAGAAAAGAATGTTCAGACAATTGGATTACTCCATTGACTGAATGTTCCAATACTGTATCTATTTTTGTCAAAGCAATGGTGGCTCCTGCTGTGGAATGCTGAATGGAATATTCCATTGTGGAACATGGGGAGAACTTGAATAAAGGAAATTGAAACCTAATCACTGAATTTTTAATTCCCCTCTCCAAAAGCAACAGATTGCCAATACTTTCTGAAAGAAATTATGATAATTTTGGCACATAATTATTGGAAGGCTACCATTCACAACTAAGTATTCAGCATCTATTATTGGATCTGTGACTTCATTCATGAAAACAATGATACATTTGCTTGTTTTGCTCTTGGCCTTGGTTTGTTTTATTTATGAAATTATACAATGAACATGAATATATGTGATATAGATAGCAGTGACTATGCACAAGAGAGACATTTTCCTGATGGGAACTGTTAGTATTTATTTCAGAGAAGAGAAGGCTGGGAGGTAGGTGTCTTTAAGGACTTGAAGGGATTGGGTTTAGAGAGAATGGAGACCAGCTGTCCTTTCTCTCCACAGGGAACAAGAGAAAATGGGATTAAACTACAGCGTGAGGGATTTGGGATCGAAATGAAATAGAATTTCCCAACTATGTAGACTCTCAAACACTGAAATGTGTCTCAAAGGAAGTATATGGACATGAGTTTTATTTTGAGTGTTAAAAAATGGAAAGGCACATATATTGGAGAGTGGTAGCTAAGGAAGTAACTTTTAAAAATAGTTATTTTTCAAAGTCAAGTTTTTTTTTAAGGGGACAGACTGGTAAGTTGTACCTAAATGTGAAATATTAAACTGAATGGAATGTCATGTAATAAGGTGAGTGGGAACAAAGACTGTGGGAATGCAATACACACTTATTTCTCCTCTACTCCCATTTCTGCTCTTTAGTAGATCAAGTTTAAAGGCAAAATGTCCTTAGTCATGCGTGGAGTTTAACATATGTCTATTGATTTTTGAATTTGTAAGAATGTGGTGAAGGCTCCTGGGAAACTAAACTCTATCTCATTTTATATATATGTGTGAGTGTGTGTGTGTGTGTGTGTGTGTGTGTGTGTATATTATATATATAATGCATATGTATATAGGTTCGATCCCTGGGTCAGGAAGATCACTTGGAAGAGGAAATGGCAACCCTTACCCCAGTATTCTTGCCTGGATAATCCCATGACAGAGCAGCCTGGCAGTCCACGGGGCTGCAAAGAGCAGATACAACTGAGCGATTAAACAACAACATATATATACATACACATTACATATATATAGTATGTATTACATACATATTATACATTATATACTCTGCAGATGGTGACTGCAGTCATGAAATTAAAAGACACTTACTCCTTGGAAGAAAAGTTATGACCAACCTAGATAGTATATTCAAAAGCAGAGATATTACTTTGCAGACTAAGGTCCGTCTAGTCAAGGCTATGGTTTTTCCTGTGGTCATGTATGGATGTGAGAGTTGGACTGTGAAGAAGGCTGAGCACCGAAGAATTGATGCTTTTGAACTGTGGTGTTGGAGGAGACTCTTGAGAGTCCCTTGGACTGCAAGGAGATCTAACCAGTCCATTCTGAAGGAGATCAACCCTGGGATTTCTTTGGAAGGAATGATGCCTAAGCTGAAACTCCAGTACTTTGGCCACCTCACGTGAAGAGTTGACTCATTGCAAAAGACTCTGATGCTGGGAGGGATTGGGGGCAGGAGGAGAAGGGGAAGACGGAGGATGAGATGGCTGGATGGCATCATGGACTCGATGGACATGAGTCTGAGTGAACTCCGAGAGATGGTGATGAACAGGGAGGCCTGGCATGCTGCAATTCATGGGGTCGCAAAGAGTCGGACACGACTGAGCGACTGAACTGATATACATATATGTATACATGTATATGAAAGTGTTAGTTGTGTCCAACTCCAGCTCACCAGGCTCCTCTGGCCATAGGATTCTCCAGGCAAGAATACTGTAGTTGGTAGCTGTTCCCTTCTCCAGGGGATCTTCCCAAACCAAGGATCAAACCCAGGTCTCCTACATTGCAGGCAGATTCTTTACCATGTGAGTCACCATGGAAGCCCATACATGTATATACAAATGTATGTAATGTATACTTTATATGTTATATATATAAGTATACATTATGTATGATATATATTACATATATATGTGTACATACATATGTAGATAATGTATATTTTTCAAAAAGTTATACTCTAGAAAAATTAATGTATATTGCTCACATTAGCATAAAATTGAGCACATGGGATTAAACTTGGTCTAAATTCAATTACTACTTAAAAAAATTATCACCAGACTAGATGTTGGTTGTCTCTTGATTTGAAGATAATTATATTTTCCATTTCCTGGAGACAGCTTAGTGTAGCAGAAAGAACACCGTATTGGAGACAGAAACCTAGGGTCAGGTATTATCTGAGTCATGAACTGATTGACCTGGACAGCTCACTGACTCTTAAGTATGAGTTTCTATTCTGAAGAATAAAAAGTAAAATTAGGATATGTTAGACAGATTCTCTTTTGGGTTCTAATAGGCTATCAATCATCAATACCAAAAGCTTTTAAACTCTGAGCTCACTCTCAGGAGATCTTTCCCTTCTCCAGGGGATCTTCCCAACTCAGGGATTGAATCCAGGTCTCCCACATTGCAGGCAGATTCTTTACCATCTGAGACATACATGGAAGCCCATAAATGTATATATATATATGTATATAATGTGTATTTTATACATTATATATAAGTATACATTATATATATGATATACATTATATACACACACATATACACAAAGTCTTTATAGAGAAGACTTTGTCCCCATAAAGTTGATAGTTTTCAACTTAGGCTGTATATTAAAATCACCTAGTGAGCTTTACAAAAGATTCCCAGTTTCCAAGCTACACTCCACACCAATTAAATCAACGTCTTTTGAGGAAGGTCCCATGTATCAGCATTTTTCCACCTGGCAGTAACAATGTACAGTCAAAGCTGAGAACTCCTGCTTTGGGCACAATGAAATAAAGATATGTTGTTTCACTATGAACTCAAGAATTGTATGCCGTCTTGATACCTTCTATGACTTTAGTACCTAACAAAGTGTCTGGCATATATAAGTAGGTGCTCAGGAAATCATCAACATATTAAGTGAACTTTGGCCAATCCCTCATGAAAGAGGGTTTTTCAAATCTGGTGTCTACACTGATCATTTTCATTTTGATCTTATTCACTGAGTAAGGGCTCAATTCTCTACTTTATTTGCCACTGCAAACAAGGAAGGCAAGTAAAATAATGGGCAACCTATTTCAGTTAGCACAATTCAACTATCTTGGGGTGGATGCAAGGAAATCATCCATCTCCATATCCTTTAGAGAAGAGGATCCTGGGGGAGCTAAGGATATGTCTCCTACATGACTCCACACATTCAGGTGAAAATAAAACATCTGAGTATCCAGATGTCATTCACTCATTCATCAGATGTTTATGAAGTACTTACATCATGCCAAACACTGTGATAAACTACTGTAGACTCTCTCAATGAGGATTTTGTGCCAGAATTAAACATTAATACCCTGGCCATCTTTACATGTAATGAATCAATTTCTTTCCTATACATATAGTTTAATTTTAGTTATATATCATTGTTGAGACAATTGAGAAATATAGTCACTAGTTGTTTTGCTCTGTGGGTTCGGATGACAAACTCGAGATGAAAAAGGCTGCAAGTTTAGGAGATAAAATGACAAACAGAACACAGTACCTGTCTTTTAGAACAGTATTCTCCAACAGAAGCTTCCCAGGTAGTGCAGTGGTAGAGAACCCACCTGGATTGGGAAGATCCCTTGCAGTAGGAGATGGCAACCCACTCCAGTATTTCTTGCCTGGAAAGTCCCATGGGCAAAGAAGCCTCGTGGGCTGCAATCCCGTGGGGTTGCAGAGTTGGACATGACTGAGCAGACACGCACCCCTGTCCAATACAACTTTCCCAAGGATGGAATTGTGCCGTATCTGTGCTGGTCAACACGGTGGCCACCAGGCACAGGCGGATCCTGAGCACTTGAAGTTTAGCCAGTGCACCTGAGAAACTGAACTTTAAATTTCACTTAATATTAATTTAAATCAATGTAGCTATATATGGCAAGTGGTTACCTTACAGGACAAGGCAGCTCTAGAATATCACATTCAAACTGGAGGAGATTGCTACCTAAGTCCTCATATCCTGGGTGATAAGCACTAATATATGGTAGGAACAGAATGTGATGAAAGCACCTAGGTGAATAAGCTAGTCTTAGGGTCGAGGTGAAGACTTCCAAGAAGCAGCGATTTCTAGGATGAGACCTGAAGGACAAGAGATGGAATCTGGAAGGGGTGATGGAGTACCAAGGTGTAGGTGTGTGAGAAAGCCCAGAAATGCCATTAAGAAATGGCAAAGATGTATGGCAAAGACCTACAAAAGCAGTGGGACTTGGGGAGTCCAGAGAAGAGTGTTGGGGTCAGGAATCGGGCTGGGAAGGGCTTAGATGTAACGACAGTTCAAGGGCAAGGGGAAACCAGTGAAAAGTTTGAAACTGTGGAACGATGTGATCGTATCTGGTTTAGATGGATTTTCCTGGGTGCTATTTGGCAGCGAAAGGGAGAAACTGGAGGTATGAGACAGTAGTCCAGGTGATATGACGGTTGTCTTAAACAGTTGGAGGATGGAGACACATTTAAAAATGGAGACAGAAAAACCAGAGAGTCACCTGATTGGCCGTGACAGGTGGGAAGAGAAAAAGCAAGGATCACACTTTGGTTTCTGACTTAGTAGATGGCTGTGCTGTCTATTAAGGGCAATGTGGGATCATTTAGGAATTGCTTCTAAACTGAAAATTTCCCCATCATATCAGATTATTTGCTCCTCAGCGATCCTGAAACTAGCTTTGATATACACTAGAGAAAACACCCAAATTGTGAGAGCATACTCTTCCAAGAAATCAACACAAGTTCACAGTTGATGCAACATTGCTTTTATTGGGGGTTCAGGGAACATATGACAAAGTCTCATAAAATGTCAACAGAGTCACATTTTGTGCTTGGCTATGCTTAAAAAAGAAAACAACCTGTTTATTTATGAACTCACTTAATGAGCACTGTGTGAGACATGGCCAATGATCATCACTCTGAAAATAGGATGACCTGAGCCACCAGGAGGTCTACGTGTGACAAACCCGGATAGCTAAATGGAAGTTTACAACAGTCAAATATTCAGGTCCTTCCAAACATCTAGATGCTTGCTCTCAAGTAGACACAGTTCAACTGACTCCTTCAGGACAAAAACTGCATTTTGAACCTCTGTATTCTCCAGTAGACCACTTTATTAATTATTACTAAGTGCCAGCTAAAGGCAAAGGGGCTAGTATAGAAGACTAAGATTTCCTTAATTCTAGTTTTTTATGGCTGAAGTATTCTTGGAGTTAGTTACATGGATAACTGACAATTAAAATAGCAAATAACCATTGATGTTTTAAAAACCATAAAGACTATCAAAACAGACACGTTTAAATAATCATGCGGAAACTCTTATGAATACATACTGTGCATAAATTGGTTAAGAAAATGCTCATTAGAAGATCTGACTGGTTTAGGTGAAGGAAGAATGCCAAGTAACTTATTATCATTAAAGACATTGTACATATAACTTGGGCTACTGTGTGTTCTTTGCAGCTGGACCATTGACAGTTTTTGAAACTAAAGATGTCAGTTCCTAACTATCTATTTTTCACATTGAAGTGAAAAGCCAAAGAGGTAGCCAAAAGCGAAGCAATGGACTTGGTATGATGCTCCTGATAACCCAGACAGAATGTTTCCATTGGTGAAATTCAAGCTCATGCTTCATTTAGAGAGGGTGGTGTAGTTCAAAAGCCTCTGAGGGCATGGTTTCTGGATCTACTTCTGTTAAACTCAAATGAGCGGCCTTTGTACGTCGCTCTGTCTTTACAGATTTATCACATCTGTAGGAAAGAACACTGCAATAGATGACCTTTAAGCTCTCCCCCACCCCCTATATTTGTTCTCAAGAAGTTGAGATTTCATGCTGACCAAAGCTAACAGTCTCAGAATCTGGTCCAAAAAAGCTTAAAATGCTGATAAACTCTGTTCCCCAGTAGCTTCCATTTCTGTCATGAAAATACATTCCACCATGCTAGTTCAACCAGAAAACTGAAAAATTTGAGAAGATAATTAAAGAAAACAGCTATGTGTCTACCATAGAAAAATATCAAGGGATATAGAAGTGGCAAAGTTACAAACTTGGTTGCAACACTGTGGCTTAGTGCCTTAGACCATGAGCTTTGAAACCATGATCCTGATTGTGAACCCTGTATGGGGCAGTTTGGCAAGTTACTTAAACCTCAGGTTTCTTTATGTAGAATGGAAATACAAAATAATATCTATTTTACAGGGTTGTTGTGAAGCTTAAGAGAATTACTATATAAAATGCTTAACATGTAGGGAGAGCTCAATAAATATCCACTGTTATTAGGCTAACAGAAAAATCACAGATCCTCATACTATCATCAGTCACACTCACTTATTTCAATGGAAGAAATATGATTATAATTCTGATCTACACCTGAGGTGGGCAAGGGGGAAGTATATGTGTCTTCACCATATATGTACATATAGATTGGCAACAGAAGTCTGGGATTTAGTCAACTGGACTGGTACATTCATAATTTCCTGAAATCACCAGGTTGGATGGCTTCCTCTCTGACTTTGCTCACAATATTGCATCTATAGAAAGGATTCTATTTTCTTCTTCCTTCCCATTTATCTAAATCTTTAACATCCTTTAAAATTCACCTTGTATTTCCTTCCTTTGGGAACTTTCTTCCCTAGACAGACCAGTTTGCCCGCCTAAGCGGACTTCCTCCGAGCTCCTTGCTTCTTTCATTTTGCTCTTATAAATTGACTTGATCTGTTACTTCTCTTTTCAAAAGTTTATGTGCTTCTGTTTAACTAGGTTTAAACTCCTTAGGAGGCAGTGACTATGTCTCACAGAACCTAGCTTGCCTGATAAAAAGGTTGGTTGCTTGGTGTCAGTGGGTCCTGAATTTCGATGACACATTCTGAGTTCCCACCATCATTTTATCCTTTGTATTGCCTCCTACTATTCTGTGATTGCAAAAGAACTCAATATTCTATAAGTCATTGTTTTAAGGTCAGACTCTGTGTGTGGCTAACGGGCAATTGAGCTCTGGCATGAACAATTTTCTATTTTAAAAATTAGCGTGTTAATAAGCATAGTCACACTAGAAAAAAAAGTTTTAAAAAAATGAATGTCACACAGAATTTAAATACAAACAGAGGAATACACACGAGGAAGGGAAAGTCCTTGCTCATTCGCAATCTAGATAGCTTTCTTAAGGGTTTCTGCTTCTTGAAAAGCTTGCCTCTTGCTCTGAGATGCTACTGGCTGAAACTGCAGCATGTGGGTGTGTCGACTGGCAGGAGAGATGTCTTCAGGTGATGGTGTTCTTTGTTTCCACTTCGCAGCTGGTTTTAGCATCCGTCGGGACAGGGTTTCTGCAGTCTGTGTTGTTTCCCTGGGAAGACATTCCTGAGGAAGGGGGACTATAGGATCAGCTGAAAGGAACATGGAGACGACTAAAAAAATAACAGAACACGTCACAGAAGGTTATCACATTGACTCTTTGATACAAATAAAGCAATGTTACGATACTTCGGGGGCCAGGCTCTTTCCAACTATGAGTGAAATGCTGCATCACGAGAAGAATGGAGCTTTCTCACTGTTCACCTTGTTTGGGAATCAGTCAAGCAACAGCATTGTTCGGGAGTGTGTGAGAGAGCTCCGTGCTCCTTGCCCAGGGAGAAAGCGCTCTGTAAGAAAAGCTTCAGGTTTTATCCAACAGGCAACTTACTGAAATAGGACATGGAGGAAACAACGAAAGAACACAGGACGTTAAGGACACATTCAACTAAATCTAAAGACTAAAAGCAAAATAAAATAAGTGTCGGCACAGCCAGTGTTTTGCAGTGCAGGAGTGAGCAGAGAACGGCTCGGAGTCAATGTTAATTCCTTGTGTGTCTTTGTTATTTCTAGTGCCTAGCTCAGAGCAGGACACATGGTACCCACTGAAAGAAAGAATGAAAGGAACCACAAAAGGCAGACAGGGAGGGAGGAAGGGAAAGGCAGAGAAAGAATGAAGGAGAAGGGAGAGAGCGAGAAAGAAAAGAGAAACATACATGAGGTGAGAGGAAGAGAGCACAGAGAAGAAAAGCTTGGGTGAGAGAATATTCATAGACCTGATAAGAGCAGGCTCGCTTAATTTCGAGAAGAGGTTATACATTGCGAGTGGCTTGAAAAAGTGGATGGGGTAATTTTCAGGAGGCTTTGAATGTGTTAAGGTTTAATTGGGGAAGGGTAGCATGATAACTACTGTAGGCTTTTGAAGAGGATATTAATATGATTCAAATGCATCAAGTGAAAGGGGGGAATATATGAAACTCGAAGATGTCAACCCAGTGGGGGGAAAAAAAACCAAAGGATACTACAAGCAATTAACGAAGGCAGAAAGACTAAAGAATAGTCCTTCTGATCTTAAAATAGAAAGGCAGGTGCTCATCTGGGCTTCTTCCGTGTTAATGTTGAAGGAAATGGGCTTAGGTCTCAGATCAAGAATTTCCTTCTCCCACTGGGTAGCTTTTTTCGTTCTTCGGCTGTTCCTCTTTTCCATCCCTGCCCTTCCTGAAAATGAACTTCAGTCTTTACTGTTTTAGCATCAGGCAAAATATGTTAGTAAATACAGCACCTGGAGGTGGGATCAAATATAACTTTAAAGGGCAGCTGTTGGTACAAATGTCCTGAAGTTGTTCTTACACCTCTATAAGAATCGCTTACCAAAATTCCCTGCTGGAAAAGATTTTAGAGACCAACTAATCCAACACACTCGTTTTACAGATAAGGATATTTGGGAAGAGCTGTATTGATGTTTCTTTTATTCTACAAAAGTTTTTATGAATGAAATATACTTTGCAGGTGGATTTTAAATTAACTAAAGCCTTTATTGTCAACCTCTTCATTATGTTAGCACCATGAGGATGCATAATGAATTAGGTACACCAAAAGGGGGTTTACTCCGAAACATTTCTCTTTCAGCACTAAACCCTTTGGATACACTGAAAATGTTGGTTCTTTTCCTAGGTATAGTATACCTAGAAAACACTATACCTAATACTATTCCTAATACCTAACAGGTATAGTATACATAAATTTCTGAAAACTTGAAAAACAACCTAGTGTTAAAATATTATTAATAGGTAGTTTTCTGTTCTGATGAAACATGCAATGAATGATCCTGGATGAGTGACTAAATAAACATAGATTTTAGAACTGATTATTTTGTGAACACAGAACGGGAGGATGGGGTGTTAAGGTTTTGACACATGTGTACGATACATCTGTGAATCAACAAAAATGCTATTTGTAGCAAGGAAGGACGTTTCACACAATTTTTGAAAAACTCCTTTAGGTAGCTAATAATGCAAAGCCCTTGTGTACATGATCAGATGAAAACTAAATAAATGTATTGCTTTGGTGTTGCACAGACGTAGCCCACGCATAATGTCTCTTCTACAGTGTGGACCCCCTCATCAAAATGAATTTTGAGGAATAAACAGCATAAATACGCAGAGCATTCTAGGTGCCTAGTATGAGTCAAAGGTTTAACAAATCAGCTTTCTTTGGGACCTGTGACTACTTAATTGAAATGAGTAATATCTTGTATCATCTCAACATGAACCTCCCTTGGAACCCTTTTTGTCTCCTGAACATATAAGCATAAATTGGGACCCTTGCACTGCCTTCCTCGGGGTCGCTCTGTGATCTGATGGTGACAGTTCTCCAAATTTGCCTCAGGAGCATCTACACCTACTGAGCACATAGCAAGCGCCAGGCTGACCAGTCAACTTGTGTTGCTCTGCCTGGGTTTTCGCTAACAGCTAGATCTTCAGGGGTCAACACAGTGTGGTGGGGTCTCCAGTTCAGGAGACACCATATCGAGATGCCATAAAGGAAGGTGGTGTTAGTGCACAAATAACTAGAGCCAGAGTTTCAGTTATTTATCACGTGCCACCCAAAGTGGAGGAAAAACAGAAAGAAGTTGTTTTTGTTATGATTTTGATTACTTTGATTAAATTAAAATTACTATCTCTGCCTAAGGCCATTTCCCTGGCATTTTATCTCATTATTCTAATAAAGGAAATGGATTTCTTATGAATAAGATTCACGATTCTAATATTCTCCATTACTTCAAGTTGTCCAAAGTCAAGATGAAGACTAAATCAGTAAAGAGCAGCAAATATTTTATAAATAATGTAAGTATGCACAACAATCACCCTTTTAGTGACTGTTAATTTTCAACATCTAGGTCGGACACATTCATTCTTATGGGAGAACATAGAGTTCTTTGCTTCTTTTATTAATTAATAAGGAATTTAAAAATAAAAGCTGACTTTAAAAACATTCTACTCAGGAATCATTTCAAATGAGGAGAAATGCCCAAGAGGAAAAAAAAAATCTCAAGTAGGCAACATGTAAAGCAACACACAACTGTATGCACATTAGTATAATTACACATTGCAAATTATATCGGATGTATCTAATATCTAATTTTTGAAAGCTGATTCCACTTGAGATTTCAATAACAGCATCAACATTTTGCAGGTGGCTCCTTCTGTATAGTATCCAAAGGGAATTATTTCTCTAATGTGCTTTCAACCCTCATGTAAAAGCTGAAGCTCTTCCTTAAAGGACCAACAAACAATGAACATTGGGAATGTTACCTTAATGGAAAAAGCAAAGGGGTAGGATCCAAAGATAATGTTCACATGGTTATTTATTCTGTTCCTTAGAGGATCCTTATTCGCTTCAAGAAATAAGAAACAAACTTAAACAAGAGCCTCATTAGAAAATGTGGTGAAGGCTACATACCTATTCGGAGGCAATGATATAAAAAGCTTTTCAATTGTTAAAACAAGTGTGCAGATGAATGGCAGATTACACCTTGGACCGAAAACAGAGCCCTGGATTCAATTCTGCTCTGTTAAAACATATGGCTAATTTGTCCTAAAGAGGACATCAGATCAAAGTTCCATTTTGAAGAATAGGCTTTTGTCCTCATCTTTCTGTATCAATCAATCAATCAGCAAATAACCAAATATATATTTGTGATCTTGGAGAATGGAGCATATTATTCAAGTTGATTGGATCCATTTTCTTGATTCCTCCTTAAAGATCTTTCTCCTAATTAGCCAGGGTTACTATTGAATTATTTAATTATCTGCACTTTTGTGCAATGAAATATGTTGTCATATCACATACTTTATCACGCTGTTGCTGTTCATACTTAATGATGCCTCTATAGTTAGCAGCTTCCTTTGTTCTGCTCAGTAAGTGGTTTTAGAAAAGGGGTGGGCGGGGGAAGGAGGAGCCTTGGGGTTTGTAAAATACAATCATACATTCCTGGTGCACATGCAAAACTTTGTGCATTTACATGAATTTCTTTTTCGAAATCTAGTTGCAATTCCATTTGGAATAACCTAAGAGGCACATGTCGGTGACTTCAAACGCAGCCAGAGTGATATTCCTACACCTTGAACACCTCTCCAGTGTATTTCCACTGCAGTGCAATGGTAAAATCATGATTTAATTTTTTTTTTTAATCAGCCAGGAATGTCTTTAACAAGGAAGAAGTAAATTATGATAATTACTCTGAATGGTCGGATCCTTGAGCATTACTAATTAGCATTTATTGCCTGGATTATAGAACAATACATGTGAAACCGAACTGCGACTGCTCTTTTACCTCCAAGAACTGAAAAAGGCAATGGAGCAAGAGGCAGTATCGTCAGTGGTTGAGTCAGTGGTTTTACATCTCCTGGAGAGTGTGCAGGATTCCTCGTTTTTGAAATATACAAATGTGGTACTCGATATTTATGGCCCATTCATTTTGTGTGTGAGGCACATATTTACATATGATATCACAGTCACGGGAGACTAATGAGAGGAGAAACATTTTGGGTATGATGTCATTTTGGGACAATTTTACCCATTGTGAGAGTTTAACAGTAAAGAACATAAAACTCTCCGTTTTATGAAAGTATGATTTTTCTATAGAATTTTTGACTTAAAAGGAAACAAAGAACTCAGTTCTTAGTAATGAAAATTTTACATTCACCTCTTCACTTTCTTGAGAAAAGGCAATTGGTCTCTGGTTTAAGAGTCTTTTTTTTTTCCACTAAGAATTTCTAATAAATAAGATACTGAAGTTAGAAATACATGAGATATTAATCAATAGAACAACATCATTCCTGTAAATAAATGCTACTCATATAATTTGGCAACTGGAATTCCTAAATAACCCAGTAGGTAGGAGAGAAAGCAAAAATTAACCATTCATCATTCTCGCTGCAGACCCACCGTTTTCCTCCAAACCCCATTAAAGCGAATGAAGACGAAAAAACACATCGTAATGTAAAGCCAGTACTAAATACAGTCACTAGTCTTCCCAATACCTTTATGGATTCCCTACTTTGATCCTTTTAGTTTGAAAGAATAAGTTTGGCTAAATCTGTGAGGAGATTAAACAGGCTGGTGATAAAAATTAATTCTGCTGAATGAGCAAATGCATTTGGATTGCAGAGATGCAAATAAGACAATACTTTTCTTTCCCTTTGACATACCAAGCGGATTAGTTTAGAATGTTAAATTTGATTTTATTAGAATATATTAGCAGTGTTTTAATTAATACCAATCAAACATTTTCTTTCCCTGGGGCTTGATGTGTTCTTAATGCTTTCTAAATCATCTGTCTTTTATCCATCAAAAAAGAAAAAGAAGAAAGAAAAAAAGCAACCAAATTAGCAGAGCCTTTTGTTACATTCTTCACAATTTTACTATATTCAACAGAAAACTATGAGCTGTTTACCTAAAGGTGTCTTGCCCATAAAATTAGTTCCCAGGTGCTGGATTTAAATGAGTCCTGTTCACTTGAACACTTGATTTTTTTTTCTTTTTAAAAAAGGTTGAATAAGAGACTCGAAAAATAAACATTTTCCATGTTTTTCTTTTGGGGAAAAGTGCTGCAAAAGGAGTTTTGGCTGGTTCGTCTTTCTTGGTTTTATTCTCACTAGAGCTTCCTAGAGCTGTTAAATTTCCAACTGCATTGCTTTTAAGCTGGCACTTTGGAAAGAGGGGCAAAAAGGAATAAAAAAAGGAGGGGGGGAATCTAGTTAAAAATACGGTGAACCAGTGTGCCCTGTGAACTGAATTGTAACTGTGTGTTGCAAGGAAGTGCTGCATTGCTTTTCACTCATTATTCCCTGCTTTTCTCTCAAGCTTCCTGTCCTGTGTCCCGAAAGCTCTAGTTCACTTCTTTCTCTTTTCTTCCCACAACGCACCCCCCTCAATTTCTCCGCCTTTTTTTTTTTTTATCTGCCAAGCTGGATTTGCACTTTTAAAGATCAGTATCAATAATGCCCTGCTTGTTTCGGTGGCACTCTCCTTTAAAAGACAGCCCCCTCTAATTGATGCGTCTGGGCTAGTCTAGACTGGTAGTGATTGAACCAACCACCAATTATGTTATTCATTTCACTGAACTTCACTGATGGGCTCGGTGAGGAAGAAGGGGTGTTGAGAAACCTGCCCTTACACTGAAGCAGTTCCCTGCTGAAATAGAAAATCTCATGTGTCGTTATGCACTCCTGATTGCCTGTGTGATCAATCGTATGATAGCAACCTCAGGACATGAAAACATGTAAACATGTAAAAAACTGAAAGAATGTCTCATATCACTTGTATTAAATTACTATGCTATTATCATTTAAAAATCAAAGAAGAATCAAATCTAGTGTGCTTTTATTGATCCCCGCATATATTTTCATAGAATAAGATGTAGATATACTTTGACTTCCAAAAGTACCAAATATTTGGCAAATACTTGGTATGAATCAAGTGGTAATATATATCCGTTAAGTTAAATAGATGTCCTTCCATAATTTCCAAATGCCTATGCATACATATCAGCTAAGATGGGGGAAAAGCATTAATCTATTGTATAAAAACCAAAAGATAACTTGAAAATCAAATAGTTCTTTTCTTCAAAATATATTCAGGTCATCAAAGGCTGAAAAGTAATATTTAAATATTATAACTACTAGAAGGTTTCAACAAAAGGCACAATGCTATTGCTGCACAATTCATTTTCTCGATTCAGTTTTCTGATACAAAATGGTTTCTTGACTGCGATTTGGAGTCAGTTACTAAAATGGCAATAAACCCTTAAAAAAGAAAAGCAGAAAAAGAACAGTTTCCTTAATCTTCGACAACAGGTATAAATTGAGGTTATAACTGAAATAAAGTCTTCAAAAGAAGAAAGCATTTGAAGTCAGGGTTGATTTAGGTATTTTCCAAAAATAGAAGACAAATGTTGCCCCAAGAATACGAAAATGGTTTAAATGAAATTGGATATTGGAATTTTTCATAACAAAGGAAAGGTAAGTTACTGTTTCTCTAACTACGAGACAGATCTAAATCATTGAGATTATTACGGTATGAAAAGTTAAAAACTGCAAACTGAGTAATGCTAACAATTACCTTGAGAGATTATTTGAACTGTATAGTGTGGTGTTATCAATAACTTTGTTGGATCAATTTTTTGAAATCCTGATCATTTTTTCCCCAATTTTTAAATAAAGAATAGGCATTGACAACTTCTATAGGATACAATAATTCTGTGTGCGTTGTTTCTTTTATTTGTTTAAAAATATATATCTCCTATTATTTTTTCTTTTATATGTTTAGAAAATACATTTGCAATCTCTATTACTTTTAAGCTCATTGTGTATAACCTCTTAAAATAAATGCCAAGCAAGGAGGCTATATCTGTTTTATTTTTTAAAATCTTACAAAGTAATACAAATTTAATCTTGGTTAACACCATAAATTCCATCCTAGCAAGTCTAGTAAGAGTAGAGTTTTTAGCATATTGCTATTTTAGCTCACACTATTGGTTCACCCCTACCCGTGTCTGTGTGTTCACTGCCCAGCCATATATGATGCACGTGTGGGCACTGAATATATACTCTAGCCACATGCCCATTTTAATTGGGCACAATTTTAAGATTAACTGTTGAGTTGAAAAGTTGGAGGCATGGGGCATGCTGGGACTTCAGCTGACATGTTCTGAGGTCAAGCACCAGGTACTGAGCTGTTCTTGTTACGCTCGGATAGTACTGCGTGTTGCTCTCAAGGAATAGATCAGGATAGGTGAGTTCCACAAGCCTCGGGCATTAATAATATACATGCATACACATCGCAGCCAACACACTATTATCACAGAATATGTACCTACTTTAACAGAAATCCAGGAGCTGCCACTTTGCTGATCACCTGATCCCACCTAACAATGAAAACCTCAGAGGTGCACTCAGGCACTTCGGACAAACTTTCTTTTCTTTTGTTTTTGCTTCAAAGAAAAAAGTTCCACCAAATTTCCAGGATGCAAGGGCGCGACTCGCAGCTCCCAAGAGCCTAACCCGTGGATTTAAACGGTAAACATCACAAGTTAGGGTCTCAGGGATTGAGAGGCGCGCTAAACTGTTCTTTCTTGAGACAAAACAAAGCAAAACAGGAATGACAAGCAATTTGTGTTCGAGGTTGTTGGCTAAAAGACAACAAACAGGTGGCAGAATATCCCCTCACTCTTAAGTTGCCCTCGTCCACAAAATCTGGATTCCACTCGGAGTAGATACATGCACACAGACGCAGGGTCTGTGGGCGCATATACATACCTGAACATACAATCGCCAGTCTATCAGAGAAAACTCTTTGGAGCTTTGGGCAAAAGAGTTTAGTAAAATGGAAAATAGTATGAATAGACTCAGAAATGCCCACGTTTTGCAAACCACGGTCTACAGTCAGGACTGAAAGTCTCTTCAAAGCTTTAATTTACAACTAGCACCAAGGACGGTAAAGAAAATCGGAGGCATCTCTTTTCCCCCGGGCGAGCATGCCGCATGCAAAACCATCCAAATTGGGTTTTTAGAAGACCGAGGAGGAGGATTTGGAGGTTTGTAAAGTATAAATACGAATAGCGTTTTAAACTCACCCATTGGAAGTGGAGTCAGGCTGCAGCTTCCGTAGCACCACCGAGCCAGGGGGGAAATGTGAGCTGCAGGGCGCTCGCCTGGGCGAGGTGTTTCAATAGAGGACCAAGAACTGGGCGGGGAGGGGGAGGCGGGGGCAGGAAGCGATACACCAAATCTGGAGACTGTAACTCTGTAGTTTATGCTCTGACGAGGGGAGGTAGGGGGCAATTCGGTGGGAGTGGAGAGATGGACTGGGACTGATCAAATTTTGAGAATATTCAGTTTAAAAAAAAATTTTTTTTAATGTTTTCATAGGAATGAACCCTCCCCAGGGTTGCTTTTCAAAATTTCCCTCCTCCTTTCTTTAGCGTACACTTCGCCAGTCCTGCGAACAGGCCTCCTGTGCATCAGCTGCTTGGCTCAAGCCAAGGCCAAGCCACCCCGAGCCAGCACCAGGCTGTCACTCGGTCGAGGGGAGTGGGAAGGGGTGGGCGCCAGCCAGGGAGGCGCATCTCCCCGCCCCGCTCCCGCTGCGGATCCTTTGAAGCCTTTTGCCAATATTTCGGAGGAATCCGAAGCATAATTCCCCTCCATCTTCGCAGACAGCTACTGGTTCTGTACCTGCTAGATCGGCGCTTCCCCATCTGCCTGGAAACTGGGCTTTCCTGTGCGGGGACGGCTCCCAGTGCCGCCTCAAAAAAAAAAAAAAAAAAATGAAACGAAAGGGAGGGAAGTGGGTGGGAAGATGGCTCTTTTAACATTTTTCTTCTCCCTTTTTTCTTTCTTGTTTCTCTCCTGTCCTTCTTTCTTTTTCTTCTTTTATTCCAGCCTGAGCCAGGTAGATGGCTGGCTAGTCAAAGAGAATGACAAAGCAGCCCCTGATAGGAAGGAACTGGAGGGGGCCTCGGGCACTTAGGAAAAATGCTAAGTATTTTGTATGTATTTCCATATGCAACTAAAAATCGTTCAAGCTCCAGGATCCCCCCCACCCCTGTCCCTCCCCCCAACCCCTTCCAAAATAGAATCATACCAGCAAGACAGCTAAATTATGTCTCTTTTCCTGCTGTACGGGGTTATTCAGCATCTCCCCCCACCCCAATCTTCAAGACAACTTTTTTTTTTCTCACCTCTGTAGGTTCTCCTCAGGCACAATCCTCCGTTCAGGGTCTCTGCTTTTTCTCTCCCTTCCCTTTTCCTCTCGGAAAAGCTAGTCCGTCATCATCCTACCTAGCTTCTCTCTCTCTCAACCTCTCTCCCTTCTTTTACTATTAAAAAATAATAATAATAATGGCCCTTTCGACATAGCAGCATGAAGTGGCTGCCTTTGAGAAAGCACATTTAATCTTTACTGGCTCCCCTAGGCTTCAGTGAAGAAGGAGAAGGCAAGAAAAAAAAGGGGGGGTGAAGAGAGGAAAAAAGATTGTAAGGGAGGCTGCTGACGGACAGCGAGCATCAGGCACAAATCAGCGACAAGTTGAATTTTCCTAGACCACACTGCCCCCTTTCTTCTCGGCTCTCTCTGGGCTCCTGGAAAGCCCGAGTGTCTGGTTACAGGAGGCAATGGGTCTCCTTTTGCAACCATGGTGCGGATTCCTCGCATGCCTGCTTAAATCGCTGGCAGAATAAGGAATCAATATCCCCTTCTAATCACCTTTAGCTCTTCTAGGGCTTCTGAGAACCCACTTTGCGCTCCTCGCCGCTCCCCCCCGCCCTGCCAGGCTCCTCCATACAAAGCTTACAGTCCTGTCATTTCTCACTTCCTTCCATGTCTTGGAGACAAGCCTCTCTTCTAATATCCTCTCGCCTGCTCCCTCTCTCTGTTGTCCTGTGTCTCAGACCTGACTCCCAGCACCGGATGCACTAGGGCTTCTCTCTGACTACTAATGAGACCGAAAATACACCAGCAGGTCAGGGGGAAGGCCAGACATCGTATTATACACATACCAAAAACAAAACCAAAAAGAACCCCCGAAACAAAAACCCCTCATCCCTGCTAGATCCAGAGATCAGGTATCGCATTTTCTAAAAGAGAAAAAAATGGGGGTGGAGGGGAGCAATGACGAGAAGACCACAGTGTAGTTTTCTGCCTAATTGTTCAACATCCCCTGGGCATTTAAAACACGTATGCGTGTGACTGCAGGTGATGTACTTGGTGAATCTTGGTGGGTTTTCTTTACGGACAGAAAGTCAACAATGCCCAAGGACTTCTTTGAAATTGACATCTAGAGGGATAAAAGAGCAGTGATTCAAATCTGTATTTAAAGTATTTACTCCATTAAGGCATGTGATGACTACAATGCTAAAAACCTCTTTCTTTTCAATGGCTGTGCTTTACACTGACTCTGTCATGTGTACTAATTTACCACTTAAGTTCATTTCCAAATCCAAGGGAACGTATCAATGACTGTAGCTCCTGACCCTCTGTTTCCACTGCGGACATCTTTTCTTACTCCTGAAGCATTTCTCCTCAAATGTCCATCAGATCCATACACACTTCATTGATCAGCTGACGGTCCCTTGATCATGAAAAATAATCATTCAGATGACAGGAAAAAAAGTGGCACAAGAAGAAAATGAAAGACATGCTCAACTGACGAAGGGAGCATCTCCAATCATTTTTGCTGGCACACATCTTAAAAGCTCAGCTACCCAAGGATCCTGTAAAGCAGGTGTCCCTTGAAAATTGGGGTCTCTACCTATCTGAATACACAGTGGGTATGTTGCCACCTTCACCCAACTTTTGTGGCTAGAATCATGCAGACAACAGGCAGTGCTGTGTTGAATATAATGCCAGGCTCTGTAAAGACCGAGGCGGGGGGAGGTAGCTGATGATATAGGTTTCTTCCATGTTGATGTTTTTAAAAGGTAGTTTCTTTGTGCTCAACTCAAGATACTGTGCTTTGTCTCTGACAGTGAGATCTGCAGAAGCACAGATGGATGCCAAGGAAAAGAAGAAAAAGCACAAACAAGAAGAAGATGCAGAGAGAGGAAGAAGGGGAGAGGAGGAGAGAGGAAAGCAGAACAAATCAAGGCAAAAGGGAAAGACCTACAATCATAGTGCTGGGTTTCCTTTTTTTTTTTTGTCATTACTGGGAAGGAGAAAGAGATGGCTGGCAGGGATTGGAGACTGGGTTAGAATCTTTTTCAGATTTGGCTAATAGGATGTTTGCACTACACTGATGCAGAAAAAGAAACATGCTAGAATAATCACAAAGGGTGGAGCTGTCAAAAAAAAAAATCTTTGACTCACTGGGTGACTCCCTGTAACACCAAAATGAATCATTCCTAAGGAGAATCATCAATTGTCTTAGTGTCCTCATATACGAAGTCCAGATTATGGGAATCACAATTGTGATCATATTCACGAAGGAAAGGTAGACAGAGAATGACATTTCCTGAGCTCCTCTAAATCCTCTGTATATTTGCAGCAATGGCTCAGCATGATTTTCACACACTGAGCTAATCTATCCCCGTCTGTATTCACTCTGTTTACCAAGATACACAAATATGTAACTTACAAAAGTTTTGCTATGAACACATCATTTTCTCTATACAACTCAGCGATGTCTTTAGAGGATACTTATTTCAAGCAGTTAACACCTGACCCCAATTTCTGTGGGTAATTAGTGAGCTAGATAACCACACAAAGTGGGTAATTATTTAGTACCCAAGGGTATGCTAGAAGTGGGTAGTGGTTTTGTTAACAAAAGCACATCTCTAATTATTGTATCTATGATGGGTGTCTCAAAAATATCAGTTACTGTATCAAGTGAACCATGATAAATAAGGGAACTATTTTGCTGTCCTTAGCATATGTATATGTGTGTGTGTGTGTGTGTGTGTGTGTGTGTGTGTGTGTGTGCGCACGCACACGTGTGTGTATATATTCTATTATGGTTAATAATATTTACCGATCCTGGTTGGGGTGTTGTGAAGATTAATTAGTAACATCTGTAAGACTCTCAGAGATGCAATGAGCTAAGGAACTTCTAAATAAAGTATTATTATTGCTCTTACTATGTTGATGAATAATCCCAGGATTCAAGAAGCTAAGGGAGTTGATTTCAGTTGGATTGAAAATATGCTGAGATCACAAACATGATGAGTTTGATCACGGGGAGTGGTCTCTGACCTGATGGAGCACAACACAGGCAGTAAGGGAAAAGAAAGGTGGATGCCGTTTCACTGGCAGTCTCAGGAAGGATCAGAGGAGCCAGGGTGGGAGGGGAGGAGCAGGAGGCAGGAGGCAGGAGTCTGAGATGGGCCAGGAAGGAAGCTGAATCAGGCAGACCACACCCTCATTCCAAACTCGGTCTGTGTTTCCCTTTGATGAGCAGCAAATAGGCACAAAAATCCCCCAAAGAAGACATCCATGCCAGTCCTGGGACAAATTCATCATCATTACAGTCAATCAGCCAGCTATGTAGTATTTCTTCTAGGGAAGAATCATCAGTACAAATCATTTTCACAAATGCAGATACATTTCCAAATATTACAGTACTGCAAACAGGCACACACAGATCAACTTCAGATATCTTTAACCCAGGCTACGAGCAGCAACGGAGAAGCACTTTCTAATGCAATTGCTTTTATGAATCACCCGCAGGATGGGAAGGGGATATTATTAATTTCTGCAGAGGAAGAAAAAAAAAAAGAGAGAGGAGAGAAAAAAAGAAAAAGAAAAGCCCATTGCTTTCAGGGACCCTAAATTTGGAGAGCAATCAAACGCTGAAAACAAGCAACAACAAGAACTTACTGCTTCTTTCTCTGTAGACGTCCGTCTCTTTGCCCCGTGTCTGGCTGAGGCAGGACAGGGAAGAGGCCTCTGGGATCCAAATCTTCAAGTAGGCTCACCACATTTTTTCTTTCAAAGCAAGGTTGTCTTGGGGATTAACCCTAGGAGTCTGGGAGAGGTGAAGCATGTTGGGAGGATGACGGGAAATATACAAGGATATTGTGTTCAGCCCAGTTTACCGCCTCCAGGGAATAGGAAAGGGAAAGGGCCCCATGAGTCAGCCAACAGGTACCACTGCTGAAATCTCTGCTTGGACGGCCTCCGGGACACGTGTTCATGCTCTGATTGGAGGCCAGCGGTGTGATGAGCGCACTGTAAGAGTTTGGGAGCAGAGGGAAAATTTCTCCAGAAGCCACCCAAGCCAGGCTTCTGACCTGAAACCCAGTATTTGTCACCCCCTCTCTGAACTCAGAACTACAAAGGCGGCCTGGCATTCTCCAACCCGCCCAGCTCCTTTCAAACCCACAGACTGTGCCAGACTGGCCCCACCTCCCACTGCAGCAAAGTCTGTATCCCTGCTCCATGCTGCGTTGTAGGGAGCCAGATTTCTGCTTTGTCTTACCTGGCCTTCCCCTCTGCCACTGCCCCTGGCTCTCAGTTCCTGGCATGGTTTCACAGGTCCAAATAGTTGCTTTCCCTCTCCCCCATCATCATTTTAAGCACATCTAGTTTTCCACTCCTCAGATTTTTCGGTCTCAAATCCTTTTACGTCTTACAACTTTTCTTCATCTCTGGCCACCACCATCTCCTTTCTTTGACCTCTCTCACTCTCTTGTTGGACTTTTTTTTTTTTCCCCATATCAAAATATAGTTCTATCTCATGTCTCAGACTAAAAACTCAAACTGCAAGTCCACTGCTGGCATCTCCATCAACCTGGTCTTTCCCCACCCACATTAACATAGAAAACAAGCCAGTGCATCTCAGGGCACTTTTTAATAGCTCACCTAAAAGCAGATGAAGCCAGAAGAGAACAGGGTATGTGTGTATGTGTGTGTTAACTCATCTGACTACATGAATGCAGCAAGAAAAGGTCTGAGGTATATGCATGGAAGAAAGAATAGAGGAAAGGATTCTCATATATTTATGATATTTAGGACAAAAGAAACAAAAGCTAATTGTTACAAGAACTTATTCTTTAAAACTGTATTTTTATGTATGTGTGTATGTGTGCTACACACACACAAAATGCCTCCATACATCACAGTATCCTAAGATCATCTGATTACCTGGAAGGGTGTTTACTATCCTGTGAACAGTGACAGCAACGTGCCACGTGGTCCTACAGCTGAAAGTTGAACATGAACTCCTTCAGGATGACCCTGGGCGGGGAGATAAAACCTTGCGCATCCCTGCTCCCTCCACCCTTGTGTGGGCTGGAGGCTAAGAGAGGTGGCACCTCTCCCTTGCTTCCAGCATGATTTAAGCTTATTGTGGATCTCTGATGCTCAAAATACTGGTGCTGTTAACCTTACGACTTGGGTGCTTTTTGGTGTACTTTCACACTTATGCTCTCTGTGACTCCTTTAAGCTATTAGTGGAGCTCTTCGGTGAGCTAGATGGATATAGATAACTAATATCTCATTTAATCCTCAGAGCAGCCTTGAAAGCCATCATCAATGTTTTACAGATGAGGTTTGGAATAGTTAGAACTGTCCCGCTCATGAATGTCACTGCTAGGATTTGAACACAGGCCTAACTCCATAAGTATGATCGTTCCTTTTTATCAGTATACTCTTATTGCCTTGCTCAGTAATAATGACACTTTGTATACGTAATCATTTCAAATTAGCCTAATTTCTATGTATTATGCACAGCGTACTCTACACTTTATATTAGCATTTATTCATTTTTTTTCACAGTTCATTTTATCTAATAACATATATTGAGTGCTTGACTATATGTCAGGCCCTGTGCTGGGCAGTGTGATCTCCTTAGGCAGAGGACAGAAGATACTGCCGTGGTAATGGCTCTGCCTAAATAAATACTCTGCTATCTTCACCTCCAAAGACACAGGTGAATGAAGATGGGGCTGTGACATGGCCACGGCTATATTCCCAGTACACAGCACCTGGCACGTCGCAGGAGCTCAGCAAGTAGTTTTTAAATGAACTTTTACACTCACATAAATGTAATTTGTTAAACCCTTTTATTTTGTATTGGGGGTATAGGTGATGAACAATGTTGTGACAGTTTCAGGTGAACAGTGAGAAGACTCAGCCATACATACACATGTATCCATTCTCCTCCAGTAAATGCAGTTTTGATCGTAACTTTTGGAGAGATCTGGATTCATGTCTAAATAGCCTTAGGAATAATGCTTAGTAAAATGCCACATAAAAGTAGCATTTAATTAATGGTGAATAGCACTCTTTTTATCCATGATGATACTCTGACAGAGGTTCCCTCTACACCCATGTTTGTGTTTCTGAAAAAGAACAAATTGATCTATTTCCTCTATTCTAAAAGTTCCAAAGGTGTGCTGTTGGAAGCCAGATGAATTCCTTCTGAAATCTCACTTCTCTGGGAATTAGGAGGTAACGTCAAGTGATAAAGCATCCAGGATGATGTGGCCGTGAAGGACTATTCTGAGCTACACACAGGGAGAGAGATCTCTTACACTTTAGAGGGTGTGGGTGAGTCCAGATCTGAGATCAGCAACTCAGCTGAGATGCCCTCATTTCAGAAAGAGAGGCTGAGAAGGTAGAAATGCTTCATGACTCTTTGACCTAAAGCCTCCAGGGTTTCATAGTATGTCTTCCCTTTTTTGCCTAAGGAAAGAATGTTTAAGTACGTGTCAGTGGTGCCCCAGGGAGGTTAGTTCTCTGCTGGTCTTCATCTGAGGAATCCCTGTCTCTGAACAGAGGGCAAGGGCCACAGGAGAGCATTCAGCCTGTCCTTGACAGCCATCCATGCACATTCAGAGCTTAGACACCACTGAATCGGGTCACAACTATGTGACTATCTTCCCTAAGCTGGAGTAATTTCCACTATATTAACCTGGAACAGTTTCTAAAGATGTACCCTTGGGGGTGGGTGGCATCTCTCATGGGAGAACCAGATGGATAACACTGTCCATCTGTGTGCTTTAGATGTGAACTATCTAACTTCTGTGGGCAAGAGTTGCTCATCAATTGACAAAAACACTCCTACTATTCTTCCTACGATGATGAGGAAGAGGAAGCTTAGTTATGTGCTGTTTGGTTAGCAATGCCCTTGTCCAAAAGCAAAGAAAATTTGAACCAGTAGGGAGCAGTGTCTGGTACAGGGATTCTATATGTCAAGTGATTTCAAAAGGAGTTATCTGGTGGATTTTATACTTCAAACTCACATCAGCTCCAGGTGTCTCAGGCTGAGTAATATCACTAAATATGTGGCCCACTGGAAAGTTTTTTGTTTTTTTTTTTGCTTTCCTTTAACCTTTTAGGATATTGCTGCTAAGTCACTTCAGTCGTGTCTGACTCTGTGCGATCCCATGGACGGCAGCCCACCAGGCTCCCCCATCCCTGGGATTCTCCAGGCAAGAATGCTGGAGTGGGTTGCCATTTCCTTCTCCAATGCATGAAAGTGAAAAGTGAAAATGAAGTCACTCAGTCATGTCCAACTAGTAGCAACCCCATGGACTGCAGCCTACCAGGCTCCTCCGTCCATGGGATTTTCCAGGCAAGAGCGCTGGAGTAGGGTGCCATTAGGGGAAATCAATCGTAAGATAATGCTTCAGTGTATATATTTAATAATACTGTCTGGTGTACGTGTGTGTGTGTGTGCACTCTCACTCAGTTGTGTCCAACCCTGTGTGACCCCATGGACTGTAGTCTAACAAGCTCCTCTGTCCATGGGATTTCCTAAGTAAGAATACTGGAGGGGGTTGTCATTTCCTTCTCCAGGGGATCTTCCAGACCCAGGGATTGAGCCCACGTCTTCTGCATTGGTAGGTGGATTTATTATCACTGAGCCACCTGGGAAGCCCAATATTGTTTGATATGAATCTATAGAATAATCTTGTTGCCTCCTCATTGGGTGAGTTTCAGAGGACTTTTCCTGGTTTCTAGCCTTAACTCCACAGAAGAGCTGGAGTTTATCTGATTGACCCTCGTGGTCTCTGAAGTTCTCTGAAACAGAACCTACTGTCCATTGACTTAGTGCCTAATTCTACCAATTAGAGGAAGTAGGTTTCACTGGCCTTTGGGTCCAAGAAAGTAAAAGAAAAAAATCTTTCATTCCTGTATAATAGTGGGTAAACTGAGCAAGAAAGGGAGAGGAAGGGGATGAGGATCCAGGCCCTTCTAAAAGGCAAGATCCCTACTACCTGTGCACTGAGAGAATTGAACCTGATATTATAAAGATCATTACTCTTGGCTGCTGTGCGTCATCTAGGAGCCAAGTTTTATTTCAGTCTAGGTCCCTGGTATTCAGTTATTAGGTTTAGGCTGGCAAGCAGTGAGGCACCTCTACCCACTAAGATCTGGGAAGATTAAAGGCTACTAGGTTGAGAGTCCAGAGATGATGAGCAATGGTACAGGCTCGGGACTTAGTCTCGAGTGTGCATATTTTTGAAATTGCTACAGAGCCTGGAGGTTGTACTTACCTTACATTTAGTCATGCTCTTTAGAAGACTGGGCCCCTTTTGCTGTGTTCTCCATCTCTGGATCTCTGAGCACTTTGCAATGTTCTATTGATAGACTGTACTGTTCAGTACTTTCTCCATATAAAAGAGAGAGGTATCCATCCAGGGCAATGACCCATTACCAAGACAAGATTGAGGGACTTCCCTGGTGGTCCAGTGGCTAAGACTGTGCACTCCCAATGCAGGGAGCCTGGGTTCAATCCCTGGTCAGGGAACTAGGTCCCACATGCTGCAACTAACAGTTTACATGCCATAGCTGAAAGATTCCACATGCCACAGCTAAGACCCTGGGCAGCCAAACAAATAAATGAATATTTAAAAAAGGGAGAGAATGAATTACAATTCAGATTTCAGGGTTTCCAGTCAAGTTCCTAATATTCTCTTTCACTGTCCCATTAAGGATCATAAAGTTAAGACATAACTCCTTCAGTCTCAGACTTTTGGATCTTTTAAATCTGTTTACTTTCTAAAGGGTTAGGACAAGGAAGCAGGGAAGCAAACATCCTGATATCCTTATTCCTGTTTCATAGTTGGGAACCAAGGCTGTTCATGGCTAAGTATATTTCCCCAAGAAGGATTCTTGGAGCACCAAGAAGAGAATCTAGATCTCTGAACCCAGCTGTTGTGGGGAAAGATGAACTAGTATGTATGAACTGCCTCAGGTTTATCCTGCGGTAAATCGAAAGTTATCATTAAGAATGATCATGCTCTGGGATGTTACTGATGAACATATATTTGCAGGGCAGCAATGGAGACGCAGACAGAGAGAACAGATTTGTGGACATAGCAGGGCGAAGGAGACGGTGGGGCAAACAGAGAAGCATAGAAGCACACGCTACCCTATGTAAAACAGTTTGCCAGCGAGAGTTTTCTGTATGACTCAGGGAACTCAAGCCAGGGCTCTGTGACAACACAGAGGGGTGAGATGGGGTGGGAGGGAGGTTCAAGAGAGAGAGGACGCATGGACACCTATGGCTTACTTATGCTGATGTATGGCAAAAACCAACACAGTATTGTAAAGCAACTATCCTTCCATTAAAAATAATTAAAAACAAAACAAACGAACAAAAGTATTATCATGCTCCGGACACCTTGGTTTCCCCCATTATTAACTAACAACGGAGCAGCTGGGAAGAGCTTCCAAAAAGATACGATTGTGTCTACTTGAGCACTTGTAACATAGATGAGTTCCAAAAGTGCTGAGTGTGCAGAATTAGACAAATTAAAACACAGAAACATTTTCAAACATGTTTTTGGGACTGAGGTGCAGCACAGTATCAGAATTCCTGCAGAGATGAAAGCAGAGAGCAAAGGATTGGGAGCGCTCTGGGGAGAAGCCGAGGAATACTTTAAGGGCAGAAGCTGCTGCCTCTGAGATTTTATATTTGCCATGTTTGACACTTCTCAAGGAGTCTCTCCATGCTGCAGTGAGCAATGACACGAGGGCCACACAGAACTATGTTTTAGGGATCCAGGCTTGTCGCCTGCGGGCTGATGCTTTGCCCTCCAGGAATGCTGGACAGTACTCTCCAATGCTGGCCAGCCTGGAGCAACCGAACTACAATTTGAGGCCAACTTGCATTCCCACACTAGAGGAGGCTGAGTAAATTCTTTCAGCATTCTTAGGTCTTTGAACATTCACTGTGATAGTCTGACTTTCTACCCACATTCTTCTGGACTGTTTAGTTTATGGACTTCTGGGTCTATATGCTCAAGTCTGCAAAGGGTTCACCTGCATGCATGCTGATTCTGATTCTACTGTGCTTAGAATTGTGCCTGCCACGTAATGGGTGCTTTACATTCTGTACGTTTTAGGAACTTAACCTCATCTCAAACAACCGCACAACTGTACTCATTTCACACGCTCAAAATTCTCCAAGCCAGGCTTCAGCAATATGTGAACCATGAACTTCCAGATGTTCAAGCTGGTTTTAGAAAAGGCAGAGGAACCAGAGATCAAATTGTCAACATCCGATGGATCATCGAAAAAAGCAAGAGATTTCCAGAAAAACATCTATTTCTGCTTTATTGACTATGCCAAAGCCTTTGGCTGTGTGGATCACAATAAACTGTGGAAAATTCTTCAAGAGATGGGAATACCAGACCACCTGACCTGCCTCTTGAGAAACCTCTATGCAGGTCAGGAAGCAACAGTTAGAACTGCACATGGAACAACAGACTAGTTCCAAATAGGAAAAGGAGTACATCAAGGCTGTATAGTGTCACCCTGCTTATTTAACTTCTATGCAGAGTACATCATGAGAAACACTGGGCTGGAAGAAGCACTAGCTGGAATCAAGATTGCTGGGAGAAATAGCAATAACCTCACATATGCAGATGACAACACCCTTATGGCAGAAAGTGAAGAGGAACTAAAAAGCCTCTTGATGAAAGTGAAAGAGGAGAGTGAAAAAGTTGACTTAAAGCTCAACATTCAGAAAATGAAGATCATGACATCTGGTCCCATCATTCCATGGGAAATAGATGGGGAAACAGTAGAAACAGTGTCAGACTTTATCTTTTTGGGCTCCAAAATCACTGCAGATGGTGACTGCAGCCACGAAATTAGAAGACGCTTACTCCTTGGAAGAAAAGTTATGACCAACCTAGATAGCATATTGAAAAGCAGAGATATTACTTTGCCAACAAAGGTCTGTTTAGTCAAGGCTATGGTTTTTCCTGTGGTCATGTATGGATGCGAGAGTTGGACTATGAAGAAAGCTGAGTGCCAAATAATTGATGCTTTTGAACTGTGGTGTTGGAGAAGAGTCTTGAGAGTCCCTTGGACTGCAAGGAGATCCAACCAGTCCATTCTGAAGGAGATTAGCCCTGGGTGTCCTTTGGAAGGAATGATGCTAAAGCTGAAACTCCAGTACTTTGGCTACCTCATGCGAAGAGTTGACTCATTGAAAAAGACCCTGATGCTAGGAGGGATTCGGGGCAGGAGGAGAAGGGGATGACAGAGGATGAGATGGCTGGATGGCATCACTGACTCAATGGACATGAGTTTGAGTGAACTCTGGGAGTTGGGGGGTGGACAGGGAGGCCTGGTGTGCTGCAATTCATGGGGTCACAAAGAGTCAGACACAACTGAGCTACTGAACTGAACTGAACTGAACTGAGGGTTATAATGTTATGTAACTCAGGCTTGTCAACTGGTGATATAGACATGATCGACCTCTAACTGATGATTTTCTTCTCCTGCCATGAGCATAGTGACTCAAAATCCGTATCTTAAACTGCATGGAAAGAGAGAAAACTTCTAAGGTAAGGAAGGAGAAAAAGTATTTGGAAAAATAAACAGAACATCTGGCTGGTGTTTAGATTCTGTTTAAAGTGTTAATAATGCTTTGGGTGTTTCTAGGAAACATCTAGGTATCTAGTTGTCAAGTTTTTTTGTTTTGTTTTTGTTTTTTTTGTTTTAAAGCAGAGAAAACAGATCAGGTAACTAAAGTAAGGGAGGAAATATTGAGTGGACATATCTTCCTTCCAACTCATCTACATATATATTCATACATGTGTATCTCTGGGCCCTGGTGACTGTTTTTCATTGTGTCTTAAGAAGTGAGTGAAGGATCAGGAAGCAGCTTGGCTCAGACAATTCATGGAGAACAAGCCAAGTAAGACCGAAGCAGATCTGAAGATGGGCGGAGCGGCAGGGTGGGCGGGGCGGGGGGGGTGGGGGTGGGGAAGGGTGCAGGGGGAGGGTCTGATATATCCCTCCTCCTCCTCGTCTATTGAAAACAAGGAAGACATTAGTCTGAAAAACACCACTGCACAGAATGAACCTTTCTGTGCTGATGCGAAAGGAGAATGAATATGCTGTCTGCTGTCTTCCTTGTCTCCTTTGGATGGCTTCAGACTCTCTTTCTTCAGAGGCGCCCAGAACTGCAAGCAAGTCTTATTCGGGGCCTGTTGCACTGTGACTGGTGAAGACTGTGTATCTAGCCCATTGCACCATGACATATCACAAGGCAGACTCTCAGGAATGTTGAACATAAAATGAGGAAAGCTGACTGGAAGATAAAATGTAAGACTTACAGGATAAAGGGCAAATGCAACCTCATCCAAAATAAACAGAGAAAGACATGAGTTCAGCTGGATCCAGATTCTGGACTGGGTCTTAAGGGGCAAGAGGCTCTGACAACCCTGAGTTCTTCATCCTTCATGAGAATGTTACAACCCTGATGGACAGGATCTGCACAGAGTTCGACTCTGGCTCTGGGGAAAATCAAAGACTTATACACCTTGGTCTAATCTGCTTTCTAGAACATTAAGTTCTATTTCTGGTTTACAGTAATCCTGAGATACATGAATCCATGGAAAGAGCGTAGCAATGAAAGTTAAAGAGACACGAGTTCTCTGCTTATCTCTGGACAAGATATTTTACCTCTCAGATCATTAGTTCCCACAACTATAAAATGAGAGGATTAGATTAGGTGAATTCCTAAGTTCCCTCAAGGAAAATTCTAGAATTGTCCTGTCCCTCTCTGGTTAGATTCTATTATGTATAAGAATAGTTTCTTAGCAGTTATGATATACATGGGATTTAGAAAATAAAGATAGTATCTTAGGTGAAGTTAAAAACAACTTAGAGACTGAATATACAAGAGAAGAAAGAAGCTCAGAATCAGTTTGGGGGTTTCACCACATTAGGGTAGGTCACTAAAAGGATCATTAACTTGTCTTCAAAATCTCCTGATCACTGAGTAGAACAAGAAATTTTGACAAGATTCTTGGGCAGCAAGTCAGCATGTTGCTGGGAAGGGGCAAGAATCAGCATCCTCTCGATTTCATAATCAAAGAAACTGAAGCCCAGGAAGGATGGATAACTCACTCAAGATCACACTGTGAAGGTAAAGTCAGGTCTGACTCCCAGGTATCCTGTCTCCCAACCAACTACACTATTCCAGTCTGGCCACAAAGACAGCACAGCTGCTTTGATAAACACGGGGCCATGGCGTTCCAGCCCAGCAGTTGGCGTCCCAACTGTCTCCTGGCCATCTTGACTTCCAGGCTGAAATCACACCTGCTAAAAACGTCTGTAATGTGATCACAAGAGAAAATGACCACAAGAATGACAAAGAGACTCTTCAGAAGATTTCCTGTAGTCACAGTCATGTCCACTTGCCTAGGGTCAGGAACTCTGGTTCCCATTCCCTTTCCTCTCTCTTTAGGCTCTTGTAACCAATTGCCTTCTTTTGGAGTCAAAAGTCTTATAAAAGAAACTTGTAAAGTGTAAAATTATCTAAATCAAAATATATAAAATATGATGAGAAGAATTTTTGTCTGGTATTACTATTTATCTAAAGAATTACTCTTACCTACTTTTTAAATACGTGTGTATACACATTCACACACATTTTAAATATATAGTAAAATGTATGTGCATGCATGCTAAATTGCTTCAGTCATGTCTAACTCTTTTCAACCCCATGGACTATAGCCCACCAGGCTCCTCTGTCTGCAGGATTTACTAGGCAAGAATACTGGAGTGGGTTGCCATGCTAGAGTGGGATTTTCCTGACCCAGGGATCAAACCCATGTCTCTTACATCTCCTGCACTGGCAGGTGGGTTCTTTATTACTAGCACCACCTGGGGAGCCCGGTAAAATGTATATAATGGTATAAATACAAACATAAACCATTCTTATAAAATTATATCTATCTCTCTCTATATATATACACATGCATGTATGGGCTACCACTGGTGATCAGTGGTAGAAACTTGCCTACCAATGCAGGAAACATGGGTTTGATCCCTGGGTTGGGAAGATCCCCTGGAGAAGGAAATAGCAACCCACTCCAGTATTCTTGCTTAGGAAATCCCATGGATAGAGGCACCTGGCAGGCTACATTCCATGGGGTCACAAAGAGTTGGACATGACTTAGCAACTAAATAACATATACATACACACATACATACATACACATGTATATACATCAATATACATATTTATTTTCTTCAGTCTAGCAGGGAAATCTGGTTCAAAATCAACTCCTAGTCTCCTTGGACTTGATATATAGCCAAGCAAGCCATTCTCGATTAACACAGCTCCCTCCTGGGAAAAGTCACAGAATAACTTTATTGATTTCCCTTTATCCTTCTCCATATTTCTCTCCTGAAATGTTGTCTTAACTCTTAAAAGTAAAATCAAGGAGAAAATTAATATAAAGAGGTCCATTTCTTTAAGAGCATCTTGATTTTCTCATATTCTTATTTTAAAAAAAAAAACCACACTTTTTTTTTTTTTTTTAAGAAGAGGCTACTTGTGTGGGTTATCTGTGTAGTAAAGACAAGATGTGGTGATATATTTCCCAAGATTTTAAGGCAACAGATTTCTTTACATTGAAACCTGTGTTTTATACACAATGCTGGACTTGGTTTTACACAAACTTCTTCTTCTCATTCCCTTATGACTTGGCCAGTTATCTCTCAAAACTGCCAAGAGTCTCTGGCAAACAGTCCTTCCCACGTTTCCAAGAGCATACCCAATACATCGGACTATAGGGAATGTTTACTTCTCATCATACTGTCTTGCCACAAGAGATCCCAACAAGATTGTTAGATACACACAGAAAATTCTTTACTTAAAAGACTGTGGATCATTGATTAAATTTAGTAGTTTCTCTGATGCAGTTTTAGGAATGTAAAGAGGAATTTCTCTAGGCATAACCTTTCATCCTCAATCTTTCAAGATTATTGGGGAAGGATAATTAAGAGCCAGTCTCTTATTCTCTTTTCAGGGTCTAAACTGCTCTATGTCCTGATTCTGACTATAGGATGAGTGTGAGGTCAAGGTAGTGGAAAGAAACAGAGAAGAGGGACACTTTATGTGAATAAAGATACCTAGTGAAATGAGTGGATTGTGAAAATAAATCTAGCTAGGAAAAAGACACAGAGAACAGACTTGTGGTTGCCAAAGGGGATGTGGTGGGGGAAGGATGGACTGGGAGTTTGGGGTTAGCAATGAACAGATAAACAACAAGGTCCTGCTGTACAGCATGGAGGACCATATTCAATATCCTGAGATAAAACATAATGTAAAAGAACATACAAAAGAATATATAAATCACCTTGCTGTATAGTAGAAATTAACACAACATTGTAAATCAACTATATTTTAATTTTTTTAATTAAAAGCTTATGAAAATAAACTACCACTCAGAAATTTGAGAAAAGTGCAGAAAGAAGATGAAAGCCTGGTGACTAAGAAAGGTTAAAATAATGGCAGTGCTGAGTGCACAATTTAGTAGACAGATTATCAACAATGTGACAAATAATTGCTTCCAATGTACAAATGAAATACACTCAAAACCTCAAAAGGACAGTGATGCTCTTTGTGGCCCTGAGGTTTAATCACAGGGCTGTTTTTTTCTTCTTTTTTTTTAGTAAAATACTTTTATTTTCCATGAATTTGCCAGCGTAGTTTTAATTAAATGCCATTTTGCTTTTGATTAACCAGTTTATCTTCTTTTCATTTTCTTGTTGTTTTGCACAGTTTGAATTAAAGACAGTGATCTGAAAGTATTATGGGTAAAAGGGTAGAAAAACATGCCAAGAATTGGGTCATCTTGATGAAAATAAGTTCACTTCTGGGTTGTGCAGGATGAAGAATGGGGAAAATGTGTCCTAATACTTTGCTGCATCTGTCCCAACTCATTCCTTTCATAGGACCTCAGCAGCAGAATTACACAACCATGCATTTTGCATCCTGGTTTAATAGAAAAGTCTCTGGAGGACATTTCTAAGAACAGCCCTCTCAGGCAAAGGAGCCAAGACTGAATGCTGGAAGAGAAAACACTGGTTTCCTTAGGCAATATAGATTCTTTGTCGAAACTGGCAACAGTATTCCAGTTGCAGGCAAGAGGGTCCCTTCTGCCTCTGGATAAAGAGAACAGTAGGAATTAATTTTCTCTTATTACTTCACTCTGTGTAACAGATTCTAGGTCCATCCATGTTCTCTACAAATGACCTAATTTCATTCCTTTTTACCTGAGTAGTATTCCATTGTATATATGTACCACATCTTCTTTATCCATTCATTTGTCTGTTAAACAGAGTGAAGCAAATCAGAAAAACAAATATCATATATTAATACATGATGTGGAATCTAGAAAAATGGTACAGATGAATCTATTTGCAGGGAAGGAACAGAGATGCTTTCGTAGAGAACAGATGTGTGGGCCCAGGGCAAGGGAGGAGGGTGCAGTGAATTGGGAGATTGGGATTAACATATGTGCACGGCCATGTGTAGAATGGATGGCTAGTGGGAACCTGCTTTCAGACACAGGGAGCTCAGGTCAGTGCTCGGTGGTGGCCTAGGTGGGTGGGATGGCGGGGGGAGGAGGGAGAGCTGAGAGGGAAGGGAGACATGGATACACGTAGCTGGTTCACTCTACTGTACAATATTGTAAAGCAACTATACCCCAACAAAAAAGAGAGAGAAAGAGAACTACAGAAGTTGGTCCTATCCAGACAGTGCAGAGCACATGCTCAGTTTCTGAAAGGTCTTTCCTGGGCTTCTGTAGCACCGAGACGGAACACAACAAATTTACCACGATTTGAAGCTGCCAGGTTAGAAAGCTCAGAATCTGACATCCACCCATTCATTCATTCTGTTCATTCAGCAAGGCACTTAAATGCAGCAAGGATCTTAGAAGGCACTCTGCTGCTGACTGTTTTGTCTAAGCATAGAGCTAGGTGGAAGGGAAAAGGTGGTTACATTCTGCCCTTCTTTTCTTCCCAACTCCTGCGCAGTGCTGTGCTTAGTCGGTCAGTTGTGTCCGGCTCTTTGTGATGCTATGGACTGTAGCCTACCAGGCTCCTCTGTCCATGGGATTTCTCAGGCAAGAATCCTGGAATGGGCTGCCATTTCCATCTTCAGGGGATCTTTCCAACCCAGGAATTGAACCCACGTCTCCTGTGTCTCCTGCACTGCAAGTGGATTCTTTACTCATTGAACCATCAGGGAAGCCCTCACTACTCCTATTCTTCCTATATTTACCTTGATTTCAACTGCCTACTCAAATATTTCCACGGAAAACTGCTTCCAAGGGGTCATGTATTTATGCTGTTTTCTCCTCTCTTACCTCCGTGTGGAATATCAAATGACCCAGGTTTTGCATGGTAAACATGATTAATTAATGACAAGTCTCAACAACATCCTCCTCCCAACAAGTTTGAAGCTCACACCATAAAGAAGCCATATCTACTACCTGAAAGTGAGAAAGATCCCCAGGATGATCTCTGACATTTAAAGGGCACTTTTTAGATTTTTTTTTAACCTAATATGAACAGCTCTGAGAATATTTGCTATACTTTTAGTCAGAAAGAACCTAGAGCTGTGGTTGCCTAAGGGAATCATTCCAACCAAGACTAGAATTTAAACAGCGAATTGATCCAGCTCCCTTTTCTGGTGCTTGTAATACATGAAAGTTATCACCCACACTACAAGAGACCACAGGGAATGGTTAGTGTGAATTGTTAAGTGGTCACCTCAATGAGGGATTGCAAGTAGTTTCTCTGGGGAAGTAGCACGTTCCTGATCACAGTATTGTATGCAAATAAATAAACAAATGATATTGTTATTATTATTTTTACATTGAGAAGACCTCAAAAACATCTTGTTTCAACTGAAAGACTAAAATCACAGAAAAACTTCTTCCCCTCCCAGTTCTTTGGCTAAGATATATTGGTAAAATGGTGCATTATTCATTTTTCTAATTAAGAAAAGCCTAGTTATCACAGGCAATCCAGCTCTAGGTGACTTACAGAGTACTTGTGTTGAGAGAGAAAATAAACTGAAGGTAGAAGCATCTTATCTGTCAGCATCATAGAGGCTACATGACTGGATCTGGTGTTTTACTCATCTTGAACCAAGGCAAAAGGAGAAGAACTGCATTGCACAAATTAGCCCATAGATCTTTCTAAACAGAACCAAGGTGAAACACTCCTAAAGGTGAGATCCACTATGAGGAAAGATACTCTCCTTTCATACCAAGTCATGGAGATGGAGTTATCATGGTCTTGACCTTTTAATTCCCCTTATGCTATCTGGGTGTGTGAGTGTGTGTATGTACTCACACACTCATGTCCAATGCTTAATCACGTCCAGCACTCTGTGACCCCATGGACTGTGGCCCACTGAGTCACCTGGAAAGCCCCAGGCTATTTGGGTAGGAATTCAGAAACCAATGACACCCCCATTTGCCAGAATGGTGGCACCTGATACCATCGAAAGAATGCTAGGATTATGGACGAAAGGCTGATGAACAATGATGGGAAGACCACAGGGAGTTATGCAACATACTTTGAGGTAAGTCTGTTCTGGATCTTTTACACTTCTTCTATTTCATGCTGTAGGCAGAACACGTTTCTAGGGAATGTTTTGTAGCTTTTCTAAATGTACAATGATTCCAATGCTCAATTAGGGGAACCACAGAATAAACTACTCTAGCAAAGTTTAAAGGTAACTTGGGCAAATCCATCAAGCATCTCACTTGGTGAGACAAGTGAAACTGAAATGGACAAAAGTATGATTGAAACCAAGAACATCGATGATGGGATCATTTAGACTTGGATCTGAAACTCAGATTTGCCACTTAATAACTCTGTGGACTTGGGAAAAGTACTTAATTTTTCTGAACCTCAGATTCCTGATCTATAAAATGGGGATGATATTATTTTCGGTGCCTAAGTATTTTAAGGTTATATGAGATAAGGAATATAAATTGTTTATCACAATGTCTGGCACATAGTAAGTGCTTAACAATGTTAGTTCCTTTATTTTTCTTCCTCTATTGATGTGTGATTTCCAGGTTTCCATTTAACCTCTCTCTCTGAGTTCCTAGAATACTGATTTTTTTCTGTAGTATTTCAGTAAGTCTCTTCAACTTAAAAATAAAAGGAATATGAATATTGAATAATACTTGCCATTTTTGCAAAAGATGCTCATAATCTACTAGGGAAATTAAAAACATGCTTATGTAACTATAAACAACAGTATACAAAATAATTTGATAATTTAAATTGGGTGGAGGGTCATCTATTATGTGCCAAGCAACATACAAGGTGGCAGAGACACAAAGATATATAGGATGGAATCACTGAATTTCTGGGCTCTTAATTTAGCATAGGAAGAGATACACGAACAGACAAGCTGAAAGAAAAGTGGAGAGGACAAATGATGCTAGATAAAGTAGTGGCACAAAGATGAGAAATCACTTATTGAAGGTGTCAGGAAAGGTTTCACAGATGAGAAAATGTCTAGGCTAGATAAATAAAAACAAGTAGGCTAGAACTTAAATAAAATGAAAAAATTCACTGAAAAATACAACTAACTAAAATTGATACAGATGAAACAGAAAATCTAAATAGTTTTCTTTATACCTGTTACAGCAATTAAATTCACTATCTAAACCTCCCCACAGAGAACATGCCAGATCTAAATGGTATCATTGGTGATTTCCACCAAATTTTCAAGTAAGAAATAACACTGAACTTGTAAAATTCTTCCATAAAATACAGAAAAAGAGAACACTTCCAACTGATTCTTTTTTTTTTTTACCAAAATTGGATAAATAAATTCCAAGACAATTACAGACCAATACCTTTAAGACCACAGATGCAAAAGTCCTTAATAAAATTATAATAAATCAAAGCTAACAACATAAAAATACAACATTACCAGTTAGAATTTATTCCAGGGATGTAATAATTTTTTTTATTTAAAATTCAAGCAATGCAATTCACCATATTAATAGGATAAATAGAGAAAACATATTATTATTTCAACAGGTGCAGAAAAATCATTTGAAAAAATTCAATACCCATTCACGGCAAAAAAAAAAAAAAAGGGAAAAAAGAAATAAAGAAAAACCATTCAGCATATTAGGAATAGAAAGAAATTTTCTCAATCTGAAAAGGGGCATTCTATTAAAAAAACCTATTGTCAAGCCTTCCCTGGCAGCCCAGTAGTTAAGACTTAGCCTCCCAATTCAGGGGGTATAGGTTTGATCCCTGGTTGGGGGAGCAAGGATCCCATATGTCTTGTGACCAAAGGACCAAAACATAAAACAGAAGCAATACTGTAGCAAAATCAATAAAGATTTTAAAATAAGACGTATTGTTAACATCATCCTTGATAGTTAATTATAAAACTATCTCCCCTAAGATAGGGAACAAGGTAAAGATGCCTGTGTTTACTATTTCTAGCCATCATCTCACGGGACATCCAAGCAATTTTTAACAAAGCAAGAAAAATAAAAGGCATGCATAGAAAAAGAAGTAAAATTGCCTCTGTTTTTAAAGGGCATGGTTGCTGATGTAGAAAATCCTAAAGGAATCTAAATAACACTGACCAGAACTAAGAGATGCATTTAGTAAAATCACAAGATATAAGATTAATACATACAAGTCAATTACATTTTTATATACTAGCAACAAATCATTGGAAATGAAATTTTAAAAATCCATTTATCATAAAACATAAAATACTCAGGAATATAGTTTCAAAAATAGGTGCATAGTGAGTTGGATTATGGCTCCTAAAAGATATTTCTACCTGGAACCGCAGAATGTAAACTTTTGTGGGGAAAAGGGTCTTTGCAGATGTAAGATAAAAATATTCAGATGAGATCATCCTGGGTTAGGGTGGTCCCTAAATCCAACAACAATGTCCTATAGGAGATAGAAAAGAAGACACTGAGGCCTAGAAGGAGAAGACCAGGTAAAAACAGAGGCAAGAAATTGGCCAAGGAATGCCAAGGACTGCTGGCAGATGCCAGGAGTTGGGCAGGGGACAGATTCTCCTTCCAAGTGTTCAGAAGAACCAACCTGCCAATATCGTGACGTTGGACTTTTGGCCTCCTGAACAGTGAAATAAATTTCTGTTACTTTCAACCAACCATTTAGTGGTAATTTATTACAGCAGCTCTGGGAAACTATGCAGTGTGTAAGCTTTTACAGTGTGTAAGAGCTTACAGCGAAAGCGGCAAAATACTGCTTCAAGAAGTTAAAGACGTAAAGAAGTGCAGAGACATGCCAGGTTCACAGCTCGGAAGACTCCAATGTCATTAAATGTCAATTCTATGCAAACTGAGCTAGACATTCCAATAATCTCACAATCAAAAATTCAGCAAACCCTTCCCTTTTCTTACAAAAATTGACAAGTTCATCCTAAAATTAATACTGAAAGACAAAAAAGGTTCCAGAATTTTTAAAGTAATCTGTAAAGAACAAAGGTTTCATATTATTTTATTTCAAGATTATGACAGAAGCATAATAATAAAGACAGTGTAGTATTAGAGGATAGGAGAGACTGACAGACCAATGGAACAGAATAGAATCCAAAGTAGATCCACACTTTATCTGGTCAGCTGACTTTCTGACAAAAGTGTCAAAGCAACTCAGTGGGGTGGGGAGAATGGCCATTTCAACAAATGATGCTAGAACAAGAAAACTGTATAGAAAAGAACGAACACTGACACATTTCATAACATATATAAAAATTATCTCAAAGTTAACAATAGACTTGAATATAAAAGCTAAACAGAGGACGAGATGGTTGGATGGCATCACCAACTCAATGGACATGAATTTGAGCAAGTTCTGGGAGACAGTGAAGGACAGGGAAGCTTGGCATGCTGCAGACCATGAGTTCGCAAAGAGTCAGACATGACTGAGCAACTGAACAATAACATAAAAGCTAAAAGCAGTAATTGTTTAGAAAAAAAAAATAGGAGAAACTCTCTAAAATCTTGGAGATAGGGAAAGATAAGAAAGATCAGGCCCAAAAACAAAGAGAAAAAATTCAGTACACTGAAGCTGATCAAAATGTAAATCTTTTGCTCTTTAAAAGGTACCATTAAGAAAATGAAAATGTGCACAATAAACTGAAATATCTGCCACACAAATAAATATGACAGGTTGGTATCTAGTTTGTATATATAAGGACTTCTTATAATCCAATAATAATGACAACCTGGTAAAAACAAAAAGATTAAAATTTAAACACACGTTTCACAGAAGAAGATAATACAAATAAGGATATGAAGAGATGTTCAAAGTCCTTAGCCATCAGGGAAATGCAAGTTAAAATCACAAGGAGATACTGGTACATGCTCATAAGAACAGCTGCATAAGGTAGGCTACAAGGATGGACTGCACAACACAGGGAATATGGCCACTATTTTATAATAACTGTAAATGGAATGTAATCTTTAAGATTGTATAAAAATAAGTAAAATTAAAAATAAAAGACTGACAATAACAAGTTTTGACAAGAATATAGAGAAATTGGAACTCACATATATTCTTAGTGGGAATGTAAGATGGTAAACCACTGGGAACAACTGTTTTTTTCTTACAAAGTTAAATATATATCTACCATATGACCCAGAAATTCTAATTTTAGGGCTTACCAAAGGAAAGAAAAACATATGTCCACATCAAGGCTTACACACAAATGTTCAGAGCAGCCCCAAACTGGAAACCCAAACATCCATCAACTGGAGAATGAATAAACAAACTGTGATATATCTATACTACCATGAAATACTACTCAGCAATAAAAAGGAACAAACGACTCACGCAGGCAACGTGGATAAGTCTCCAAATGTTTATATTAAATGAAAGAAACCAACACAGAGGAGTACATACTGTATGATTATATTTCTTCAAAGCATAAAAACACAAACTAGGCTATAGAGACAAAAAGCAGATCAGTGCTTGCCTTGCCTATAACCAGAGCCAGAAGGAGAGATGGACTGCCAAGGGGCACAGGAACCTTTTGGAGATAATGAAGATGTTCCATGTCATTAAGACAATTAATGTCATGGCTGTTTTATGGATACAGATACTGGGACTTCCCAGGTGGCGCTAGTGGTAAAGAATCCACCTGCCAATGCAGGAGATGCCAGAGATGCCCTCTCAGTGTACAGAAAGGGGGAGGGCAATGACGTTTCTGGAATTGCATGGGAGCCATTCACTAGACCCAGAGGCAGCTGTTTAAAGGCTGCTGCATCTATTACTGGACGATTGAGCACACATTCCAATCCTCTTCTTTATGCTTTTGAGATCTGCAGGGAGTCATTTTACCTTTCAAAGCCTAATCTTCAGAATGGAGACTATAATATCCCCCAAAACACAGTTGTCTTAAGGGTTAAAAATGCAAATAAAAATATCTTCTTGGAAGAAAAGCTATGACAAACCTAGACAGCATATTAAAAAGCAGAGACATTACTTTGTCAACAAAGGTCTGTCTAGTCAGGGCTATGGTTTTTCCAGTAGTCATGAACAGATGTGAGAGTTGGACTATAAAAAAGGCGAGTGCCAAAGAATTGATGCTTTTGAGCTGTGGTGTTGGATAAGACTCTTGAGAGTCTCTTGGACTTCAAGGACATCCAACCAGCTCATCCTAAAGGAAATTAGTCCTGAATATTCATTGGAAGGACTGATGCTGAAGCTGAAACTCCAACACTTTGGCCACCTGATGTAAAGAACTGACTCCTTGGAAAAGGCCCTGATGCTGGGAAAGCTTGAAGGCAGGAGGAGAAGGGGACGACAGAGGATGAGATGGTTGGATGGCATTACTGACTCGATGGACAAGAGTTTGAGTAAGCTGTGGGAGTTGGTGATGGACAAGGAAGCCTGGCGTGCTGAGTCCATGGGGGGCAAAGAGTCAGACACGATTGAGCAACTGAAATGAACTGAACTGAATAATATTTAAGTAGATGTTACATGTCCATGACAAATAGTACGGCTTTTAAACATATTTTGATTGGCATGTCAGTTGTTATCTGGCTATTTATATACTCAAATTTCTTATTATCCACCCAAGTCAACTGAGTTTCCTAATCAGAGACATACTTTTCTATCACTTCAGTCAATGAGGAGATCCAGAAATGAGTGCTGATTTTAATATTAGGTTGGGTAGAATACAACTACAGGGGTATATCTGTTCCCACAAAAATCATATGAAGCATTCCAAAGTTGGAGTATTTATGGCAGCCCACTCCAGTATTCTTGCCTGGAAAAGCCTATGGACAGAAAAGCCTGGCAGGCTACAGTCCATGGGGTCACAAAAACTCAGACAAGACTGAGCAACTAAACAGCATAGTTTCTAGTTACCTATGCCACTGCTTTCTATTGGAGCAGTCAGCGGAGAGTAAATTATTGTCTAATAAGAAATAAACCAACAAAAAAACAAGTGATGGGTAAATGTGGTCCCAGTGTGAAGATTTCAAGGGGAAAGGGGAGTAATGGGTACAGCAAGCACATGTGACCCCAAAAGTCAAGTCAGGAGGAGATCCCTTAATATAGCTGCTAAGAAGAAGAAATGTATGTTTAGGAAAATTTCTAGAAGGTAATTTTTAAGAAGTAACCAGGCACATTTAATAAACAGAACATAGTTATCCCTTCTCCCAGAAACAAAATGGGTAATGCAATCAAGCTCTCAAAGACTAATTATAATGAAGGTTTGACTAAAAATGACAAATTATAGATGAGAGCAGTTATATTTGCTGAGAAATTCTGTGACTGAAGACCTCAGATGAACTTTGCCATTTCTTCATATTGCTCTCCCTACTGGCCAAGAAGTTTTCATCACATATAGGGAGATACGGGTTGGGTTTTGTTTTGTTTCTTCTTTATTGGAGGATAATTGCCTTACAATATTGTATTAATTTCTGACATACAACAACATGAATTAACCATAATTAGTCATAATATACAGGTCTCCTCCCACCTCTCATCCCATCCCACACCTCTAGGTTGTCACCAAACACTGGGTTTGAGCTCCCTGTGTCCTACAGCAAATTCCCACTGGCTCTCTATTTTACACGTGGTAATGTATATGTTTCATTGTTACTCTTTCAATTAGCCCTTCCCTCTGAGTTGGTTTTTAACACATTTTTGTTAGCAAACAAACTTATTTTAGTTTCAGTTCACTCGCTCAGTCATGTCCGCCTCTTTGCGACCCCATGAATCGCAGCACACCAGGTCTACCTGTCCATCACCAATTCCTGGAGTTGACTCAAGTCGGTCCATCAAGTCGGTGATGCCATGCAGCCACCCTCATCCTTTGTCGTCCTGTTCTCCTGCCCCCAATCTCTCCCAGCATCAGGGTCTGTTCCAATGAGTCAACTCTTCGCATGAGGTGGCCAAAGTATTGGAGTTTCAGCTTCAGCATCATTCCTTCCAATGAACATCCAGGACTGAGGTGGCCAAAGTATTGGAGTTTCAGCTTCAGCATCAGTCCTTCCAATGAACACCCAGGACTGATCCCCTTTAGAATGGACTGGTTGGAACTCCTTGCAGTCCAAGGGACTTTCAAGAGTCTTCTCCAACACCACAGTTCAAAAGCATCAATTCTTCAGCACTCAGCTTTCTTCACAGTCTGACTCTCACATCCACACATGACCACAGGAAAAACCATAGCCTTGACTAGATGGATCTTTGTTGGCAAAGTAATGTCTCTGCTTTTGAATATGCTATCTAGGTTGGTCATAACTTTCCTTCCAAGGAGTAAGCGTCTTTAAATTTCATGGCTGCAGTCACCATCTGCAGTGATTTTGGAGCCCCCAAAAATAAAGTCTGACACTGTTTCCACTGCTTCCCCATCTATTTCCCATGAAGTGATGGGACTGGATGCCAGGATCTTAGTTTTCTGAATGTTGAGCTTTAAGCCAACTTTTTCACTCTCTTCTTTCACTTTCATCAAGAGGCTTTTAGTTCCTCTTCACTTTCTGCCATAAGGGTGGTGTCATCTGCATATGTGAGGTTATTGATGTTTCTCCCAGAAATCTTGATTCCAGCTTGTGCTTCTTCCAGCCCAGTGTTTCTCATGATGTACTCTGCATATAAGTTAAATAAGCAGGGTGACACTATACAGCCTTGATGTACTCCTTTTCCTATTTGGAACTAGTCTGTTATTCCATGTGCAGTTCTAACTGTTGCTTCCTGACCTGCATAGAGGTTTCTCAAGAGGCAGGTCAGGTGGTCTGGTATTCCCATCTCTTGAAGAATTTTCCACAGTTTATTGTGATCCACACAGCCAAAGGCTTTGGCATAGTCAATAAAGCAGAAATAGATGTTTTTCTGGAACTCTTGCTTTTTGATGATCCAGCAGATATTGGCAATTTTATCTCTGGTTCCTCTGCCTTTTCTAAATCAGCAAATCACAGCTCTGGAGTCAAACTCAGTCCAGACCCTGTTTACTGGGACCTCATCACACCTAGTTGTTTTCTCGTGTCTACAGCATCTTTGTCACTACAAAAGAGTTCAGTTGTAACGAGGATCATATGGCCTGCAAAGTCTACAATGTTTCCTCTGTGGACCTTTATAGATAAAAAGTTTGATAGGCCTCTGATCTAGATAATCCAAGGTTAGAACCAGACATCGGAACACCTGCACTGACACCATATCAGGAATAGGCAATGTTTGCTTAGAAGAAAAAGAATGATATATTGGACTTAAAAGGAAAATGCTCACATCTGATAATAGGAACCAACAATAAAAATGAACAAAGAGTAAAACGTATTTAGCTCTTGGGTCTTCAGACCAACCCACAGTATAGAATCTGATTAGCCAAAATCTTTAGGGAGACTGATTAAAGGGAAGCTTGTGAAGATGAGAGAGGAAGTTCCCTATCAGTTTAACCAAAATGCCTTGCTCAATTTCCCTTTCTCCAGTATAATATAAACTGAATCCTTGTTCACTGAGCATTTTTGTCTGTCCATTTTACATTATTTTCTCTCTTCCTCTTGTACGGAGAGTCTACATGCCCAGACATGAACTCCACATGGGTAAAGCCATGTGACTTTTGCTTGCCCGGTGTGGGTGCATCCTTAGCATAGGCACAATCAGGTGCTTAATGAATATCTGGTGATGATGATCATCAAGAGCTTAATAACAGGGTCTTCTGCAAAGGCTGTGATGGGGCTTCAAGTTAATATCTTTGTATTCTCTCTTGAGCACTCATTTGTGTGTGTGCATCTGGGTGTAGGGAGACTACAAACAGCATTCATTGCAAGAAACAAGCAGAATATCTGCTGATGGTGAAGGAATGAAAAACCCAGGATTTTATTCCTGTGACTCATTCTATGATTTTGGACATCATTTATCCTAGCCAACCTCCGTTTCCAAGATCTTCATAACCACATTTACCAGCTACAACATCATAAGTGGATCTGCAAGGTTAAGAGATCCTTGGATCAACCGGAAACAATGTGTATTACTTTTACAACGACCCACCAGTGTGCCAGGAAACGTAAAAGTGCATACCGCTGCAGCAATCCTACAGTTCTGCCTTGCCAGGGGGCATTTAAGTTTTAACTTGATTATAAATTTCCTCAGAAATCGTCTTTCTATGCTAATGTGGACAACGACCCTTCAGTCTTCGGTTCTGATGAATGTTACTCATCTCTCATTACCGTTAAGCCAAACACGAAGAAAAACCAAACACAAGAAAAACCAACCTCACGCTAACCAGGATTCCCTTTAGCAGCTCCTTTGTTTTTGCCTGACGAGCCATCATTCTTTCAGATTAAAATGTGCCAGTTGTCTTTTACTAGTCCCTCTTCCTCCCTCCCCAAACTCACTTTTAGTTACAAAATTTCTCTTCTATGGAACACATATCTCTGATTTGTTCCATTCTCTTCACTTTTCACTACTGTCTTTGTCTAAGTCCTTCGCCTCCTCACTTCCTGGGTACCTCTGGCATTCCTTGCTAACCTCCTGTTCTCCAGTTTCTTTCCCTTCTGGTCCATCTGGAGTTCCATTAACAGAATATTCTGCCTTAAATCCTGCTTTTCTTTTGTCATTCCCTACCCCCAAATCTTCATTGGCAACTTATCTCATGCTGTTCCATATCTGCAAGGCCATGCATGTGTGAAAATTCCATAAGGAGTAAAACATTTTAGAATTTCTGTCTCTAGCAAGGATGGCTCTTCCTGGCTTTTAGGACAGGACACCATGTGACTCGCCTTCCATGAAGTAGAACCTGGCCAATGTGCCACCTTGGGCTCTGTTTAGGTCAGGGTCATTGCTGTCAAAGAGCATGGCCTGCTCTCTCCCCCTGCCAGTTCCCTCCAGAGAGAGACAAGGAGGCTGAAAGACGGTGCAACTGGGAGCGTTTTATATTATGAAAGACCAGACATATACAGCGTGCCCGAGAGCTCTGTTCTTGACCTGTCTTGTTTACTTTATTAAGGCCTTGGATAAAAATAGATTCTATTCTTATCAAATCTGTAGATATCAAAAGTGGGGGAAATGAAAGCCATGCCAGATGACAAGATTAACATTCAAAGAGAACTCCAACGAGAAGTCAAAATGAAGAGCACACAATATGACAGAAATAAATAAGTTTTGAATGCCAGGCTCAAAACCCCAACTGCACTTTGTAGGGGAGACTTCATATAATAATTATTCTAAAATATTTATGAGGGAGGAGATCAGAGTGAGGGTGAGGGGAAGAGGAAGACAGCAAGGGGGCAGGGACTATTTATAAGGAAAATACAAGCCAAGCTAACAGTTTTGCCTCCAAAATAAAGCACACTTGGGCTGGATTAATTGAATTATGTTGTCTAGAGACTAGTTACATGGTGTTGAGCATTGCTTATAAAGCCTGAGAATATCTTCAATTCTGGTTGCCATATCAATTGACAAACAAATACATGAAGACTTGTGAAAGATCTGTATATAAATTAACTCACATTTAACTGGAAATAAGGACATTAAGGAAGAATGCAATGTCTACTTCTAAGGACTATCCTCCTAAGACAGAGTAGAAATATTCTCTTATGCCAAAAGAGGAAAGAGCTAGACCCCCTGGTGAAAGTTTGGAGGAGGTAAATTTTAGCTTAAAAAGCAGTAAAAGATACAAATGAGTGGAATAAGATGTTGTGAGAAAGTAACTTGTTGGGATTAGAAATGTTCAAGTACAGATTGAATGACATCGTCACAGGAACTTCTTGGCATTCTTAGAGTGCATTGATTTGGGCTAGATAACCTGAAGGTTATGCTCTTTTCATCTCTAAGGTGTGGTATTGCTCTGCCATACCTGTAAACCCCTCTCCTCTTCCTGCACTATACCACAGTCATCATATTTGCCTTCCACTTATACACACATACGTCCTTCTGATTAGACTGAGAGCTCTTTAAAGGTAAGGATTCTGTTTTCTATCTATGCATTCCCAGATCCTAGCACAGTTCCCAAGGAGCTAAATACATGATATACTTCACTGAATTACAAAGTTCTACCTAGAAAAACCCTACTCACTCTTCAGAGTGCGTTAGGAGTTCCTGCTTCCCATAAGAAGTCTTCCTTAATCAATCCTACGGCTTTTTTTTTTTAAGAATATTTTTATTTTATTTATTTTTTAAATACTTTATTCTACATTACAGTACTGTATTTGTTTTGCCAAACATTGACATGACTCAGCCACAGGTGTACACGATCTCCCAATGCTGAAGCCCCCTGCCACCTCCCACCCCACATCATCTCCCTGGATCATCCCGTGCACCAGCCTCAAGCATCCTGTATCCTGTATTGAACATAGACTGGCGCTTCATTTCTTACATGACAGTATACATGTTTCAATGCCATTCTCCCAAATCATCCCACCCTCTCCCTCTCCCTCAGAGTCCAAAAGTCCGTTCTATACCTCTGTGTCTCTTTTGGTGTCTCACATAGAGGGTCATCATTACTATCTTTCTAAATTCCATATATATGTGTCAGTATACTGTATTGGTGTTTTTCTTTCTGGCTTACTTCACTCTGTATAATTGGCTCCAGTTTCATCCATCTCATTAGAAATGAATCAAATTTATTCTTTTTAAGGGCTGAGTAATACTCCATTGTGTATATGTACCACAGCTTTCTTATCCATTCATCTGTTGATGGACATCTAGGTTGTTTCCATGTCCCGGCTATTATAAACAGCGCTGCATTGTGTGTTGCACAATTTGCCACAGTGTAGTTCTCTATATCTTTCCTTGTATTAATATAACATTGTTTAGTGTGTGTTATTTCTATCTTTCCAACTAGACTGTCAGCTAACACCATTAAAAATTATGCCAACTACTTATCACTGCTCAGAATGGAACTGATTAGTAATATTGTGCTCACTGGTTGAAAAGCAATCTTCTAGAAAATTTTAAAATAGAAAAAAATCCTCCACTTATTACTTACAAAGATAAAAAGAATAACTTTCTAGTGGAGAAACATGGAAGACGCTACCTTAACCAAGTGATCAAAATTAACACCACCAGCAAGATAACATATTGACATCACTGACCCCGATATGATGTCATCATCGCTTGGTAGTATCCTTGCCAAAAATGGATAACCTCAGTCTAATTATGAGAAAACATCACAAAATTCAAACTACAAAATATCTGAGCAGCAGTACTCTTTAACAATGTTGGCGCCACGGAAGACAAAGAAAGACTGAAGAACTATCCTGGTTTGAAAGAGACCAAGAACAAGACCAAACGCAATGTGGAATCCCAGAATGCTGCCTGGACCAGAAAATGGGCATTAAAGGAAAACAGAAATTCTAATAAGGTGTAATAAGCTAGTATTAATAGCATTATAACAATGTTAAATTCTTGGTTATGATAATTTAACTGTGGTTATAGAAATGTTAACATTAGGGGAATCCAGATAAACATTGTACTATTTTGCAACTTGTGCCTAGGTCTAAAATTCCTTCAAAATACAATTTAAATAGATCATATTTTGATTTCATCAACCAATTAATAAGGGAATAGTGTTTGTGCAAAGCTCACACACTTTCAGAGGGAACGGTCACGAGTCAAAAGGAACTTGAGTGGGGGCCCAAACAACTAAGACAGATATCTTTAACGGAAACAAGGCATAGTTGACTTCTATTACGTTTAACAGTTACTTTCTACAGAGATGCTGAGAATATCGAATTAGGGAATACTGAAGAATTCCTCCTGGGGGAAATGCAGGGGTCGTTTCCTACAAGCCTCTGATCAGTACATAGTCTTGTTTTATGTATGTTTCTGTTTGAAGACATCTTGTTTAATACATATTGGTGATTCACTAACATTGATTTCATGGTCAACAGCACCATAGCTTGTGTGAATGAAGTGTATCTACACCCATATTTTCTCCATAGGGGGCGTCACGGTTTTCTGTGCTTAGGAACACTTGGCAGCACTTCAGCATTACTCCTGGAGGCCATTTTAAACAGCAAAATCATCAACAAAATGTGCAAAGATGCAAACAAAAAATGGTAAAAAAAAAAAAAAAATTCACTGACGTACAAATAAATAAATAAATCCCCCAAAGGACACAGTACGAGAGCTTCAGCAGAAGGCAGAGTCATACTGTTCAACCCCAGCTGGGAGGTGGTGTACACCAGCAACACAAATTTTTCGCTGCCCTGTGCATGTCTGCAATTGACCACAAAAGCACCACCAATGTTAATTCAAGTTTACAAGTAAGTAAGTTTTAGTCAGTGGGTGAATTTGCAAATATGGGATTCCTAAATAATGAGGACTGACTGTACCTTTAAACACGTCCAATGACTGTGAAGTTATATTCTTGCCTTTAGTGAATAAGTACAATATCTACATTTTAAAAGATGGACTGAATTCTCAGAAAATTAGAAAGTAACTGAAAATTCTTCACTTATTAGAACTCAGCAGAAAGAGTGGGGCTTCTTCACTAAGACTTGCCCAATTACACTCTTCTTAGAGATGGAAATATGAATATGAATATGAATATGAATATGAATGGACATTGGTCTCTGAACTTTCATCCAGTTTGGGGGCACTTTAATTCTATAATTAGTTCTATCTCAGTTTATGGCCTTTTTTCCCCCACCCTGGCTACACTGAGGGTCTTCTCAGTGTCTTGGCCTCACCAAGTCCAATGAAACTGATTTCCTTTTCATTTTAATCATCAGTACACCTGGCCACAACCTGAAGTTCATCAAAATCTGGAACAGTCTCAACCTCAGGAAAGCCTCTCTTAATTTTCACACATCCACTACTCACTTCTAGTAAATCTATTCAATTTCAATTTGTGACACAGAAACTCCAAAATTTCATTATATCCCCCAAGACAATCAGTCCTATCTGAAGTGAAGTGAAGTGAAAGTCGCTCAGTTGTATCTGACTCTTCGCGACCCCATGGACTGTATAGTAGAGTCCGTGGAATTCTCCAGGCCAGAATACTGGAGTGGGTAGCCTATCCCTTCTCCAGCGGCTCTTCCTGACCGAGGAATTGAACTGGGGTCTCCTGCATTATAGCTGGATTCTTTACCAACTGAGCTATGAAGGAAACCCTATCTAGCTGTACTTAAGTCAGTAACACTTGTGAAGTCATTTCAATGATGCTTTCACTAGCACCCAAAGACTTATATTATCTTTCGACCTTTTATATCTTTTAATTTTCAAATTATGACCTTGAGTAATCACCATTTTTTTCTTCTACTTCCATTCCTGGTCTGCCAAGTATTTCTGCAAACATTCATAAGATACTGTTAAAATCCAAAATAAATTAATTTACTCAATCAACCTTCAACAAATCTTTACCATCCTTATTCATCTACTATTGAAATCCAGTTGCACAGACAGGATCTGTCAAATAGTCCCACCATTCTATACATACCACCAATACTCTAATTCAGACTGATACATAGATCACCTGTCTATGGGAGTAAGTCCTTAAATAATAGTCTCCCCTCATCTGTCCTGTCCACTTTATAAGCTCATTAATCATCTTAAAGTACATAGTACATAGCTACCTGGCGAAATTTCAAACACCTTTACGTGGCATTAAAGTCCCTTGAAGAACTGGTTTCAGATTATTTGTAAAGACTTTTCTTCTATTAAATCCATTTCCATACTATGTCTAGGCCTGAATGGACTATTTCCATTCTTACACAGGTCCTTCTTCTCTTTCATCAAGCCCCCTTATTTATATTTTCCTTTTGTCAGAAATACCTTATCCCCAATCTCTATCCCTCACAATCTTACCCATTCTTTAAGCCCCGGCTCAAAATACATCTCTTCTATGAAGCCTACTCTGCTTCAATATTTGGAAACATTCTCTTTCTCTCACTCACCAAGCATCCTGGAATTGTACTTAGTACATTTGTGTTTTTAAGTAACAATTTTATTCTCCTCACTACATTTCAAGATCTTTGAGGGCAGGAAACATAGCTTGCATTTATCACAACACCTAGCACAAATTCTCAGTAAACTATATAGATAGATAGATAAAGATACATATGTGTGTGTGTATATATATATATAAAGTGTTATATATATATGTGTATATATATATATGTATATATAAAGTGTGTGTATGTATATATATATATATATATATATATGCCTAACATGGGTATGGACATAATAGACATAAGATATATATATGTATATATAATATGATCTGTATATAACAGAGAAGACTATAAACAGCATTAGTAGCTCATATTACTGATAGATTAAAACCTGAAATAGACATAGGGAAAAAGCAAACAAAACAGTAGTCAGTTAACAGTCATTTGATAAAGTAAAATTGATTGGAGAAACTGATGAGTGATTAATTATTGTGATACCAACTCTTCAGGTACAGTTGAACTGAAATCCTTCTAGATAGCAAGATTTATTTCATCCTTGGGATGAAAAAGTAAAAGATAACAGAAGACAAAGTATATTCAATGAATTCTTAAATTGAATGGATATTACTATAATGGTACATTGATTCCTTGAAAGACTTTTAAAATTTTGATTAAGTGTAAAAAGTAACTTAGTGTTTAGTGCCTATTCTGCTTGCATCATGAATACTGATGAAACAAATTACCATCACCACCACCAGAATGATCAAATATATTTCTTAGTTAAAAAACACTTCAAAAACTCTGCTAGAAACGTAACTCAGTAGGAAGCTACAACAACTGTGGAAGCTTAGTACCATCAAAGACAACCATCCATCATCTTCATGATCATGATAGTTCCATCTGCACTCGGTCAGCAATGCAGAAAAGGGCACAATATCAAGGGAGACGACTTCCCTAGTGCTTTGTCCCACTGCAGGGAAATTGCATGCGATTACTGTGAGATAAAATTAAGTGATGAAACTTAGTCAATTTTGTTCTGATAAGCATGCAAATCCTTCTCTTGGGGCTTATTCTTGCTCTTGTAGATTAATAAACCCTTTAATTTCTAGAAACTCCCAAGATCCTGAGGAAAACTTTTTAAAAGCCAAGCTTCAATGGCACCCTATTTTGACTTGGCTATTGACCCTATTTCAGATTCAATCGTGTGTGCTGAAACAATAGCAGAATGAAAGGAAAAAATTCTCTAGATGTTACAGAATACTATAACACAGAACTTAAGTGTGAGGTATACAAAGGTGGGTTATCTGAGTTTAATATTTCCTAAATCACAGACCTGTCAAAAATTGTTTATTGGAAGAAAATGTGATTCAACTGAACCGAACCAACACTTATTAAATAACTATTATATGTCAGCCTGGGAAGAGAAGGATGATTAAAATGGTGTCTGTTCCATCAAAGAATTCACAAAAACTATCAGTAAAACAGAGATGTGTAACATTCACATCATATGATGGGGCAGCTGTTTGAACGAAGTATTACGTGAACACAGAAGAAAGAGCTGCCTGAGGGAGGTGAGAGGGGAAACAGAAACAGACAGTGACCTTCCAGCTTGACTTGGGAAGACACAAACCAGAAAAATAAAGGTATCCTCAACCACGAAGAAGCCCTAGACAGGAATCTAAGTTGTAGGATCATTTCAAAGCATAAGCTATCAACGTAACTGAGAACAAGGATAAATCATAGGTAGAATATGTGATGAGATACGTGGTTGTTTGCAACCCCATGGACTGCAACACACCGGGCCTCCTTGTCCCTGACTATCTCCCGGAGTTTGCCCAAGTTCATGTCCATTGAATTGGTGATGCTGCCCAGTGTCTCCTCCTTGGCCACCTTCTTCTTCTGCCTTCAACCTTTCCCAGCATCAGGGTCTTTTCCAATGAGGCTGCTGCTCTCACCAGGTGGCCAAAGTACTGGAGCTTCAGCTTCATTTAGAGTTTAGGAAATCTCCAGGCAAGAATGCTGGAATGGGTAACCACTCCCTTCTCCAGGGGATCTTCCTGACCCAGGGATCAAACCTAGGTCTCCTGCCTTGCAGGCAGATTCTTCACCATCTGAGCCACCAGGGAAGCCCTGATGAGAACCTAAACTGAGATAAGTTAGTAAAATGAGCTATATCCATGAGGGTGGTATTCTCACTTCAACCGTGAGACTGCAGGATGAGAAATCACGCTTCACCCCATATGGGAAATGACCATGAGAGCTGTCTTCTCATGACAGAGGTGACTGGGAGTGACTTATTGGGGCTTTCAGCATATACTATAAAGGAACCTGTGGAAAAATAGTCATCTTTTAAGAAAGGCTTTAGTTTATGGATGAGCAACATAATTGTGCAATAAGCAATAGGGTGTCAGAAAACAATGTGTGACATTTATATGGCCCCACTCCTCGGGGCTGAAATAGAAGGGATTTCCAAATGATACTTCAGGGCTCTGAAAGCAGAAAGCACAATAGAATGGATGTCTCACTCAAGCCCCCAGAGAGAATTCCTCATAAACACTATTTTCATCAGAAACGATCAGCATCCAGATACCACCTCTGAAAATAAAGATCACTCTGAAATGTGTCCAATTGTCTCATGAACACAATCTATGGGTAATATTAGGATTTTATTATCTGCCTGCTCAATTGGTGTATCTTAACCACATTCTTCTACCCTATGTATTCCAGAGTGAGTTGGCAAGAAATCAACAGAGAAACTCTAGGCCTTCTGGAAATAAGTTCTATTGACTGTCCCTATATTTATTTTTAAGGGGGCCAATGTCAAGTATGGAGAAGATTTGGTTACAAAATTAAAAGCATCAAGAACAAAAATTTTGACTTTTAGTCCCAGATACACTATTCAAAGTATTACCTTATGGAGAAAGCATGAAATATTTGTATAACATAGAGAAAGAAAAGAGACCTCAAAATGTTTTCTTTGCCAACAAAGTCCTGAGGAAACATTTTTTTTATTAATAATAAGATTCCTCCCAATGCATCATTTGTCTAGATAAATGTAGCCCAAGGCTACAAAACACATTCTTAATAATGTTGAAATGAACAGTGAATATGCTTTCTTTATAATGCTCATATTTTTCTAGCAATTTTTATTTTCCTATCATTCCCAACATTTCTAATTTCCCATGTGCCCAGAACAGAATGTGAAATTAAAACAATTAAACCAAATCTCCATTGAAGAGCTTTCTGGATAAGCACAGCAAAGGTTTGCTGATTTAACAGGCAAACATGTTTATAATTTGCTGGTGGTATGAAACTCACTAAGGGGAAATTCTGACACCTAAGATCTACACATTGAGATGCTGGAAGAGAACTAGAGAGGACGTCTATGATTTTAATTTACTTATCCTATTTAGAAAAAGAGTCACTTAAGTCATCCTGGCTCACTTTTTCTTACCATGAGTCATACTGCATTTCCTTAAGCCTGTGAGTGTGTTTCTATGTAAATAAACTATGTAGTTCACTTGGGGATAAAAGTCACAGTATTTAGAGATTATAAAGACCTATTAGATCATCCGGTCTGGCCCACAAGAGATAGTCCCTAGATAGGGAACGTAATTGTTGATCTTTGCCAAGAGGCCAAGAAGAAACAGTTGGCAAAAATATTTTCCGTGCTTTTTTGGTTTTAACTTATCTAACAGTGCTTTGGTCACTTCCCAAGTGGACTAATAAAATTATCATTAAACAGTTTCACTTATCAAGGAGACACAAAGTTTAACTTAATCTAAGTTCACAGTGTTTCAACCCCCTCTGTTTGTTGAAGAAATGATCTTGTTTTCAAAATATGAACAGTGAGGAGTCTGCTCTTTGAACTAACCAGGCAGTTTCCCTTCTTTGGAAGTCCAAAGGCAAATTCTTCCAAACTGTTTTTCCTATTTTCACAAATTTTGGAGCAATTAGATGTTAAAACATTGGTTTGAGCAAAGTAGGAAGTGAATACAGTAGAATACAATATGATAACAGCTTATTACTTTCAGAATCAAAGCGCTTTCTATTTCTATATTTGCTACGCTTCATAGAATTGGGAATAATTTTGAAACAAAGTATGGAGAGGTCTGGCATTATGGTGAAAGTCAAAGAGTAAATTGGCAATGTGAACTACAAAGAAACAGTGAAGACACCTGTTCTGGTAACTATTCTTTTTATTCCGCAGTTCTTAAGTCCTATTTTAACTGCACCAGGCATGTTCCTTCTACCTACATTATTTTCAGAAAACTCTCAACACAAATGAAGAAGTAAAAGTCATATAGACAAATATACAAAAAATAACACAAATAGGAAAACATAACAAATAGTAGGGAATGATAACGTAAAAGAAAAATTAGATCTAAACACTTTAAACATAATTGTTTCTCATCTACTAAACACAAATCAACCTAATCAATGGAGTAAATCTTCTGTTTTTATTGAGTTAGTATTTCATGTAGGTACAGCATTTGTATCACATGAGAATATACTAAAAATGTTGAAAAAAATGTGATCCTTGACTTTCTGAAGTACACATCCTACATCAAAAGCTTACAATCCATTTTAAGCCAATAACAAATTTAAGGATCCCAGAGGAACTCAGTAAGACTCTCCATGTTCACTAAACATGCACCATGGACTAAGCCATAACACCTAGGTCGACCCCCAGGTGTTGCTGAAAATTATAAAGGGCATTAGACATGGCCCCTGCCCTTCCAGAGCTTATAGTATTATGGAGAAGATAATATCTACTCTGCCATCCCTCATGTCCCACGCAGGGTGGGACATAAGGAACTAATTTCTGTTATCTAGCTTGTAAAGACTTAGCTGGAAAATCAGAGTCTGGACAGGAGAATGGTAGACTGATGGGGAAGCAAAGGGAAGTTAGTCAAAGTATTATTTGCAAAGATCAAGCAGAGTTAAAGAGATTAAAAAGAAATGCTGAGGTATCTGAGGACTGACAAGAGAGGAAGTCATCCACCTAGGTCTGAGAGAACAAGGCCACGGGGTTGATGTGCACTAAACTGACCTGCATGCTCCCTTGGGTCTCCTGCTGGTGCTTCCCTCTCACCAAACACACGCTGAAGCCAGAAGGCAAGAGATTGTTGAGACAGACCATGAAGGCCAACCTCCAAGAGCACAGAACAGGATGGAAAAAGGTAGACAGGACATCTGGCAAGGCAGAGACTAGCCAAGAGAACTGGCTAAATTTAGAACCATCCAAGATCACAGGATAATGTATATGCTGTATTCATAACTAAGAAGTGTGGTAGATTGGTTAAGAGGAGCGTTTCATTTGCAAGGGAGAATTTTGGCACTTTTCCATTAGATGAGATCACAGTAAATATTAACACAAGTTTCCAGCTTAAGCTGTGGAACATAAATGATGAAATCTAATTTAACCAGTATTCTGCCAATGTGAGGTCTGTAATTGGCACTTCTACACATCAGCTATTAAAAACTATACAAGATAATGGTGGTCTTGAAGCATACTGAATTCTAAATAACTTATAGATCTTCAAGAATATCATATTTAGAACAACCTTAGCCGTAAGCAGAATATAATCTTCATTTTTACTTTGGTCATTCATGAACCTCATATATGTTGACTTTGTTGAAAACTGTATTGTGTGTGTGTTAGTGACTCAGTCGTGTCTCTTTGCGATCCCACATACTGTAGCCTGCCAGACTCCTCTTTCCACGAGATTCTCTGGGCAAGAATACCAGAATGGATTGCCAGTCCCTTCTCCAGGGGATCTTCCTGACCCAGGGACTGAGCCTGGATCTCCTGCATTGCAGGCAGATTCTTTATCATCCAAGCCACAGGAAGTCCCCAAAACTACACTGGTTAACCAGAAAACTGCTTCTTGGTGGTCATGAAAGGTAATAGAAAGTTTATTCTCCCTACTCCAGCCTACCCCACCTCACCCCACAAAGTTTAATTCCCATAAGTTCACTCCGTACCTTTCTATTCAGTCTTTGGGGATATATATATTCTCCTTGAATTATGCTTGATTTAATGTGTTTTGCATACAGATTCCAGTGTATTAGCAGCGCTTCATTACTCAATAACAAAAAGCTACAAATAGATTAATGAAGAACCCTTTAGAGGATTCAGAAAACACAACATGAGTGTCCCATTTATGCTTGGAAGTTGCTTATTAGCAGCTGAACAACAACCGTTGCTATAACCCTGCAGCCGCACAACTAAACATGATCTGCTCCAATTTGGAATTCAAGTTATGATTTGGATTCTATACATTTTCTTCAAATTTTAAAACAGCAACCACAGAACACTTGGGGCCTTATTCATTAAACAATGAGCCATTCTGAAAGTTCTTTTCTTGTTTCCCAGACTTGATGAACTTTTATACATGAAATTTGGCTGCCCTGATGCAAAAGAATCAACAATTAGAGTGTTAGTATTGAAGGGTATCAGCCTGGTTTGAAAATGCATCCCAAAAGTGTCCAGTTCAATGCAAAAGCTGGGTGCAAATACTTACTTCTTCCCCTCCCAGTGGAGTCATCTAACTGAATCGAGTGGTAATCAATAATGTATATCCTTCAAGTGCTTCAAAAACTGTGTGTGTGTTAGTCACTCAGTCGTGTCCAGTCTCTTGCAACCCCATGGACTGTAGCCCACCAGGCTACTCTGTCCACGGGATTCTCCATGCAAGAATACTGGAGTGGGTAGCCATTCTCTTCTCCAGGGGATCTTCCTGACCCAGGGATTGAACCTGGGTCTCCTGAACTGCAGGCAGATTCTTTACCATCTGAGCCACTAGGGAACTCCTTCAAAAATTATACATAACATTAAAATTTTGATAATTATTTGGTACATCTAAACCTTTGCAGATACCCTCCCAAAATAGACTCTTGACCCAGAATTTTCAACTACAGACTGAAAAGTCTTTAGGTCCTAAAGAACAGAACACCCCAATTTTAGCTCCTGATTGTAATTCATAAACTATAAAACTAACTTCTTTTTAAAAGTTCTACAGGAACAAGAAGTAACCCGGACTAAGATTTTCCCAAGTGAATGGAAAATAAGATCACACTGATCTTTATATAGCCATATAAAACATTCAATCTACTTTCAGGTAACTTTTAACTAAAAATCTCAGCGTAATTATAATGTGGGTTTGGCGGGGGGTTGCCTTGGTTCCCTGTCACAAGTATATTGGTCCATAATCTCTATCTGGAAGCACGGAAGCACACAACAGAGAAAGGGAAGATACATAAGAGTAGGATGAGAAAGGGAGTTATGTCTTCCTGACACATTTTAGAAGATACTCCATAAAGGCTTCCACTCTACTTATCCAAAGGGTCCCCTTTCTCTGAATTTGTACCTTGAAAGATTAAATCTCAGTCCCCCTACCCCCTGCCATAATTGGAAGAATTTATTAATATTAGAGCAACGGAATGAAAATGAAGGCAACGGAAAACTCCCCTAGACAAGATTCAAGCTTTATCAAGCATGATGTTACGTGAACCTCTCCCCTCCCCCTCCTTCCTTAATGCACCATATAGAGGGCTCTCATGTTGTAAAGATGTCATATATATTTTCTCTTCACTCAAAGCTTCCTGAATAAAGAGAGATCTATTTGTCTCCATGGTGTTTTCACCATTAACAGTATCAGAGCTGCAGGAACACAATGGGAGATGTGTTTTCCGTTAACCTCTTGACTCGGAGATGTCCTGATGCTACACGTTATTGCATTTTGCATTAGCACAGAACAGTGGGAGTTCTGTGACTGATGTAAAGGGGTTGAGAAGGGCCACAGAAGCTCTCGTGTGCTCCATACTGCAGTTGGCGGTGGAGCACGAAGCACATAATTTTTGTTTAGAAAGAGCGCAAACAGGAACCAGGGAAGGAGGTGGTGAATTTCACATGCCCGACATAGCCCCTCTCGCTTACCACTGAGATAATCTCTCCTGTAAAATGATATTCAGTGCTTTTAACCCTGTTCACAGACATTAACTAGGCAGAAATTAATTTACTTTTCTTTATTATCCTAATGATCTACAAACCATGGAAGGAACAAGGGAATTAATATTTACTGTTTTCTTAGGCTGTTTTTTTTTTTTTCCCATTGCCTTAATGTGGCTTTCTGTGTTAGCACATTGGGGTGGTAACCACTACTGCAAATTGTTTCTTACTATTCTGCTCATGTCCCTTTGACAGTATGGATGTAGAAGTGAAAATTTCCACTTTTATGTTATAAGGCAGGAGAATACGGAGGCAAAGAAGTAAAAGTCTAGTCATTGCCATCTACCATTTTTGAATGACAGTCCCAGAATTGCAGAATATTCCTTTGAAAAGTCCCTCAGAATAGACCAGTTCTAGTCCAAGGGTTTACGTAACTGGGCACTGATGTTCCAGGAGGCTTAAATTACTTGAGTAGGGCAAAACCAGGTTTGGTACCTGCACTCATGCCCCCAGTGGATTCTCTTTACAGGCTCTAATTGAGGATGTGTATACTGAATGAATAATGAGGGTCATTTGAAGATCTTAGGACTAAACTCAATGTCACAAGGTCCTTGTTTCTAAAATGCAACTTTCATAATATGGCATCTTAGGATTCTATATTAGTGAAAGAAACTAAAACATCTGTAAAAGATAAACTGTGCAATTGCAGTTAAAGAGGAAAGCTGTTGTACTTATCTAAAGATGCGAAGCTGTCTCCAGATGTTTTTCCTTCAGCCTAAGTGTCTGACCATCTTGGAATTTAGAAACATTTGATTACGTAAAATTTGCTACCCAGTTAAGTGTGCTCCACACACCAATGGCACCAGCCTCACTTGAGAGTCGGTAGGAACGCCACATTTCAAGCCCTGTTCAGACCTCCTAAATCAGAACCTGCATTTTAACAAGATCCCTGAGGGGTTCACAGTAATTAAAGTTTGATAAATACTATTTAAAGGAAGTATTCAATAGAACTTAGAAGAACAACTATTAGAGAAAGAAACTATTAAAGATCATCAAAGATCAGTCTCTCTCGGAACAGAAATTCAAGTGTTGTGGTGGAGTTAGAATTTGGAAGGCAAGAGATGTCGGGGAAATAGTGGGACCAGGATAGTAATGAGGTGGGGATTATACTATTTGCAGTCCAAACTTGCACTAAATAGTTAGAAAATATTGGATTGGCTCAAAATTTCGTTAAGATGTCAATATCGTATGTAAAAACGCAAAAGGAACTCTTTAGCAAACCCAATATATATCGACTGAATTAACAAAAACTTGGTTTACTTGGTCCTCCCTGGGTCTTTCAGAAATGCTCAGTGAAGACATGAGCCAAAACCAACTTGGAGAAGGCTAGTGTTTGTCCTGACAAACTTTGGAACTGTATAATCACCTGTATAAGTGACTTTGGAAATGTATAATCACCCAGTACCAGAAGGGGCTGACTGTGTTACCACACACTAGTTAAATGCTTCTACTGATAAACCAAGTCAAAAAGAATCTGATATGCACAAATAAAGAAATACAGGTGACATGTGAAACTCGCCATACTAACTGTCAGCACCTCCTTAAATTGTGCCAGCAAAACATTTCTTGTTGATGAAGATAGTCAAGTTGCGTGCCAGCAAAACATTTCTTGTTAATGAAGATGGTCAAGTTGCCAGTAACACGTCTATGCTTTGAAACTTATCAGCGTGCAAGAAAATAGCTGCACTATATCACTAGATTTTGAAAAGTTAAAATAGCATTCATATCACCCATTATAGATATTATAATTTTTGAGGGTATTAAAAACTGTAGCATGCTGCAATAATTTTTTTCTTCTTAAATCCCAAGATTAATTCTCAGAAGACAAGCTTTGATTATTGCATTAACTGTGTACTTGGGATTTCTGGGACTAAGAATGACTCAGATATAAAATTCAGTGAAGAGTTTCTCTGAGGAAACAGAAGCCATACTCACCAAAGATGAAGATAAGGAATGAAATCATTTTGAAGAATACTTTACCCATGTATTACTGATGAGACTAAGTTGCATCTAAAGTAGCCTCCATAATTTATTTTCCATGCAGTTCCCAAACTGTTTGTCCTACCATGAGCTACTGGCTAAAAAACACAAAGGTATGACCTTCTAGATACCACAGTCATTCTGAAAGCAAAGATGACATGATTTGAACTCTGGTGGATGTAACCTTATTACAAAGTCAGGAGAAATTCAACCATAATGAAAGTTAGTCTGTTTTCAGAAACAAGACCCCAGACACTACTTCACCTTTGGAAACTATGGCTGTGTGAAATCACTCAAGTTTATGCCACAGCAAAGGAGAGGACATTATTGTCTTGTATGGGAAGGTAATTTGTAAAAAAAAAAAAAAAGCTTTATAAATGTATAAACAATATTAAGTACGTCCTTATATGTCAAGTGGCTACAGATGTTTAATATACAAACTCTTAGCCAACACAGACACAGGTAGTAACTGTGTTTCCCATCAAACTCATAATAAATGTGACAAAGTAATGACAGTATCTTCCAGAGCAAGGCCCCAGGCTCTTCTAAAGGATGGATGAATTAGCTAAGAAATGAAGACCATACATAAGCCTGAGGGTCTTGCTCCTATTTTTGCTGTAGACCTACACGGTGGCCTAATAACAGTGGACCTTTTGCTGTGCTTCATCATCAAATTAGGACTAGTTATCCTTGACCTGTTAGTGATGTCACAGTCACTATGATTTACCATGAAAATACTTGAGCATGGAATTAAAATGGTGACACAGTAATCACATCTTTTAAACAATGTAGCAGCAGGAGATGGTAGTGAAGAGAGAGCTATAGTCAGATCGCAAAACCATTTTATTCTACACGTTATATATGTAAGTGTCAGGAAATAGTAAAATGAATAGAATAACATCATTAATCACTTTCTGATCACCTTTCTGCATTTTCTACTGAGAAGTATCTAAACTTGGAGCAAACAGGTTCAGCCAAAATACTGAGTTACAGTGCTGGTCATATGCTGTGTAGGTTGTATGAAAATGTTAATCGCTCAGTTGTGTCTGACTCTTCGCAACCCTATGGACTGGCTCCTCAGTCCATGGGATTTTCCAGGCATGAATAGTGGAGTGGGTTGCCATTTCCTTCCCCAGAGGATCTTCCCAACCCAGGGATCAAACCCGGGTCTCCCGCATTATAGGCAGATGCTTTACCGTCTGGGCTACCAGGGAAGGTCAGTCTAAATCAGGCAAAATCTCCACTGTTCATTAGTTATCACCATGAAATGACAAAGCCTTGTATGCTGAGACAATGTATCCACACTACTGTCATCTCAGTCTCTTGGTATTTTCCCCAGGTAAGTTGGTTGGAGGATATCACACTCATTAACAGGGATATAAACAGCATTCAGTCAAAGATCAGCTTCACATGGTTCTTGATCTTGGGAGCTTCCTAAGATACAGGATACATGATTGCTTTCGCTTTGGTGAAACTTAAGAAAGTAGAATGTGATTGCAAAAACAGTCTGATCTGTCATGCCTTTCTGAGTTCATGCCCTTTACCATCAAACTTTGTTGCCATGCCTGGTCATTTGACTTCTTTTGGCCAATGGGTTATTAGTATTCATAAAGCAGGCATAAGCTTGCTTTAAAAAATATTTAAGTCATCTGGCCTATTGTTGTTTTTGCTCCTCTTCCTCCACCATGAGAATGTGCTGCGACCAGCCTGTTGGAGTATGTGACACATGGAATAGATCTGAACCGTCCTGGTCATTCTAGAAACCCATCCTACATCTGACAGGCGGAGTGAATGAGAACAACCACGACCAGAACAACTTCTCATTCTCAGTCATGCATCCACAGACTTATGAGCAAAATATATATTTATTGTTATATGCTACTGAGATTTTGTGTTGTTATTCAGCAATCTTTTGACAATAGATAACTGATAATCTGAATCTCTCAAAGTCTCATGTTTTTGGTAAAACAAAATCCAACCCAAAGAAGCAAACCATGAAAATGTAGCATGGGGTATAAGAATTAAATGAAACATGAATTCTAAAATACCAGTAAAATAACTACCCAATCTTACCTTTAATAGGCTTTCCTAGGGGGAAAAAAAAAGGCCTGGAGGAACCATGATCATTCTTGGCATGTTGCTTTGTGCAAGACCCAAGGAAAGCTAGGAGGCTGTACAGTTATCTCCCTTGATGTAATTCTAAACTATACAACCTACTACCTCAACCTGGGAGCATGCAGTCACAATGGCTGGAAAGCTACCATTTCTTAAGCAATGAAATTACAAGTTAGTCTTATAATTGTTCTTCGTGCTGTCACTTTTTGGGCTACTCACAAGAGACCATCAAAGGGCTCAACGGTAAAGAAAATAACACAAGAACCTTGGCACGAGATTACTGTGCGGACAGGAAGGAAGGAAATACTTGAGGTCAATCTTCTTGAAATTATTTGTACATGAAAATTATAGAAAGATTATGTAATGGCTATTGTTCTGATCAATCTAACATTCTCTGGTATCTGTTAATAGAACAATGAAAGTAGACCAATATTTAAACTTGCTGCGTTGGAGAGAAAATGGGGAAGACAAACGCGAAACTGGAAAACCAGAATCTCTAAAGGGTCAGTAAACAAAAGGAAATAGTTTAAGCCAAAATATGGTGAGAAGTCACAGAAAACAGGACAATGAGCAAATTAGAGATAAACAAATAATATAGAAGTTACGGTAAACATTTACTCAATAGTATTTATCAGGTATATCATGTAATTGACATTATTTATAAGGTGTCCATTTTCCACACTAGACTACTTCAGCACTTTTCACAAAGTTTATCCCTAACAGTTTTCTTCTTTTAACAACATAGAAAAATGCTGACTTTATTTTTCCCTTATAAGGAATAAATTTCCCTGGTTGTACTTTTCATTTTAAAACTGGGTCTTTTCTTTACCTTCAGGCCCAGTTCAGGGCTGGAGCTGACAGACTCACCAGGTTGGTGACTTCCCATCTCTTTGTGTTCCCATATTCGGTCATGTTTTTGTATTTTCCAATGAGGACTACACTATGGCCATCTCGCCTCATTGCTTAGGTGGACTCTGGTTTTGCTTGGTAAAGGCTGTTCCTCAGAGGAGCTGGGCCTAACCTATACAGTTGGAGGAGGATCTGTTTGGGCACACAGAGACTCAAAGAGTGATAATTCTATGGTGACAATTAAACACTGAAGTTAGCGTTACTCGGTTAACTTGGCAAAGGAGTGTTTCTCCAATTTTTCCAACCCTATTCCCTCATACTGACATCAAGGAGGTAAAAGCTGCTTTTTGAGGAGGCTGCCTTTCTTGAATCAATGCTACCTGGTTTTGGGGAAAGACTAGGAATTTACTTTTACCAAGCAAACTCCCATTCATCCTTCAAGCCTCAGTTTAAAGAGTTCTTTCTCAGTCTCATGATTTCATACACACATTTCAAATGCAGGCATACACCACTACAGTATCACTTCTCTGTCTCCTTTACTAGAGCTGCAGCTGTTTGAAGATGAGGCTGCACTCCTCACCTTTGCAAATCTAGTGCCACCTGCATGTCTACTACCTGCTGCATAGTAGGGACTTCAAAACATGTTCATGAAAACAAAAATGCATGAATGAATGGATTAAGTGAGAGTATAAAGCAACCTAAAGTTAAGGGCTAGGTGATTTTTTATTTTATGTCAGGTTCCCTGTTCTTCCACTTACCCTGCAACTGCGATCATAGGAAGGTGGATTTGCTATCAAGATTCCAGAGCGGGGGAAAGTGCAGAATGACTGTATCCAACCTGGCAAACATGCCTTAAGTCCTGGATCTCATATAGAAATTCAAGAAGTAACTCTGAGTCCTCTGCCTCTAGATCTGAACTTACGCATATAATTTAACATCCAATGGGACACGAAAAGAAAACAGAATTCATTTTCTTTCCTTTGAATGTGAATTTCCTTCAGTTTCCTTGCACCGACTGATCATTTGCCTGATTCTATAAACACAGCTAGGATATAACTCCTATAAATGGGAAACAAGGCAATGGAAGGGCAGATGAGAGATAGTAAAAGAAGATACAGCAAAGAGAGGGTCAGTTTCAGTGTGCTAGAATGCTAGAATATTCATCTAAATGTGTAGCTTACGGAGATGTTAAATATTTGGAAACGGAAACATTCATCCTTCTCCATGTACATTCTTCTTCTAGGGTCAAAGATAAAAAGATGTTGCTCTTAGAATACTAATGGTTTTCAACGCCCTGCTCTTTTGGTTGTGTGAATCTCCTTGTTTATTTACACTGATTTTAGCCCATTATCATGTATTAGTGCAATTATGGCTCATTACATAATTAGTGTAAATATTTGTAGGCATGTAATAACAACATGCAATTATGATATGGAATGATGTCATAAAAGTCTTATTGAAAAGAAAAGGAAAAAATTAAATAAGTAGCACTTACAGGAGAACAATAGTTACATATCTTTAGGTACAGAGAATCTATTGTACTCCTTAACTTTCAAAAATACACTTTAAACGTTTTCTGAATACATACAGACAGACTCTCAGACTACTGAACATTGAGGTTTTAAGCACTACCAGCAGCAATCTTCTCAAATGAAGGGAGAATGAATCTGGAACAATGTCTGAGATTATAGAAAAGCAGGGACTCCCCACTAGTATTTTGTATTGATTTGGTGTTTGGAAGTTGGACAAATATTATGATTAAAATATGTGATTCATTACAGTATATGTCAATATGGCTGACAAGCAGTTGTGCAAAGGGACTCCTGACCGGATAATCAGGTGTTTGGTGTCTGTCAGAGTAATATCTTCAACCTCTAGCAAAGTACTGAACACAAAGTAAGCATTCATAAAGGTTTGTTGAGTGAATATATCTTATAAATTGTCTAGCCATATGGTTACACTGAAATTAAACGAGGCTTTATTCCAACTCATACTTTACTGAGCAACATGTTAGGTGTTAATGTGTGTGTGTGTATTCAGTCTCTCAGCCATGTCCGACTCTTTGCAACCCCTGGACTATTGCCTGCCAGGCTCCTCTGACCATGGAATTTTCCAGGCAAGAATACTGGACTGGGTTGCTACTTCCTACTCCATCAGGTGTTAATAAATCTTTGCAAATTTGGAAGAGTCATTCATACTGAATTCTTTGTAAAATTTCAGTGCTATTACAGACATAAGAAACTTTTAAAATCTCAATTAGAGAGGCTAGGTGACATTTGATAGAGTTAAATAGTATAGCAGACAAAGATCCAGAGTATATAATAAATGCCAAGGAATGATTGGTTGAGTATACTGAAAAATAAGAAATCATATTAACTTAATATTCAAAGTTAACTCTGTCCTATAAATATCATTGTCTTCCCATGAAGATAAATCCACGTATTAATTTAGAAATGCAAATAAGAAACCCTTTCGAAATTAAATATCAGTTCCCCCACTCTCCCTAAACTCTGGTGCTATAGGGTGAATTGCTTTATCAAACACAATTCTTGGAATAATAATTTTTTCTGTTAAAAAGAATCTAAACTGTATCCTGGTGTTATAGCTTCATGAATATATTTTGATATTGAGAATTTGAGAATGTTAATAGAACAAGTTCATTTTATACCCATTTTCTCTATACCCTCATGCAGCAATGACTACTGAATATATATTTTAGACCCTAAAATTTAGAGTCTTTCTGAGGAAAACCTGAAGTTATTTTACTTTCTGCAGTTTCCTGTAAAATATCTAGTCCACTCTGAGTGAGTCCCAAGGGAATAATCAATAGCTACAGAACCATTCATTCATGAACACAGAAGAAGGGAAAAATACTGAATTTCATCATCCTGTAAAATATTTAATATCCTGTTTCTTGTGGCCAGTGTCCAGGGGCTTTGGGCTTTCCACTAGAATATTTTCTAGCCAGGTGAACCAAAGAATCATATCCTAGGCCTTTGAGAAGCTTTGAAAAGATGGGCTACTTTGCATAATCTTTTATACTTAGGGTAATGGGTTTTAAAACCCCTTTAAAGAAATGACCTGATAGTCACCTACTGGTCACCCTGCAGGCTTAACATTGTTCCTATAGAGGGAATTTACTGCTCAGCATCCCTGGATTCATGAATGTACTACCGGTCCCACTGGTAGCACATTTAATAATAGCAGGTTAAAGGGATGAAGTGTAGAGATGTGATTTTGCCTTTATTAAACCTATGCACTTATTCAGGGGAAGGTTCAGGTTTCATTTGCTAGCAGCCTATCCATTCTAAGTCAACTGCTTCAAAGGGGCATGTGAAACCAACCAAATAGATTGTTTGCTTATGGGTAGATAAAGGCCTTGGGCAAACAATTATACATGCTACACACCAATGGGGACAGACTTTTTCTTCGGGGTATAATGTTCCGTCATTCTAGAATAAAGCTCTGATTTCTTGCCAAGCTGGAAGTTGAGATCTACAAACTGCCTTCCTCAACGCTTTGCAGAGCAAACACAAAGGAAACACATACAGGCAACACCCTCGGGTTGTAGCATTTGCAGAGCGTGGTATTCTTTAAACAACATCCATCTTATATCCAGGCCTTCCTAATTCTGACATACAAAATTTCATTTGATAGAAGAAAGAGCTCTACCTACTCCTGAACTGTGTGGCTCTTAGGAGAAGACAGCATTTAGTGGAAAAAAAGAAAAAAGTATCTATTTGAATGACAAACATTTTGCTGATGCTAACTCAGTAACTACTTCATATTGACTGTTTTTGTTAAACGAGGCTTCAACTTATATATATATATATATATATATATATATATATATATATATATATATATATATATATGTATATCTTAAGGGGATTCTTGGTGCTTTGTTTGACAAAAAGGGAATGCAAAAGTTTTAGTCATCCAAATCTGATCAACTTTTCACCCTGGGTTCTGTTTACAGACTCTTCAGCTCACATTGTTGGAATGAGACAAATATAGCCAGTTTTACTTTGATCTGGAGTCAGTTTGGCTTTCCAATCCTGGCACAATGGTGACATTTAAGAGGCAAGGGGATAAAATTATTTTCATTCCAGCCTTTTAAACATGGTGAAGAGTTATAAAACAAATATGAAGCTGGACCTAAATGGGCCATTTCTTTTATAAAAAAATTCTTTTTCTTATAGTTAGGCACATCCATTCCCCTCGTTAATTTTTTTTTTGAAAGATAAAGACTGATTTGATGGCACTTGGAGCACAATGGGAGAAGAAGAACTGCTATAGGGTAGAACGCAAAGCAGGGTGAAACAGGTCTTGTACACAAGTCTTCGTCACTTTCCAAAAGAGATCATGATAACTTTGAAAGCAATTAGGCAGGCTCATAGAAAACAAACCCTTATATATGTGTCTACTCACCACTCAACGGTAAATCGTCTGAGCCACCCCAGTTTCTGCTGCCTCGCCTGCAAGCCCAGGTTCTTTGTTTGACAGCTTGAGAGGAGTTTGAAGAGAGAAGGGACTGAGGATAACCCTATAGACTGATCACTGAAGAGCCTCATCCATTTCGGGACAAAAGCCCTCCTTTGTCCTCATCGGCCCCTCTTTCCACGTCTACCCCTCATAGCGGACACTAAGGGAAAGGGAGGCAGAATCAAGGAAATGGGAGGGACTTGGATGGGAGACGAGCAGAGCCCGCGGTCTGTGAGATCGCCCACAGACACATACCTATAGACACAAGCTTGTGCGCACTATCACCACAAGTTCGGATCTACGGGTTTGTGGCAACAGGCCTTAGTGTCTTCTCTCGTGTGGGGGTCTGACATGTCTGAAAATGAAACGTTAACATCGTTAGTCCAACCAAAGACTCTGCCACTCCATCGTGTCATGCCAGAAATGGAAAGGCTTCGTCCTGCTCTTCAAAGAACAAAAGTCGCGCGGTGTCTTCTGTTCTCCCCCGTACACTTCCCTCTCTTTTCACTTTCCCTCACAGACACAATGGGCTTTGGGGTCAATCTCATCATTTTACTGTTTCATATTACGGAAGCCTCATTCATTCAGACCTTAACACACAAACTGAACATAGTGCCATATGGATGGCCAAACAGCAGACTAAAGAAGTCTTTCAGTTATGGCGAGAGAAAGAGAGAAACATAGGCGAGCCCAAATGCAAGTTCATTCTTTTAAATACCTGTAATTACATGAAAAAAAAAAAAAAAAAGACAGTGAAATTTCCCTTTCCTATGTGCTTTCCAGCAAACAGAAGTAGTAAACTAGCAAGCACCGCCAATAGGCTTTTAAGTATTTTCTGAAAATTATACGAGGAGATGTCCAGTTCTATTAATTTGGAAGATTCCTCTTCAGGAAAAGTTTATATTTCACCTTCACCCCACCCCCATTATTGGTCCAAACACCAACACTGAGCAAGTTTAGGCATACTTTGTAAAATCCAAAGCAGAAAAGAAATTGTACAGTGGCTCCCTGCATAACTGTTCCAGGTTGTGGGAATGAATATATTTCTAAGGTCTTCTTATAAAAGGATTTTTTCAGCGTAACATTCTTTCTTTAAAACCAATGTTCTACAAGTAAGAATGGGGCAGCCAAGACAATGATCTTTCATTAACGGCTCCTTTCGTGAATTTTATTGAGGATATAGTCTTAAGCAATGAGTACTTCAAGGAAAAATGATGGAAAGCAAAATCACCTCTCTTCTGAGAAGTTGGGAAAAACATATGCCTCCATCTCTTTGTAGGACCTAAAAAGAGATCTTTTCAATTTTTGTCAGCAATGTCTATAGATTTTGGTTCTCAAAGAAAAAAATAGAGCTTTGCCTTGATATATGAACATTTATTCCTCTCTCAAGAATGTGGGAGGCTCTCCTAATAACAAAAAAGACCGATGAATTTGGGAATTTTTCAGAGAAAAGAGGAGGTCCCTAGGCACACAATTTAAAAGGTAAAAGCAGGAAACCAACAGTGGGTCAGACAGGGATGAAGAGGCAACCATTCATAGACACTTCGTTGTCTGCCTGTCTAATCGTGGTGGAGCCGCGGGCATGACTGCCAAGGTTGCCAAGACGGGAGAATTTAGTCCCAGTTCCGTGGCCTGACTTTTAGATCCAAAGAAACAACAATCCCAAGTGGAGGCAAGTAGGATCCAAACCAGTCACTTCAAAAATGGTTTGGACTTTCTGTTATTTTGAAATGTTCATTTCCTTTATAAAATAAAAGATTTTAAAATAAACGCCAAGCCTCTTATTTTCCTTTGATCTCCCTGACAAGGGCATGGGGCCAGAGGTATTTGAGGATGGGCACTTTGAACACCGCTAAGGATGGCTGAAACGGGTGTGACACTGGAGCTCTTATTAAAATAAAAAGGAATAGGCTTAGGCTCGCAAAGTGATGAGGACTAATTGTTGTTATCATTTGTTAAAAATATAGCATGCAATACTCGTCAGCGATGGATGAAGATCTGTCAAAGTATTACACTGAGTCATTCAAGAGCTAATCATCTTTGTAAATGTTAGTTATTAGTTTCAATTGGGGGCCTCTGCATTTTTTTTTTTTTTTTTTGGAAAATATAGGACAGAGAAAAGTTATTCATTCTAAAGGCTCTGCAATGTTAACTTTCAAATAATCTAGAGTTTTACCTTTAAAAAGTAAAAGAGAAATCAGAATATGCTTAGGTGGCAGAAAAAAAAGAAGTCAAATACCGATCAAGTAGAAGAATGGTTTATTTGGGAAGAGATATTTTCCTTCCAATATTAATTGAATACCTCCTTCAAGAACCTTCTTTGTGTTGAGCAGAAAAATAAGGGCTCTTTTCAGAGCAAAGTTTGGCCTGCTTCCTTAAGCAAGAATCTGCGGGGCTCTCGGAGATAGTAACAATTAAGTTGGGAAATGCAGGCTAATAGTTAAAAACAATGGTAAATGCAGGGTAATTCATCAAGTAAATATATCATTTGTGTTATTAAACATATTTAAGTGGCACAAAGTCCTTCAACAGCATCAAAAATAATCTACTTATATCATGATAGCTGGGCTCATATCTTTGTCACTGGACCTGTGTAAGCACAGTTTTATAAAATTCCAGACATATAAGATTACTCATCCAGGACTAAAGTTAAAACATCAACCATTATGCAATTATTATGTTACAAGGCATCAATTATGAAGCCATATCTTCCAGGACTTCAGAGCATACACTAAGCTTTTTAGAAGCAATCTTCTAATAGTTCTATTTCTAAGTACAATTACTGAAGATAGCCACAGAGTTTAAGAATGACACCTGATGGTTTCAAAAGAGTTTTGCCTAAATTGTTGTCAAAAGAAACAAGCACTATTAAATAATAACTTTCAAAATATTTTTCTGAACTCCAAAGAATTGAACGTTCTTTTCATTGAATATTATAAAGCTGGTTGCTATTGTCAGAAAAACAAAGCTTAAAAATGCAGTTAATCTTCACAATTAAATCATTCAAGCATACTTTAAAATCTTGTAATAACTTGAGAAAATGGAAGGTTTGGGAGAAATTTTAGAAAAATGTAGTTACCTGAAAAAAGGAACTCTTATGAATCCTATTTTTTAAACCTGTTGCCATCTTGCTAGGCCAGCATCTTCAAACCATTCACCCGCGTCTGGAAAATAAAATTATTTTAAAAGGATCAAGATTCTTTGCTTGGTTTGTGGTTGGTTTCTTTTTGTCACCCAACTCTTTTACAAAGCTAAACTAGAATTAATGCCAAAGTGAAAGTAAAAAGAAAAACCAAAGACTGAAATAAAAGTAACTCTAGAAAAACACTGGGCTGCGTTATGTTTTCTCCATTTCCAGAACTACACATGATAGAAAGGTTCTGCAAATAAGCCACTTTCATATTTTCCCTGGAATTTCCCTGGCTACCGATGAAGCTTGAGAATGATTTTACCAGAAAAATGATCAGATAGGAATGGGACGTCTCGGAATACTCCCAAATTCTGATGTTTTATACCAAACTGCTCATTTGCTAAACATGATTAAGAGATAGCCTATCAATAATTAAGCACGGTAAAGGTATAATCAAGTTGGGCAATCATTACCTGGCACGATGTAGCGTCACTGAGACATCATTTTAACTTTTGATTCTGAAATGATTCAGGAGTCATTATTTCTCTCTGCTGATGGGGCCGCTAAAATAGAAGTGAAATATTTGATTGTGGTGGCTTCAGGAGTCTGTCCCCCTCCACCCCAGCAGGATTCTTGGCTTCCATTCCAACAGTTTTTCATTGGCCAGGTTTTAGATGCAGGGTTTGCTGTTCCCTCATTGTTCCTTTACTAAAGGAAGGAAAACTCACTGAGCAGCTGCTTGTAAAAGGGAAAATGTACTTGAGTTTTGCCTGGCTGTGGACTTGAACACCAAATTCATGGTGATGTCAGCAGAATGACACCGACAGAAAGATTCCCTGCCCTCCATCCTCCTTCTATTTAGGAGGGATCTCTCCAACAGAATCTTAGCAGATCTCCTTTGTCCTGGCGGAAAAGAGCAATTCAACTGAAAAGAAAGAGCAATTTCAACCTGTTATGAAAGAGAGAAAGAGAGGGAGGGAGGGAGAGAGGAAGGAGACAAAGAGACAGAAAAACAGAATTAGAAAGTGAGAGACGGAGAAAGAAGGGAGGGAGGGAGGGAGGGAGAAGGCAGAGAAAAAGAAACGAGAGAAAATTAGAAAATGAGAGATGGAAAAAGAGGAAGGAAGGAAGAGAAGGTGAGAAGGAGGAAGGACAGGAGAAAGAAAGAGAGGGGGTAAGAAAGGTGGGGAGGAGAGAGAGAGAGAGAGAGAGAGAGCGAGAGAGAGAGAGAGAGAGAGAGAGAGCTCAAGTCTACACTTGGCATTAACTCAACATAGCGAAGCAGGAGAGACAGCTACTCTTGGTCTCCCCGTGGCTTTCCAGTTCTGATGCCTTTTCTCTCACCCTCTGCAGCCCTTGCTCTTTGTAGAAAGATCCAATCACCTCAACAAAAGAGGTGCATCCAGCAAGTGCTGCTCCAAGACTAATTCGTGGGTGCCCCACGTCCCAGCACATTTTCTCCACCTGCGATCTGGCCACTAGGACACCAGCTTCCATGGTGGGAGTGCCTCACGCAGAGGCTTCTGGCACCCGGCCAGCCAGCTTAGGTAGAAGGAATCCTCATCTCCTCAGGAAAAACTGACCAGAAAGGGAGGGAGGAGACTGGCAAAGCAACGCCATGGTTTTCGTGTTCCTTTCGGGCAAAGGGAAAATTAGGAATTGCTATTTAAAACCTTCCTACCAAATGCTCCCTGTATTTAAAAAAAAAATGAATATTTTACGTACCATGCAAAATGAAAGTGTGGCTAGGTCGGCTAAGGAACAAAGACATGAAAAATGGCGTGATAGGATAAAATAGATCGGACTAAAACAAAAGATGCCCTCAGATTATTGGAGTAGTGGACTTTTTTGGCGGCAAGGGGGATCATTTAAAAACGATCTTAAGCCCACTAAGCGTTCATTTACAACAGATGTATAACAGGGACCAACTACTGAAGAGTGAGAAGTTGGAAGCAAATTTGCTTTTGACACACCTGAGGAAACAAAAGGGAGAGAGCCTGCCAGTAACAAGTTGTTTCGTGTGCAGCTGGCTGAGGAGAACGCTTTCACTTTTGAAAGCATTAAGTTTGCTCAGGATGGCAATTTCTCTTCCTCTTTAAAATGCAAGTAAAGATGCCAGCCTACAACTTCCTTTCTAGCTCTAGGTTAATAAAGCCAAAAGGCTTTTACAAGAATTAAAATTTTAAAAACAGAGAAGACCCTGATTCTGGTATGGAAACATAAAGACATATTTTTAAAAAAATCAGATGTCTGTCATTTCTCTTGTATAAATGAATTATCTGCCGCACAAAGCTTTTTATATGCCAGGCTACTCTAACACACTTGTACATTCAAAGCTATGTTTTGCTTTTGAGAAAGCAGACCACAATTGGATTAGAAAGTTACAAATTAAGCAGGGGTACAGGGTGGCTAGGGTACGGGGAGCCTGAAGTTTAGAGTACTTGGATGCTTCAAGAAAGGAGATCGGCAATAGGTAAAGAGTCACTATTCCTTAGAACCTTGGCTGTAAAACAAGGAGATTCTTGTTTTGGGAAAAGTACAAAAGAGCCTGGAACCTCCACAGTGATGCTTACAAAGAGAAGAGACCAGCAGACACAAGAAACTAAGTTTAGCTGAAACAGGGACCTCTGCTTTACTCCAGGGCAGAGATACCTCCAGGGGAGCCTCCAGCCTTCTCTCTGCACTACATCCCAGGAGAGCTTAGTTTTTCTCATCCAGGGCTCTTCATATCTACTGATCTGCACGTTTCTCTCTTCTTTTGGAGCAACAAAAATCAACCAAATAGAACAGGATTTTATCCAGTCTCCATCAAATTGAAGTTTGGAAAGAAAAAAAAAAAAAAACACAAAACTGCATCTATATTACTTCAACTTTTCCCCAAATCAATCTGGTTTTGCCTTCTGGCCCTTGATCTACTCTCCCAACACTCTTTCCCTCTCCTCTAAGCCTCTCTCTCCGCCCCCCTACCCTCCCTCCTTCTTCTGTCTGTCTGTCTGTCTGTCTCTCTTTTTTTCTCTCTCTCTTACACACACACAAATACACAGACACACACACACTGCTGCCTGGTCCAATCTGGTGCCAACTTAACAACAACAGAATGACAAGCAACATCTGTTTGTAAAAAGCCAGAATCAAACCTGAACGATTTTTTGGCTAGGATTCTTTTTTTTTTTTCTTCTTATTTCCCCTGACTCTAAAAGGAGAAGGGTCAAGAAGAAGAAATATGAAGATTTATATTCAACATTGGCTCCAACGAGGCAGCAATCATACTTCCCGAGAGTTATTTCCAGGTAAAGCGCTTGTAGGGAAAACCACAGCAGTATTTATGATCGTCTCCCCTGAAGCAAGCCTGGGTCACATAAAATCCAACATATCAGATTCCTAAAAGGCAGGGTTGTTTTTTTTTTTTTTTCTCATAGCTTTATATTCATCTTCTAGTTAGAATTACAGGATCTGTGTGTGTGTGTGTGTGTGTGTGTGTGTGTGTGTGTGTGTGTGTTGGGAGGTGACGAAAGACAGAAGGGAAATGAACAAGACAGAAAAAATTTTTTTAAATAGTTGAGATGGAAGGAGTGGTGCTGTTTCTTCCTTAGTTTACAACACGCTGGTGTGTAAGCAGGCATGTGTACGTGGATGCCACACAGGAGAGCAGGCACCAGGAGCAGCGGCTGCGGCAGAAACCTGCACAGCTGTGGCCATCAGACACCGGTCCCATCCTTCCCCCACGGAGATGGAGACGAGAATTTCTGGAAAGCTACCAACAGTCCACAGAGTCACAAAGCAGAGGATCAGAGCTACCTCGACGGGGGAGGGGCAGGCGGGCAGGCGCTGCTGGTGAAGGAGAGAAAGGCTCTGCTCACCAAACTCAAGGATTTCACCCTCAGGGAAGGGGAAGGGTGGTGGGGGGGCACTCAGAAACTCCACTCCCCTTTCACTCGGGGTTTGGAAGAAACCCACACACATTAAGGGAAAAATAAATTCAGACAAGTTGCTAAGGAGACTTGTGTAAACTCCAAGCACAGACATATTTCTTGGCCTTTCCCCCTGCACTCCATCTTGTATTCTGATCACGCTGCTCTGCGGCAACGTTGCACCAACCTTCTGCATTAATCTTGGCCTTCGCCGTGCACACTGGCAAAGCGCGCCGGTTGTATATATCATCATTTTTCAAGCTTAACAAGTGAAAAGGGTGTGTGTGTGTGTGTGACTAGCTGGAGGGAGAGAGTGGGTGGGGTAACTCCATTTGGATTTTTAAAAACATAGGTGTTGAACAAAGAAGAGTATTTACACTGTGTGTTTTGGGGGCCATGGGGAAAAGGGTAGGTAAAGCACCTAACTCTGGAAATTTCCCTTTGCCTGTGATTTCCATCCTCTCTCCACTCAGCTGGCCCTTTCCCACTGCCCACTCCCGTCTCCAGTTAAAAGCCTGTATCTCGTGGCAGAGGTAGGCAGTGCCCGCATCACTGCAGACACCCAGAAGGGGCCCAGGCTTCTGCAGGAAAGAACGCTTTCCCCAGCAGGGAACCCTGGTCCCTGCTTCCCTGCTCAGGAGGGCGTCCCGGAGAGATCAGCTTTTTAAAAACTAACTGGAACGATTCATGAAACCTCTAAACCAAGCCTGTTTAGATTCTAAACCAGTTAGCATTTCAGAGGACAGACTCTGGCCCAATACCCATGCTCTGGAGCAGAGACCTTCTCCCACCCGTAGCGACACATCTTCGGCAGCAGCCGATAGATGTCAACATTTGATTTAGAGGAAAATTAACATTTTCTTTCAGGACAGAGATCCTTGTACTGCTGAAGCCAATATTATCCTTTCTCAGTCTCCTGTACTAGAAATTCTAAACTCTTCTCTAGGACCTCGAAAGGGGAGAAAATAAATAGCCTAAATCATTGCTCAGGGTGCTGGGACACACCACAGTCAGGTCTGTGTGCCTCTGTGTGTGTGTGTGTGTGTGTGAGAGAGAGAGAGAGAGAGAGAAAGCGCATGCATGCCTGTGTGTGCCGCCTGTGTGTGTGTTCTGGCCTCACTGTCACGAGGTTAGGAAGACACACACCAGAGAGTTGGAAGAGGGCATATGTTGGACCCTTCTCAAATGAGAGAAATTCACAGCATCTGCCCACCAGCCACGAGAAAGGAGCTCCAGTAAGGGGCAAGCAACCAGGCCTGCTTCTGTGTTCATCACAATTTTCAGGAGAGGCCACGGGACAAGGGATTGCTAAGGGGATGGGGAAAGTTTCTGTGTTTGGTGCATAGGGCTGAGTGTGTGCCTTCATGCTCCAAGAAGGCTACATGGCTTCCGTCTCTCCCCTTTGCCAACCTGTATTTGGTTTTCACACTTCAAAGCTAAAGCAAGCTGTGCTGCCTCAGTTGAAATAAGACAGCCAGGCAACCCTGAAGCTAGCAAGATGGAGGGTTTGCTCCTGCCACTTGCAGAGAGAGACAGAGGCCCCCAACCAGCGCTGCCAGCCCATCCTTTACAACAGACTGCATGCGAGTGAGCCCAGCATTTTAGGTAAGGGGAGATCCTTGGTGTCCTTTCTGACCTCTTCTCTACAAGGCACATCCTCAGATGTTTTGTGGCACTGAGCCATCATGACTCAATCAACATGAAAAAATGAACCTGGAGGGAAAGGAACAGGGTGGGCCTCTCCCAGTGGGCAACTGGGCAATTGCCCTGTGACCTGCTTGGCCTGGGGGCAGGGGAATGTCACCTGCATTTTTTCATTCCTTCAGGAAGCTGCTGCTGTAGCCCAGACCCCAGGAAATCCAGCCTTGTCGCCTGTTGGCTATTTGTCCTGCCTACCAGGAATCAGAGGACTGTCTTGCCCTAATGTGAAGACACATTTGCTAGGACGCTGTGTGATCCTAGAGCATCAGCAAGAGGAAAAACTAATTTACAAAATCAGTGCAACAACTCGTCCTGCGATAGAGGATTCTTTTCTGTCTAGATTGCCAAAATAGTGCTTTTCCTTTATAAGTTGGCTTACTGCTTTCTCAAATTCCCCCAAGAACAGAAAACATATTAGATACCTCTCATTACAGCACCACCTGCCTTCCTCCAACCCTTCCAGTCCTTTGTGGAAAAAGGGAAAGATATCAGTAAACAAATGATCAACACAGCCAGGCTAGTCTGGAAGAAAGGTTGTATCAGATGCACATGAAGCTGATTCAGATAGCATTCAGATTTTTAAACTATGGTTTTTCACATCATCTTGGAAAATCTTTAAGGAGTCTGTTCTTTGAGATGCAGAAAGAAAAACAGCCATGTTGACAGTGGCTGGCAAGCTAAAATGCTGCCTAGAGACACATCTCAAAGTATAAAGTAATACACTTAACATGGGTATAGGTACATGTTCATGTGTTCATATATAAACATACACACACCTATATTCATACATATATATATGCATATATACATATAGGCATACACACATACATACTTGCCCTCTAAATCTCTCACGTCAAGCCCTGAGGTCAAAGACCACATCTTTTCACATTTTGTAAACTGACCTCCACTTATTCTACCCTGAAATTCAGTCTTATACCCCACATGCAAGGTAAAGAAGAGAATGTTTGGCCTCTCCATCATATATGAGTTAATGCCCCAAACTGCAAAATGCTTTACACATCAGTAAGTCTAGTTGGTATTATCACTCCCTATCATGGCAGAGAGCTGACAAAAAGGAAAGTTAAGTGTCTTCCCAAAGCTCATATATTATTGTAATGACAGCGTCAGAAGACTCTCTCGGCCCCTAAACTAGTGAGAGGGTCCTAGGCCAGACTAAAGGAATTTTCTGCTGTCCCTTCTCTCATTCTGCTTTGTTAGCCAGGCACTTGTATCACCTATAATCCCCCAATACAGGAGACCCTGGCCATGTATACTCTTGCAGTCGCCATCTTGATTAACACCAAAAACTAAGCCACCGAAAGTTCATAGTGGGGTTTAATGTCAGAGGTCAACTAAGGCTGAGAAAGGTCTCCAGCAGCCTGTTCTGGTCAAGCCAGTCCAACTGTGTGGTCCTATAACTCTGACCAGGAGTGACAGATAACAGGTCTCAGGTTCCTGATTCTGCAAAATGGTTTTAGCCCACCTACACCAGAGACTGAAGTCAATCTATCCACCACCGGTATAATTGTTAGTGCTTGCTGAACTTCTATTTGTTTTCACACATAGGGCAGGACTGAGGAGAGGATGAGCTCAAGATTTGAAGAGAGGGCATCAAATGTACAGTGTCCTTGTGAAAAATGTTGACACACTTTCTATATATTACCAAGGCAGGTGGTCATTAAAGAATAACTGTGAAAGTTCTAGGGTCTCTCAGGAGGATTCAAGATGGTTAAGATGCTCTTCTTGGGTAGGATTAATATCCATAATATAATCACATCTCTATGTTTCCTTCTCACATAAATAATTTATTTCTGACATTTAATATGGACCAGACATCACCTCATGGATGGCTCATAAAAGCATGATCATATTTCCTATTTCTTTTGGTGTGATATTTTTGGGGTGGCAGACAAGAATGGGTGGGGTAAGTGGAAAGTTGAGTCTTGAATCCCATCTAAATGATTGGTAAACAGAAAAGGCTGGCAAATGCCACAGATAGAGTCCAAAATCCCTTCTTGAAACATTTTAATGATGCCATGAAAAACTCAATATGCCACTTTTTTTCTTTACAAATGAAACCGCTTATGCCAACACAGACTGACTGGTAGAGGGTGTCTGGAGTACAAACTGAGAAGGAGTCCGAAATCCTGCTTAATCTCAGCAGGAAAGCATTTTTACAAGGGTAAGTTATCAATGCCATGGGAGAAGGAGGTTGATGATGAAACATACACTATGTATTTGCCATTCCTGACTGAGCCCCTAATCCTCTTGCATCTGCATTTCTTTGTCTTCCTCATGACAATGGGAGGAGTTATTCAGCAACCTCTATGAGAGCAAGTTTTGAACTCCTGTAAAGTTTAACTGTTATATTATTTCTGGACACTCTAGCTACTAAAGAAAGGAGTTCATGCTGAATTTCTATCTTGTATATAATAGGTCTTACATATTTTATTCACACATTCAAAGTTACTAGAACAAAGTAGGAAAAAAAAAAAGGCAAAACAGTTCCCATCCTCCACCCCCAATCACTGTGAGATACAAACCTTCTGACAAGTAAGTCTGCTGAAGACAAGGAAAATCATGACAAAGAAAAATTTCTGTGCAGACTGGGATGCCAAATCTATTTATCTTAATTCAGTTGTCCTCAAAAGTTACGTGAGATGATGCGTTTTGTAAGAAAGACCTCCCTCTGGGCAATGCAGCTGGTCCTGACTGGCATTACCATTTCTCCTGGGAAGCGTGGAAGGTTCCTGGTTCTAGGTGAGGGCAAGTGGGGGCAAGAATAAGACAATGACGGAGATATGGTTGTTTCCATCCTGCCTTGTTGACTTTGCCAAGCTCCCTGCTGCTAGGACATTAGGCATCTGTGATGAAACAGGACCTGAAATCAGGGGACTTGCCCTTTCTCCAGGACACTCAGCCAGAGACAGAGCTCAGAGACATCCCTAGGCCCTGAGGAGGCACCATCATTGTAAACAAGGTCTCACCGTGTTTCACAGGTTCACTAATGGATGTCTATCCCTTCAAGAAGGAAAAATTTCTATGGTCCAAGTCATTAAACTAAAGGCACTTTCCAGAAACAGAAGTCTAAGGGGGACCATAGCAGACTGTCCTTTCTACTGATCTAGGTTTCTCTGTCAGACTTAACATTGTGGGCTCTGGAATCTACCTTTCCAAGAAGCAGGGTGGGAATTTCCCAGAGGGCAATTAAGTATTGATTCCAACCTGTGGGGGAGCCAACTTTATTTTCACATTTCTGAGATGTGGGAGAGGATATTTTCCTAGTCTCAACTCCGGGAACTCAGCCTCACAGCCTGTAAAAGTGGAGATCTTCCAGCCACGAGAGAGAGGTCATGGATCCCTTTTGACTGAGCAACACAGACTCAGGGGTCCTCCCAAAGTCAGGCCATTACCTAGCCCATCGCTCTGTCTCCATGGAGGACCACAGATGGGCTTGCTAAGTTCCTCCCCGCTTCAATACATTTGGCAAAGGGACACAAAGGGTCAGGGCTGCCAGATGTTTTTCAGTGACCTGTGCACACGCAGTGAGGGATTAAGATCAAGTCACTGATGAGTTTTCCTTGTGGACCTGGAGCCCCAGCAAAAGTGGTGACTACAGCCGTCAGGAGCCTCTTACCTTTGAGATCGGAATTTTCAAGGAGACCGAGAGGCTTGACCTCCAAAGGGAAGGCCCAGTTGGAGCTCAGAAATAAAATACAATAAAAACTCTGTCTGGGCCAGGTTTACACAGGATCCCCGGGTAATGGAAAATTACGAGAAATTCCATCCGGGAGTTCAGCTGAGCATCTCGACGTCGGTTTGTGCACATCTGTAAGTCCTATTAGTGCTTATGAGATCGACATGCCTGTGGGTTGATTTGGAACTGCAGTTATGCCAAAGGAGCCATGAGGATCTGAGTGGAACATATGGCTTCCTCTACCCCCTGCTCCTTGCAGGGATGAGATAGGGGAGCACAAGATCCAGGGAACCCCTTGTCCTAAACAATCCCCCAACCCTGGGCAGGAGCGTAGGGCACATCTCCCAGCCTCCGCTCAGTTCCCGTGAGTCTGGATAGAAATGTTGGTATGCTGCTGCTGAAACCCAGGGCTGGCTTTTCTTCTTAGCTTGCTCACAGCCCCTCTAGATCCATGGCAGACAAAGGCACCACCAAATCCTCACTAAGCGAACATAAAAGCCCTGAGGAAGAGAAATGCTGGCTCCCTAACTGCCTTTCTTACAACATATGGCCTAATGCTAATGCTAATACGATGAAAGTCCTGCTTACACATCTCAGCCAAGGGCTCCAACATGGCCTGGCTCCACTGTGCTTGTTCTTTTTCTCGGTTAGATCTCTGCCTTTACTAGAGTCCCACTTCCCTGCACACACATACTTCACAAATGGGCTGTGCCAGATGGACTCTTAATCACAGTAATCAGCTGGGAAATTAAATGTTAGAAAATCCAGCTAGTCTCCTGAATTTTCCCACTCGAGATCAGGGCCTGAGCTACTGCAATGCCCCATAGGAAAAGCACACTGCCTTTTCAAGGAAGGTCAATGTGACAGGCCCAGGGTGGACTTTAGGCTTTGTGGCCCTTTCTGGGTTTTTCTCAGAGAACTACAGTTCACGTCAGTTTTGCCTGGGTTCAGATGGCTGCTATTAATACCTCTTATTTACAGAACACACACCTCAGAGGAACTCAAAACATTTACAGAAATTAACCAAGCTTTGCACCATCCCTGACAAGTAGGCAGGGACTAGACAATACTTCCTTCATTTCAGAGAAAGAAACAGAGTTATTAAGAGGGCACGTTTCTTTGCCACACCGCATAGAAAAGACCCCACAGCCCACTCTTTTTCAGGGCTCTGCTGAAGCTGCCAAATGAGGTGGGTGTTTGCTTATATTATGCTCACTAGCTTATTATTCTAGTATTTTCCTCATGCACATTTCACATAATCATGCTGCAAGATTCCAGTGTGCAAATACCATGGCTTTTTTCGGTGAATCTCCATACCATGTGTATTGTAGGTTTCATTTAGTAGGTGATCAGTACATACGACTGACTGGTTTGCAATAAACCTGTACCTCCTTCTAGACTGGCTTTTCTCCCTCTGCCCAGAGGACTCCTGAATTCTGCTCAAATGTTATTCCCCAGATGACCCCAAGGCTCTATCAGTAGCTAGGTTTTAGGAGCACCTCGTCCAGCACTCACACCAATCTTCTAAAATCATTAAAAGGTGTAATAGTGAAAAGAAAGTAACTCTGTGGTCTTTGAGACATACAAGCCTCAGTTTGAATCCTACTTCTGCCACTGTGAGACCTTGGACAAGTTATCCAACTTCCCTCATCTGTAAGATAGGGATAACAAGACTTAGTTTGGAGTCTATTATGACACTATTTGTAATAGGAAGCAAAAGAAACAATTTAGTATCCATCAACATGGGAATGGTTAAATATATGATGGTATGTCAATACTGGAAAATACTCTGTAGCTACTATAAAGATTAGTATATATAAAGAATAAAGAGAAATACTTGAAAGACATATTAAAGGTAAAAAACAAGTTTCAGAGAATATGCATGATTTTATATATATATACATATATATATATATATACACATATATGAACAACTCCCCAGCTCAGTTTCTTATTACGCACAGGCTTACCTAAAGGTAAGGAATGAGCTAACTTCTATGAAGCATGAATAAACAATGGAAATAGTAGCCATGACTCCTGCTATAGATGGTTTCCTTGGAGGTGGAGCTGTGTTTTAATCTTTACATCTCTAGCACCTGGCACATCAGAGGGGCTGATGGACTGAGTGAAAGAAAACTACTCAATGAGTGATGCTTTCAGGAATTAACTGTTGAGTCAGGAAAGAAGAGCCCTAATGTGAGTCACCAACAGTCTCATGTTTTGTTTGGATTTTTTTTTTTTTTTTAATGTGGGAAGGCAGCCTACTCCTTTGGGAAGAAATTGGACTGACAGTCATAAAGCCTAGATTCCAGAGTCATGTTTCTTAAAGTGTGGTCTCAGGACCACCAGCTGCCAAATCACCCAACAGGCTTATTAATCATAGAGATTTCTGGGCCCCACCCTTGATCTGAATCAGATTCTCTGAGATTGTGATTCAGGAATCTGTATTGTAACAATTTCCTTTTTATGTATAGATAAAAAAATAATAAAGTCTGAGAATAACTGCTTCAGATCGTATCACGCCTTCCTTTTGACTTTGGGCAAACCACTAACCTTTCCAGAATTCAGCTCCTTCTGTACATCGCAGAGGTTGCATGGCAAAGTCTCCTTGAAGTTGTAGAATTCTATGACCATGAAAGATCCAGTTCCCTGCCTTAAGGCAGTCCTGTCCATCAGCCATATAAGATAGACTGTTCAGACCTGGTGTGAGCTGCCTTTGGGTCCCCAGGCTGTCATATGGATACTTTCAGATTCAGAAGTTGCTTATATTATTCATTCTTGTACCTTATATTCTTTAATTACTAAAACAAACTGGCAAGGACAGTCTCTCAGCATTGGTTCTTAATGATCAAAATTTACAATTTTTGAATTTTAATATATTTGTGTTAGAACTGTAATATATTAACATAATGCAATTACTGTAAGAATTAATATAACAAACACATATAAAAATACACACATGAGAAAGGGGACATGGTATAAAGACCCTGGAACAGATGCTAAAGACAACGTTCGGAAATATTACTGAAGAGAGCCAAGAGAATATCTCTCTAGCCCTGGGTATGGATGGGAGAAGAGGAATGTGTCCAGTCATTTTCACGGAAATTGAAAGCCAAGAGCACAGATGGCTGAGTTGAAGAGGGACCCTCTAGCATGTTCTGTGGGTAACAGGCCAAGATATGGCAAGTGATAGCATCCACCAAGAAACCCCAAAGGTCTATAGAAGATAAAATCCAAGACTAAATTAACCCCTCCTTAGTCTTCAGATAGAGAAGAGCTTCTCTGAGTCATCAAGAAATGGCTCTCAGTCTTAAAAAGGACATTCTGAAAGACAGTTTTGCCGAAGGCAATGTTGCAAGTCAGTGAATCTGGATGTAAGCTTTCTGCCTACGTGTATCCTAAGTCGCTTCTGTCATGTCTGACTCTTTGTTACCCAAGGGACTGTAGCCCACCAGGCTCCTCTGTCCATGGGATTCTCCAGGCAAGAATACGGGAGCGGGTTGCCATGCCCTCCTCCAGGGGATCTTCCTGACCCAGGGATCAAGCCTGTCTCTTAGGTCTCCTGCACTGGCAGGTGGGTTCATTACACTGCTGCCACCTGGGAAACCTGTGTTCTCTGCCCTCTTTATGAGGGGTATTGTCTTAGTTACTCAGACCCCCAGAGGCCTTGCCTGTAAAATGGGGTTAATAAGATTTGTTTCATAAAGTTATTGGGAGAATTGAATGAAATAATACGCGTAAAGTGCCTACCCCTGTGTCCAAGGCACATCAAGCATGAGGTCAATGTTTAAAAGAAACCACTTTTCTTCAAGTGACAGTACAGAGGCCAACTGTCCTTTGAGCCTCTCTTGCCTTCCTCATAGGAGCCTGATAGCGTGTTGACTATTCTTTACTACTAGCGTCACCTGGGAAGCCCAAACACCAAATAAATATGCACTAAATGAACACAAGATCTAATGTTCCCAGCCATCCTAACAGAAACAGACTTAAAATTTTGTTTAAATGGTTGACAGTGTATGGATAGGAGAGATGGCTAAATGTGAAAATTCTCTGGAAATCTTAGATCAGACTTAAGTCACCTGGAAATGAGCTGCTGCTGCTGCTAAGTCACTTCAGTCATGTCCCACTCTTTGCGACCCCATGGACTGCAGCCCACCAGGCTCCTCCGTCCATGGGATTCTCCAGGCAAGAGTACTGGAGGGGGTTGCCATTGCCTTCTCCAATGCGTGAAAGTGAAGTCGATCAGTCGTGTCCGACCCTCAGCGACCCCACAGACTGCAGCCCACCAGGTTCCTCTGTCCATGGGATTCTCCAGGCAAGAGTACTGGAGGGGGTTGCCATTGCCTTCTCCAGGAAATGAGCTAGTCTCCAATAATTTAGACTGCTGGAGTTAGACATTTTTCACATTTCTATTTTTTTAAATTCACATTCTATCACTTCAAATGTATCAAGCTCCTTCCTGAAAACATTTCTCAGGGAGAAAGTTAAAATTCCTGAGTTCAAAGCTCCCATCTTTAGACCCCAAAAGGGGAAGGAGAAGAAACCCTTAGGTTTGGTTGCTTTCTTCCCATCCCCATCCATTTCTCCTCACCTTTACTTTTCACCCTTAATTTCATTTTCAGATATGAGTCAGACACTTGTCTTCTGGCCTGCACCTTTCGAGAAGCAAGTTTCACACTTTGCATTGCCATGTGACCAACCCTGGCATAGCATCGAGCACACAGAAGTACAGAAAAAATATCTGTTATGCAAATTACATACTGGCTAAAGGTATCAGCGAGATCTGTAACAGGGAGAAAAATTCATTGCTTTACCTCTATGAGATATCCTAGCCATTTCTACTGAACGCCAACATTTGCTATTACTAGGCATATATAATCCTATATATTTCATGTCTTTATTTGTTCACTACCCCATGAGCTGTGGGAGTCTTAAGATCAGAATAATGTTCTCCTCTTCTGCATCCTCCCCCAAACAGCCACTTCAAGGCTCTGCTCTCAGTGGCTGGTGATTCATCAAGTATGGCTGCCTGACTCAGAACCAACATAATCAGTACAACCCACTCTGGACCTTCCAAGGAAGCAGGGACGATGTCTCACTCATGCTGACATAGAGCCCAGTGCCTGACACATCAAAGACTTTCAATAAATATTGACTGAGGAAGGCAGAGAGGGAGTAAGAATGAATGATACTGAAAAGGAAAAAAACCCAAATGATTCCGTGAAGCCAAACATGCAGCAAAAATAAACTAACCTGTCTATTCATTCTATCTTACATTCGTTCAACAAACATTTACTGAATGTCTGGTTTGTGCTAGCCATGTACTTGGCACCAGTGACTTGCACATGAATTATATTTAAGTGGGAAAACAGGTCTAGATGGAATGTCCACTCTAGAGGTGAAGACGGATGGCATACCAGGGGTTGCATGTGCGTTTGTGTTGCCAATGGGCAAGGAGAGGTGCAGAGGAGGCATGAAGGAGGTGGGGCTGATCAGGGAGAGGCCAGGAAACAGGAGAACAAAGACCAGACAACAAAATTCATCTTCCCCTGAAACAAGGAACTTCATGTAAAGACAAATGGGTTCTGGACATTAGGCACTCTTTAAATTGATGGTTTAGCATGATGGCAAACCCTGGTACAGCAAACAGACATCTTTATATACAGTAATGTGGACATGCGTCCAGCCAAGAAGCCCCAACATTCCCATTTGACTGACTCATCTGACAGACTCAAATGCCTGAGCTCAAGTGTGGGCTGACCTCCTTGACCTTGGCACTAGCACATGAGCTGCTTTGGGATGTTTTAACAAGTACTGGGAAGTGGTAAGCTTTTGTTTCTTCTGATTTTCACAGAGATATCTATTAACTTACACCTGGCATTCAGTGTGCTCTTCTGCACCAGGAAGTCAAACGCAGTGGAAGAAGAGTGTCAGGGAGAGAGGATGAGGAGGAAGGAATTTGAGAAATTAGTAGGGTGGGAACATGGGCATTTCAACATTTAATGAAGCTACTTGAATAAGGAACCCAGAAATGGGTAATAATATGGAGCTAGAGTAAATTCAAACTCAAGTGCAATGACTGCAAACATCAGCATGGGTAAGAGGAAAGCCAAAGTGCTCTGGCATGTGGTCACACAGGCTGACACTATCAAGCCACTCCCCTTCTACTTAATCACCTCCCATGACCATCTTGGCCTGCCTAACATTGGAAGTGCAGTCATAGACTCTGATCTCCGCATCTGTGAGATGGAACCTTTGCTGTTGTGCGAATAGGAAGGAGACTTACACTCCCATAGGTGGGTATATAAATGAGCGAAGCTCTGTGTGGGTCTGTATGGAGAAGGAATTCAAGGAAGTAAAATGGTAAATCTCCAAGTTGAATGCTCTTTATCACCAAGCAAGTCTTTGCACTCAATTTCCTGGGATTGTCTATCAGTTCTAAGGAGTTCCATGGAGAAACACAAGGGTTTGACAGCCAAGGTTTCTTTTCTTTCCCTTTTTTTTTCTTCTTTTTTAAAATTTTGGCTGTGCTGGGTCTTCACTGTGGCATGTGGACTTGGTTCTCCCTCAGCACGTGGGATTTTAGCTTCCCAACCAAGGATGGACCCCTCATCCCCTGTGCTGGCAGGGCAGATTCTTAACTATGGGGCTGCTAGGGAAGTCTCAACAGCCAAGGGTTTCACATCCCGTCCCACCACTTAGGTGGCAGCTCTGAATAAGTTAGTTCCTCATACTCATTTTTCTTCATCTAAAACTCACTGAGTTGACAAGTACGTACAATTCCTTAGCTCGTATAGGTGCCCAATAAATGCTGATTACTTTTTCTCATTCCCTAATTGAAATATAAGGCAAGGACCAATGCCTTGTGTGCTTAGATGTTCTGTAAGACACACACACATGCAGACAACACACGGCACGTATGCTCAGTATGCTCAGCTGTGTCTGACTCTTTGCAGCCTCATGGACTGCAGTCCACCAGGCTCCTCTGTCCATGAAATTTTCCAGGCAAGAATACTGGAGCAGACTGCCATTCTTCCTCCAGGGGATCTTTCTGACCCAGGGATTGAACATACATCTCTGCATTTTCTGCATTGGCAGGAGGGCAGATTCTTTACCACTGCAACACCTGGTAAGCTCTCAATGAGGATTAAAGAGCAGCATCAGTGGTGAAATGGGAAAACACACTTGAGATACGGTACTGAGTATCAAAGGTGAGACAGTGAGACAGGGCTTAGGTTATCAATAAAAGAAAGAAGAAAGAAAGATATGGTTCACTTGAGGGAGAATTTCTTTTCATTCACTACTTTTACTCTCTTGGCCTCCCAGTTTCTATGCTTCTCCCACCGCTGGCTTCTGGATGCCAATGCCACAGACGTAAGTATGGCTCATGAGAAAACTGGAGACTGGAGGGCGCTTTTGGCCACATGGCCACCTTTCCCCAAACTTCCCAGGTGAGTCTGCCCCTGGGACCGGATGCTCCAGAGACTTGTTGCTGAATGTGCTGCTGGGCTTACAGGGTATGAGCCTTAAGTCAGGCAGGCCAGTGCCATTCTGATGCTACTGGTTAGTTCTCTTATGAAAGGTAAGACTGACAGAAAGAGGAAAGGGGACACACCCACAAGACTGCCGAAAGCTCCTTCTGAATGGGTCTAACAGCAAAACTCACTGCTAACACACTAAATGGCAACTCACACTCACTCAACAGCCTCACACCCATCTTCTCTGAAATTTCTGTCATAGAAAAGAGGTGCAGAAGACACTTTCTTTTAATGGTTTATCAGTCAGCTAGGCTACAGAAATAAATGTCCATAAAGGTATTATACAGAAACTACTGCATTCTCCTTACTCACTTAAGTTCAGTCATTCAGTCATGGGCTGCAGCACGCCAGGCCTCCCTGTCCATCACCAACTCCTGGAGCTTGCTCAGACTCATGTCCATTGAGTTGGTGGTGATGCCATCCAGCCATTTTATTCTCTGTTGTTCCCCTCTCCTCCTGCCTTCAATCTTTCCCAGCATCAGGGTCTTTTCCAATGAGTCAGTTATTCGCATCAGGTGGCCAAAGTATTGGAGTTTCACCTTCAGCATCAGTCCTTCCAGTGAATATCCAGGACTGATTTCCTTTAGGATGGACTGGTTTGATCTCCTTGCAGTCCAAGGGACTCTCAAGAGTCTTCTCCAATAACACAGTTCAAAAGCATCAATTCTTTGATGCTCAGTTTTCTTTATGATACAACTCTCATATCCATACAAGACTACTGGAAAAACCATAGCTTGGACTAGACAGACCTTTGTTGGCAAAGTAATATCTCTGCTTTTTAATATGCTGTCTAGGTTGGTCATAGCTTTTCTTCCAAGGAGCAAGTAAATGTCTTAATTTCATGGCTGCAGGCACCATCCAGGAAAATAAAGTCTGTCATTGTTTCCACTGTTTCCCCATCTATTTTCCATGACGTGATGGGAACAGATGGCATGATCTTAGTTTTTTGAATGTTGAGTTTTAAGCCAACTTTTTCACTCTTCTCTTTCACTTTCGTCTAGAGGCTCTTAGTTCTTCTTCACCTGCCATAAGGGTGATGTCATCTGCATATCTGAGGTTATTTATATTTCTCCTGGCAATCTTGATTCCACCTTGTATTTCATACAGCTGGCATTTCACATTATGTGCTCTACATATAACTTAAATAAGTGGGGTAACAACATACAGCATTGTCATACTCCTTTCCAAATTTGGAACCAGTCTCTTGTTCAATGTCCAGTTTTAACTGTTGCTTCTTGATCTGTATACAGATTTCTCAGGAGGCAGATAAGGTGGTCTGGTATTCCCATCTCTTTAAGAATTTTCCAGTTGTGATGCACAGAGTCAAAGGCTTTAGCATAGTCAATGAAGCAGAAGTAGACATTTTTCTGGACTTCTCTTGTTTTTACTATGATCCAACAGACGTTGGCAATTTCATCTCTGGTTCCTTTACCTTTTCTAAATCCAGCCTGAACATCTGGAAGTTCTTGGTTCACGTACTGTTAAAGCCTAGCTTGGAAAATTTTGAGCATCACTTTGCTAGTGTGTGAAATGTGTACAGTTGTGTGGTAGTTTGAACATTCTTTGGCATTGCCTTTCTTTGGGATTGGAATGATATAAATATAAAATAAATAAGTTATACATATTATAATAGAAATATAATATGAATCCATCCAATAAATATTTATTAAGTAACTACTGTGAACTAGGCAATGAGCTAGACCAACAAAAATGCATATATGCAAAAGAATTTTTACACATTCTTGAGTAGTACTTATTGGTATAGTTGAGATACAGATCTCATGCGTACAGAATGAAGTCTGCTGTCTTTTAGGGCATCATACCTTTAGCTCTCATGATATTTACATAAACATAGTTTTTTCACTCTGTGCATTTGCTCTTCAAAACCTTTTTTGACCAGTATCAAAAAACTGTACTCTAGCATTAAAAAAAAAAAAGAAATAAGGTTCCCCAATTAGGATGATTTTACACTTGTTATAGAAATATCGATATTTTTTTTTAAAGAGATGCTGAGATTAGATATTGTTGGCCTCAGATCCCGAATAGGAAAGCAGCACCTGATACCAGGACGATATGTATGTATGCTAAGTCGCTTCAGTCTCGTCCGACTCTTAGCGACCCTATAAGACCACAGCCCTCCAGGCTCCTCAGTCCATGGGACTCTCCAGGCAAGAACAGTGGAGTGGGTTGCTGTGTCCTCCTCCAGGGGATCATCCCGACCCAGGGATGGAACCCATGTCTCATGGCTCCTGTATTGGCAGGCAGGTTCTTTACCACTAGCACTACCTGGCATGGCAACCGTCCTCAAATAGAATCATTTTCCCCAGAATTCCCAAGGTGAGTCATGTTTGTGGGGGTCTTTAGAGACAAAGAATGGGAAGATGAGGGTGGATGAGACAATGACTAGTGAAAGAACTAATGTTCTCATGTATACATCTCTTGCTTTTTGTTTGTTAAGACTTTCTGTTTCATTCATTCAGCAGACATTGAGCAGTACTTACTATGTGCTAGGAGATGAAGTAGGTTATTGCACATGATGTAGGGGAAAAAGTCCCCTGCTAAAATATTCATCATATATCCCTTTTGAAGAATTGTTAAAATTCATAAAACATGACTTTTCTAAAGATACTAACAAATGTAAAATGGGATTCCAGGGGTCTAATGCCTTTTTTTGCCCATAAGAGGTGGATTAGAGGATTGGATTGTAACCCTCTTAAGAGTGGTGCGTAGATCCTGCTGATGCTTATCAGGACTGTGAAATGCAGCTAATGACTCAGCAATTAGACAAACACAGGAGATACCTTTTAAAATGCAGCAAGGTAGAAGACACATGGGATTGGGCACCACCCCCTCCATGCTCTACAGATATGAATTCCACTTGACTCTTAACCACTGCTGCTGCTGCTGCTGCTAAGTCACTTCTGACTCTGTGCGACCCCATAGACAGCAGCCCACCAGGCTCCCCCGTCCCTGGGATTCTCCAGGCAAGAACACTGGAGTGGGTTGCCATTTTCTTCTCCAATGAATGAAAGTGAAGACACTCAGTTGTATCCAACTCTTTGCAACCCCATAGACAGCAGCCTACTAGGCTCCTCCGTCCATGGGATTTTCCAGGCAAAAGTACTGGAGTAGGGTGCCATTGCCTTCCTCCGTAACCACTGCTAGCCACTGTTGATTGAAAAGTAAACAAATGCCAGGTACAACACAAGATTTATATTGAATATATCCCTCCCTCAAGTCCCACAATAGCATAACAAGGGAGGTGATATTTTCCCCATTGAGTAAACAAGGATGTGAGGCACACAGAGGTGGAATTTCTAAGCATGCAGAGTCAGGAAATGTAGAGCCAGGGTCTAAGCCAGAATCGAGCCTATCTGACTCCAAAGTTTGCCTGATGTTTCTAACCTCTGACCAAGTTCCATCTAAAATCCAAAGTGGGAAATTCAGTTAGAAGAAAACAAGAGATGCTACCTTCATCTACAGTAGTGACCCTTACTACTTGCTAGATCTCAGACTTCTATAATTTTAATTTTGTGAACACTGCTCTCCCTAGAAAGAGACGTGTATGTTTATAATTGGTGTGCATATACATGTTTTAGGAAGATTTCTAGAGTCCTTAAAATAAAGGCTAAGAACCTGTGCCCTGAGAGTTGCAGGACCCAACAGGGATGTAGGAGTAAAAATACCTCCTTGGCCAAACCAACAAATGCTATAGTATCATATAAGCAATTCCTTACAAACACAGAATTCACCCTGAATAACAGTTAACCATGACACAGACCTCATGTTATAAAGATATTCACAAAGAACACAGGTTAGCTGGTTCTTGCTGGACTTTTGAGTAGGAGTGAGTCAGAGGAGTGTCTAAGGGAGCAGGAAAGAATGTTGCCAGGATGAATGTCAACCATACAGTTGGGCTGAGCCCCTTGGTCATGACCTTGAGGCTCAAGGAATTGGCTCAGGCAGTTCTGAACTGAGTAGCCATTCCACAGACAGCCCACAGCCCGGCAGGACACCACTCTCTAACTCTGCATCATGACACTGCCATCTGCAGCAAGCGAGCTGAGATGTCTCAAGACCAAATTTATCACACCCGAGATTCCATCCTTATGTAAGAATCACCTGTCGCTGGTGCATAAATTTCAGCACCTAGCTGAGCCAAGGTAATCAAGATTTAAAAGAAAGAGGCCTGAATAAATATCAAGCAGATTTCCTCTCTGTGGGGCTGAGTTTTGAAAAATCTTTGTGCCCTCATATGCCCCTCAAAGGAGACTGCCATTTTTCTGCTTTCAGTCTGCCTTACTACTGTTGAGGGAAGGATGCTCTAAGAGCCATAGGCAATCTGTCTTCTTGGAGGTTCTGCTCAAGCTATGACCTCGGTTTGTTCCAACTTATGTCTGTCTTCACAAGTTTCAGCTGGCTCTCATCATCAGCTAAATTAACCATAAAGCAGAGCCTTGAGTCGCATTATCGAAGCCTGAGAGTAATCCGTACTAGCCCAGAGCTATGCATCACTGTTTCCAAAGGTGCAGACTTAAGAAGAAATGCAGGAGCAGCCCTTAAATTTATATAGCACTTTGGGTAATCTAGAAAATTCCTTCAGCTTCAAACCTTGAAGGGGAGGTTCAAGTGTGTTGTCTGAAAGCTAACAAAATGCCACTGGAAAGTGACAGAAGGAAGCAGAGTGACGTGAGAGTACTGGCACTGGAATAGCAATGAATGGTAGGGCAGGGCACAAGGAGCAGGGGAGACTCCTGGACTGAAAAGGGGCCCAGGGACTTCCCTGGTGGTCCAGTGGTTGAGAATCCACCTTCCAGTGCAGCGGACTCAGGTTCAGTCCTTGGTCAGGGAACTAAGATTCCACATGCCGTGCTCCACATTCCACATTCTACATCCCATAAGCCCTCACTGGGCAACTACTGAGCCTACAAGCTCTGGAGCCCGTTCTCCACAACAGGAGAAGCCCCTGCAAGCTGCAACTAGAGAAAGCCTGCACGCTGAAACAAAGACCCAGCATAGCCAAAATACAAATTAAAATAAAAATCTAAAGGGCCAAAAAAATTCCCTACAGCTCGATTTGGTGAAATTAGGAAAAATTAAGATTAACAAATATTTGGGAAGGTTTGAATCTGTGACCCGGGGGCAAACTTTCCCTCCTCTGGGTTTCCGTTTGTAAAATGTAGGAATAGGATGAAGGCTTCTTCCTGCGCAAGCATGTCGTGGATGGAAGGTAGAAGAAAAGGCCTTTGAAGCCAACAGAATTACTCCTCTGTCCAGGGAAATATAAACAACAATAACTCCATCAGCCTTCAGCTCTGCTTTTGAATGAGTTCTTTGCTTCTGTCTGAGAGGCAAAGTAGTTCATTCCTTGGGGAAAAGTTGAATGTGGAATGGTAGACCATTCCCTTTTCACTCCAGTTTCATTATGTTATTTTGAATTATTATTAATACACAGAACACTCAATATAAGTTAACAAGATTTTACTAAGGGTCTGACATGTACCCAGGACTGCCATAGGCCCTCTGGGGTAGATAAAGAAACACTTTGTGACATGTTCAGGGTCTTCAAGTATCTTAACATTTTCATAGACGTTTATATGCTCCATTTTATTTATTTGCTTGTTCACTTTTTTATGGCCATGCCACATGGCATGAGGGACCTTCGCTCCCCAACCAGGGGTGGAACCTGCACCCTGTACAGTGGAAGCACAGTCTTAACCACTGGGCCACCAGGGAATTCCTTGCAAGTTCCACCTAAAAGCCAAGCAGAAAACAAGCCATTATGTTTTAAAAGTCTAACTTCTAAGATAAATATTACTTTTTTTCTCTTAATGTAAGCAATTGAGTTTGACTGAACTTGTTTTTATGCTTTTACTAATACATATTATTGTATTATTTATCTTGCTATTCATGTCTGCAAGAAGCCTCACTTATAGATCCTACATTCGCTTAAATTCTGGTTGGATGATGTCTCTAGGTCAAACACAAATAAAAGTGTTTGAATTACCAAGCAAATGCATACTTGTACATTTTGAAGTTCCACTCGAAGAAATCTAAATGAATCATTTGAATCATTTAGGGAAACTAATTCCTGAGTGTGCACTTTGCTTAATATTTTTGCACATCTTTTGAACACTGATGCTGCTCAGTTAATGGACTATCATCCTTTGTTGTCTTATTTCTTTTTGGATAGCAAATAGATGGTCAGTTATGTCATCTTCCCCCAGACTATCTTGTTTTCCTTTGAAGACAAATCACTAATCCATTTACTGTAAATGGTAATCCTCTCAAAAATATGCCTTGGGTGCAAAATAGAACTTTTCAGGCAGTAAAAATGTTTCAAAGGAGGTCTTTCCAATGCAAATTATTTTTGTCATGACTTGAAAGGAATTGTCCTAACTGTTCTGTATGAATATGCTTTTGTATATTTTCAATGACATATATTTAAACATGTAAGAATGATGTAAAATGGCATATCCGTTAGTGGAACTTGCCAGTCACATTATATATTTCTAAGCAGTTTGTTAAAAAATGTACCAAGAATTAAAGTATATTCTTACTTAAGAAATGATACACTGTATTTCCAATATTTTTTTCTTCCAACAACCCCTAGCACTATTTTGGGAACTTAGGTGTTAAGAACTGGGTTGCCTATACTCCTTAGTCCATGAAATGATAAAGCACATTTATGCCTACTGCCCTTATTGTGAGCCCCCTAAGATGTTCAAGGTGACCAACCATCCCAGTCTCCTTAGAGCTGAGGAAGTTCCTGAGACATGGCGCTTGCCATGGGAGGGTCCCAGCAAGTGGGAACCTGGTGGATCATCCTGTGGATGTTATAACCCCTCTTCAAATTGCAGAAACTGAGGCACAGAGAAGCAGAGTGCTCTGTCCAGTTTGCCCAGCAAACTAGAAGCAGATATGGGACTCAGTCTCTGTATTCCAACAAGAGAACATTTACAACTAGGCAAATCCTGCTATTTCCTCTACACCTTACTTCCACCTGGAACTGTAAGAAAATCAGTGTCATTTTTCATCTTTTTGTGTGCTACCATTCCAAAAGTGCTAGGATGAAATAGTGGGTACTAGCGATTTTTGTCAAAATCCCATATTATTTGGGAGAAATAATAATAGCTTTGTGTTTTAAAGAGAATGACAGAGAGACTGAGAAATTATGATGATCTTAAGAAGTTAAGAGGGGAGGAAATATTAGTATAATATCTAATTATATAGTAGTGTGTATCCCACCAACTACCTCTTGAGATCCCCAACTATCTCCAGTCCTGACTGGGTTATATGTGTAATTTCATGAAATAAATCAACTTAAAGGACTCTTAGAAAAAAATGACCAGGTAGCCAGCTTTTGAATTGTAACACGTAATAGTGAATACTGACTGAGGGCTGACTGTGTGCTAGGTGCGATGCTTAGAGGTTTACATGAATTCAATCAATCTAGCCTCACAATAATCCCAAGAAGGAGCAACTAATATTCCCACTTTACAGATAAGAAAAATGAGGCTGAGAAAGGTCAGGGGATTCATCCAGTATCACACAGCTATAAAGGTTGGAGCTTGTATTTAAATCTAGGCAGTGTGACCCTGGAACAAGTGCCTTTAGCATCCACTATATCACTTTTAAGCATTAAACAGCACAGCTCCCAATGTCCAATCAATAAGACAGCTCTTTGTTAGGGTAGAACTAAAACTAGCTGGACCACATATTCCTCAGCTATACAGTGAGTACACTGGTCTAAAAACATGAGGCTTTCTGGTCATAGTTATTAAAGGATCTGAAGGAAGAGATTTAATCTATTGATTAATTCCACAGTAAGATAAATTGTCCTGCCAAGCTCCTGCTATTTATTCAGGACCTCTATTTCTCTTTCTGGAAATGTAAATAATATGTCCTGGGCTTCTATGAGAAATTACTGGGTAAAACAATGGGCAAGCACTATGCAAACTGTAAAGTGCTTTGTACAATTCTCCCATATGTTAAGGAGCTTCCAAAATAGCAATTTCTTCCAATGCCCTTGCACAGCAAATGAGACACAGCTGCTAGAATGCACTGCAAAGAGACAGAAATCCAGCTCTTTAAAACTTTCAAGGGGGGAAACACACACCATAAAATTACCCTGAAGATAAATTTTACAAGAAGCTCAGAAGTGTCATCAAGTTTTTCCGTGGTTAATTCTAAAAGAGTGCCAACGTCACAAAGATCAAGCAAGCAGTTCTTCCATAGAAACCTGGGGAAAACGCTGTTTAATGACACTTGCATAATAGAAATATAAATTGTACTCACATGATGAGCAGAAGTGAGGACGCCAAGTTAACGGGCTCTTCTGAGTCTTTTCCAAAGACAAGTCTGTAGGGGAAATAAAGGGAAGACTTGTTCTAAACCAAACAAAAGGAAGAATTCAAGAAAAAAGGAAAGTTAGAAGGATGAGGTGTTGGTAGAATGCTGTGAAGCGTTGAGAATGACATAGCGTTTGCCAAGGGGCACCAACAATTAAACAATTTTGTTGAAAAACTCTAATAAAATTGGCATTCCCTGTAATCTCAGAACACGATGGCACCACTAAAGAAAATGGCCAGCAATACATTTGGGGGCTACGATTTGATGGAAGATGCTTGCAGGTGGGGAGAATTCAGGGATGAGTCATAGACTCCTAAAATGAAGTGGACTAAAGCTGGAGGAAATTGAGTTGAGTCTCTTCCCTTTTCCCTTTTTCTCTCCTTCTCTTGAGGGATTTCAGCCCTTCTGCAATCAGCCAAAAGGAACAAGTGAGCTGGCCACTAGGCAATGAGAAATTGTCAAGAAAGTGAAATCAAGTTTCATTTGTAATATAAAATATATACACCATATAAACAAGTCTTGAGATGGGAGGAGGAAAGACTTTCCCAGGATCCTCTGCACCTGTGAGACTCAGCCCTGCTGAATCCTGTCTCCACTATAAAATGATGCACAAAGGTAGAAGGATGCGTAGGTTATCCAATTTGGAGGCTAAACAGAATTTTTAAGTTCTTTGGGGGAAAAGAAAATCATGATTCCTCTTAGTAATTAATTTCTATCTTTGCATACCCTCTTAGCCACTAACTTCTATGCAAAAACTAGTTTAAGTTTCTCTAACGTGATCTTTGTGGACAAGGACAAGTGGTTTAGTTTTGCCTAATGAAAAATAAGCATCCTGCATATATTTTCATGTAGGTATTCTCATACTAAACTCCTAATGAAAACCCAGTTTTCCTGTCCCTTCTCAAATGAGAACTTCTCATCCCCCACCAAGTTAAGAAAGGAAAACAAAACAAAAACATTTTGATGTCCTGGTATCATTTTTCCTATTTCAGGTGCCCCAGTATAGACTGAGTAGACAGTTTACAACTTCATATCTTAAGAATAAACAAAAAAAATTAGAAAGTTTAATAGCTAGAGATTTGACATTTTCTTGCTAACTTCCCCCAACCCCACAAAATGTTGGTGTTGGTTACTTTTTTGTTTTTGGATTAAACTCTGGTCTCTCAGATGGTAAAGAATATGCCTGTAATGTAGAAGACCCAGGTTGGATTCCTGGGTCAGGAAGATCCCCTGGAGAAGGATATGGAAACCCACTCCAGTATTCTTGCCTGGAGAATTCCATGGACAGAGGAACCTGGTGGGCTACAGTCCACAGCATCACAAAGAGCTGGACACAGCTGAGTGACTAACACTTTCACTTTTCACTTTCAGGTGTAAAATACTGTATTTCACATATTCATTACTGAATGAATTTACTGAATTTACATAGTATTCATGAACATAATTTTGTAAGTTACTCTGCCAGCAAAACTATCCCTCCTTCCTTAACAAATAGAGCTGCTCAGTGTTAATCAACAATTACCATGAAGAATTCTCCTTTGTTGTTAAAACCAAGATACCCCCATTTGGTTCCTCTTGAACAAAGGAATTTATTGTTCTATCGGATTTTCTTTTTGTTCTGAATAGAAAAAATTTTAAACTTAGTTGGATATTCTTTTGGCGTTTCTCATTCTTTCAATTTCAGTATTCCTCTTGGAAGAGAAAGGGAATGTTCTCTTTTTCATCAACCAGACCGATACTAGCTTGAGTATGAAATGCAGCCATGTCCAAGCTTTCGGGAATGGGAGGAGCTTTTCCCTCAGGGAACAGAAGGTGAGATTTTTCTGTCTGTCTTTAACCATTTAATAATTTTAATTTCCCTGATGGCTCAGTTGGTAAAGCATCCACCTGCAATGCAGGAGACCCCAGTTCGATTCCTGTGTCAAGAAGATCTGCTGGGGAAGGGATAGGCTACCTACTCTAGTATTCTGACTGGAGCGACTTAAAAATTAATAACAGAGCATAAACCACTCCTGTCTTTTTGGGCCATACGTATGCTTGCAGAACTTCTTGGCTAGTGGATAGAACCTGGGCTCCTGGGAAGCACTGAGTTTTAACCCTGGACCACCAAGGGAAGTACTTTTTTGGAACCATTTTTACATACATGTTTGGAAGTTTGCATGCTTCCAACTGAATACCATGAGATGGCAAAGTAACCTGCCTCCTTGATTCTGATCTAGCTAGCAACAGGCACCTGGATTTCAGTTGGGTTTAGATGAACTATGCAATAACTTATATAGGAAGACTGGGAACTTAGGAATCAAACCACACTGTGATTTTGGTGGATTTTGCTCTTTGTGAGCAGCTCAGTAGGTGGGGTCAGTCTTTTAATTTACTTAAAATTTTACAGGGAGTTTTCCTGTGATAGCACTGAGTCATTTCTCCTCAATTCGTTCATCCTCACAATTGGGTTAATGTACCTTATGGTACAGGTCTATCATAAGGACCAAATAAAATGTATACGTTAGATGCTGCCTACAGTGCCTGTGGGCTTCCCTGGCAGCTCAAATGGTAAAGAATCCATCCGCAGTGAGGCAGACCTAGGTTCAATCCCTGGGTCAAAAGATACCCTGGAGAAGGGCATGGCAACCCACTGCAGTATTCTTGCCTGAAGAATTCCCGTGGCAGAGGAGCCTGGCAGGCTGTAGCCCAGGAGGCCGCAAAGAGTTGCACGCAACTAAGCACACACGGTGCCTGGAACAAAAAAGCTACATGGTGTTATGGTTTCTTGATGGTGTCTTGATCACTTGACCCCTATATGGTTCCATTGCTAAACATTTGTTCTTAATAATGTTAGGCTACAATAATATTTTGCCATCTTCTTCCTGACCTCCCCTGGAAAAAGAAGAAAAACCACAGCTAATTAAGAACAGTCAATTAGGGAACTGGGATATATACATTTATTGATACTATGTATAAAATACATAACTAATGAGAACCGACCATATAGCACAGGGAACTCTACTCAGTGTGGTAGAGTTGACCTAAATGGGAAGAAATTTCAAAAAAGAGGGGATATATATAAACATAGCTGTTCATTTTGCTGTATGGCAGAAACTAACACAACATTGTAAAGCAGATATACTCTAATAAAAATTAACAAACAAAAAGAACTGCAGCCAATATCTACCACACTGATAGATGGTAGAGATCATCCATACTGTTGATATGGAGAGCAAGAGATCATTGTGAAAAAAGTCTCATGGAAATTTCCTACCCACATACACCATCTGAAAAAAATGTTACAGATATTCATGCACACTGAACTGGCAAATAAAAATTTCTATACAAATAGCCCTAATTTTAAATCCATGTGAAGGTTAGCAGAGCAACAAAGAATGCCTACGCTTCAGACAGAGGCAGTTTCCAGAAGAGTCCCTACGTGAAAAGATATTAAGTCTCTATTCAAAACCTCAGTCAATTCAGTTCATTTAGAAAAAGCCCCTAAAAGAAACATTTATAGCATACTTTTCATATTGTGTTTGGCTTTGCTTTATTTTCTGAACAAATATGTGTGGAAGCATATATGTGGGCTTTATTTTCTTTTGGATCCTTTTTGGTATTTTATGAGTTAATGTTGGCTCTTCCCTTACGGAGAAAAGTGAAACAATCAAAAGGGATTTTACCCAGTCTCAATACCACACTTGCCACCCCATCAGCACTACTCCCCCTAAACATGCCTGTTACCACTGATGAAAATACCTGCTTTCCTGGATGCCGAATCTTCTACCTGGATCTTAGATATTATCACTGCTTGCCAACCCAGTGAAATTGCTTAAGGAACCCCTTCAATCTTGCCTAAAACATTAATCTGTCCCTCTTTACTGGATCATTTCCAGCAGCACACAACCATATTGTTGATTCTCCCAACCCCACACAAACACAAACACCAGCACCACCAACACACTCTTAGCTGGACCCCACTTTCCTCACCTGCTTCCCGCCCATTTCTCTGCTTTCTTTGGCAGGAGCTTCAAACGTTGTCTTTCTTCACCATTCCAATTCTTCTTCTATCATTTTCCCTTATGCTACTTAGACTAGACTTTAACCATCACCACTCCACCAAGCATGTCCTTGTTACAGTTCTTCAGTTGTGAAACTCAACAGGAAGTTTGGAGTTTTCATCTCATTTGACCTATCTGCAGCATTTAACTCTATTTTTACTCCCCTCTAACTGGTACATTTCCTTCTCTTGGCTTTTCAGGACACCATCCACTCCCAGTTTCTCTACTTGGATTGTCACTCATTCTCAGTCTCTCCTTCACCTGACAATCTCATTCAGCCTCACAACTTTCAATGCCATTATACTGGTGACCCCATCTTTAACCCAGACACATGCCATATACTCTCATAAGCCCCACATGTGCATAGGCAACAACCAACCTGACATCTCCCATCAGGTATCTAATAGTCATTTCAAACTCAGTATGCCCAATTCAAGATCCCAACGTTCCCCACAAATTTGATCTTCCTATAGCCTTTTCCCTCTCAACTGACAGCAATTTCATCTTTGTAGCTTCTCAGGTCAAAACCTTGATTTCTTTTCCTTTGACATTCTCCAGCCAATCTATCACGAAATCCTATTGAACTTCAGTTTCAAAATACATACAGAACTGAACTGCTTCTCACCATCTCTAGTGATCAATAAACCCATGGCCCAAGCCAGATCATCTCTTGCTTTATTTACTGCATAACCTTGTAATTGGCCTCTTAGCTCCTTCCTAGTCCTACTCACTGTGTTCTAAACACAACATCTGATCAGGTCCTTTTTTGAAAGTCAACATTTTGCAGCAACTCTAATCTCACTCAGATTAAAGCCAACATCTTTTTAGTGACCTACCAAGCCTTATGTGGTCTTGACCTTACCTCAATGTCACCTCTCCTATCTACCACTATTTCCCCTTCACACATTTGACTTCAGCCCCACTGCCCTCTTTGCTTTTCCTTAAATATGCCAGACATGTTCCTGCCCCTTGGCCTTCACACAGGCTACTCTTTCTGTCTAGGACACTCTTCCCTGGATAAATACATGCTTATAGTCCTATCTGGCCCCTCTATTTAAAAATGCAAGTACACACGCAACCCTCTGGGGCCACTCCCTGAAGTCCTGAACCTCACTACCCTGCTTTATTTTCTTCCCTTCCACAGTATCTACTACCAGGAACTTAATCTATTGCTTTATGTATTAAGTTCACTGTCAGCCTCAGCTAGAATGTAGTCTCTGCAAGGGCAGGAATTTGAGCAGATCTAGGTCATGTCTTTTCCTAAACATCTGATTTAAAATAGTGCCGGTGTATGTAGTCACTCAGTGGGTATCATATTGAATTGAAATGCATTGGATGAAATAGGCTTCCAGTAACAAAAAGAAATCCTGAATTGATAACATCATGTCTATAAGAAATAAGTGCTCAGCTTAAAATAGCTTGATAGAGAATTGTTGTCCAGGTACCTGGTCCATTTTCTGGGAAAGAGTATGGAACCAAAAATGATAACCTGGGGAAAAAATGGAGACATGTCTTCCCTCTTTTGCTTTTAAAGATTCAGGTAATCTATTTTCAGAGGACTCGAGAAGGAATTTGGAAAAGATCACAACCGTGTTTTCTAAAATGTCTTGAAGGAACTAGAAGTTTAATTAAAAAAAAAAAAATCTGGCTATAAGTTCACCACAGTTCTATTCAGACACTCTGACCCATGGATGTCCACCTAGGGTTTGTGCCATTAATAGCTATCTAGTTCCATTCTATTAAAGCTGTCTCAATAAAGAGGAGCAATGCATGAGTTTGTTTATACCACCCCGGACAATCATAAGGGAGATCAGGAAACACAGCAAGCTCAGTGTGAGGTCCTCAGACCTGCAGCATTAGCAACACCAGGAAACTTGTTAGAATCGCAAATTCTTGAGACCCATCCCACCTCAAATCTACTGTCAGAAACTTTGATGACAGTGCCCAACTACCTGTGAATTAACAACTCCTCCAGATAATTATAATGTCTACTTTAGACATTTGTGGAAAGCTCTGGTTTAAGAAACATGGAGGACACAAAATGAGAGACATCATAATTGTTCACTTTCAAGTTAACAAACTTTAAAAAAAAAAAAAAAAAAAAACAAGTCAACATTAGAATACAGATTTCCTTCACTGATAAATGCAACACACTCCTAGGTCATCCAGCACCCAACACTAACATTTATGACATACTCTTTCTGGGCATTCTGCTTCAGATTAACGAGAAAGTAGAATACTCACATATTCCAGGAGCCTAATTTAATGATTTCACAATGCTCTGAGATACTTGGCTCTTAGCTCTTCCTGTTAAGATTTATGAACCCAGATTGCAGCAAACCATTTTTCAAATTAGCTTCAAGTTGACAATTCCATTTCAACAATAAAGACGACCGCAACGGAATGTGAATTAAAGGAAAAAAATAGATATTGAGGGTTGGAGAAATTTGTCAAAAATGATATACTAATTACAAATATTAATCCACAAGTAGGTCACCAAGAGTCCTTTTGCTTTGATCATTTGCTTGATAGAGGATTATGACACAGAGACCATCAGTTTGTAAAGTATTTTTTTAAGAATAGAACCCTGCCTGGTCTGTGAAATCCAAAACAAATATTCTGTAAAGTCCAAGTTCTTGTAACTCTCACATTCTCATTAGTTCTTTAAAAGTAGATACATATCCCATTTTTCTGGATGACATAACAAAGCTCAGTGACCTATCCAAGGGCACACTGTTATAGACAAAGTCAAGACCAAGTCTTAGATGTCTGGGTTTTCTTACGGATGCCAATTAAATATAAGAAATATATGTAAAGTACCTGCTCTGTGCCAGACCATGGATAAGGGGAAGGCAATATAAAAATTTCTGACATAGTCCCTGCCATTAAAGAGCTCAATTCAAGAAACCCTGTATCTTTGATCATTTAATACCCACCTTTCTAAGTTCTGGGCTTCCGTGGTGGCTCAGCTGGTAAAGAATACGCCTGCAGTGTGGGAGACCTGGGTTCAGTCCTTGGGTTAGGAAGATCCCATGGAGAAGGGAATGGCTACCCACTCCAGTATTCTGGCCTGGAGAATTCCATGCACTGTATAGTCAATGGGATTGCAAAGAGTCGGACACGACTGAGTGACTTTCACTTTGTATGTTCTAGCAAAGTGAACGGAATGGTAAAGATGGTTTATGTCAACACTAGAGAAATCTTGGACCAGCAAGGGACTGAATCATGAGGTGTCCCAACACCCTTAAGCAACCACACACCATTCAACCAAGGCACCATGTACATCTTGATGAAGGCTGTCCTGTCCCATTAATAGTTCATGCCCAGAACAAAATAGGGACATACTATGTTGGAAAAAAAAGTGATAAGCTTGCAGAAAGGCAGTGGGAACTGGAGTTCTGGGTCAGAGAAGATGGAAAGATATCTATGAAGAAATCACATTTTACAATGAAAAAATAACATGATGTTCAGGTACACCTTCAAACAAAGACATGTTAGAAGTGGTATATTCTTCTTCCATTACATGCTTCATTATCTGAGGATAAGGTTGAGTTTCGGGACCTATATTTTTGAAACACTACCAGCCCTGCTTTAGAAAATGTTCAAGTCAACTCAAGAAACTCATGTGACTGAGACTTGGAGAACTAAGTTCAGGTCTCCATTTTACCTCGGACTGGCTTTATAACTAAAAGGAAGATTGTGTGTGGGTGGGGAGGGGATGGGGAATGAAAATAAGAGAACCTCAGATAATTTTTGAGAAACGTAAAGGTTTCCATAAAATATTAGAAGCTACACAAGTATGAGGCCATATTTATGCATTCATTCAATATTTATTCAAGCAGTTGTGATGTACTCTGAGTGGCACTAGGTCCTGGGGGTACCCAAGCAGATATAACAAAGTGTTGACACTTTTAATTCTAGTCTTAGAATATCTGAGGAACACCCTCAGAACAGTAACCCAAAATGACACAAAGGAGGGAAAAATTAGATGTAAGACAATTTTTTAAATGAGTTGAGATTGCTTAAATAGAAAAATAAAAACACTAATGGGTTAAGTGATAATTACCTTCAAAAAAAGTTTACAATCTCATTTTAAGATGAACTTCGGCTAGACAATATGAAAGATAAAAAGAGTTGCTTCAAATTATAGCAAAAAAGGGGAGAAAAAAAGGAGGGGAGGTTTTGGAGAAGAGATTAGGAAGAGAGAACTTTTCTGGAACCCTGGAGCTAGCTATTGAATTCCTTTGCTGCTCTGCTTAAGATATTTTGGAAGTGATTAGCTAATTCTTTCTCAATGGGTTTAAAGATGTGACTAAAAGTGGGGTGCTGGAATAGCCTTTTTTTTTTTTTTTTTTGGAGTTCCACTTCTAAAGCTCTGTGAATGGTAACTAGGTGGATTAAAAGTCTGTTTTCTTCCATCTCCCTTATTTGGCTGATCTGTCTTCTTCCAGATTTGGAAACTCATAGACATCGCTATGAAATGTATCACAGACCGTGACTCACTACAAAAAGGACAAGTGTATAAACTGCCTTACCAGTGAAAAATCCTTTGCTGTCCTCCCTGTCTTTTTTGGGACAAGACTTCAGTTTTTCTCTCTGATTCATATCCTGGGGAAATCAAATCACAAAATGGCTATGTTCAATAAAAATATCTCCAACTCACCACACTTTCAGAATGTAAATTCTTTTTAATCCAGATGGTCATGATCTCTACCCACCCTCATAAAAAAAAAGCCCTTTCTTCAGAAGACTTTGGTGCCATTTAAGAGAGAAAAGGGACTTCCCAAGTGACTCAGTAGTAAAGAATCTGCCTACTAATGCAGGAGACGTGGGTTCAATCCCTGGGCCAGGAAGATCCCCTGGAGAAGGAAACAGCAACCCACTCCAGTATTCTTGCCTGAAAAATCCAATGGACAGAGGAGCCTGGCGGGCCATAGTACATAGGGTAGCAAAGAATCAGACATGACTAAAGCGACTTAGCATGCAAGTGGGCTCCAACATCTATGTTCTAGACACAGAGATAGTAAGCCCAAAAGAGGAGCTGCTATCCTCACTCACATTCAGCTTCACGTAAAGTATTTTTAAATCAATTCAGATGTATAGAGCACTACATATGAGACTCTGAAGATAATGTGAAAGATATAAACGTATTGTACCTACCTTCAATAAACTTTAAATTCTAGTTGGCAGAGAAAATACATATATGAATGGACTAAGGTCAGTTACAAAGCAGAGATGAAATGATATCCTATAAACTGAATAAATTCTGAACCCGTGCAGGGAAATCAGTGATAGGAGGAGAAAGTCAATCAATGAAAGCAGAGAAGAGGAATAAAATGAAGCACATGATGAATGGAGTTGATCCCATTTCCATTATCTTCCTGTTTTGTCGATAGAAAGAAAAGATACTTTGGGGAGCCTATGGAGAGAAAATACAACCTTAGCACTTAGTAAAAGGTTTCATTAAAGATATGGCTTATGATCACAGAACAATGGAAAGACTGAAAGATAGAAAAGGATTTTTCTGTGATTATAACTAAAACTACTAGTTATTACCCTTTCCCTTGGCAAATAGGTGTCCATAGGGTTCCATCAAACACTAACCATAATAGTTATAAATCAAACCCATTCATATTCTCTACAGAAAAAAAAAAAAAGAAAGAAGGGCAGAGGGGAGGGAAGAAAGTCAATTTCAATATTTTCAAGGGATCTTCCATGAGATCTATCCAGTCTAACAAAAAAGAAAAAAAATTTTTTCTGAATTAATCTTGGAAATAAGTTTTACTGGATGAAGGGACTAGAATGCCAATTGCTGGTTTCAGCTCCCCTCCCTGCAAACCGCTGTTGAAAAGAATCTTTGGAATGGTAGCAAGTATTCCCTATTGACAAAGTTGTATCTAAGCTCTATGCAACTTTTCTCCAATCCAAGACAAAGACTTCAGCCTTTAACTGGAAGATTCACTAAAGCTTCTCTGAGAATAGCATTTTCCAAACTGTACTAAAGAGGAACAAGAAGTATACAAGATGCTAATGAATATTACTAAAAAAACAGTTCTACAGTAAAATAACTTTGGGAAAGCTGAGTTCAATATTTTGTTGCAGCCTTAGATACAGGCATATATATTCTGTATCTTCACTGGGGACATACTCAGAACTTCTCAAACTGATTTGACCTTAGAATACCCTTTTATTTTGTGGAACTTGCAATCCTATCTCATAGGTCTAGTATTCCAAAAAGGAGCCACGTACTCTTTCCTTATGTAGTTTTAGAAAAAAAGAAAGAAAGTGAAGTCGCTCATTCATGTCCAACTCTTTGCGGCCCTATGGACTGTAGCCTACCACGCTCCTCCATCCATGGGATTTTCCAGGCAAGAGTACTGGAGTAGGTTGCCATTTCCTTCTCCAGAGCATCTTCCCAATCCAGGGATTGAACCTGGGTCTCCTGCATTGTAGGCAGACGCTTTACCATCTGAACCACCAGGAAAGTCCATTTTAGAAAGGTGAGGTCAACTGAGTAGAAGTGGAGAAAGAAAACTACCCGTTGGCCGTGGCTTTGACCTTATGCCTGGGAGTGATGAGCCTTTACTTTCATGGTCTCTGGGTTCATCACTGAAGTGACAGTCTCTAATGCCTCATTCCATGATTTTCAGGGCCACCCTCACAGCAACACAAAGGAGCATTAGAATTACTCTCTCCTACAATCATCAGATCAGGGTTGGCCTTGGTGGTGAACTTGGGACACAAGGCAGGGGTTTCTTTCCATGCTGTGGTGGCTAAGAGCTCTGGAAAACTGAAGGAGCTCATGGAGTGAAAGATTTGGTAAAGAATCTGCCTGCAATGCAGGAGACCCTGGTTCGATCGCTGGGTCAGGAAGATCTCCTGGAAAAGGAAATGGCAAACCACTCCAGTATTCTTGCCTAGAGAATTCCATGGACAGAGGAGCCAGACGGGCCACAGTCCATGGAGGAGCAAAGATCTGGACACAACTAAGCGACTCAGAGAGAGAGTTATGCCTAAATTGCTGGACAACTAAAATTTAGTGTTTCATCCTAGTCTCTGACATATACTCAAAGACTCCAAGTGCAGATTCCTTTAGTGGAATCTGTTCCATACCTACTGGCTGTACTTCCCTGCCTTCAGACCCTAAGACAGATTCACCCAGAATATAATGGATCACACTCTTTCAGATCTTCTAGATGAGTATAACTTCTTAAAATGCCATCATTATTTATGGTGATTGAAAGAGGAGGAAACAGAGGCACCGAAGGCAAGATTTCATCTCTTAGAGAAATACAGTTAGAAGGGGTCCCTAGGTAAACCTTCTGTCTACAAGAATATAGCTTACTTGGTAGAGAGAGCACCTTACACCTTACAATCACTGCATCTAAATGGCCTAATTCCTACTCTATCACATGGCCAGCTGAGTCAGACTGCCCTATCCTCAGAGTTAGAAATGTAGGAAATGTCAGTCAACTCATTAACATGTGATTCATTTTGCAATGGCATTAACCACAATGTTTAGCCAGCAAGTAAAATTAACATAACTCTCAATGTGAATATTGTATCTTTCCATGTAACTGTACTTATTCATTTTTCATATTTCCAAATATTCTTGTCAATGAAGAACTCTCTGTTGTAACAAAAACAGATTTAAAGAATAGCAAGTTTGTACTGTGCTTTATGGTTTATGAAGTACTTTCATTTGGGTGTCTTATTTTATCCTCAGTATAACTCTGAAAGATGAATCTTAGCATCTTCACTTTGTGATATAGAAATTAGAGATTTGAGGTATCACCACCAAACTCATAGCTGGCAGAGTGAGGCTGAAACCCAGCCTCTCTGATTTCAGATTCAGCACTGTCAGCTCCCAATGAAGTGACGCAGTGCCCACGTGTCCTGAAACCGAAAGTGTTAGTCACTCAGTCATGTCCGACTCTTTGTGACCCCCTGGACTGTAGCCTGCCAGGCTTCTCTGTCCATAGGGATTCTCCAGGCAAGAATATTGGAGTGGGTTGCCATGCCTCCCTCTAGGGGATCTTGCCAACCAAGGATCAAACCCAGGTCTCCCACATTCCAGGCGGATTCTTTACTGTCTGAGCCACCAGGGAGGCCCAGGAGTCCTTCTCCAGGAGATCTTCCAGACCCAGGAGTCCTGAAGGATGACTCTTATTAAAAGTCCATGATAATCTCATTTTTTTCTATACTCCTTCTGGAGAAAAATAAAATTAGTACTTCACTGGAAACTGTCCAATTTTTCAATAATTTGTGTATGTCTGCATTATCTGTCCCACTCAAACATAAGCCTGTGATTACACTGTACTTTCAGGGATCCCTGAAGAATGTCCCCTCCCTCTAGACTGTACAACCACGTTCAATCCTATGCAACAGGACCCAGAACAGACCCGGGATAGGCCCTTTCCACCTCCCGGAAACTCTCCCTGGCCTTCTCCACCCCCCGTCCTCGCTTAGGAAGGAGCCTCCTCTGTGTGCCCTGTGCTCTTACAGAGCAGTGTGGACATCCGTGGAGGACTCACACCACCTCACTATACTCCAAGTGCCTGTTAATCATACGTTTCCCACTTGACCTTGGTCATGCTGAGAACAGTGATCTTGGGTTCCTTCTCTTTTGACCTTCCAGAACCTAATACACAGTAGGCTGTCAATAACTAATAAATAAATAATCTAATAATTAAAGTAACACAAAACCAATCAAGGCAGCTGGGGCCTTTGAGGAGCTCCCAGTCTCATGGGGAAGAGAAACCTATCAACAGACCACAGCAGGCAACACGAGGAGTCGTCCTTTCGAGGTATAGATGGGTGCAAGGCCCTCTGGGAACAGAGACAGGGAGGGATGTTGCTACCCAGACAGTTAGCCTCAGAGACAATGAAGCTGGGCAGAAGCTTCCAGAAGAGCAGAAGGGGCCCGGCCAATACGTGTGGAGCTGAGAGGAACAAGGATGACAAACAGGACGGCAGGCTTTCCAGGGTCTCCAGTTTGGAGCTGCACAGCAGCCCCTTCTCTGGGGGAGCTGCCCCTCTCTCCAGCCAACCTCGTGGCTGGACTAGCAGCTGCCAGGCACATTAGCTTGTTCCCCTGGCCCAGGGGACTTCTCAGAGACTGTGCAAATTTCTTCAGGTTCACCGAGGAAGCAGATTTGAGAGAACAGAGCTGACTGGAGAGAGAAGTCAAGGACAAGTTGGAGGAAGGGTGTCTGGAAAGGGTTTGAATCCCTGACTCGGGTTACTTCTGGAGTTTGATAGACCCTTGCCTTGGCTGAGGTTTGTCTTTCTACCTCAACTCAGTCGGGCCGGGTTTCTGTCACCTGCAAACACAAGAACCTGGATCGACACTAAGACCTTACGAAAATAGTCCACAACATGCACAGTCAGGGGCCAGGTAGCTCCTTGATATTTTATTCCTCAGATGGGCCTTTTCCCAGCATCGAGTTCAACCTTTTTATTTAAAGATGGGGACACAGGCTCGCGTGCTTTTCCCAAAGTCAGCCATCCAGCTCAACGCATAAGCTGAATTCTCTTCCAGAGCAGTGTCACACCCACACAGACTGCTGCCTTGTTGCCACATGCTGGGCAATTAGCCTCAAGGTCAGAAGTGATCAAGGGTTTACATTTGGTGAAAATATCAAAACGGACAAAGAGTTCATGACACGACTGTAAACTGACGCCATTATTGTTAAATTCTATACATATAAGCTAAATATATAAATAATTCTAATATAATTAACTCTAATTATAGGATATAATTAATTCTATCACTACAAAATTTTGTTTAATTATATAAATAGCCCCTGGCATGCACCTGCCCTTGCGGTAGATGGGTATTTTGAGACAAGGCGCACTCCTTGACCTCAAGCAGTTCACCAAGTAGAATGAGGAATTGTACAGCTAACCAGAGCTCAACAGACCCACAAATTAGCCATCTGGGAGAATATGTACTTGTTACTTTTGCAAGTGCTGGTAAAGCTCCTTTGAACTAGTTATGAGCCAAACAAAAATGTCACCTCATCATTTCACAGCTGCATTGAAATTCATTTTCAATCAAAAATGGTATCATTCTGCTGGACCAACTGGATACAGCAGTTGGTTTGTAGAAAATGCGAAATAGCCTCCAAAGACAACCATTTCCTCCTCCTAAGTATATTCAAAAGAATATGCTACAGGTTCTGAGGTCTAGTGTAGACTAGGAAGTTCAAAGATATTTTGCCTGAGGCTAGGCAGTATCACCGCCCTGAAGGGAGCTATCCTATTCAGGATGGGCAGATTCTTCTGTATTGCTAAAATAATGGCTTCTAGAATTTATACTAAATTTCCAGACAGGCATATATCTACCTGGAGGCAGATGCCAATAACACCTAAGTCACCTTGAGTCCCTTCCAGCTCTGTGATTCTGCAGCTGCTTACACTGGATTCCTCCAGGTCTGTGATGGGCTGAAGAGCTATTTCTGTCCCAGTTCTTTCCCTTATATAGGTCAAACCCCATTCCAATGAGTACCATAACAATAACCGCCCCATGGCCGGGTTATTTTAGACAACCTGACAAAATGAGAATCAAGCGTGACCTCCAAGCCAGAGTTGGCTGTGACAGAATTTGACCTGGATATTTAAGCAAGGAGGCAGCCAGTGTCTTCAGTTTTAATGTTCATGGCACCGGGCTACTGCAGGACAGTCAGACAGAGGTACAGAAAAATCATCTGTGAGTTCAAACCACAGAACTCGGACCCCTGAAAGCAGTGACCCCAGTTGCCCTATAGGCACTGCAAAATCAGAAAGCCTGGGGACTCGATGGCACGAGTCTCCACGTGAGAAGAGTCTCCTTCTTCTGTTAACTCCAGCCAAAGAATACCAGAGACTTGCGCATCCCGCTTCAGGCCTATAAATAAGCCCTCTTGTCACACTGGGTACTCCTAAACCTGAGCACTCTCTCTCTGCTCTTTACTAGTAGGGTAGGATCCAGGCTTCTTTTTCACTCTGTTCTTTCTCTTGAATGCAGTGCAAGCTCCCCGCCCCCGCCAGCCCCCTAATGTTCGTTTTGCTGCTGCTGCTGTTCATGTTTAGTTGTCATGTCCGACTCTCTTGGCGCCCCATGGACTGTAGCCCGCCAGGCTCCTCTGTCCATGGGATTTCCCAGGCAAGAATACTAGTGTGGGTTGCCTTTTGCTTCTCCAGGGGATCTTCCCGACCTACGGATCGAACCTGTGTCTCCTGCATCTCCTGCACTGGCAGGTGAATTCTCTACCACTGAGCCACCAGGGAAGCCCGTAACGTTCCCCTATAGGTAAATTCCCTGACGAGAGCAATGTGTTTGGCTCCCAGCTCTGTTTAACATCTGAGTTGTCTTGCTGGAAAGTAAGCACTGCAAAAGCATGAAATCTCATGCCCATAACCATGCTTGGCATATGTGTGTGTGCCTAGTCACTCAGTTGTATCCGATACTTTGTGACTCCATGGACTGCAGCCTGCCAGGCTTCCTCTGCCCATGGGATTCTCCAGGCAAGAATACTGGCATACAGTAAGTCCTCGATAATTCATTTGCTGAATGAATGCATAAATGAATGATGAACAGGGCAGGACCCAATCCCAATGCTGCTGCTCCTTTCCCAGAGCAGTTATGGGTCTTTCCTCTGACTTTTTGTACTGTTTGTATCTCTCTGTGATAACACACATGTTACACCTGTTTTCCTAGCTAAACTGGAAAATATTTTATGGCAGGAACTATGTTTTATAACTCCATGTCTTTGTGTCTAAAACAGTAAGAGTTCACTCAATATTTATTGCTTCAATGAGCGAAAAGAATGAATAAAAATGTTTCTCTCATAACAATGAACACCAAAGATTTATGATTTAACATCATACCTCACATTCTGCCTGGACTCCAGAGCTTTCCAGAGTGAAGAAGCCGTGAGTCACTGGGCTTGGAGGGGAGGGGTGTTTGTTTGTGGAGGACTTGTTTCCCGACCTCGATGAATCACATGTATAATCACCCCAACTGCATCCTGTCTGGGGAAGTAACCAAAACCCCTATTTCTGGCCCCAATGGCTTTTTGGTTTTATGAGTAAATGCCACTGGCATGCCATTAAATAAATGCCCTTGGAAAGCCCTCAGCCAATGCTGTAACCTATGACAGCCAGGTTGTAGAGGAGCATTCCTGCAAATATAGCACAAGACAAAGGAGTTATGTTATTCACCTTGCCTGGATCACTGCTCTAGCTGCTAACTGTCGACCTTCCATGCAAGTTCTTTTCAAACATCTGTTACTCTTTTTCAATAAATCACAGGTATGACCATGTAATTCTCCTGCAGAAAAATATGTGATGGTTCTCATCGTCTATAGAATAGAGCCCAAACTTTCCAATCTGTAACTCCCTTTAGATTCTCACTCTGGCCTATCTACCTGGCACACCTTCCTGGACACCCACATAACCATATGCTCCAAACAGGACGAAAGACTTTCTGATCACACACAAATCCTATACTTTGTTCTATGACTTTGCTCCCTTTGTTTCTTCCTAGCATGCCCAACAACTACCTTTTCCAAATGTCTAAACCTTACATACTCTTCAAGTCCCACCAAACGCCACTTCCTCCACAGTATCATCAGTGATTACTCAATAAGGAAGACAACGTCTTCTTGAGCATGTGCAGATTTCATCTCTGCTCCCTTTGCCTTAGTAAGTCCCCTACATACAAGTGAGTTCCATTCCAAGAGCATGTTCATAAGTCCAATTTGTCCGTAGGTCCAACAAAGTTAGCCTAGGTACCCAACTAACACAATTGGCTACATAGTACTGTACTACAATACACAAATAGTGTATAAAAACAAATGAACACATGAAAAATAAGCATTTTTAATCTTGTAGTACAGTATCTTGGAAAGTACAGTACAATAGTTGGCTCTTCCTAGTAGTACCAGCTACATCAATGTTTCTTTTCTGTTTGCTTCTGGACATGCTGGGCTTGAGATAAACATGCTGTACTGCTATACTCTATACACTACTGCATGGTGAAGTACACAAGAGCACAACCACTTGTAGAGGACACACACACGTGACAGTGTAAATCAGAAATGTGAACTCTTACATGATCAGACATGACAATGCACATTTGCACCTCTGAAAGTTCACAAACTTAAAGGTTCCTATGTAGGAGGCGTACTGTATAGACACATATGTGTGGGTTCATTTCTCTAACAAACCCTTTCCTGAAGAATATATGAATCTTAGTCAATGTGATACTCTTTTAGCTCCTAGTGGTGCTTGCCAGAGAGGACACTCCAAATAAACACTGTTGAGCAGAAAAGCTGAATTAGATCAATTGTTTAAATCCTTATCTTTTCAATATCAGAAAAACAAACAACCCAATCAAAAAATTGGCAGAAGACCTAATAGACATTTCTCCAAAGAATACAGATGGTCAACAAGCACATGAAAAATGTTCAGCATCTTTCATTATTCAGTTCAGTTGCTCAGTCGTGTCTGACTCTTTGCAACCTCATGAATCACAGCACACCAGGCCTCCCTGTCCATCACCAACTCCCGGAGTTCACTCAGACTCATGTCCATCGAGTCGGTGATGCCATCCAGCCATCTCATCCTCTGTCATCCCCTTCTCCTCCTGCCCCCAATCCCTCCCAGCATCAGAGTCTTTTCCAATGAGTCAACTCTTCGCATGAGGTGGCCAAAGTACTGGAGTTTCAGCTTTAACATCAGTCTTTCCAATGAACACCCAGGGTTGATCTCCTTCAGAATGGACTGGTTGGATCTCCTTGCAGTCCAAGGGACTCTCAAGAGTCTTCTCCAACACCACAGTTCAAAAGTATCAGTTCTTCGGTGCTCAGACTTCTTCACAGTCCAACTCTCACATCCATACATGACCACTGGAAAAACCATAGCCTTGACTAGACCTTTGTTGGCAAAGTAATGTCTCTGCTTTTTAATATGCTATCTAGGTTGGTCATAACCTCCCTCCCAAGGAGTAAATGTCTTTTAATTTCATGGCTGCAATCACCATCTGCAGTGGTTTTGGAGCCCCAATAAATAAAGTCTGACACTGTTTCCCCATCTAATTTCATTATTAGAGAAATACAAATCAAAACTACAATGAGGTATCACCTCACACCAGTCAGAATGGCCACCACCAAAAATCTACAACCAATAAATGCTGGAGAGGATGTGCAAAAAAAGGGAACCATCTTTCACAGTTGGTGAGAATGTAAATTGATGCACCCACTATGGAGAACTGTACGGAGATTTCTTTTTAAAAACTAGGAATAAAACTACCATATGATCCAGCAGTCCCACTACTGGGCATATACTCTGAGAAAATCATAACTGGAAAAGGTACATATACCCCAACGTTCATCATAGCACTATTTACAATAGCTAGCCACCTAGATGTCCATTGACAGCTGAATGGATAAAGAAGCTGCAGTACATATATACAATGGAATATTACTCAGCCATAAAAAGGGATGGATTTGAGTCAATCTTATGGAGGTGAATGAACCTAGAGCCTGTTACACAGAGTGCAGTAAGTCAGAAAGAGAAAAACAAATTATCATATAATAAAATATATATGGAATCTAAACAAATGGTACTGATGAAGCAAGGTTCTGGAACATAGAGAACAGACTTCTAGACACATCAGGGGAAGGAGAAGGCGGGACAAATTGAGAGAGTAGCACTAAAATATACATTACCATAAGTAAAATAGATAGCTCGTGAGACATATAACACAGGGAGCTCAACCTGGTGCTCTGTAATAATCTAGAGGGGTGGGATGGGGTAAGGGGGTAGGAGAGAGGCTCAAGAGGGAGGGGACATACGTATACTTATGGCTGATTCATCTTGCTGTATGGCAGAAACCAACACAACACTATAAAGCAATTATCTTCCAATTTAAAAAAAAAAATCCAAGATGATCCCCCCCCCCCAAAAAAAAATCCTTATCTTTGACTCAGAATCTTCAGGAAAGGTTTGACCTGGAATTTTTTTACTTTCATCTCTCTTGCTTTATCCTTATCTCCTTTCCAAGAAAATAGAAGATTAAGAAAATCTTTGGTCTCTGCAAAGAACTTATTTTAGATCCACAGACCTCAAAGGCAAGATCCCAGCCTTCCTGCTTCCCATTCCCAGCACCTGTGGTCCACCTTGCTAGCAGACAGAACAAGCTCGTGGGAGAAAATATAACTTTGACCATAAACCAAAGAAAAGAAAAAAATAATTGAGAGCTATCTGCCATTTCAAAAAAGCAAACTGTACAAAAGATAGCATATTCCACCAAGACTGCCGTTCCTGGCTATTTCAGAATATCAGCACCCCAAGTGTCAACTTCAGGGCAGACACATTCCTTCAGTGTGGATAAGCGAGAGTTGACGCAATAAAGCTTAGCTTTGTTTGACTGCAAAGCACTTTCCTCTCCGTTTTGTTTATTGGTACCATTCTGGACAGAGGAGCCTGGCGGGCTATGATCCATGGGGTCGCAAAGAGTTGGACACAACTAAGCGACTGATACTTTCACTTTTTCCCCATTCTGATTATGAGAAGAGGGACATAGAATTGGAACAAGGTTAAAGTCAACCAGGTCAAGGTCAGATAAAGAGGGAACAGAATGTGAAGAATTTTGTTTCCTCAGCCATCTTTCAGCAGCAAGCACTTGTGGGCAGATGGAAGAGATGCATGGCCATCGCTTCAGCCTGAGAGCCACCTCCATGGACCGCTTCCTCCAGGCTGCCATGAGGGCAGAGGTCAAGTCCTACCCACACCACATAATGGCTGGATGACCGCAGAAAAGTCTGCACTGTCTCATCCATTAAGTTGCAAAATAATGCTGTCAGACTTTATAAACTGTAAAGGGCTGCTTCAATATTACTTGTTGGTGTACAGTCAAAGATAACTACTTTTTTTTTTTTTTCCATCATCCTGCACCTGGAGTCAGCAAACTTTTTCTGTAAAGGGCCAAATAAATATTTTAGGCTTTGTGGGCCATATGGCATCTACTGCAACTGTTCAATTCTGAGTTTATAGCAGGAAAGCAACCACAGATAATATGCAAATGAAAGGATGTGCTTTATTCCAATAAAACTTTATCTCAAAAACAGGTGGTGGACTGGATTTGGCTGATGGGCCACATTTGCAAATCCCAGGCCTACATCCTTGAAGGAAATGGAATACCAGAGGTAGTTCCCAGTACTAAGAATGATACTGTCAGTTTTTGTGAGCAACTGTCCTGAGACTTACATCTCTTTCAGTACTTTTTGAAATCAGAGTTTTAATTTTGTGTATTCCCATTACCATCTTCATCAACATCATTTTGTACCTAACTGAGAAATATTAGGGATTCCCAGGTATTAGGGATTCCCAGGTGGTGCTAGTGGTAGAGAACCTACCTGCCAATGCAGGAGACATAAGAGATGTAAGTTCGGTCCCTGAGTTGGGAAGATCCTTTGGAGGAGGGCATGGCAACCCACTCCAATATTCCTGCTTGAAGAATTCCATGGACAGAAGAGCCTGGTGGGCTACCATCCTTGGAGTTGCATAGAGTAGGACACAACTGAAGTGACTTAGCACAAGAAACATTACTGAGACCAGGCATAAAGGAACCCTAGCTTTCTACACCTACCACTTGACCACACTCTCTTCTGGGAAAGACAGCTCTGATTATTGTTAAAGAAAATATCAATCATACTTGTGGTGAAAGGTCGCTACATTTTTTTTTAACAAATTGGTCCTTTGAGCAAGATGAATTTTAATGGATTGGTTTATTAACCTAAAGGTTGAACTAGGCTGAGAGTAACTGAATGATTTGCTCATAATTAGTATTATTTATAATTATTTTACTTGGGAAAAATATCACCTAAAATGTCAGGATGTTTTTTAATTGCTTCAAATGAGATTCAAAATAATTGACTTTGCAAATGTATTTAAAAAAAAACATTTAAAATTATCTGAAGCTGCTGAGAGTCTGTCTGGAAGAGGCAAGATATTGATATTCATTACTAGGAACAGGGCAGAAATTGATCCATGATTTTTTTAACCACGTGAATTGTGTATTGCAGTCACTTTGGGACTCAAAAGGAGCTGGAATGCTTGATAGGGTTTTTGTTCATTCCTCTTGCCCATTAAATCTGCTAAGTAAGTATGTTGCATCAATGTCGGTGTATGTCTCTTGCTAAAATATATATTTGTGTATATTTTGTACTTAAAAGAGAGTAAGTACATGCTTGAAAATAGAAGGAATATATATATGTTTGGCGGTTTTAGAAAAATACAGTCTATGCACACACTGTGCATGTATACATCTGATCTGTATGGGATACCAGTTTTTTGAAAGTAAGTGTATCGCTTAGCATCTCTGTAAATATCTGACTCGTCAGCCAGTTGGTGGAGATGAAGAGGAGAGTACGTTAACATCCAGGAAAAGATAGCTTTTAAAATAAAGTTGTGAAAGGCAGGTAAATCCCTAGTGAAAAACCTGCAGAATAGCAATGCTAATACCTTATAATGAGGTCACACTGCAGAGTTAGACTTTCCGGGGTTCAGGTATGATCTTAGGAGTGCCTTACATCTATCTTGGGTGTCCCTACATGAAGGGGTGCAGGAAGGAAGGGGAGTAGTGACTCCACCTGACAGATGGGGAAGAGATGGCTCAGTGAAATCAAAGGATTTGTCCTGGTCTACACTGCCTTCCTCATACACCACTGCTACTGCTAAGACACTTCAGTCGTGTCCGTCTCTGTGCGACCCCATAGATGGCAGCCCACCAGGCTCCCCCGTCCCTGGGATTCTCCAGGCAAGAACAGTGGAGTGGGTTGCCATTTCCTTCTCCAATGCATGAAAGTGAAAAGTGAAAGTGAAGTCGCTCAGTGGTGTCCGACTCTTAGCGACCCCATGGACTGCATGTGTCCATAAGTATCAAAGTCAAGCTCGGCAGCCTTCATAGGTTGCTTGAACCAGCCTGACTCAGAATGCAGAACCCAGCCTCCCATGTGAGGCATTTCTGTGAATAACAAGCAGACTGGAAAGAACGTTGTCAGGGAATATGATGGTGGGATTATAAAAACAACCTCTCATTTGCTTCTTCCAAGTGTATGTGGTCTGATCATGTGCCTAAGGCATGGTATGACATTGACCTGGGCACACAGTGTCCAGGACACAGAAAAATCACTTGTCCAGGGAGCCAAGCAGACACCATCAATCATTATCCGCGTGTTTTGAAAAATAGAAAAATGCAGCCGAGGCTGTGAAAAGGAACATTTGAAGGTGGCTGGAAGCGAAAGAACACAAAGTTTCCCACTTGTCTGTCAAAGATATACATATACACAGATACCCATACGCACTTAGACACACATACACATGCTCACACAGGTTCTTTCAAAGCCCAGTTAGGAAAATACCCCACTGAGAGTAGGAAGGGTACATTCACTGATTAATTACTATTAATGCCATCTTTTATTTAGCTAGCAATTATAATCTATTAAGAGCATTTATTCACATTATCGTACTTACTCAATCCTCAGAAAAATCCTGTAAGGCTCATCAGTAATATATTATTATCTCCCTTTATAGACAAGGAAAATGAAGACCCTGAGGTTTCCTTGCTTAAATGAATCTCACTAAGTGGCAGAATGAGAACTTGCCTCCTAGTCATTCTCGAGAGTAACTGTGGGCATTGGAAGCATGGAGGGAAAGCCCGAGACAGTGGTTCCAGGTGGAAAGAACCTGAACACACCATCAGGCGAGGGATCCTCCCGGTTTAGGTAGAAAAGCCAGAGTAGGTGTGGCTCAATGACACACAACCCAAATGGTTAGAAAGACTCTCAGGCACACCTACTCACTTTGAAATTTCTTGTGCAACTGAGCCTTCACCTCAAACTCCCTGCCTCTGATGTCCTATAAAGTTTCTAGGACAGCCGAGCTGGAACCAACTTCAAATAAAATCTCTGAGTCAGCCCCCAAACCCTCCCTCTCCGGCTCCAAGGTCACCCTTTTGCATCACTTGTTCTTCTGCACTCTTTTGGGGCTCCTCCCTCACTCTCCCTTGACCTCCCAGGTCCTGTCTGCACTGCTCTTCCGTCCTCCATCCCTCCTGTCCGTCCACTTTTCCCACCTTCAGGGGCTCTAGGCCCCGGGCGCCCCTCTGTCAACCCCTCCCAGGTACCTACCTGGCCTTTGCAGCCCCAGGCGCATCCCGGCTGCCCCTCAGCTTCCACGGTTCTCTGTCTGAAGCTGCCTGATGCCGCCGGCCTCCATCCAGGGCCTGGGAGCCATCAAAGTCCTCAAGTTCTTTGTTACTTTTCCTCCTTAGCTGATGATGCTAGGTAAAGAACAACAAACCAGGAAAGATGGCAGATCAGCTGTGGTTCTCACCCGCAGCCTCCAAAAGTGTCAGCTCAGGCCCCCACATTACAACAAAGGAATCTAACAGTTGGGTTCGGGGAAAATCAGCTAGAGGACAGGAGGAGAAAACTTCAGCGCTTCCCAAATTCCGCTGCCCTCCGGGGGCTCCCCCTTGTGGAAGATGCAGGGCATGGCAAGGCGGTACCAAGCCAGGCCAGGGCCTCCCGGAGGAGCAGGGGAGGTGTGCACACACCCCGGGGGCGTGCCCCTGCCCGGGGCTGTGGAGACCCGTTCCAGCCACAAATAACAGCCCCAGTGTAAGCCGCAGGGTCGGGGTCCTCCGCAATTGACCAGAGAAACAGTCTGGGGAGGCAGAGTTCCCAGGGCCTGGGGTCTCCGGTCCAGGTGAGTATGGCATGAGTCATGAGCTTGCACAGTTTATGCTCTGTGTGGACATGGTGACTGGCCACCACTCGCCTCTGTTTCATGTCCAATTCCCTCACCAGCCCTACGGATCATGAAGTCGGATATTCACATGGGGCTCTTCCCGGGAGAGGGGGTGTGATGTTCGCCATCTGAGGAGAGGAGGATGGTCCAGGCTCCTGGACTCGCACCAGTGTTGACACCTGGCCTTTTGGAGTCCTGGCAACTTCCTGCTCCCCACCTTGATGGAAACAGACTGTTATGTTCAAACAGTGTCTTTCTCTGGAGAGATTCCATCTCATTCATTCCCACTTACCCTGGCAGGCAAGTAGTGGTGAACGTGAAAGCATTAGTCGCTCAGTCTTGTCTGACTCTTTTTGCTACCCCAGGGACTGTAGCCCGGCAGGCTCCCCTGTCCATGGGATTCTACAGGCAAGAATACTGGAGTGGGTTGCCATGCCCTTCTCCAGGGAATTCCTTCTTCTTCTTGACCCAGGGATGGAACCCGAGTCTCCAGCATTGCAAGCAGACTCAGCCATCCGAGCCAGCCGGGAAGCTCCCCTCCCTCCCCGATAGGTAAGAAGGAAATCAAATATACCACTCTATCTGCAAACAGAATCGGGAGGACCATGCACCCAAGAAAGGGACCCAGTGCCCTAGAGAAGCCACTGGTGGAGTTAAGGGCCCGAGTCACCCCACTTCCGTGCCCTTCCCCCATTGAGACTGTGGTCAATCTCTGGAGAGACAGGGATGGGGGGACTCCCAGACCTTCCTTGGTGCAGGGCAATAAGCTGCACCCTGAAGGAGTATTGATATTGATCGACTGGGCAATCATGAGGACAGTGTGCTGGGTGTGACGCAGACGGGAGACGCAGAGCAAGCCTGCTGGAGAGACTGCATCACTATGTGATTATGTCAAAAGCAGAGGAAACAGCCAGTGGGCCTGCTGGGATGCTCGTTATTTGCTAGAACAGAGTTAGGAAACTACAGAATGACGACAGTGCCCCGGCCAGAGTTCACATGCCACTGCCTGTGTGGTGACAACACTGTCTCGTTTTACCTTCATACCGTTGAAATGGAGTTGGGTTAGCCCCATTTTACAGATGAAGAAACTGAGTTCAGAGTGGTTAAATGCCCATAAAATAAGTGACCATGATAGGGATCAAAACTAAACCTGTTTCAGCCTGGAGCCCTTTCCACTGTATCATATTGCCTCCATGACTCTTCTAGCTGTCCTGGCCAGGGGACTGGGGCCACTGCATACTACTTTCAGCAAGCCAAAACTCAAGCCAGTCCCCACTGATCTCTATTTAAACTCCATTACCTCCCTTATGTTGGTAGCAGCTCTGTGCTGAATCACGTGGAAAGACTGAACTGGGAGTAAAAATAATAGACTTGGGGATTCAGGAGGTAGGGGACACATGTATGCCTATGGCTGATTCATGTTGACCTATGGTAGTAGTTGTTCAGTAGCCAAGTCATGTCCAACTCTTTGCAACACCATGGACTGCAGCATGCCAGGCCTCCCTGTCCATCACCAGCTCCTGGAATTTGCTTAAACTCTTATCCATTAAAGTCAATGATGCCATCCAACCATCTCATTCTCTGTTGCTCTCTTCTCCTGCACTCTGTCTTTCCCAGCGTCAGGGTCTTTTCCAATGAGTCAGCTCTTCATATCGGGTGGCCAAAGTATTGGAGCTTCGAGCTTTAGCATCAGTACTTGAATATTCAGGGTTGATTTCCTTTAGGACTGACTGATTTGATCTCCTTGCAGTCCAAGGGACTCTCAAGAGTCTTCTCCAACACCACAGTTCAAAAGCATCAATTCTTCAGTGCTCAGCCTTCTTTATAATCCAACTCTCACATCCATACATGACTACTGGAAAAAGAATAGCTTTGACTATAGGGACCTTTGCAGCAAAGTGATGTTTCTGCTTTTAAGAGACCATCACAATATTGTAAAGTAATTATCCTCCAATAAAAATAAGAAAATAAAAATAAATGGCTTCTTCACTGGCTCCTTCTCCATAAACAACCTTGACATATAGGACTGAAGACAAAAAAAAACACACACCCTGGGCAAAAGAAAATGAAATGATGCGATGAAGGAGAAATGTCAACTCGTAATACAGACTCATTAAATATTTCTCAGACCTATACTGGGCTCTGGACTGAATACAAAAAAAGGCAACCAACCCTGAAGATGCTTGTTGTTCAGTTGCCCAGTTGTATCTGACTCTTTGTGACCCCATGGACTGCAGCACATCAGGCCTCCGTGGCATGAAGATGCTTACACGTTGTTATAAACTGAAGTAGAAAAAGAAAAATCACTAAGGATTTGGAGAATTCAGGGAAAGCTGCAAAAACAAAACAAAAGATTCTTTTTCATGTAACTGGATCTCAACCTGAGGACCTTCAGTGACAGGTCTGCTATGAAGGATGGAATAAGAATCCAGGAATACTTCCAAAGGAGGAAATAACAGAGGGCCTGAAGCATGTGAAGGACATAGGGTCAGGGGCAGAAGAACAGGAAAACGACGGGGGTGGGAGGGAGACTCTTGTTCCCCTTTGGGCTAGTCGGAGCATCCCCTTCTGCCCCACAGCAGGAAAAATTAAGCACGTTGACAATAGAACAGCCGTAGTATAGAAGAGACCAGCACTAATCTCAGGAGGACTCTGGAAAAGTGGAAATGTTTTCACAGGTGAAAATACAACTCCAAATAGGAAATAACCGCCATCTTCGACTATCCAAATGGCTCTCAGGTATAAAGTGATGGGATTTGCTCTGGGTTTGAGGGAATACGGTGGAACCAATGGGGAGAAACTCCAAAGAGAATGCTTTTTGACTCACAAAAGAAAAACATTCTGCTAATTCAACCCCCAAAGTAAAAGGATCTGCTCTGTTTGGAGAAGATCAGGAGGGTTCTGTTGTTGGAAGTTCCTTGGTCAAAGGATGGGCCCAGGCAGGAAGACCTCCTGGAGAGAAATAACCCCAGGCATCCCTCTAGCTCTGAGAGTGTTGGGGTCTCTGAACAACCTGAGTGCCAAAAGGAGAAAGGACAAAAGAAATGCAGGAAATTCTCCCCAGAGCATGTAACTCCTATTGAGGGATCTCACACCTGAATATATTCAACCATCACTTAAATCAAAAATGTGCTTACATCTTCTCCTCTCTTTCCCTTGAACAGAATCATTTATTTCACTCTCTCAGGTGATTCCAATATTTAAGTACTTCCCAGGTGAGGCAAATACCATTGAGTACCGTGCAAAACACAAAGGAGAAAGCCACATTCCCATACGCTCATCAGGTTATGGAGACTCTCAGGTTTTAAAAGAGATGTTTAGAAGCCAGCTTGTCAAAGACCCACCCCCCCACCACACTCTGCATGTCTGAATTTCTTCCTTATCTTCTGTTTGAGTGTTGCCTGATCTCTATTTGAAGGCTGCCTCCAAAGTTAATTTCATTGTTGGCCATTCTAATGGGGAAATGAGCAGAAATATACACATGTAAAATGCATCAGTAAGACATGGAAACAAAGGAAAAGAAAAATGTTATGCATTATGTCAGAATGTAAAGACAGAACCTAAAATTAATAAGGATTATAAAAAGCCAGATTATAGTAAATTTTAATAATATCACCTCCAATGCAAATAAATGTATTTACAAAGCAGAAATATACCCACAGACAGAAAACAAACATGGTTACTAAAGGGGACATTGCGGAGGAGGGGGATAAATTAGGAGGATGCAATTAATACATTACTATATATAAAATAGACAACCAAAAGGACCTACTGTGTAGCACAGGGAACTATCTCAATATTTCATAATAACCTGTAATGGAAAAGAATCTGAAAAAGGACAGATATGCAGAACTGAAATACTAGCTATAACCTGAAACATAACATTGTAAATCAACTGTACTTCCATTCAAAAAATGAAAAAAATAAAAATACCACCTCCGGTGTGAGTGTATTATGACACACAGTGCTGATAAAAATCATAGGTAAAATTGTTGCCTGTCATGATATCTTTTGAATGTATGTGTAAGACTTCCTGCACCAGGTGGGAGGGAAAAAGAGGGGCGGGAGAAATTAAAAAGGTGAAGAAAGCAAAGGATGGGACTTTGAGGGATGCTGGTATGTGGTATGTGTATGGCTTGCTTGTATGATGAGGGCTGGGGCAAAGTTGTAAAATGAGGGCAAAGCTGGTGGGGGTGGCAGATGAGAGAAACGATGCATTAAAGAATTGATCTCTGATTAAGAGGACATAGGGCTTAAGTGGAGGAGGGGAAAAGACACAGCGTTTAAGGTCGGAGGAAAAGGGAGAGACAAGAGACCAATAAGGGAATTCAGAGGTAGGGAGAAGTGAGGGGAGACCCTCAAGGGAGGTCCAAGATGCTGGGGATGTTTCCAAAACCATCGTGGGTCTCGAGCGATGGTGAGAGGTGGCTATAAGGGTAAATGTTGAGAGGTGTAGTAGAAACAGTCCTGAAAGATCTGAGTGCAAAGAAGCAGAGAGGAAGCCAGACTCATCATAAGACTTAGTTTCTTCCTGGCTGCAAAAGATCATTAATCCATCAGAAAGATCTGAATCCGTCAGGTGTTGACTGAACACCTCCTATATGCTCACACATGTGACAGAAATAGAAATACAAGTGTTAGCAAAAAAAAAAAAAAAATCAATCATGCTAAAGAATGTCCCATAGTAATCTTAATTACTATCTGTCAACTAACAACCCCTGATTTAGTGACAGCTATGGCTGGGACCACGGTCAGCACAAGCTATATAGCTGGGTCACCAGGCCTATGGTCTTGGAAATCACAAAGTTGGAGCGGGGCAGGTGGCAGGCAAACGTAAAACATCTACCAAGAAGTATAGGGGAATTTGAGAAAGTTAAAGTGTTAGTCGCCTGACTCTTTGGCAACCCCGAAGACTGTAGCTCGCCAGGTTCCTCCATCCATGGAATTCTCTAGGCAAGAATACTGAAGTGGATTGCCATTCCTTTCTCCAGGGAATCTTCCTGACCCAGGGATCGAACCTGGGTCTTCTGCATTACAGGCAGATTCTCTACTGTCTGAGCCACAAGATGATATACAAAATATGATCTGTGCTCTTTCTACATTTTTAACAACAAAAAAGAGATGCGAGGAGCCACCAGAAGCAGGAGGAGTCAGGTCATGGTAGGGTTCTTCCTGGCCTCAGAAGAGCTGAGAGCACCCCCTGACAACTTCTCAGGGTCCAGGGCAAGGTGGCAGATGCCGAGCCCAGCAGAGGACCATTGGGGCACCAGGGAGGAGCTGGACTAGGTAAGAAATGGGGCTCTGCTCCTCAGGGAGATCAGGAGGTTCAGGGTGGAAGGAGGAAGCCGTCCGCCCGAGCTCCTTCCACTCCGGACCCCACTCACCTCATCAGCTCATGTGGCCTCTGCCCATGGCTCAGTGAGAAAACCATCTCTAAGGAGCCTCTCCGATTTCCTGAATGTTCCGTCCGCCCTGCTTTTCCTGCTTGGGTTCACAGATGAGCCATCACCCTCAACGCCTGTTTCGGGAAGCGTTTGCATTTTCCTTGGCAAAGGTGCAGCTTGCTGAATTCTTTTAGGCCAGGCCAGTCACAACAAGCCCCTAAACTGCTGAGCCAGGCAGTTTCCTTGGGGATCTGCTTACATTCCCTCTCTGAAAAGGGCAGGGGCCCACCCCGCGCAGTCTCTGTGCACAGAACGCACACGCTCTGCGTTTAAGGTGGTGGAAGCACAGGAGGCCTCGACCAAAGATGGGACGAGGCGCAACTGATTTTCATTTTGCTTTTACCTTGCTTGATTGGGTTTCATTCCACTTAAGAGGCTGGACCAGATGGCTCAGAGTCAGCTCCCTTGAAGACTGTCTTGAGAAAGGACTAGGAAGCTTTTAGTGCAAGCCCCATGGGATCCCAAGTTGGCAGAAGAATTTGTGTGTCAATACCCTCTCTCATTCCCAAGCTTCCACTCAGTTTAGGGTTCAATATTGCAGTTCTGTTCTTGTCAATTGTGGCTTTGGTAGGAAGATGAAGTCAGTCTATATATTGCTTGATTTTTCTTTATTATTTTTTTAATAATCATAGATGTTTGGGTAGAAATAATCCAATTCCATAAGGGATTACCCCAAAGTTTTGGTGTGTTTTTGTTTTTTTTTTTCCTGCTTTGGGAATTGTTACATTTGATGACTTTTCAATCAGCTTACTTTCCCGTTTATTTTCTATTATGTGAACATTAGAATGCGGAATGTTCCCCAGGTGTCCCTGAATGAGGGGAAAATCTTGAGGAGTATCTTCACAAGAGCCTATCAAGCAGTTGCACAGCCAGTTTGGAATTTAAAATTATCTGTGAATAATTCACAAAGCGTGTAATCCATGTGCAGATCATTGAGAACTGACTGTCTCTGAGAGGTGCCTGCAAGATTAGCCAAATAGCCCTACAACAACAAGAAGAAGATGATCATAGAATTGCATCCTCAGTTCTTGGCATCAGTGTATGGATAACAAAGGTAACAGAGTTGCAGGTTCACGGTCACAGTCTGAGGGTATTCTTCAGATGGGAAAACAGAGTCTCTTGAAAAGTAAGATTTGGACACATTCTCCCAGGACAAGATGACCCATATGTATCCAGAAATAACTAGAGCAGTTATTCAGTATTGAACTCTCCTACTCAGACGGAGTAGGGTTCCAGGATCCAACTTGTCATTTTCAACCTAAAGAAATCAGGGCATGTCTCATTTGTACACAGATAAATACCTCCTAGGAAACTAAGGTGGCTTCAACAAGTTTATCAAAAAACTTGGCATTATGAGCAGGAGGCTTGATACTGAAAATCCTCATAGGAATGGGCTCATCCAAAGCACACCACACTGTCTGACCCAGAAGCTTTCTAGCAGTTTCCAGCCGCAGTGGGAACAGGACAGGCAGAAGTAACCCCATCTCCATGCTTTGGAGGGAAATTTACAAACTGAAGGTTAACTGACCTAACAACAAGGATGCTTAGTTTTCCTATATTAACTAATGAACAGTAGACAGTGACATTTCTAGCCAAGGGTGGTGGGGGAGATGCCTTAGGCTAAAATCAGCCTCAATGTGGGAAATCAAATGAAGTTGTGAGAAGAGTCAAATTTCTTGCTCTTAATTAATACAGCTGGATCCTTCAGAGATGCTCATCTTCAGGGGATTTCATAGGTCCTTGGCCAGAGACCAACCTGGATCCTAAGAGGAAACCCCCTGGGCTTTTTGTTTTAAAGAAAGCTTTAGTCATCTGGGCCTGCTTACTGAAAGACTATTCCTTCTTGTTCTGGAGTCAGGGTAAAGAATGTGATGCAGGGTTATCTGAGAGGCTGGCAGGGAGATGCCATTGAGACAAGCCCAGCGGTCCCACACTGAACTCTCTCATGTTGAAGGCAAATGGGATGCCATCTTCACTGCCCTTCCCCATGCCCGCTATTTTCAGGCTGCATGACAGCAATGAACACAGAACCCAGCTGCCACTCATTTCCCATTTCAGCATTAACGCCAAGGAAATCTGGTACCAGAGCCTTGGAATTATGAGTTGGAAAATGGTAACGAGAAGAGTGAACGTGTGAAGTCATTCACAACACTGAATGTCACCCAGTGCTACTGGTCATGCAGGATACTGCTATGGCACTTTCTGCTAAAAAGAAAAAAAAAAAAATGTTTCCCTCTCAGTTATTTGGAGAATTCTCCCTGCTTCTGCATGCAGAGAGCCCCAGTAACTCACAGTAACCTGAGGGTCAGAGAGCATCACCTTGAAGAGTGGGGCCACAGCAGTGGCAATGGAGTCATATGATCCCACTCACCCAATGTCAAGGCCATGGTTTACCCATAATGATAGGTTACAGGGGTAAGTTTACAGAGCGAATGGGCCCCTGCTCCTCTCTCCTTGTTTCTCAGCAAGAAAAGTGCAGAAAGTTCAGTTACTCCCACTGGCCGCTGGACAAACGCCCAACTGCTCCCCAGGGAAATGGCATAAGCCACTATGTCACGGTGACTTCCTCCCTCCCAAGCCCCTCCTCCCTGGCTGTTTAGTTGCCAAGCTCTGTCCATTCTTTCTCCCTCTATTTCTTGAATCAGTCCTTTTCTTTGATTCTTGCTGCCATCATCCTTGGTTGACGGTCTCATTTTTTCTCTGCTGGACTTTTCCTCTATCTCCCCATTTAGTTTCCCAATAACAGCTTCTAGCAGCTGTAATCCATTTTACACATGACTCTCCATTGAGTCTTCCTGATACATGCCTCTCTGTTCAGTCTTGGTGATGCTTTGCTGCCTACTGTTCACAGTCCAAACGTGGTGATTCTGCACTGCTTACCAACCAAAATCAATGGATAAAGGGGCAGCTTTATTCATAAAGAAGAAACTGTCCAGAGACTCACATGTCACCCTATGAATAAAGGACTGAGACCCAGAAAGCTGTTCAAGCTTCAGCAGCCCATGTACTAGTGGGAAATATCATTTGTCCTGTTTCAGTGGGTTTCTCTCCTCTACAGCCGCCTTGTCACAATCAGAAAGTCCTTTCCTGTGTCTATCCTGACTTATGCCTCAAGCTCTTGAATTCTGCTCACTTTAACACTATTACGTCTTTTAATAGTGAGTTCCACTCTCAGAAATGAGATGAGCACAGTAAAAAAGGAACAAGGGACTACTAAGAAAAATACTGCAGAATGACCACAGCTTGAGTGGAGAAGATCTGGAACAGAACGGGAGCTCACAGGCAACTGTGACTCTTGTTTGTTCGATACCCTGCATCTCAGGGCCACAACTGTCCACAGACTATTCTCTTGACTTTGAGGGGGATTTCTTTGCCATGCTTCCGCTCCAGTTACTGAAAACACAAGTAGTTATTATGTATCACCACAATTAGACCATAATAATCCACCATGATCATGGGAATGGTTTCATGGAGATATATCTTTGGGTAAAGATCCTTGGGTATCAGAGAAATGCATAAAGATCATAGAAAGCAACTTGGAGAATAATGCATAGAAAAATTACTCAGTTACTTCACACATCTTGACAGCATTGTCATTTTGGGGGCTGAACGCAAAAGTGGCTAGGAGTAAATATTAACTCTTCACAGTGGGGGAAAGAGGGGAACACACCATATCACACAAAACTGTGAAGATTCCAGCTCTATACAGCTTCTTGTCATGTGTGAAAGATGGACATAAAGGAATCTCCTCTCCATAAGGCCTCTGTCACTTTCATTCCCCTTTTCCCAGAAGTAGCAATGTACTGCAATAAGAGCCTAGGGGTGAAGAGTAATCTTTTCTTAAAAAAAAAGAGAGAGAGAGAGAAAATGAAGAGAAGAAACAAGCAAACACAGACTTTAAAGGACAGTCTATTGTGCCTGATGATCAGTACACTGTGATACACCACTGGGAAGTTCTTCTCGAGATCTAAATGGCATTCCTTCTGCTGTTTTTCTCTGTTTGACCATAGATGGCTCTAGCCTCTCTGCCAGTAGAGAAATACTCACAGCCCTTTCCAGCCTGCCACTTGGCTCAGCTAACAGGATTGTTCTAAAATCCATGGTTATAATGTCTGTGCCTGAAAAGGGCCACCGAGCTTTGCTCCATAAGATTGCCCTGGACCACATCGCTCAAGCTAGGCAGCCCTGCCAGACGCGTGTGAATACAGATGGCGCCATGACCACTGTTTCTATCTACTAAGAAAAGAGTCAGAGCCAAATTGGTGCCTGAACTTCAGCCCACCCAGAGAGCACTGGAGGTTCGGCCACCTGGGACTACGCTCTATCCCCTCATGAGAGCAGGACGCTGGGCCACAGCAGACGGTCTCCCAAGGCCAGTCCTGGGCTCTAGTTTTCAGTTGTGTTTGCCTCACAAAACCATTTTATTTCCTGAGAGTGAGGGCAGGGCTCTTCAGCAAAATTTCCAATATGGAAAAATCTCCCCAATTTTTTCCTTATACGTCCCTGTGTGTGTGTGTTAGTCGCTCAGTCGTGTCTGACTCTTTTTCACCCCCGTGGACTGTAGCCCACCAGGCTTCTCTGTCCATGGGATTCTCCAGGCAAGAATACTGGAGTGGGTCGCCATGCCCTCCTCCAGGGGATCTTCCTGACCCAGGGATCAAACCCGGGTCTCCTGCACTGCAGGCAGTTCTTTACCGTTTGAACTAAACGGAAGTCCCTAGTTTCTTCTATCTCAAAAAATAAAATGTTACTCTTGACTTTATTTTTAAAAAGAGCACAAAGGCGGTGACAGTATAAACAACATGAGACTTGAGAAAGCCCAAGGCTGTCTGCCTTTTGCCAGAACCAGGCTTTGCTTCCTTTTAGCTTTCCCTGAGGCAGCCAGCCTTCTGGAGCCTAGTGATTGCTCAAGGGGCCAAGCAAGAAGCGGCCTTAGGACTTTCGTGTCTGATGAGTGATGTCCTGAAGGCCATTCAATCTGTGTTCAGAATCACCAGGGTAAGTTCCTTAACATTCCTGACCTTGGTTTCCTCACCTGTGAAATGGGTATAATAATGGGGACATATCTCAAGGGATTGTTGAGAAGACTTAACTCAACGGGATGAAACCTGTATTAACACAATGCCTGGCACCTAAGGTGGGACCATGTAACTGCCCCTCTTGGAGTCAGTAGAGTCACCTCTGAGGACAAAATGTTTAGCAAAGAGAGAGAGTGGAAAAGAGAGCTCCAGGAAGGGACCAAGGCACCACCGTCCCCACGGCCCTGGCCATGACTCCACTGTGCAGGAGTGAAGAACATTCTCCCATTCACCCGGGCCCCAGCTCGCTCCCAGATAACAGAACAGGCCAGCGGCAAAATAAAGACCTGCCTCCCACAAGATGGGCAGTGGGCCGAGCGGCGCCTGGACCCAGAGGAGATATCTCGGTCCAGCATTTCGATCGGGGGCTCTGCCCAGCCAGCTCCTGGGGTGCACACAAAGACCCATTCAGGAGTTCTGAGAGTGAGCAGATGAGCGGAGGGGCCCTGGCAGGGGGGTGGAGAGGCGATACAGCGCCTGGCACGGACCCTGTGGGGCCGCCTCAGGCGAGTGGGCGTGGAGGGCTCAGGGCCGCAGCCGGGCTGCACTCTTTGTCCTCCCTCATATGAGCCTGGATTCACCAGCTGCCATGGCTGGGGCTGAGTGACCTCCCTGGAGGAGGCTGGGAACCCCCACCCCCACCATGCCAGTCCAGTAAGCCGGGTATCCAGTGGAAACGGGCCATTACTAACTGGCCTGCCATTTCAAAAGCACTTCTTTCTGGGAAAAAGCCTCTCAGAGGTTCCCACCCTGGGGAAGTACTAGCTGCAGCACTGAAGTGATAGACAAGAGGCTGAATTAACACATGGCAGCCACCCATCATTCCCCAGGACCTAGGAAGTGGCTTCATGGTCTTCAGTCTCAGTTTTCCCATCTGTACAATGGGGCCTGGTAAAATAATCTGTTGGCATTCAAAGGGTAGCCCTTTAAATGAACTAATTTACAAAACAAAAGAGAGTCACAGATGTAAAGAAACTTAAGATGAAAAGAAACTTAAGGTTACCAAGGTGGAAAGGGGTGGGGAGGAATAAACTGAGGGACTGAGACTGACATAAACACACCACTATGTACAAAGTAGACAACTTCAAGAACCTACTATATAACACAAGGAATGCTAGTCAGTACTCTGTAATGATCTCTATGGAAAAAGAATATTAAAAAGTGGATATATGCATAACTGGTTCACTTTGCTGTATACCTGAAACTAACACAGCATTGTAAATCAACTATACTCCAGTAAAAATTAATTTAAAACACACACACAAAGACCAAGGAGTAGCTGTTGAGAGAGCTTCTAGGCAGCAGCCTGTCCATTCTCACCAATCCAGCAGGCAGGCTGTGGCCCCCTAGATCGCATGGAGAATACCCACTCTAGGGCTCCTGTCTGCACAGCTCTGTGTGCAGCCCCCTGATATGTCAAATCTGATGCATTCAGAGCATGCCAGCTCTGCAGTGCTCAGGATTTTGAAACACAGAGGCTGCTTAAAGGACCATGACACGTGGAGAAACTAAAATTCCCACCTTTACCTTTACCATTCTAAAATTATGAAAGGCTATCTAATCCCAGGGATGGGGGGAGCCTGGTGGGCTTCTATCTATGGGGGTCACACAGAGTCGGACACGACTGAAGTGACTTAGCAGCAGCATCCCAATAATGGAACAGAAAGCTGAGCACTCTTTTGCCACCAGGATTGTAAGACATTTCCTATGAGACAATATCATTCTGCAAATGACTCAACGCGGAAGGACTGAAGGGATTTTCTGTGATCTATGGATGGTTCTTCATCAGTTAATCCAACTATTCACCTTTTCTAAAATGCACTGACTGCATTTTTCACTGAGATCTCTCTCATCCAGTGGTAAAACACAGTACATATACCACCTCTTCCAAGAAGCCCTGGCTATACAGCTCGAATCAGCACCCCTTCCTCATGCTCCCACAAGGCCCCTGGCACATCTCTCTTGTGGCACTTAGGAAATGATTTGAAATTGTCTGCTTATGTGTCTCAGTTTTCTCTGTGGTCAGGAATTATATGTTATCAACCTTCTAGCACAGTGCTGGCAACATGTAAGAACTTAATAAATGTTTATTGAACTCAGTGGATGCGTATCTATCATGATTGCTGGCACAAACCTCCATTTATAATTTATAAGAGTCTCCTGTAACCTTTGCTCTCAGGGAGTTCTGTCTCTTATCTAACCAAACTCTCCCCTGCACACACATGTTGCTACTTTTTCTAACCTCAGCTGGAGACAACAGCTGGTGACCATCCTCATCCTTATCAGAGTACTAACAGAAATCACAGCTCTCACTCATCATTTCTTTCTACCAAGTCAGACTTTTCTTTTCACGTTTAAATCAAGAATGAACTATCAGAATCTCAGATCTGACAGTTTTTACTTTAAATAGGAGAATAGAGAAGGACTTTCAAGAAGGATTTTGGCTGGAGAGTATCTGTGCATTTCAACAAGCTTCTGGGAATCACCTGTTATGTGCCAGGCTGTGTGACAGAGAATAAACATGCCAGAATCCTGACCATCAAGAGATCTGTAGCCTAGAATAGGGAATAAATAGCAGCACTCCACTTTCTTTGGGGTGCCTTGATTAGAATTACCAAGTTTGGGGGAGAATATAAGAAAGTCCAGAGTGCTAAAAAAAGTTTCTGGTTCCTGAGCAGCTTGAGAGAAAACTAGTGGCCAAGTTAAGGAACATGGTGAGGACATGTTGGTGAGCCCCTGAAAGGATCAGTACCCTGGGTGTGTTGATATTGTGATAGAAATCTATTTGCATTTTTACCACTGGGCAGAGGCTGGCATCCACTGACCACATATTCAGCAAGCTGGCAGGAGCCCCTGATCACCAACCAACCCCCACACTGGCAGCCTCCTTTCTTCTGGCCAAGGAGCTCAGGGTCTGTGTGACTTAGGGCAAGTCATCTGGGGACATTTGGGATTCTGATTGGGTGAGCCAGTGGAGGCAGCACAGATAAGACCAGGACAGAAATCTGGCAGCCTAAGTAACATCTGCTTGGGCTGTGGTTTTGGCTCTGGCTCCTGTGGGGAGCCTGGGATTGGAGCCCGGAAGGCTGCATTTGGAGCAGGTTACAGCAGGTGGCGCAGGAGAGCAGAAACCAACCCTCCGTGGGGCCCAAAGAAAGCTTGGGATTAACTCCACCCCAAAGAGGTGCAAGGGCCAAGAAAGGCCAAGGCGACCAGGCTCTCTGCATGGTGCCAAAAAAGCGGGAGATTGTACAGATGGAACATACAGCTAGATATGGGCATTGCTCAGGTAAAGGTAAACCAACAGAGGTGCTCAGAGGTCTGAGTAAAATCCTTGAGTGGTCAGCACTTTTAGCAAATACATAAAAGAAAGAGGAATACAACATACAGTATTAACTGAGGGGACAAGATACACACTGCTAGAGCTGAAAAGCTCAAACCCCTCTGAACCCTTAGACTCTGCCTTAGATGGGCAAAGCATAATTTCCCCAATACCCTCTCCCCACCACCAACAAAGCAAAACAGAACAAAACCACAACCCGCTTACTTTGGTTGGTGAAGCTCTGGAAAGCAACATTTCCAAACACACACCCAAAAAGGACGTTTATTTCCATTTTAAAGCTGCTAGACGAAGCCACTTTCTCCACTTTCTTATCTCGGGGGGTCAGTCGCTCAGTCATGTCTGACTCTTTATGACCCCATGGACTGTAGCCCACCACGGTCCTTCTGTCCATGGAATTCTCTAGGCAAGAATACTGGAGTGGGTTGCCATTTTCCTTCTCCAGGGGATCTGACACAGGGATCAAACCTGGGTCATATGCATTGCAGGCAGATTCTTTACTATCTGAGCCACAGGGAAGCCCACTATCCCTGGGTGAGTTACCCCTAAATCATACAGCTATGGGAAGAATATGGTGGAAAAGTCCTCCCACAGACCCCTGAGGTTTCTGTTTCTCTGCCCCAAAGGGCAGAAAGCGTGGTCCTACTTGTTTAATTATGCATCACCATAACTTGAAGAACTGTAATGGGTAAGTTCTAAATTGGAGGGGGGATAAAATTGTCACACACATGGGTATAGGACAATCTCTCTCCTCTGAGACAGAACATTCAAAAGCAGTAGACTGTTGAGACGTGCAATAGAGAATTGACCTTCTATACTGAAGCAGTGTGGGTTAGCTTGGGGATAAGTCTTAGGGAATGCAAGGAATTTTACTTATTTTTCCATTTGGTTTAGTTTCATGTTGTTAATTTCTCTCGTGGGGAAGCAATCCTAGATATTTCAGGTCTGATGTTTTATAAATCAATTCTCTGTGTTTACTTAACTACATGGACATATATGAAAAATTTTGCATTGAGAAACAAAATATTTGATGTATTTGTTCTTAATCTTTTGCAAAAAGCAGGGTCTGTTCTGCTGGGTTTACTGCTCAACTAGAACAGTAGATGAGTCTGTCCTATAACCTGCTGCTTGTAACTTGATGGGGCCACAGCACAGACATCTCAACAGCAGAATGCATAAGAGCTCAGCGATTTGTTGTTGGTGTTCAATTGCCAAGTTGTGTCCGATTCTTTACAACCCCACGCCAGGCCTCCCTGTTCTTCACTATCTCCCTGAGTTTGCTCAGACTCATGTCCATTGAGTCAGTGATGCCATCCAACCACCTCATCTTCTGTCACCCTCTTCTCCTCCTGCCCTCAATCTTTCCCAGCATCGGTGTCTTTTCCAAGGAGTCAATTCTTCGTATCAGGGGGCCGAAGTATTGGAACTTCCACATCAGTCCTTCCAAAGAATATTCAGGGTTGCTTTCCTTTAGGAGTGACTGGTCTGATCTCCTTACTGTCCAAGGGACTTTCAAGAGTCTTATCCAGTAGCACAATTTCGAAAGCATCAATTCTTTGGCACTCAGCTCAGCAATTAGGCTTCATCAAATGGCAATGAGAACACAGAGATGAATTCCTCTGGGTGGGACCAGAAAAGCATCATGGAGACAGATATTGGAGCTATTTTACCCTCTGTGCCTTGGACTTGCTTTGTTCTGCCTGGAATGTCCTTCATCAGCTCCCACCATTTTCCTTTTGTGGGTAATTTTTCACCTTCTTCAAGAATCAATAAAGATCCTATCTGAAGCCCTTCCCTAACCAGCACCTTGTCCTGTGCAAATCTCACTCAAAGTACATGACATAGAAATGATGCTGCTGCCCCCCGTCCCCGATAAAATCTCCTTGCTGTGCTGCAGACTTCTGCCCTTCTACGTCTTACATGTTTTCCCAGATCCCTTTCCCATCAAGTCCGAAGTAGGGTTGCCAGATAAAAATAGAAGGCCCAATTAAATTTGAATTTCAGATAAACAACAAATATTTTTTAGTAGAAGTATATCCCCAATATTGTGTTGCTGCTATATTTGCTAAATATAGCAGCCCCATTCTGAGACCCCTGAGCTCATGACTGTTCCCCCTCCCCATCCCCTTGCGGTGGGTGTTGGGGGTGTGCATTCAAAGCTGCAAGTGCACTTGCTCAGCACGGACCTCTCTCCTCAGCCTACCTTCCAGAAGAAAGGAGGTACCCCTTGCACACTCACCTCTAGAACATTGGAAGAGTAAGGTCAACTTCAGACCCATTTCATGTTTTTCACCTTTACTGACTGGATGTATTTATTCAATAGAAATGAAGTTTAAGTGTTTTGTTCAATATAAAAACACTTGCTTGGTTGTTTTTAAGTAGGAGGGTTATCACTTGCTTTTCATTTAAATGTGCATTCATGAATTGTATGAATTCTCTGACACTTTGAAATCTATTAAGTCCATGCTGACTTTCAAAGTATGGCCACTTGGATGCAGTGATATATACCTTTTCAGTTTCCGGGCCTCTTTCAACCCATTCTGTCCTAGAAGAAGCAGGAAGATACAGCTGGCAAAGTACGAACCTGCAGAAACACAGCCAACCCCATCATACCATGTCCATCACTGTGAAATTTCAAATTCAGCATGCCCTCTTTATTTCACTATTTTAGCGAATGGAACTTTTAAAAGCAAAAATAGCAACATCTTGGATTTCTTCAACAAAACCTTTCCACCAAGATTAACATTCTTTCCACTGACACTCCCATCTCCCAGGGAGAAAAACTGCAACAAGAATAATTTATGGCAGTGTTGCCACCCTTTTTGACGTCACCACACACAGGAAGTTATAACAACTGTATAACTGGGATACATTGCAAAGACATCAGGAGATTCTATTTGAGACTTAGTAATAAAATTAATTAAATTTCATTATTTATGTTTTAAATTAGAAAATGTTACAGAAGATATTAAAAATGGACTTTCATAAACTCTCCCAGTAAAATAAATCATTTTCTTTCTAGAAACCTCTAACATCTGCTTGTAAAATGTAATAGTTAGGGAATTCCCTGGTGGTATACCAGTGCTTAGGACTCTGTGCTTTCACTGACAAGGGTCCAGGTTCAATCCCTGGTTGGGAACTATGATTCCACAAGTCTTGCAGTGCAGCCAAAAACAAAACTGCAATGATTAAAATCACATATGCTCCTATGTTACAAAACAAAATATAAAATATAAGAGCAAATGAAATTAGGAAAAAAATCTAACATTTTATAGGACAAACAAAGCAAAGAACATCACTGATGGTTAAAAAAAAGTCATGACTAAGAACTAATCAAACCAGGACATTTTAACAGAATAATCAGAGGAAAGTCAACTATACTGAGTAGCTTCGGACACAATATGGGTGATGGGGATAGGAGGGGGGAGTGATTGCTATTCACAGAGTTTCAGACACCTAAATAGTCATTATAGAAGTCAGGAAGTTTACAGATGAAGCCATACAATGAATGCTCAAATAAACAGAATGAAAAAAATCTCTAAACAGTTAACAAAACTGCTTTTAAATATTTTCCCACAATAAGAAGTTTTCAACCATCTATATCTTGGGCAAATGCCTATAAACCATGCCAGCCACCCTGAGCCTGCCCACAGTGCCCCTGAGAAGCTCTGCCTTAGAGAATGAGATCATTCTCATTCATTTCTAGCCCCCTATTGATAATACAAAGGCAGAGTCAAGACGAACAGATACCAAAGAAGAGAAAAACAGTTTTGTCTTTTAACCAAAATAATACCTTCCTCAAATGTTAAGGATTATGGAACACTGAAGTTCCCCTCAGAGGACCTAGGGGTCACCTTCCTTCCTTCACCAGCCTTGATATGTGCAAAGCGCCAGTGAACCATTCCTCTCCATCACACACCTGAAGCCACGTGAAATGCCAGCACCGGCACAACCTCTACAGAGAGGAAAACAATGCAAAAACCTTGGTCCTGTTTGGACGAGCTTACTTTGTGGAGACTGAGACCAACACGTTAACAGGGTACAAGAGTCACTTCAGTTCAGTCGTTCAGCCATGTCCAATTCTTTGTGACCCCATGGACTACAGCATGCCAGGTTTCCCTGTCCATCACCAATTTCTGGAGCTCGTTCAAACTCATGTCCATTGAGTCAGTGATGCCGTCCAACCGTCTCATCCTCTGTCGTCCCCTTCTCCTACTGACTTCAATCTTTCCTGGCATCAGGATCTTTTTCAAAGAGTCAGCTCTTCATAGCAGGTGGCCAAAGTATTGGCGCTGCAGCATCAGTCCTTTCAATGAATATTCAGGATTGAATTCCTTTAGGATTGACTGGTTTGATCTCCTTATTGTCCAGGGGATTCTTAGGAGTCTTTTCCAACACCACAGTTCAAAATCATCAATTCTTTGGTGCTCAGGTTTCTTTACAGTCCAACTCTCATATCCATATATGACTATTGGAAAAAACATAGCTTTGACTAGACAGACCCTTGTCAATAAAGCAGTGTCTCTGCTTTTCAATATGCTGTCTAGGTTGGTCACAGCTTTTCTTCAAAGGAGAAAGCATCTTTGAATTTCATGGCTACAGTCACCATCTGCAGTGATTTTGGAGCCCAAGAAAATAAAGCCTGTCACTGTTTCCAGTGTTTCCCCATCTATTTGCCATGAAATGATGGGACTGGATGCCATGAGCTTAGTTTTCTGAATGCTGAGCTTTAAGCCAGACTTTTCACTCTCCTCTTTCAGGTTCATTAGGAAGCTCTTTAGTTCCTCTTTGCCTTAGGCCATAAGGGTGCTATCATCTGCATATCTGAGGTTACTGATGTTTCAGCAGTGGCCACAGGAGTGCTTCAGTTTGTACTCCAAGACAAAACTTGCCTGTTACTCCAGGTATCTCTTGACTTCCTACTTTTGCATCCCAGTCCCCTATAATGAAAAGGACATCTCTTTTTTTTTGGTGTTAGTTCTAGAAGGTCTAGAATTAGATCTTCTAGGTCTTCAAGAACTATTCAACTTCAGCTTCTTCGGAATTGGTTGGGGCATAGACTTAGATTCTTGAGATACTGAATGGTTTGCCTGGAAACAAATAGAGATCATTCCGTCATTTTTGAGATTGCACCCAAAACTGCATTTTGGACCTTGTTGACTATGAGGGCTATTCCATTTCCTCTAAGGGATTCTTGCCCACAGGAGTAGATATAATGGTCATCTGAATTACATTCGCCCATTCCAGTCCATTTTAGTCCACTGATTTCTAAAATGTCGATGTTCACTCTTGCCATCTCCTGATTGACCATTTCCAATAAACTGTGGAAAGTTCTGAAAGAGATGGGAGTACCAGACCACCTGACCTGCCTCTTGAGAAACCTGTATGCAGGTCAGGAAGCAAAAGTTAGAACTGGACACGGAACAACAGATTGGTTCCAAATAGGAAAAGGAGTACATCAAGGCTGTATACTGTTACCCTGCTTATCTAACTTCTATGCAGAGTACATTATGAGAAACGCTGGGCTGGAAGAAGCACAAGCTGGAATCAAGATTGCTGAGAGAAATATCAATAACCTCAGATATGCAGATGACACCACCCTTATGGCAGAAAGTGAAGAGGAACTAAAAGCCTCTTGATGAAAGTGAAAGAGGAGAGTGAAAAAGTTGCCTTAAAGCTCAACATTCAGAAAATGAAGATCATGGCATCTGGTTCCATCACTTCATGGGAAATAGATGGGGAAACAGTAGAAACAGTGTCAGACTTTATTTTGGGGGCTCCAAAATCACTGCAGATGGTGACTGCAGCCATGAAATTAGAAGACACTTACTCCTTGGAAGGAAAGTTATGGCCAACCTAGATAGCATATTCAAAAGCAGAGACATTACTTTGCCAACAAAGGTCCATCTAGTCAGGGCTATGGCTTTTCCAGTGGTCAGGTATGGATGTGAGAGTTGGACTATAGAGAAAGCTGAGCACCGAAGAGTTGATGCTTTTGAACTGTGGTGTTGGAGAAGACTCTTGAGAGGCCCTTGGACTGCAAGGAGATCCAACCAGTCCATTCTGAAGGAGATCAGCCCTGGGATTTCTTTGGAAGGAATGATGCTAAAGCTGAAACTCCAGTACTTTGGCCATCTCACGTGAAGAGTTGACTCATTGGAAAAGACTCTAATGCTGGGAGGGATTGGAGGCAGGAGAAGGGGACGACAGAGGATGAGATGGCTGGATGGCATCACCAACTCGATGGACATGAGTTTGAGTGAACTCCGAGAGTTGGTGATGGACAGGGAGGCCTGGCGTGCTGCGATTCATGGGGTCGCAGAGAGTCAGACACGACTGAGCAACTGAACTGAATTTACCTTGATTCATGGATCTAACATTGCAGGTTTCTATGCAATATTGTTCTTTACAGCATCAAACTTTACTTCTATCACCAGTCACATCCACGGCTGGGTGTTGTTTTTGCTTTGGCTCAGCCTCTACCTTCTTTCTGGGGCTATTTCTCTATTCCTTTCCAGGAGCATATTGGGCACCTACTGACCTGGGGAGTTCATTTTTCAGTGTCAGATATTTTTGCCTCTTCATACTGTTCATGGAGTTCTCAAGGCAAGAATATGGAAGAGGTTTGCCATTCCCTTCTCTAGTGGACCACATTTTGTCAGAACTCTCCACCATGACCCATCAGTCTCAGGTGGCCCTACATGTCATGGCTCATAGTTTCATTGAGTCAGACAAGGCTGTGGTCCAAGTGATCAGTTTGGTCAGTTTTCTGTAACTATGGTTTCAATTCTGTCTGCCCTCTGATGGATAAGGATAAGAGGCTTGTGGAAACTTCCTGATGAGAGAGCATGGCTGTGGGGGAATCTGGGTCTTGCTCCGAAGAGCATGGACGTGCTCAGTAAAAATTTAACCAGTTTTCTGTTGATGGGCGGGCTGTGTTCCTTCCCTGTAGTTTGGCCTGAGGCCACACTACGGTAGGGGGTAATGGTGGTAACGACAGTCTCCTTCAAAAGGGCTTATAACAGGACTGATGCATTCAGTGCCGCTGACCCACAGCAAGCCACTGTCAATCTACTCCTCTGCAAAGACTCCTGGACCCTCATAGGCGAGTCCGATCCAGTCTCTTATGGAGTCACTGCTTCTTTCTCCTGGGTCCCAGTACTGTTTGTGCCCTCCAAGAGTCTGTTCCGCCAGCCCTGTGGAGGTTCTGCAGTCAAATCCCACTGGCCTTCAAAGTCGAATTCCCTGGGGGTTCTCAGTCCCTCTGGTGGACCCCCAGGTGGGGAATCTGTTGCGGGCCCTAGAACTTCCGCAACAGTGTGAGGGCTTCTTTGGCATAACTGTTCTCCGGTTTGTGGGCTGTCTGCTCGGGGACTCTGTGGTGGGACTCACACACTGCGCCTCCCAGGTGTCAGTTTAAAAGATGCACAACCTGAAAGTTGCAAGCTAAGTTTTATTTCGGGCAAAATGAGGACTGCAGCCCAGGAGGCAGCATCTCAGACAGCTGCCACTCCAAAGTGGCAGTGGGGAAGGTCAGTATATAAGGCTTTGGTGAAGGGGGCTTCAATACCATTAAGCACTCATTTTATGAAAGGTTTTTGTTAGTCATGAGGATCTGATGTCACCATGAAAAGATTTAGTGCTTCTCTAGATATGAGGAGATGCAAGGAGTGAGATCATAAAATCTGTTCCTAAAAACATCCAATTATCTAAAGACCTGTCCCACCAGATTCACTGGAACACAGAGTGCCTCACTCTACCCTGAACTCCCTCAGGGGTTATTGAAGATCAACAGCTACAGCAACACAGAGTTCAGACTCTGTAAACTGCTGCTGCTAAGTCACTTCAGTTGTGTCCGTCTCTGTGCAACCTCACAGATGGCAGCCCACCAGGCTCCCCCATTCCTGGGATTCTCCAGGCAAGAACACTGGAGTGGGTTGCCATTTCCTTCTCCAATGCAGGAAAGTGAAAAGTGAAAGTGAAGTCTCTCAGTCATGTCCGACCTTCAGCGACCCCATGGACTGCAGCCTTCCAGGCTCCTCCATCCATGGGATTTTCCAGGCAAGAGTACTGGAGTGGGGTGCCATTGCCTTCGGCAAATGGCAAATGCCTTGTTAAGTTGTTGGCAATGCTCTTGGTAAGTGCCACTTTGTAGTTGACACAGGTCTGCTGCAGCCAGAGCCCCTGTCTCCGTGGCAGGCCACTGCTGACCTGTGCCTCCCCAGGAGACACTCAAACACTCAAAGGCAGGTCTGGCCTAGTCTCCTGTGGGGTCCCTGGGTCCTGCTGTGCAGACGGTTTTCTTTGAGCCCTCCGAGCATCTCTGGCGGGTATGGGTTATGATTCTAACCATAATTTTGCCTCTCCTACCATCTTGTTGGGGCTTCTGCATTGACCTTGGACATGAGGTACCTTTTTTGGTGGGATCCAACATTCTCCTGTTCAGCTGTTAGTTGCAGTTTTGGAGTTCTCACAAGAGAAGATGGGTGCACGTCCTTCTACTCTGCCATCGTGTGTGCACATCATTGCTTAGCAGGGAATGTTGATAATTCTTAAGATTCAGTGGTTCTTTCCTGCCCATCCTCACTTTATGCTATCACCAGATACATGCTTTTACAGAGCATCTGACTGCCTTTCCCCTGAATTCTTCTCTTTGCTCCAAGAACCTGCCTCAAGTTTGACTCTTGAGAGTATTTTTCTCCTCCTGAAAAGCATGCTGCCTTTCCCCTTTTCTCTTTCAGCCAGCCCATATGGTTTCAGAGCTTGGGAAGAAGGGCCTAGCACCGCCAGCTACCACCGGGTGCCTGTTACCTCTGCATGTCTGGAATGTAAAACCCAGATGACTGGGGAGAGGGTAGAAGATGCACCTGACGGTTTTTAGGACAAAAGGGTTTTCTCTACTCACCCCACTACCCATGGCTCAGCCAGGTTTCCCTGAGCAAACAATTTTAAAATTGTCAACTAAGCCTATGACTCTCAAGAGCCTCTCTCCTCTAGCTCCATCCCTAGAAAGATCACAGTTTTGAGCCATGCGGTTTTCATGACTCTGTCACGGATGGCACATCCATCCAGGAGTCCCATCTGAGCCCCAGCAAGGCAGAATAACTAATGTGCGTAAATTAGCACCAACATCCACTCCTTGGAGAAGTGCCAAAGCCATTCTTTCCTACAGCAGATAACTGACCACCCCCATTTCCCATCAACCTCTTTCTCCAACAATGAGCTGCCCCTCCACCACCCAAATCTCATGTTTAGTTTTATCAAGAGATTTCAAGTGCATTTCAATTGACCTTTGACATGTGAATGGCAACGACATAGAAGTTTTACTTCCATTATATAAGTGAGAAAAAAATAAAGCTCAGAGGAGTCACGTGACAAGTCCAAGTCACATAGCTAAAATCTGAAGGGCTGATTGTCCAACCAAGGTCCTCTGACTCAATCCAGTATTCCAGGGCACAGTTCATAACCAGTGACAGAGAAGAAGAGAAACATTTGAGAAGATCAGTACAGCAAAGCTCCTATATACAAACTAGTTCCATTCCTAGAGCTTGTTTTAAGTCCAATTTCTTCAAAAGTCCAACAAAGTTAGCCTAGGTACCCAACTAACACAATCAGCTGTGGCATACTGTACTGTCAATTAGCTGTGTAGGTTTACAACACTTTTCATGCAAATAACACATAGAAAGCAAACACAAAAATAAAAACATTTTCAACCTTACAGTCCAGTACCTTGAAAACCACAGTAGTACAGTACAACAGCTGGCATACAGGGGCTGGCATTAACAGGCAAGAAGAGTTACCAACTCGAGGAGGAAGAGGAGGTGGGAGATGGTGGGGCTGAAGGATCATCAGCAATAGGAGACGGAGGGCAAGCTGCAATTTCATTCATGCCTGATGTTGCTGGCTCAGGGAGGTGGGAGATGGTGTGGCTGAAGGATCATCAGCAATAGGAGACGGAGGGCAAGCTGCAAGCTCACTCCACGCCTGACACTGAGAGAATGAACGGTTGCATCTTTAAAAGTTCACAACTTGGAAGATTCGTATGTAGGGGACTAACCCTATCGAAATTTAAGGAGCCCCCATGTCTTTTCCTGGCTTTGCAGCCCTCAAAATCCACAGGGCACTGGAAGTCCCTGACTAAGGTTCCATGGAATGTGTGTCACCTGTGGTGCACAACTGATTCCAAGTAAGACTGCACAGATGCACGCACACACTGACCCACATTTATATATGTGTAAACTTATTATCTTCTCAGTATTTAAAACTCTTCACCACATTCCACATTGATTTTTCCAAGCAGTAAGTGCCTGTAACATAGCAGAAGTTCATCTATTGGTCAAATAAACAAATTAATGCTCTCCCTCTCATCCCTTTTTAAATCTTACAATGGTCCTTCTGTTTCAGCCAGTCAAGAAGTTTTGCAAGGGAGACAAGAGCCTTGAAGATGAGGCGCTCAGTGGCTGGCCATCAGGAAGTTGACAACAACCAATTGAGAGCATGATTGAAGCTGATCCTCTTACAACAACACAAGAAGTTGCTGAAGAACTCAGTGTCAACCATTCTACGGTCATTCAGTATTTGAAGTAAATTGGAAAGGTGAAAAAGCTTGGTAAGTGGGTGCCTCATGACCTGACTGAAAATCAAAAAAGTCATCAATTTGAAGTGTCATCTTTTCTTATTACACAACAACAAACCATTTCTTGATTGGCATATGATGTGTGATGAAAATGGTTTTCATATGGCAGCCAGTGATGACCAGCTCAGTGGCTGGACTTAGAAGAATCTCCAAAGCACTTTCCCAAAGCCAAATTTGCCCCCAACAAAAGGTCATGGTCACTGTCTGTGGTCTGCTGCCAGGCTGATCCACTACAGCTTTCTGAACCCCCGAGAAACCAATACATTTGAGAATTATGCTCAGCAAATCAATGAGACACACCAAAAACTGCAAAGCCTGTAGCCAGCATTAGTCGACAGAAAGGGCCCAGTTCTTCTCCACAACAATGCCTGACCACACGTCGCACAACCAATGCTTCAGAAGTTGAACGAACTGGTCTACAAAGTTTTGCCCCATCTGCCATATTCACTTGATCTCTCGCCAACTTACTATCACTTCTTCAAGCATCTCGACATTTTGCAGGGAAAATGCTTCCACCATCAGCTGGATGCAGAAAATGCTTCTCAAGAGTTTGTTGAATCCTGCAGCATGGGTTTTTATACTACAGGAACAAACATTTCTCATTGGCAAAAATGTGTTGATTGTAATGGTTCCTATTTTGATTAATGAAGATGTGTTTGAGCCTAGTTATAATGATTTAAAATTCACAGTCCAAAATAGCAATTATGTTTGCACCAACCTAATAAAACCATAGATTTCATTCTGTTGAAGCATGATTTACAAACTCTAGCCTCAGAAATGACTAGGGTAAATGACTATCTCAATTCTTTGGGACAGGTAATTCTTTAGTAAAGATTCAAATCTCATTTTATAGATAACAGACACCAGGAAATTAAATGATGATTAGCCAAACCTCACCAAACTTGCAGGTGACAAAGGCAGAATTTGAATGCAGTTCTGATCCTTGGGCTACTACATGCATACAGTGTCTGGCATGGTAACTGGCCTTCTGCTACTTCTTGAAGGTGTCTGGGACATGACATTCGAGACTATACTGACTGACTACTCAGCCTACGAGGCTCTTTCTCACATGGCCAGCTTCCACACCTCCTCCAAGGCTTTGCTCATTTTCTACCTGCTCACTGAGCCCTTCTCTCACCACCCAAAACTGCAATCCATCCTTTCCCTCACCTCCATCACTCTGGGTCCCCCACATTCTACTCGGTTGGCCAAAAACGTTGGTTTGAGTTTTTCCAGAAGATGGTATAGGAAATCCCAAACTTTTGGCCAACCCATACTTTGTTTTCTTTTTTAATCATAGATCATATCTCTTTGCACATCATATAATTTAATTATTTATTATGTTTATAGATATTCTCCACATAGGCTTTGCTCTGGTATGAATTTGTCTTTTTACTTCATTAAAAATACCATCAAGAAGACAGATGCTCAATAAACATTTTCTAAATTGAAGGAGTAAATGAACGGCAAACACTCAGTATTTGTTGACTGGAACGAAGAACTTACCTAAGCTACCTCATGAATGGATCCCACTTGTTAAATGCCCCTGAATGCTGGGCCCAGCAACGTAAGTGATCTCTTTGAATTCGCCCTTAAGTCCTTTGAACTAGATAATCAAATTCCCTGTTATAAAGATATATATGCTCAGAGAAATTAAATAATTAGACAAAGATCATACCACTGGTAAGTGACAGAGGCAGAATGTGAACTCAGTTCTAACTCCAGGCTTGGGGGTCATTTCATCCCAATACACTTACCAATGTATTCACAAGGATATGCACCACCCAGAAATGTACTGCTTCTACAAATGAAATATGGCCCTGTATGAAATTGGTAACTCTCAGTCACTCACAGTTAACACCTTCTCATTCAACACAGGTTAGACATGAGAGCTCCCTCACCTGAGATGAAGCCGGTTGTTCTCTACTCTCGTGGAGCCCAGAAGCAAGGTCTGTTGCTCAATCCAGCCTGGTAATTTGCATTTCCAATCACTCAAAAATTTAATTAGTATCATGGCCTTAATCAGGTGCACTGAAAACACAGCTGATGTCATCAGAGCTTAATTAGTTTGAAGGAGAAGAGAAAGTTTTTAGTCTGAATATGTCTCCAGTGATATAAAGGTGAAGGGTCTCAGAGGTTTGTAGAAGAGGAAAGAAACCAACTTAAAATCCAGACTGTGTGATTAGACTTTAAAAAATATTACCTGGGAAAGGTTTCTGAAAATGTAACATCATTATGACAAAAATATGAAGGCAACAAAGAGCCAATGCCCTGCAATCCAGTTTAAGACATTTCAGTCAGCGCCACCCCCCAAATTTCCTCTCACCCGTTTGCAGTCAGTTTCTATGCTCCTACCCTGCCAATCCCGGGCAACCACTACTCTGCTTCTTGTCACCATAAACTCGCCTTTTCTGGACATTTTAAATAAACACAGTAACACAGTATGAGTGCCTCTGCGTCTGTCTTCTTACTCTTAGGATGTTTTTGAGTCTCACCTCTGTAGTAGCGCGCATGACTATCACATTTTTATTGCCTAGTACCCCACTGTGTGATATACACCACTGTGTTTCTCCATTCACTAACTCATGAACATTTGAATTGTTTCCACTTCAGGGGTATTATGATTTTGCTGAGGTGAAAATTCACATACAACTCTTTAGGTGCACGTTTATTTTTTTTTTCTCTTGGGTAAATTCTTAGAGATGAAATAGAGAAGTCTCATATTAAATTTCCACTTCACATTATAAGCAACTGCTGAACTGTTTTCCAAAGCAGCTGTTCCATTTCACATCCCCCAGCAACACATGAGAGCATTTCTTAAAATGCCTCAGACAGTAGAATTGAAAGTCTTCAACTTTTTATGTCTAATCTTTGAACTTCAGCCCTGAAAGAAAATTGTAAAATGTTCAAATCATGCTGTAGACAGAAGGAATGATGGGAAATTAACCGCAATCAATGAGGTTTAGACAAGAGAATGGATTTGTAGCAAGTAAGTCTTCTCAGGGATAGGATTTTCAGATTTCATTTGCTAGGCAATTAAATTAATCAATTAAATAAAATAACTCCCCAGAAAGATCAGTTACATTTGCCACATAGACTGCTCACTTACCCAAATTTACCCTGCGGTTTATATAACAAAGACACTGGTTTCATTTATTTCATTCTCCCTATTTTTATCTCCACATCTCAAAGGGAAGGAAGACTGTGGGCTTCGTACAGTTTTAGTATGTGTTAGTCAAACTGGATGGAGTCCACTCATATGTGAAAAACTCTAAGTGATTTCATTTTGCTTTCGATCTTTAAGACTCTTGATAAGATTATATATTATCTTATCAAGATAATGTAAGATGACTGGCCAACTCTTGAGTTGCAAGTTTAGCCTGGGAATAGACTGAGGCTCCACATTGTACAATTCATGGGTTCATTCATTCATTCTGGAAAAGATCAATATGTTTCTTGAGATACCAAGAGGATAAAGACCTGGGCTGTGTTTTTAAAGGAGTGAGAGACTTGTCAACTAATATTACACTACTGGATTGTTATAAGTGCTGTCATCAAAGAAAATACAGGTGGGAGGGAGCAGGCAGGCACAAAAAGGGAAAGGATAGAAAAGTCATCCCAGACGAGGTAATTCTTGAGCTATCCTATTAAAGCAGGTATTTGTCAGAGAGTCAGGAGTTGGGTAATGGGAGGTCATTCGAGCCAAATGCCAGAACACAAGCAAGGACCTGGTGCCCTGACACTGTGTGTTCAGAAACCTGTCCTCAGTGTGGCTGGACAGGGGTACCCTGGGGGATAAGACAGGAGGCGAGGCTGGTGATGACTTGACTTGTCCCAGTAAAGAGACCAAGTCATCCTATAGAAAACAGGGGCTGACTGTAGGGTCTTACGTAGAATCTGACACTAAGATTTGAATTCTTCTTAGCTTATTTTTATTAGTAAAGAGGACAACTAGGAGACCAATTAAGAGAGGGTTAAAGGAGCCAGGTTAGACATATGATCTAAGGCAACAGCAGCAGAAGTAGTTAGGAGGGCTAGGGACAGGAGGAATGTTGAAGGGGCAGGATCTGGAGCAGGGTGTGCTGGGGACAGCAGTGATCTAAGGCCCACCATAAAGGCTAACTTCCTAGGTCCCAGCCCCATGATCTACTGGACTTGAGCTTGACCTAGGAATCATTTCGATAAGCACTCCAGGTGATTCTAATGCAGGGTGACTCGACAATACTTACCTCCAGAGTGTAAATACCTCACCCAGAGGAGCCTTCTGGAGAACCATGAATTCCAGAGCTACCATGGCAACCAGTGAAACAGGGGTGGGGGGGCTTCTGAGAACAGAATGCTGAATGCTGGGTGAGCTTTGCTATGGGCCCCTGATAAACTGGCCCCTCACTCTTGTTTGGTTCACTCTTAGAAGAAAACTGCACTTCAAGGAAAAACAGTTTAAAGTGCGTCAACCTAGGCAACAAATTTTAATCAAAGCCTACTGGCCCGTGTATGATTCCCAAGAGGCTAACTCATGCTCACCGAAAATGAATTGCTGTCTCACGACAAAGCTGAGGAACTTCACATTTCTGAGTTAGCTCCTGGTACAAATTTTTTTCGTCTGCCTTCAGAATCTATGATCTGCCTTTCCACCTATGCTACATTTCAGTATCAGGTGTATCTCTGAGATACTGTGGGTTCAGTTCCAGAGCAATGCAGTAACGCCAATATTATAATAAAGGATGTCACAAAAATTCTGTTGTTTCCCGGTACCTATAAAAGTTATGTTTCTACTATACTGTAATCTGTGGCATACAATAGCATTATGTCAATAAACACAATGCATGTCCCTTGATTAAACAATACTCTCTTGCTAAAAAATGCTGCCTATCACCTCACAATAGGAGGGCTGTAAAACCCTCCTATTTTTTTTAAAGCAACATCTGTGAAGCACAATGAAACAAGGTTTGCCTATACTATCTCTTACATATACCACGGATTCCAAGAGTAGAAACTAGATTTGTCCAAAATCTTTTTTGTTCTGGTATGCCTACGGAAAATAGGCACAAAATAAGTGCTTTGTGTTGATGAAGCTGCATCTATGTTAATGGTTTATTTGCATATTGCTATAAGTGCTGAATATATAATTTGTGTATTATGCCAATTTGAGAGAGTGGGGACTGTGCTGTGTTTTGTCGTGCACAATATCTTTAAACGCAGAAAACACCAGGGTAATAAATTAAACATTTTAATTAAGTGTTCTGGCACCCTATTCGTACACTTCTGTTACATGGTTCAGACAACTGTGTCAAATAATGTCCTTGCTAAACTTCTACATGCATGACAAGCCTGACTGAACAAGGCGAGTCTACATCTGATCAATTTTTTTTATCATGTCCCCCAACCAGAATGATAAATACTAACAATGCAGCCGACATTTGCTGCACGATCATTTCATGCCAGATATCACACTCAGTGCTTTCATGAAAGGTTACACTGAATGTTCATGGAGACCTTAAGCAGTAGATACCATTAGTAGCCCCATTTTACAGATGAGAAAATCGATGCTTAAAACACTTAAGTATATAAAAAGGTCAAAGCATGTGACAAGCAATCACAGAGCAGGGATTTCAACTTAGGTGTAGCTGAACAGGCTCTAAAAGTGAGCCCATCTTGTTTCTCCAGTTTCCGTTCTAAGCAATGAAACACGTGGATGTAATGTGAAAGAAAATGAAGGAAAAAATCTAGAGTGTGGAAAATCCTACTTTACTATGGTAATCTCAGGAATTATCAGCTGGGAATTGACCCCAAGTCTCTTCTAGGCATGTGACTGTCTGCGTTTAATGTGCCACTCTCCAGGGAGACAATAGCCCTTGTTTGTATTATTCTGCAGACTTCCCTGCCATGCAGACCCTCACCCCCTGTCGTTACTAAAGGTGGAGCTGGGGAGAAACATGCATTTTGTCCATTTCCTCCTAAGAGTCAGGTTTCTCATGGTCTCCAAACAAGCCCCAGAGACCTTGGACCAGGGAGAAAATACCTGCCCCTGTTCTGCAGGAGCACCCAGTGCACGGGAGGGGGTTGAGTGTGAGGCAGCAACCGCGTGGGGGAATGCGAGCACCACCAGGCTATTTTAATTACAAAGTGGTGACAGCTGAATACATTCTCTGACTCTGCAGCTAATAGCTTCCTGACCTAGACCTCACTTGCTAGACCCACTCCCGAAACCAGACCACAGTCATCCCCATGGGGCTTCTGTTACTGGCTGGCTATCTCAACAGACGCAGGTCCAACCAAATCCATGTCGCCTATGAGCGTGCAAATGGGGATACAAAAGGGAAAATGCATATGAGATGAATCATAGTCCACAGAGGGAGGAGTGGGTGTCTTCGGCTGCTTGGGAGGGAACGACACCAAAGGTCACTGTCATGGAGTTCCTCAGCATTCACAGCTGAAACTTGTATTTATTTTTTTAATATAAATTTATTTAATTGGAGGTTAATTACTTTACAATATTGTGTTGGTTTCATCAACATGAATCCACCACAGGCGTACATGTGTTCCCCATCCTGAAGCCCCTCCCACCTCCCTCCCCGTACCATCCCTCTGGGTCATCCCAGTGCACCAGCCCCAAGCATCCAGTATCATGCTTCGAACCTGAACTGGTGATTCATTTCTTATATGATATTATACATGTTTCAATGCCATTCTCCCAAATCATCCCACCCTCGCCCTCTCCCTCAGAGTCCAAAAGTCTGTTCTATACATCTGTGTCTCTTTTGGTGTCTCGCATACAGGGTTATCATTACCATCTTTCTAAATTCCATATATATGCGTTAGTATACTGTATTGATGTTTTTCTTTCTGGCTTACTTTACTCTGTATAATCAGCTCCAGTTTCATCCATCTCATTCGAACTGATTCAAATGTATTCTTTTTAATGGTTGAGTAATACTCCATTGTGTATGTGTACCACAGCTTTCTTATCCATTCATCTGCTGATGGACATCTAGGTTGCTTCCATGTCCTGGCTATTATAAACAGTGCTGCGATGAACATTGGGGTACACACGTCTCTTTCGATTCTGGTTTCCTCAGTGTGTATGCCCAGAAGTGGGATTGTTGGGTCATAAGGCAGTTCTGTTTCCAGATTTTTAAGGAATCTCCACACTGTTCTCCATAGTGGCTGTACTAGTTTGCATTACCACCAACAGTGTAAGAGGGTTCCCTTTTCTCCACATCCTCTCCAGCATTTATCGCTTGTAGACTTTTGGATCACAGCCATGCTGACTGGCGTGAAATGGTACCTCACTGTGGTTTTGATTTGCATATCTCTGATAATGAGTGATGTTGAATATCTTTTCATGTGTTTGTTAGCCATCTGTATGTCTTCTTTGGAGAAATGTCTATTTAGTTCTTTGGCCTATGTTTTGATTGGGTCGTTTATTTTTCTGGAATTGAGCTGCAGGAGTTGCTTGTATATTTTTGAGATTAGTTGTTTGTCAGTTGCTTCATTTGCTATTATATTCTCCCATTCTGAAGGCTGTCTTTTCACCTTGCTTATAGTTTCCTTTGTTGTGCAGAAGCTTTTAATTTTAATTAGGTCTCATTTGTTTATTTTTGCTTTTATTTCCAGTATTCTGGGAGGTGGGTCATAGAGGATCCTGCTGTGATTGATGTTGGAGAGTATTTTGCCTGTGTTCTCCTCTAGGAGTTTTATAGTTTCTGGTCTTACGTTTAGATCTTTAATCCATTTTGAGTTTATTTTTGTGTATGGTGTTAGAAAGTGTTCTATTTTCATTCTTTTACAAGTGGTTGACCAGTTTTCCCAGCACCACTTGTTAAAGAGATTGTCTTTAATCCATTGTATATCCTTGCCTCCTTTGTCAAAGATAAGGTGTCCATAGGTGCGTGGATTTATCTCTGGACTTTCTATTTTGTTCCACTGATCTATATTTCTGTCTTTGTGCCAGTACCATCAACTTCTATCAGTTCATTTGACACATTAAAAATATTCAACTGGCTGTCCCGTGATGAGGGCAGTGTGTGCGTGTTGGATAAAGTATGATTTTTGCAGTTAAACATGCCCACAGCATTTCATCTGCTCCCATACCATTTAATCCTCACAATTATTGTGCCCACTTTACAGCTGGGTGGCTCAGACAGTAAAGAATCTGCTTGCAATGCAGGAGACCCAGGTTCAGTCTCTGGGTCAGGAAGATCTCCTGGAGAAGGAAATGGCAAGCCACTCCAGTATTCTTGCCTAGAGAATTCCACAGACAGAGGAACCTGGTGGACTACAGTCCACAGGGTCAAAAAGAGTCAGACATGCCTGAGCAACTAACACTACATACTATATAGCTAAGGAAACTGAGTCATAGGACATAAATGATAGCTTCTGAACTAAAACACACCTTGCCTACAATATTTTCTTGGGTGATTGAATAGATAGCCCTTTCACATTACACTCACTGACTCCATACAACTGGCATTAGATTTGCCTTGCCTCGGGGTTCCCTATTATGTAAACTGTTTGGCTGCTTTACTGGCTTAAAACATAAATTGTCATGGATAGAAACCATGGGCAGATCTCACAAAGCTAAGCTCCATGGAGATGCTCAGGTTTTTAAATTGATTAATAACACTGTATCCACTAATAGCACGCTGCTGCTACTAAGTCACTTCAATCGTGTCCAACTCTGTGTGACCCCTCAGATGGCAGCCCACCAGGCTCCCCCGTCCCTGGGATTCTCCAGGCAAGAACACTGGAGTGGGTTGCCATTTCCTTCTCCAATGCATGAAAGTGAAAAGTGAAATTGAAGTCACTCAGTCGTGTCCGACTCTTCATGACCCCATGGACTGCAGCCTACCAGGCTCCTCTGTCCATGGGATTTTTCAGGCAAGAGTATTGGAGTGGGGTGCCATTGCCTTCTCTGCTAATGGCATGAAGCTCTGGGAATTCTAGAACTGGGAGGAAGTGCCAATAGTTGTGAATGCTTACTACACAACAAGCCCTAAGCAAGGCATTTTACATATATGATTTTATTTAAAACAATATGGTTGATATTGTGACTTCCATTGTAAAGATTTCTTAAAAGGCTCAGTGAAGTTAACAAATTTGATGACACCACATTATCAGGCTGCTGCAAAGCTGCAACTTAAATCCAGGACACTCTGACTCCAAAGGACAACAGTGCTGCCCCGGAGGTCATCACGTCCATCCCACTGCATCTTGGAGAGAAGACACCTAAATAAAACTCCAGTGGATGGGGATTGTACCTCACTTGGAAAGTAATTGAGGATCATACCTTACTTGAAAAGTAATTCCAAATGTTCCCTCGGTAACATCTTCCAGGTTCTGTTAAGCCTAATATGCAGGAATGACTTCTTCATGTCTGTCTTAATAATCCTCTCTGGCTTCCATTTCATGCCATTCCCTTTGTTTGGTTAGGCTAGAAGATGGAAAACAGCTGGGTACCATTTCCTAGACAATAATCCTTCTCGGACTGGAAAATTCCTATGACATGATCTCAACTTCCTTTTCTCTGATACAGAATATAGCCACACACTGCTTAGAGTGAAGTCTGTCCTTCCTGATAGGCTTTCCTGCCCAGAGAGAACAACTCCTGTCAGCAGGGAACATGAGTGAGAGCCACCAGCACGACTGGGTGACCCAGGGACAGATGCTCCTAGATCAAAGATTCATGCTGAAAGCAGCTGTCAGCAATGTCCATGGAGGGAAGAAAGATGCTGGGAACCCGTGTGCAGCCCCACCAGTTACCCACGGTCACCATAGGCCTCCAAACAGACTCAGAGCCAGGGGAGGAGGTAGGGGTTATAGAAGTGGGGGGCAAGAAGCCACTAATCTGGGGAAACCATGGGTTGGCAGGCAGCTCCCAGCCCCTGGCACCTGGGGAATAAGGGCAACTGCTCAGAAAACATAAAAATCCAGTGGAGACCAAAGGAAGGCAGTCTTTCAAACGATAGTGTTAAATGCTGGGAACCCAGTGGCTACGAAAGGCTTTGCCAAGTGTCAAGCTGGAAACAGGAAAGCTTTCCTGGGCCCTTGGATGTGAAGGCCAGGAAACAAGGAAGGGGAAGCCGAGGAAAATAACAGCCACACAGAAGCCTGCACTGGCCTGGGGAAACCCCTTCTTTGGTTCTTCCAGAAAGCACAGGAAACAACAGACCAGGAGAGGGTCTGGCCTCCAGGCCGCCTCCTTTCCCATGGGCATGTGGTGTGAGGAAGGGCAATGGTGGGGCCGGCTGCCGGAAAGCGATCAGGAGCAGCCTATTTCAAGAACAAAGCCCGTGCCGTTTACCTGCAGATCAAAGTTGGCTCTTAATAAGATGTACGTGTGGTCGGAAGGGGCAGAGAGGAAGGCTGCCCCTTCATTCTATTAAAAAGGGATTATGGGCTGACAGACCAGGTGAGCAGCGTGATCTGTGTACAGAAACCCTTCCTTTAGGAAACTAGGACTGTGACTGAACGAAAGCCTTATAAGACACAATCAGCACCCATTCCCTGCAGCAGGGAAAGCATCAGGTCTGTGTTTGCGCATGTGTGCAAGGGCGTGTGCAATTCTTCCTTGCTGTTGCTAAGATGGTTTCCCCCCTCTCTGGCCTCTCGCCCAATCAAAACATAGTGGCTGCTCATTGGATGCCTGGCTTTATCGAATGACCGTGACGAGCTGGAGTGGAGCCGCCTCATTGGTTCGTTCCTTTGGCCCATTGTCAGGGGAGAGCAAATCAGACACCTAATCAATATTTTGTGAAGTGGCACTAGACTCCTGGCTAAATTTGCATTAAATTTCTCCCTGTCTGTGTCTTTGCACTCAGATAGCATCATATTCACTTCAGAGGTAGAGGGAGAGGCAAGCAATCAAGCACTGCTATCCTTCAGCCACTCTGGATGTATTCCTGAGTCTAGGCAAAAAATCTTGGCATGCTAAACATGTGATGGAGGAATTAGTTATAAGCAAGACGTAACTCTCCTGAGCAGAAACACATGATACTAGGCTGGATTAGTAGTGTCTTTTCTAGATGCAAATTGAATGTTATCTTCTTGCATGCTTGCTTTCTTCTGTCCTATAGCCATTCAACAAATACTTACTGAACACCTACCTACTGAGCCAGGTTCAGTGGTGGCCCTATGGGACACTCCATAGCAAAGAAGGACATTAGATGGCCCAGGTTTATCAGATTCCAAACAAACTGCCTCTAAAGGAAACTGGGCTCTAATCATCACCCATGGAATAAGAGGGGACCAAAGTTCTGCCATTTGATGTCTCCTAGTGGGAGACACCAGCAGCTCAGCAAGTAAAGAATGCACCTGCAATGCAGGACACACAGGAGAGACGGGCTCGATTCCTGGGTCGGGAAGACCTCCTGGAGGAGGAAATGGCAATCCACTCCAGTATTCTTGCATGAAAAATCAGAGCAGCCTGGCGGACCACAGTCCAACAGGTTGCAAAGAGTCAGATGCGATGGAGTGACTAAGCACTCACACAATGGGAAACAGACATTCTGAATCTAAAGCTGATCTAAAGAGAGAGGGGATATGTGTATACAAATAGCTGATTCACACTGCTGTACAGCAGAAACTAATAACATTGTAAAGCAACTCTACTCCAATCAAAAAAAAAAAAAAAAGTTGGTTTAGCAACCAGGATGTCTCCAGAATTCTACATAAATCTCAGATAAAGTTTGGGCAATTCTGAGGGAGAGAAAAATGTGATGTGACAATAAACTTCCTCTCTTTCACAGAGAAAACAGAAGCAACCATGCAAGAAATCCCACACACCCTCCACCACCACGTGACAGCTCTCCTTGTGGCCCTTCCCGTCCTAAGGAACAAAGAGACTGTGTCTCAGTCAAAACCAGTCCTCTCATGTACCGGCCCCATTCTCACCCACCAACTCAAGGAGCTCCTGTAACTCTCACCCTCAACTTGCTCTCTGATCTCATCATGTTTTCCAAGTTTCCCTCCCTTTTGGTCATTTTCATCATGGTGGAAATATGCTATAATATCCTCATCTTGAAAAATGAAGATAACACAGAAAAAAATTCTTTCTGTATCCAAGGCAGATGTTCAGCTAAAACATGCCGGTACTGCTATCCCTGATTAAGAAAACACTGAGACGCATTTGGATCTGCTGACAAGCACCCACTATCCTGAACTTCCCAAGTGTCCTCTCCCCTACTTAGCCAACCCAACCTCCCCCTGGGGCCTCCTGGACATTCCACAGTCCAGCAACCAAATGGTTGAAGTCTCGATCAGCGGGCCCGCCAGACTCTGCACCAGACTGACAGCCAGAATCCAACGTGGTTCATCATTTATTAATATCACATCTGCGTAGAGCCTACATTTTCTTCGAGTCATTCTCCCCTCCACCTCCATTCCTTTCTTGGCCTTCAGAGCAAAGACGTCTATTCTCACAGTCTCTGTTTCTCTTCCCTTTTGTTCTGAACACATTCCAATCAGGTCACCTTTCCAATCTTTCCAGCATCACAGCTTCCGTCAAGGTCATCAATGGACCTTCACTTTGCCAAATTCAAAGATCAGGTCTCAAAAAAAAAAAGAAAGAAAACTGAAACCCCAAAGATCAGTTCTCCATCTTCACCTTATTTGGCTTATTACAGCATTTGATACAGTTAACCACTTTCTGTCCTTAAATGCATCTTACGTTTTTTTTTAACCACCTTTCTCATTTATGATGCACCAATTTCTGAGTTCTCCTCTTTCCCATCAGTCTGCCTTTTTTTTTTTCTGCATTGCACTTATTAATTGAAATATAGTTGGTTTACAATGTTCTATTAGTTTCTGGTGTACAGTAAAGTGATTCTTTTCAGACTCTCTTCTCTTATAGGTTACCATAGAATATTGCGTAGAGTTCCCTGTACTATACAGTAGGTTCTGAGAGTGTAACAGGCAGGAAGGCCAGGGGTTTCCAAACGGAGGAAATAGCCTGCAAGTGTCAGACATTTTATGTCTCTTAAGTGGCAGGAGAAAACAATTTTTTCCTTCGCTATACAAATTTAAAAAGACGTTTCTCTTAAAATTCTGTGTTGCCATAATGACACCTGGTTTCACTTGAAGTTAACTATTGCCTTTTTCTTATGGAAATGTTTATCTTAAACTATGCTAATGTACTATGCATTTACCCCAAACTCTGTCTTCAAGTCAGTTCCGCCTTTTGGGCTCAGAACCTACTTGATAAACCAGTATGTTATACTCCGATATTGTTCCTCTAATCTATGTAAATAAAATTATTTGTATGGTGCTTTGCCCTTCTTCAAAATTCAAGTTAATCCTTTTATGGCCCAAGATGAACCATTTGGAGCCAAGATTATCCCAAAATACATCCTATGGGTGAGGGGCCTAGTGCCATTCTAAGTTTTGAGACACTCCTTTCTTTTATTAACAGACTGCTGGTGACTATATAACATCCAGCTAAAGACTAGCAGGGGGTACTCTTTCTGTCCCCTTCTGATGCCTATGTCAGAAGCTTTCTCTATCTCCTTTATACTTTAATAAAACTTTGTTACACAAAAGCTCTGAGTGATCAAGCCTCATCTCTGGCCCCGGATTGAATTCTTCTCCTCCGGGAGAAGAATCCCAGCTGCCGTAATTCAACAACAACCTTTCAGTTCCTTGTTGTTTATCTATTTTATATATAGTACTGTGTACTTGTTATCTTCCCTGGTGGCTCAGAGGTTAAAGCGCCTGCCTCCAATGCGGGAGAACTGGGTTCGAACCCTGGGTCAGGAAGATCCCCTGGAGAAGGAAATGGCAATCCACTCCAGTATTCTTGCCTGGAGAATCCCATGGACGGAGAAGCCTAGTAGGTTACAGTCCACGGGGTCGCACAGAGTCGGACACGACTGAGCGACTTCACCTCACCTCACCTCACCTCACCGTGTACTTGTTAAGTCCAAACACCTAATTTATTCCTCCCCACCCTTTCCCCTTTCATAACCATAAGTTTGTTTTCTATGTCTTCACCAGTCTGCCCTGTGTTCTCCTTTGCTGGTTCCTTCTCACCCTCTTGACCTGTAAACATTAACAGGCTCCAGGGCTCAGTCTTGGGACTCAGTCTTCTTTTCTCTATACATCAAGTCTCTGGTGATCTGTTCCCTTGACATAGAATACCATCTATACTCCAGTGGCTGTCAAATTTCTATGTCCTGCTTCAATATTTCCCCTGAAGTTTAAATTCAAACATCTAATTGTCAACTCTGCATTTTCTCTACAGTATCTAATATACACCCCACATTTAAGTCATATAAAACTATCCTGATCTTCCCCTCAAAATGGTCTTATTTGCTTCTAGTCTTCTTCATCTCCATTTGGTGAAACATCATTCTCCCCATCATTCAGTCCAAAATCCCTGAACTCAGGTTTGAGATATTTTGAGTTCTTTCTCTCACACCATACCACACCACCATCCACCAACAAACTCTATAATTTCTACCATCAAATCAGATTAAGAATCTGACCATGTATTACCACCTCCTACCACTGCTACTCAAGACAAAATCAGCATCATATTTCCCCTTATTATTGCAATGACCATCCAAATCATCTTGTGTTCACCTTTGCCCCTTAACCATCTCTTCTCCAGAGTCACAGAGGCAGAATACGTGTGCATGCTCTTTGTAGCTTGCCAGGCTTCTCCATTCATGGGATTCGCCAAAAAACTGGAGTAGGTTGCCATGCCCCTCCTCCAGGGGACCTTTCTGACCCCGGGAACCAACCCCTGTCTCTTACAACTCCTGCAGCGGCAGCCAGGCTCCTTACCACCAGAGCCACCTGGGCAAAGCCTCTGTGAATACAGTCAGGTCATGATACTCTTCTGCTCAGAATTTTCAAACAGCTTCTTCTCTCCTCCAGAATAAAATCTGAAGTCTACATGCAATATACTAAGCAGCAAAAGGAACCCATAGTTTATTAGCTAGGCTCCAGCTTTAATCTACTATATGACCATATTGCAAATATGTTGTTAATCACAAGGAAGAATGGGCAAGGATGTGAATTATTTACCATACAAATCTAAAACCAAACACCAGACAAAAAAATATGTGTGCAAAACTTAAATCTTATCGGTCAGTTATGACCATTAACTTTTTATTTTAGGACAATATATTTCCCTGCATATGCATTTCCATGATTTCATTTTGTCTCCACTGGTAACATAAGCTGACATTTGGTGTTTTCAGTGGTGTGCAACTCTCTGTGACCCCATGGACTGGCATGCACCAGGCTTCCCTGTCCTCCAATCTCAGAGAGTTTGCTCAAACTCAAGTCCATTGAGTCAGTGATGCCATCCAATCATCTCATCCTCTGTCATCCCTTTCTCTTCCTGCCTTCAATCTTTCCCAGCATCAGGGTCTTTGCCAAACAGCAGGCCCTTCACATCAGTGGCCAAAGTATTGGAGCTTTGGCTTCAGCAACAGTCCTTCCAATGAATCATTCAAGGGTGATTTCCTTTAGGATTGAATGGTTTTGCTGTCCAAGGGACTCTCAAGAGTCTTCGGCAACACCACAATTCAAAGCATCAATTCTTCAGCACTTATTAGCCTTCTTTATGGTCCAATTCTCACACCTGTACATGACTACTGGAAAAACCATAGCTTTGACTAAAGACCTTTGTCAACAAAATGATGTCTCTGCTTTTTAATACACTATCTAGTTTTGTCATAGCTTTTCTTTCAAGGAGCAAGCATCTTTGAATTTCATGGCTGCAGTCACCATCTGCAGTGATTTTGGAGCCCAAGAAAATAAAGCCTGTCACTGTTCATTTTCTCCCCATCTGTTTGCCCTGAAGTGATGGGACCAGATGCCATGATTTGTTTTTTGAATGCTAAGTTTTAAGCCAGCTTTTTTTCCCTCCTCTATCGCCTTCATCAAGTGGCTCTTTAGTTTCCTTTGCTTTCTGCTATGAGGGTGGTATCATCTGCATATCTGATGTTGTTGATATTTCTCCCAGCAATCTTGATTCAGCTTGTGCTTCATCCAGCCCGGCATTTCGCATGATGTACTCTGCATATAAGTTAAATAAGCAGGGTGACAATATACAGCCTTGATGTACTCCTTTCCCAGTTTGGGACCAGTCTCTTTGTTGCTCCATGTCCGGTTCTAACTGTTGCTACTTGAGCTGCATACAGGTTTCTCAGGAGGCAGGTAAGGCAGGTAAGGTGGTCTGGTATTCCTATCTCTTTAAGAATTTTCCACAGTTTGTTGTGATCCACAAGGCTTTAGCATAGTCAATGAAGAAGAAGTAGATGTTTTTCTGGAATTGTCTTGCTTTTTCTATGATCCAATGTGTGAACAGTATGAAAAACTGACAGTAAATCTACCTAACTTCCAACGTATGCAGTGAACATTCAGAATATCTGTTGAATAAATAAGTGTTTAGGTAATGGACTTATTTCCTAACTGTGATACTATGATGAAAATGAGAACCAGGAATTATACAGTAGATACTGTATAAAGTATGGTATTTTACATATTTAAATTACATTCTTACTCCACCAACTTTATCCTCTCCATTTTAAAGATACAGTAGTAGTTTTGTGGCTCTGAAAAGTTGAATATCCCTCTCAAGGTATCATAATAAGGGACAGAGTTTGCGATTTGAACAATGATCTATATGGCTTCAGTGCCTTGTGTGTTTGCCGCGGCCATAGTTGCTGTATATCTATGAGGCAATATTATCATAGTCTCATCAAACCCCCATAAAAAAGTGAGAGACAGACTCCTTGCTCTATGAGAAAGGAAAGTATAAAGTGTTAGTCGCTCAGTTGTGTCTGGACTCTTGCCCCATGGACTGTAGCCTGGCAGGCTCCTCTGTCCATGGAATTCACCAGGCAAGAATACTGGAGTGGGCTACCATTTCCTCCTCCAGGGGAATCTTCCTGACCCAGGGAGCGAACCTGGGTCTCATGGATTATAGGCAGATTCTTTACCATCTGAGCCACTACCAGGTACAGGGAAGGGACAGAGAGGACATGCTAATTTCAAACAAGCTCAAGGTCAAGCAAGGAGATGAAAAGCCTAAACTTCTGCTCACTTCTCCCAGTATATCCTCACTGGGGCCTTCTGCTATCTTACCTATACGTTTCTTAGCTAAGTAAATTGTACTCATTTACTCTTTGAGTTCCAGAACAGATTCACTAGAGTCTATAGTTCCACATTTTTAATATAAATTTATTTATTTTAATTGGAGGTTAATTACTTTACAATATTGTATTTGTTTTGCCATACATCAACATGAATCCGCCACAGGTATACACGTGTTCCCCATCCTGAACCCCCTTCCCTCCTCCCTCCCCATACCATCCCCCTGGGTCGTCTCAGTGCACCAGCCCCAAGCATCCAGTATAGTTCTATAATTTTTATAGTTTTATTAATCACCTTTCTCATAAACAGTGCTTTAAACTGCCAGTTTCCTAGGAATATAATACTATTTTCTTTTCTTTTTAGATATTCTTATGTGGACCATTTTTAAGTTTTTATTAAATTTGTTACAATATTGCTTCTGTTTTATGTTTTTTGGCCACAAGGCATGAGGGATCTTAGCTCTCTGACCCGGGACTGAAACCACACCCCCTGCTTTGGAAGGCAAAGTCTGAATCTCTGGCCCATCAGGAAGTCCCTGTAATACTATTTTCTAGAGATTCTCTGAAGCCCTTGGGAAGCTGAGTCTAATTTATCAATCTTCTAATGTCATATTTCAATCAGTTATTTGCTATAATATGAAAAAGTCTAAATGAATTCATAATTTGTGCACGTGAACTTCCATATTCTGACACAATCCAATAAAAACTGTATTGAATGTGATAAAAATTCCCTAGATTTTTGAGAATCAAAATCTATTATTAACCATTAACTAATTATGATTTTTCCCCCAATTAGGACTTCCCTGGTGGCTCAGACAGTAAAAGAATCTGCAAGCAATGAGGGAGACGTGGGTTTGATCCTTGGCTTGGGAAGATCCCCTGGAGGAGGGCACAGCAGCCCACTCCACTGTTCCTGCCTGGAGAATCCCCATGGACAGAGGAGCCTGGCAGGCTATATATAGTCCATGGGGTCACAGAGAGTAGGACAAGACAAAGTGACACAGTCACAGCACAGCACCCCCTATTAATACCCAACATGTCCCTTTTGGTCAGTAGCCTCTGTGATGAACGATTCTTCTGTACCCAAGAGGAAGAGCCCAAGACAGGAGCCCTGTGGAGGAGACAGAGGAGGAGAATGACAGTGCCGGCTTCAGCCAAAAGAAGACTGATCCACAAAGCCAGGTAACTCTGAAGCCCCAGCGGGCTAAGTGAACCAAAATGAGCCTGTAGTGATTAGGAAAAGCATAGCTTTATTTCAGTTCTCCAAGGAGAAAAATTCATAAAAAGCTCTGCAATGGGGTCAATGGGGAACAGATAAAACAAATGAACGGTCATTCAGCCATTCAACAACTATGCCTGCTGTCTTTATGGTGCTGTTGTCAGCATTACAAAGAAACACCCTTTGTGAAATGCTCCGTTGTGTCTACAAGCTTTAAGTTACAGAGACCCTTTGAGCTCTGTGGCCAGCCACTTCTGCACTTGTATTCCTGTACATCCTGCTGGAGGACCCTGGAAAATCAGAGTTAGAGAAATAATAATACTATAGCACGTATCCTTGTAAGTGGAGTCCATGGAAAGAATTTAAATGTATATAAACACAATGGAGAACATGAAAACAGGCCAATCTCTTTTAAATGAAGTGCTAAGATTTTAGGGTGCTTAGAAGAAATACTTTGAGACAAAGGTAAGTCCAGTGGTTGCACAAGCTGTGTATTAATAAGTCCAGCTCATGGTTCAGGAACGCAAATAAATGCATTTCTCAAAAAGTAGGTCAGTTCTGGTTTGGCTGAAATTAATTCTGCAGCTGATTATTCAGAAATCAATCCATTTTCTTAAGACACTCTAGAGATATAGTACATGCTATTGCATTTGTACAGTATTGTTAAAATGCCTTCTTGTATTTTCCACACGTGTGATCCATGATCATGGAATTCCTGAGGGTCACATTAGAGCTGTTTTTCCAAAGATTTCTTATCCTCTAGAGTTTTATCAGTGCTGAGTACAGAAAGAACTCTTTTAGGAAGTCTACAATCTAAATCAAATGGCCTCACAAATGGGAACACTTCTACAGACTGGAAAGAAATTACCAAGACAGCAAGAACCAAGTGCAGAGACATGTTGGGGACCTACCAACTCATATGACTCAGAGTTGGAAAGAAGTTAGGTAGGTTCTGCCTGATGCTCTTGACTCCTCCATGTGGGCTGCGAGACCCTGCAGAGGAAAGTTTGAGGACCACTGATCTAGCCTACCTCCTCATTTCTCAGAGAGAGAAACCAAGACCAAGAAAAACAAAGCGTCTCATCCAAAATCACATAACCAGTCGCTGCTGAGGGGGACTAGTTTCCTGATTCCCGAGATTAGCTTTTTCTCATACCAGACTCCTCTCCATTTCAGAGCCTACTGCAGTCTCCCTACAGCAAGATTCCCTGTCTATTTCAGGCAACAAGGGCAGGCCAGCTTGGGTTCAAGCCACCCAGGGCCATTTGTCAGTGCCAGTCTCCCACCAGGCCATGCCAACCCTGGCATCTGGTCCTGCTCCCTAGCACTTATGCTCTTTTGATTAAAGGGCTGACATACACAAACAAACCATAACTTACGCACGACATGGTTAGTGAGGAGAGGCCAAATGTGGGCGAGTGCTGACTCATAAGGTAAGAAGGAGTCAGTTTGCAAATTTCCAGTCTTGTTTGTCTCTGGTGACAGGTACATAAATACTGCAAAGGCTACAAAGAGCCCTTTATAACTCTTAACTCAAAATATTCCTCAACCCCATGGCAAGTTTAACAAAACTTACGTTATCCCATGTTGGTTAGGTGGGACTGCTTGCGGGCCAGTGGGTTATAGTTATTTTCAAGTCTGTGTCAGGACTGACTGACTCAGTGAGAGCTGCCAGGGGCAGCATGAGGGAAGACTCTTAGCGGCTCTTTGTAGAACACTGGAACCACCTATCTGACTACCTGTGACTGTATATGACTTTATCAGCTCTCTTCTCAGGACAGACCTCATTCCCAAGAGGGCCCACCAAGAGAAGATCTGAAAGACCACCACCAGCAGCATAATCCGGGACTGCGCTGTTTCCCTCCACTATAATCTGGTTGTGGCCATGCCATTGCACTAACAAGCTGCATTTCCAGGAATAATAAATAATCTGGGAATAATGAGTAATAAGTCATTGCTGCTCAAGTTGAGATCAAGTGCATTGGTGTCACCTGGGAGCTTTGTCAAGCGGATGGAATCCAAACCTCATCCCAGGCCCACTACATCAGGAACTATATTCTAGCAAGACCTCCAGGTGACTATGCACATCACATGTGGTAAGCCCTGATCTAGAGAGGAAGACCTTGACTGCGGCTTCTCCATTAGCTCCATCTATAAAGTTCTGGTAAGGGAACTGCCTCTGGTTCTCTGGGCATTTAAATGGAGAAAGGATCCCAATAAAACCCAATGCTTCCTTAAAATGTTTTTTTTTTTTTTTCTGCTCCAACAGGATGATCACCTCCATTTTTTCCCCCTCTAAACACACACAAAAAAACAGATATGGTTTGGATCATTTGGAGGAGGAATATGCATCATGAAATGTGATAGCCAAGAGTAAAGATTCATATTTGTCATTAAAGTACCTCGGCTTCATTTCTAGATATCCAGGTAGCCACCAAGTCCTTTACCTCTAAAAGATTTTACCTCTAAAAGATTTTAATCTCTTCTTTAACTCAGTTCCTCCATCATCTGTGACAGGGGCATTAAAATAGCCTCTCAACTGCACTCCTGGTCTCCTCATGCAGTATTTTGCTCCTGTCCACTGCATCTTCCAAACTGTCATCAGAAAGAATATTCTCAAAGGCAAACCTCGTCATATTATCGTCTGGTTTAAAGTCCTCTAACGATTCTGATAAAGCCAATACTTGCAAGTTTTTGAAGCAGGGTCTGTGACGACACTGCTCTCCCAGACCTGCCCAGTTCTATTTCTCCCACTTTTACACCCCTCTCCTTGTATGTGTGCTCCATGCGTCTCCCTAAGCACAAAGTGCCTCTCTGCTGGGAATACTCTTTCTCTGTCCATCAACCTGTTCGTACCTTTTAAGGCCATGTGATTCCTTCTATCCCCTCTGTGAGGCTCTTCTTGACCATGACTCTACCCCTGATGGAGAGCTGATCGTCCTGAGCTGGACGGCACTTCGTCTCTTTATCTATCTACTTCATCTATTATCAGCACTTCTACCGAATTGCAGTGTTTGTCAGCTTGTCTCTGTCCCTGCACTGCTCCATGAACCAAGAACTATGTCCCATTCTTCTTTGGTATCTTAAGGATCAAGGGCTATTGTCAACATGCAGTAGGAACGCAATGACGGTCTGATGAATTACATGATTAACTGAATACAGTTACTGTGGAAAATAGTTATCACTTTATCTCTGAGAACTATGAAAAATACACAGCAACCACAGATCTTGTGGAAATATTTTCAGTGGATTAATCTTAGAAATTCTCCAATGATGGATATTAAGGAATTGAACTGGTATTAGTAGTGAAAATAGCTGTGATGTTAGCTCTGCCACCACCTTAAAGGGAAATGAGCTACCTCAAACCATTTATTAAACATCTGTTTACCTGTATCATCTACAGATCAGCAGAATTAGAGCCTAAAGCAGAGCCAACAGTGAAGGTGGATATGAGCCACTCTCTCTGGTGGTCATAGAGCCCTATCCTTTTGGGCTGGATGCTACTGTCAAAACGAGAGCATGAACTAAACGTAGCTAAACTGAGAGGTGAGCTAAACTGGAGAAGACAGTTTTAGAAAGTGGGTCTCATCCTCTGCTCCCCCATATGCCCACACTGGGTTTATGGGATGTTATGCTTCAAGCTCAGCTCAACTTGTCTCCAAGATCAATGAGGTCCCCAAGTGGGAAGAATTCAGGAGCCCCAGCTCAGCATCACTGCTCAGAGTTCAAGCTACATCCCTACCCTGTCTTCCACCTTCCCCTCCTGCTACTGAGACCCAGAAGTCACCTCATCCTCCTGTTTTTGCTCATGAAAACAGTAATAATAATGCTATTTCACAGGCTAATATAGCCTGACTCTGTGCCAGGCACCAGTCTGGGTACGTCATGTATTAACAAGTTTAACCACCTTCATTACAAACCAATTTACTAAGTGCTGAATTCTTTTATAGATGACAGAAGTAGACCTAGACCTAGAAAAATTTCTATCTATTGCTTGCTTCTTGGTTTCTCTTGATTAGGGACTCTCCATTGACTACAGATTGCTGAGTTAACTTCTTTGCATCTCTTCACCCCTCAGATAATATGCTCTAAACTTGGAGATGAAGCTGCACATCCTCTGTCCCCAGGCCACACGCCTCCTGCCACCTCCCAGTCTGGCCATCCTATTTTACTGATTAATCTGCTAATTCTAGCCCTGTCCTAAGGACAGTTACAGGGTCATTTATTTTCCACTGTATTTAATATGGGTACTTAATGCAGTTGGAAGAAATCTCAGGGTGTGTCATATGGATAAAATACTGCGTGATGACAGGCAGCCATGCTATATATCTGAATTAGAGGAAGAGGAAAGACATAGTGCTGTTTGTAAGAGGCATATGAAAAGCTATTCAACACTGCTAATTATTCACTTCAGCTCAGTTCACTCGCTCAGTCGTGTCCAACTCTTTGCGACGCCATGAATCACAGCATGCCAGGTCTCCCTGTCCATTACTAAGTTCCGGAGTTCACTCAAACTCATGTGCATCGAGTTGGTGATGCCATCCAGCCATCTCATCCTCGGTTGTCCCCTTCTCCTCCTGCCCCCAATCCCTCCCACCATCAGAGTCTTTTCCAATGAATCAACTCTTTGCATGAGGTGGCCAAAGTATTGGAGCTTCAGCCTCAGCACCAGTCCTTCCAATGAATATTCAGGATTGATTTACTTTAGGATGGACTGGTTGGATCTCCGTGTAGTCCAAGGGACTCCCAAGAGTCTTCTCCAACACCACAGTTCAAGAGCATCAATTCTTTGGTGCTCAGCTCTCCTTATGGTCCAGTTCTCACATCCATACATGACTACTGGAAAAACCATAGTTTTGACTAGATGGACCTTTGTCAGAAAAGTAATGTCTCTGCTTTTTAATACGCTGTCTAGGTTGGTTATGCCTTTTCTTTCAAGGAACAAGCATCTTTGAATTTCATGGCTGCTATCACCATCTGCAGTGATTTGGAGATCAGAAAAATAAAGTCTATCATGGTTTCCATTGTTTCCCTATCTATTTGCCATGAAGTGATGGGACTGAATGCCATGATATTAGTTTTTTGAATGATGAGTTTTAAGCCAACTTTTTCACTCTCCTCTTTCACTTTCATCAAGAGGCTCTTTAGTTACTCTTCACTTTCTGCCATAAGGGTGGTATCATCTGCATATCTGAGGTTATTGATATTCCTCCCAGCAATCTTGATTCCAGCTTGTGCTTCATCCAGCCCAAATTTCACATGATGTACTCTGCATATAAGTTAAATAAACAGGGTGACAGTATACATCCTTGACGTACTCCTTCCCCAGTTTGGAACCAGTCCGTTGTTCCCTGTCCGCTTCTAACTGTTGCTTCTTGACCTGTATACAGGTTTCTCAAAAGGCAGTTAAGGTGGTCTGGTATTCCTATCTCTGATGAATTTTCCACAGTTTGTTGTGATCCACACAGTCAAAGGCTTTAGCATCATCAATGAAGCAGAAGTAGATGTTTTTATGGAATTATCTTGCTTTTTCGATAATCCAGTGGATGTTGGCAATTCGATCTCAGGTTCCTCTGCCATTTCTAAAACCAGCTTGAACATCTGGAAGTTCTCGGTTCACATACTGAAGACTAGCTTGGTGATTTTTGAGCATTACTTTGCTAGCGTGTGAGATGAGTGCAATTGTGCAGTAGTTTGAGCATTCTTTGGCACTGCCTTTCTTTGGGACTGGAATGAAAACTGACCTTTCCCAGTCTGTGGTCACTGCTGAGTTTTCCAAATTTGCTGACATACTGAGTACAGCACTTTAACAGCATCATCTTTCAGGATTTGAAACAGTTCAGCTGGAATTCCATCACCTCCACTAGCTTAGTTCACAGTGATTCTTCCTAAGGCCCACTTGACTTTGCAGTCCTGGATGTCTGGCTGTAGGTGAGTGATCACACTATCACGGTTATCTTTGTCACTGAGATCTCTTTTGTACAGTTCTTCTGTGTATTCTTGACACCTCTTCTTAATATCTTCTGCTTCTATTAGCTCCATGCTGCTTTTGTCCTTTAGTGTGCCCATCTTTGCATGAAATATTTATTTGGTGTCTCTAATTTTCTTGAAAAGATCTCTAGTCTTTCCCATTCTATTGTTTTCCTTTTTTTCTTTGCAGTGGTAATGTAGGAAGGCTTTCTTATCTCTTCTTGCTATTCTTTGGAACTTTGCATTCAGATGGATATATCTTTCCTTTCTCCTTGCCTTTCGCTTCTCTGGAGGGACTTACAGATTTTCATACTGAGTGAAGTAAGTCAAACAAAGGAATAGAAATATCATATGATATCACATATGCAGAATCTCAAAAAATGATATATAAGTGAATTTATTTACAAAACAGAAACAGACTTAGAGAAAAACTTATGGTTGCTTGGGGGAAGGTTATAGTTAGAGAGTTTGGGACTGACATGTACACACTGCTATATTTAAAATGGATAATCAACAAGAACATACTGTATAGCACAGGACTCTTCACTATTATGTAACAACCTAATTGGGGAAAGAATTTGAAAACTAACAGATACATGTATCAGTTCAGTTCAGTCACTCAGTTGTGTCCGACTCTTTGCGACCCCATGAATCGCAGCACGCCAGGCCTCCCTGTCCATCCCCAACTCCCCGGAGTTCACTCAGACTCACATCCATAAGTCAGTGATGCCATCCAGCCATCTTATCCTCTGTCGTCCCCTTCTCCTCCTGCCCCCAATCCCTCCCAGCATCAGAGTCTTTTCCAATGAGTCAACTCTTCACATGAGGTAGCCAAAGTACTGGAGTTTCAGCTTTAGCATCATTCCTTCCAAAGAAATCCCAGGGCCGATCTCTTTCAGAATGGACTGGTTGGATCTCCTCGCAGTCCAAGGGACTCTCAAGAGTCTTCTCCAACACTACAGGTCAAAAGCATCAATTCTTCGGTGCTCAGCTTTCTTCACAGTCCAACTCTCACATCCATACGTGACCACTGGAAAAACCATAGCCTTGACTAGACGGACCTTTGTTGGCAAAGTAATGTCTCTGCTTTTGAATATGCTATCTAGGTTGGTCATAACTTTTCTTCCAAGGAGTAAGCATCTTTTAATTTCATGGCTGCAGTCACCATCTGTAGTGATACATGTATATGTATAACTAAATCACTTTGCTGAAAGTGTACAACTTTCAGCAAATAGACACATGTATGCTGCTGCTGCTAAGTCGCTTCAGTCGTGTCTGACTCTGTGTGACCCCATAGACGGCAGCCCACCAGGCTCCCCGGTCCCTGGGATCCTCCAGGCAAGAACACTGGAGTGAGTTGCCATTTCCTTCTCCAATGCATGAAAGTGAAAAGTGAAAGTGAAGTCGCTCAGTCATGTCTGACTCCTAGCAACCCCATGGACTGCAGCCCACTAGACTCCTCCACCCATGAGATTTTCCAGGCAAGAGTACTGAAGTGGGTTGCCATTGCCTTCTCCGAGATACAGGTATATGTATAACTAAAGAGTATAGTTGATTAACAATGTGTTAATTTCAGTTGTACACTGAAGTTGTACACTTTCAGCAAAGTGATTTAGTTACAAATACTCCAACATAAAAAGTGCATCACTTTGCTGACATTTCCCTAGACATATATCCAGGCTCCATAAATGCTGTCTGTAATAAAACACAGGCTGTCTATTAACAAGCTGAAGTAACTATGCATAATAAGACACAAGTCATTACTGTTGCATTACCAGGGAGGGGGCATTAGTGGAAACACCTGGAACAGATTTGGGATTTTTGTCCCTAACAAGCCTTTTCAATGAACTGTATGCTCACTTACTCTCATGTTTGTATAGTTCAGATAATAACAGCTCTCTGGTCACTATCACAAGAAGCTGCTTGGCAATAATTCCCTTTCAGACAGTTAGGTGATCAGGTAGGAGAGAAGATTTGTAAAAGCGGAAAGGGAACAGAAGCTGCCCACTGCCCTGGCTTTGGACCTGGTAAACAGCCTGTATTTCCAAACACATGTGCATAGGAGTGCATATCAATGCCCTCTGGAGGACTCTGAAAAACACAGATTAGATTTCACTGTGCTCCTGTATCTCTCTAAATCAGAACCTGCCTGCCATGGCTTGGAGATGTAAATAGAGATTCAAACAGGTAATTTTAAGAAGGGATTCTAATACATATTACTGATGAGGAAATATCACTAGAATTATTTTCTAGGAAAGCAAGAACACTAATAGCATACATATTTTGCCCCAGTAATATCAAGAAATACAAGTGAGATGTTGCTAAACTAATCCAAAAGCCTCAGGAACACAGAAAGTGTTCTTAAATTTTGAGCATTCTGATCATGTTGCAGTGGACTCTAAAAATCTCACCAATGATGACTCCTTCTCAAACAAATCTCATTTGAAAAACTAAGTAAGAAATGAATGTATAGCTGACTCTCGTGTAAGAAAAACATAAAAATTCTTAGATAATAGAGAAATTAAGAGTATAAATATGAGTTTGAGAGAAGAATCATGGCAAGGTGTTTAATTATCGAGGTTTTTTTTTTTTTTTACTGATCTAGTATCTTTAAATTATAATTTAATTTACAAGTATTTGATGAGCACAGTTTGAGGAAGGGCTTAATTTGTCAACTCTAAACTGATGCTGCACTGTAAATGTCCAAATCCTCAAAGGCAAATTTTCCAAAGTCACAACACTGACCAGATGTTTCTCCTCTTCGCTCCCCTGCTGATGACAGCAGTTGCCTGAATCTGGAACATCACCAAAGACAAAGCTCTGACCCTGTGATGGATCACTCAGGTCTTATACAAGCAGGACCTGCACCAAACTGCCAGAGCTTTGAGTCTTTTTTAACTGAGACAGGTCATTAAAAGAAATGAAAAGATGTCTTCTGGAGCTTAATTAAGGAAGTTAATTCTAGGCCCCATCACAGGCCCATTAACCTTTCTCTGTCCCTAAAATATCTTATGTAATGTCAAAAAGAAGCAAAGATGGGAAAAGGAGCTGTGTAATTAAACCTACTTAACCTTAAAATGGAAATGTGTCAAGGGACAGACAGGATTGGTATAAAGCTCCTAACCTGTATTTATGACCTCAAAACCCAGAACCTACATGCCTCATTCTACTATGCCTATCCTCAATTCCTTTGCCATGGTGTTGGAGAAACTGGCTAACTTACTATATCATGTCTGACCTGAACCATGAGAAGTCAGTTCTGAAAATGCTGGAAAGGCAACCCTATCCTGGCATAAAGAACAAAAAAATTTCTGATTTCTATAAAGATGTTTTGGGGGCACTGGACATTTCTAAAGTTCTCCAAGGAGATGGTTTTCTCTGACCCAGAACACTTTTATTTCCCATCCTGGAATAATGTGGCCAGGTTGGGGGTGAGTTTGATTCAAGATTAAAGAAAACCTGACATATTTGCATTTTCTTTCCTGAAAGTACCTAGTTATGAATGAAGATTCTTCCAGAACATCAATGGAGTCTGAAAGGGCAGAGGTATTGCAAGAACATGGTTGCTGCTGCTGCTGCTGCTGCTAAGTCACTTCAGTCATTGTCCGACTCTGTGTGACCCCATAGACGGCAGCCTACCAGGCTCCCCCATCCCTGGGATTCTCCAGGCAAGAACACTGGAGTGGGTTGCCATTTCCTTCTCCAATGCACGAAAGTGAAAAGTGAAAGTGAAATCACTCAGTCATGTCCGACACTCAGCAACCCCATGGACTGCGTGGACCCTTGCAAGGTAAGTGTTTCCAGCAGGTTCCTGCTCCACTAGGGAAGCATCTCAGGGCTGGGGAAAGCTGATAACAGTTGTGTCTGTTCTGCTTAGTCACCTAACTTCCACTATGTCCTAGACTCTGGGCTATTAACAGGAGAGGAGCATTTTCCACCAATCCAAAACCATTCTGAAATGCTACAAGTTCCAAAAATGACCAAGAGCAGTCACTGCACTATGTGGCATCAGGACCATGAGCACTACAATTATTCCTGATGACTCTGAATTCTCCAGGGACCTCTCAGTATAACTTCTAATATCAGGATTGACAGAAAATACAGGACACCTGTATTTTTATTTACTGAGTCTGGCAACTCTGCCTAATGTCCAAATGGTAATCATCACCCATCACCATAAAACAGAACATTTTAGAAAGAAGTTGGAAACAGATCTACTGCCTTGTTTTATTTATAAGAAGGTTGAGATCATGGCAGAAAGTGAAGAAGAACTAAAGAGCCTCTCAATGAAAGTGAAAGAGGAAAGTGAAAAAGCTGGCTTAAAGCTCAACATTCAGAAAACTAAGATCATGGCATCCAGTCCCATCACTTTATGGCAAACAGATGGAGAAACAGTGTAAACAGGGGCTGACTTTATTTTGGGGGCTCCAAAATCACTGCAGACGGTGATAGCAGCCATGAAATTAAGACATTTGCTCCTTGGAAGGAAAGTTATGACCAACTTAGACAGCACATTAAAAAGCAGAGACACTGCTTTGCCAACAAAGGTCCGTCTAGTCAAGACTATGGTTTTTCCAGTAGTCATGTATGGATGTGAGAGTTGGACTGTGAAGAAAGATGAGCACAAAGAATTGATGCTTTTGAACTGTGGTGTTGGAGAAGACTCTTGAGAGTCCCTTGGGCTGCAGGGGAGATCCAACCAGTCCATCCTAAAGGAAATCAATCCTGAATATTCGTTGGAAGGACTGATATTGAAACTGAAATTCCAATACTTTGGCCACCTGATGCAAAGAGCTGACTCATTTGAAAAGACCCTGATGATGGGAAAGATTGAAGGCAGGAAGAGAAGAGGACAACAGAGAATGAGATGGTTGGATGGCATCACTGACTCAATGGACAGGAGTTTGAGTAAACAACAGGAGCTGGTGACGGACAGGGAGGCCTGGCGTGCTGCAGTCCATGGGATCGCAAAGAGTCAGACATGACTGAGCATCTGAAGTGAACTAAGCTGAACCAAGATTCAGAGCTTTTGGGGATGGGGAGAGGGCTGTTTGTTCTTAGTCTCACAGCTACTTAGAGATGGTGTTTGGACCAGAATCCAGACAGGTTTATACCCACTACCCATGCTGCTTCTCTAAAAACAACGCAATATTGTTGTTGTTGTTGTTGTGTTGTTTAACCAGACTTTGCAAAAATTTGTTCACAAATCTGAAATTTCTTGGGCAGAATCTGTTCAGGCCTCTCTACTACATTCTGTAGACAGACAGAAGATAAAAGAAGTGAACACACTCTGCCAGGATCGTTAGAGCTTTCATAGTTTGATTGGTAAAGTGCTAAGGAAAATTTAAAAATCTTAATACAGGCAAAGGGCCAAAAATATTTTTTTACCCAATTATAAAGATATTCTTTTTTAAATACTATTAAAAACATTTTTTAACCACTGTACCCCTTCATCAGTGTGAATAATTCATGCTGGTATTCCAAGCAAAGTGTCATAAAAATAGCCAAGTCTTAACCAGCCATAGCTCACTGTTCTGCAAAATCAGTTAGGGGAGATTATTCAAAATCCAGCTGGAATATGCCACATATGTGCAAACATGATCCCTTCAGAACCTTCTTTGTACATTTTTGCCATGAGAAGACATGGCGTAGGTACATATGAAGACTTGGGTGGCAGCAATAGCCTTTGCTACTATCAATATATTCAAGATAAAGCTGCTCCTCTCTGGCCATCCAACGCTACTGTACACATCATATGTGCTGCTGCTAAGTCGCTTCAGTCGTGTCCGATTCTGTGCAACCCCATAGACGGCAGCCCACCAGGCTCCCCCTGTCCCTGGGATTCTCCAGGCAAGAACACTGGAGTGGGTTGCCATTTCCTTCTCCAATGCATGAAAGTGAAAAGTGAAAGTGAAGTCGCTCAGCCATGTCTTAGCGACCCCATGGACTGTAGCCTCTCAGGGTCCTCTGTCCATGTGATTTTCCAGGCAAGAGTACTGGAGTGGGGTGCCATTGCCTTCTCCATCATACGTGCTGGTATCCCTCTTAATTACCATGAGATTTCTCCAGGTCTTTTCCTCTTAGGAATAACTGATTGTGTGAAGAAAGTGAAAGTGTTAGACCTCATTGTCTAACACCTTGTGACTGTAGCCTCTGTCTATGGGATTTCCAAGGCAAGAATATTGGAGTGGGTTGCCATTTTGCTTTCCAAGGGATCTTCCAGACACAGGGATCAAATGTAGGTCTCCTGCACGGCAGATAGATTCTCTCTCTCTCTCTCTCTCTCTCTCTTTTTTTTTTTTTTTCCTGCAGACAGATTCTTTACCAGGCTCAGGTGTAAAGAATCTGCCTGCAATGTGGGAGACACAGGTTTGATCCCTGGGTGAGAAAGATCCCTTGGAGAATAGAATGGCTACCCACTCCAGTATTCTCGCCTGGAGAATTTTATGGACAGAGGAGCCTGGCAGGCTACAGTCCATGGGGTCACAAAAGAGTTAGACATGACTTAACAACTAACTGATTGTGTACCTCAATAAAAACATAGTCTTGGACTTTGAAATAACAGGCATCACATAAATACTAATACAAGTGAGCTTAATCTAAGATACAGATAATACTGATACTAATTCAGTTAGAAGTTCAGATTTTATTCATGTTTTTAAATAACGAATTTACATTTTCAGGTGATCAGTCCCATGGACTGAACTGTATCCTCCCAAATTTCATAGGATGAAGCCCTAATCCTAAAAAGTATTTGGATACAAAGCCTTTAAAAAGGCAAACAGGATCAAACGAAGTAACAGCAATAGAGCCCTAACCCACCAGGACCAGTGTCCTTGTAAAAACAAGACAAGATGCCAGGGATATTTGTGCACAGAGAAAAGGCAGTATGAGGACGCTGCAAACCAGTGAACATCTACAAACCAGTGAGAGGCTTCAGAGGAATCCAACCCCGCCAGCACCTGGATCTTAGACTTCCAGCCCCCAGAAGTCTAAGAAAATAATTTTCTGTTGTTTAAGCCACTCACTCTGGCTTTTGGTATGGAAGTTCCAGAAGACTAATACAGTCAGAATATCTCTTGTGAGCATCAACCAAATAACCATTGGAGTGCAAAACAGATGAAAGCAAGGATTCTATCTCATGCCTGCAACACTCACAAGACCTCGTATAGCACCCAGCATATACCTGGTACTTAACAAATAGCGGACAAGATAAAAGAACAAGTGAATAGATTCAGACTGATGCCCCATAGAGCTCTACTGTGAAGTCGCTCAGTCGTGTCTTGACTCTTTGCGACCCGCGGACTGTAGCCCACCAAGCTCCTCCATCCATGGGATTCTCCAGGCAAGAATACTGGAGTGGGTTGCCATTTCCTTCTCCAGGGAGGTCCATATAATGGACCTCAATATGAGATTGGAGAAGTGGAGGCTTCAGAGCCAGATAGATTGGTTTCATTCTTTACTACCTGTGACCATCGGGAAGTTTCATAACCTTCCTGGGTCTCAGGGTCTTCTCTGTAAAAAAACAACAGTAGGCTTTTATCATTTGGTTGCTGTGAAGATTAACTGAGGCAATGCGCCTTGCATGTAAAGCCCATGTAAAGTCATGGCCGCTATGGCAGTGATGCTAATGATGGTGAGCTTCACCTTTCCATTCGTTTATTCATTCAACAAATATGCACTGAGCAACACCCTTTGTGAATCTAGTATCATTCCCAGCGTTGAGAATAAAAAGGGTAATAAGAAAGTGGATCATATGTAGAGATATGGATGAACAGAGGGTCCGTCATAGAGTGAAGTAACTCAGGAAGAGAAAAACAAAATCGTGTATTAATGCAGTATATGTGAAAATATGATGGTAAGAAAAATGGACCTATTTGCAGGGCAGGAATAGAGATGTAGACGTAGAGAACAGATATGTGGATATAGAGGGGGAAGAAGAGGGTGGGACAAATTGGGAGATTAGGACTGACATATATACACCATCATGTGTAAACAGAGAGCTAGTGGGAAGCTGCTGTGTAGCACAGGGAGCTCAGCTCAGTGCTATTGATGACCTAGAGGGATGGGAATGGGGGAGGGAGGCTCCAGAGGGACAGGATATATATACACGTAGAGCTGATTCACTTTCTTATACAGCAGAAACTAGCACAACATTATGAAGCAACTATACTCCAGTTAAAAAGAGACAGTGTCTTAGCTCATGTGTGCCTTACAGTCTAAAGAGAGGGATCAAAAATAACATGGAAAAATACAATAATTTCAGAGAGTGGTGCCACAAAGAAACTAAGACAGAATCATGTGATGATGACTGTGTACAAGAGTGCATGTACAAGGGTACAATTGGTGAAAGTCTCTCTGAGGAGCAGATGTTTAAGGCTGAGAACCGGATGAGAAGGAGAAATCAGTCTGAGTGTCTGAGGGGTTGAGGGAGCATTCCAGAGAGAACAGTGGTACCAGCGGATTCGTGGAACAGAAGAAGGCTGGTGTGACTTCAGGTGGTCATCAAAATGGAGAGAGGGACAAGGTGAAGTCAGAAATATTAGCTGGAGCTGAATCATGTAGGGACTGTCAGACCAAGGTGAGGGGGATGGGAAATCCCTGCAGGGTTTGAAGCAGCTATGTGACATGATTTGATTTATACTCAAAACAATGTTCTGCTGCTCTGGGAGAGGGTGCTGGTGATAGGCAGCCATGAGTGGAAGCAGACAGGTGTTCAGGAGTCCTGCTCAGCGTCCAGGGGAGACACTGTAGTCTTGGCTTGGGGTAAGGTGCAGTCAAGATGGAAAATGGCCGAATGGCACTGTTGTGAAGGTGGACAGGGCGTCTGATGGACTGAATGTTGACACTCATGAAAATGAGAGGGACAAGGAAGAACCCAAAGATGAAACTGAGGAACTTAAGTAACCAAGTGGGATGGTGCCATTTATTGTGAGCAGTTGGGGATAAGGAGAGGAGAAAATCGACCCTAACCCCAACTCTGTCTCTATATATCAGCAGAGTTCATGCAAACTTCATGACATAGCAAGCAAAAGCCTGCCTGTTGAGAAAAACCACTGGTATTTAACATTCAATATTTCACATCAATCAGGTTACTTATCAATTCATTGATCAATGCTAAGCCTCACACTTTAAGTGGTTGCAAAAAAATGATCTGACTGAAGCTTGGGTTTTTCACTGGGCTGTTGTTCTAGGCTTTGGTTTTCCTCCCTACAGAATGAAACTTTTGGTGTGTTCACTTTTAAGTATTTTCCAACTGAACTACATCATCTCTCCTCACTCTGAAGAAGCAAAACCAGAAACAGAGGCATCGCCTAAGAGCTACAAGGATGGAGGAGCAGACAACGGCCGATACTTGGAAGATACATTCCTTGTGCAGAGTTCAGCTTTCTCACTACTCCTCGTTCCTCTCTTTGCTCTGCTCCCATCTCTTTTTGGCGTCAAATGCACTGCATCATCTCCTGCACGTAGAGTCACGTGACTGCCACTGGCTGGCTTTAATTAGTGTGTGGTAGTGAGCATCCTTACGATGGTGGTGGTGTTAAATTCCACTGTATTCAAATATCACAAGCTGAAGTCACAGCTCATGACAGCCACAAGGAAGCTAGCCTTGACCTAAACGGGAGATAATTAAAACAGGCAGGAGTGGAGACTGTTCACACTGGCCTCTCCCGCACTCTGACCCAAACCACTCTCTTTCGGTGTCATGTCCTTCTTCCTTTGTCTTATTCATTTTCTCTCCAGCAAATGTTACTCTGCAGCAGGCACCTACCAAGGATGACAATGTTATGGTAAGAAACAAAGCAAGGAGAAGCATAAAACGTTTGCTCTGAAAGGCTGCCTCTGGTGGGTTTTAAATCATTGCGGAATAAAACCAGAATGAGTTGCCCAGAGAGGCAGCAAGTATGCTTTTTAAGATCAAAGACTTCATTAGTCTTCATATTGTGTCTACAGGAGAGGGAGCAGTTTTCTTTCCATTTTACCAAAGAGAGAAGAGACACAAATAGTAGCTAACTGAAATTCACCGATATATGGCAAAGATGATATTCTTTACTTGGGCAAATGTCTCAGTAATAGGCAGCCACCAGACATATTCTTTCTCACTTATTTTGAAACGCATCTATCCATTAACCTCCACTGTCCCTGAAGCTTAAGTAAGTGCAAACAGCTCTGATTAGCAAATGGAAAATTGCCTCTTATGTGACTTGGATAAATCTGTTAGCCTTGTTGGAAATCAGGGAAAGACTGAACTCCGGGAGATGCCATTGTGAGAGCTATAGATTTTTAAAAAGGCTATAGATTTGCATCTAAGACCAAAGCAGATAGATTTTGAAAACTAGCCTATAACACATGGACTACTCCACTCCCAGATGTAAACAGTTCCAGACAAAACTAAAGAAGTAAGTTAACAGTAAAGAAGCAAGAAAGAAGAAAATCCATCAGGTGTGGCAACAGACAAAAAAGTAAGGGGAGGGAGTGTCCAGGAAAGGTTCAGTTTAAAATGAAGCATGGAAAATGGAGGGCAGCCCAGCTAAGAGGAAGAAAGGAAAAGAAAACAACAGGTGCAAAGGTCCTGGCGGCAGGGAAGAACTTAGAGTGCTCTGGCAAGTATCAGTGCTCTGCTTAGCCAGGGGAAGGCTGAGCATGCTGACTGAGGGGACAGAAGCCTGGAACGAGGTTGGGGAAGAGTCAGATGCCACTTGGTGTTTAAGGCAGGGTAAGGAGTTAAAATGCTTTCTAAGCCAAATGGAAGTCATTAAAAGGAGAGGACATGGGTAAACCTATGGCTTATTCATGTTGATGTTTGGCAGAAACCCATGCAATACTGTAAAGCAATTATCTTTCAATTAAAAATAAACAAAAATATTTTGGAAGGAAAAAAAGATTTAAGCATGAAAAAGACATGAGTTAGTTTGTTTTTTTTTAAAGATCTTTCCAGATACTGGGCTAAGGTTTGTCAGGGGTGGGACAGAAGGGCAGAATGGCAGCAGGGAGCTAGGTTAGAAGTCACTACAGTAACCTGGGCAGCAGATAATGATAGTTTGGGTTGGGATGATATTAAAGGAGAGGAGGAAGAAAAACAGTTTGACGTACATTGTAGGAATATAATCAACAGACTGGATATTGGGAATGATGCAAAAACAGAAGAACTTAAGAGTAATGTATAAGTTTATGGCCTGATCCCATGAGTAGCTTGCTATGCCCTTTGTCTTTAGAGGCAAGACTGGGAGGGATGGAGGTTGGGTGCATTGAGAAAGAGTTTGGAAGGAGGAAAAAGATCAAGAGCTCCATTTTGGATATTTTCACACTGAGACTTCTATGAGGGATCTAATTCAAGCCATCATTTATTGTTAGTTATTTAGCTACATATAAGAATCTATGGACAGGGATGAAGATACAAATCTGGAAACATCATCAGTGATGACATAATACAGTCACTGGGTTGCGTGAGCTCACCTAGGCAGAGAGAAGCAACAAAGACAAGCAATGACAGGGACTTCCCTGGTGGTTCGGTGAGCAAGAGTCTGCCTTCCAATGCCAGAGGGCAGGAGGGGGTGGTGAGTTTGATCCTGGTCCTAGTCAGGGAACTAAGACCCCCCTCCATGCTGCATGGTGCAGCCAAAAAACAAAACAAATGAACAAACAAAAAGCCACACGAGAGGACAAAGAGTTCGAATAGAGGAGGAGGCTCTTACCTTCCTGAAAGGAAGAAAGGGTGATGGATTCAAAGCATAGCACCAACCCAGAGTGAAAGGAACTGAACCAGAGAGAACGTGTCTGCCACCCTGGAGCCTACCCAGAAAACCACTGCCCATCCTCATGAGGACTTAGTGGAATAATACATAGACAAGCATTTAGTGAACTGCAACTTACTATTGAAATAACATGCAGTAGACTTACTACCTTATTGTCTGGAATCCTGAATTTATTTATGTGTTTCCTGCTCTTCTTCTCACTAAAAGGTTCAAAACTCCAAAGGACAATAGTATCATCACATCCATTGGTGCTTCTCCAGCACTGACTGATTGACTGTTACTCTATATTCAAGGGGATAACTGGCCAATGTCTGCTTCAGGTTGCCTTCTGATAAACCACCACTCAGTCTGTCCTATCGCCTGCACTTCCGCATCTGTAGGGCAGACATCAGACCTCTTTAATCCTGATGAAAGGATGCAGCAGAAGCTCCTTTTCACAAATCAATGTGAGCAGGAGAGATGCTCATCTTCAGGATGGATTTTTCTCCCTCTTAGCTTTGCCAAGAAGATTCAAAATCACACACAAGAATAAGAGAACTCAGACTAAAAGGAAACAAGGATTTAGCGGAAACTCTTGTAAGAGCTCTGGACTTCAGCATCCTTCTGAGTGAGGAACATCAATATGGCAGACCATCAAGGAGAGCAGAGCAAATGTTACTAGAGAGTTTTGTGAGAAGAAAAAAATGAATTTTTCTACCTTTTCCTCTCTCACGTTATTCTCGCCAATTTTTCAAAGAAGCCCTTTTCTTCTATCTGTATTGTTAAAACCAAACAGTCTCAAGAAACAAAAGAGACAAACACACTCACGTATATTAGAAATTCACCCTCCCTTTTCACTGGGCTTCTAAATTTCCTTCTCCACATAACTGACTTCCAGGGAAGCCAAAATAAGAAAAAATTAATCCTCACTGCTAAGTGGAAAGAGGTTTAGAGGTGGAGCCATCTCATTAGCAAACAGCAGAACGTACTTCTAAAACCTATATTGTCACACACAACTACCACCCCCTCCCAACAAGAGCAAAAACTCCAAGATAGCAGTCAGTATCTGAAAGGTCTAGAATTAGAGCCATAAGTGATATCAATCTGACATATTGGAAGTTGTCTAGATTTTGTAATTAGAGAGAGTCCTGATTTGCTGGCTGTGGGCCTTTAACAAATTATTTCTCTGTGTCTTTTTTTTTTTTTGAATCTTAAAGATAGACTTCCCTGGTGGTTCACACAGTAAAGTGTCTGTCTACAAAGCAGGAGACCCGGGTTCGATCCCTGGATTGGGAAGATCCCCTGGAGAAGGAAATGGCAGCCCACTCCATACTCTTGCCTGGAAATTCCCATGGACAGAGCAGCATGGTAGGCTTCTACAGTCCATGGGGTCGCAAAGAGTCGGACACGACTGAGCGACTTCACTCACTCAAAGACAGAGAGACAGCACTGACCTTGCATGGCTTTTATGAGGTTTGGATACAAAGCATAAAAGGTTGACACGAAGCATGGCAGAAGGTAAGAGAGAGGAGACAGTCAGGTAAAAGATGAATGCCTGCTTCCTAGTCTCAGGTGGCTGTAAGGACTCATGGAAAACAGGCAGATACAGTACTGATAACAGATACTACTTCTGAGCTTTTACTATATGTTAAACACTGAGAGAAGTATTTCCATGAAAACTGAGACATTTGCCGCAAACCCAGTAGGAAGGGATGGAGCTGGAAGTCATACCAAGGCATTTGCATTCCAGAGTTCCTGGTCCTCCCTGCTACGATATGCTGCCTCATGGATGCGGAGAAAACAAATACGTGGAAACCAGGGTACAGGAGCTGCGGTGTTCGTTTCCCTCAAATTAAGTTATCTGATACTGTGAAATCACCTGATTTCTTGCTCAGTCTTCTCTGTTAAAGTGGGGACATTAGATGCTACTGGATTGCTAAGATCACCCATGTCTCTTCTACAGTCCTGCGGTCCCATGACTCTCTTTCCAGTTTTATTAAGATATCATTGCTGTATAAGATAGGTTAAGGTAGACAACATAATCATTTAATCTTTGTATATATATTGTGAAATGACCACCACAAAAAGTTAGTTAACATCCACCACCTCATACAGTTGCCAATCTGGGGGATGAGAATTTCTTAAGATCTAGTCGCATTAAATTTCAAATATACAATACAGTATTTATAACTATAGCTTCCATGCCCTACATTAAATCCCCAGGACTTCTTTATCTTATGACTGAAAGTCTGTACATTTTGATTGTGGCCTTCTAATCTATGCTGATTTTAATGAATTAAGGTCATTCAGCTTTTCAAAGCTGGTGAATTGCTTCGCTGACGGAACGGAAAGCATGAAAGTCTGTAAGATGAAACGTGTCTCAGGTGAGTTTTAAAAACCACTGGTTCTCCCATGAACCTCCAGAAATGAAAAGAAATGGCATTTTTCAGACATAACAATGAAACATTCTACAGTGCTTCTTGATCTCATGGTCTTGACAAGAGTTTCCTGCTACACTCAGACATGAAACATTTCACAGTGTAAATGCCAAGAAAAAGCGATGGGTTTGCAGAGATGAGGATGGATCTAGGAAGCAAGGGAAGCCACAATCACAGCCCCTTGTTGCTAACCAGTCATTACCCATGGCATCCGTGGTAAAACAGGGCCAATACATACCTAGAAAACACAGCAGTCGTGGGGCATTACCAGAGTTGGAAGCCAAACGTCTAACACTAACATGCTGATCACTCCCTTAGACTTTTCTGTTTAATGTCATCAAGCAGGAATCAAACATCAGCTTTTGCTTTTTAATTTTTAACTGTCATTGTTTATTACTATTTTGACTACATTTTCTACAGTTTTAGCAGCATCTAAAAGAGATGCTACAATTTTAGCACACCTTGATGCATCTATATACAATGAAAGATCAAAATGGATTGCAATATCAGAAATGACAGCTACAGTTTAACTGTATAATATTAAGGAGAATCTGTAGCAAGCATAGCCTCCTTTTTTGCAGCATGGACAACTTACATGTAAGCATATGCCTTACGAATGTGATAATAAAGAAATTCCTTAGAAGAGTGAAATACATCATCCTGGAAAATAATGGTTTCTCCCATTCAAGGCAGTTAGAAAATGTTCACATTTTAACAAATCTGTGCAAACCACAAGAAACTTGTTTAAGGGACCATCATCCCACATTGAAACATCAGCTTTTCTTGATCAAGATGATTAGGCCTCAAGTTTTCAGGTGTGAAATGATGGTCTCCCTGACCCCTGTAAACAGTCATGATCAAGTCCCATCAGAACTGGCTGGCAGAGAAGCCCAGTTGCGACTCTAGTCTAAATTGCTGAAGCATCGGAATTATATGGTGCTTTTATTATCTTGTGGAATGTGTGTCCCTGGGGTACTCCTTTGAGTTCAACTAAAATGACAGTTTAATTCTCTGTAAATGAGCACTAATTAAAATGCTGGGGGAAAGACTGTCATAACTGAATAATGAGAATAATGCAGCATACATTTGTTTAAAGGTTCCTGTAAGCTGAATTTAGGGATCAAAAATTGGTCTCCAGGAGCTCACAGGCAAAGCCAATTCCCTGAAAAGTCTTTACTGTTCAGTGCATGTATTCACTAAGCTGTGTCTTGAGTAGAAATTATTTTCAAGCTGCTGTGAGAATCTCACCCTTACCTTTGCATTTGTCTTTAGCAAATGTCTGTGAACAGGATCCTCAATCTTAGCCTTTGCGAAATAAAGACTGGAATGGAACCACAGTGTGGAAATCTCTCTGATTTCCTCTTAGGTATCTGTGCTTGCCTCTCTAAATTCAAGTCTCTAGGAGGGAGTACTCTTTGACATAATGACACTTTTACAAAACTGTAGAATCAGACAATGCTAAGACTCTAAAAGTGTTCAGAAGAAAGCAATGTGGCTTCGTGGAAACAGCACTGGATTTGAATCTTAGCCTTGTCAGTAAGACAGGATGTAAGTAACAGCCCAGATCCTCATCATTGAGTTAAGCATGTTTGGAGGATAAAATGAGGTAATGCATTTAAAAGTAACTTCTAGAAAAATGATATAGATGATCTTATTTGCAAAGTAGCAATATAGACACAGAGGTGTGGAATAAATGTATGGATACCAAGGGGGAAGGACAAGTGGGATGGACTGGGAGGTTGAAATTGGCAAATATACACTGTTGTTGTTTAGCCGCTAATTTGTATTGAATTCTTCTGTGGCCCACCAAATCACTCTGTCCATGGGATTTCCCAGGCAAGAATACTGGAGTAGGTTGCCATTTCCTTCTCCAAAGGATCTTCCCTACCCAGAGATCAAAGCATGCCTTCTGCACTGGCAGGCAGATTCTTTACCACTGGGCCACCAGGGGAGCCCATATATATATATATATATATTACTATGTATAAAACAGGTAACTAATGAGAACCTACTATACAGCAAGGAAACTCTCTCTCAGTGCTCTGTAATGACCTAAATGGGAAGGAAACCCCCAAAGAGGGGAATATATGTATATGTATGGCTGATTCTCTTTGCTTTCAGCAGAAACTGATAGTGAAAACTATACTTCAATATAAAATAAAATAAACATGAAAAAATAAAAGTAACTTCAAAAGACTATATATATATATATATATATATATAAATGAAATAATGCCTTATCTTTAGCAGTTGGTTGACTCTGGTATAAATGATGTAAGCCTTCTATTTCTTTTCCTAACTCAGATGACTCTGGTATATACATACATTTTAACAAGTTAGAGCCATTTGGCCAAGCTCATTACACTGGTATATTATTAGGAAAATCTGAATTATCCTAAAACACAAAATATATCCTTCAACCCACACAATGTCCAATTTATATACTAGCCTCCGCCCCCAGCTGCTGGGATAATTGGATTGACTTTCATGCTTCTCAGTTCCGACGTTCCCCTTGGCTCTTCCATCCTAGTAATAGTTAATTTCAAAGGTTCAGGACTGTATTGAACCCAAGCTATTCAGTGAGTTTCTGTTCTGTCCTTAAAGATCTATGGGAAAAATAAATTCTATAACCTTCTTCTACGCCTAACAACTTTTACAGTGAGTAAATTCTGTACAGTCTGAATTCTTCAATTGTGGGGGGAAAAAAAAAAACGTCCCCAGGGCCACCCATTGGGAGGCCTCCCATAGACACACTAATCCAGCCCAGCTTAGCGGCCCCGACAGCTCCAGCAGTGCCGCTGAGACACCCCCTTATGAATATGCAAAGACAAGCTTTCACTTACAAAAGAAACTGATATAGCCATTATGGCCTGTGGTTAATCAGACCTCCATTCACTTTCCTCTGCTTTGAGAACTGTCATCAAGAAAACGTGTTGCTAAGCAAACTTACTGGTAAGGACCTGGTTCCGTAAAAATGATTGCCCAGAGGCCAACTTGCTTAGAAGGAAGGAGCAGGATATTTTCAGACTCTAATTTGATTTCCTATAAAATCTAAGCTCATCATTCAGTTAAAGGAAGATTGGAAAGTTGCTCATACATTACTCATTTTAACAAGTTAGAGTTTACACACACACACACACAAATACACATGCACACACACTCACAACCACCAGGTCCTTCCACTTGCTTCTGTAACTGCTTTTGGAAAACATCCAAGCTTAGGCCAAGGAAATGCATAATAGAGAAGCTGCTGACTTTCCAAGCATCTGGTGGATTCACAACTTGCATTGAGCCTTACATAATATATCATCAATATTCATTCTTTCAGAGACATCTATCTTAGTCATTTCCACCTCCCCCAGGAAACATGATCAAGAGGAAACATAAAGGACTTTACATCTCAGATTCTTAATGAAGAGGACACAGGACTAGAAATTCATTTCCCAGCTTTGCAATTCATTTTCAGCCAACCTTAAAAATCACTTAAAATTATCTGTGCCAAGAATTCCATAACCCCGCAGTGAAGAATAACACTCTCTCTATGACATCAAAGATGAGGCTTTACACCCGCCCACACAATAGCTTAGTAACTTCTGTAGGTATCTGGATTATCAGATTTCATCAAGGTTAACCAAAACCTCTGCTCTAGAATCTGGGTACTATTTCCTCCAGTAAGTGGTGGGTCAGAGGTCTCCATTTCCCATTCCAGGCAACAAGTGCAGTTTTCCACTTGAAAAATAATTCAAGGAGATGTGACAGACTCCTAGGCTAGGACTGTTGTTGTTGTTTAGTCACTCAATAGTGTCTGACTCTTTGTGACCCCATGGACCACAGCATGCCAGGCTTCCCTGTCCTTCACCATCTCCTGGAGATTGCACAAACTCATGTCCACTGAGTTGATGAAGTCATCCAATCATCTCATCCTCTGTCACCCCCTTCTCTTCCTGCCCTCAATCTTTCCCAGCTTCAGGGTCTTTTCCAATAAGAAGGCTCTTCACATTAGGTGACCAAAGTTTTGGAGCTTCAGCTTCAGCGTCCGTCCTTCCAATGAATATTCAGGGTTGATCTCCTTTAGGATTGACTGGTTTGATCTCTTTGCAGGCCAAGGGACACTCAAGTGTCTTCTCCAGCACCATAGTTCAAAAGCATCAATTTTTCAGTGCTCAGTGTTCTGTATGTCCAATTGTCACATCCATACATGACAACAGGAAACATCATAGCTTTGACTATATAGGCGTTTGTTGACAAAGTGATGTCTTTGCTTTTCAATATGCTGTCTAGGTTTGTCATAGCTTTTCTTCCAAGGAGCAAGCATCTTTGAATTTCATGGCTGCAGTCACCATTCACAGTGATTTGGAGTCCAAGAAAAATTCTGCTACTGTTTCCATTTTTCCACATCTAGGACTGGAATTTGGAATTCTTTGGAAGTGGAATTCTGACATAAATAACCAAATTAACCACTAAGCTACAACATTTATTTTAGAAAAGTTACTATACTAGAAAGTAGATATAGATTACAGATTTTTCATACAATATCAACATTTGATTGCTATACTCACAATATTGCTTATAAATTTTTCTTAGTCTTTGTTTCTTATAATAAATGTGATTAGAGAATGATGTGTCACCCCTCAAACTACTTTGTTTTGGTATTAATACTGTTTGATATAGGATGAGTGATAACAAGCACTAAACTGCCCTCCAGGACCTTTAAGCTCCACTCAACTCTAAGCATCTTAAGGGCTGCTGCTGCTGCTACTGCTAAGTTGCTTCAGTCGTGTCTGACTCTGTGCGACCCCACAGACAGCAGCCCACCAGGCTCCCCTGTCCCTGGGATTCTCCAGGCAAGAACCCTGGAGTGGGTTGCCATTCCCTTCTCCAATGCATGAAAGTGAAAAGTGAAAGTGAAGTTGCTCAGTTGTGTCCGACTCTGAGCGACCTCACGGACTGCAGCCCACCAGGCTCTTCCATCCATGGGATTTTCCAGGCAAGAGTACTGGAGTGAGGTGCCATTGCCTTCTCCGATCTTAAGAGCAGAAGCTGTGTAATATTAGTCTCTGGATCCCTGGCACAGTACTTAGTATGTGTGAGATTGTGATTAATCAGTTTGAGTTAAAAATTTTTGAATTAGCTAATGTGATATTTTCCATTATTTTGATGGTGGCCATAGTTTGGTGTTTCTCAGAATATGGTCCCAAATCATCTGAGACTTGTTAAAAGATGCAATTCCCAAGTCCCACTTGAGGTTTACGGAATTCCAGTGTCTCTTGGTAGGGACCGGGAGCCTGTTAACAAATTCCCAGGTGGTTTTGGCCACATCTTGTTGCTTTGCTTTTTTGTTTTGTCTCAAAAGCATCATTTTGGACTTTGTTGGAACCCTTGAGTCAGCACAAAACAAATGATGGTTCCAATACATGAGGAAATATGTACATTTAGATGCTTTTTTTCTGTTTACTCAATTTATTCATCAGCTTGCAACTAGTCAAGTGTGACTTCTTAATAGCATGGGTCACAATTACTCCTTCAATCAACTCTTGTCATCTAATGCTCCCATCCTTCTCTTAGAGCATTTGTATAAGACCTTTACCTGCTCTGTCTGTATCTTATGGAAAGGGTTCTTATGTGGGCAGTTGTGGGTTTTTATAGTCTGCTATGAGTAAAATGTGAAAGAACACTCAAATGAATATTTGCGTCTACTCTCCTGGAAAGCCATGCTCCTTGGGTGTGCCATGGCATAGCTTTATGAAGAAGCCCTCCTCCAATAACAGCTGATATGAATCAGGTTCTCATAGAAGCCTTCAGTTAAATTTTTCATCCAATCATCATTGTTAGAACTGACATGACTGGCACTTCTGTCAACATTGTACTTACAGCCTCTGTGACATGCCTGAAATTATCTTTTCTTCCTTCCTTCTTATACTCTGTGTCTCCCCTAAGCATGAAGAAAAATGCAAGATGAGATGCTTATTTCTACACAGGTGACAATGTAGCCACAGGAATTAGGAGTTAAATATAAGTTGTTTTCTCAGATCCCAAAGGTTCAGAGAGTTAAAATCAAAGAAGGGAAAGGGGTATATGCTGAGTCCCCTGGCAAATCAGCTGGAAAACCAGCTTTTCCAAGACTACCTCTGGACCTCTAGACATCTCTCGTGTTCTCCTTGAAGGACCAAGGGCCCCCTCTGATAGTACTGATCAGTCTCACTACTTCATGACCTGCATTCTATTTTGGCCGTGCTTGGAGCTGTTGATTTCATTTAATGATAACTAATGTTGCTAAACTGCTCTCTTTTAAATAAGACCTCTGATTCTGCAGTCACCTTGGCCCATATGTGCCCTAGACCACTACCAAATGTTCAAGGTACCCGACTGGGGTGGAAATGAAAGAAAAGAGTAAAACAGAAGAGTTCTACCTCCCCCAGCATTAGAGTAACTTCAGTAAGGCCCCTTGCCCGCAAATGTGATTATTTCTAGATCTCTCACTGATATGAAAAATTTTTCAGTTAATTTTCTTTTTCAGTTTTTAAAAAACGACATCACTCAAAGAATAAAAGTAAAAACACTGGCCACGGGTTCCAAGGTTCCCTGCTCCCCACCAACCAGGGGCCTAGGACAAGAAGAGTGCAGGGCCGCCCCTGCTAGTTGTCCCAGTCACCGCTGACACTACAGCTCCTGCCTGTCCACTCTCTGCCTGGCTGGGCCACAATGCCCTAGAGCAGCTCCCCTTCCAGACCCTCTGCTGTGTCCGACTCAGCCAGATCTGCCGGAGATGAAGACGAGCCCCCTCCAGCTATCCAATAAAATTGGCATTTACATCAGAGAAACTGAATTGGAGCAAGTGGCTGTCTCTGACTCAGCTGGCCCTGGGGAAACAGTGACTGCCAGCAGGTGGCTCAGAACAGCTCTGTAATATTCATTTCATGTTGCTTAAAGATGTGAAAACGACCAAGCCGACCAGCTTCTGGTGTTTGACAAACCAGACTGCTGTTGGATCATATTTGAACAGACAGCTGTGTCTGAGTGTGCCAGGGAAAGACTTCCCAGGCAACCAAGTAAGGTCAGTATAAATTCCCTAGCCTAGTAAAGAGCTGTGATGTACGTTATCCTCTGAAAACCTAGTGGAAAGTTAAATGTGCTGCTGATTCTTTCATATGCACATTGATTCATTCAGACATCATTCATTCACTGGTCACTCAACAATTACTTCTGGAGCTCTAATCTGTGCCCATCTCTGTTGCTAGAGCTGGGCACACACTGTCCTGGCCACCACAAAGCCTGAAGGCTAGCGGTCAATTCTGCCCATACCTGTACTTTCTCATGCATCAGTCAGAACCTTTCCTGGACAACCTTCTGGCTGAAATTCTTGCTAATAAAACAAGATTGTTCAAATTATTTTTTAACTACAAAATAAGCAGGAAAATGAAGCATGTATATCCTGAATTCTAAGTCAGACAGAGGTTTCTGTCTAACCCAGGGATGGAGCTAACATTGCCTAATATCTAATCTCATCCTCCCTCCATCCTTTTACAACAGCAAGCCTGTATAAAGCACCATATCCCTATAGTCAGAGAGAACTTAACTTAGATTCTGTTTAGAAATAAAACAAAGCAATAAAATCACAATCCTATAAGAGGCAATACTTTATTCTTTGGATAAAGCCTTAACCTAGCAATAAATAAGGGCAAACAGTATCTGAATTCCAAGTCAACTGACCGCTTTGTCCACTGAATGCAAAGCCACCCATCTTCCTGTACATATTGATCACATACAGTTGGTCAGTCAGAGCCTTCCTAGTTCTCACTGCATATAATTCTTAACAGCTTATTTACTTGACTGTTCAGAGGATATCAGATTGTAAACAAACTAGTAGGAGGGTGCAAGAAGCTTTTAAGTCAAACATGATGACAAGATAAGTGCAAGTTGATACTGTGGCAAGAAGAACTGGCATTAGGCACACAGCTACTCTCAGCCATTAGCCATCTAACACAACCCGAAACCCAGCCTGTTTATACCCTTTCACTTGACAGATGAAATAACCAAAATCCAAGAGAAGTCAAGTTTTAAGATGACAAAAGATGTGCCACATTTTCTACAGACTTCCATTCACAAAGAATTTTAAATAAAATTCATATTTGCATGCATTTTCAAGTAATGTATTTCCAAATAGTACCTTACTGTAGAATGATGGTTTGTAAAGTTCATTAAAGTTCTTAGATGTTTATCAAACCCTTCAATCCTCATAGTAACCCTGTGAGGCAAGTAGATAGGTGTTCATTTATTTTGTCATTGTTCATTCATTTTTTTCACTTGTGTGTGTGTGTGTGTGTGTGTGTGTGTGTGTGTTCCACTGAACTGGATCTTCACTGCAGCATGCAGGCTTCTTGAGCTGTTGCGCATGAGCTGAGTTGCTCTTCAGCACATCAGATCTTAGTTTCCTGACAAGCGATTGAACCCACGTCCCCTGCATTAGAAGGCTTGTCAGTCAATAAGCATTAGTACAATAGCTTCCTATTCCAGGCATTGTGTTTGGCTATTATCCTGTTCTCGGCAGCCCCGAGCCACAGGGAGCCATAAAATTAACAAAATCTAAACAAAACTACACTTCGAAGACTACATGTTGGATATGGTGGCAAAGGAGATGAGGAGCATGAGGGTATCTGCCTGTCCTGGACCAGAAGATGGCTCAGCATAACCCCTGCTCCACACTTCATCCCTTCCCTTGTTAGTCAATTTTGTTCTGTATCTTCAGTACACCCCATCCCCCTACCTGCAGAGCACACTGCGAAAACCAGTTAGGCAGGTGACTGTCTCTCCTTTCATCAGTTATTTCCTGGAACCCCAAATATCCACAATTGGTAACCGATGCCAATGTTCTGCAAATGGGTTAAAAACTTTCTTCGTTGTTGTCAACTGAGATGTTCCTATTGAAGCAACCTAACTCTCTTTCTCTTCTTTGCCTGGACCTTAAGTTTTCAGAGAGCGCATCAAGACAATAAAACTCTCATTCCTCAAAGACACACTGCCTCACCTTTCTCCCCAGCGATGTCCACTGCTGCTGCCTTCCTCCAGAATAAACCTGCTCTCTGATGCACCTCCCCAGTGAACACTCACATCTTTCTCTCCACCAGGAAACTACATGTTGAAAAGGAATCATTTTTGGTAACTCAGAGCTTTGTGAAAGTTTAATTTCTTTTTTCTTTTTAATCTTTATTGAATGATTTTTTTTTTTTTTTTTGGCCTCACCATGCAGCATGTGGGATCTTGGTTCCCTAACCAGGGGTCAAACACATGCCCCTGCATTGGAAGCGCAAAGTCTTAACCGCTAAACCACTAGCAAAGTTTAAAGTTTAACTTTTTTAAAGAAGAAAACAGAATCTGCATGCAAAGAAGCATTACCATAGCCTTTCAAGAAAAAATTTGAGAAACTAGGGTAAGGTAGGATGTATTAAGCATCCCAGGGGTTAACCCTAAGGATAATTTGAGGATTTAAAAAGGATAAATGTTCTCTATGAAAGAAATTTTTAAAAAAATAACATCAGTGCAAAGAGGCGATTCTGTGAGCCAATCAGAAGATGTGTAAAGAAACTATGAAAATGACCATCCTAAGCGCAAAGGAAAATGTAGACTCTGTTGTCATCATCAAAGGCTTATTATAGATAAGGACACTGAGGAAGTATGGCAGCCTTAGCCAAAAACTGAAACTGCCTGGCCCTGAAAGTGAGTTCCAAGGAGGTCCGCAGCAGATGGAGCCCACAGGGGACATTCTGCCCTGGGTATACTTCAGTCCACCAAGCTGAAGCTTTCCTTTCTCCCTCCTATTGCCCAGCCACTGGTTTCCAGAATGTAAACCTGTTCCCTCTTAGACTGCAGTCCTATTCCTAACCCAGGTGATTTGGGTGTGATCTATACATACAAAGTATGCATAATGTATATTATATAGAGGAAACACAACAAAATCTGAGAGTGGTACTGATGACACAGGGCATCAACGTCAGATAATTTCTAGACCTGAAGCCAAGTCTGTAGACACATCCTAAACAAAGTCTTGAAATGCAAAGTTTGATTAAGTATGGATACTTAAAGCACTAAAACTTATCATTGAAGGAAATCTCCAAAGAAGACTGTAAATTAGTATAAATGGTATAGCCACTGCAGTAACAGTATATGTGAAATTTCTTAAATCCTATAATGAGAGCAAGGGTTCTTTGTTGACCTGAATTATGACTCTGTATGTAAATAAACTATTCTCTGGTAGGAAATAGTCGGGACCTAGAGATGTCTGTTATTCTGTGGTCTTTCCAGTTTCAACATTTTATCATTCTATCACTTTATACCATGTGTTTTGAAGATACATACAAAAATATGCCATGCTTTCCCCCATAATAAAATGAAAACAAAATTCTCAAATGTGCAACTTGAGACAGATGGCTCGGTTACGCAGTACGAGCACCACTGTCCTAACTAGACTGTTGATTTCATTTGTGAAATTTGTCTCTGAACAATGAGAGACAACTCTTGAGTTTTTTTTAAGTTCTGAATAATCCCTCTAGAGTATCAAATTATCAAACATCTTGGTCCCAGATAAAGTAAGATCAAAGACAAGTGCAACAGATACAACACATGCTTGTGTCCCAGAGACCATCAGAGTCTAAACATGCTTGTGCTTCAGGTCTTTTATTGTATCCACTTCAAGACAAAAATGAAAGTAGCGTATCACCACATGAATTCCAGAAATGAGGCTAAAAATCTCCAGCAGCCTCCAAAGAAGTCATTTCAAACACAGGATCTACTAGGTTTCCAGGTTGGAAGGAATGTTCAATTGCTCTTGTAGTACCTGAGAAGGAATTTATACCATCAGCACCTGCACACATCTCTCCTAAAAAGGTTCCCTTCTGGTTGCTGGAAGATGGTGACCAGGCTTTCTGCCAGCCTCACTTAACAGAGCCAAGAGAAGGCTGAGTGCCAAAGAACTGATGCTTTCAAACTGTGGTGCTGGAGGAGGCTCTTGAGAGTCCCTTGCACAGTAAGGAGATCAGACCAGTCAATCTTAAAGGAAATCAACCCTGAATATTCATTGGAAGGACTGATGCTGAAGCTCCAATACTTTGGCCACCTGATCTGACGAGCTGACTCACTGGAAAAGACCCTGATGCTGGGAAAGATTGAGGGCAAGAGAAGGGAGAGAGGATGAGATGGTTGGATGGCATCACTGCATCAGTGGACATGAGTTTGAGCAAGCTTCAAGAGATAATGAAGGATGGGGAAGCCTGGTGTGCTGCAATCCATGGGGTCACAAAGAGCTGGACACGACTGAGCAATTGAACAACAGTTCAAACAAAAAAAATATGCAATAGCATCAACTCCATGAGCTCAAAATAAACAAAAAATCTCTATAATGAACCATAATACACGTGGCATACATAATTCCTATATAGTCTGCCTAGAGGCAGGGAGCACAAGGCCCTTGCCAGCTCTATCCACTTGGTACAATAGATTTTTCATGCTTTTGAAGCTGATATCCAGTAAATTGATTTCTTTTTACATTCTTTTTCAATAGTCCTTTACAGATAATGAATGCAAAACCAATGCCCTTGAAATGCCTTTATATATTCTTCCTTTAGCAAATTTTACCAATTATGATGTGATACAAATTCAAAAAGGATTTGGCAGACATTCGTGTGTTTTGGTTTCATCCAAGTCATTCACCAGAAATACACACCCATTTGGTATGGGGGCAGGGGGATTACGCTAATGTCAGAAGTCCTGAGTGTATTTATGGTGCCTCCACCCACTAACTGCACCTTTCTCTAGCCTTTCCATGCCTCAGATGCCGGAGCTAGAAAATGAAAAGTAGCCTACCTCGCAAGCTGTTAGAGGTCTGAATACAATCATCCTTTTGCAAATTGTAACTTATGTAGTGGAATGCATGTTCCTTTGGTTATAAAATTAAGACAACAGGTAAAATCTCTCAAATAGACCTGGAAATGAGACATGTCTCATCAACCTCCAGAGTCAGGGAATTTTTTTTTTCTAAGTTCAGAGAGGTATGTTTGGTAACAAAGCAAATAATAGCTGAGCATTCACTATACACCAAGCTTCGACCTCCCCCATGCATCGTCTCATGGATTCCTCCCAGGAACTACAATTTTATAAGAAAGATGATGGAAGTTTAATGAGCCCAGCCTTTCTGCACATGGTCACTTCCCAGTAGGCAGGTGAGCCAGCATCCAAACCCTGCTTATTGGGACTCTGAGATCCATGCTATCAACCACTCTGGAGCTGTTTGCTTTCAGAGCCATGGATTCATGAACCCAGCCCCCCCAGTCTAACATCCACCCTCCCACCCTGCTGCATCCTCTCAATGGTTGCCTCCAGCTCTACACTTTTCACTCTTGCTCTTCTCCCTTCCTGAATTAGTCCCCTCTGCTTCACTGAATCGTCTGCATCCTGTCTGGCCCACTGGAAGCCTTGCCTTTAGTACACGTCTCTATAACAAAATTCTAGTTCACACTGATCACTCCCTGTCACATTCATTGGTCAGTCAGGTCTTAGAACCATAATATACTTTGCTTGGCTTTCCTGTGAAGGCATAGAATATGTAAATGTGTCTCTTTTCTCTTTCCACCAGTTTCCAAGATAGTAAGAGGTTAACAGAAAACTTCTCAAATAATTACTGGGAAGCATTAACAAAACCTGCCTTACTTGAGACTAGCTTGGGGATCCCACTCCTGATACTATTCCACAGTAAAGAGCACCATAAACATTATGCTGTGAGCTGATGAGCAAGACAGGGCCCCTTCCTTCCCCAATCTGCTCAGTTTATCAGAGAATACAAAGAAGCAACTCTGTTAGGTTAACAGAAGCACAGGTACTATAGATGCACAAAGTGGCAGCAGCTACCCCCCCTCTATGGGGTGACAAGACAGTTATTTGGTGAGTTTGGTACCTAGCGTGAAATTTTAAGAATTATGTAACAACAACAATCAATGCGTATTGCAAGTATCACTTCACCTAATCCTCTCACTGCCTCTGTGAAGCAGATGTTCTCATTATTGCTTTCTACTGTTAAGAAAACTGGGGTGATGGAGAATAATTTGCCCAAGGTTATTAGTCAATGGTAAGACGATCAGACCCGGGCAGCCTGGCTCTCAGAGACCACACCTCTCACCAGTAGCCTGTCCTTCTGCTCAAGTATCGAACAGATGAATTGTTTAAGAGGGAGAGAAAGAATGGTCCAGCCAAAGGCCCCATGGATATTAAGGACTTGTGGGGAGTTCCAGCAGTCTATGTGGATACACTGAAGGAGCTTGATATGGGCTCCAAAGTTGCAGGCGAGTCTCTGGTTACTCTGAGATAGACTTCTCCCAGCTGGGCCATAGGATAGTGACTGAACCCTGGAGCAGCCAGCCTCTGATGAGAGGTTTGTGGTTCTGCTCCACCTGGGAGCTTGGCCCCCAGGGACTGAGCTCTGCTGTGTGTCACTCCTGCCTGCCTGCCCCAGGGGCCAGTGGAGTCCTCCCCACAAGTGGATCTCTGACTCTCCCTGCAACACCAGCCTGCCCCCAACCCATGGAATCAAAGGATCTCGTATGATCCCATGGGCCATTTTAATTCATCCCTTTGCTTCCAGACAGGATTTTATTATACTGTCGGTATATTTATTATACTTATCAAAACCGAAGAAGATTTCATAACCTATCATCTCCCATTTCCAAGTCAGATGGTCCTTTCCATGAAGATATGCTTACTTAGGTCTGTTCTAAACCCTTCACGCTAACAAGGCATGAATCCCCAGCTCTGCATCCTTGTGTGGTAGCAATAGATCATCGCAGAGGAGACTCCCTCAAATACCTGTGATGTAGCCACACTTGGACCGTGGAGTCAGGATTTGCCTCTTGGCTGTAGCACTTGGGGGCTATGTGACATTAGGCAAATTCCTCAACCTTCTACAAATTCAGCTTTCCACCTGCAAAATGGGGACAACAATAACACAAACACATGGATTTGTTTTGAGGATTAAACATCGATAAAAGGCTGATTAATACATTGCCTAGCTCATCTACATGCTTATCAAAATTTAGCTTTAGAAAGAAAATGAAAAACTAATTTCACCTGCATCTTAAGTAAATATGTACACAACACAGGGACACATGACTCTCTGGCCAACTGTTTCAGTTACACAACAATAACAACAAAAAATCAAATGCCTAAAAATAGTTACTATACTTTTAGTCTTATTTGCCTCAAGTAGGCAGAAGATTAGAAATCCACTTTTAAATGGCAGCTCTACATCGGTTATAAAAGTGTTAAATAAATTCAGAAAGGCAAAAAAGGCAAGACCGCAGATAGGAACCATCCCACAGTTGCCATGACAACGAGGCAGGTTACCTGGACAAAGATTTTTGGAAAGCTCTTAAAAGAATAGCCAGAGATGTTTCCATATATTTTGGGAAAGACAAAGTCTTCCTTTATCCCCAGCTAAAGGCAAACATCCACTTGTTTGCTAAATATCTCCCAATTAGCGTAGGACAGAGCTGAGCAGATGTGGGATGTGGTGTGCAGGCAGGTAGTGGGATGCAGGGAGGACTTGGCAGGGGGCTGCAAGGTAAAGGCAGTATCGCTGGAAAATGCAAGATCAAACTGCCCAGGATCCCCATTGTTTCATTTCAAATGCCCATGGAGCATTCATTAAAAAGCATCATTCTCACGCACGGAGACCCCCAATTGCTGCAGATTACACTTACAAGAAATTGAATTCCTAACCAATAACACTTAGATTTTTATTAACAGCACTGACACGAAGAAAGTGATTAAAAAAAAAAAACTCTGGTGGGCAAGACTTTCTCTGAAAGTCATTTTTAATACGTAAAGGAATAGAGAGCTTCTGATCTACCACAGGCGCCTTCTTTCCAGCTCCTTGGGTGTCGCACATAGGTCATGCGTCTCGGTGTGTATGTGTTTCCCTGCAACAATCTGCAGTTTACATTTAACATAATAATCTTACACACCTCACTCTCATTTTTCAGTTAATCGATAGTATTTTTAAAGCAACAAATAGGGGCTATTTGTAATAGTATTTCCTTTAATTGCATATTTTTCAAACATGAGACTATTAGACTAGCTGCCTATGAAAGCGGTCATTCAATTCTCCTCTGAGGTGCCCCTTCATTCTGAAAGGGCCTCCCTCATCAAACTCAATAGCATCTCTTGGCTGCCTGAGAAAAAGCACTGGAGGGAAAAAAAAAAAAGAAGAAAGAAACCTATTTTCCAGATCAAAGTAATCCCTACTCCATTGCCATGGCTCCAGACGTCTCTTTCTTCTTTTCATTGACCAGACAAGGTTCTTCTCAGCAAACCTGCTTCTTTTTTTTTTTTCCTGAATTTGTTTTCTCGTTGGGAAAAGTGGTCATTAAAGTATTAGTTTAGGTTGATTGGTTCTTCAGCGGCGGAAGAGGCTTCTGATGCTTTGTTATCTTTGACATGATCTCAAAATAGTGGCCTGATTATTATACAATATAGAAATAATAACTCAAGGCAGCAAGCTTGCCTTTGGAAACCCACGCAGGGTGTCAGGTGTATGATGATGCCCCTCATCTACTGGTATTTTCATGGATGCCTCCAGGACCTGAGTGTCTGGCCATACCACTGGATGCTGCTCCAACTTTCCCCTACCCCTGCATCCCAGCCATGGAGCCCCCTCCCATGGACCAGAATTCTCCCCAAGTTGTCGAGGCTGCGAAACACTTGTCTCCATTGATATCGACCAGTGGTGCATTCAGTAAGAAGAATGGGGACAGGGAGAGAGCCAGCTTTGATGTCTCCAGGGGCAGGAAATCACTCAGATGATTCTTCTAGGGCCACTTGGCAGCAGGTAGAGGGTGTGACAGCTGGTGGGAAGGTCGGCAACCGGGATGTGACCGCTGAACCATATCGGGGAACTATGCTGCGCTTGCAAACAGAAAAGTTCATTCCTCTAGTCTGGTGGGGGTAGGGATGAGGGAGAAAGATCAGAGGGCCTGGCACATTACCACCTGGGAACAAGAGAATTCAAAACTGCCCAACAATGACATGTCAGAAGCTTTCATTACTTTGCAAGACCAACTGGCCCAAGTCTTCAAGTCAATCTAACAAGAATGTATGACTGTCAACACCTAACAGGTGGGATTCATTGTGGTTAATCCATGAACCTTGAATCAGGACTTGAAAGCCTCTCTTTACCCATCTGTTAAAATAGTTTATAACATGTTTCTGTGAGAAATAATAATTACTACATACTCACTATGTGCCAAACACAGTGCATAACACTTGACATGTATTATCTTATTTCCTTTTCACAACAACTCTACAGAATATTTACTCTTAAATGCCCTTTTTCCTTATTAAGAAATAGGCAGAGAGCATTGAAGTAACTTATCCAGAGTCATGCAGCTGGTAAGGAAGCCAAGATTCAAATCCAATCAGTCCAAACTCCAGAGCTCTATTAGCCACCACTTAGGAATTAAATGGAATAATATATAAAGTATTGATTCTGGTACCAGACACAGCAATATTACTGATCATTCATTTTACTTTGCCAACATCATTATTAAACTCCCTCTGTTGCTGTGTCCAAATGAAAAACAGTATATGACAGTGCTTCAAGAAGTGAAAGGGCTTTATGAAAGCAAACAAATTAAAAAATATGATGATAACTGGAGCTGGCCCACGGGAAAATTCACAGTATTTCTCAATCTGAAAGTTCCATGGAAATGATGCACTTAAATAGGACTCACTCAGGCAATGAGGGGAATGAAGGGGGCATGGGAATGGGGGCTCGTTTCTAGAGGTGGCTCAGCCAAGGGTGTGGAAGAAAGGTCTAGACACTCTGGTATCATGCCTGCCTTAGCTGGGTGGAGGCACAGATGTGGGTGATGTTTCAGGGGTAGCCAGAGTTGGGGGAAGCAGTAGACAATTCAGGAAGCCAACCACAGAACGCCCGAACACACACACACTATGCTTCATGCTTGGAAAATACACACTCCCAGGGATGAAATCTTCGCCCACTCTTATCTCAAGCCCCCAAGGAGTCAAATGTTACTGCTATCTGCAAATTCTTCAGGAGACTCAGAAATCTTCATTCAAAAGCCTCCATTTCTTTACTGGATTAGTACTTACTGAGAACCTTCTATGTGCTGAGCACAACTAGGCACAAAGGATATGAATCAGGTTGATAGTTCCCTGACCTATCATCACAGATCTGACCCTATCACAGAGTGGGTAATGGGAGGAAGTTGTCTAGACTCAAGGCTAGGGTGCTCTGTTGTCGTGAATGCTAGGGGCAGGCAGGGAACACCAGGGGTAGGAGGAAGTGGGGTACTGGCAAGTGATGGGACCTGGGAAGTCTTTTCAGAGGAGCTGCCATTAGGGGTGAGGATGAATGGTATTGTCACTAAGGTCCTTCATACTGAATTTGCTTCTGTCAAATCTGGCCAGCACATTTCCCTGGCGACCCAGTGGTTAGGACTCCATCTTTTCATGCCAATGTCACGGGTTCAAACCTTGGTCAGAGAATTAAGATCCCACAAGCCATATGGTAGGGCCAAAAAAAATTTTTTTTGGCTATAAAAACACAGAGGTATAGAACAGACTTTTGGCCTCTGAGGGAGAGGGAGAGGGTGGGATGATTTGGGAGAATGGCATTGAAGCATGTATACTATCATATAAGAAACGAAGCGCCAGTCTATGTTCAATACAGGATACAGGATGCTTGGGGCTGGTGCACGGGATAATCCAGAGAGATGATATGGGGTGGGAGGTGGGAGGGGGCTTTGGCATTGGGAGATCGTGTACACCTGTGGCTGATTCATGTCAATGTATGGCAAAACCAATACAGTATTGTAACATAGAATAAAGTAAAATAAAATAAAATAAAAATAATTTTAAAAAACCTATTATTTTCAGAATTTATATATAATCAGCCAACATATTCAAATTATATAAACAGATCACTTAAAAATAAATGAGAAATGTTTTATTTAAAAAAATAAAAACACACAAACTTTCTGGCCTGTTGTGTGTAAGAACAAATGCGTGAACACCGTGCTACCTCAGATGCTAGAGAGGGCAGATAAATGAAGTAAAAGATAGTATCCCTATACCTCAAGAACGTAAAATGTAACAGTGAAACCAAAGAAGTGTCAGTAAAATAATTAGATAACCCGGTGAATGCAAGGCAATGCAATTACAGTTGTGGTTTTATGACTGTATAAAACTCCATAACTTCTCAAACTCCACATAGCAACACAGAGTGTGCATTCACCACACAGCAACATCTGATGGCTACGGACTGCTTGCAGGGAGGCTGGGGAACAACATTCCTGAACGTGTCAGTCAGCTGGCACTTGGGCAACATTGACAAAGAGCACAGCAGTTAACAGTCATCACATTCTGCCACAGACCAGCTCTGCCACAAGCACTTGAAGTTGGACACGCCTCCTGACCTCTCAAAGACCAGCAAAATGAAGATAAAGTGGCACCTACTTCTAGGGCTGAGGTGAGGATGAAATGACATAAAGCAAGAAAATGACTGAGCCCAAGTCTACCAAGAGTAAACTCTCAGTGGTAATAATGAACTTAATGAAATTTTGATTATTTGTAACTGTTTATTTTTAAATAAATGTATATAAGAAATCATAATATTACTCATGAGCTGAGTGCTACGTCAATACAGCTAATTAGCAATTTTTAGAGTCTTACCATGTCCCAGGCACTGTCCCAGGCACTTCATATGTGCTAACTCATTTGATTCTCACAACAATATTTTCAGAAAGGTCTTGTTACACTTGTTTCAAGAGCAAGCAAGCATGCATAGAGAGCAAAGAGTGATTTATCTACACAAGGTCACACAGCAGAACCAGGGCTTAAACCCAGGCACTTTGGCTCAGACTGCACTCCGAACCACTCTGCAATGCTGCTTCTTGTCATCAGAAATAAGATAGAGGTCTTGTAATGAACACTATAAAGTGAGTTGGCCTAGGGTAAGACTCAGGAGAAACAAAAATCATAAAACTACGGAAGAAAGAGTTAATGAGAGCTGCCAAATCCAAATGGGAAAATCAAGGAGGAGCTAGCGAGAGTGAGAAGACGCAGCAGCTAAGAGAAGCAGCAGGATGCTGTGTCACAGAAACACAACACAAGGCAGTTGTCAAGCTAGCAGGCGGGTCATGTGTCACACACTACAGGGATGAAAGGAGGGTGAGCAGAGAGAACGACTAGGTGGCACACAGTGAGGAGTGCCCACCAAGGGTGGAGGATAAGGGCAAACCACAAGGGATGGTGGGAGAGTGACGCTCCTGCGTGCACACTCACCTTTCCAAAGTTGGTAACAAAAGGAGGCGAGAGATGGATGTTAGTTCAGGCACTTTTCCCCTCCCAGATAATGGTGTCCCTTGTTCATCAGAGTAGAACTTGTAAGCAGAGAAGGAATAGAGATGTGGGAGAGAGCTGTGGCCAATCTATGAATGAGAATAGAACCTAGAGATCTCATTTGGCTCCAGTGGGAGCTCCAAGGTTGGCAAAAGGAAGACACATCCTCTTCTGACTCAAGGAGAAGGATGGGAAGAGAGGTGAAGATTGGGAGAAGTTTGGATATGGAGGGAGGTTGAGGAAACTCACATCAATCAGATGGTACCCACCTTCTTAGCAAGGAGGGTTCTAGGAAAGGAACCAAGGATGATGCTAGAGATCATTTAGATAAGTCATAATGGAAAATGCCATTGCCCTGTTTTGGCTGCCTGGCAAACTCCTACTAATTCTTCTAGGCTCAAACCAGCACTCTAGCCCTCTAAGTGCCAAGCAGAGACGGAAACTCTGTCACCTGCACCTGTTTACGTACTCCTGTCTGATGTATCAGTCACATGATATGATCACTATTTTTGTTTGTCTCTCTCCCCTTCTAGACTCAAGACCTCCATGATAGAGCTGTGCATGCATGCTCAATCGTGTCTGACTCTTTGCGATCCCATGGACTATAACTCTCCAGGCTCCTCTGTCCATGGGATTCTCCAGGCGAGAATATTGGGGTGGGTTGCTATTTCCTCCTCCAGCGCCATGTAGAGACCACATTTTAATTTCTCAAACATCTAACCAATACAAATTGATATTTGGTAACTGTTGAATGAATAAACAAATTACTCCATAAGTCATACATAAAAGAATTGCAATGCAGATCCAGAAAGGCTGGGGAATAGCACTGTAGAGCTAGCATCCTAAACGTCTGGGTTCATTTCAGATAGAAACAGTCTGCTCTTGGGCAATTACCCTAACTGCTCTGTATCTAATAACCCAGGCTCTGAAAAATGGGAACCGTGGTCCATGGAACTGGGAGCTTCATTAGAGAATGCCAGTAAAGGGCTTTCTAAGTGGCAAAGCAGATGAGATAGAAAATGCTTCTGAAGGGAGAAGGATGACAAAAATGTGTCTCCGAGACAATGTAGCAGCTTCCTTCCAGGGTTTCCACCACACTGCACTCTAACACAAGCAGTCACAGAGGACGCAGGGCTCTCTCGGAGTCCCTGGCCCTGCCAGTTCCTAAGGCTGTGTGTTCACTGAGTTCAGGAACTGCTGTGAAAGAGCATTTGTGAGGAAGTGCAAGAGCCCTGCTATGCGGTGCCTCCCAGCTCAGGGCCACCTGCTCCCCGGATAACTTCACGTGCAGCTTTTCCTATTGTTCTGTTCTGTGGCTCCTGACTTCCCCCTTGAGAGAAACACCAGATCACTGAAATGCATTTGACCTTTGGAAACACATGTGCGCTCCTGGGAAGTACATGATCGTTTGTCACTGCCATTCACCAAGTGTTACCTAGATAAACAGATACCCAGTAAGCCCCGGAAGCAGCGACCCGCCCATGTGCACAAGGCGTGATACAATCTAGTCCAGCTGAGCTGCAAAAACAATACGACACTGACCAATAAGATGTGTTAATGCATGGGTATGGTCCAAGGCTTTATAAAACAACAAATTTATGACTGACATATTCTGTACTCATTTCTAAGGCTGTAGAAATCTAAGACACAGTGTACTTCAGGTGGCTGGTCCTAATATAGAGGAGCAACACTATGGGAAAGTCTAGAGAGATGTTAATTCTGAGTATCTGTTTTATAGGTCAGTTGGTAAAGAATCTGCCTGCAATGAAGGAGACCCCGGTTCGATTCCTGGGTCAGGAAGATCTGCTGGAGAAAGGATAGGCTACCCACTCCAGTATTCCTGGGCTTCCCTCGTGACTCAGCTGGTAAAGAATCTTCCCGCAATGCGGGAGACCTGGGTTCAATCCTCGGTCGGGAAGATCCCCTGGAGAAGGAAGGGAAATGCTACCCACTCCAGTATTCTGGCCTGGGGAATTCCATGGACTGTATAGCCCATAGGGGTCACAAAAAGTCAGACACAACTGAGCGACTTTCACTTGCACTTTCTTTACACACAAATACAAGCATGCAAACCTGCTTCTAGGGCTGATTTTGCTTAAGATATATTTATAATTGGCTTTCTCCCAGTACACACATTCCAGGTTAACTGTACCTGTGATAAAAATGGGTAAAGATGGTCTGGGATTTTTAATTGTCAAGTTAATCACAAGGTATCCATACACTGGAGAACAGATCAGAGTTGAAAAGATCAGTAGGAGGGAAAAAAAATGGGATTAGAAGAGAGGAAAAGAACATAAAGCAGAAAGAGGGATAAACAGCAGAAAATATTGGTAGCTGTGGGTTTCCGTCAGTGGTCTGGATTCCTTCCTATATTTTTCATCAATATTCATTCAAACTTTCCCAGAGTAGGGGCATTTCAGATTTGAGGAGAGCCTTCAAAGACCACGTACCTGATGTTGAAGATCCTTTGACTTTCTAAAACTCTAGATTCTGTTTCTAATTAATAAAGCAGTTAACAATCAGTGGTTACTCCCCAACATTAAATGCAGAATATTTGCCACCACCATAATTAAAATTCTGGTTACTCTCTACATTAGCTAGTTGGTCTCAATGTTAGTCGCTCAGAGCTCTTTTAAACTTACAATTAGTTGGGAGAGAGATAAAATGACAGGATTTATTTGTTATTGATATAACTTTGGGGTCCACACAGAGACTGAATGCTCTTTAGTCAAGAACACTTTATGGAAGCACATTGGAAAGTTAGAGTCAATGACTTTGAATACCACTTGTAACTGGAAAGTTGTATGACTGAATGACTTCACAAGAAAATCACCAATATTATTCTATGATATGGACATCACTGCAACATCCAATCCTTGCTGGAAAGGCCTCTTGTTCATTATATAGAAGAAACTGTTAAAAATGGACAATTATACTCTCACTCAAACACCCTGTAGTGTTCCTTTATGATGTCTGGGCTTCCAAGGGACTGACTCTGCCATGAGGCTAAACTCCCCTGGCCCCAGCTCATCACTCAGACACATTTGTCTGCAGTGGGTCTTAGCTCATGTCCTTTTCTGGCCAAATTCAATGTAGATGTTTTAGAGCTCAGCATTATCTTAGAAATTTGAGGTCACCTATCCCATCAACAGTCAAACAGAGAACATAAAACTTCATTTAAAAGATTAAATTGTTTGATCAGTACATCACCAATGTTACAAACGTAAGTTAAAAGAGTTAGGAGGCATTTGTCTTTTTGAGATCTAGGACTTAAGTGCAAGCAATGAACACGAAAAGATTCAAATCCAGAAGAAAAAAAAGAAGAAGAGGGTGAAAGGAAAACCAGCACTTAGAGAAAAAGTGGAGTGGAAAGGCTACATCATGATTAAAATTTCCATTACGCAACTAATCAAATGTGGGGTATATCAGAGGCAACTAGAATAAAAACTAGAAACACTCACATGTACCCTTAGAACCCAAGACCTCTAGAAAAATGTTATCCATTTATATAGACTTATAGAAGCACGGGCTCAGGCTGCCGAGTGACCATTTTATGATTTTTAGAGAAGCAGAAAATAAAGTGATTATCTTAGGGGAGCTTAAATGTATTTATTACTTTTTTGTCTATGACTTTTAATATTTTATTAAAATATTATTTTAGAGTGAAGGAGCAACAAAACCCTGACTAGAACTTAAGGGCCAAGTTCTGAAAACCAAGTTGAACTATGAAATTCTCTTTTTTCCTTAAAAAGCTTTCAAAGAGAGAAAACTAGTTTGTTAAATGGCAAGAATATATCAAAAGGTAAAGTATTCATAGAGAGGGGTTTTGATCCAATTATCTAAACAACTGCCTCCATTTCTCCTGACTGTTTATGCATTTAAATTCATGCTTTATCAATTATTACTTTTGTTGTCTCCCAAACCAATCTCCAAATACTTGAATGCTTTTCTTTTATCCATCTTAATCTCTTGCCATGTCTACCATGGCTGGAAAGCATCTCAAAGAATCACTGCAATGCTTTGAAATCACACAAACCCAACTTCTGCTTTTCCTTAGGTAAGACAGATTACTTGAAGTGCCTCATACAAATATCACTGGAGAAATTCTCCATTTGAAATCATCACTCTGTTCTGTCTTTCATTTGTACTGAAGTCTTTATAACTTTTCAAAGCATTTTTACAGTGACCACTGCATTTTAATGTTTTTCCCTTGAACACATTTCAAAGAATATTACAACCACAAATCCTTTATCAATCACCTCACCCACCAATGAAAGTTACGTCTGGAGTCTTGGAGCCTTTTGGTAAACTGATAACTGGTGATTCTCACTCCAGGCAAGTAGGTGTCTATTCCAATTTACCTGGCTGGAACACAACAGTAGTCAGCACTCAAAAGAGACAGTGCTCAAGTGACAAGTTATATCAATTCAAACTGTAGAAGAATCCAGAAAGTCAAAATGCATGCCTTCTTAATCCTTGTAATGTTTAGAGGTCAGTGTCCTTCAGTGACTCCCCTCAAGTAATGTATCCATGGTGTGTATGGCCTCTTCCCATCCTGACGTGCCCTCATAATTTAACATTCCTGCTAAGGCAGAAATGAAAACTGAATGTTTCACTGGAGCTAGGTCATGCTGACAGTGATAGCAACTGACAGGAGATTAAAGGAAAGCAAAGATGCTGTGTTGAAAATGTCTCATCAAGGTCACCCACTCATGATAAGGCAAGTGGAGAGTGAGAAAGTAAAACAGGCTTATCATTTGAGAATCAGCAGAGACATCTATGCTATCTAGTTATTCCTCTTCAATCCCGTCTCCTCTAGCCTTCTATTCCCACAAATGCTTTCAAGCAAGTCCATTATTTTAAAACTATAGACACTATGCCTCCTATGGGCCTCCCTGGTGGCTCAGTGGCCAAGAATCCGTCTGCAAGGCAGATGTGGGTTCAATCCCTGGGTCGGAAAGATACCCTAGAGGACATGGCAAGCCACTCCAGGATCCTTGCCTGGAGAATCCCATGGTCAGAGGAGCCCGGCAGGCTACAGTCCTTGGGGTCGCAAAGAGCCAGACATGACTGAGTGACTAAACAACCATGAAGATGTCTCCTTAGCAATGCAAGGTTCCACTGCTGAATTGGCACTGCCACCAAGCTCCTCAGTCCTGCCAGGTGGAAGCAGGCTCTCCCCATGGCACTCAGCTCACCTTTACTACCACATGACCTTCTCCCCCGAAACTGTGAACCTTCATGTGTTTGAAGCACGTCTTCCTCTGCTGTCTTCCTGCATGCTGACAGAGATAGCCAGCTACCTATGAAAATTCATGCTGTTCCTGCTCTTATAGAGTCACCGCTGAGAAACTCCTACCAAGCCACAGACTACATTTTCCAGGTCAATTTACACCTAGTGGCACCCCCCCACACACCACCCCCCCCATGGATCTAATCTCAGCCAATGGAAAATGAGAAGGTATGCATTTCCCTTCAAGGCGTTTACAACACACACATCTCCATGCTGTCTTCTGCCCATTGTTAGCTTCATGATGAGGCTGAGAAGGGCTCACGAGCTGGCTGAGCTGTGCGATGGAAAGAACCTGGGTCTCTGGATCACTGACCTAAAGAAAGTTACTGTTACCAAAAACAGAAGTCCATGTGCCTGATGCACAGCGAGGCCAAACTATACCAAAATGCTGGCCTGGAACAGAGAAAGGTTTACTGCAGGGCCCTGCAAGAAGATGGATGGCTCATACCTTGAAATCCCCAAATTCCCTGAAAGCCTTCAGCAAAGCCCTTTTCTAGGAAAGGTGAGGGAGGGGCATGGTGAGTTGTTGCAAACATCTTGATGTAGATCCTATGTTCTTGAGGTCAGGTGATGGTAAGTAATGATGTGCCTATAAATCTCCACCAAACAAATGTTATCCTCTGTTCCAACAAGAAAGGGCCAGGTCTCAAGGCACAACTGTCATCCTCTGAGGTTCCAATCCTGGCTGAGAGGAGGCAGATCTCAGCAGGCAGCTCCCTCAAGGTCAGGTCCCCAGACCCTGCCCAGCTCTCATCACTGAGGGATCCAGGTGCCGATTACTCAGCTGGCTTCCAGGCTCTTCAGAGTGCCCAGATGGTGGGGGCAGACTGCATCCTGTGAGGACTGCCAATGCCATCGGGTGATGGGAATGGCAGACAGGGTCACCACCGCCTCAAGGCCTGGGCCCCACCAACAGGCAGCTTTGACGAGGGCTCCGGATTCCTGCAGGACACGCCCCTCAGTTTATTCCCTGGGCCCCCAGGTCACCCACCGACCCGAGGCCAGATGAACTGGAGACCCCTAGGAGAAGGCCAGACTCTATCTCTTACCTCACACTGCCTGATGACCATCACTCTGCTGACCACTGGCTGAATCACCCACTAATGGTCACTCATTGACAGTTGCTCCCTTGGGGAAGGAGCCCACTGTGGTGCTGACCAGTGGCTGAGCAAGACCACTAACTGTCACTCATTGGCAGTTGGCTGCCTAGGGAGGGGCCCACTGTGGCATGTACCAATGGCTGAGCAGGACCATTAATTGTCACTCACTGATAATTGGTTGTTTGGGGGAGGGGCCCACTATGGCACTGACCAATGGCTGACCAGGACCATTAATGGTCACTTGGGGTAGAGGCCTACTATGGCACTAACCAATGGCTGGGCAGGACCACTAACAGTCACTCATTGACAATTAGTCGCTTGGGGGGCCCACCGGCCAATGGCTGAGCAGGACCACTAATAGGGTAGGGGCAGTCACTCATTGACAATTGGTCAGTTGGGGAAGGGCCCACTGTGGTGCTGACCAATGACTGACCAGGACCATTAATGGTCACTTAGGGTAGAGGCCCACTATGGCACTAACCAGAGCAGGACAGTCACTCACTGACTCATTGCTTGGGGGAGGGGTCCCTTGTGGCACCAACCAATGGCTGAGCAGCACCAGTAATGGTCCTAGGGTAATGGTTGCCTAGTAACAGGCTGCAAGGTAATGGTGCACAGCAATGGCTGTGTGTGAATGGCTGTGCAGGGCCACACTCTACTGCACTGATACTCACTAGAAACAGTATACTGGATTACTACAAAAGAAAGAACTGTACTTCCATTTTTATAAAAACCATAGTTTTGAGTTGTTACTAGAGAGCACCCTAACTGTACATGAGTCTAATGCAGAGGCATACAAGACACTCAAAAGACAGTGAATAGGGCATTCACCCATTTGCCTGTGAAAGAACCTGATTACACTGTACTTTACCAGGAAAGATTAACTATTAAAGATTGCATCCTATGTCATTATATGCAATAATTATTATGAAAATCATCTCAGAATTCCATATAAAATAGACTGATGTTAGTAGAGCTTTATTCAATCTTATAGTTGTTTCTTCAAATTCATAGATACATATTTAAATTTTGTTGCTGTGGGAGAATGCTGACGTTGTCATGGCAACAGGTTTAAGCAACAGAGTATATATGATGTACTGGGATGCCTGGTGCTAGCCATGCCAGCAAAAACATAAAATAATTGTACCTTACCAAAAGAACTATACTAAGGGTAATGTGTGATAGTCAACTATTTGTCTTTCAAATTCAAAGGACCATAACTTAACACACTGATTTGTTAACAATTTTGATAATATTGCCAGTCCTGGTAGAAAATGAAATAAGGATGAGATTAGTAGAGGATCATCACTCAATTTCCAGCCACCTAGAAAAATACACACATATACACACACAGAGGAAGTCGGGGAGAGAAAAGAGGTGGTGGGGAGAGAGAGAGAAACTGACAGAGAGAGGAGATTGGACCTGCACAAGTAAAATCTGATAAACTTAATGAATTTAGGGGACAATAAATTTAAAATAAGCACTCAAATTAAACCCCTCCTGAGCAGAGGTTCTGGAGAAAAATTGTTCAGTAATTACCCTAGCTCTCTGATTTACTTCATCTTGCAAGCAGAACCTTTATTGATCCTCTCTGTGTGGACCAGGGGCCTATTTCTCTGCTATATATTTGCTACTGATTTAAGTTATCATCACTCTCTTATGAAAATTAAACATTTCGAGCAGGGCTATTCTGGGTTCCCCGGGTTACTATTACTCTACTCTCTGAGTGACCTCAGGGCTTCAAAGAGTCCAGAAGTCATCATTGTGAGATGACACAAACAATAGGCATCTTGTATTATCACACAGGATCCAGAATAAAAGAGAAAAAAAAGGGGCTTGAGTTCATGAGCTATGGTAAGCTGGAGCAGGGAATTCTGACGGTCCAGGGAGATTAAGGGAGTGTAATACTTTGAGCTGGTCTTTGGATGGGTAAAATAAAACAATAAAGAAAAAAATTTCACCTGGCTTCTCTTCTCACTAAAGCCCTAGAGACAATTCAGGAAAACCTTCAATTCTAAGAAAAAGAACAAAAGAAGACAGCACCCCTACTTTTAGTCTTTATTCTCCTTTCCTTCCCATTTATGCTACCATTTCAGTTTATATGCACTCATTAAATAATATCTTCTCAGAACTTTCTGGGTGGTCCAGTGGTTAAGACTTCGCCTTCTAATGCAGCAGGTGCAGGTTCGATCCCTGGTTGGGGAACTAAGATCCCACGTGCCTCATGGCCAAAAAACAGAAGCAGCATTGTAACAGATTCAATAAAGGCTTTTAAAATGGCCTACATCAAAAAACATCCTTAAAAAATAATTTTATATAAATAACATTTTCTTTCTCCCCCTCCTAGTTTTATTCAGAAACTATCCTGACCAACTTCCTAGAGAACAAATCCAAGCCTCAAGAGCCCTTACTAACTTGGGACAACCTGATTCACGCAGGAAAGAGAGCCTCACCCCCAAAAGAAGTTGTTACTATACTGCAAGGTGTGACACAAAGGAACACGCTCTGGACCCCACCTGCAATGGCACAAGCCTTTCAAGGCATAACGAAAAAGGCCTTTGCAAACATCAGGAGGAACTGAATTCAATCCAACGCCAGACAGTCTCGGGCGGCTACTCCACTGCTTGTGGTGCAAAGCAGGGTCAAAGACATCTGACGTGGCTCAGCAGACAGAGGAGATCAATAATGCTAAAGAGTGTCTGCAGTAAGAAGCAAATCATTGCAAATTTAGATAAAATGTCCTCCATGTGCAGGGCTCCTGATGGAAGCCCTACATCTGCCATATCGACCTTGTCACTGGGACACCCCCTCCCTCCTTGGGAGGGGAGAATGAGAGAGAGGCCAGGAAGAAAGAGCAGGAGGCAAGGTGGATACTGCATTGTGTTGTCTTTAACAGAGAAGCCCCAAAGACTACAGTGCCCATCCAGCTAATCCAAGGCGTAAACACTGAGAATGTGAATTATTTTTAGAATGATGGGTATAAACTACATCTCAGTCTCAGAAGAGACTGGGAGGTAGCTAAATGAGGTTACTAACAGTAGGATAAACAGAAAGCAAACTTCTTTTAATGACTGAAATGTATTAAGAACTTATTGCGTGAGCCAGATACAGTTGACTAACAAGGAAACTAAAGCTTGAAGATTGTCAGCAGTACATCTAGGATTCAAACCAAGGTCTGCCTTGCTCCAATGTTAAACAGTCACTTGCAAATACAACGTGTTTCAAAGCCATTCTCTTCTTCATGATCTTCATCATGTCTGGGTTACTGGCAAGCTCTTGACCTGTCTGGATTCACAGGAACAAGAACAAATACCTCTGAAGGCGACTGAGTTATTTAGGCAGAGAGTCGAGGCACAAAATAATGGGTTATGAAGAAATGTAGAAAGTAAGGTGATTTCAGCCTAGGACTCTACTGCTCCCCTTGACCGAGTCTGCTTAGAGAAAATTGGATTGTTGCATTAAAGCAATAAGCTGGTAAGTTCTACTGTGGGTTGCTCAAACCTCAATATCTTTGTTGTTATTCAGTATATGGACTATCACTGTGAGACACTGACAGGAGCAGGAATTATGTAGGAGGCAGAGAGCTGACTGTCTGGACATAAAAGATTCCATATTGGAAGTACATTCTCAGGGCTCTTTTGCCAAGGTAAATGATCTGACTCTCCTCAACCCATTCGACCCATTTCACAGATGCTACACAAACAGCAAAAGATGGGGAAATTGTAAATGACTAATATCTATCCATTTTGTTTTACTTGTGTTTAAAGATTAACTTTCTGATTTGTGAAGAAAGCTAGGACGGACTGAGCAGGTACAACGCACATCCCCTGTGCGAGGTAATGGGTGCACATGCTATCTCAGCAACTTTTCACAATGACCTTTGGAGGCACTACCTGCCTAACTGGCAGCTGATGGAACTGAAGGTTCCAGCGGTGTATATGCCTACAGAGAGGACCTGTGGGTTGCACTGGGGGTTCCAGCCAAAATTCTTAAGACTTTCAAAATCAGTACTCTTTCCTCTATGCTCTTCCTTGGTTCTCTTTAACGATCATGTCCCTGCCACGCTTCTGGGTCATCATTCTAAACTCTGGAAGTCATAGTTCAACAGAGGAGAAGTATATATTATTGACCTTAAAAAAAAATTACTGACAGAAATGTACATCCAAGAAGCAAATGCTCTGCTAAACTCCTAAACTACTCTCCTTTGCCTCTATCATCTAAAGAATCATTCCAGTTACCTGAGGCTTTGGGTTAGTCGATTCCAGATTTCCAAGGACTTAACGAGAAATTTTTCAAGCCTGAAGGATCTTTTGTGGATAATGGCTATTTGGGAAAGGATCTCAGATGAGCAGATGTAACGCCTTCACAACTGTTCCGCCCATGGGAAACATAGGGTGAAAGGAAAGTGCAAGAACCTGGGAGTCATCCACATCTGAATGAGAACCATGGCTTCACCACTGGGGGAAGCTGAGCAAGTCTTTTCCCTTCTCTGCACTTCAGTTTTCATCTTTAAAGTCAGAATGATGCTATCAACCTCAAAGTGGTATTGTGAGAACCAACTGAGATGATCTGTGCAGAAGGGCTGGCATACAGACATACCCACTCAAACTAGAAACTAAACTTCTAACAAACTTCCAGAAATAAAAAGCTCAGTTTCTTTCTCAACCCCTTCTTTTGTCCCTCAATTCCTTCTGATATGGCTGCTTACTGGCATTGTTGCTTATTATGACTGAATAAGCTGGGTCAAGGGGAACCTCCCTGTTGTTCCAGTGGTTAAGACTTTGTGCTGCCACTGCCGGGGGCACAGTCACTGGTTGGGGAACTAAGATCCCACATGCCACATGGCATAACTAAAAAATTTTTTTAAAAGATGGGGTGAGGGCATGCAAGGTGCCTACTGCCAGGCCAGGGGAGAATCTATCTGCAGAGCAAAGGAGACATCCATTGTTTTGATTCTCATTTTCTGCAATTTGTACTGGCTGGAGGAAGAGGCAGTTTATAACCTTGCCATTTATAACCATGGCTACACTGGTGTTCACGGCCAGGAGGGTGGCATTTCAAACAAAGAGTATCTGTCAATCGTAAGGCCCGATGATTACTTTATTATTATTTGTTGTGTTGTGTAACAGATCCGGTGCTATTATCTTGCACCCAGCACTGGCTGTTTAACTCTCCACTTTCTGCCCCAATACTCTGGGCCCTGAGTTGCAGTCGCTTAGAGAGTGTCTGTCTGCTTGCTGTTTGTGTACTCCGCTGAGGAAAAGGGAGGTGGGGAGCATCCTTTTGTGTACACGTTATCAGAGGAGAGACAATGCCAAAGCATTTCAGGGAGTGGGGAGCATCTTGATGGGAATGCCACCAGCAGAGGCAGAGGTGCGGCACTCCAGCTAAAATAATGAAAACCTACGGTTTAAAGTCACCACGTACCCTGATATGTACACAATCCAGACTGAAAGGGAACATTAGCAATTAGCTGGTAAATTATCTTTACATGCATTCCCCTTAAAAAAGTCACTTTGGAGTATTCACTTGCTAAAGCGGCCGCCTACACAGAAGTCTCTGCCTCTCTCACAGCTGTTTTTCTGTGTAGACGAATAGGAGAGAATGCGACGGTTGTTCAGACCCAGGGCTGGATTCGAATTACAACTTGATTTCTAGGCAAAGTTGTATCACCTGAATTATAGTCTTAATTCTGCAAACAATCTACCAAACTATTCAATGTCTTTGGGCTTCCACTTCCTCAACTATAACATGGGAATAACACTGCTTATCTTGCATGGTTTGGGGAAGATAACTGAAATATATATGAGCTCGGGAGATCATGCTTGGCATCAGAGTAATAAATCCTTGCTCATCCCTCCTCCCTTCCTTAAAACTCCAATTGGCAATCAATTCACATACAATTTGATCATGTAATTCCAATGGTTCATCTTTCCAGTTAAACTGGTCTCCATGGGGCAGGATCCATCCCATGTTATTTCATCCAGGGTCTCAGAATAAGGGTTCAACAAATACCAGTGGAATTAGGGGTAAGTGGAATGATAAGCCTACAGAACAATTGGTGAGTTCAAAGGAAGAGAGGATCCCAGTTTTTCAAACTAGATTTTTCAGCCATAACCTCAAAGGGTACCATTAATAATATAGTACCCTCTTCCAAAATGAGCTCTGCTTCATTTTAGGTACAGGAAAGAGAGGGAGAGAAGGGAGGGGAAAAGAAAAGGAGAAAGAAAGAAGGAAGGAAGAAAGGTGGGAGAGAGAGAAGGAAGGAGGGACGGAAGGAGAGGAGGAAGACTGCCAACCCCTGGGAGCTTCGCATGTCAAAGAGCAACCTCTCACCACACATCCTAAGTACAGTGCTCACAGAAGAAGAATTAGTTTCACTACTAACTACTCCTAAAGATATTTAAGATATTTGGGAAAAGAGGGAGGAGAGAGCCTCCAATCTCTAACTTCTCTAACTTCTCTAACTTCTCTAACTTCCACAGCTAAACAGAAATGACTTTCAAATTCCCTGCCATTTTAATATTATCAGTGTTATTATTTACGTTCTGGTGACAAAACACAGGGAAAGCTGACAGGGCTTTCCTGGATGCCCAAGTGGATCGTAGTCAGACATCATCTTTATTTACGGAGCACCTACTATGTGGTCAGAGCTCAGCAGCCCAGAAACTAATTCAGAGCAGCTTAGCCCCAGTGGGATAAACTTGGAACCATGCATGATAAAGCTTGAATTAAACATTTTTTTCAGGAAGAAGGAACAGGCAAGCCGCCTCAGAAGGAAGGGAAAGGGCACAGGACCCCATTTGGGGAGGGACGTCTCGATCTCTCCTCAAAGGAAGTCTTCTGTGTGGAACCCAGGTGCTGCTGAGGGGGCCCTGGCGGGGCAGTGGGGGATGAAAGGCTTTCTGGAGGCCCTCTGACCCCAGCCGTCCCACGGGAAATGAGCCAGGAGGCTGCTGGCTGGCAGACAAGCAGGTGTGCCCTTAAGAAGCCATGGAGATTAGCTGGGGCTTATCCAAACCTCTGCAGGAGGCAAATCTCTCCTGGCTCCTCAGGAGACCCCAGCGCTCCTCTGGCATCAAAACAGCCAGATGCAGAATGGACGTCAACTTGGCCTTTTGTGAACCCAGGCCCCGGCGCGGAAATCTGGACCCCATCATACTCACCAGGGGCCCCAAGGAGGACGAAGTTTTGAAGAGTAGGTTTAGAAAAATGGAGAGAGAGGAAAAGAAAGGACTGCAAGGCCAGAGCACGGGAAGATGAACCTCACTTGTACTTGGATCTTTGCACCGCAGTTGTTTTTGTCCCACCCTGGGTGGCTCAGACGGTAAAGAATTTCGGCCTGCAATGCAGGAGACTAGGTTTCAAGCTCTGGGTCAGGAAGATCCCCTGGAGAAGGGAATGGCTACCCACTCCAGTATTCTTGCCTGGAGAATGCCATGGACAGAGGAACCTGGCAGGCTATAGCCCATGGGGTCGTAAAGAGTCGGATGCGACCGAGCAACTAACACTTCATCTCACCTACCTCCCCAAATGTAACAAAAAGTTACTTCTTTCTCTTGAAAATATGATTTCTGGGGAAAGTAGGTGGACCTTGCTCTTCAGCAAAAGTAACAGCCATAAGACTCAAAGGTTGAGAGCTCCCCTTCTCAGGAGCCCTCAGGAAAGCAAATCAGCACTGTGAGCAAAGGAAGGCAGGCATGAGGGGGCCCCCATCAGTGAAAAACACACCCACTTTACTCTACATCCAGGTTTAGTGATGTAGGAAAGCACTGGCTTCAGACTTAGCAGACGTGCACTGCAGTCCTGACCCTGCTGTGCGTAAGCTGTGTGGCTCTGAACTAAGCTCTTCACCTCTTGCGTCAAGGTTGCCATCCTGAGAGGAGTCTAACAGCGGCTCCTTCATGGAGCCATTTGAGCAGTGAATAGGATCATTTGTATAAACACACAGCACAGGACCTAGCACCTAGAACATGCTCAGTAAAAGCCAGTTCCATCCCTTTTACAACAGCCCAATTCTCTATATAAAACAGCAGAGAATGTCTCTATTTTTTCACACTTGTGGAAACCCATTCCTAGTGAGGGTAAGTCACTTTTTCAAAGTGTTCAGGTGGAAATAGTGGAGGCAGGAACCCAGATCTCCCCAATGCCCTCGCTAGGCCTTGCTGTTTGATTGGCACCATGAAGATGACCCAATATCCAGATTCAGACAGGTCCAGTGATGGCCTTGGCAGAGGCAGCCTCGGAGTCAGATTTTAGTGCAACACAGTCTACCTCATGCAGGATATTCACCAAGGAGGCTGCAGCTGTAACTGCCCCTCACTCGGTGGAAACTGGCCCAGGAAACATGTAGGATGTATGGCATTTTGGACGTAGCATGGCATTCATAGTTTTAAGTGAGTGAGTGAAGTCACTCAGTCGTGTCCGACTCTTTGCGACCCTGTGGACTGTAGCCTAGCAGGCTCCTCCCTCCATGGGATTCTCCAGGCAAGAGTACCGGAGTGGGTTGCTATTTCCTTCTCCAGGGGATCTTCCCGACCCAGGGATCAAACCCGGGTCTCTTGCATTCCAGGCAGACGCTTTAACCTCTGAGCCACCAGGGCAGCATGGCATTCATGCCAATGGTATAAATAGGGGCTCTCATGTTTTTAAGCTGGCTGTGTCACACACAGATACAAGAATAAGACAATGGGCTCTGGAATACCGAGTTGAGAGATGATGTCCTTGATTCAGACCACACAGCTATAATAGGAATTTTGTTTTCAACTCACCCTCTGCCCCGTTGCCTGCACACGGGGCACAAGCAGGAAGCTAACTGCAAAGGTGGCACAGGGGCTCTCTCTGCCCGACCCTCAGGCCATTTCTTGGGCAGGAAGGTGCTCAGGAAGAGGCTAGATGGTGGTGAATCTTGTTTTACTTTCTTCCCAGAAGTGGCTGAATTTCGACTCTTTTTTGAAATGTCCTGCCGCCAATACCCGGGCTTCCAGGTGGCACTAGTGGTAAAGAGCTCACCTGCCAAGATAGGAGATGTGGGTTTGATCTGTGTGTCAGGAGGATCCCCTGGAGGAGGGCATGGCAATCCATTTCAGTATTGTCACCTGGAGAATCTCACAGAGAGGGAAACCTGGCAGGTTACAGCCCATAGGATCACAAAGAGCTGGATACAACTGAAGCAACTTAGCATGCATCACAGACTGCCAATACCTAAACTTTCATCATCATGGTAGGATTAGAAGGAGCGGTGGTTAAGAATACTCCTTGCAGTGCAGGGGATGTGGGTTCAATCCCTGGTTGGGGAGCAAACCAGGGATCCACAGACCACAGGTCAACTAAGCCCTCGCACCACAACTACTGAGCCCACACGCCGCAGCTAGAGAGCCCTTGCCACAGCTGGAGAGTCCTTGCCACAGCTGGAGAGTCCTTGCCACAGCTAGAGAGCGCACATGCCACAGCTAGAGAGTCACTGCCGCAGCTAAAGAGGCATTGCCACAACTACTGAGCCCACATGCCGCAGCTGGAGAACCCTTGCCACAGCTAGAGAGCATTGCCACAAGGAGAAAGCCCTTGCCACAGCTAGAGAGTCACTGCCACAACTAGAGAGCCCTTGCCACAACTAGAGAGTCACTGCCACAACTACTGAGCCCATATGCCGCAGCTAGAGAGTCACTGCCACAACTAGAGAGTCACTGCCACAACTAGAGAGTCACTGCCACAACTACTGAGCCCACATGCCACAGCTGGAGAGCCCTTGCCACAACTAAAGAGTCATTGCCACAACTAGAGAGCCTGCAGGCCGCAATGAAAGACCCCGCATGACGCAGAGAAGATTTCACATGCTATCACTAAGACCCAAGCAGCCAAATAAATAAATAAAACAAGGAGGAATCTTATACAAGCTCTCATTTTATAAATGCGAAAACTAAGGGAGAAACAGTGGTGTGGGAGTAAGTTTCCCAAGGCCAGTTAGCAATCCAGTACCCATCTCCTTCACTGGCTGACGCAGGATTTTAGGGACCCACGTGGATGGCAGAACATGTGTGCCCAGTCACTCAGTCGTGTCTGACTCTTTTCGACCCTGTGGACTGTAGCCAGCCAGGCTCCTCTAAACATGGGAGTCTCCAGGTGAGAATACTAGAATAGGTTGTCATTTCCTCTTCCAGGAGAACTTCCTGACCCAAGGATTGAACTCACGTCTCCTGTGACTCTTGCATTGGCAGGCAGGTTCTTTACCACAGCATCATGGATGGTAGAACAGCTTGTCTAATTGTTTCATCATGATGGAGCTCACCATGTACAGAGCTCATGAGAAAGGAACTCGAGGTCAAGTGTGATCAGAACACAGTTAGTGTGACAAACATTCAAGCATACTATTCGACATCCTCAAAGAAAAGTAAATAAATACAATACCAAAAAGCCCTTGAAACCAGTTTATTTATATTTCAGAGATCTCTTTATGGGTCTCCAAGACAGTCTGTTATAATTGTTATTATTATGAAAATGACAAATCACTATAAACATAGGCCTAAATTTAGTCTCATCATATCTGATAAAGTTGCTTCATTCATCTATAATTTACTGAGCACCTATCATGTGTCAGGTATACCCTAAGCACTAAGAATATAAAAATGAACAACCACAGTCTCTGTGCTTAAGAAATTCACAGTACAGGAAGTGGTGAAAATGAGCACTACAGAAAGTATATCAAAGATCTAAATATAAGACTGAAAACTATCAAACTCTTAGAAGAAAATAAAGGAGGAAAGTTTCAAAACAGGATTTGGCAATTATTTCTTGGATATAACACAAAAAGCCAAACAGAAAAAGAAAAATAATTAATCAGACTCTATCAAAATGTAATACTTCTATGCACTAAATGACATGATAAACAGAGTGAAAAGGCAACCCACTGAATAGAGGAAAATATTTACAAATCACGTATCTGATAAGGGATCCAGAACCTATCTAGAACGAACTTCAACAGCTTAATCACAAAACAAAGAACTCGATTCAGAAAAGGGCAATGGGCTTGAATAGGCATTTCTCCAAAAATGGCATACAAATGGCCGATAAGCACATGAAAAGATGCTCAACATCACTAACTGTCAGGGAAATGCAAATCAAAACCACAGGGAACTACTAGCTCACACTCTAAGTGGCTACTATCAAAACATTGGGAAGCTTAAGTGTTAGAAAAGATGTGGAGAAAGCAGAATTCTCCTGTACCGCTGGTGGAATGCAGACCCAAGCCAGTGTGGGAGGTGGGATGGGCGCCTTCACCAACACTTAAAAATAGGATTGCCGGTTGATTTCAGTCTCACTCTGGGTACAAGCCCAAGAAAACTGAGAGCAGGGTCCTGAAGAGATGCTTGTACATCCACGCTTATAGCAGAGTGTTTCAAGACAGCCAAAAGGTGAAGGTGAACCAAGTGTCCATCTGCAGATGAATAGACGAATAAAACATGAAATATACATACAATGCAGTATTACTCAACCTCCAGAGAGAAGGAAGTTCCGGCACACGCCACAGCGTGAACGAACTTTGCGGACGGTGTGCTAAGGGACAGAAGCCAGCCACCAAAAAAAAAAAACCAAACACTGTCTGATTCCAGTTCTACGAAGCATTTAGAGAACCTGTCATTTATAGAGACAGAAAGCAGAATGGTGGTTCCAAGGGCAGGAGAGGGAGGGAGCGGTGGTGCTTGATCCATAGGAGCAGAGTTTCATTTCTGTGAGATGGAAAGAGTTCTGTGGATGGCCTGAGGTGATGATAACAAGGCAATGTGACTGTACTCAATGCCAGTGAGCTGAACACAAAAATGGTTATGATGGTGATTTTTATACTATATGTATTTTACCAAAATTTAAAAAAAAATACAAGCTCTGCAATCACCATCATCAGCAAACTTACCAAGAGGCAATTTAAGCCTCTGGTGCCCCAGCCACACTACAAGAGATCAGGCTAGGAGAGGGCCCAATAGAAACCACTCAAAACAATGTTAAGACTCCAACCGCTATGGAAACAGTATGGAGATTTATTTAAAAATTAAAAATAGACCTACCGTATAACCCAGCAATCCCACACCTGGACATATGCCCTGGGAAAGCCCTAATTTAAAAGATACATGCACCTCAATATTCACAGAACTGGATATCTACAATAGCCAGGACATGGAAGCAACCTAAGTGTCCGTCAACATAGGAATGGGTAAAGAAGATATAGTACATATACAAAGGAATATTTCTCAGCCATAAAAAGGAATGAAATTGGGTCATTTGTAAAGACGTGGACGGACCCAGAGAGTGCCATACAAAATAAGTCAGAAAGAGGAAAAAAAATATATATATATATCTGTATATATACACACACATATATTTAACACATATATATGAAATCTAGAAAAATGGTATGCTGCTGCTGCTGCTAAGTCGCTTCAGCTGTGTCCGACTCTTTGTGACCCCATAAGACGGCAGCCCACCAGGCTCCCCCGTCCCTGGGATTCTCCAGGCAAGAACACTGGAGTGGGTTGCCATTTCCTTCTCCACTGCATGAAAGTGAAAAGTGAAAGTGAAGTCGCTCAGTCATGTCCAACTCTCACCAACCCCATGGACTGCAGCCCACCAGGCTCCTCCATCCATGGGATTCTCCAGGCAAGAGTACTGGAGTGGAATGCCATGGCCTTCTCCAAGAAAAATGGTATAGATGATCTTATATGCAAAGCAGAAAGAGAGAGACAGATGTAGAGAACAAATATATTGATACCAAGCAGAAAAGAGAAGGGGGTGTTGGGAGGGTTTGGGAGATTAGGATTGACACAAATACACGATTGATATTATGTATAAAACAGATAACTAATAAGGACATACTGCATGGCACAGGGAACTCTGCTTAATGCGCTGTGGTGACCTGAATGGAAAGGAACCGCAAAAGGGAGGGAATGTGTGAATGTACGGCTGATTCATTCTGTTGAACAGCAGAAACTAACATTGTAACATACATTGTAACAACACAACATTGTAAAGCAACTCTATCCCAATAAAAATTAATTTAAGAAAAAGAAGGTTAAGACTCTCTGAAAGTGTTGAACACTAAGAGAAGAGGGGAGTCCATGTGGAATAAAGCTGGTCACCTGCAGAGTCCTGCCAAGTCTTCCTTGCAGACAGTAAGCCTCACCAGAGGTTTATAAAACCAACCGTGTGAAATTTTTCCATTAACAGTCAGAAATCATTTCAAGTGTCATCACCATAGAAGAGACATAGTAGGACAAACTAAAAAGTTTCAAATCATTAACCTTTGCTTTTGACTGTTAAGAGGTTTTTGTGTCCTCAGTTGGGGACAACAGGTACTGAGGAGATCTCTGTAGCTCTTTTATTTTAGAAGCTTGCTGGTAGACTTACCAGTCCGTTCTAAGAGGTCCTCTAGGCTGTTGCTTCCCTTTCAGTAGGGAATTTTTCCTGGAGGGCCACAGTCCTGGAGAGACGAGATCAACAGGATATGGGACACCAACGTCTCTGTTGAGAGGGAAGAAAAGAAAGAAAATTACCTGAGGCAAAGCTGAAGTGGCTTCCCTGAAGAGTCAACATTTATAAACTTCATGCAACTTCACAGGTGCCCTAAAAAAGCCACACCTCTATCTACAGTGGTCACTAAGCTCCCTTTCATTTCTTGTTTGGGCTGAGTGCTGTGATGAGATGGGGGCATAGACAAATAAGATGCAACCCCTGCCTCCAACAACCTGATATTCTCATGAGTGAAAAGTGAAAGTCGCTCATTTGTGCCTGACTCTTTGCAACCCCATGGACTGTAGTCCGCCAGGCTTCTGTGTCCATGTGATTCTCCAAGCAAGATACACTGGAGTGTATGGAACAGGGATTGAACCCAGGTCTTCCACATTGCAGGCAGATTCTTTACTGTCTGAGCCACCAGGGGAGTCCTCATAAGTGAGAATGCATTAAAGTATGAATTGCACTGTTACCGTCCAGGATACACCTTCCCAGGTGGCTCAGTGGTGAAGAATCTGCCTGTCAATGCAGGGGGTGCAGGAGATGCAGGTTCCATCTCTGGGTCAGGAAGATCCCCTGGAGGAGGAAACGGCAACCCATTACAGTATTCTTGCCTGGGACATCCCATGGACAGAAAAGGCTGGCAGGCTACAGTTCATGGGGTCACAAAGAGTCAGACACGACTGAGCACATGCACACACAATCCAGGATATACTGGGTTTTTATCTTCATAAACTAAAGGATAAGCACCTCTCCTCGTCCCACTGTCAGATGAGAAAGATAAACCTCAGAGAAACAAAAGGTTACTCGAGAAACGAGCACCACGTCCTGCATTTTGATTGCTGAGGTGGCTGCCTCAAATTCTTGTTCCCTAGAACCGAGTGTCCTTCTCCCTAGATGCCCAGTCTCTGCTTGGACTTGGTCAGAGCCCAAAGCTGAGGCTGACAGCACAGGATTCCCTCCCTTCCCCAGCCGGTCAGCCTCCCAAGAAGGAGACACTCCCTGTCCCTTTGGCCACAGAACGCGCAGCCATACCTTTGATCGGAAAGGCCAGCAGCCAGCGAGTGTAACTGGCACACCCATCAGCACCACCATTCAGACAGCGCTCTCTTCACGAATTAAATATGACACATCACAATGACGATTCCGAGGCTCAGACAGAACTCACTGCCTGACAGACTGGTCAGCCGCCTTCCCAGCCTGTTTCAGACACCCAAACAAATTAACACATGTTCCGTGGTGATACAAAATTGCGTTTCTGTGTGTGAGTGTGCGTTTCAAAGCCTCCGTGCAAGCGCACAATTGCCAATTAAATATTTATCAAACTCCCGCTGACCTACGAGAGGCTCTGACCTATGAGAGGCATCAAGCACTAGCTCTCAGAGCATCACTATCAGCTGTTTTTCAAAGGCAGCATCTCTTCTTGGTCAGTGGAACCTATTTAAATCTCAGTGAAGAGCCCTCACTATCTTTTGTACTGGATCCATCTACCAGGCTGAATGAGGCTTTTAGAACCAGCAAGAACCAGATGGCCCTCCAAGAGCATTTCTGAATGTTTGGATCTGAGTCATTTGTATGCGGATGTCTTCACAAAACAGCAATCTGGGTAACAGGCTCCAGGCTGAGTCCAGCTTTCCAGACAGCCCATCTTTGCCCACAATTGAGAAGACAAGCACAATATTGTAGAGTACCACAAAAATATTGCAGCGTTTCTTTATATGTGTAGCATCAAATACAGGAAGAGTCCCCATCAGGCTGTCGTGACAATGTTAGTGCGCCACAACAACATCCCTTCCTGATAATTTTTCTTTTTCCCATTACACCTACGATTTCTTCCCTGGTTCAGGCATAAAGCCAGCTTTGTAAATCAGCCAGCAGAGGGCACCTCAAAACTGGTGCAATAATCCAAATCACTGCAAATTCAGAGCCGAAAAAGATGTCAGACTAATCAAAATGGGCTCCAGCTTTATGATGTGCTGGGAGCTTCTAGCCAGAAAGAGGAGAGCCGGGGAGGGAAGAGATGGAGCCAGAAATGTATTAGTTGATGGACCTGCTCATCTGAGGAAGAGGGAAAGCTTCAGACAGAGTCCAGTATCAGAAATCCAAGGGGAGGGGTAAACCTAGTTCAAAAGTGGGAAATGATCAAAGTGGGGGTCAACCCAGCACCGCAAACTTCTCAGCATTTTCCCTAGAGAAGAGAAAACTTAGGTTTTCATAAACACCTGTACATGGATATTTATAGAAGCTCTATTTACAGCCACCCCAAACTGGGAACCATCCAAATGTCCTTCTCCCAGTGAATGGATAAACCAAATGTGGTATATCCATACAGTGCAAAACCACTCAGCAATTTTAAAAAGACAAGTTACTGATATATACAACACCACGTGTGCTGTGCATGCCAAGTCGCTTTCAGTCGTGTCTGACTCTTTGCAGCCCTGTGGACTGTAGCCCACCAGGCTCCTCTGCCCATGGGATTCTCCAGGCAGGAATACTGGAGTGGGTAGCCATTCCCTTCTCCAGGGAATCTTCCCAACCCAGGGTTCAAACCCACATTTCTTATGTCTCCTGCATTAGCAAGCAGGTTCTTTACCACAAGTGCCACCTGGGAAGCCCTACGACAATATGGATGAACTTAAAAGGTATCACATGGAGTGAAAGAAACCAATCTCAAGAAAAAGTTCCATTAGCATGATTCCATTGGTAAGACATGTTCAACATCTCAGCATTGCCAGGGGCTGGGGGAATGGGAGGGGATGACTACAAACGAAACAGCACAAAACAATTTTCTGCAGTTGATATAACTGCTCTGTCCTGCTTTTGGTGATGATTACATGAATGTACACATGTGTTAAAATGCATTAAACTGTACATGCAAGTCAGTTTCACTCTAGGTTAATTTAAAAATAAAAACAATTTTAAAGAAAAAAAAAAAGCTGAGCCATAAAAGAAAATCAAAGGGGTAGAACTTGAGAGGCAGGATGAGATGCATAGATAAAGAGTGAGATCTAGGGACTTCCCTGGCGGACCAGCGGTTAAGACTCGTAGCTTCCACTGCAGGGGGTGCGGGTTTTATCCCTGGTAGGGGAGCCAAGATCCTATGTGCCACACCACAGGGCCAAAAAAAAAAATCTTTTTAAAGAAAGAGTGAGATCTAGTAATGTCTAGGTACTTATCTAGAATGTAGGTAAAGTGCAGAGGGCCAGAGCAGAGTTGATCCCTAAGGACAGGCTGCTGAGGATCAGGTTCCCACTGCTGATAGGTTGAGGTGGGGTTTCCGCTGAACTCAGCTCAAGCAGAAGGGAGCAGAGGAGCCAACTGGACCCATAAGGTGCTGACTGAGCACAGAGGCTGCCACTCAATGCTCCTGCAGCCCCAGGGGCTCTGCTCACCCTTAGGAGCCCACATCCATGGCAATGCAGAGCCACCCAAGTCACTGCCCCACCCCACTCACTGGTAAGGAGACTCACTGACTGTGGGCAGAGGTTTAGCTGAAAGGGCTAGTGATGGACAAAAGCTAGACAGATCTGATCTAACCCCCCAGTACACAGATAAGAAACCTGAAAGAGCAAAGCAACAGGAGTTTCCCAAGATCACACAGCTTGTGAGCATCCCCGGGGGTCCTGGACCCCAGCCCTGGACTCTTTTCCATCACCCACTGCATAACTCCCTCATCGGTGCTCTAGCCTGGGATGGCATTTCTTTTCATCTGTCCCGGGTAGGTGAGACCATGTTTTCTATTTAAAAGAGAGCAAAACACAGGTGGCTCCATAGCTTTTCATGACGACACGTGAAAAAACTCACTACCTCCCTGAACCTCTTTATTTGTTGCTTTTACATTTATTCTTTTTCAGATGAAATATTCACTACCTCCTGTGTCTTAGTTCCCTGTCAGGCTTCTCTGACCCATGCCACTAAATCCAGTGATTTGACTGGATGATTAAAAAGACAAAGTTCTTACCTATCAAATCACCTCTTATGTCCTAGCCACATTTTTCATTTCCATCAAGTACTGGAGACCTCAGAAGAGGGATGACTGTCACGGTTCCCCTGGATTGAATGTTATGAGAGAAAAGCTTTGGTGGAAGAAGCTTTGGTCAAGGTTACTGGCCCAGCTCTGCTAATAACTGGATGTGAGATTTTAGGTATGACACTTCCTTTTTTGAGACTGAATTTCCTCCTCTATAAAGTGAGCTCGTTAGACTGGAAAAGTATTAAGATACTTTCCAGTCCTATGAAGTTATATATCATGTGTAGTCTTTGTGTGTGTGTTTGCCCAGCAGTGCTGGACTCTTTTCAACACCATGGACTGTAGCCAGCCAGGCTCCTCTGTCCATGGATTTCCCAGGCAAGAATACTGCAGTGGGTTGCCACTTCCTCCTCCAGGGATCTTCCCACCACAGAGATCGAATCCACATCTCTTGCGTCTCCTGCATTGGCAGGTGGATTCTTTACCAGTGTGCCACCTGGGAAGCCATTTAGCCTTAAGAGTAGATAGCAAATAAGTAAACTGAAATACAAAAAAACAGACACATTTCAATAACTCAATAAATGTTTTTGTGAGCCTGCTGTCTTTTCAGGCTTCACGCTAGCCGGGAGGTATTTAACAACATATAAGAAATGATAACTGCCTTTAAGGACATACAATCTCATGGATCAAAACAAGAGTCTAGATTTAAAGGAGCCACTGTCTCACTTGTCCTCAAGTGGGTCATTTGTTTAACCTCTCTGAACCTATTCCTTCATCTGTAAACTGTGAATAATAATGGCTCCTTCTAGGAGTGAAAAATAAATGAGAGTATATTACATTTTATTATTAAGTCATTTATATTACTGTCCTGCCCTCTCGAAACAGCATTTTTCTTTCTTACCCCATACTCTTTTTGCAAGTAACCTCCATTTTTAATCTCCTCATCGCTTGAAATTGAATTTTCTATTAATGCTTTGAGATGCAACTGAAAAGTCCTTTTTTTTTTTTCCACAGAGATGTATCTGCCTGCTCCAGCCAACACAAATCTCCCTTGTCTCTGGTTTTCTGTTGCCTTTTGAAAAACACCAATGTGGTGTTTTCTGTTGCCGCATGATTGACTTGCGTGTCTGTAGTTTATATTCTCCTAAACTCCAGCTTGGGCTTCCCTGGTGGCTGAGATGGTAAAGAATCCACTTGCAATGCAGGAGACCTGGGTTCAACCCTTAAGTTGGGAAGATCCTTGCAGGAAGGCATGGCAACCCACTCCAGTATTCTTGCCTGGAGAATCCCCATGGATAGAGGAGCCTGGCAGGCTATAGTCCAAGGGGTCACACAGAGTCCGACATGACAGAGCAACTAAGCACACAAACTCCAGCCTATGTTACCAACTGCCTCCAGTGACCTCAAATTCTACATGTTTCAAGTAGAATCCATAATCTTTTCAAAGATCTTGCTTCTCTTCATGAGTTCATTTCAGTTCATAGTTTCTCAGTCACTTATACTAGATACGTTAAGTATTTGTTATGTTTCGTCTCCATCACAGCCTCCTCCTATCCATCCAATTAATTTCAACTCTCACGCATCTCACATCATCCTTTCTCATCTCCATTGTCTCAGCCTTCCTGGAGCCTCTCTTGACTAGAATAATGCAATAGCAGAGGGAAGAATGTATCAACATCACCCAGCAAGCTTTTCAAAATACCCCTAGTAACGTTTCCATCAGCCCATACAGTATCTGAAATTTTAGTTGAGGGAAAAGACAGAAGACTAAGGGAAAAGCTAGGCTTGAGTCTCCTGCAAAAGCTTCCAGGTTATTCTGATACATTGCTCATCACTGATGAGAATCACTGTTTTAACCTTTCTCCTCCAATCCCTTCCCCCTCTACTCCCCTATACAGTCCATGGAATTCTCCAGGCCAGAATACTGGAGTGGGTAACCTTTCCCTTCACCAGGGGATCTTCCCAACCCAGGGACAGTACCCAGGTCTCCCGCACTGCAGGCAGATTCTTTACCAGCTGAGCCACAAGAGAAGCCCTCGCTTCTGCCCAAATTACTTTTCAAAACCTCCAATTATCATGGCTCTTCACAGCCTTTTAGAAACAAGCAAACAAGAGAGTCTTTAGCCTGGCTTTCACGTTCTGGTTCCAGGCTAATTTCCTGAACGGGATTCCCCCACTCCTTCCATGCCTCATGTATTCCAGCCAAAACAAACTCGACCTTGTTCCTCTAGACTTAACCATGCCCTTTCACACCCCAGGTGTCAATTCATGCTGCCTCATCTTCTTGGGATTCTCTTCTGCTCTCACCTCACTATCCTTGCCTGGGAAAATTCCACATGACTTTCAATGTTCAGAACTATGCCATCTCTTCCACAAAGTCATGACCAATTTTCACCCTCTTCCAGGCAGAATCAGTTCTTCCGTTCTCTATATCCCATCTCAATCTATCCACAGTACTCATCCATTGAGTAACAGCTCAGGAAGGCCACCTTTTTGGATTCTCTCTGAAAGGATATAAGTACCTCCTCTGGTCCTCTTAGTAACTGTTTACACCTGTTTTATACCTACACCCTACTCTATGCCATGTGTTGGGGGAATGGTGGTTCATAACCTGTTCATCTACTAATACAGACCATGAACTCCTCAAAGACAGATGCCATCCTATCCTTTGATCCCCAGCACAAGCAAGAGTATGGAATTTTACTGGGTGCTAAACAAATATTACTTCAGTCAAGACCCAGGTTGAAGGTCCCCCTGGTGGTCTAATGGCTAAGACTCTGAGCTCCCAATGCAGGAGGCCCTGGTTCAATCCTTGGTCAGGGAACTATATCCTACAGGCTGCAGCTAAGGCTCTGCATACCACAACTAGGGCCCAGTGCAGCCAGATAAATAAAAATATTTAAAAAGAAAAGATCCAGACTGGATATTGTCCCTTCAGTAAGCAGTTGCAGGCTCTAAGAAGTAGCAGGGTCTTCCTTCTGCCACCACAGCATGCCGCCAATACCACCTTCTATTGTTATTTACGAGTTCATAGCCTTACCTAAGACAACGAGTGTATGGGGGGGACCATGTCTTTATCTTTGTCTGACCTCTGACATGTTGTATAGTGCCCAACAAACAGCTCTACCCACCAAGCTTCTGGAATAACTGAACTGAATTTACTGGCATTTCTCTCCAGGTGATAAGCTCTTCAAAGACCCTCACTGCATCTTTTATTACCCCTCTCACAAGTTCATTATCTCCTCCAGTCCTGGGTTGAGGGCAAACATTCATCAAAATATTTGTCCACTGACGCATTCTTCTTGAATATTCCTGAATAAGTTGAGGCCTGCTTGAGAGGGTGCAGTGTCCCTATTGGTTGCGTTTCCAAGAAAGGAGGAAATCTGTGTTGCAGCAACCATCTCCTAACTCTAACTGTCATCCTGTATACATCCTGGTACTTCATCATGGCTCATCATATCACTAGAAAGGTCGCATCTGCCACTTCCCAATTCCCAGCTTATTTCCCTGGTCCAATACCAACCACCTCCCTTCCCTCCAGTTGTCCCAGTGTGCTCATCAGAATGGAGTGCACCACATTAACTTCAACCAGGAGTGAAAATAATGCCTACTGATGTGATAAATTCTAGTCCAACAAGGCTGAGGGTGGGATCACTGTTCAATGTATCCATAATACAGAGGCCAACTGGATAATGAAAAACATTCCTTTATCCACAACTGAACATTTTTGGAGTTTTGTTTTAAAAACTAAAACATCACAATATTAATTGAAGTTTGACAGAAAACAGCAAAATTCTGTAAAGCAATTCTTTCAATTAAAAATAAATTTAAAAAACAAATAAAACAAAAAAATAAACTCAATATCTCATAATTATTAAAACAATGAAGACACTGCATGGTATGTTTTATTTTAGGTAGTAAAAATAATCATGCTTTTAAAAAGCACTAATGTGACAAAAGTTCTCTCTTTCTCCACTGTTTAACACAAACATGGTCCTACAAGTTTATAAATTGCCCAATCATTCTCAAATGCCTCGGCACAACTTAGCTAACACCATCATTCAAAACATTAATTCAGGAACTAAACAACCAATGAGGAAACAGTCTTTCTGGAAGTTGGGAAGTTACATTATTTGAGTTAAATAAAAAGAACAAACTCAACATTGGTCATAGCACATCAACTGAGAGTAGAGATGCCAAGCAAGGCTGCCACCATCATACATCACAATAGCAGAGATGTCAAAAATTTTAGAGTTTCTTCCAGATAGGTCTACAAATGAAATTACTCGGAAACAGAAAGTAATGACTGTGACATGGGATACTGGTGAACTTTAATCCACATTTTATCACCGTATTTAAACATCCCCAGAGTCATGCCTATTTTTAAATTCTATGATCTAGGATAGATAATTTTCTTTCTGCAGTGAGATCATTTGTGTTATTAGCTGCAATGCAGTATTTTAAGACTCCATCAAGAAGAATGAAAGGAAATCAGAAATTGAGGCAACAGTGTAGACTAGTCTTGTAAAATCTGACATTAGAAAAAGATTGCTCTGGACTTGAATGATTCTGACTGATTATCCATACAACTGAAATTCACCGGTATAAGATGGAGTGATCTTGCATATCCAAAATAACTAGTCCTAACACAAAAAGGAGAGGTCTTTGTTAAGGTCACCATGCTGCAGACCTGAGTTGTCATTTCAGATCATTTCTCAGATTTGCAGGAAGTGAAAACTTTTGAGAAGTTTCAACACTTTTAGCATTATCCACTCTAATGTCCACTGGTCCTACTTTGTTAACACTTTATGTGCAAAGAAAGCTCAAAATCACTCTAGGTGTCTCAAGTGAACCAAAGAGTTGATTTTCTCTACCAGGAAACTGGTTCCTAAAACCAACCAAGTGCATCATACTGAAACAACTTTTCTTTTTGATTGTGAGCTTCTTCGTACAGTCTACATCAAGGATCCCACCAACCACCCCAGAGCAGCCACTGAATTCCTCTACCATCTCAAGCATAACCTTGAGAAGTGATACATGCTGCCACCAGTCCCTGAACTGAGAAGCTAAGGTCTTTGTCTTGTGATTCCGCGCGATGTTGTTTTTTAACCCTGGACAAGCCAAAGCTCTCTTTGATCCTCAGTGCTTCCTTATGCATATTGTATGGGGGTGGGGTTGGTAGGGCACGGGAGAACAGCACAAAACTCTTCCAAAGTATGGAGATGAATTAGATTGTGACAGTCAAATGACTTTAGGTTTTTGGGCAAAGATTTTGGAGCAGTAACAGTAACCTGTTTCCTCCAAGAGGTGGAAAATTTTTTCTATGGGTTCTTGATTTCTGTGTGGGTGAGCTGGTTTCATGAGGGTCATGGCACTGGTGATTCCTGTTGGGCTTTTAGTTCTACTTTGCGAGTGGCTGGGGTGAGGGTGGGACAAGAAAACCCAAAGGGATGGGGACTAGCAAAAGCAATTGAAGGGCAGAGAGGCATTACAAAATTGCTCCCTTTTTGAAGAAAGGCTGATCTCAGGTTCCTTTTAAATTTACTTTATTGAAGTATATAGTTGATTTCCAATGTTAGGTTAATTTCTGCTGTACAGCAAAGTGATTCAGTTATGCACATGTATATGGGCTTCCCTGGTAGCTCAATGGTAAAGAATCCGCCTGCAATGCGGGAGACCTGGGTTCGAATCCTGGGTCAGGAAGATCCCCTGGAGAAAGCAGTAGTAACCCACTACAGTATTCTTGCCTGGGAAATCCCATGGACAGAGGAGCCTGGCAAGCTACAGTCCATGGGGTCGCAAAGAGTCAGACATGACTGAGCAACAAACACTTTCTTTTTTTTCCATTTTCATACACACACACACATACACACACACACACATATACACACAGAGACACACACACACATAAATATATATATATACACATGCATCCTTTTCATATTATTTTCCATTATGGTCTATCACAGGACATTGAATACAGTTCCCTGTTTAGCTTCCTTTCTAATACCCTCCCACAAATTTTCTTGCTGGCAGTTCTGGGGCAGGCATTTTTACATTTCCTCTTTCTTCCTTCTAGACTGACACTTAGAGAAGTGAGTACAGGAGGAATTGTCTCCAAATCATCTCTTCCACAGAATTTCACATTAAATGAACATGGGGAAAAAATCCAATCCTGTGGTAATGTTCTCTTAGAACATTCTTGGGAGTTTTATGCTGTCCTTAAAACACCAACTGTCAAAATAAGATAATGGTTTCTCAAGGAAATCCCAAACATCCACAGTTAGCCTAGCAAGTTTATATAAATGGAAGAGTGTCTTCATGTCCCCCGGCTAAAAAAGTAAATCTGGGGGAGAAAATAGAGCTTCATCGAAGCATCATTCCCTATTGATGAAATCCTCATTTTCCAGATTTGCTTATTTTAAAATCCAACTCCTAGAACATACAACACCACATCCAAGTGCTACCTCTTTGCTATTTTAACAAACCATTACGAGCTTTCTGTTTGCTTCCCCAAATATCACAAGAACAGTTTGTTGTGCTGGTTCATTAGCAAAACGAAGACTTTCTTCAGTGCTAATGTGTGTCACGTTTGTTAGGAGGACTAGGAACCCTACATTGCAAAGGAAGTTAGATGAGCATTTTCTCTCTTAAAGGCCTTATACAGTTAAGTAGAGGAAGGTGTGCTATTTATTTAAAAGTGGGGCAGGGCTTTTCTGGTGGCTCAGTGGTAAAGAAACCACTTGCCAGAGCAAGAGAGGCGGGTTCAATCCCTGGTCTGGAAGATCCCACAAGTCATGGAGCAACTAAGCCCACAACTACTGAGCCTATGCTCCAGAGCCCAGGAGCTGCGACTACTGAGCCCATGTACCACAAACACTGAAGCAGTAAGGCCCTGGAGCCCATGCTCTGCAACAAGAGAAGCCACCGCAACGAGAAGCTGGTGCACTGCAACCACAGAGTGGCCCCGCTTGCCACAACAGGAGGAAAGCGTGTGCAGCAATGAAAGACCCAGCACGGCCAAAAATTAAAAGGTGTGTGTTGGGGGCTGGTAAAGGAGAAGGCAGCTTCACTTTGTTCTCTCAATTTGGAGGGAAGAAAACTCTGAAAAGGTTTACAAATTGATGAACCCTGAAAGATGTGTCAACGGCTGAACTGTAGTGTCTCAATGGAGTATATGCTTCTGAAAAGGAAACTGTTTAAATGAATGAGGGGGTTATAGGTGAGTTTCATATTTTGGACCATATGCTGCCATTTTAGTGGTTATTTTAAATCAGTGGGCAGGCATATGGGTGAAGAGAAGCAGCAGCTACATCCTACTTTAGCTGCCATATACACACACCTGTGACCCTTTGTTTGATTCTTGTTAAGTTGTTCTAACATGCCAAAGGTGCTATTTTTCCCCTGTAGTTTTTAAAGATGTTTGCATTTTTAGGACTCGGGAGATTTAAGGCACAGATAGCATTTTGACCACATTGTGTTCAATATGTAAAATATGAAAAGTTGGGTTTCCATTTTCAAGAAAAGCCCAGGTTGGGTCTTCTGCATGATTTGGAAGTTTAACATCAACTGGAGCAACTACAGCCTATTGTGTGAAATATTTGGATTAATGGCTGAACTTGAACCTGTGCCTTTAAAATATCTGGAGACTGACCTTGGCCACAAGCTTAGCTGTTCCTTTTAAGTTGATCCAGCAGGAATTAGCTATCTGCAGGGGGCACAGGCTGAGAGATGGGGTGCCCTGCAAGTCTGTTCTCCCATGGGGATGAGCATTCCTCCCAGCTCCATGGAGAACCACACGGAGCTGCAGTGCAAAAGGGACTGGTCTGTACAACTTCAGTCATTGAGACCCTGAGCCTTTCATGAACCTCTTTGTCTTTGGTATTTTCAAGTGGAAATGCTAGCCAGCCTTGCGATACTTGTCATTTTCCCTTCATTTCCCCATTTGCCAAAGAAGAATTGGTCATAAGTTGGAGCTCTCCATTTCTTTCTATCCAAAACGCTCTCAACAAGTTAGCAACACCAGTTTCCCAGGACACAAAAGCGTTGGCAACATGTGTTTAAAATTTGACTTTGGAATCAACCCCAAGTGGACTGCTCCTTGGAAAAGATATGCTTTATCACAGATAAATTCTCCTTGTTCACAATTCCTGGCCTGGAGTTGCTGTAGGTTCATGTAGATGTGTGCTGGAAATTAAACAGTGTGCTACCAGGGTGGCCGCAATTAAATTCAGACTTGCATTCAAACCATAGCCCGCGCTGCATTTCTTGGAGAAGTTAGATTTCTATAGACATTTCAGAATGTCTCTTCACAAAAGAAGGAGGCAGGGTGGCTGGGCCCGCGTCCCCTAAATCAAGGCAATGAAAATGGGCAGGAAGAGAATGTATTTGCAGGGTGCCAAAGTAGCTGTTCATAAGAGTGAAGGTCTCATACTTCCAATTTAGGGTGTTTTCTTATGGAACCCAGAATGTATTCTACTCTGACATTCACATGCAGACTACAATCATTATTTGGAAAAGAAAGAAATCATGAGCTCATACTGAACGTCAACCCAACAGCGTGTGTCATAAAACGGAATGGCTCCTCAAAAGAAAGAACCACCTTTTCTGCATGCAGATATACTGCCTTTGGACTTAAAATACATTTTGGAATTGAAATGCTGAATCGTAGCAAATTCTGACAACAGTCAGGAGTCCTGGGCTCCTGCCAGAAGTTAGATGGCTTGAGGAAAAAAAAATCAACTTCGAATAACTTTTTTCTAGATAATTATAGATAGTATTTAGAAGGGGGGAAAAAAGCTATGGAGAACTAATATAGGTATGTGATTTTTCTAAGCTAAAATAAAGGCAAATGTGTTTTTTAGCAAAATTTTTGGAAAATGGAAATCAGATTCAATCTGCTTTCTGATTCCCTTTACATGGAATCAATTTTCATCACTTTTATTTATTTGAAGAAATACAAATTATAGGAAGCTAAAATCCCTGGGGAAAAGTCCCAGGATTTTCATGCTATGTCAAACACCCATTTGAAATACTTTGCTGAAAATCTATTTTGAGAGTGTGACTTTGTAACCTTTGACAGCTTTGCGAGTTATCAGAGGAGTTGGCCCAACTAGAAGGCAATCACTTGGGCATAAATATCACCCAAAAGAACAGCTATGGTTAGTTTAGGTGCAAAACAGCATAACCCCAAGATTTATAGCCATACAAATGATAGTCAAAAACCAGTTCTTATAATCTACGCTGGAAAAGTTACTATGTACATTATACACGCAAGCTTAAAAGACAATCACCAATTCAGGCTGAACTGATTTCAGCATCTGAGAAAATCCCAAACAGCAGATCTGGCCTGGCTTAAAATGTCCATCTAGTTATGGAGCCAAAAAAAAATAATAATAAACACATGGAACGCCTGACAGAGACATGAGCCTCGTCTCATGATTTTTTAAAACTGAAAATGCAGCCGGAAACACATACAACCACAGAAGTCCTTGTGAAGAAACTGCCTTTGGCATCTAGGCTGGAGCAAATGAGTTCCAAAGACCCCCGCCCCTCACTCTTCCACCAGAACCCCCATTCTTGCTGTATTTCCTAATTTTGTGGACAGAATTGCTAAGCTGTTTCTTAAAACAGTGTGCAAAAGAAATAGCTACCCTCTGCTACTCTACGGACTCTTACAATTTTTTCCCTCCTCCTGGACACAGGCCACTAGTAAGGGAAAGATTCAGGGAAGAAAAAAAGCACAGCAGTGAAAGCAAAGAAACAATAGACAACGGTGGCTTTGACAAAGCCTTCCCTCAACCCTCTTTCTGCTCCTGCTGCGACTCTTGCTTTCAAGAGTAAGGGTGGCTGCCATCGGATGCAGGGACAATGCATGGAGGAATACAAGGCAGGGGGGAAAAAGGAAATCAGATGAATTCAGAGCTGAGATGGCAGGCTCTCACCTTTTTTGGTTTGCATGGACATGTGTGTGTGTTTGTGAATACTCCGGATGGAGACACCCTGCCGAGAAGAAATTTTAAAAAAGGTGTCTGCATTGTTGGATGATTCTGAAGGCTTCTACATCTGTACATGCATTTTAGAACTATTTGCAGGGGTATTCCTGCTGTCAGCCATCTCTCTCCTACCCCACCCCACGCCCCTCCCCATCCTCTTCTATGTCCTGTGGTCTCCATCGCACCTCTGTTAGTATGAAGACTTTCTGCCCATGTAAGTGAGAATGTGCATTCCTTAGTGTTTGAAAAAAGACTCATATCTGCATGCAATTCTAATCTGAGGAGCCCACAGTGGTTAGTAAGACTATCAATTAGTCAGCAATAGCAGAGACCCTCATTGCCTCTGAAGGAACAAAGGTAGAAAGACAAACAAATGCTCCAGCACCAGGATCTTGCTGGATCCTGGGAAATTGCTGGCTATGAATAACAGCATCTTTCCCTGTTTAACTCTCAAATGCTTGTAACATGACAGGATATTAATGTATCCAGCTGCATAATTAGGCACAGAGTGTCTAAAGGCATACATGTTTCTTTGACACAACTGGGAATAAAATGTATTAAGCTGAACTAAAAGGAAATACCTGATTACAAATAAGAGTTTATGACACATTTGATCCATGTTCCATTTCAATGAACTGCCACTAAAAGTTAACTCTGTGGTAGAGTTCTTTGTCCATTTCAGTGCCTTTTATGAAATAAACCAATAAAATAATGATGAAAGGAGGAGAAGGAAGTATTCAGCCATGAAAAAGTATGTAAGAAGACTAATTCTCCACAATAGATGAAACTGATCTGGTTGAAATTCAAATCTGGATTTTGTTTAACATTGGCTGGGTTTCTTTTGGAGTGTGTATATGTGTGTGTACATGTGTGTGCGTGAGTATATTTTTTCTAATTGCACATCTTGTGAATATCAACTTATATGTATCCTGCTAACCATCTGAAACAATACAAAGAATTCTCTCATTTTACAGAAACCTCAAAAAAAACTAATCTTTGGAAAAGTAAGGCTTTGCCTCTCAGTTTCAAGGCCATCAAAATATTGTTAACTTGAATATATATGAGGAAAGAGGGAGGAATAAGTAACAGTTGCTCTTACTCACTTTTGCATAGGGATCATGGCAAAGGGAGTGGTATACTTTGTTTCTGATGTGATCTATGATTTTAACTCTTCTTTTCTGACCCATAAAAAGCTTCATTTCTTTCCTCAGCACTTGTTGTTAGAATTGAAATTATTTTCCAGTAAAGTATGGGAGCTATCATGAAGGTTAATATATTTTCCTAACTCTGTAAATAAGACAGAAAGTCTCACCTGAAGACACACATTTACAGCCAAACTGTGACAGGGGCTCCAAGAGTCCATCTGATTTCCCTGTGCTATGGATCCCTCTTCTTAGGACTATCACTCTGAAGAGGCATTTCTGTTTTTCTTTCTTCCTGGACAAAATTATTTCAACAATCATGTTACCCTCTTTTAACCTGGGAGGTGACTACAGAAGCTGAGAAATTTGGAGATAACACTCAAACAGAAAACCCCACTGAGCTGCAGGAACAGGATGAAGAATCTAGCAAGCTCTGGAAATGAGGAGAGGTGGTAGAAATCAGGAGAAAGCAGGTCCCCATCAAGATACAGCAGAGGTAGGAGGGAGGCTCATGAACCACCACACCCCCCCAACACACACACACAACCACCCATCAAACCTCGTCACTTAAGACAGAAAAAAAAATCCTAACCATGTCGAGAGAGGGGAAGGGAAATGGTGCTAAATAGCTGGAGAGGTGACCCACCGTCCTGTTTGCTCCTTGGCTCTTGCCGAAGGGAGTAACAGCCACAGCAGTGACAACGGAGTTGAAATGTGCCAAGTGCAACCTCTGCCCCGTGCTCTCTGCCTCCCAAAAAGGCAAGAAAAGCGTGGCTGGGACAGAGCACAACAGAAGGAGCAGGCACCGGCAGCAAGTCACGGACTCCATCAGCACCGGCTGGTCTCTGAAAGCCCTGCATCGGGGGTCCCGTTCACAGGCAGCGAAGAAGCAGAGACAATGGCAAATCAAAACCCTGGCAGGGCTTCTGGGATCATTTAATCTCTCACTCCAGCATCTAGACGGGGACAGCAAGGAACACAGGCGACAGCTCCTTCACACCGAGGCGCGAGCATATGCCTGCCTCTCTGAGGATATATTTTTAGACACAATATCGGGGTAAGGCAGTCTGTGCACTCAGCGGCAGTATTCACGTCCGAACGTGGGAGCAGCCTCTTTCTCACTCTCAGAGGAGCTGGAGATCAGAGGAAGCAGCCCACGTTTCCCACCAAGCCAAAGGTCAGTGAAGAGGACCCCGAACCGCAATCCATTGTCTCTGCACTCAGACCATGAAATACATTTTCAAGATGCACTCCAGAACGAGGTCACACCGTGTGGCCATTTGCTCACTTCATATCTCTCCACAGATGCCTTATTCTACTATCCAAAACTACAACCAGGAGCAGCAATCGCACCTTGAGAAATACCACATCTGAATGCCACAAACTAAAGATGAAAAAATACTCGGCAGGACATGTATTATGAGTAACATGTCCTAAACTTCAAAACTTCTCAAAACAATGTTTATTAAAAGCAAGCGACGAGACAAGAGATGCCTTCTGCCATGTCAACGTGCTTTGAATCTGAGTGTTCCTCCCGTTCACGTCAAGCTTCAAACATTTAAAATAATAAACAGGAGAGAAAAATAGCCTAGCTCATTAAAGCATAAGCAAGAAAGCAAGGAGACCAGCTCAGCCTTTGCAAACAAATCAGACATAATCTGATATGCTTTTGTTTGAGCCTGGGAATTTTTCGTTCACATAGAGGATTAAAATATTTTAAAAGATTCCTTATTAAATATGTATGTGGACATATCTGTACATGTATAAAATTCCCAAGTTAATTTAAATTTATGGGGGAAATTCAAGGGATTGCAGGTCCATCAAACCCAAAAGAAAATAACCCTAAAAAACAATCTCTAACCACATAACCAATCTCTGAAGTTTCACATACCACAAAAATGAGATGGTTGCAATGGTGATGAATGAAAATAATGTTTCACAACCACAATATTCCAAATAAAAGTACTTAAAACAAAGAGCAAAATGTCCACTTCCTTATTTTTGAGTCAAAATTTGTTTCTGTCAGAATTGGGGTTTTTTTTGTAAATGTCATATATATGGTATCTATAAAAGGCAGGTACAAAATGGATTCTTGTCAGCTCTACAAATAAGCAAGCTGAGTGTTGGTTTTCCTTTAAGGGTAGAAACAGTTTATAATTTCACATTGTAAATCTCACTAGGACTGAGTGCTCTCACAAGGACTGTCAAAGAAAGAATTCATGTCAGACCAAAAGGCTGCTTTTGGTCAGTTTCCTACAGCATTCTTCCAACAGATTTGGGCCAAAATGAATATAGAATCCTAAGCTGAACCATCCATCACATTTTCCTAGTCTTTCAATTAATGACACTGCAATCAGATCAATAGGATGTAATAAGAAAAGAGCTTTGTATTTCTATACCTATTAATTCGCTGAGTAACTCCAGCAGTAAAACGTGACTTGAAAGGAAAAACACTCAAGGAAAATGAATTCTCTTAGCATACTGAACAGCGACTCCCTGACCCAAAACTGAACACTGATGTTTCTACCTTCCAACCAGGGTTACTAGCATCCGAAATTAGTCTACTTGGTCAGAAGTAAGCTTAATCTTTTTCTAAAGAGTCTCTGCAGTATTCTCACAAGGCCACAGGTTGGTCTAGTTAAATTGGTTGTTTTGGGGAGTTTTTAGAACAAACATCCTTGAAATGCAAGACAGAGGCAGGGTAGCCATCACTCTCTGCTTCTTAGTCCAACCAAACTGCTAAATTTGTGGTCCTAGTTTTCGAGGGCATTCTGTAGAAAGGAATTAGGCTTAGTAACAGGGAGACAGGGGAAGAATGATGAGAATGCTAATGATGGTCGGCATTATTAATCCCAAATTCCAAATCATTGCCTTGGTTGGAAACAATGTGAGCAGCACCAGACAGGAATAAAACATGGTGTCCGATCCTCTCGGTTTATCACTGCAGACAGAGGACTCAAGTATGAGTTCTCTGTGGGAAGGAGGCAAAGAAAGTCTGTCCTAGGATGTTCTCCAGATTCATGGGCATGTCTACATCACAGGGTTACTAGGGAGGAGCAGTGACTCCCTGAACTCAAGAGCGGAGAGTGAAACCATAGTTCCCAGGGCCTGGGGGTCAGGGAAATGGGAAGAGGTAAATCAAAGGGTACAAACCTCTAGTTATAAGACAAGTAAGTTCTGAGGATCTAATGTGCAATATGGTAACTCTAGTCAACATTACTGTACGGCATACTGGAAATTTGCTAAGATAGTAGACCTAATTGGTCTTACAGACAAAAATGGTAAATATGTGAGGCAATGGATATGTTAATTAGCTTGACTGTGGTAACCACTTTATAATGTATGGATATATCAAATCATCACATTGAGCACCTTAAATACATACAATTTTTATTTGTCAGTTATACCTCAATAAACAGGTGGGGAGGGCAGGAGGCAGGGGAAGGAGAGTAGAAATCAGTGACTTCAGTCCTAAGAAGTAGACTGTACAGAATAAAGGTTATTATGGCATTGAATCAATATTGATTCAATATGGCATTGAATCTCACTACTGGTGTAGTGAGAGGAGCATAGGTTTTGTTGTTAGACAAACCAGAGTTTGAATCTCAGTTGTATTACAGTATCTCTGAACCTTGGATATGTATTGGTACAACAGAGACCCTACTGCTTACCTCCAGGGCTGCTGTGAAGTTGAATGAGATAATGTACCTAATGGCACAGACTAGCTAACTCTTTCTCCTCCCAGCTCTCAGACTGCTACATGTAAAATAGCAATAAAAATGTAAGCTTACTGCAGCTTCCCTGGTGTTCCTATGGTTAAGAATCCACCTTGCAAGGCAGGGTAGGTTTGATCCCTGGTTGGGGAACCAAGATCCCACATGACACAGGGCAACCAAGCCCACGTGCCACAACTACCAAGCCCATACTCTCTAGAGTCCATGCTCTCTGGAGCCCATATGCTACAATTAAATATCCACATGATGTAATAAAGACCCAATGCAGTCAAATAAATAATCTAAATGTTTAAAAATATATACATAAGCTTACTGTCTGTATTAAGTGAAATAATGCATATAGGACATTCTATAAACTATTCAGCACAACAGAAGGGTATTATTGTTGTCATAAAACAACAACAATGCTTTTAAAAATAAACACATTATTTAGCGTAAGACACAGAGGATGAAGAATATGGTCCAGCATCTCCTTGTGTGCACAGTTATGTATTTCAAATCCACAGGGAGATCTCAGCAGTTGCTTTCTACAGGAGAAAGTGTGTCATGAATGGTCATCACCAACCAGTCTTCTAGAACATCCTCTCTTCATTGCAGATGGCATTGTTAGAGGGTGGAAAATAGGATTTTTAAATTCCCAGATGAAATTATAAGAAATCATCTACCAAAATGTCAGAGACACCTCTGCTAAAACTAAGGCTATCACAATCAGGTTTCCCTGTGTTTGTAATTAAACAAAAAGGGACCTAGTCATTTATTTAAGAAACACTTGTATGTCAGTAAAATATCCATAAAGAGTAGGGTAGGTAGGACGGCTAGTAAACAGTGTTTGCCCTCAGAGAGCTTAGAGTCTAGAAAAGCAAATGTTTAAATCATAAAATGAAAAGAATTACAAAGCATTGGGTGAGAAAAATACTACAGGTCTCGGAGTAAAATTTTGTGGTAATTGGTATTTGACATCTGAAATATTATAACTATTTTGAAAGGACCCTTTTTATTACTTTGCCATGACAGTTCTTAACTAATGAAACAAGATGATAGATGAGAGAGATTAAAATGCTGCAAAATAACAAGCTTTATGAAGACATCAAGTTCATCATTTAGGCATGGTTTTGGATAGGAAACACTGGGAGGCATACAGAAACCAAAATATACTAATTCCATAGCTGCAGTTAACTGCAGAGGATGTCTGCTGATTTTTGGAACAAAAACAATAGAAGCTATCATGCATATATCACTTACACTGCCAAGATAAATGCTTTATGTGTCATAATAATCCACTTAAGCCTCACAGCATCCCTTTGAGGTACATTCATTCTATTGTTATCATCCCTCCTTACAAATGAATAAACTAGAACACAGAGAGGTCAAGTGACCCGCCCAAGATCACACAGCTAGCACAAAGCAGAATCAAGCTGCACACACAACCAGCTGCATGCCTGAACCCACACTGTTGACCACTACAGTCAATCCCTCTCTCATCCTTTCCTCCCTTAGATCATCAATTCTCATTTTCAGTACAAAGTGGGACCGAGTGGACAACAAGTTAAATCAGCCATGGGTAAACCCTGAGAGACAAAAAGAGATGGCATCTACGTAGTCAAGTAAAACCTACAGCCAAAACCAAAATAGTAACAGTGTGAAGCTGCTACAAAGCCAGTCTTCTTTTTATCCTCTAGTCAGTTCCCAAATTCATTCATTCACATTTTCAAGTATTATCACTGAGCATGACTCTACCAGACAGAGTGGGTCCCTAGCCCAACAGAGCTTACAGGCTGGCATAAGAGCACTGTCACAACAGTGACAGTACACGGAGACGAGGGCTTTGTTAGAAAATCTAGAACTGAAAAGCCGGATACTTGCTTTGCATCTAGGATCGCTCTTAGGAGAGCAGGTTTGTGAGATTAGGTATGTCTGGATCCAGAAATTTCTCAGAAAAGTATTTTCATCTGGTTTAATGCTAACCACAATCACTCTTTTTAATTTCTATCTGTATTTTCTCTGGCCCTGTGTGATACGTGCTGATGTAAGCTGCTCACCAGAACCCCCTTTCAACTGCCCTGGAGACAGACATCCCCTGTGTGCAAACAACCTGCTCCAGCCCAGATCCTACAAGGAAAGAAAGGAAGACACCTTCTCGTCTTCCTCTCTCGCCTCAACTAGAACAGATGCTCAAAAAAATTTTTTTCAAGTAAAGCAAGGACACACATTTTAATAATGTTTATTACTTTTCCTGATCATAACAGTAACATAGAACACAACCGCTATCAAAATTTTAGAAAAAAATAAAAATTTAAAGATGACAATTAAAATTATCCATGATAATAGTAATTAAAGATAAGCTCTTTTGGTATTTTAATAGAGTTCCTCCAATCTTTTACATATGTAAGTGTTTATGGATTAATATTTGGCTTTTTTACAGCACTTGGATCAAAATGTAAATAATTTTGCCTCTGATGCTCTTAGTTTATCACCACATCAGAAGCACTTTTGTTGTTTAAATATCCTTCAAAAACATATAAAAATACTATGTAATATTCTATTCTATGGGATATGCTATTTAACTACTTTCCCAATATTAGGCATTTAGATGTATTAGGACAGATAAGCCTGGTAGGCTGCAGTCCATGGGGTCGCTAGGAGTCGGACACACTGAGGGACTTCACTTTCACTTTTCACTTTCATGCATTGGAGAAGGAAATGGCAACGCACTCCAGTATTCTTGCCTGGAGAATCCCAGGGACGGGGGAGCCTGGTGTGCTACCATCTAGGGATCACACAGAGTTGGACACGACTGAAGCAACTTAGCAGCAGCAGCAGCAGCAGGATTTGTATTATATAAAAGAGTGTAAAAACCATCTTATTATATAACTATGTGGCTACTTTTCTTAGTACAGATTAGGAGTAGGGTTATTTGATCAAAGTGTTTTTATTAACGTCTTGCTAGATTGCTTTTAGAAAGCTTCTGACAATTTACATATTTAACTACTGGAGGAAATTATTTCTCTATACTCTCACCAGCCTTTAGTTTTATTTATTTTAGTATCTACTTTTTAGCAGTGCTGTTTAATTTGCATTTATTTGAATTCTAGTTAGACTGGACTAATATTTTAAGAGTTTATTCATCACTTATTTTTTTATTAATTATCTGTTTATCTTTTTTCATTTCCTTACTGTGTCACTATTGTTTTTCTTACGGATGTGCATGATTCATAATATGTACGTATATTTTATAGACACATAGATATACATATATAGCTTTCATCAACTATTGGAAATATATTTTCTAAGATGTTTATGAGTTTGGTTTGCAGAACTTTTATATTCTATATGAAAATTTATTGATATCTTCTCTTGTGATATCATCAGTTCAGTTCAGTTTTGTTACTCAGTCATGTCTGACTCTTTGCAACCCGATGAATCACAGCACACCAGGCCACCCTGCCCATCACCAACTCCCGGAGTTTACCTAAACCCACGTCCATCGAGTCGGTGATGCCATCCAGCCATCTCATCCTCTGTCATCTCCTTCTCCTCCTGTCCCCAATCCCTCCCAGCATCAGAATCTTTTCCAATGAGTGATATCATCAGATGTTTTTATATTCTGAATCACCTTTCTTTCAAAATTATTCACCTATATTGTCTTCAAGTTATTTTACATGAAACATCTTTGCATGTAATATTACTAAGCTTCAGTTGGTGCATTTTGTGAGATAAGGATATAACAGGAAGGTTTTCTTTTCCTCTTGAAGTGGCGATTTCCCTACCTTTCATCCTGATCTCCATTGATATTTTAAGTATAATAAAATATATATATTCCAACATGTTTCAGGACCATCTATTCCATTCAGATGTTTATATTTAAATTCTTTCTAATGTATAAAACTAACAAAGCATTTTCTATTTCATCATCTCGGGAAAGAGTTCTGCCATCAGAGAGACAAAAATATCCTATTATTAAGGACTGGGCCAATCACATTGCTGATGTCAGATGATAAGACTGCTGCTAAAACCAGCTGGGTCTCTGGGTGAGCCTTGGTGACCAAAGAGCTGAAATTGAATTCATAGGAGCTGAGATCAAGGCAGAAGATTCCACCTCACGCAACAGGGAAAGGCAGGAGTCATAGGGGTTAATCAAATAAAAATCTGCAGGAGAAAGTCAAGACCCAGGTACTGACAAGAGCACTTAGAAATTAAAGTTTGAAGAGATCAGCCAAGATTGAGCTCATCCTTATAGACCCAGATGAAGAGGGGAGCCAGAGCATCTTGAAGAGAAGACAGACCCTGAGAGGGGATGGGGGTGGAGAGGGGATCCAGCTCATCTCCCAAACAAGCGTAAGAATGATGCAAGGTTCTTAGTCAGAACCAAGAAGCACAAGTTCATTTGGGCATCTAGTTTGCAGAAACTTAACTACTGGGTGTGTGTGCATGTGGGTGTATTTGTGTGTCAGTCAGTTGTGTCCAATTCTTTGTGACCCCATGGACAATAGCCCACCAGACTCCTCTGTCCATGGCGTTCTCCAGGCAAGAATACTGGAGTGGGTAGCCAGTCCCTTCTGCAGGGGATCTTCATGACCCAGGGACCAAACCCAGGTCTCCTGCATTGCAGGTAGATTCTTTACCATCGAGCCACCAGAGAAGCCCAGCTACAGTTTAGGTTTCCCCAAAGAAATATGTGGTGAATTAGTTATATAAAACTGTGCTGGGTCATCTGAATTTCCTTACTTTTCACTGGTACAAAGACAGAGTTTGGTCCAAAATTAAAGAGAGGGATACCCAACCCAGGTCACCTTCTCCCTCTGCAGAGCTCACATAAGTTCAGGTGGGAAGGATGGAAACTGAAACAGCTCATTTACCAGCAGTGTGCTAATACTGGAACACGGAGGGTTCCAACCAGGAAAACAGGTCAATTGACAATGCAGGGTCATCAAAAGAAAGAACGCTTCCTCTTTTTAAGGTAGAGGGGAAAAGAAGGCTATGGCAAATGGTAGAAAAACTTGTCGGCTTTCTGTTGCTATTGCCTGGTACACAATTAACTAGTCCTTCCATGCTACCACATTGAATGGTCCACACGTGGCATGTCTGGGACAGGGTAGGGATCAAGGTGCAGTGGCTGGAAACATGGCCTTTAGAGGAAAGCCAATCAATGCTTGAGTCTAACTGTGGCAGTAACTAGCTATGTAATCTTCAGTAAGTTCCCTAACCTCTCTGAGCCTCAGTGCCTTCACCTGTAGTATGGGCAGAGTAGCTGTATTCACCCCATAGGGTTGTTATAACAATAAATAAGAAAACACACTTGGACAATATATATGGATCTGTTACATGGGGAGCATTAGAATATTAACCTATGTTAGGAGACCGGAAAGAGAATGCGAGGTGGAAGACTGAATCTGGGCTCAAACACCAACTCTATTGTTTGTTCTTTTTAAAATTATTTATTTATTTTTATTTTTACTTTTGGCTATGCTGAGTCTTTGTTACTGCACAGGCTTTCTCTAATTGCAGTAAGAGGGGACTTCTATCCATTTGTGGTGCACAGGCTTCTCACTGTGGTGGCTTCTCTCTAGTTGTGAGCACAGCTGTGTGGTGTGTGGGCTCACTAGTTGTAGCATATGGCTTAGTCGCTTGTAGCATGTGGAATTTTCCTGGACCAGGGATTGAACCTGTGCCTCCTGCATTGCAGGGCGTATTCTAAACCACTGGACCACCAGGGAAGCCCCCTCTGTTGTTTGTTCTGATGCTTCCCTTGTCCCTCCTCTACCAAATGGGTATTTGATTACAACTTTACTTACTCCAAGTGCTTAGTCATTCAGTTGTGTACAACTCTTTGTGACCCAAAGGACTGTAGCCCACCAGGCTCCTCCATCCATGAGATTCTCCAGACAAGAATACTGGAGTGGGTTGCCATGCCCTCCTCCAGGGGATCATCCCAACCCAAGGATCAAACCCAGGTCTCCCGCATTGTGGGCAGATTCTTTACCAGCTGAGCTACCAGAGAAGTTCAAGAACACTGGAGTGGGTAGCCTATCCCTTCTCCGGGGGATCTTCCCAACCCAGGAATCAAACTGGGGTCTCCTCCATTGGACACGGATTCTTTACCAGCTGAGCAACCAGAGAAGCTATCTACTCCATAGGGTGGTTTTGAAGATTCAGTGAAATGATATACATACAAACTTAGACAGCTGTGCCTGTCTATAAAAAATTAGCCATTATTGTTATTAAGTACTCGAACGCATGGCAGAATTCCCCAGGTCAAAAGTCAGTAAGAAACTGAAAACATAAAAGGAAATTTCTTTTCCTCTGGAAATATAAAGATTAAAGGCAAAAGAAGAAGAGGGTGGCAGAGGATGAGATGTTTGGATGACATCACTCACTCAATGGAGATGAGTCTGAGCAAACTCCAGGAGACAGTAAAGGACAGCGAAGCCTAGTGTGCTGCAGTCCATGAGGTCACAAAGAGTCAGACATGACTTATACGAAAATCAACAAAAAACCTGATTTTCTGAGCTGACTGCCCCATCCTTAATGGAAAATATGCACTGCAATAAAATGGATTCTAGTGGCAACACTGGAGTCTCCAGCCTGTAGTCACAGAAAGGGTAATACCTCTCAAACAGCTGGGATGGCAGTTCCAAGGGTCTGCTGTGTTAATTCAGAGGGCACAAGGATGACATTCCTCTAGACTGCCACAGCAGGCTTCTTTCTCAACTGCTTTATTTGAGGTCCTGTGGGCGATTTCAGAGCCAGCAGCCAGTAAACCTCCCTGCCTGCGATAGTCATCCCAAGGTGTCCTAATTCCCAGGATCATACATCTCTACCCACTCATGCCTTTATTTTTAAATTCATTCCTCCAACCATCAGACATTTCTCTCTGCACCTAGGCTAGGGAAAAAGACACACTATGTTCCTGACTCCTGGATTTCTCCTCCTAACGGGAGACTCAAACGCTTATCTGGTAACCACACAGGTAAACACATCGTCAGAAGTCATGACTGCAGCAGCACAGTCGAGAAGAGGAAAGAGATCATGTGGATTTAGGGACCATCTTCCCGAGGAAGTGTAGCTGAAGCTGACATCATGATATAAAAGATGCAACGCCAGCCCAGAGCATGAAATTTCCATCAACATGGGCGGGAAGGAAGCGGTCCATGAGGCTGATGAAATCACCACTACTGACCTTTGGAAATTATACTGTAAACAATGGGTCCTGTGCTCGGAAGTGTGAACACCCTGACTCTCTTAGTTTACCAGCCCTTCATTGGAAGGAATAAAGGTAGAAAGAAACATCAGTCTAGTACTGCCCACCAGCAGGGAAGAAGGGCAAGGTAGGCATTCATTGAGCTTTGTCCACGGAAACAAGCCTCCTATGGCACCCACGCTGCATCTCATAGACAGGGTCCTGTTTTGAGAAGAGCAAGCACCGAGCTCTTCCAGTGTGAGTAATAGAAGTCTTGGTGGTGGGTGCAGGATGGAGAGTATGGGTTATAAGGTTGATGGGATGATCCCTACATCTTGCACAGGAGCAGTCACTGAGGAAGAAAGAAATGGAATCCTAAATTCCTACCAAAAGGTCAGATGTTTCTCCGAAACCCTCACTTTCTACCAACTGAAATCCAGTCCTCAAAAATCAAGCCTGGCCTTGTTCCATGATGCCTTCCTCCTTCCCACAGTCTGCGGCATCACCCTGCTGCAGCCGCCATCCCAGGATCCTCCTTCCACCGCACCGGCTGCGCTGTTCTCTAGACATTTCATGAACTCTTTTCCTGCCTCTGCAGTGTGATATACTCCTCAAGGACTAGGCCTGTTCCTTTATTTCTTCTGGATCCCCATAGTGCTGCATTTAGCACTGTGCCCACTCTAGGCACTTAATGTATCAATACCTGTTGGATAAGTGAATGATTTAAGAGTAGGTTAAAGAAAAGAAGTGTTCTGAGAATAACAACATGGAGCCATTCTCTTCTACGTAGGGCTGGGTAATCATTTCAGAAGTATGTTTAACACTGTATATTAGTTCCTATTTAAAGGAAGGACATAGGGTACAATAGTGGAGATTTTCATCTGCGGCTTCCCCAAATTTGTCTGCAATGCAGGAGACGCAGGTTTGATCTCGGGGTCAGGAAGATCCCCTGGAGAAGGAAAGGGCAACCCACTCCAGTCATTCTTGCCTGGGAAATCCCACAGACAGAGGAGTTTGGTGGGCTACAGTCCATGGGGTCACAAAAGAGTTGGACACAGCTTAACAGCTAAACAAAAAAGCAACCACAAGATGGGCAGCTGAAGGACTTCTCAGCTAGCGACATGTAATGGACAAGAAAGACGTCACAAAGTCCTTTCCATGTACAATTCTGATTCTATGGATTCAGATTTGTTACCATCTCAACCCAAAGGGTCCATGATGTGAGTATGAGCCAGTCCTTAGCACAACAGTCCCTGAACCATCTTACTTGAAAGATACCCTGCATATGTCAGACCCCTCTTAGCTCTGGGATGGAAGACCATCACCTCCACCACCACAGCCAGTGCCTTAACTACCACCACCATCATAACTACCACCGTCTCAACCAACACCTCACCATAACTCCCACCACCACCACCATCACCTTCACTGCTTCTGCCATAACTATCGCCATCTCCATCACCACCACCACCACTGCCAAATCGAAGCATATTCTCAGAGGAGCCCAGAATGCAACCACTGTTTTACATTCATTACTGCCAGACTGACAAGCCAAAGAAGAGACTGTTGCCTTAAAACACTTGTTTAGAAACAAAATGAGGAGGATTCAGGCCGTAGTGCAACACTGTTTTACTCTCTTCATGTCTTCATGGATCTTGCATGTGGTAATCTTTTTTTTTTTTAAGAAAGAAAGGCTTGGAGGGTTGCAGTGATTTTGCTGTGGTTTTACCATTATAATCAATCAAAAGTCTCAGCTCTGGTTCCCCATTAGGATTAAAGAGCTCCTTTCTACTTACTTCTAACAAACTTTAATAAGAAACATAGGAACATATGTTCCTATGCAACATATTGGGCTTCCCTGATAGAAGCTCAGCTGGTAAAGAATCTGCACAGGAGACTCTGGTTTGATTCCTGGGTCAGGAAGATCCCCTGGAGAAGAGATAGGCTACCCACTGAACTATTCTTGGGCTTCCCTGGTGGCTCAGCTGGTAAATAATCCGCCTGCAATGCGGGAGACCTGGGCTTGATCCCTGAGTTGGGAAGATCCCCTGAAGAAGGGAAAGGCTACCCACTCCAGTATTCTGGCCTGGAGAATTCCATGGACTACATAGTCCATGGGGTTGCAAAGCATCAGACACAACTGAACAACTTTCACTTCACTTCACAGGAACATAAAGTTTGCCTCTCTGCAGATACCAAGAGCCTATCAAATCTGAAGTCACTCCTCTGAAGACACTGAAACAGAAGTCCAGGCCCCGTCCCCCCCCCCCCCCCAGCCAGTCATCTCCCGGGGCCCAGGAGCAGCACAGCCACAGGACAGGATGCTCGGAGCCTCCTAGGTGCACAAAGCATCCATCACTCGCAAGACTTGAGCCCCAGCACAAAGGGCTGGGTTTGCTCTCATCCAGCAGCACCGCGTGCCTTCTCACAGACCTCGGTCACACTCTGTGACCTCCTTGGTTGGTGTATTCTTTGTTGCCTCCTCTCGCTATAAAATGACTCAGCCGGCACAGCATGGAAGCCCCACCAAGTTTTCATTTTACATATTGCCTCTCTCTTGAGAGTCCTGGATGAGTTTTCTGGTAGGCAAGTGAGATGCTTTCAAGTCAGTAGAAGGCACCATTTCCATACATCACATCACTTATAGGCAGCAAAAACTCCACACAGCCTCCCATCAAGAAACTGTACTGCAAGTCCCAAGATGGTTTGGAATTATTTGGACTTTTCTTGTCCCTCTTAATCCTCACCAACCTAAAACCCCAGTCAGAGCCCAAGGAAATCAATTCACTGATGAAGGAAGAAAACTGTTCAGAGACAGATTCCATCACCCCACCACCACCACCACCCCACACACCCCCACCTAGCAGAAACTGCAACATAAATCACCAGTAATGGTATGAAGAGGTGGTGAAAAGCCCTGTGAACTTCTTAATCCATTATGCATTCAGCCCAGAATAATGACCCCTCATTTATTTTAGCTACATCACTCTTTGGTGGGGATGCCCTTAATCTTACTAGGAAGATTTCACAATACTTTTCTGTTGTTCAACTTGCTTGCCTTTAAGCTAGGGGATCTGACTTATTCTCTATCTGTTGAGTAATCAACTCAAACATTTCCCCCTGCATAACCCTCTGCCCCATCTTGCATTTTTCACCTCTTCCTACCATCTCAGCCTTAGCCTGCCTCTCTCTCTCGCTCATTCAGTGATCTTTAATTTCTCCTCTGCCTGTCTGGTTGCTTATGTTTGGGGGCAGACAATAGAGGTGATATAGGCCATTATTCATGAGTAGCTTCAAGAGTAACGTGAGAAATGCCTCATCTCCTGACCCCTCTTAGCATAAGAATTGCTGATAAAACTCTGAACTGAAAAGAGAAGCTCTTCTGAGAAAAATATCCAGAGGGCTACCCATTCTGGAATAACTTTCTGGAGAAAGGAACTTGGGGAATGGGGCTATATATATATAAAACATGCCTTACACACAAAAAGAATAGTGACCATAATTAAGATGGTCCATTTTCCACCATCCCTAACAGCATCTGGGAATGGAGACACATTCAAGAATAACAGATCACCAACATGCATCACACACATCAGCAGCAGCAGCATCATGATCACCAACAGTTTGAGGGGTTCATCGCCAGTCCTCATGAACTATGGGTCTTTCCCACGTAGCCCAGTAGACTCTTCTGTTTTTTCTCTCCACATTTGTATTTGATTCAGTCTCAGAAGAGCAGTGAGCAGTGGGGAGGAGGAAGCCTCAATCACCTCCTGGCTGTCTCATCACTTGGCAGTCACTCTGAGAAATGTGCAGCCCCAGTGAAGTACCTGGACCTCTGGTCCTCAGAGGAGCTTCATTCAACAATCTCATTCATGGGGTGAAACTCCTGGTCTCTGCAGACACAGGGAAAACAAAATGACTTCTCACTCCCATTCTCCCTGGGCCATCTCTGCCATAGCCAAAGCTACAAGTCCTTCACACTTTCCTGATACTGCTCACCCACAGTCCCTTTATCATTCTAGGATTCTCTCCAGAACTCCAGACAGATACTTTCAAAGTCCCCCAAGACTTCTTTCAAAGACCTCCAGGAAACCAAAACTCAACATCACTAAAAAGAACTATTAATATCATCAGTGAGTGCCCTTTTCTCCCACGCTAACACGTGACATCTTATGGCTTCTGCCAACAATGGCCAACCATCCACTCTATCGCTCAAGCCAGAAACCTGGGAGTCAGTTCTACTTCCTTCCGCTAACAACTTTTCCACTCCCAATAACCAATCCTCCCAAATATCTCCAAAATAGCTCATCAACCTAGAGGTAGTTTTCCAAGGTTGTAGTCTGCTCCTGTATCCAAAGTCTCTCTTGCCTAAAAGGTAGTAGTATAAAAAGAAAGAAAGAATTTGACTTCCCAAACAGATTTTTCAAGGGGCAATGTGGGGTTTGCAGAAATAGCATTTGAAGTCGTTTTAAGCCCAGCACTTTGCACACAGTAACCTAGCCATCAATGAAGGCTAAACTCCACAGTGTGTCAGAACCATAGCAACCCTGTTTGTAACTGGCTCAGCGGTAAAGAATCTGCCTGCAAGGCAGGAGACACGGGTTTGACCCTTGGGTGGGAAGATGCCCTGGAGAAGAAAATTTGGCAACCCACTCCAGTATCCTTGCCTGGGAAATCCCATGGACAGAGGAGCCTGGCGGGCTATATAATCCATGGAGTTGCAAAAGAGTCAGACACATCTTACTGACTGAACAACAAGAAGTAAGTCTCCTGGGTACTTCCCCAACATGGCTCAGAATTATGCAATTCATATCTAGACCAAATAAAATAATTTTATTTTATTTATTTATTTTTTTAATTTTATTTTTACTTTATTCTACTTTACAATACTGTATTGGTTTTGCCATACATTGACATGAATCAGCCACAAGTGTACATGAGCTCCCAATCCTGAAACCCCTCCCACCTCCCACCCCATTTCATCTCTCTGGATCATCCCTGTGCACCAGTCCCAAGCATCCTGTATCCTGTATCAAACATAGACTGGTGCTTCGTTTCTTACATGATAATATACATGTTTCAATGCCATTCTCCCAAATCATCCCACCCTCTCCCTCTCCCTCAGAGGCCAAAAGTCTGTTCTATACATCTGTGTCTCTTTTGTTGTCTCACATACAGGGTCATCATTACTATCTTTCTAAATTCCGTACATATGTGTTAGTATACTGTATTGGTGTCTTTTTTCTGGCTTACTTCACTCTGTATAATCTGCTCCAGTTTCATCCATCTCATTAGAACTGATTCAAATGTATTCTTTTTAACGGCTGAGTAATACTCCATTGTATATATGTACCACAACTTTCTTATCCATTCATCTGCTGATGGACATCTAGGTTGTTTCCATGTCCTGGCTTCCAGTAACTGCACTCTCCAATTCTTCTCCACATAAATACCAGAACACTCTTAAAATAAGAGAACATGCCATTTGAACCACCGAAAGGTTCAAAATGATGAAATGTTACTTTGCTGCCTTCAAGATAAATATCCATCCTCTTATGTGATACATAGCCCCTTTGCCATATGACTCCTACCCTCTTCCTCAGACTCCATTTCTGTCCACTCCCAGACCCTTGCTGGGCTCCAGGCATACAGAGCTGCTAGCACTCCTGGGTGTGCCATGTTCTCTCACGTTCTTCCCTCTGTACACACCATTCCCACTATTTGTAATGCCCTTCCCTTCTCCAGCATTTTGTATAGCAAATACCACCACATCACTCAGAACTCTCAGCTCAAATATAACTTTGCCAAATTCCCCTGGCACCTGGGTGCTTCCTTCTTTATTCACGCCAAGGCATCTTGCACCTGCTTTCATTATTCGCTTACAGTAACATTTGTTGGGGACTTCTCCAGTGGTCTAGTGCGTGAGACTTCACCTTCCAAGGCAGGGGGTGTGGGTTTGATCCCTGGTAGGGGAGCTAGTACTCTTGCCTGGAAAGTCCCATAGATGGAAGAGCCTGATAGGCTGCAGTCCATGAGGTCACGAAGAGTCGAACACAACTGAGTGACTTCACTTTCACTTTTCACTTTCATGCATTGGAGAAGGAAATGGCAACCCACTCCAGTGCTCTTGCCTGGAGAATCCCAGGGATGGAGGAGCCGGGTGGGCTGCTGTCTATGGGGTAGCACAGAGTCGGACATGAGTGAAGCGACTTAGCAGCAGCAGCAGCAGCAGCAGCAGCAGGGGAGCTAAGATTCCACATGCCCCACAACCAAACAACCAGAACATAAACAACAGAAGCAATAATGTAACAAATTCAATAAAGACTTTAAAAATGGGCCACATTTAAAAAAAATCTTAAAAATAAAATGACCTTTGTTAAAAGCCTGGCTCGCTATTTTTAACATTTCTATCTCACATGATACACGTGAGTTCTCTGCACACACAGACAGGGCTATGCTTATGTTTGAGCCTCCACAGTGCCTAAAGCAGAGTGGGTAACTGTAAGACATATTGAGTGGGTACACCGAGTACCCACAGACCCAAGATCTAAGCCAACAGTCCATTGTTTGCCCAGAAGAAATTTTCCTTCCAGTTTCTGCCCCAGACCTTGAAAAACAGGAAAATGTAGGAGTAAGAGCACTTCTCTCTGAGTTGAGCACTGAGGTTCTAGACCTGCTCGGTCAGCAGGAACGTGTAGATCTGGAGGAAGCCAACAAAAAATAGCCGGCACATGCTCAACACTGATCACGCTGGCGGACTCCCTGCTCACCACATGATGTGTGCCAATTTCTTCCCCATGGCCTGTTGAGGAGACAGACACTAATATTATGCACGTTTTTAAGATAAAGCTAAATAACTCAAACCTATGCTTGATGCTGCCTCCGTTCATCTGGGTTACCGAGACAGAAAATGAGACACACTGCACAGTGGATAATGGGGCTTTATAAACCACTGAGAGCTACACAAACTTAGGACAAGTAGAGAAAGCGTTGCAGGTTGTCTAAGTGTAATTGGTGCTTTGTGATTACAGTGAAAAATAAGAAATAAAGATCTTATAAGATGAAGATCCAGCTCACACCCCTGAATTAAGGAAGACTAAGTGGAAGTGGACCCCCAGATCAGACGTGAATTATAAAGACACAGACCGAGGAAGGAATGCAATGTGTCCAGCACCTTCTCATTTTGCAAAAAGGGAAACCAACACCCAAAGTTGCAGAAAACCATATGCAAAACCATACGTGATTAATGCGCTTCCCTTTCATATCCGTACATATTTGGACATTGTAGATAGGCCAGGACTCTGGCTATGCTATTTTTCAACCCACCTTATAGAAAGAGAATAGGAAAGTGGGAGGATAAGACCAGTGAACCTGAGTATTCCCTTAACAGAGCACCTGAGTATTTCAGTTGTTTGGTCACTATGTCCAGCTCTTTGCAGTCCCATGGATGGTAGCCCGCAAGGCTCCTCTGTGCATGGGACTTCCCAGGCAAGAATACTGGAGTCCTTCAGAACTGCCATTAAACTCTCAACACGCTCCTGATATCTCTTCTCCTTACAGGCATTTTTAATAACCAGGTCTGCCTTTACGAGGTATCCAACAGTCCACATTCAACAGAGGCAACATATAAAAATCAGAAACAACATGTATCCACAAAACTGAGCTTAATAAGAAGCATCCAGATACACTAGAGAGAGCAAAGGCTTTTGAGTAACACAGGTGTGAGTGGAAATTCTAACTCTGCCACTTACTGACTCTTTGGTAACTGAACAAACTACTCTTCTGAGCTTCAGTTTCCTTACTTATAAAGTGAACAAAATGATGTCTTATCACTGAGGAGATAAAAGCATAGCCACAGTGTTCAGTAAATGTTGGCTTCTCTTCTATTCATTATGGGCTGCTGATACAAGACTTGGCCAATTTGCCAACTCACAATATAACTTTACTTCTCTACTTTTAAGAAGTGGAAATGTTTGGTGTAACTACACATAACTGCAGATATATCAAAGACATAAACCATGTTTCTCCTCTCTCCTATCACAACTATCAGTGCTCCATCTAGGCAACTTGAATGTGCTTGGCACGTCCTTATTTTATTTTACATTATTTTAGTAGCAACAGATTTTAATTTAATTTCCTCAGATTACAACAGGTCAAAATATTGATGTACCTGAGAAAATGAAAGACCTATATAATTAAAAGTTATATCTCATTAATACATATTAAAATCTATAGGCTGAAGACAGAAAATAAGCCCATCTTTACTGAATGATAGATTTAGTATGTGTTTACTGATGGTAAGTTCCCCTGCATACTTCTTCAGAAGTGTAGGGACGATGATCAAATGTGATAAACAGTAATTAACATCTGTTTAACACACTTTGATGCCAGATTCCATGAAACATAGTAAGAGTTTGGATCTGTAATCAGATCAACATGAGTTCAAATTTCACCCCATTAAATACTTAGGCAAGTCTCTTCTCTTTAGATACAGAATTTCCATATCTGTAGACTGGGCAGAAGGTGGCAACTGCCTTAAAGATATATGAGAATTACATTGAGGTTTGACAGAAAACAACAAAATTCTGTAAAGCAATTATCCTTCACTAAAAAAATAAACTTAAAAAGGGTATATGAGAATTATATAATCAATATATAAAGCAGTTAGCACCAGGCCTGACTTTAAACCACTGTTCAGTAGAGAAGAAAAATGCCAGAGGAAGAGACATAAACTTGATTCTGTTGACAGGGTTGTGGTTTCGCCAGCCTTTCGCTGCACTACCTTGATGGCTGGTGCATAGGACTACATTGCTTTGCAGGGGAGTTTCTCAAGACGTTGACTCGTTCACATGCCTTACATTTGTCAACTGACATCATTACGTCTGAGAAATTCCCAAGTCTCAGTCTCTCTCTTTCATTAAGAAGCCTTTAAAACACCTCCTAAGGACTCCTCACTCCCTGAAACAATACTGGAATCACCAAAGGAAGAATGACAGCTTGTCCCAATCATGCCTTGGCAAAAGAGGTTCTGAAGACTTCATCGTGTATCCAAGGCGCCATTTATGCACTTTCCTTTTGTATCCATATATATCTAGACGATGTCCTCTGTGCTCTTATCTGAAGCAACTATAGATTTGTAAATACTGCACTCAAGTAGGTATTAGATCTGGAGCTCCAATGTTGGCCCTCTGCTCACTTTGACTTTGGTATAGAGCCTCATTTTCCTCATATGAAAATGAATATAATATCATCCAGACAATGGAATATTATTCAGCCCTAAAAACAAAGGAGCTATAGGGCTTCCCTTGTGGCTAAGCAGTAACGAATTGGCCTGCCAATGCAGGAGACATGAGATCAGAGATCAGAGACAAGAGATAGCTCTTCCCTGATCCAGGAAGAGCTCACGTGCTGCAGAGCATCTGGGCCCATGCACCGCAACTATTGACCCTGTGCTCTAGAGCCTAGGAGCCGCAGCTGCTGAAGCCCCCATGACCTAGAGCCCCTGCTCCACAATAAGAGAGGCCACTGCAATGAGAAGCCCACGCGCCACAACTAGAGGAAGCGCGAGCTGCAGTGAAACCCAAAACAGCCAAAATCAATCAATCAATAAAATCATTTTAAAAAGGAAAGAAAGGAGCTATTAAGCCATGAAAAAAACATGGAAGAAACTTCAGTGTACATTTCCATACGAAAGAATCCAATCTAAAAAGGCTTCATACTATACGATTCCACTTACATGACATCCTGAAAAAGGCAAAACTATGGAGAAAGTAAAAGGATCAGTGGTTGCCAGCAGCCACAGTGAGGGGTTAGGAAGGGATGAATAGGCGGAACACAGAGAATATTTAGGGCAGTGAAAATACCCTGTATGATACTATAGTGGTGGACACATGTCATTACACGTTTGTCCAAACCCAAAGAATTTACAACACCAAGAGTAAACCTTAAGGTAACTATGGACTGTGGTATGTCCATGTAGGCTCATCAAATGTAACAAATGCCCCACTCTGCAGGTGCAAGATGTTGATAGTGGGAGAGATTGTGTTTGGTGAGGAGAGGATACATATGGGAACTCTCTGTATTTTGTGCTCAGTTTTGTTGTAAACAAAAAAGTGCTCTTAAACAAAGTCTCTTTCTTAATGGGTATAATATTATTACATAGGACTGTTATGAAAAAGATAAAAGAAGATAAAACACGAAAACCTGCTTCAGATAGCATCTAGAACAATGTGTGTGCTCACTAAACTTCAACCACCTCTAAATGTCCCTGCACATATACACATCTATGTAGCTAGATTGCAAATTCCAAGACATCACATGTGACCAAAGCCTTCCAGAAAACACCTAGCAGAAATCTAAAAAGAATCACTGTTCAGTTCAGTTCAGTCGCTCAGTCGTGTCCGACTCTTTGCGACCCCATGAATCACAGCACGCCAAGCCTCCCTGTCCATCACCAACTCCCGGAGTCCACTCAGACTCATGTCCATCGAGTCAGTGATGCCATCCAGCCATCTCATCCTCGGTTGTCCCCTTCTTCTCCTGCCCCCAATCCCTCCCAGCATCAAAGTCTTTTCCAATGAGTCAACTCTTCGCATGAGGTGGCCAAAGTACTGGAGTTTCAGCTTTAGCATCATTCCTTCCAAAGAAATCCCAGGGTTGATCTCCTTCAGAATGGACTGGTTGGATCTCCTTGTTAGTATAAGGATAATGGTTTATTCTATGGTTTGTAGGCTACATTGTATACATTCATTACCTTCTTAATTTATGCTTTCTTAAAGAAACGTGTACTCTTTCTGGAACTGAGACAATGTTTAAGCTATTTCATTTGTTACCAGGGCACACATAGACACATTAAAATCAAACGAGGTAAAACTAGGCACTTGCCTTAGGCATAGACTTAAGATGGAGTCAAAATCTCTGTCATCAAGATAAATTTTATTTAAAACAGATAGCCAACAAGGACCTACTGCATAACATAGGGAACTACTCAACGTTATGTGGCAGTCCGCATGGGAGAGGAGTTTTGGGGGAAATGAATACATGTATATTTATGGCTGAGTCCCTTTGCTGTCGACCTGAAACTATCACAGCATTGCTAACCGGTATACTCCAATATAAAATAAAAAGGTTTTTTTTTTAATTTATTTATTTTTTAATTACAATACTGTATTTGTTTTGCCATACATTGACACGAATCAGCCAAAAGACAAATGATATTTCATGCATGCATGCATAGTTGTTTCTCTTTGCGACCCCATGGACTGTAGCCCACCAGGCTCCTCTGTCCATGGAATTCTCCAGGCAAGAATACTGGAGTGAGAAGCCATTTCCTATTCCATGAGATCTTCCCAAGTCAGGGATCTAACCTGCATCTCCTACACTGGCAGGCAGATTCTTTACCACTGTGCCATCTGGAAAGCCCAAATAATATTTAATGCAGCATTATAAAATTAATGCCAGAAAATCCATGATGAACATGGCACATATTTCTAAAGACAGGATCAGCCAGTGTTATGGATTTTGTTTTTGGACTTAGGCTCCAAATATGGCTTGGTATGGCACAGAAGTGACATCCAGACACCCGCCTCAGATATCCCACAAGTGTAAAACTTACGCTTTTCTTATTCAGGCACTTCAGCTGCATGAATATCACCAGATGCACCGCTGGCCCTTCATTTTGAGTACCAGTCACTTTCACAGTAATGTTCAGAACTGCTCTTTCATCTTCACAGGCATGTCTATTTGAGGACATGTCTCAGATCATGACTTTAATAAAACACTAAACACCAAAAGCACAAAGCTATCTATATCCAATTTCTAACTCTCACTGTCATTCTCTCCCCATAACAAGGTGGAATAGTTTACTGGCCTTTGTCATCTTCATCACAACCAAGAAAATATACTCAACCTGATAACACTTCCTAGGTCTTCTGCTTGGGCAAAGGGTCCAAGGGCTTAGCCGAGTATTAGCATCAAAGTAAAATGAATGGCAGGTGTTCATGGTTCTGCTGTTTACTTTCTAAAGCACAGAGGCAGCAGTGAGACAGGGAATAAGTAGTTTTGAGTGTGAATATATGGGGGTGGCAGGTGGGGTTTGAGGGGAAAGAGCTTGAAACATGATCTCACATTTCAGGATGATCCCTAGTCTCAGTTGTCAACAAACAAACCCTGTGGGGACAATGAGCTGGCTCCCCCTCTTTCCTGCAGAGATGATTCATCATTCATTCACGAGATACTTCCTGAGCACCTGTTATGTGCAAGGCACCAGACTTCAAACTGTTCAGGATGCAAAGAGAAAGTACCTATGTATAAGATGTAGATCTAGCTTTCTTCAGAACTGCAACCTTGCATCAAAGATAAAATATAACAAGAACCCTTATAGTGTATAGTACTTTCACACAAATACCATTTTCACACTTGATCTCTACCACACTCTAACAAAGGTAAATGGGTAGCTATCACCAGTCCCACTTCAAAGATGAATAAGTCATTTTTATCAATGCTGAAACTAGAACTAGAACCAAGGTGTTCTAGGTCTTCAAGGTAATGTAATATGCGACAAGTTCAAAGGAAATGGCAACCCACTCCAGCACCCTTGCCTGGAAAATCCCACGGACAGAGAAGCCTGGTAGGCTACAGTCCATGGGGTCGCAAAGAGTTGGACACGAGTGAGCAACTTAACTCACTCACTCACTCAAGGGTGGTATAAACCTATATGTTTAGAGGAAGATTAGACATTGTGGGATCATTTCTGAATGAAATGTGTGGGACAAAAAGGAATCCCAAAGTAGGGTCAAAAAAGAAGAGTGAGGGCAAGCAGAAGGATGTGGGGAGGGATACAGTGATGACAACTAAAGGAATTTCAAACAAGAGCCTGGCTGGGTACATCCAGACCATGGCAAACAGTGCAGGTGGTTATAACAGAAAGCTTTTGCTTGGAGGTAGTGTTAGATAAAGCAGCAAAATAAGTTGAGGAACAGATTTTGAAGTCTTAAATACATGGCTAAGGAGTTTGAACTTTATTGGGCAGAAAAAGAGAGATTAAAGTTTTAGACTGAAGAGTGGTATAAATATTACTTTTAGAAAGATTAATCCGTTTACAGATTGCATGGAGAGTGGTTTAGTGAAGAGGAAACTCTGGATCCAGGAAACATGTCCCAAGGCCATTTCAAGGATCTAAGTAATAAGATCCTGGCCTAATGATGGGAATGGAGAAAAATCAAAGGCAGTTTATTTCAGAAAACCTGGTTTCAATTCTCTTTCACCGTATTCATTCCAAAATGGACCGGGGAAAATTAATTCTGACATGTCATTCGATGTACATTTGTATTAATCAAATTTTAGAATGAATTGCTTGCCAGACACTATATTAAGCATCAAGATACTGAGGTGAAAAAAGACAAGTCCTTGCCTCTGAAAGGGTCATGAGGAGCTGAAGAAAGAGCCACCACCTGTCCTGGGGGAAAGTCAGGGAAGGTTTTATAGAAGGAATGAGAGCTTGGGCTGAGTCTTGAAGGATGAGCAGAAACTGTGTTTGGCAAGGAAAAAAAAAAAAAAGGAGTCAGTAGATTTTTTTTCCCTTTTTTTTTCTTTTTCAAGAAGGAGAGAGAGAATATATAGACATTAAGGCAGAAATGGCACAGTGAGTTTTAAGAATTTCAAGTGACCTGGTAGGACCAGAGAAGTGGTGAGTTTTACCTTGAGAAGAAAGTATTTTCTGTTGCTTTTGGATGGACTATCTATTATGCTAAGCCTTTTGGCCTAATGTGTTGTTTAAGGCCAATGCTCCCTTATGGCTTCAATTTTCTGTTTGGGTAATCAACCCATTGATCTAAATGAGGTATTAAAGTCCTCTACTATTATTGCATTGCTCTCTGTTTCTCCCTTTAATTCAATTAATGTTTGGCTTCATACCTGTAGGTGCTATGTTGGGTGTATAAATATGCGCAAACGTAAAAACTTCTTGATGGATTAACCCCTTATCATTATATAATGCCTTTCTGTATCTCTTATTTCAGTCTTTATGTTAAAGTCTATTGTGTCGGATATACATGTAGCTACTCCAGTTTTGTTTGGTTTCCACTTGCATGGAACGTTTTCCAACCCTTCACACTCACTCTGTGGATTTCCTTACATCTTAAGTGTCTCTCTGGTAGGCAGCATATAGATAGGTTCTGTTTTTTCATTCATTCAGCAATTCTGTCTTTTGATTGAAGAATTTACTCCTATTGACAGATATGTGCTTATTGCTCTCTTATCAACTGTTTCCTCTTCTGTAGTTCCTCTCTATTCCTTTCTTCTTCTCTTGCTCTCTTCTTTGTGGTTCGATTACTTTCTTTAGTAGTAGGCTTATATTTCATTCTCTTTACCTTTGATGCATTTACTGTAGGTTTTTGCTCTGTGGTTACCATGAAACTTACATGTACAAACTTAACTCTATAACAGTCTATTTTAATAAGTTGATAACAACTTAAGTTTGATCCCATTTTCAAGCTCAAAGTTTTTAATCTCCTCCTCCACGTTTTATGTTTTTGATGTCTCATTGTATATCTTTTGACTTTATGAGGGTTGGTTTCATGTCATTTATTTATCCAAAAAGTTTTCCTCCATAGTTGCAGTAGAAGTAGAAGCAGCAACGATCAACTCCAGTCGCTGAATAGTGGAATCCAAATAAGCCTAGAAGGTCACAGCCCTTGAGCCTACTGGGATCCTCCCTGACGGTATTCTCCATTTCTCCCAGTACCTCCTTGACACACCTTGGCATTATGCAGAAACCACAGCCTGGATTCGGGTGTGTAAGAATGTGTTGCATTTCATTATTTTCTTCTGTTCCTTTCCCTTCACGTCCCCTTTATTTTCTCCCTTCTTTGCTTCCTTCCTTCCTCCCCTGCTTCCTTCCTTTCTTCCTTCTCTCCTGTCCATGTTCACTATGTCATGTTATTTTTTCCCAAAATACAATGATAAATGGCATTTCCTTACATACGTATCATTTTTTTCAAGCGCTTTACACATTTCAAAATATTTCCTTGGTTTTCTCACTTGATCTTTTATATCAGTCCCATGAAATAAAACAGAGCAGCCATTTTTACAACTAATAAACAGAAAACCCAAGGAGGTCACACAATGAGTCAGCAACAAAGCTAGGAAAAGGGCACATGTCACTGGTTAATTTACTCATATTGAGATCTGTGTTGTGATCTCTTGTGAACTCTTACACAGACTCTGTCCAGGTCAGAGTTCTACGCCAGTGATCCTCACTAGCAACAGGTGCTCCGAAACCACCAGCACTGGGAGGTCAGCTGGGTGGGATGTAGGCTTTTCATAATGGTCTCTAGGAAGCACTAAGAGAATGCATGAAAAAGTACAAGGTGCTTCTTAGAGAACACTAGACTTTTCATTTCTATGTTAATTCCCTGGTGAGACCAGCCACAGGAAATGCTAAGTGCCCTCTTGTATCAAGCATCTCTCATGAAGACAGAGGTTCTCTATTTCTCCCCATTGTTCCTACATACATTCTATTATAGCATGTATAATACTTCAGTTCATTTACTGGTGTACATGTCGATCTTGAATAGCTAATTCTTAGCTCTTAAATACTGATTTAACCCACCATCCCACATACTACATGCACCTAGACCCACATACCACATGCGCCTAGAGAGTGTGTACTGAATGAACGGATGGGCTTCCCTAGTGGCTCAAATGGTAAAGAATCCGCCTGCAGTGCAGGAGACGTGGGTTTGATCCTTGGGTCAGAAAGATCCCCTGGAGAAGAGAATGGCTACCCACTCCAGTATTCTTGCCTGGAGAATCCCATGGATGGACAGAGGAGCCTGGAAGGCTAGTCCATGGGGTCGCAAAGAGCTGGACACAAATGAGCAACTAACACTTTCACTTTTTCATGTCTATCTTGAATAGCTAACTCATAGCTCTTAAATATGGATTTAGCCCACCATTCCACATAGTGCAAGCACCTAGACCTACATACTATAGGCACCTACACAATATGGATTGAATGAATGGACTATTTAATTAATGTTCTAATGTACTATATCATACTTCCTCCAAGATATAGCAGGAACCCAGAAGCAGAAAGAAGGTTAGTGAGTTGAATGCAGTTTCTTCTTCCCTTTGGGCCCTGATGTCTAGATTGAGTGAGATGTGGACTGATGTTCACCATCAGACTTAGTAAGGGATTCACTAGGACAATACAAGAGGAGGGTTCGATGTTTGGCTCCTCACTGATATGGAGACAAAGGGGCAACGGGGATTGTTCTTAGTACAACATATTATTATCTAAATTTACTCAGAACATAAATTATTCTCTCAAATAGCTCTCAATGCTTCAAAAATGTTCAGAGTAACAGGTTTTCACTTCCTAGTTAGAATGCTTGAAAATGTTTAAGTACATTCTTTGGTCTGAAAGAATTAGCAATGCTTCTAAAGGAAATTAACTTCTTTTAGAAAAACATCTTTTATGAGGTAGGGGGAATCTGTCTGTACACTTAAGCCAATGTTTATGAAAAATCCTCATGCTAAGATAAACTCCTAAAGCAGAGAGAACAGCGAATGGTACTTGGTTCTAAGGCTTTGCCATTGAATCCTTCAGCCTCCTATCATTTCTTCTGGCTCTCAATTCAAGGATTTGAAATACAGAGAAAGTGGGTGGGTGTCCAGAAAACCAGTGGGTGTCCAGAAAGACACTTTCATGTAAATAAGTGCAGTTTCCTTCCACTCTGAACTCAACCAACTATCTGACTTACAAGAGATACAGGCTGGGAGCTGGAGAGAAGGGTTCTATAACTCCCTAAGACAGTCCTGAAATAAATCGGAAGCAGGGAGATGAATGCTGGAGAATGCAAATGAGGCTGCCTGTGTGTTGAAGCCCTGGGAGAAGAGAAAGGGATATGAATTATGAAAAATTTTTGCTTAATATGCAAATCTCTCCAGATGAGGCAGCCCTGAGACATTTCCACAAGCTCGTGAAGGGGGAAAAAAAATTTTTAAGCAACTTTCGTGGAAACTCCCAAGAGAATACTTGAGCTTATTCAATTCCAATCTGTTTCTTTAAGAACTTTTTCCACAAACACAGGCCTGGGAGCTGAGCAGTACGTGCATGGGGGCCCTTCTTCCAAGGGCTCAGAGACCTCCGTGTTCCATACCCAAGCCAAGAAAAACACAGACTGGGAAAAATGATCACCTCAAAGGGGCTGCTTTCCATCATCTGCAACTTCATATCAGGGAAACGTGCATGCACAAATCCCAGGGACCCAGCTGTACTGACATCTTCCCTGGAAGAGTCCCTTAAAGCACAAGCAACAGAATCAAAAGTAAACAAGTGGGACTGTATCAAACTAAAGAGCTTCTGGACAGCAAAAGAACCCACCAACAAAGTGAAAAAAAAACATATATCTGATAATGGGTTAATATCCAAAACATATAAAGAACTCATACCACTCAACAGCAAAAACAACAAATAGCCCAGATAAAAAGGAACAAAGGACCTGAATAGATATTTCTCCAAAGAAGATATACACAAGGCCAATGGGTACATGAAAAGATGCTCGGCATCACTAGCCATGAGGCAAACACAGATGAAAACGACAGTGAGTTATCACCCTCATGCTTGTTAGAATGGTCATCGTCAAAAGGAAAAGAGGTAAAAAATGATGGTGAGGATGTGGAGAAAAGGGAACTCCTGTAGACTGTTAGTGAGACTGTAAATTGACATAGAGCCTCTACAGAAAACTCTATGGAGGCTCCTCAGAAATTAAAGACAGAACTATCATATGACCCAGTAATTCCACTGCTGGAAATCTATTCAAATGAAAACACTAACTCGAAAAATATCTGCACTCCTATGTTCACAGCAGCATTATATAGAATAGCCAAGACATGGAAACAACACAGGTGTTCCTCAGTGAATGAAAGGGTCAGGAAATTGATATATATATAGAGAGAGACACACCCAGGTGGCTCCATGCAAAAGAATCCACCTGCCAATGCAGGAAACACGGCTTCAATCACTGGGTCAGGAAGATCCCCTCGGGAAGGAAAGAGCAACCCACGCCAGGATTCTTGCCTGGGAAACCCCATGGACAGAGGAGCCTGGCAGGCTACAGTCCATGGGGTCACAGAGAGTGGGAAACAACGGAGTGACTAAACAACAGATATATAATGAAATATTATTCAGCCACCAAAAAATGAGGAAATCTTACCATTTGTGACAACATAATGGGCCTTGGAAGCACTATGCTAAGTGAAACCAAACCCAAAACTCATAGAAAAAGAGATCAGACTTGTGGTTACCACAGGTGGTTGGAAGGGGAATTGGAAAAGGTGGCCAAAAGTTACGCACTTCCAGTTATAAGAGAAATAATTTACGAGGGATGTAATGTACAACATGATGACTATAGCTAATAGTGCTTCAAGATGTACAGAAAATTTATTGAGAGTAAATACTAAGTTTTCATCATGAAGGGAAAATTATTCTCTTTCTTCTTTTTTATTGTATCTTTATGAGAAGACAGATGTTAGATGAACATATTGTAGTAATCATTTCACAATATTTTCAAATCAAATCATCATGCTGTATGCTTTAAATTAATATAATGGCATATGCCAATTATTTCTCAATAAAACTGGAAAAAGGAAAAATAACCTAGGTAAGAACACAACACTTTGCTATACTATTTACATGATACCATGAGCTGAATTTTGGTCTCATTTTAATAGCCTTTTACAGAGTGAAATTAAAAGAAAAGTCACTTTCTTTGATGTGAGCTTAGGTTCAATGTGCGTCTTTCCTTAGATAACCATAGCTTCAAAAGTTCACACAAATGGATAAAGAAGATATGGTATACACACACACACACACACACACACACACACACACACACACACACACACACACACACAGTGGAGTACTACTCAGTCATAGAAAAGGATGAAATTTTGCCATTCGCAATAACATGGGTAAGCTTAGAAGATATGCTGCTTAGTGAAATGAATCAGGCAGACAAAAACACATACTATGTGTTATCACTTATATATGGAGTCAAAAAGATAAAAATAGTAAATAGTACAGAAAAGAAACAGACTCACAGACACAGTGAACAAACTATTAGTCAGGAGAGGGAAGTGAGGAGGAAGAAGCTGGGGTAGGGGTTTAAGAGATACAAACTACTATGCATAAAATAAATAAGCTATAAAGATATATCCTATGGCACAGGGAATACAGTCAGTATTTTATAATAACTATGAATGGAGTATAATCTTTAAAAAATGTGAATCACTATGTCATATACCTGAAACGTATATAACAGCATGAGCCAAAAAGTTCACACAGTTGAAACTGTTCATACCAAAAGAACAGGTCTTCTTATAAACCTACATTTATAGCTATTATTTTTCATTTTACACAGAACACTGCAAACAGAGTGAGACCCAAAAGAAAAGCTTTAAAAATAAAAAGATATTCACTGTAAATGAATCCTCAAGTCCACAGGAAAATACTAAATTAATGTTCTTTAGGAGGTCAGAGGATATGTAAGAAAAAAAGAACAATTTTATAAGGGACATAAAAAATTGATTGTTAAAGGATTATTCAAAATATCCCCTGAATTCACCAGAACATCTTCTTCATGGTGATACTATCCTCTTTAAAAACAGTCAAGTAAAATTCCATTAATTTGGGTCACACTAATTCAAATTAAGGATAATTCAAACCAGACAGCTCAACTTACTTTTCCACTGCCAATTCTCTTTTTAAAAAGATGAAGCTTCTGCATAGCAAATGAAGCCAACAACAAAAGAAAAGAAAGCAAATTATGAAAGTGGGGAGAAGTATTTGCAAGCCACATACTCAATAAAGAATATCCAAAATATACAAGGAACTCATATAACTCAATACCAAAAACCCAATTTTAGAATGGACAAATGTCCAGAATAGATGTTTTGCCAGGCAAGATATATAAATGGTCAACAGGTACATAAAAGGTGCTTGACATTATTAATTATTAGTGAAATGCAAATCAAACTCAAAATATCACCTCATACCTGTTAGACTGGCTCTCACTACAAAGGCAGAAGACAGCAAATGACAGTAAGGGTATCAGACAGACACAGTTCATTAGAATGTAAACTAGTACAGCCGTTAACAGAAAACAGTATGGAGACCACTCGAAAAATTAAAAACAGACTACCATATGATACAGCAATCTCAGTTGAGAATATATATTCATAAGGAACAAAATCATTATCTCAAAGAGAGATATATATTCCTGTGCTCACTGCAGTATTATTCACAATAGCCACGGTATGGAAATGATCCAAGTGTCTGTCGATTAATGAGTAAAGACAATATGATACGCACATGCACAAAGAAATACTGTTCAGCCTTAAAAAGGAAGAAAACTGTCGTCTGCAGCCACATGGATGAACATGGAGGCCATTAAGCCAGACAGAGAGAGAATGCTCCATGGGATTACTGACATATGGAATTTTTTTTTTTTTTTTTAAGTTGAACTCATAGAAGCAGAGAGTAGAATGGTGGCTGCTAGGAAGGTGAGGAAAATAGGGAGAAGCCGGTAAAATGGTACAAGCTTTCAGCTATAGGAGAAATGATGTCCAGGGACTTCCCTGGGGGTCAAGTGGCTAAGACTTTGTGCTCCAATGCAGGGGGCCCAGATTCAATCGCTGGTCAGGGAACTAGATCCCACATGGCACATAAGAGTTTGCTTATTGCAATTAAAGACCCTGTGTGCCACAACCAAGGCCTGGTGCAGTCAAATCAATAATAAATAAATAGGAACAAAGTCCAGTGATCTCATGTATAACATTACTATAGTTGACAATACGGAATGTTATAATAGAAATTTGATAAGCAATTAAAACTTCTGTTCTCACACCCAGAACAAAAAGGTATATCTGTGAGGTGATGGATGTGCTAAATTGATGATAGGAATCTTTTCACAGTATTTATGTATATCAAATCATCAGGTTGCATACTTTAAATATATTACAATTTCACTTGTCAATTATACTTAATTTTTTAAAGTCAATTAGTATCAACAAGGAGAAAATAAAATCATAATTGGGATAAAGCACTTTAACAGCAGTCACTTATATACAAATAAATGTCATGTAATGATTTTTAAATCCATTCATGAAAAGTTATACAAAAAGGGCAGTATTCTGTTCATTTTAAATTCAGCGTACATGGGAGCAGACTGCCCTGTTCTTAGATGACTGGATTCTGGTATTTCTCAGATCACTTACCAGCTAGGGAGCTTGGGGAAAATCATTTGATCCCTCTAGCCTCCATGGGTTTTTTTTTTTTTTAATAAAAGAACACTTTAGTCTTATGTTACCCAAGGACTAGGGATCTTCTTGAGCCCTCCAGTTGTCTCTGGTTCAAGTTCCTTGTAAATAACAAAAATGTATTTCTTTTAGATCTCTTCTTGGGTTCAAGTTTCGTATTAATTTAGATTGTCTTTCCCATCAACTAATTCAAATTAACAAGATCTTGTGGCACTACATACTCATCTTTTAAGATGCAATTTGAAACACAGGTTGGGGACTTCCCCAGTGGCCCAGTGGTTGAGGCTTCTTCATCTTCCAATGTGGGGGATGTAAGTTCAATATCTGGTCAGGGGAGCTAAGATCCCACATGCCGTGGAACCAAAAAACCAAAACATAAAACAGAAGCAATATTGTAACAAGTTCAATAAAGACTTTAAAAATGGTCACCAGTAAAAACAAGAAAGAAAGAAACATAGGTGGACCAAAAGAATAGATTGATCTTCAGTGTTGCTCTGAGCACAGAAAGACTAACAAGCCAAACACCACAGGCTGTTGGTGACTCTGCTTCTCCTCTTCTCAATTTTTGTGGCAAAATCTCTGCATCTGGCATCTAGCAGATCCTCAGTCATGGAATGACAGTCTTTGCTGGTTACTACTGTCCTCTTCCTGTTTGATAACCAATTTATAGTTTATATTTGAAAAACTTTCTAAGTAATTCAACTCCCAAAGAAGGGCAATGCCAAAGAAGGTCCAAACTACCGCACAATGCACTCACCTCACATGCTAGCAAAGTAAGGCTCAAAATTCTCCAAGTTAGGCTTCAACAGTACATGAACCAAGAACTTCCAGATGTTAAAGCTGGATTTATAAAAGGCAGAGGAACCAGAGATCAAATTCCCAACATCCCTTAGATCATAAAAAAAAGCAAGAGAGTTCCAGAAAACATCTACTTCTGCTTTATTGAGTAGGCCAAAATCTTTGTGTGGATCACAACAAACTGGAAAACTTTTAGAGATGGGAATACTAGACCACATTACCTGCCTCCTGAAAAACCTTATGCAGGTCAAGAAGCAAGAGTTAGAACCAGACATGGAACAATGGACTGGTCCAAACTGGGGAAGGAGTATGTCAAGGCTGTATACTGTCACCCTGTGTATTAAATTTATATGCAGAGTATATCATGCGAAATGCTGAGCTGGATGAAACATAAGCTGGAATCAAGATTTCCAGGAGAAATATCAATAACCTCAGATATGCAGATGATACCACCCTTATGGCAAAAAATGAAGAGGAACTAAAGAGCCTCTTGATGAAAGTGAAAGAGGAGAGTGAAAAAGCTGGCTTAAAACTCAACATTCAAAAACTAAGATCATGGCATTCAGCCCCATCACTTCATGGCAAATAGATGGGGAAACAATGGAAATAGTGACAGACTTTATTTTCTTGGCTTCTAAAATCACTGCAGATAGTGACTGCAGCCATGAAATTAAAAGATGATTGCTTCTTGGAAGAACAGCTATGACAAACCTAGACAGTGTATTTAAAAGCAGAGATTTTACTTTGCCAACAAAGGTCCACATATTCAAAACTATAGCTTTTCCAGTAGTCATGTATGGCTGTGAGAGTTGGACCATAAGAAAGTTGAGCACCGAAGAATTAATGCTTTTGAACTGCGGTGTTGAAGACTCTTGGGATCCCTTGAACTGCAAGGAGATCAACCAGTCAATGCTAAAGGAAATAAATTCTGAATATTCACTGGAAGGACTGATGCTGAAACCGAAGCTCCAATACTTTGGCCACCTGATTTGAAGAGCTGACTCATTAGAAAAGACCCTGAAGCTAGGAAAGATTGAAGGCAGGAGGGGACAACAGAGGATGAGATGGTTGGATGGCATCATTGACTCAGTGGACATGGGTTTGAGCAAACTCTGGGAGATGGGGAGGGACAGGGAAGCCTGAAGTGCTACAGTCCATGGGGTTGCAAAGGGTTGGACATGACTGAGTACTAAACATAAGCAACAAATACAACTCTTATATGAGTAAAACAAGTGTTCAAAAATCTGATATACCAGAGAAAGATTTACTATAGATTACAATTATGTTTTCTGTGTATATAATAACATATAGTGATATTCTCCCTTGAACCAGGAAAACTGATGCCCTGATATTACTTACTTCTCACAGAGAAGGCAATGGCACCCCACTCCAGTATTCTTGCCTGGAAAATCCCATGGGCGGAGGAGCTTGGGCGGCTGCAGTCCATGGAGTCTCTAAGAGTCAGATACAACTGAGCAACTTGACTTTCACTTTTCACTTTCATGCATTGGAGAAGGAAATGGCAACCCACTCCAGTGTTCTCGCCTGGAGAATCCCAGGGACAGGGAAGCCTGGTGGGCTGCGGTCTATGGGGTCGCACAGAGTCAGACACGACTGACGCGACTTAGCAGCAGCAGCAGCAGCAGAGTCTTTATATTCAATTACGGTTAAACAAGGAAAATCGGGCAGGGAGAAGCATGATATTAGTCAGAAAAAATGTTTTTGGAGTCTATTTGCCATTTACTAACTGAATTTGATAACCTATGGGTGGCCCAGTGGTAAAGATTCCATCTGCCAATACAGGCGACTCAGGTTCAATCCCTGGGTTGGAAAGATCCCCTGAAATAGGAAATGGCAATCCACTCGAGTATTCTTGCCTGGGAAATCCGATGGACAGAGGAGCCTGGTGGGCTATAGTCAATGGGCATCACAAAAGAGCCAGACACAACTTAGTGATGAAACAACAGCAAATTGGCAATAACTTCTGAATCTCTCTGTGCTTCAGCTTCCTTACCTATGATGTGAACAATAATTATGCCTGATTCACAATGGAATGCATGGAGTAAATGGAATGTAGGGAGTATCATGTCTACCACATTATCCACCACAAAGGAAGTATTAGTAAGTAATACTTTCCTTTCATACAGAAATCCCGAAGCCCCAAGAATGTAAAAACATTCATCTCTACCTGTGACAGGTAGCAAATTAAGCCTTCTCATCAAAAGAGAAAGGCATTTTCAGAAAGTTTGTCATTAATAAAGTCAGAAGAATTAAAACTCTCCACAAAGAATAGAGAAAAACAACTCTTCTAACTGTTTTCGGCCGAGAATGTTGGCACTTCTTTTCATTCTCTCTACTTGACTATTGGTTCCTAAAGGTCTGGCACAGGGTTCCATCTTCACGGCCCCTGCTGTCCTTGCAGAATCCTTGCACATAACATATATTACGTGAATATCTGTTGAGCTGAATTTATCTTAGGATTCCTGTGTCCATCAAGACTTAAGATTGTTTTGAACTAATATGGTATTTGGATACAAAATGGTCAACTTCCATGACCCCAGATGGGTTAGCAGACCAGACGCTGCACAAGAAAAATATTTGACATCTGTGAATTCCAACTAAGATATTCATATCTCTCGGTACTGTCAAAATACCCTTGTGTATAAATAGAAAAATGGCTAGTGTTCTGAAGGCATGTTGGACGTTTCCTATTTGGTCTTGCCCTAGCTCACAGTCAGCACTCCATTCACTGACGACAAAAAGACTGCAACTAATTTGTTACAGAATTCTGAGCTACCAACCACTTTTTAAAGAGTCTTAAAACCTGTATTTTCCCTTGGCCTTTCAAGCACCCACTTCCACCGTGAAGAGCTTCTGCCCTTAACCAAACAAGTACCTTTTCTTTTTCGAGTATCATCAAAACTCATATTAATGAAAATTTGATGATGTTTGAAGATCATTCATTGATTCAATATAGATTCCAGTGACTACTGCAAGTCAGGTAATGTTCTAGATGTTGAGGATTACTGTAGTCTGAATAAACCCACATACACACGCACACACACACACCATGCCCTTTTGCAGTGTACATTCTACAAGACAGGGACAAACAGTAAACAAGTGAAATATGTTGAGAAATGCTTAGAGGAAAAAAAGGGAGGGGGGATCAGGAGAGCAGAGAGGAAGTGAGGTCTTATAAAAGGCAAAGTACACCAAGAAGTAGCAAAAATACTGGACATATATACATACATATATATATATACTCCCTGGAGAAGGCAATGGCACCCCCACTTCAGTACTCTTGCCTGGAAAATCCCATGGATGGAGGAGCCTGGTAGGCTGCAGTCCATGGGGTTGCTAGAGTCAGACATGACTGAGCAACTTGACTTTCACTTTTCACTTTCCTGCATTGGAGAAGGAAATGGCAACCCACTCCAGTATTCTTGCCTGGAGAATCCCATGGATGGGGGAGCCTGATGGGCTGCCGTCTATGGGGTTGCACAGAGTCGGACATGACTGAAGCGACTTAGCAGTAGCAGCATAGATACTCCCATATACAATACATAAAGGAAATCAACCCTGAATATTCATTGGAAGGACTGAACTGATGCTGAAGCTGAAACTCCGATACTTTGGTTACCTAATGTGAAAAGTCAACACATTGGAAAAGACTCTGATGCTGGGAAAGGTTGACAGCAGAAGAGGATGACAGAGGATGAGATGGTTGGATGGCATCATCAACTCAACTGACATGAATCTGGATAAACTGTGGGAGATAGTGAGGAACAAGGAGGCCTGGCATGCTGCAATCCCTGGGGTCACAAAGAGTCAGACAGGACTTAGCACTGAACAACAACAGGAAAACAATGTGTAGAGAGTATTCTATTTAATCATTTATATGAAACACAGTATACATATGAATGTATAGGATACTTTATACAATATACACATATATAATAACCCCACAGTGGTTATCATAATAACTATTGTTATTTCTATTAAAATCTTTTCAGGAAATGGAACAATTAAGCTTAGATACAAAGCCTATGCAGAAGTCTAGCTAAGGATAATAACTGACACTGAGCATCAGGCATTCTACAGAGTAATTCCATGGCATCAGAGTAATCTTTACAAGACTAGGGTGTTCCTGTTTTCCTTTAACCTATACAGATTTAAAAAGCCAGCACAATGATGTCATTAGCCCAGTCACAAAGTTAGCATGCAGAGTTAGACATGGCTCCAAGAGCCAGGTTCATAATACTAAATTGTCCTTTGCCCCAAGCAAAATATTATTTGACTGATTTAGGCAAACATCTCCAAGAAATATGTTTCTTATTTTCCATCAGATATAGTATTTTTTAACATTTTAAAATTTATTTTCAAATGAGTGCCTGTAGACTTACCATATCCTATTCATACTTTTTTAAAAAACTTTTTATCTTCTATTGGAGTATAGCCAATTAGCAATGTTATGATAGTGCACCAATATAATATTGTAAAGTAATTAACCTCCAATTAAAATAAATAAATTTATATTTAAAAAAAAACCAACGCTGTGATAGTTTCAGGTAGACAGTAAAGGGACTCAGCCCTTTGAATGGATATACATGTATCCATTTTCCCCCAAAGTCCCTTCCCATTCAAGCTGCCACATAACACTGAGCAGAGTTGCCTATGCTATACAGTAGGTCCTTGTTGGTTATCTGTTTTAAATATAGCAGTGCCCAAACTCCCTAACCCTTCTCCCCGTCCTTCCCCCAGGAACCATAAGTTAGTTCTCTAAGTCTATGAGTCTGATTCTGTTTTATAAATAAGTTCATTTGCAGATACAGTATATTTTTGATGCTCCACTTTTGGAGAAATCTACTAAACTGCATCCTATCATTCACTCTAAATTACAGTAAATTACATGTACATCTTTCCGGAGTGAAAGCACACAGGATGCTCCAGCTTTGACTTCTTCCTTAAGCTTATCTGTTTAAAAAGGAGAAAAAAAAAAGCTACTGTTATTTATAAAGACAAGGCAAATCTGAAGAGTAAGTGAATAGTGAGCTTCAGAGGACAAAAAAAAATTTTTAATATAAGGCTAATTAGGCTAAGTTTATTGGCAAAGATTTGGGGGCCACTATAAGCCAAGACAGAGGATGAGATGGTTAGATGGCATCACCGACTTGATGGACACAAGTTTGAGCAAGCTCCGGGAGTTGGTGATGGACAGGGAAGCCTGGCATGCTGCAGTCCATGGGGTCGCAAAGAGTCGGATACGACTCAGCAACTGAACTGACTGATAAGCCAAGACTCTGTCCTCTGCTCCCTGAGCACCTGAAATCCTGGACTGCCAACTCACAAGCAAAAACTGTGGTCCTTGGGAGGAGTGAGTGAAATGACGTGGACAAACTCACCCTCCAGCAGCAGAGAACAACAAAGCAGAACATTTAAATTCCTGCTATGTTCAGGTAATTTAATGACATTTTAATTATTTATGTCCTGCTCCATTCCAGGAAGAGTAAGATGAACTAGATGTGGGAGGGAAAAAAGAGGAAGAAAAATAAGACTAATACCATAAAACAGAAACAGGAGTGGAGCTAATACAAAAATACATTCCAAAAAGACCTATGGATTTGCAGAGGACATGAGGAGAGGCAGGTGCAAATATAGCTCAAGAGGAGAGGTGGATACAAATTTAGCTCAAAACTGGCCATCAGTCCATCAAAAAGGAAAACTTGATCAGTTATACAATGCATGGTATTCAGAAGATAAAAGACCTCCATCTTCATATAAGGAATTATTATTAAATAAGCTTCCCTCTCCTCACAAATCAGTGTTTCCAATTATGTTTGAAGGCAGAAGAGAAGTGAGCTCTCTTCTTCACAAAATAGGTGATAGGATGAGTGAAAAGAACATGGGTTCCTCATCTCCAGATGATCCTGGTTGTTATGAGGGTAATGTGACCCCATATTTGTAGAGTGCTTGGTAGTATCTGACCAACGGTAAAGGCTTTGTTAACAATGGTGGCCACTGTTAAGCAGATGAAGATGGAGAAAATGAAGATGCAGGGCAGTGTAGGGAAGAAAGCAAGCCACTCGAGACTCAGTTCTAGCTCATTACTCAAGTAATCTTGGTGAAGTTATCACACCTCTGAACCTCATCTATAAAGCCAGATAATGTGATCTATTTCACAGGTTTACTGTGAGAATTAAATGAGGTAATACATGTGCAAAAAATTTTTAATGAAGGTACTTTTGGAGGGTGGAGAAGGAAATGGCAACCCAATCCAATATTCTTGCCTGGAAATCCCATAGACAAAGGATCCTGGTGAACTACAGTCCATGGGGTCGCTGAGGGTTAGACATGACTGAGCAGCTGAACAACATTTTCAAAGTGGAGAACCATTGATAAGCATGCACTCTATGATGGCTCACAGAGCCTCACAACTGACCCACAGGGAAGGTGTTCTTTTGATGATGATGAAAAGCAGCTGAGGAAGATCGTTTACCCCTTGCCCTTTCTGGATGATGAAAAGCAGCTGAGGAAGATTGTTTACCCCTTGCCCTTTCTGCTGTAGTCCCATCCTCTATCATCTGAAGCCCTTTACACATATTACTTCCTCTGTTTTCAACAGTCTTCTTCCACTTCCACCTTTAACCTGTAAGAACTTACTCAACATTCAGGGCTCAGCCCAGACTATCCATCTCCCAGAAGTCTTCCCTGCCCCTCCTGACTATGCTCCACAAATTCCAGAACCATCCTATTCATCTCTGGTGGCAGCTCTGCCTTTTAATATTCTGTTTCCTTGTCCAGACCCTTCCACTGGACTGTAAACTCCCTGAAGGCAGAGAATGCATTTCTCCTTAAGAGAAATATAGCTACAATGCAGCCATATAATAGTGCATAGAAGGCACTCAGTAAATTTCACTGAATTGTGAGATCATGTAAGTAGATTCAAAACAGAGAAGACTGGTCACATGGTTCTTCCTTTTTCATAGGGAGCCACAATGCTAAATTGAATGCGATTCTTTCTTGCACTAAAATCACAGTGTCTACATTCTCAACTGGAATTATCAAGGGCTAGGCATTATGGCTAAATCTATGTTCATTCAGGTTTCAAAGCCATCTTCTAGAAAACTTAACAATATAAATAACATGAGTTTAGGTATGAACTTTTCATCCAAGAGCATTTAGAAGGGTGCAATAAATCAGTTCAACAAACATTTATCTTGAAAGAAGTCCTTTTTTCTAAGCTTTTAACAACTTTGAATAGCTCAAAAGAAATGTAATCCCTTGTATTGTCCCCTTATTGGTTCATAAATCATTAATATGCTAGTTCAAATAAGCTTTATAAGATAAAAAAAAAAAATCACCCTCTCATTGAAGTTGTTGAAAGCAGATTTTCCTCTTAAATATGGAGGTCATTTTTTACAGAAGAGAAACCTAAATCTATTATAATACTGTTGCCTGTGAATCTGAACTATCAGATTTGACTAAATACATTTTCTTATTATTTATCTGTATTTGCAGGATATACCTAAGATTGCACTGGACCATTCTAAACCACTCAGCAAGTCAGACATATCAAAGCTCTCAGACAATAGTGAAAGTTTCAGCAAAGAGTCGGAAGGGAGTCCATGTTTTGGTCATCTACAGCAACAATGAGCTGTTGAACAGAAAAATTAAATGACTAGGGCTACTCAGGGCAGCTCACACCCAAAATAAGACCTTTATTCACAGTCTTATAAATAACCTCTGTATCACAAATGCTGCCAGGATAGAATAAAGAGATTTTAAAAGAAGGCTGTTGATAGATAATAAGCTATTATCCTCTAAGACTTGGCAAACTGGCTGGTGGCCAACCTCGTATTTGGTTACTCCTGGAAAGATAGAATATGACAGTTAATTGGTTTATGTGAGAAAAGCCAAATATCTTTAAAACATAGCCCATGCCAGTAAAGTGCTGCTGGAAGAATATTTTCTCAGAAAGTCAACATGTCAACAACATCAGCCAGATGTATGAATAGTATCTTCAATAATAGCTAATGAGGTATCTCCTCTGGGTCTTCTCACCTTTTACTTACTAGCCATGAACACGTCTATCTTCTTCCACTGAATCAAACTTGCAGGTCTCCCAAAATCACTGCAGTGGGTGGTTAGGATATCTAATCTATTTCTATAACAAATTCCTATACGTGTTATTTCCGAATCATGCTAAGTTGATCTACCTTACATGGACAAAATCGGTAAAAGATGCCAGTGTCAAATAATTTGATTCCATAGTTTTTTAGCTAAAATTTCATGGAGGCTGTGACTGTCCTCTGTCACACAGCAAAGGATAGTAGCAGACCTAGGTACAAAATTCAGGTTTGCTGATCCTTATCAAGGACTCCGTCCGCTGATAGAATGCTGAGATTCTATGCCTGTTTTGTATGAATCAGGAGCTAAATCACTATTCTAAAGCTGCATTTATATACATAAACACAAACATACACACATCCCTCTAAAGAGTATCTACAGTTTGATTCAGGATCAATGTATACACTTTCCTGAATCTACCCAAAAGGAGTGGAATGAAATGTCACCTGAATGGGAGGTGCTGTGGAAGAAGTTTCTAGAAGCAAAAGAAGGGATTATTATCTGAAAGGTTGGTGCTCAAATTGAACAGGAGAAACAAAGGTAAAGCAAGAGGAAAACTTAGGTCTTACAGACAGTGAATAGTGCACTCGCTCAGAAGAGGGAGGTGTGTGCACCACAGGCATGGGCAATCAGATGAGTGGGAAAGAGGATTAGACCATGGCTGGGGCATGGTAAGTGGCTGAGGACCTAAAATGACAAGTTCTGGACATGTGGTGGGGTGTTCCCTTGAGTGAAGTCCCTTGCATTTCTACTGTAGGATTCCCTAATGCAGACAAGCTGGTGAGAACATACTGGTTCCTGATATGAAGAGCTTCCCTTTGTGGGCACATATTGTTGCTATGATTCTGTGATGAATGGCGGCATGGCCCCTGAATCAACAAGCCCCAGCTGGAGGAGCTCCTGCCTCCAGCTGAGAGCTCAGGCTTTCTGTTCTCACTGAGCCCCACTTCCTCGTCTACTGAACACATCAATATCCAGACTCCATGGAGGCCAAGGCCAAACACCAAGTCTAGGAATCACAGGCAGAGCGGAGTTTAAGACTGCCAAGTCAGGCCTTAGGAGATGGGCCTGGCGAGCTACAGTCCCTGGGGTTGCCAAGAGTAAGACACGACTGAGCGTGCACACGTAGGACCGATGAGAACAAAAGGCAGCTGGCAACGGCACATAAGGATATGTTTGCAATGGGTGTTTAGGCTGGATGAAAGGGAGAGGCAGAGAAGGTATGCTGTGGGGAGCAGGGAGTGATCAGACTGGTAGGTATGTCAAGAATGCAAGAAGGAAAAAAAACTTATAGTCATTTGACTGTACAGCTTCCAGAGGAATGAGAACATCCATGAAAGCTGCCTGTTATAGTTATCTTCTGATTTGCAATTTGCAGTAGGATAGTGTTTTCCCAGTTTGAAGAATATTCTTATTCATTCAGAGAAACAAGATAATATCCTTGATTTCCTATACTTCCAGTGGCCCCAGTTATTTCCAGGAAAAAAATAGAAAAATAAATAAAATCCTAAATTAACCCAAGGAGACATCCTAGGATTTCTGTCATTGGTAGCTATTCCCTTTCAAAGGCATGTGTTCCCCTGATGAATCATGAGCCCTGTAACAACCAGGCACTTTCTTCTCTAAATCCTTCCTGTCTCATCTGCAAAGCTAAGGCACTGGCTCCAAAGACAGCTTGGTTCTATTCTACTTTAACAAGCCATAAATCCGGGAATATACTTGGGTTCAGCCCAAGTACATCTTTACGTAGGCATTTTATCTATCTTACTACAATAACAAGAACACACCCTAGATAGGAAAACTATGCTGAAAAAAAAACAAGGCTCTGTCAGCACAATGTATGGGCGTGGTGAAAAAGGCAATTAGACTGTGTGCAAGTCAAAAATAAATGATTTTTCTAAAAAAAAGCAGTTTCTGATAAACAGTTTAAGCTCACAGAATGTGGTTAAGAAAGATGGCATATAAAATATTCCATAGATTCAGATCTGTTTTATCATGAGTCAGAGAGGATGGGGGAAAAATAAGAAAGTAAAAGATGCTTTTAGAATGACAATACAGGAAAACATTGCAGATGACTGTATAGCTATTGTTCTGACCCTATATTTCCACTTAGGTGTTTTTACAATTTTCTTATGTGAAAGTGAAGTCACTCAGTTGTGTCCGACTCTTTGCGACCCAGTGGACTGTAGCCCATCAGGCCCCTCCGTCCATGGGATTCTCCAGGCAAGAATACTGGAGTGGGTTGCCATTTCCTTCTCCAGGGGATCTTCCCGACCCAGGGATTGAACCCAGGTCTCCTTCATTGCAGGCAGACGCTTTAACCTCTGAGCCACCAGGGAAGCCCACAATTTTCTTAACTCCACATTATATGGCCAAATCTCTTTAATGCTCATCTCTCTCACCTCAAAATAAAATTATGCATTACTCTAGAATGTGCGGTTTGCATTTGAGGAAATCTTGAGTCATCAAATGATCGGATTAGATTAGAGTCAAATAAGACAAGAAAGAAACCTCTCTCCTAATTACTTCCACTTTGCTGGGTGCTCAGTCATGTCCGACTCTTTGCAGCCCCGTGCACTGTAGCTTCTCTGTCCATGAGATTTTCCAAGCAAGAATACTGGAGTGTGTTGCTCTTTCCTTCTCCAGAGGATCTTTTCCACTCAGGGACTGAACCCACGTCTCTTGTGTCTCCTGCTTGGCAGATGGATTCTTTACCACCAGCACCATCTGGGTAGCCCAATATTTCCACTCTAGATATGTAAAAGGATAGCTGCAAAGAACATTGAGACTTTCATAACCTCCACCATTCTCTCAAAAGTTTCTCATCACTTATTTCATAGCTGGAAAATGAACAGAAACTACTTTTCATCCCCATTATATAGCTGAAGAATCACAGGTTGAAAGAAGTCAAGTAACTTGTCACACAGCTGAAAACAGGAACTCAATCCTCTGGCTCTAGGTTTCTCTAAGACTCTGCTCCCTGGCTTGACTCTTGTTTGGAGCAAAATGCTAGGCAACAAAGCTCCCACAGGCAGTGTGTTGGCAGAACCTGCTCTGGCTGGGGGTGAATGTGTTGAACCCCAATTGCTCAGAATAGCTCAAAGCACCTTGGAAGGAGTGCTGGTTTCTAAAGACATTCCCACTTGGGGAGTGCTCCTGCTTCTACTCAGCCCATCTGTCATTATGAATCTTGGGTAACACATCAGAGATTGTGCAATATATGGAAACATATTGAACATATTATATATGTCAGAGATGTCTTCTCTCATATTTCCATTAAAAGCTCCTAGCTATGCCAAAACTTTCTCATTCCCAAATGAAATTCATTTCAATAAATGAGATAATGGATGAAACTTAAAGAGGTACAATTGGAAAGGAGAAGGGGGACTTGTCCCCCACACAAAAAAACACTACAGGCATCTCAGAAGAAAGGATATATTTATCTGATAATATGCCATCTTTTAAGGCCTAAAACCTGTAACATACAACTTTCAATTCACTTTCCCTAACTACTTCTTCTAACCTAGATAACAAAGATCAGAGGACCAAAAAGTGAACGGAAGTGAGTCTACATGGTATGCATGTGCATAGACAGAAAGCGTATGGGTGTTTCACTGGCGCTAATGGTAAAGAATCTGGCTGCAATGCAGAAGACATGGATTCAATCCATGGGTCGGGAAGATTCCCCTGGAGGAGAAAATGGCAACCCACTCCAGTATTCTTGCCTGGAGAATCCCATGGACAGAGGAGCTTGGTGGGCTATAGTCCATATGGTCACAAAGAGTTGCAACTGAGTGACCTTGCACACATGCACGTGTGGGTCTGTGTGGTGGGAGCCAGGGGGCGGTGGGGAGGTAGGGGACTGTCCTCTCTATTGGAGAACTGTAATGATTCTGAAAGTGTTCATTTCCAAGTCTTTCTCAGACTAAAAATGAATAGCCTCAGAGTTTTATGGTATACATTCCCAAAGGCATGGGAATACTAGACCACTTTACCTGCCTCCTGGGAAACCTGTATGCAGTTCAAGAGGCAATTTATAACCAGACATGAAACCAGAGACTGGTTCAAAACTGGGAGAGATTATGTCAAGGTTGTATATTGTCACCCTGCTTATTTAATTCATATACAGAGTACATCATGTGAAATGCTGGGCTGGATGAATCATAAGCTGGAATCAAGACTGCCAGGAGAAATATCAACCTCCTCAGATATGCAGACGATATCACTCTAATGGCAGAAAGTGAAGAGGAAATAGAGAGCCTCTTGATGAAGGTGAAAGAGGAGAATGAAAAAGAAGGCTTAAAACTCAACATTCATAAAACTAAGATCATGGCATCTTGTCCCATCACTTCATGGCAAATAGATGTGGAAAAAAATAGAAGCAGTGACAGGCTATTTAAAATCACTGCAGTTGGCGACTATAGCCATGAAATTAAAAGCCCCTTGGAAGAAAAGCTATGACCAACCTAGACAGCACATTAAAAAGCAGAGATATCACTTTGCCAACAAAGGTCCATACAGTGAAAGCTATGATTTTTTCCAGTAGTCATATGAGAGGCAGACCATGAAGAAGGCTGAGGGCCGAAGAATTGATACCTTCAAACTATGGTGTTGGAGAAGACTCTTGAGAGTTCCTTGGACTGCAAGGAGATCAAACCAGTAAATCCTAAGGGTAATCAACCCTGAATATTCATTGGAAGGACTGATGCTGAAGCTGAAATTCCAGTACTCTGGCCATTTGATGAAAAGAGCCAACTCACTGGAAAAGACCCTGAAGGCAAGAGAAGAAGGGTACAACAGAGAATGCAATGGATGGCATCGTCAACTCAATAAATGTGAGTTTAAGCAAACTCCAGAAGATGGTGAAGGTCAGGGAAGCCTGGTGTGCTGCAGTCCATGGGGTTGTAAAGAGTCAGATACAACTTAGCGACTGAACAACAACATAATCTTTTCTTTCATCTTCAAAACAGACCATATGGAAAAGGCATCATACTACCTATTTTACAGATTAGAAAATGGATTTCAAGGAAGTTCAGAAACTTGTTCAAGTTAAAACATCTGCTGAGTGACAAGGGAAGAACTCAACACCAGTTCCTTCCAGTTCTCAGACCTGGCTTTCACCACCCCCTATCTCCTCTCTACATTCTCCTGGTCCACCTCTGTGTCTGGAACATGCTTTCTCCCTAACGTACATATTCTTGAGAAGGGATGGGCAGGGGGAGCTTTCTCCTTTCTTCCCAGCAAATTTACCAGCTTCAGCAATTCCTTCCAAATTAGAAGAAGGCAGGCATACACGAAGCCAAGACCTAAGAGGGGAAATATTAATATTTTATGTGTGCTTTGTTTACAATGCCACTTCCTGGGAAATACTAACTCTCTCTCAAATGCTATCCAGGGCTTGGCATACGTGTGGAGGCTCAACACAACGTATAATCATGGAGGAAGGAAACATCTGACAGTGTGTCCCAAGGAGAGAGTGTGTTAGGATGGAGGGCAGACCCCACACCTCCTGTCTCTAATCACCAGGGAACCTTTCCCACTGAGCTGTAAATTCCAGCCTTCTCAGTTGTCTGACGCAAAGAAAAGACATAAGCAGCAATCTGCACCACTGTATGAGAGGGCAGCCACACTCGCCACTCACCCACAAGATATTATCCTCTGGCAGGTCAAAGAGCAGAAATTCTGCCTGATTGCTGAGCCCAGGGATCCTGTCTCATTGATTCCTGGTCCCTGGTCCCTGGTCCCCTGCCTACAATACTTACAGTTGACATTAAAACTGACTGTAAGGGACTTTCCTGGTGGTCCAGTGCTTAAGAATCTGCCTGCCAATGCAGGGGACAAGCCCTGGTCTGGAAAGATCCTGAATGCCACAGAGCACGTGTACCACAACCACTGAGCCCGTGCTCCGCAACGAGAAGCTGCTGCAGTGACAGATCTGTGCACCACAACAAAACGTATCCCCCACTCGCTGCAACTAGAGAAAGCGTGTGCATAGCTACCAAGCAGCCATAGACAGATAAATACATTTTTTTAAAGCTGGTCGTGAGAGAATTATAATTTAACTTTGTTGACAGAAGTATTTCTACTTAAGATGAACTTGGTTGTGTCTGTCACCTGGCATCAACTAGGTCTCTGACCTGGAGGTCATCGCACAAAGACCCTCTCAAACTAATGTAGAAATCTAGACCATCCAAGATTAACAAAAACATATGGGTCTTGATAACCAAATGCCCTGGGTAGGTCTTGTTTGTATCTTGATTCAAGTAAACTCTCTATAAAGCCATTTGGGGGCTGCTGCTGCTACTGCGAAGTCGCTTCAGTTGTGTCCGACTCTGTGCAACCCCATAGACGGCAGCCCACCAGGCTCCCCCCATCCCTGGGATTCTCCAGGCAAGAACACTGGAGTGGGTTGCCATTTCCTTCTCCAATGCATGAAAGTGAAAAGTGAAAGTGAAGTCACTGAGTCGTGTCCAACTCTCAGCAACCCCATGGACTGCAGCCTACCAGGCTCCTCCGTCCATGGGATTTTCCAGGCAAGAGTACTGGAGTAGGGTGCCATTGGCTTCTCCGCATTTGGGGGCAGGTGGGGAATTTTGACTACAGATGGGATGTATCAAAAAAATTATTGCTTTGGATAATGTGGTTGTATAAGAGAGCAAACTTTCAAAATACCTAATCTAACATTTAATGGTTTCAAACGTCATGTTTTCTGGGATTTACTTTAAAACACTCCACCCCCAAAAGAAGAACTAAAATCTAAATACTGGGTACATGAGGGATCACTACACCATTCTCTTTACTTTTATGCCTATTTGTAATTTTTCTTATCAAATTTATGAGTATAAATCAGTCATTGAGACATGACATGGTTCTCCTTTTACTTACAAAAGTGCTATTTTCATATATGATCCAGTACTGATGTATACATATTCTCACATATACTCTGAGAGCTGCATTTTGAATATTTTATATGCAAGGTTTTTTTGAAGTGGATCATTTAGATATTCTGAACTAAAAGTGTTTTTATAGCATAGACTAAAGTAAAATATAAAACATGTACAGTCCCAGGGCAGGGCTGCCTACTGCAATCGTCATTCATGTCAGTGAATATCATGGATGAATTCAGACCAGGTGGACAACAAACAAATTCACTCTATCAAACACACACACACACACACACACACACACACACAACGTCCTGATCACACACCACTCACCCAGAAAACTCTTTGCCATCACCAGCCACTAGAACTTTGTATAGTGCCTTCATTTAACAAGCATTTAGGATACTTATATTGAAGCAGACTCTCTTCCAAAATCTTAACTCATGACTAAGAACAATCTTTGAGGGAGGTACTATTATTATTTCTCCTATTACAGATGAAGACACTGAAGGACAGAGGAGCTAAATAGCACAGTTTTAAGTGGCAGAGCTGGGATGTGAATCTATACACTTCAACTTCCAGAGTCTGCTCTTCACCACCATGAGATGGATCCTCACTATTTTAGCAATTAAACCAAAACAGTCATTGATGTGGTACTTTTTAAATAATCATGAAAAAATAAATTATCCATCCTCAGGAGCTTTTAATAATTTTTCAGCATCCATGAACATAACACAAGCAGCATTTGAATCAAACATCCTAAGACAGCTGAGATCACAGCGTGCCCAGGTGTGACTGTTCTCCAGGGCTCACCACCTCCAGAACCTCCTTCACCTTCCCTCCTACCTCTTGCTCTTCAGGCTGCTTCCATCTCCCTTTCCTGCCCGTGAACTCCTGTTTTGAAAGCCAGCCCCATCATCCTTACCTCTGAAGATGTGGCCGCAGCTTAGACTGGAGGTCTTACTCTCTGCTTCCTCTGTCTTTCTGTAGTTCTGTTTCTCCATTATATCACATCTCACATGGCACTACAGGTGGTTTTTTCCCCTTATCTCACAGTAGATTAGGATATTGGTAGGAAAAAGACTGTCTTCACCTTAATTGTCACTGACACCTAGTCAGTCTCCTGGCATGAAACAGTCCTTAATAAATGCTTGTTCACCGTATCTGACAGCAGTGGTCCCCAACCTTTTTGGAACCAGGGACCATTTTTGTGGAAGACAATTTTTCTGAGGACCAGGGCAGGAGCTTGGGGACTATTCAAGCACATTACATTGATTATGCACTTTATTTGTATTACTGTTACATCAAGTCCACCTCAGATCATCAGGCCTTAGATTCTGGAAGTTGGGAACCCCTGTTCAGGACCTCAGGGTCACCTCATACCCTTTCGATATCTCGGCTTCAACACTTGAGAACCTCGACTAGGCCTCCTGTGTCATCTCTTCTCCATGATCAGGCTAAGCTCTTCAGGGGCAGGGAGGAGGCCACCTCCATTTCGCCTCTCGTCACACCCACCACAGTTCCTTGTTGATGTTCAAGGACAAACAGTTACCGCCATTAACCATCATTCTTATGTAGACGGATGGAAATACCAATGGCTGAAGTTCTAGCCAATGGAATGACAGACAGACCAATTATTTGTGATATCCCTCTCCCTCAGAATGAGAGACTTGGCCCCAAAATGGGGATGCCCAGCCTTTGGGAAGTGATTTATAGCCACCTTAGTGTCTCTGCCTCCTTTGGTTGTGGTTGCTGCCCACTGGAATTCCTTCAGTTAAGGTGAGAAGCTACAAGTCTACAAAGTATACTTTTTGTTATGAGAACACAACCACAGAAAAATAAGCACAGAAAGAACTTCCTTGGTGGAATCCACCTGTCAATGCAGGGGCGCGGGCTCAACCTCACGTCCTGGAAGATTCCACATGCCACGGGGCCGCTAAGCCCCTGGCCACAACTGCTGAGCCTGCTTGCTTAGAGCCTTTGCTCCACAGAAAGAGAAGCTACCACAATGAGATGCCTGCACCCCACGACAAGGAGCAGCCCCTCTCGCCACAACTTGGGAGAGCAAAGCAATGTAGACCCAGTGCAACCAGAAATAACAATAAATAAAATTGTTTTTACATTTTTAAAAAATAAAGTTCATATCCATTAAAAAAAAAGGGAAAAAAAAAATTAAGCACAGAAAATTACTTTGGAGGATGATGGCACCAAAAACTAAGACTGTGTGTGAAACCACTTCAAGTGCAGCAACAACGTAAGACAGGGCTCCAGTCAAACACGGCCAAATCCTAATCTCAATCTAAAATCAACAGTCTTGGCATTTCTTGGCTCACAGGTAGTTCTGAGGTCAAGGTACAGCAAAACATAAAGCAAAATAGGGAGGATGAGATCATAATTCACTGATGCTATCTTAATTCCAGAATGAATGGTAGGTTTGAGAGAACACACATTAACCCCTTTCCTGCAGATAAACACTAGAATCTTTTAATATCTCCCCATTCCTGAAAAAAATAAAACAAGGATTACTTTATAAAGAGAAAGCCCTGAAGACAAAACTTATAGCAATTTATATCAGAACTTCAGTGTGTAATAAATAATTCAGAACTACTTCTAATTTTAAAATATTTGTTAAAATATCGTCTACTATGACTACATGCTGTCCAATACTGTAGCTATAAGAGACATGAAATACAGCTAGTCCAAACTGAGATGGTTGTATAAGATACTGTCAGTATAAAAGACACATCAGAATTCATCATTTTGGTAACACAACTATACTTCAATAAAACTAAAACAGTAAAAATATTGAGTATACAGTTCAAAAAAAAGAGAATGGTATCACAACTGCCATGAAAAAAAAAAATGAGTGTCACAGATAACAGACTGACCAATAATGGTGAATGGTGCAGTTTAAATAAAGATATTTTTAACCTAAAAAAAAAAAAAAAAGAATTCATCAGTTTGGTTTTTAAAATGTCAAATATCTCAACTTTTATACTGATTAGATATAGAAGTAATAAACTTTTGAATATGCTGGATCAAGTAAAATATATTATCAAAATTAATTTCACTTCTTTATTTTCACTTTTTTAACGTAGTTACCATACACTTTAAAATTATAAATGGCTCATGGCGTGGTTTATATTCTATGTCTGTTGGATAGCATTACTTTAGACCATAAGACAACAGAAACCCAGTAAGACATAGCTCATGCTATAAATCAGATTGTCTTCCACAAAACCCACATGCAGCTAGAAAAGTCTTGGAATAGCTTTACGTATGTGTGGTGCAATTCACCACAGCAGAAACTGAAACTCACAGCCAAGTCTAAATGGAAGGAAGTTGATATAGGGGAGGAGAAACATAGATAATACAAAAGAAAAGAAAATTCCAAAAACATAACTTTTGAAGCTAGAAATTGGAGATATGAAGTCCATTGGAAACCCACACTCAGACCCCACCTTCCCTTAGCTCAACTCTATACACACAGCTTCCTGAGAAGACCCCCCCCAAAGCATCTTTCCACTCAACTGTCCTCATGAGAATACAGCATGATAATGGGAGACAGACGTTCCCTCTGCTACAACAGTGAGGTAGTTACTGAAGGTCATTAATATCTGATACAAATTTCCAGGTGCTCTCTATGGAAAGAATGGTGGTCTTTGGCCCTTCCAGAAAAGTAATATAATTTATTTCTTGTTTCCATTAGGAGCATGAGAAGGGAGATCCCATGGGGAATAATACTCACAAGATATAAAGCGATTTTCTTTTTCCCCCAACTTCCAAGATGCAGAAGAAAATTCATTGATGATTATTTATTAGCTAATGGCGAAAGAGCACTTCAAAAATGAAAATGGCTCTGAGAGGAACTGAGTTATCCTGATTGTAGAAACTGGAGACCCAGAAGAAAGGGCGCTCTATAAACTGTTCCCTGCAATTGGCTCCGTCTCTCATGAGCCTCTCAGATTCCTTTGTCCCTCCCACGATAATAACTTGTCTTCATGGCCATAGCCAAGAACACATTCTTTGTTTGGTTACATAAGCTTCTAAAAATAGCAATTTATCATGGAAATACTAAATGACCCTTGAAGATAGTGTTTTGATGGGCTATTAAGTTATTGCAGTGTCTGTTTTTGTAATATATTATAATTAAAGAGAAAAATCATTTTTGATGCTTTTCAAACCTTAAGAAAAGTAGATGAGTTTCATGCCTTGAGCATTTTTAATCCTTAAAAAAAATGAGAAAGTTTTCCTGTGGTCAAAGAAGTTTTACTCCAGACATGGAGATGAATATCTCCTCGTTACTGAGGTCTAATGAAAAAGAGGAGGCTCATTCTAACTGTAATTTATTTTTTTTCTGTCTAGCTAGATTGATAAATGAATTCAAAGTAAAAGAATTGGAGAATTTAGCTGACAGACTATTTAAAGTAACCCTAATAATGCACCCCTTATTTCTTAAATACAGAAATTTAAAACTGAAAGAATCCCAAGAAATGATCTCGTTGATATCTCCCTAAGACCAGAGAAGTTAAGATGCTTGCCAAGGTTACATAGCAGGGCCAGCTGTCCTTTGTCCCAGATCGCCTGTTAATTGTCATTCTCCTGGACACCAGGTGAATGAGTGAGTCAGGAAGTGAATGAAAGAAGTGAGCCAAACAGAAACTGAGTCTTCATGGAGGGACAGAAAACCAAGGTCTTAAGATGGGACTACAAAAGGCAAAAAAAAAAAAAAAAAAAATGTAAGGGAAATAAAACAGACTGTCTTCACAGACTCAGCAAATGACCAAGAGTATATAAATTATACCAAGAAGTCTTCCTAGACAGTCAGCTTATTTAGGTGGCTTTCTTCTTTTTATAGCATTTTTAAAACTGCACATAACATAAAATTAACCATTTTAAATTCAGTGATATTTGGTACATTCACTGTACTGTGTAACCATCACCTCTATCTCGTTCTAAAACATTGATATCATCTCCAAAGAAAATCTCATACCACTCTGTTACCTCTCCCTCCTCTCAGCCCCTGGCAACCACCTATCTGCTTTCTGGTTCTGCAGATTCACCCATTCTGGATATTTCGTACATATGGAACCATATAATAAGGAAGCTTTGGAGACTGACTTCCACATAGCAGAATATTTTCAAGGTTTATCCACACTGGTAGCATGCATCACTGTCATGTTTCTCTTTATGGTTGAATAACATTTCATTGTAAGGGCTTCTCTCGTGGCTTAGCAGTAAAGAATCCACCTGCCAGTGCAGGAGATGTGGGTTTGATCCCTGGGTCAGGAAGATCTGGAGAAGGAAATAGCAACCCACTCCAGTATTCTTGCCCGGGATATCCCATGGACAGAGGAGCCTGGGGGCTACAGTCTGTGGGGTCACAAAGAGTCAGATACAACTAAGAGACAAAACAACAATGACGATTCTACTGTATGTATATACCAGTTTAGTCAACTTCTATATGCCCTAAAGCACCCATGGTAATTTCTGAGCTCACTACCATCAATTAACATACTCTTTTTTTTTTTTTTTTAATTACAATACTGTATTTGTTTTGCCATACGTTGACGTGGATCAGCCACAGGTGAGCACAATCTTAAGAGTCCTCGCTCGAAGCCAGTCATCTGTTCAACAAAATGGAAAGCTCTCTGACTGTTGTGTGAAGTCAGGGTAACAACTCTCTTCGTATAAGCTGTAGTTTTATCTTTTTAATTTTTATTAATTTCTTAATTAATCTTTACTGGACTATAGTTGCTTTACAATGTTCTTAGTTTCTACTGTAAAGTGAATTGGCTATATGTATACATATGTCCCCTCTCTTTTGGATTTCCTTCCCATTTAGGACACCAAAGAGCCTTAAGTAGAATTCCCTGAGCTATACAGTAAGTTCTCATTAGTTATCTATTTTATACATGGTATCAATAGTGTATATATGCCAACCCCAATCTCCCAATTCATCCCACCCTCCCCAAACTGTTTTTTTTTTTCTTCTAACAATAACCACCCTGGGAATTGAGTTCTATTATCAACATCTTTATTTTGTAGGCAAGGAAACTGAGAAATAAAGAGCATAAGTAGCTGTCCAGTGTCACAGCTGGCAAATGACAGAACCAGGATGGGACCCTTCCCTTTCCATCCACCCCAGCATCAGCATTCATCCAGATACTCACACTAACCCAGTCACTACTCACAACATTGAGTATAAAATAGGTCTGCAAAATAAATTTGAAAGAAAGGTTCTCATATTCAGGACAAGAAAGGCCTCAAGTGACAACAAAGTTTAGCTCTAAATATACATCTGTCCGTCAGTCCTTGTAATTCACAAAGCATTTTCCCAAATACACAATTGTATAAACGGCTCATAGAGTTTCACATTAGTCTACCAACTAGCTAATCCATCACATGGTAGAACTCCATTGAGTTATCAGACTTAAAATGTATGTGTTCTTAATTTTTATTAGAAAAACTATTCCAACTTGAGAATGGAGGTGTCTGAAACTCAGCCTCCTCTCGCAGCAGTGGTTCTCTCTGCATCCTGCCCAGCCCAGCCCACCCCACTGTGCTCCAATAACTGTGCAATTCCGAGAGAAGTGAGATGGAATTCCGCTGATGAGGAGATTTAAACTAAAGATCTTCCCAGGCAAACCTCCAAAGATAAACAGAAGTGGATATGAAAGTTGCATGAACTTTCAAAGCAAAGTGGCAGGATATTTAGAAAATATGAGGAGAGGTAATGCCAAGAAAGGACAAGGCTTATATTTCATACTCAGTAGTGAGCTGTAGTCTAGTCAAAGCTATGGGTTTTCCAGTAGTCATGTATGGATGTGAGAGCTGGACTATAGGGAAAGTTGAGCGCCAAACAATTGATGCTTTTGAACTATGGTCTTGGAGAAGACTCTTAAGAGTCCCTTGGATTATAAGGAGACCATACCAGTCCATCCTAAAGGAAATCAGTCCTGAATATTCACTGGAAGGACTGATGCTGAAGCTGAAGCTCCAGTACTTTGACCACCTGATGAGAAGAGCTGACTCATTGGAAAAGACCCTGATGCTGGGAAAGATTGAAGGCAGGAGGAGAAGAGAACGACAGAGGATGAGATGGTTGGATGGCATCACTGACTCGATGGACGTGAGTTTGAACAAGCTCTGGGAGTTGGTGATGGACAGGGAGGCCTGGCGTGCTGTAGTCCATGGGGTTGCAAAGAGTCGGACATGACTGACCGACTGAACTGAAGTGAACTGAGTGAGCTGTAGGCTGATTCCAAATCATAGCCCCACAGAGTCTCTAATGCTAAATAATGATACTCTGGATGCCATAATGCCATTTCACCACAATGATCACACAGATAATGGAGACAATACTGATTGCATATACTTTTTTTTTTTTTTTTTTGGTCACTGTGCAGCACGCAGGATCTTGTGTCCTTAACCAGGGCTCAAACCCATGCCCCCTGCAATGGAAGCATGCAGTCATAACCACTGGACCTCCAGGGAAGCCCCTATGTATACATTTTGAGAACTCAAAATAATAGAGGGTGAATTCTTTCCTGTACCATGCTTTTGAGTTTACAAAACACTTCACCACCCATTGTTACCTGAGGTCCTCACGGCAACCTGGTAGGTCAGGATCAATATTAACATATCCATTCTACCCTTACAGAAATTGATTATGAGAGTTTTAACTCTCTAGCCACACAGCACACGATTTAATTTGTGGAAACAGGACTGAAAATTCAGTCTCTGAATCACCCTAAGTCAGTTGGCAAAAAGGAAAAGAGTAGAAATAAAAATTGCTCCAGGCGAGAGAAACAGCAAAACATATCACACAATGTTGATGTGGAAGCAAATATGATCTTCTTCTGAGCATTTCTTACTTTTGCCGTACTCATCCCTTCTCAAATCCTGAGTCCTGAGATGAAGGTTACCTCAGAGATGGCAGGAATATAGTTTGCTGACTATGAAGAAAATGTGAATATTTCTTTTCAAAGTCCTGATCTTTTCAAACTAAAGTAACTTCAGTTACTACAGGGATATTCACAGTAATATTTAATTCCTACACATTGGATGTGAAAGTGTTTTAGTCACCCCATCATGTCCAACTCTTTGAGACTCCATGGACTGTAGCCTACCAGGCTCCTCTGTCCAAGGGATTCTCCAGGCAAGAATACTAAAGTGAGTTGCCTTTCCCTTCTCCAGGGGATCTTCCTGACCCAGGGATTGAACCCAAGTCTCCTGTACTGCAGGCAGATTCTTTACCATCTGAGCCACCGGGGGCACTTTTATTTATCCACAAGATGATCCCTTCTTTCATGACAAACATTCAGGATATAAATCTTTTCTGTAATACTGTCATGCTTTGTTTCTAAAAATCAAATAACTCTTTAAGGAGGTACTGAGGCTCTGTTAGGCTCTGAGGTGGCATGCAGATCATTTATCTGGCTGTAGGGAAGATGAAATGGGCTACTCTTCTCCCAGAGTTAGACAGTTCCAGTTAGAGTAGGTCCTCCAGGTTGTGAAAGACCCGACAATTCACCAACTCCACCATCCTGCTCTCCTACTAACATCCCAGAAGCCCCTCCATACATCACACCAGGAAAACGGAGGGGGTCGCAGTGTCCGGGATACATAAGCATGAACTCCACTAGGCAGCCTCACAAATAGCTGCTATTCTAATGCTCAGCCCAGAGTACATTAGAATGGTTGGTGATACATGAAGTGGTAATGATGACTTGTTTTACTTTACTCCCTATAAAGGATGACAAAGAATCTGTATATGAGTTGGGGTGGGACTGGAGACTGCTATATGGGAAGAAGGGAGAAAATATTCACTAGTGATTTTTGCCCTGCTTCTTAAGGCTTTTTTACACTTCAGATGGACTGACCTTAGGCATAAAATATATGAGTGGAAGCTTAGAAAGGTACATGTTTGGTTTAACTCAAATTCATTCCATCAATACCTTTCTAAGAGGGAGGCAAAATTTTGACTCATGTGCCTCTTACTCTCCAGCTTCTGCTTTTCAGGGGGCAGTCTTAGTAGAAAAAAATGACCCCACAGTTCTGGGGTATTGTGTACTGCAACCTGAATCTGGAGCCAGAAACCCTAGACTCTGCACTTGCTGTTTATTACTCATGTGATCTTAGCTGGGCTAATAAGCCAGCATTTCTACAACTATGAAAATAATCATTGTAATGGAAATGAAATAAAATATATGAAAAAAATTTTGAAAACTTTAAAACGCCCTTCACGTGTAACGCATCCACTCACTTCACAAACGTGTCTCCATCTAGGTGAAAGTAATAAATAACCCACATCCTTCCTTGTATAAGTTTATAACTAGAATTTCTAAGAAGATATAAACTATTTTCATGAGGAAGAAAAAAAAATGAAGTGGGCATTCAAACGGTTATCTAGCAAAATCAGACCATGGAAAGGGTAACTCTGTCTGTTCTAGGCACGGAGGGGAAGGAAGGTTTACGTTAACGTGGTTCGATTTAATATTGCACATGTCAGTCACTGTAATCACAGTGCCAGGACTGACACAGGAAAGCCCTGCTGTTGAAAATCTCATAATGAAGAAGAGAATAGGACTTCACCAGTCACCCCCAAACCCCACCCCAGAAGAGTTTTCCATCGTTTCATTAAAAGAGAAAAAAAAAAAAAACCTACCACATCCTGCTCAATAGGGTGACTGGCTCCTGAACAGGCAAGAGATTATTTCCAAACACATTCTTTCCTTGCTTTTCCATCCCCATGGGGCCCTGCTATCATTCCCGGCCTCCTGAAACCCCGTGGCTGCAGCCTCCATCTTACTGAGCAGATTTTCAAGCAAAGTCTCCTTGTTGCTGTGCCTGCCTTCCGGAGCTGCCGGCCTCCCTGTCGGGGGTCCAGGGCTGAATTTATTTCCCACATCTTGGACACGCTGCTCCCGCCACCCTCCCTCTTTCCCCTCAAGCCCTCGCTCCCCTCCCTCGCTCCCCTCCCCTCATTCCTAAATCCTACAGCCATGACAGAAATAAATTAGCTAGAGGTACAGGTCACACCTTGGAGAGCAGTAAACGTTCTGTGGGAAATCAATAGAGAAGATGGGATTCTCAAACAGCTGAAGCAGAAGGAATGATGCATTGATGGCTATACATAAACCAAACAAAGGAGCCCGAGAGCAGCCTGCCAGGGAGGGGCGGGTGCTCTGTGGGTTCATTCATCCCAACACCTGAACCCAAGACAGCACCGATGAAAGACGCATCCCAGACACCTGTGCGTCTGGAGCTTTTGCTTCTGGGGTGCTAAAGGTTGCTCTGCCGGTATTTGTGAAAATTAGAAACGATGTCCAGATCGTGAATGCTAATGCTGGGGGCCCCTGGTCAGCCCTACGCATAGTGTGTGAGATCTGTAGCTATTCCAGGAAGACGTCTCTCTGGCCGCTGACAGCAAAGCCAGGGAGAGATCACCTAGATCGTTAACTAAGGAAATAATTCCTAAAGCCTGAAGGGTGATGCAACAGAATAAGCTTTAGGCTCTCTTGGACCTGGGTTCCAGTCCTGGATTCACCACTCCGCAGCAAAAGGATCTTAAGAAAGTCGCTTTTATAAAATGCCAACATGATATCTACCTTAGAGGCAACTAACAGGATTAACTGGATAATACACATAAATAGGCATAGAATGGATGCTAGTTATTTTTCCTCCCTCCCTCAGTCTGATTATTAAGTAGCTTTTCCACTGCTCTTGAGTTCTCCAAGTCTTTTCACCACAGATTGCTCACAAAGGTGAGGGTTGATGAAAATTTAATCTGAGAGAAAGTTCAGGGTCCACCAAAAATAGGATGCTCAGAAGGGCTTTTGGTATCTCCACATATCAGCTACTAAATGTCACCCCAAATAAATAGCCTATGTTAAAGTGCCATGCTTGCTATGTGAACACAGTGTCAAAACAAAACCCTATGCCTAAGTACCTCATAGAGAGAAATTCTGGAATTTCCATTGCTCTGTTCCAAGAGCCTATTTTTCTGCTGTATCTGTTCCCTTGTTTGTTTTACTTTCACAAACTGCATTTATTGAATGATATTATTCTCTTTTCCTTCTCAGTTTGAGCCTAACCTTCTTCCTCATATGCAGCTGAATTTCAGCAATGAAACACTTTCAGGGTCTCAGCCCTCACAATTATCTAATAGACTGAACTTTTATATTCTCAATTTTGTAATTGCACTAAAATACCTTCCTCTTGCAGCTCAGTTGGTAAAGAATCGGCCTGCAATGCAGGAGACCCGGGTTCAATTCCTCAGTCGGGAAGATTCCCTAGAAAAGAAAATGGCAACCACTCTGGTATTCTTGCCTGGAGAATCCCATGGATAGAGGAGCCTGGCGGGCTACAGTCCATGGGGTTGCAAAGAGTTGGAAACAACTCAGCGACTAAACTACCACCACCATACATAATACAAATGCTACCATCTTTACCGTTTTTTTAATATACAGTTTAGTAACACTAAGCACATTTACATTACTGTGCAACCATCATCACAATCCATCTCCAAAAATTTCCATCTTCCCCAACTGAAGCTCTTGTACCCATTAGAGAAAATCTGGCCATTCTCCCTTATCTGAGCCCCTGGCAACCACCATTCTACTTTGTCTCTATGCATCTTACTTTGGCAGGGACTTCCCGTAAGCGGAATCATATAACAGAGGCATACCCCCGTTTACTTAGTTTTATTCTGTTTCATTCTGCTGGGCCTCACAGATACATTGTGTTCTTTATAAATTGAGGGTTTGTAACAACGGTGCCTTGAGTAAGTCTGTCGGCACCATTTTTCCAGCAGCATTTATTCACTCAATGCCTCTGTCACATTTTGGTGATTCTCATAATATTTCACTTTTTGCTTATGATCATATTCAATATTTGTTACAGTGATCTGTGATCAGAGATCTCTGATGTTACTACTGTAATTGGAGGTGCCACCAAGTGCACGTAAATAAGAGGCAAATTTAAACAATAAACCTCCTATCCCTTTTGACTGCATCACCAACCAGCTGGTTCCCAACCTCACTCTGTCTTGTTGTGTGTGTTTATGTGAGTTGCTCAGTCATGCCCAATTATTTGTGACCCCTTAGACTGTAGCCTGCCAGGCTCCTCTGTCCACGGAATTCTCCAGGCAAGAATACTGGAATGGGTTGTCATTTCCTTCTCCAGGGGATCTTCCCAACCCAGGAATCAAACCTGGGTATCCTGCATTGCAGACAGATATTTTACTGTCTGAGCCACTGGGAAAGCTCCTATTTCCCGAGACACAGCAAAAGTGAAACTGGGTCAGTTGATAACCCTAGAGTGGGCCCTAAGTTTTCACAGAAGAGCTGCAAGTCTCTCACTTTAAATCAAAAACTAGAACTGATTAAGTTTAGTGAGGAAAACATGTCGAAAGCTAAGCGCCTGAGCTTCCCTGGTGGCTCAGTGATGAAGAATCGGCCTGCCAATGCAGGGGACGAGGCTTTGCTCCCTGATCCAGGGAGATCCCACATGCTGAGGAGCAGCTAAGCCTGTGTGCCACAGCTACTGAGCCTGTGCTCTAGAGCCTGGAGGCCACCATCACTGAGCCCATGTGCCACAACTCCTGAAGTCCGAGTGCCCTAGACCTGTGCTCCCACAAGAGAAGCCACTGCAATGAGGAGCTCATGCATTGCAACTAGAGTGAGCCCTGCACGCCACAACCACAAGGCAATGAAGACCCAGCACAGCCAAAAATAAAAAAATAAAATTATTAAAAAAGAAAAGCTAAGCCCCTTGTGCCCAAGTTAGCCACGCTGCAAAGGCAAAGTAAACCTTCTTGCAGGAAATTAAAAGTGCTACTAAAGTGAACAACAAACAATAAGAAAGTGAAATAGCCTCATGGCCGGTTTAAAGAAAGTGTTAGTGATTTGGGTAGAATATCAAACCAGTCACAACATTCCTTTAAGTCAAAGCCTCATCCAGAGAAAGGCCCTAATTCTCTTCAATTTTATGAAGTCTGAGAGAAGTGAAGATGCTGAAGAAGAAAAATTTGAAGCTAGAAAAGTGTGATTCATGAAGTTTAAGGCAAAAAGCCAACTCCATAATCTCAAAGTGTTTTACAAAATGAAGCAACAAATGCTGATATAGAAACTGGAGCAAGTAATCCAGAAGATCTAACTAAGGCAGTTGATAAAGATGGCTACAAGACACAACAGATTTTCAGTGCAGACAAAACAGCCTTCTCTTGGAAGAAGATGCCATCTAGGACTTTCATAGCTACAGAGGAGAAGTCAATGCCTGGCATTAAAGCTTCAAAAGACAAGCTGATTCTCTTGTTAGGGATGAATTCAGTTGGTGACCTTAAGTTGAAGCCAGTGCTCATCTACTATTCTGAAAATCCTAGGACCCTAAGAATTATGTCAATTCCACTCTGCCTTTGCTCTTTAAATGAAACAAAGAAGAATGGAAGAGAGGAGGTGTTTGTATCATCATTTACTGAAAAATTTAAGCCCCTGTTGAGAACTACTGCTCAGGAAAAATATTCCTTTTGAAATATTACTGCTCACTGACTACGCACCTGGTCACCCCAGAGCTCTGAGGGAGATATACAATGAGATTGATGTTGTTTTCATGTCTGCTCATACAACATCCATTCTGCAGCCCATGGGTCAAGGAGTCATTTTGACTTTCAAGTCTTATTATATAAGAAATATATTTCATAAAGCTATAGCTGCCATAGATAGTAATTCCTCTGATGGATCTGGGCAAAGTAAATTGAATACCTTTTGGAATGGAAAAAAATGCCATAAAGAGCATCTGCAATTTATAAGAAGAGGTCAAAATATCAACACTAATAGGAGTTTAGAAGAAGCTGATTCCCACCCTCCTGGATGACTTTGAGGGGATCAAGACTTCAGTGCAGGAAGTCATTGAAGATGTGGTAGAAAGAACAGGAGAACTAGAATCAGATGTGGAGCCTGAAGATGCGAGCGAATTGCTGTAATCGGATAATAACATTTTCAGGGATGATGAGCTGCTTCCTGTGGATGAGCAAAAAATAACAATGGATGCTTAAGATGATATCTACTCCTGGTACAGATGTGAAGACTGTTGAAATGACAACAAAGGATTTAAAATATTATATAAATTTCGATGCTAAAATAGCTGCAGGGTTTGAGAGAACTGACTTCAATTTTGAAAGGAGCTCTACTGTGGGTAAAATGTTATCAAACAGCACTGCATACTACATGCAGTACTGATGAAAGGAAGAGTCAATTTATGAGACATACTTCCCTGTTGTCTTAATTTTAATAAATTGCCACAGTCACCCCAATCTTCAGAACTATACCCTGATCACTTAGCAGCCATCAACAGTTTCCACCAGCAAAAAGATTATGACTCATTGGACAATCAGATGCTGCTTAGCATTTTTTAGAAATATTTTTAATTAAGATATGCACACTGTTTTTAGACATAATGCTATCTCACAGTTAATAAACTGTAGTATAGTATAAATATAAGTTTCATATGCTCTAGGAAACCAAAAATTTGTGACTTGCTTTATTGCTATCATCACTTTACTGCAGTGGTCTGGAACCTAATATCCAGTATCACCTATATTTGTCTATGTCTGATTTGTTTCACTTAGCATAATGTCTTCAAGGTTCATCCATGTGGTAGCATGTGTCAGAATTTCCACCATTTTTTTGTTTGAATAATATTCTATTGTGTGTATATACTGTTTTTTGTTTATCCACTCATCTGTTGATGGTCACTTGGGTCGCCTCCACCATTTGGCTCCTGTGAATAAAACTGCTGCGAACATGGCTATACAAACATCTCTTTGAGATCTTGCTTTTACTTATTTTGGTTATACACTCAGAAGTGGAGCTGCTGTATCATATGGTAATTCTAGAGCTGCCTTAGTGGCTCAGTGGCAAAGAACCTGCCTGCCAATGGAGGAGATGTGGGTTTAATCCCTGGGTTGGGGAGATCCCCTGGAAAGGGAAATGGCAACCCATTCCAGTATTCTTGTCTGGAAAATCCCGTGGACAGAAGAGCCTGGCAGGCTACAGTCCATGGGATCGAAAAAGAGTCAATTATGACTTAGTGATTAAACAACAACAACAATGGTAATTCTGTGTTTAACTTTTTGAGAAACTGCCATAGTGTTTTCTACAGCAGCTGAACCATTTCACATTTCTACCAAAAGTGCACATAGTTCCAACTTCTCCACATCCTTGCCAACACTTGTCATTTTTTTAAAGTAGCCATCCTAATGGACATAGTGGTTCTCCCATCTTCTCAGAGACTTTGGGGAAAATATGCATGTGTCAACAATTTGTCTGATACACTGACTTGTTGTTAATTTCTAGTTCGCATACAGAAACATCTTATGCTCAAACAAATGTTGCTCTGGCTACATTTTCTATATAGTCTTCCTGTCCTTTCAAAGTCTTTTGTCTTCCCTAATTTAGGAAATGTAAAGTTAATTTGGGCAATTAAAGAGACTTCAGGGGAAGGAAACGAAATGTCCATCAATAGATAAATGGACAAATAAAATGTGAGATACACATACACACACACACGTACACACACACACACGCACGCACGCGTGCGCTCGTGCGGAATACAACTCAGCCATAAAAAGAATGAAATTTCGCCATTTGTGACAACATGGATGGATCTAGAGGGTATTATAGTAAGTGAAGTAAGACAAAATAAATACCAGATGATTTCACTTACATGAGTAATCTAAATAACAAAAAATGAATGAACAAAGAAAACAAAAAGAGGCTCACAGATACAGAAAACTGGTGATTTCAGAGAAGAGAGGGGTCAGGGTATAGGTGAAATACATGAAGTGGAATAAGAGGTACAAAGTTCCAGTTACAAAATAAATAATCCATGAAAAAGTAATATACAGGATAGGGAATATAGTCAATATATAATAACTTTAAATGGTAACTAGACTTGGCATAGTGATCATATCACAATGTATATAAATGTCAAATCACTATGTTGTACACCTGAAATTAATGCAATGTTGTATGTCAACTCTATTTCATTGTTGTTTAAAAAAAAAGTTTTTAGATCTCTGATTCAAAGCAGTTCGTCTAGCTCTGTTAATCATGCCACCTACCATTTAAGCAAGTGAGGTAGAAAGGCTTTTTAGAAGCAAAAAAGTGAAACACTAGAACTCTGAGATAACAGCCAGGGGATAGGTGTAAAACAGATGCTTGTGTAGCAGCCTACATTTTTCTAAATCACTTTAACCTTTGATCTTCCCACCTGAAGGAATTCCTGCTTACATTCCACTTTTCAGATGTAAAAACTGAGGCACTGTGAAGTGAAATAATTGACTCAAAGTCACACAGCTGGAAGATTTCAGGGTCAGGACCCAAATCCCAGTCATGTCACTCCAATTCTGTTTTTAAACTACATGATACTACCTAATAATGACTGAGGTCTTCATTTCTGAAACTGCAAAATTTTAAGGATCTAACTATAGGCAGAGGGTGGGGCATAATTTCTATCTATTGTTCAACAGCTCCCCAAAGGCAGGCAGTGCATACAGCATGAAGCACTACCTCTTCTGGGGACCAGACTTGCCCAACTCTGGACAACTCATGTGATGGATCCAGAATTAGATAAGAAACAGGTATCTTCCATCTAAGAAGCTTGGAGAGGTACTACTCAGTAACCAAGTCTACTGGACCACAGTCATCTTTTTTCCACCTAAAATGCTTTGTGGGCGCTTTTCTGATTACACAAGACAAAGTGTGCTCCGTTGTTTAATTACATGAACACTTTTTGCCACGTGCAGCTGGCCCTGGATATCCATAGGATATCGGTTCCAGGAATCCCCACCTTCCCACAGGTACCAAAATCCACACATGGAGACTTCCTGTTGGTCCAGTGGCTTAAGACTCCGCACTCCCAATGTACGGGCATGGGTTTAATCCCTGGTAGGAGAACTAAGACCCTGCATGTAGCAACCAAGAGTTCCCATGCTGCAACTAAAATGTCCTGCAAGCTGCAACTAAGAGCCAGCGCAGCCACATAACTATTATTATTTTTTTTTAATCCACACATGTTTAAGCATTACGTACAATAGGGTGGTATAGTTGACCCTGGCAGACAATCCCTGGTTGGTTGAAACCGAGGATGCCAAACATGCAGATACAGAGGACCAGCCATATACTTTTCCCCTCAGAGCAGATTTCCTCCTCTTTAAGCTTCGCATGGATATTGTGAACTTCCAAGACTGTTGGTAAAATAAAATCTAGCGTTGGGTACATAACAGATGCTCAAGAAATTGAGACCCAGCTAGCCCATCCCCTGGGAGTGACCTTCCCTTCCCAGCAAGGACAAGTGGCTGAAGGCCATGGCAAGGCATCTGAAGGAGAACACAACTGAAGAACTTAAGAGGATTACACCTCTGCTCATCCTCCACTGCTCCTGCAGCCTGCTCCATGCTTCTGCTTCTCCATACCTGTTTTGTTAGTCTGTGCTTCCCTTTACATGCACCATCTATTCAGCTAGACTGAACATGTTCTGAGGGAAACGGCCCTTCCCTCCATTGCATTTTGCAGCCCTGTGATGGTGGACTTGGGGCTTCCCAGGCTCAGCGGTAAAGAATCTGCCTGCAGTGCAGGTGATGCAGGGGGTGTGGGTTCGATCCTTGGTCAGGAAGAACCCCTGGAAAAGAAAATGGCAATTCACTCCAGTATTCTTGCCTGGTTCTGGTGAGCTACAGTCCATGGGGTTGCAAAACATTGGACACAAATAAGCACGCATGCATGTCATGATGGTGGATTTACATTTCTCTATCCAGAGAATACTCCATGAGAAAGCACTGGCTTGGTCAGAAACAAGCCCTTGAGTTCTCTAGGGGATCTTGATAATACAATGCCAAGGGTAATCTCAGGAGCTTCAGGGTCTAGATAATCCATCAGTGTAAACAGCCAAGTTGGTGCTGTTCAGAAGGGCCAAGAAAAACAAACTCATGACAGTTCTATGGCTTGCCTGTATGTGTGCCTTCCTCATTTGTCTATTATCAGACCCATGGTCTGAGAATAACTCAAACTATCCATTCTTCCCTTCATAGGAGATTCCCTCCCATGCTAGGAGCCTGCACTTGAAGGCCCTCAGAGATAACTAGAGGTTACCCAACAGCACTGGTCCTCTTAGACAATGACCTCCCTCCAGCCTGTCCCTGAACAGAGACCAAGGAGACCCCTGCTCTTATCTCAGTTATCTCCTTGGGCCATTCAGCACAGTTTGAGTTTTCAGTCAATATGCCTAACTCATCTGATGATGCTAACTCACCATCACAACCATCATGAAGATCTAGGAGTTGAGCTAAGAGCTGATTGAAAGGGAAAGTGTTAGTTGTTCAGTCCTATCTGACTCTTTGCAACCCCGTGGACTGTAGCCCACAAGACTCCTCTACCCGTGGAATTTTCCAAGTGAGAATACTGGAGTGGGTTGCCATTTCCTTCTCCTGGGGATTTTTCCAACCCAGGAATCGAACCCTGGTCTCCTGCACTGCAGGCAGATTTTTTTTACCTTCTGAGCTACCAGGGTTGGGAATCCCAATCAGAAGAGCTGACACTTAGCTTGGGTAAAACAGAACACAAACAACAATGAGAGCATGCATCGTTCAAAACACTGGAAGGTTTACTCTGCATGAAGCATCATCGCATATAGTCCTGATGGCCAACCCTGTGTTAGATACCCCCAATCTACATACAAGGAAACAGAGACACAAAGAAACTCAGAAAAGTCTGTGCACGCTAAGCCCATGGGATACAAACTCAGCCCATGCACCACAACTACTGAGCCCTAGAGTCTGTGCTCCACAAGGTGCCACCGCAATGAGAAGCCCGTGAACCGCAACTAGAGAGAGCCCCACACAGCAACAAAAACCCAGCACAGACAAAAATAAACAAATAGGATAATTTTAGAAGGCCATGTGCTTCGTCATTACCCCATACGGCATATACCTAGAGGTCCCACAGTCAGGATTCAAAGTTAGCACCCCAGTGCCCTGAGTGTGACTGTGGGCGACGTACATAACTTTTCCAGCCTGAATTTTTTTCCTTCACCACGGGACTAATGATAAAGTTCCTGGCACTAACCCTCACCTTACATTTATGAATCATGGAACTCCTCCTATTGTATTATCCCTACACCTCAGGAAGCCCAGAGGGTCCCGTCTATATTCAGGATGGTCTAGAACTTCAGATTCTGAGTTGGGCAACCTGAACTCCCATCCTCTTCCTGACCTCAGGTAGCAAGTCATTCAATCTTTTGATGTTCACCATTTGTCAAAGGAAAATGTCAACACTGGCCTGATCTCTTGTAATGAGTAGTGTTGAAGGTAAGATAAAAGGAAAGAGGCAAAAGATCCCTGAAAGATTTGCAAGCACTTCTCCAAGTTAAACCATCCTACTAAGGGATTCAGTTAGAGAAATTGCTGCACAAAATAACTACCATCATCTAAAATGTCAAAGTGAGTGGGGAAGCTGACTCCAAGATACAGAAATTCAGCCCAGACTGCTCTTGATTATTGCGTAGGTAGAGTCTTGAACCGGAGCTATGCGGGCTCTGGCTGCTGGTTCTAACTCGGCCACTGCTCTGGATGAGCCACTAGGCCTCACTGTGAAATAAGGATATGATGCTTGCCTTCCCCAAGCCCAGAAGGTAGGGTGTGGGCAGGATACAGAAACACTCATAGCATCTAAGACACAAAAACCTCTAGAAAGTCAATTATATGCATTTTTTTCAATGTGATGTCACACGTTTTCTTTTTCCTCCCACTCACTCTCCCTTGTCCCAGTCTAAATTTTATCCAGATGTGAACATGAAGAGGCTTGTCTTTGTTCTCTGCCTCTATGCAAACCCTTCCATTTTCCTTTGTGCCTCAATAGGTTTCCATACTATTCTTTAGAACACAGGCCATGAAAAGGGGCACAAAGTTGCAGAGGGATGCAGGGGAGTCAGGAAAAAAAAGAGGTATAGAATGCTCCAGAATGTGTGTTTCCTCTCTCTTAACAGATAGAGGCAAGACAGTGAGAGGGTCCTTGAGTCCAGACAAATGCCATCAGCCATGCAAAGCCTCACAGGTGGCATGCACGCATACACCCCCCCCACACACACTTTCATGGAAAACTGTGCTCTCCCATCTCAGAAAGGATTTGTTGTTTCAATTAAACCCATCAAGCTCTACACCACATGTTAGGGAAAAAAGGAAAAACCAAATCAAGCCTGAATTACTTTGGCCATCTCCTTGGGGATCGATCTATATCAAATAAACCACCATCTATGCACTGGAGAGGCTTTTACTTATGAAAACAGAGGCAGGTGCAGAATGGCAGCAATGGCACTAAATCAAGACCCCGAGAGCAGAAGAAAGTGGACTGAGATGCATCCACTTCACTCCTCTACTTATGTCGAAATCACAGGATGGGGAGCGAGCAGATCACAGCCCTGGAGGGGTCTGGCTTCTTCATCCTTGTCTCCCTGAGGTCCCTTCCCTCTGAGTTTGCTCAGTGCTTCAGCTGCCCAGTGAGAACAGATGGACAGAAGTTAAAAGAACAAGGTCAGCCCATCAACCTAAGTCTTATTTCACATGCTGCCCCACCTCTATCATCCCTTCTTGGGACATAAAGATGGAGAATGCAGGGCAGAGGTGCGAATGCATTTGATTTCCTATGAAACTGTGCTCTTTTCATTTACATCCCCTGAATAGCTGGCTAGTCTGATTTACACATTGATAATATGTGATGCTTTGTATTCCAGCAAATATTTAATCCCTGACTGATCAATAATCCCTGTCTGGCTGTTCTTTTTTGAAAAGAAATAAATCCCCTTTTTACTCTTAAAATTCTTGAATAAAATTAAGCTGCTTTAGCCCAGGATGCACTGTTCCTGCGTGAAGCCATGTGGTTTCATAACCTTAGTCCTCGGATGTTTTAAAGGGGCTGCCTTTGCCAACTTGCTATTTTTGAGATCCCAGCAGCTCTCTAATCTGAGTTTTCTGTGTCATCCATTGATATGCAAGTCTGATCTGCCCCTTTTTAATTAAGAAAGTAAAATTATTAGCCAAAATTAGTGAGTATATAGCAGGCAATATTTTTGCATTTACTTCTTATTTTCACTGAGGAGGTCTTGATTTTAATTCCTTCATTACAAACCTGTTTCTGCCTTTCTAAATACTCTTTCCCTCCAAAACTATATTAAAAAAAAAAGTTCCACACCTACACTAATTCTAAAATAAAATCTGTACTCTTCTCCCCTTTTCTCAGCATTAGAGTTGCACATTACAAAAAATGCACATTAAACATAGGAAGAGGTGGCTCTCCTCTCTCTAAGGGGCTCCCAGTGCAGCCTCAAAGCCCACCAAAAGTTCCAAAAACAACAGCAACGGAAAACAAACTCTCTTTCATCTTTGGCAGCAACAAAAGCAATAACTTTCACCAAACCAACCCACGCCAAGAATTAATATAATACAGAACGCATCCACATTCAAGACCATTATGGCTACATCAGCTTACCACGATATTTGTTTGAAAAACACATAATTTATGGAGAGAGAGAGAACCTCTAATACAAAAAAGAGGTTCTTTCAAATGCAAATGAACCAAAAGATATATCTTCCCTGTGTTTGGAAAATCACTCCGACATATGAAAAACATACTTTTTGTGTGGAAAAAAAAAAAATTTTTTTTTATGTACACCCACTTAGTTGAAAAGGCAATTAAATTTGCTGTAGATTACCTTAACAGTTGAGAAAAGTTTAACTTCTGGCTCCAGAAGTCCTAAGGACTTTATTAGCAGACCTAAGTAGTCTTCTGTTCCCAGGTAGCAAAGTTTCTTTTCTTCTCCACTGAAATGCTCGTGTGAACACTGAAGGACATTGTATTACTGAACTGATCGGAAAAAGATATTGTTTCCAATCTTCTGGCAGGAAGAAAAGAGAGAGAGACAAGAAAGAGAAAGAAAGAAAGGGGAGAGAGAGAGAGAGAGAAAAGCAGGGCAAAATGCAGTCTAATCGAGCATTCTTCCTTGTGAAAAAAAAAAAAAGTAAATCCAGGATTCTGGACCGGGTTCAAACATAGCTTGACAGCCTACAGGAGAATTTACACTGAGCATGCTTAGCCCCGCACGGCTTGCACGAGACACACTTAATGAATATTACTTCCTTCCCACTGGCTATTCCTGCTGGAAGTCCACACCCACTTCGCTTTCAGAAGTCAGGAATTTAGCTCCAGCCAAAGTCCAGAAAACACGCTTATGCAGAGACAAGGCCTCACAGATCCATAAACTTTCAGGTTATGACCTGCAGGTCAGTTTGACAAATAGAACATGAAGGTGAATTTTTTTTTTCTGCCCTTGGTTGTGTTCCCAGCTCTGTGCCTGTCCTAAACTGCAGTTCCCCTGGAGAAAAGAGAAATTGCTTTTTTTCTAAAGAACACCATGTCTTAAACACCAGTGTAAAGGCCTTTCCAGATGAAGCTTCCAAACCCAGATTAGAATAAAGGTCATCTGTATATCAGAACACACTGTGACAATGCTTGGACTTTCAGGAATTCTTTTTAATTTCTACCCCAAATGTATTCTTTCTGATAACTTATACATCGTGTCTTTCCAAAATGCTATACACCAGTAGACAGTGTTAAAATATGTTCAAAATTTAGATTTAATCTGTCCTGCTGCCCAGGTCATATTTTTAAAAAAAAAGGTTTTAATTTTCAAACAATGCTTTCCCTTTCTCTAAATCCCTTTGTCATGTTTAATGATGGGAGGCCTGAGACTCTGAAAAAATGTAAAAATGGACTATTTCTCTGACAGTCCAAGAAGGCAGGATTTTTACCCTGCAAATGAAAAAGGTTGAAGAGAGAAAACTTAATATAGACAGCATAGTAATGAAAGGGTATTTTATATTTAAAGTAATCATAATAATAAAAATATCTTTTGTTTTTCTTCTGACATTTTCAAGGTACCATTCATGGGTTTCTGTGCTTTATCAAATTACAAATTATAAATATGATTAAATACTCATTTGCAATTAAAGTACTTATTTGACCAGACACACACACATACACATGAATTTGTGTTTGAAAAGAAATGACGTCACAGAGGATGAAAAGCAATAGAAATTTCCCTAAGTGTACAGGGAAATATGATGCACCCAGCCTCTAATACAAAGCCTACCCAACTAGCATTGATTTCATGGATTAACACAAGGGGCTTCTGTATACCTTATGAGTAAACCCATTGCTTCTTCATATCTATAACATTTTTTGCAGCCCCTGAACTGCTAGGACGTATCTTCTTACATAAGAGCCTTGCAGCATAAACTATCTCCTTGTCTGCTGTTGAATGAATAAAATTTCCTCAGACACATTTTCCTTCCTGTAATTATGAAGTCTGGAGTGAGTACAGACTCACTATGAGAAATGATGGGGGTGTTTTATTTGTTTTAGGCTTTGCCTAAGTGAAAAATAAGATTTAGCCCCCTGTTCCAAGTATGTTTATTTGTCCCCTGTTACAGAGCAAACTAAGTTTCCAGCATGGACTTCCCTGCTGGCTCGGTGGTAAAGAATCTGCCTGCAAGGCAGGAGACGTGGGTTCAATCGCTGCATCAGGAAGATCCCCTTGGAAAAGGAAACGGCAACCCACTCCAGTATTCTTGCCTGGGGAAATCACATGGACAGAGGAGCCTGGAAGGCTATGGTCCATGTGGTGCAAAGAGTCAGGCATGACTTAGCGACCAAACAGCAAAGTTCCCAGCAGTTAGATGAAGCCCAGGAGAAATGGAATTTCAAAATATGTAACAGGGCTTCCGTGGTGGCTCAGTGGTAAAGAATGTGCCTGCCAATGCAGGAGACATGGGTTTGATCCCTCATCCACGAAGACTCCACACACTGTGGAGCAACTAAGCCTGTGAGCCACAACTGTTGAGGCTTTGCCCAGGGGAAAAATAAGGTTTACCCCCTGACCAAGTGTGTTTATTTGTTCTGGTATAGAGAAAACTAAGGTTCCAGCACAGGCTGCCACGTTGAGCCTGTGCTCTAGAGCCTACAGGCCACAGTGCACCACAATACTGAAGCCTGCATACCCAGCGCCTGCGCTCTGCAATAAGAGAAGCCGCCGCAACAAGAAGCCCACACGCCGCAGCTAGAGAGTAGCCCCTGCTCTTCCTAGAGAAGAGCCGATGTAGCAACAAAGACTCAGCGCAGCTAAAAATAAATAACTTTTTTTAATAGAAAAGATGAAATAATCTCACCGCCTGCCATACAGTAAAATAGGAAGGACACTTGTTCATTTGACTGAAAGAGATGGACTAGTGATCAGAGATCCCTCACAACACAGAGACGAGGGACCCTCGATCAAGGCTGGTGCTCTGACCTTAAGACGGCCAGGCCTCCCTGCCATCATGGTACAGTGGGTTTATTTGTTTGTCTTCTCCCATGAGAATGAGCACTCATCTTGAATTTAAGGGTGCTGTTGACGGAAACAGTCATGCCTTTTTCAGCTCGAATTTTAAGGCAATTTTACGCAAAGCTATGATGGTTTTTACAGTGAGAGCACACTCGTCCATCTAATTGAAAGAACATTTACTGAGCCCCTACTCTGACACTCATTTGGGCCCTAGAAACTGGGTAGTGGTTGAGATGGACATGGTTCCTCCCCTGGAGGAGCTTATGATGAAAGTATAAATAAATAACCATGTAAACAAATATGAATGTAAGCAAAGGGAAGGAATCAAAGGGAAATGACGAGAAAGAATAAGCTATGAAAACCAGGGTGGGTGGGTGGGTGGGTGTGGGTAAATCAGGGCTTGAAGCCACAAAACCAGGAAAATGTGAGGCATATTTGGAAAACTAATTATTTGCCAATCTAATGTGTGTTAAAAAAAAAAGAAGGGTGGTACCTTTAGCAGAAATCAGGAAATCTGGAGAAAGAAAATCATGTCTAATATATGGTTAGCTCAAATATTTACTGGATTGAGTATGTTGAGTTTAAGGGTTATAAGAATATCCAGCCTACACTATTATTTCATTCAGAAACTATGTGTAACTATTAGTAGGAACCTGATTACAGTTTCTTAAGTACCCACAGATTTGTTTTTCTCTCATTTAAAAGAAGTTCAGAGGTTGACAGTCCAAAACTTGGCCACTCAAGTCTTTGTAATTTTTTGGTCTATCATCCTTAATGTACACTGTTCCTTCTCTGGCTTGCTTTATAGTCCAACATGGCTGCTGGATCTCCAACTATCACATCTGCTTTCCAGAATTTAGAAAGAAGCACAGGTCAAGTAAAAAGTAAAAATGACTACTGTAACAAACTACCTCAAATTTAGTGATTTAAAAAATATAAACACATTACCTTAAGTTTTATAAGCTAGAAATCTGACTTGGTCTCTTTCGGGTATCACTAAAGTGTCAGAAGGGCAGCATTTCCTTCCAGCCTATAGGAGGGAACCTATGTCCTTATCTTTTCCATCTTCTGGAGGCCACAGCATTCCTTGGTTTGGGGCCCCTTCCTCTAGTGGGGTTGAGTCCTTCTTATGTTGCATTACTCTGAACTCCTCTCTTTTTACTTTTGGGATCCATGAAATTATACCCGGATAATCTAGGATGGAGGTGATAAGCAACACTCCATCTGCAACTTTAATCCTTCTTTTCCATGTAAGGTAATATATTCAAAGACCCAGGGATTAGGACCTGGACATCTTTGGGGGACATAAGCCTGCTTTCTACACTTGCCTTCAGCTAATTTACCTATCTTCAGCTGATTTACCTATCTCAATATAGATTTCTCAAAAGCTTTATCCAATGTCTCTCTCTTACATCAGTGGCCCCTTCTTTGATAATACTGCAGCCCTTCCTAAGGAATGAGGAAGGCTAGATGTTGGCTAGGCAATCGGCAGCTTCTGACACAAACATCTAGCATTTGAAGCCAGAACCAAGCCTGGATTATTGCAAAAGCATCTTAATCAGTTGGCCTTGTTCTAGACTGTATGGTATGTGAGCCACTGCAAGTTTAATCTTTCTAAATCACATATGATTAAGACAATTGGTGTTTTTAAATCTCCATCACTTACCTATTTTTCTATGAGACAAGCCAAACGCCTTAGCTAGATGGATAGGGCTTTTCATATGCTAACCCTTAATTATCTTTTCAGATTAATTTCTACCACTTGCTCTAACTCCAACAACCCTTCAGCTCCTCAGGAACCTACAATTTGTTGATCCTGCCACTTTTCACTATCCTTACCCCAACTTTTCTCTTGACCAAGGCATGGGCAACCATCAGAGTTCTCCCTCTGTGCACACCCTCAGTTCTCCTGATCCTCTCTCAAGTCATCACACTCACAGAGCAGAGGGGATGCTGTAGTAGCCTGGAAGAGTCAGTTCTGAAGGCCCCCAGTACAATACCCAAGCCAGAGGGTATTGGAGGGATTTGCTGCTGTGGGCTCACAGATGAGTCTCTCCCTGAGCACTGTCCTCAGCCAATGGAAGCCACTTCACCAAGGCTAGACTCCATCCCTTGAGACAGCTCACATCCTGATCGGTCCTTGAACAGGTACAAAAGCCAGGCCCCCGGGCTTCATGTGGAACAATACTGCCGCCAATTCTCTGACAACAGCACCGCACTTCTAACTCCCTCTGCCCCATCCTGCCACCCTCACTCCTTTACAGCTATTTCTCCCAGGAGCATCCCCAATGCTCCCTACATGCACATATCTACTTCCAAGTGTGTTTCAAGAAACTAAACCTAGAGCTACCATACGATCCAGCAATCCCAGTCCTGGGCATATATCTGGATAAAAACATGCTTCGGAAGGATACGTGTACCCCAGTGTTTATTGCAGCACCATTTATAATACCCAAGACATGGAAGCATCCTAAATGTCCACTGACAAAGCAATGAATAAAGAAGATGCTCTGTGTGTGTGCATGTACATATACATACATACACATATGGCGTTCCTCGTGGCTCCATCAGTAAAGAATCTGCCTGTAATACAAGAGACATAAAAGACATGGGTTCAATCCCTGGGTCAGGAAGATCCCCTGGAGAAGGAAACGGCAACCCACTCCAGTATTCTTGCCTGGAGAATCCTATGGACAGAGGAGCCTGGCGGGCTACAGTCCATGGAGTCGCAAAGAGTTGGACACAACTGACTGACCAACACATACACACATAAAACAATTATACACACACACACACACACACACACAATGGAATATTATTGCTGCTGCTGCTAAGTCGCTTCAGTCGTGTCCGACTCTGTGTGACCCCATAGACGGAAGCCCATGAGGCTCCCCCGTCCCTGGGATTCTCCATGTAAGAACACTGGAATATTATTACTCGGCTATAAAAAAGAATGAAATAATGCCCTATGCAGCAAATGAATGGATTGGAGACTATTATACTAAGTCAGACAGAGAAAGAGAAATATCATGATATTGCTTATATTCAGAATCTAAAAAAGTGATACAAATGAACTTATTTACATGGAATATTAAAAAATGATACAAATGAACTTATTTACAAACCAGAAACAGACTCACAGAGAATGACTATATGGTTACTGAAGGAAGGGTGGGGGGAAGGATAGATTGGGAGTGTGAGACTGACATATACACACTGCTATATTTAAAATAACCAGCAAGGACCTGCTGTATAGCACAGGCAACTCTTCTTGGTATTCTTCAATAACTCAAATGGGAAAAGAATTTGAAGAATACATGTTTATGTGAAACTATATCACTTTGCTGCACACCTGAACCTAACACCACACTGATAATCAACTACATTCTAACACAAAATTTTTAAAAAAATTTTAAGAAATTCTGACCCAAGACAATTGGTCCCATGAGTTCTTGGAAATAGACTCTAAAATAAATTTTGGAGCCAGGTCACCCACCAGCTAGCTGGCAGTGAAGACCCCATCACTGGGGCAAGAGAGGTACGCGTGGTTCCTGGCATGCTCCCATGGTACAACTGTTGTAACTTCCACCAGCAGTAAACTGGATAAGTTGCTGGTGTAATGAAATGCACTAGGAAGGATATCTCAGGAACATGAAAGACACAGACCATGAAGTTGAATAGCTGTTGTTGGGGGTTACTGATGCGAGGAATGACAGTGAAAGGCTGTGGGTGATTAATCATCAATTAAAGGTTAAGTGTGAAAGTCAGTAGGCCTCTTCAGATGTATTTAAAGAGAACTTCTCTTTTGCAGCTGGAGAAACAGAAGGCTGAGGACTAGGGCAACTTAATGATAGCTGTAGCAGAATTCCAGAAGAGGTTGAATTCTCAGCCCCTGGGGAACTGCTACTCCACAATTAGGAAGGAATGGAACCCTGAGTCTGGGGATAGGGACATGTATGGTGATGAACTTGAAAATCTAGAATCTCCAGATACCCATGGACTTCCTAGACCTGCAGCAGTGGCCCACTCTTCCTTGTTAAAAGCTGGCATTTATGCCTTTTTTTAGGTCTTGGTTTTACAAAAGAATATGTACCACCTCTCGAAGGACTGCCATGGAGATGATTGATCAAAGATGGTTCTTATTAATACTTAGGGAAAGAAGATGTGCAGCCAACAAAGAAGTTGCTTAATTCATAGAACCAAAAGAAATCAAGCGTGGATCCTAGAAAACTGAAGGTAGTCACTCCGATCAAGAGTCAAAATCTTTTGGACAAATCCAGAACCCATTGCTTGAAATACAGGCTGATTTCCCATGAAGTAAATGTATGGAATAAAGCAAGTATTTGTTCTTTTTCATTAGTTCAGTTATGTCCAACTCTTTGCAACCCCACGGACTGCAGCACGACAGGCTTTCCTGTCCTTCACCATCTTCCAGAGCCTGCTCAAGGTCATGTCCACTGAGCCAGTGATGCCATCCAACCATCTACTCCTCTGTAATCCCCTTCTCCTCCTGCCTTCAATCTTTCCCAGCATCAGGGTCTTTTCCAATGAGTCGGCTCTTCAGGGGGCCATTGGAGCTTCAACATCAGCCTTCCAGTGAATATTCAGGGTTGATTTCTATTAGGAATGACTGAGTTGATCTCCTTGCTGTCAGCAAGTATATGTGAAAATAACTTTCCTGATCCTTCCAGAAAAACCAAAGTGAAAGAAAGTCATTTACTAAGAAGATGGGAGTAATGAGGCATTTTGAGGACACTGAAATCTGGTATCTCCAAGGCCAGCCTATGAGAGTGGCGGGGGAACAGGTAATACATGGAGTCTTGTCCCAGGTCCAAATTACAATGGGTCCACTTATTCAAAAATCCAGCCAGTAGTCATTTCTCTGATACTTGAATGTGCAATCAGAATGGACATACTTGATAATTGACAGGATCCACATATGGTTCCTTTGACTGTGGAATAAGATTTATCAACTGAGAAATCCAAGTGGAATCCTCTAAATCTTATCCTCTGGCTAAGATAATAAATCAAAATAGTAGTTTATCCCAGGAAGCAATGTTAGAGATAACTTACCCCAAAGACCTGAAGAATGCAAGGGATGATCCCCATCATATCACATTTCATGCACCATTCTGACTCTTACAAAAACCAGACAGACTGTGATGTATGACGATGATATGCAGCAAACCTGAACAAATAGTAACCCTGGTTGCAGCTACTTTTCCAGATGTTGGATCTTTGCTGGTTACACTGCCTTAAGCACATGGTATTTGGATACCCACTTACTTGGGAAATGTGCTCTTTTCCTTCTCTATCAAAAGTAGGCTCAGAAAGAGTTTGCATATATGTGCAATGGAGAAAAGAACACAGATACAAGTTTGCCCCAAGGTGACCCTTCCCCTTAATACTGTGTAAAAGGACCTGAACACTTTGGACTCTTCACAGAACATCGCATTATTCCACTATATTGATGACATCTTGTTAGTCCAACTGGGTGGATAAGAACTAGCAAGTACATTATTAAGACGTGTATGACAGAAATCCAACTTTCAAAGAATGAGGGGACCACCATTCTTACAAAGAATTTGGGCTGAAACACCCTGTCTATATTAAAGCTCATATTATTGTATCATGTACCTTCCACTACGAGGAAGGAAAAAAATGCCTGGTAGAAACCTCTCCACATTCTAGAGGCAGCATATTCCACTCTTGGGATGCTTCTCTGACCCAATTACTGAGCAATATAAAAGCCTTCCAGCTCCGAGTAAGGCCTAGAACAGGAATTAAGACCACACTGCAGGAAGCTAACCACTTGGGCCATATGATCCAACAGAGTCACGGATTGTCCATCATAGGAACTTTACACCAAACTTGGATAAAATAATCACAACAGAAACTCCTAGGCATCTAGAGCAAGGCTATGCTTTCTCTAACAGATAACTGTAATTTATTTGACACAATGTTCCTTGCTTTGCTACTGGACCCTGGTGGGGTAAAGAATTTGACCACTGAACATTAAGAGGCCATGTGGCCAGAACTATCGCTATGGGCCGGATCCTGCTAGCCATCTGGAGAGATCTATGTTTTGTAAGGTCCAGAGGACTCAATGGCAATTTGCTGTAAGATGGAAGTGGTCTACCAGGATCAGGCATGAGCAGGACTGCAGGCAGGTACAAGTTGAATAAGCAGAGAGCCCTGCCCCCTGTGTTATCCCCCGCAATTGCACCAACACCTGTCTCTAAGCTCATACCTACGATTACATGGGGTGCAGGATCACTCTGGCAGGGGATGAAAAAGTTGAAGTTTGGATCATGGCTGCATCAGTTCAGTATGATGTTACCAGATAAATGAGGGCCACCGACGTATTATAGCCTCACCCAAAGGTGACACCACAGACAGAGGTAAGAGAAAGTCCTCCCAATGTGTAGACTTCAGAAGGAGAAGTTGTTCATCTACTTTGTATGGAGAAAGAAGTGGCCTGAGATGAAAATACATGACCCGTGGGCAGTGACAATGAATGTGGCTTGTTGGTCAGAACCTAGGAAGTTTGGAAGATTGTGGATGGGAGACCAGGGAAAGTGATGTGTGAATGGAAGTATGCTCCACTGTGCTGATCAGTCATGTCCAACTCTTTGTTATCCCAGGGACTATAGCCCACGAGGTTCCTCTGTCCATGGAATTTCCCAGGCAAGAATACTGGAGTGGGTTGCCATTTCCTACCCCAGGAGAATATTCCCAACCTGAGGATTAAACCCCCATCTCTTGTATCTCCTGCATTGGCAGGTGGATTCTTTACCACTGAGCCACCTGGGAAGCCCCAAATGGAAGTATAGAAGGATCACAAAGTAAGTCTTTATTGCTGCGTATGCCCACAAGAGGGCACCCACCATGGAATAAGCAATAAATAACTAAATGGACCGAATAATTCTCCCAGCCACTGTTAGTAGTCATCACAGGGCCAGCATAACAGGCTTCTGAATAGAGTAGCTATGGTAATAGAGTTAGAGGCTATTCATGAACCCGCCAGCATGAAACACCAGTCAGCTATGCCAATCTAGCTACCGAGGCTCCCTACTGATGCTGCCAAATGCTCAACTTACTAGCAACAGAGACTAACATAACAGGCAGCCACTGATGTGGCCCTGTCACTAGAGGAGACCGATAAAACACTGTTGCTAAGTTTACTGCACTGAATCTCTTCCATACTAAAAGGAACAGCGATTCATTTTCACAGGAAATCCAAACCCAATGTGGGTTTGCCTTTCCTGCCCATAAGACCTTGACCAGCACTACTAACCAAGAGCATTTGGAATGTTTGATCCACTAGCATGAAATGCCATATAACAGTAAGTGTACCAAGAAACTTTATTTAAAGCAGATGTGACAGAGAGCACCTGAACTTAAGATCCCATTATATACTGCACCACTCCACCTATAAAACTGCTTAGGCAATAGAAAGACCTTTCAGAAGTGCAGAATTGGCACCAGCTTGGAGATGATACTCTGAAAGGATGAGTGCTATCCCCTAAAAACACACTGCACACCTTAACTCAATGAAGACTTTATGATCCCATGTCCTCAGTATGTAAAATGCATGGGTCTGGGAACTAGGTGGGCTGCTTCCTAGCATCCCAGCGATCCACTTGGGAACATGAGCATCCTGTTGTCACATCAGTGCCCCCACAGGTTTAAAGTTCCTCATTCGCAAAATGGAAATCAATAAAGACACATATTGCACACATGCGTGCTTAGTTGCTCAGTCGTGTCCAACTCTTTCCAACCCCATGGACTGTGGCCCTCCAGGCTCCTCTGTCCATAGGATTCTCCAGGCAAGAATACTGGGGTAGGTAGCCATTCCCTTCTCCGGGGGTAATCTTCCCATCGCAGGGACTGAACTTGGGTCTCCAGGGTCTCCTGCATTGCAGGTGGATTCTATACAGACTAAGCCAAACTTTAAACTCTGTCTGCCACTTGGTCTCTTTGAGCGCGCTGTACCACAGTACTAGCAGCTGAAGAAAGGTGTCATCAGCCTGATAGAAGAACTTAACCCTGACCATTAGGAGAAGACAGGATGGTTCTTCCATAAGCGGGGAGAGAAAACTGGGTTTGGCAACTAGGTAATCCACTGTGGCCTCTCTTGGTACTTCTCTACCCAATTTTGATGGTAAATGGACAAATGCAAGAGCCAAATCCTGAGACTGGGTTGGTCACCACGGGCTCAGACACCTCAGGTATAAAAACTAGGTGAGCCATCCAGATACGCAGAGGTGCCAGCCAGAGAGAGAGGGAATCCAGAATGGGTACAGAATACAGAGAGGATGCCTATCAGGCACAGCCTCCAACCCAGTTATAGCGGAGGGATTAGTCCCACTAACCTTCTTCTTGGAAGCATGCCTGGGAAAGGAGGCCAATCAGAAACCCGGAGGAGCGCTTCCCGTAAGGGGCAAGCTTCGTCACACCAGCAGGCAGCACAGGGGGACTGCAGTGGACTCCTCGCTGTGTCCCTGCCCCAGAGGACTGAGGCGCCGTTGCCTCAGCTCCTAGGAAGAGTGGCGCTTCCCTCTCCCAGCCAAGTCCCTCTTGCAGACTTCCCTTCACCCTAAGGGAGTCTCCTTGCCCAAGACAGTACCTCTTCCCCAGGGGAGTCCCATATCTAAGCAACTACAAAGGGACGCAAACCACCCCGATACCTCAGTCTGGGACAGCTCTGAAGGCATTCCAGCCCCGCAGCTCCTCACGGAATTGCCTGAGACTCTGTTGCACGTGTGTTGGCCTGTCAACCTCTCCTTCCTCGGGTCAGCTCCTCCTTCCCTCTCTTCTTCACAGATGTTGTCTCTGAGAGTGATCCTCCATAAACTTCCAGCACACAAATCTCCACCTCAGAGTCTGTTTTCTGGAAACCCAATCTCATCTGGCAAAATCAAAACCCTGGCTACGTTCAACTCTTAACTTACTCCATGCCTGAACCCATGCAACTGAAAATAGCTGGAGAGAAAATACACAACCAAGCCGACTAGTCTCGTCTTACATTGAGGCTCACTCAGCCTCATATGGGTCAGTCCTTAACTCTCCTCAGAAATCATTCTTCTCTTCCCTAATTCATTCTTTTTTTACTCTCCAGGACAACTGTTTCAGATTTTTTTTTTCTCTGATTTCCAGCACCTCCTTCCCTACCTTCACTCTCAGCTAGTCAATCTTGCTTTCTACTATAATTTTTCAAATGAAGCCATTAGAATAGAATTTTAAATTCCTCCAACTCCATATCTACCTACCTACCAGAACCAGAGTGAATATACTCCACTTGCTGTTGTTGTTTTATATGAGATGCACTCTTTATTTTCTCTTGCTCCACCAAATCTCTTTCCTGTGTCCTCAAACTGTTTCTTTCCATTAGATCAACTGCAATATCATAAAACATGCTGATAATTTCTGTGATTAAAAAAAATTCCTTCCTTAATCCAGTTTCCCCTCCAACTTATTTTTCTCCTTTCCTCGCAGTATGATTTTTGAGAGAATTTTACTAGGATATAATTCACATACCTGGAGAAGGAAATGACAACCCATTCCAGTGTTCTTACCTGGAGAAACCCAGGGACGGGGGAGCCTGGTGGGCTGCCATCTATGGGGCCACACAGAGTCGGACACAACTGAAGCAACTTAGCAGCAGCAGCAGCAATTCACATACCATACAGTTCACTCATTTATAAGATACAATTCAATGGTCTTAGTATTCAGAGTTGCAATTTTTAGCACAATCTAATTTTACAACATTTTTATCAGCCCCAAAGAAACCTCCTAAAGTTAGCAGGTCATTCCCTATCCATCCCTGTCTCCTACCCTCTAGACCCGGGCAACCATTAGTCTTTTTGTCTCTATAGATTTGACTATTCTGGACTTTTCACATACATGGAAATTAATATGTGGTCGGGTGACTGGATTCTTTCACTTAGCTTAATGTTTTCAAGGTTCATCCATGTTATATCATGTATTAGTGATGCATTCCTTTTAATTGCCAAATAGTATTCTGTTTTATGTATTCATTCATTAGTTGATGGGCGTTTGGGTCATTTCTGCTTTATTGGTTATTATGAATAAAGCTGCTATGAACATTCATGCATACATTTTTGTGTTGATGTATGTTTTTATTTTTCTTGAGTATACACTAGGAATGGAATTATTTATTGGGTCATATGGTAACTATGTTTAATTTTTTTGAGGAACTGCCAGACTGTTTTCCCAAGTAGTGGCACCATTTCACATTCCCACCAGCAATGTATGAAGCTATCAATGTCTCCAAATCCTTTCCATGCCAATTCATGTTCTTATCTGTCATGTTTATTACAGCCATCCTAGTGGGTGAAAAGCGGTAGCTCTTCCTGATGGCTAATGATGTTGAGCATCTTTCTTAAACACACTCCAATCAAATTTTTGTCCCCATCACTCTGCTGGGACAGAAAGCTACAAATGACCTACACATTGCTATATCCAAAGGCCATTTTTCAAGTCCTCATCTTTGTTTACCCATCAGCTGCTTTTGATGTAAGTGAAAACTCTCCTTGAAACACTTCATATTCGTAGCTTTCAGGACAACACATTATCTTTCTTTTCTTCATTTCTGGCTGCCCCTATTTATTTGTTTCCCTGGTTTGTCCTCATCTCTCTTACTCCTTAATGTATAACTTCTTAGAGCTATCCCCCATTGCTCATTTCTAGAATGTCTTCTATTTATACTTACTGACCAAAAATGTCATCTCCGATCTATATTACATAACCTCTTCAAGATTCATGACCTTAAATGCTATCTATATAATTAGGATGACTCTCTATCTGGTGATGATGACTCTCAATATTATTTCTGGAAAAAGCAATGGCACCCTACTCTAGTACTCTTGCCTGGAAAATCCCATGGGCGGGGGAGCCTGATAGGCTGCAGTCCATGGGGTCACTAAGAGTCAGACACGACTGAGTGACTTCATTTTCACTTGGCACTTTCATGCACTGGAGGAGGAAACAGCAACCCACTCCAGTGTTTTTGCCTGGAGAATCCCAGGGATGGGGGAGCATGGTGGGCTGCCATCTATGGGGTCACACAGAGTCGGACACAACGGGAGTGACTTAGCAGCAGCAGCTGCAATATTATCTCTTCAGCTTGGATCTTGGATCTCTCCCAACATACCCAAAACTACCTATTTAATATCACCTCTTGGATATTACAGTTTAACATGCCCTCAAACTGAGCTCCTGTCATTTTTCCCCAAACCCATTCCTTTCCTTTCTCTGCTTATGGCAACGTACTCAGGCTTTAAAACTTGGAGCTGTTCTTGATTCTTCCTTCTCTTGCACCTCATGCCAAAATGTCATGAATTTCTGTGGCTCACTGTCATAATAAATTTAAGATTCAACCACTTCTCAGCACCTCCTCTACCTCTACTGCAGTTCCAGTCAATATCAACTCTTGCCTGGACTGTCAAAATAGCCTGCTAATCATCTTCCTTGGCTCCTTGCAGTCATTTCTTAAGTAACAGCCAGAGTAGTGCTGTGAGGACCTAAGAACACCTCTCTGCTCTGTCTAGACCCCTCTGATGGCTATCCATCTGATCGTGGTAAAAGCCAAAGTCCTCACTGTGACCCACAAAGCTCCAAATTATTTGCCTCCCCCTTGCCTCTCGAACCTTACTTCCTCCTGGCCCCCACTCCATCTTTTCATTCTTGTCCCTCTCACCTCCTTTGTGACCCTCAAAGACTCCATGCCTTCCACCAGCGGAGGCCTTTACTCTTTCAGTTTCCTCTACTCAAAGCATTCCTACCTCTGATAATCTCATATGATTCGTTCCCTTTTTTCCTTCAGACCTTTACCCAGAGGCCACCTTCTCAGGTAGCCCTTCCTGGTCTCCCATCTAAAACGTTAATCTCATTTCATTTAGTTTATGCTTTCCAATTTCTCCATCTCTTTTTGTTGTTGTTCTTTCTCAACCCTTTATCAAGCCTAATACAAAAACTTTTGTATACACACATATATAAATAGTATGCATAATATATATTTGAAAATTTTTAAATTTTGGCCTAACTAAAAATTTATGACATTTTGATTTCATTTGTTTGACTTAGTATGGAGAGAATGCTAGATTTCTAATTTACATTCACTCAAAACTTTGATATAGTTCTATATATTTTGGCATCTGGTATGACTGCTAAAAGTCCAGAAAGTTTATTATCTTGAGTGATTTTTTTTAATTGAATGAGGCTTGAAAATTTTAATGCAATTCTGAGAATATAAATAAATACTATGCAGGAAAAAAAAAAACAGAAAATTAACATGTGATACATTATTAACTAAAGTTATTGAAATTTCACAAAATTTTATGCTAGTGTTCATTTTTGTTTTCATACCTAATTCAAGACTCCACACTATATGCGATTGCATTGAGCAGCTTCAGCTGCATGCAACAAATTCTGGTAAATTCTCTTTTCATTTTTATTCTGTTACAGCTACTTTCTAATTTTCCTCGTTATGGCTTCTTAGATACAATCACCATTTAAAAGTAGACATTTAGTTTCCAAATACATGGGTTTTTAAAGTATCTTTGATACTAAGTTCTCATTTTTATATTAATTTCTCATTTAAAAGCTTTCCTCTCTGCAGTCACTCTCTGTGGTTTGCCATTCCTCTAACTTTACTGAGGTTTTCAATGGTTAAATCAAAGATCTCTCTTGGAAAATGTCACAATGCACTTGAAAATATGTGGATTATTTTCAAATATCTTTTGATATTGACATCTAACATAATTTCACAGTTATAAGACAACAGACTCTGTATGATTTCAACACTTTTAGACCATGAAGTTTTTGCACCTTGTTTTATGCCTTTGGATATGTTCCAGTATCTCCAAGTTCATAGTCTATAGGAATTTGAACAGAATTTGTATCCCACTATTGTGTGGAAATTGCATAAATCTTAATTATGTTGAATTGGTTCACAGTGCTTTCCAGGTCTATTATGTCCTTTTACTTTTCTGTATATTCATTTATGAGAGTTTGCTATTGAAACTCTAACTAAAACTCTTAATTTAGCTACTTAAAAAATAATTATAACATATAGAGGTTGTTGTTTATTTAGTTGCTTAGTTGTATCCAACTCTTTACCACTCTATGGACTATAGCCCACCAGACTTCTCTGTCCATGGGATGTGCCAAGCAAGAATACTAGAGTAGGTTGCCATCTCCTCCAGGGGATCTTCTTGACCCAGGGATCTAACCTGTGTCTCTTACATCTCCCATGCTGGCGGGCAGGTTTTTTCACTGCTAAGCCACCAAGGAAGCCCTAAAAATATAGAGGAGCTATATGTAATTTTCTTCTGTATTTTCCAAGTCTCTTGTAAATGTGTTATCTACTTTCATAATTTAAAAAGTAAAAAACAAAGAGAAAAAATTGCAAAGCAACTATACTCCAATAAAAATTAATTTTAAAAAGACCAAATAAATAAAAGGTTACTGTTCTCTCAAATGTTTCACATGTCTCATGTCTGCTTTATTCTTGCTGTTTACCACTTATCATATATAACTTACTATATATTTTAATTATTCATCTTATTTTCTGTCTCCCCAACTACAGTGTAAACTCTGTAAGCATGACGATTGTTTGTTCACTGATATACTCCATACAATCAGAAAAGCACCTGATCCATAGTAGGTGCCCAGTAGATATTTGATCAATGAATACCTTTCCCACATTTTCCCTCCCTAAAACATTCTTCCTCCTCTTCTCTACTCAGACAGTTACCCACTCAGATATCAAAGATTACCTTCTCTCTGCAGCTTCCCCAGCTTTGCTGACTTCTCTTCCCCATCAGAGTTCACTGCTCCCTCCTAGTGCTCGTTTTAACGAGCATGTTATATTTAACCTCTGCCATAATAATCATGACACTATTTTGCAACCTTCAGTATCTAATGTTTCCACATAATGAATTTCTTCAATTGCAGAAGCATCACTTTTTAATTTTTTTCCATCACCCTGCAGCCTAGCCCATAGTGAAATTAAATAAAAGTACTGAATGAATCACCAAACATATCCTCTTTGCTTCTCAGTCCCTCATTCCCCTTTTCACCACCACTTACCACTGTCCAAATGCCAGCCAGTTCCCCTCCTCTCAGATTACCCATGACCCACACTTCAGACCAGATCTTAGAGACACAGCTGATTCCCAGTTCCTATGTTCCCTCTTCCACCCTCCTAGCCCTGGTCAGACTTTTATTCTCTCAGAGCTCCACTAAGATACCTGGGTTGGCCAAAAGTTCATTTGGGTTTTTGGTAAGATATTCGGCCAATCCAATACTGTGACAAACTCACCAATGCCAAGATGTTAATAAGATTTAATGGATTGACAACTGAATATAATCAAAGTTGCCACACATGTTTTAATTCAGGAAATGAAGTACCAAGTGCTGAGGAAGGAAATTAGGGGGTGGGAGACATGCGGGTCTTTTGAAGGTGCTGGTTGGTGGCGGCCTGACCACTATGATTTGACAGGTTTTGAGGCCAGGTGTCCTTAGAGTGCTCTTAGTCATTCACCTGTGGGTGAATTAGCTTATCAGATTATTTCCTAAGAACAGAGAAGTTATTCTTGAAAATAGAGAAGAATGGTAACCCCATGGACTGTAGCCCACCAGGCTCCTCTGTCCATGGGATTTCCCAGGCAAGAATACTGGAATGGGTAGCCATTCCCTTCTCCAGGGGAGCTTCCCAACCCAAGGATCACACCAGGGTTTTCTGCATTTCAGGCAGACTCTTTACCATCTGAGTCAACAGGGAAGCCCACTGAGAGCTCTGTGAAACAACTGGGTGCCAAAGTTACAAAAGCGAGTAAAGAAAATCCCTGTTTTAAAAAGAACTGGAAGTCTAAGAAGTGAAAAATTACCGCAACCTAGTCAGATGACTCGGAGAAGGCAATGGCACCCCACTCCAGTACTCTTGCCTGGAAAATCCCATGGACAGAGAAGCCTGGTAGGCTGCAGTCCATGTGGTCGCTAAGAGTCGGGCACAACTGAGCGACTTCCCTTTCACTTTTCACTTTCATGCGTTGGAGAAGGAAATGGCAACACACTCCAGTATTCTTGCCTGGAGAATCCCAAGGACTGAGGAGCCTAGTGGGCTGCTGTCTATGGGGTCGCACAGAGTCGGACACAACTGAAGCGACTTAGCAGCAGCAGCAGACAGATGAATGCTGGAGAAAAGATGTATAAACACACAATAGCACAGAGGTAGCCTTCAGCTCTGGTTATATGAGAAAGAGTCTCTTAATAAGTAACACTGCAGGTAGGTCTTCAATGATGAGTAGGAGTTTTCTGGGCAAACAGAAAATGGTAGAAGGAACAGCATATAAAAGGCATAGATTCATGAAATAGCCTATCTTGGGGGAAAATATTAGTCATATGATACAACTGGATTAAAGGCTCTGAGAATGTGGTGGTAGATAAAATTTAGAGATAGTAAGAGATCAGGTTATAAAGGATCTTGAAGCCATACTAAAAATTTCAGACTTTGTCTTTTAAATGAGGATAAGCTATTTAGGAATTCTATGCAATGGACTAACATGTTCAGAATTTCATTTCTGAAAGATCACTCTAGCTGTAGTGTGGAGAATGGATTGGCAAGATGGGAAGATGGGACTAAAAAGATCACTTTGTGGGCAACTGAAGTAGAGTCTGAGTTAGGTAACAATAGTAGAGATGGACAAGAATGAGAAGATCAAGATATATAGGAGACAGTCAAAAAAATCTCAATACCAAATTGGCTATGATGGGAAGGAGTCATGAATAATATTGTCATTTGTTTTGATTCATCTAATAGATTTGCTGATGTGGGTAACAAAATGCTGAGAAAGATTTTTTTTTTTTTTTGGTGGGACAGTTATATACACGTGCTGGGGCATATTGAGTTTGACACTTCTGACGTAAGACATCAAGATAGAGGTATACTGACATATATATGGAATTTAGAAGACAGTAATGATGACCCTATATGTGAGACAACAAACAGACACAGAGGTATAGAGTGGACTTTTGGACTCTGAGGGAGAGGGAAAGGGTGGGATGGTTTGGGAGAATGGCAATGAAACATGTATATTTTCCTGTAAGAAACGAAGCACCAATCTATGTTCAATGTAGGATGCAGGATGCATGGGGCTGATGCACAGGATGATTCAAGTAGAGGATGTGGGGTGGGAGGTGGGAGGGGGCTTCGGCATTGGAAGATTGTGTTCACCTATGGCTGATTCGTGTCAATGTATGGCAAAACAAATACAGTATTGTAATTTAAAAAATAAATAAATAAAGAAGACAAATGGGATGTGGACAATCTAAAGATAGATCCGGTTTGAAGATGTAAACTTCAAAATCACATCAATACATGGTTCTGATGGAAACCCAAGGTACAGTTCAATTGTCCTATGGAAGTTGTGTTAAGAGATAACCATAGTACGCCCAAATGTGAAGACTGGTTGAAAAAGGAGCATGCAGGAGATTAAGATTATCTGGAGATATATAAACTATCAGATATAAAATTGACAAACAACAAGGTCTTATTGTACAATTCAGGGAACTGTATTTACTATCCTGTGATAAATCATAATGGAAAAGGTTATAAAGACAAATGTGTGTGTGTGTGTGTGTGTGTGTGTGTGTATGTGTGTGTATAACTGAATCACCCTGTCGTACAGCAGAAATCAACAAAACATTGCAAATCAACTATGTTGCAATAAAATTATTTTTTAAGATTATCTTGAGATAGAAGAAGAAAATGCAGAGAATAGTTTTAATGAAGGAGTGACAAACACATAACAAGGTCAAAAAAGAGATCTTATAAGTCTAAAAATGTCCATTGGTTTATAACAACATAGAGGCCACTGGTGTCCTTGGTGGCCATGCTGAAGAGTAAACAAGTGGGAAACAGGCAGAGTCAGCAAGCTTAACTGTACTGCCCTGACTCGAGTTTTCCATCTCTTTTTCCTCTGAATCACCCTGAAAGGGTAGCTTTAAGCTACCATGTTTTGTCTTATATGATCCCCAAAACAGGCCACATTTGACAGACCAGGCATGAACATCTGATCCAAGGGCAGCTAATCCTAAACCCTCAGAACACTTGAGTCAATCATATTTTCTCTTCTAAGACTTTGAGCAAGAATATATCATAAAAATTTATCAGTGGGCCAAAGAAGAGAAGCTGAAGAAAGGCTATCATTTAGAGGCCAGAAGAGCCACAATGGGTCACACATAGATCAAAGTTACAGAATACAGAAGATGAGAGGGTTGGATGGCATCACCGACTCAACGGACATGAGTTTGAGCAAACTCCAGGACATAGTACAGGACAAGGAAGTCTGGTGTGCTGAAGTCCATGGGGTTGCAAAGAGTAGGACACGACTTAGCGACTGAACAAACAATAGAACACTGAATGCTAAGCAAGCTAAGGAATTTGTTGGGAGAGAGAAAAATGGACTCCAGTAGCAGACAGAAGTGGAGTCACTCAAGAGAAAGAAGTCACCGGTCTCGACAACTCCTCAACTCCAGACAGCTTCATGTTTCCAGCACAGACACATGCCCATTAAATTCCTTTATTCCTTGAGTAAGTCTAAGTTGAGTGTCTCTCTTCTTTGCAACCAGAAGAGCCTGACTAAAGTTATTTTAAAGGAGCTTTGTCTGCGAAGTGAAATAAAAATGTAAGGCAACAGAACAGGAGTTGTATAAAACAAAGACCATTTGAGTTCTTTAAAATGGAATAAAGAAAAATAATAATAATAATAAATAAAAATGGAATGAAGAGATGTCAGTAAACTACTTTGAGCAACTCAACCAGCGACTGGGCATACTGATTTGTTCCTAAAGTTCTCTGGATTGGGAAGGGGGCTGATGTTTGCCCAACTCATTCAGTTATTTAACAAGTCTCTTGGTTTGGGTCTTCATTTCCTTACCTATGATGTAGTGATGTAAACCTTGATCTACTTATTTCATGCCATGGATAATCATATTTAAAGATTAGGTATCCTATTGAAAAGTGAAAATATAAGATGCTAATAAAAATGATCATGAGTCATATCAATTACAGGAACAATTGTTTGCATTATTTTTTTAGTAACATCAGCTGAAGATTTACTGAGCAGTCCTACATCCACCCCATCCCACCTACCTACAACTTCTTTCTCTTATAGTACTTACTCTGCCATTCAGTTCAGTCACTCAGTCATGCCCAACTCTTTGTAACTCCAGGAATCGCAGCATGCCAGGCCTCCCTGTCCGTCACCATCTCCTGGAGTTTACCTAACTCGTCCATCGAGTCAGTGATGCCATCCAGCCATCTCATCCTCTATCGTCCCGTTCTCCTCCTGCCCCCAATCCTTCCCAGCATCAGGGTCTTTTCCAATGAGTCAACTCTTTGCAGGAGGTGGCCAAGGTATTGCAGTTTCAGCTTCAGCATCAGTCCTTCCAATGAACACCAAGGACTGATCTCCTTTAGAATGGACTGGTTGGATTTCCTTGCAGTCCAAGGGACTCCCAAGAGTCTTCTCCAACACCACAGTTCAAAAGCATCAATTCTTTGGCGCTCGGCTTTCTTCACAGTCCAACTCTCACATCCATACATGACCACTGGAAAAACCATAGCCTTGACTAGATGGACCTTTGTTGGTCAAGTAATGTCTCTGCTTTTGAATATGCTGTCTACGTTGGTCATAACTTTCCTTCCAAGGAATAAGTGTCTTTTAATTTCATGGTTGCAATCACCATCTGCAGTGATTTTGGAGCCCAAAAAAATAAAGTCTGACACTGTTTCCACTGTTTCCCCATCTATTCCCCATGAAGTGATGGGACCAGATGCCATGATCTTCGTTTTCTGAATGTTGAGCTTTAAGCCAACTTTTTCACTCTCCTCTTTCACTTTCATCAAGAGGCTCTTTAGTTCCTCTTCACTTTCTGCCATAAGGGTGGTGTCATCTGCATATCTGAGGTTATTGATTATTTCTCCCGGCAATCTTGATTCCAGCTTGTGCTTCTTCCAGCCCAGCGTTTCTCATGATGTACTCTGCATAGAAGTTAAATAAGCAGGGTGACAACATACAGCTTTGACATACTCCTTTTCCTATTTGGAACCAGTCTGTTGTTCCATGTCCAGTTCTAACTGTTGCTTCCTGACCTGCATACACGTTTCTCAAGAGGCAGGTCAGGTAGTCTGGTATTCCCATCTCTTTCAGAATTTTCCAGTTTATTGTGATCCACACAGTCAAAGGCTTTGGCATAGTCAATAAAGCAGAAATAGATGTTTTTCTGGAACTCTCTTGCTTTTTCCATGATCCAGCGGATGTTGGCAATTTGATCTCTCGTTCCTCTGTCTTTTCTAAAACCAGCTTGAACATCTGGAAGTTCATGGTTCACATATTGCTGAAGCCTGGCTTGGAGAATTTTGAGCATTACTTTACTAGCATGTGAGATGAGTGCAATTTTGTGGTAGTTTGAGCATTCTTTGGCATTGCCTTTCTTTTACTGTCTTTTATTTCTGGCCAAGTATTACTAATATCCAGTAACTCAATAATCAACACATCTCACCTTGAAACACTCTAACATGTTTGTTTGACTGAAAAAAAAAAAAGTTATTCCAGCTCTGATAGGCAAGAGAGTCCTTTAGAAATGGTCGACATTAGGTGGTAAACGGCCACGGTAGTGACAGCAGTAAGCACTGGTGGTAGCGGCTGTCGTGTCTACACCATAGAAAGTTCCATTTGGCAATGTGAAAGTGAACTCAACTCTTACATCTTTATACCTCACACAGAACTCTATGTTGACTTTTTTATTTTTTAAACCAGGGTTTTTTCATGCCACAATACCATTTTTAATATAATTGGGGAGTATCATAGGCCTAATTCAGGGGCTTCCCTGGTGGCTCAGATGGTAAAGCATCTGCCTGCAACACGGGAAACCCGGGTTCAGTTCCTGGGTCAGGAAGATCCCCTGGAGAAGGAAATGGCAATCCACTCCAGCACTCTTGCCTGGAAAATCCCATGGACAGAGGAGCCTCATAGGCTACAGTCCATGGGGTCGCAAAGAGTCGGACACGACTGAGCGACTTCACTTTCATAGGACTAATTCATGAGCAGACAGACAAGAATAACCTCGTTATAACACAGTCTGCTAGACTGCACTGTCCTCTACTCCCTGTCCATGAAGGTCAAAAGTTAGTTCAGAAGAAACACCAGTGTACTGTGAAAACCTCTGCAACAGTGGCAGCACTTGGGAGTGAGTCTATTAGAACAGTGGATCCATTTTGTCACTTAATATGAAGGTAAACGATGCTTTTCAAAGGTTGAGAACATATTCTTGAACCTTTCTCTTGGTCAACACTGAGAGTCTATCTGCCGCTTCAGATTACTCGATGATACATTCTGTAAACGGGGCCTGTATAAACCAAAGAACAATAGCATGGCTAACAGGGCAGAATGGCTGAGAGGCCAGCCACCTTTGGCCCCTGCTTGGCTGGATACCTGGGTGTTCTGGGCATCCCCAGGTCTTCTGACTGGCTGATGGAGGGAAGAATAAGGCAGAACATTTAACACATAACCCAGTGCTTTAAAGGTACCCAGACAGTGCCCACTACTTCCTCTTCTGTGTGGGTCTTGAAGGAATCTTTACCCTGGCTTGTTGAGTAGCCCTCTCTTGCCAAGGATGAGGTAAAAGAGACAGATATAAAGGCTTCTTTCTGCTCTGCACTGACCTGTCAATTGCGGAGAAGGTTGTAAAGAAGGCTCCTGGGACACACAGGTACCCAGAATCCCATGACACTATTCTTCCCACTTCTGCCAGTGCTTGAAATCATCTATAATAAAAAATTAAACTCGAAAAAAAGGCAGTTTATATACTATTTAACTTTAGGGCTTGGGGAAAAGGGATCTTTCTCCCCCAAATGCTTTCCACCCCCTCCTAGTCAATGCTTTTCACTTCACAGTTGGAGATAAGATTGGAAATACACACACAAATACGGATGAACAGTGACTAGAATTCACATTCAGATGGAAACTATTGAAAGCAGATCCTTTCCCAGGAGGGAGCAGCAGGGTATGGGGCACCTGAAGGGAGAGTGAGGGGGAGAACAGGACATGGAGATGAGAAACTGGGCGTTTCACAGTCATATTTTATTGACTTCACAGTATGGCCATCTCTCAGCCTCAAAAGATTCTTTGCGGGGGCAACCAGTACTGACTGAGAACCCCTCTTCTCCCATGAGCTTGCAATCCTGCCCCATCCCCGCCACAGTCATCCTGGGCTTCAGAGACAAAGTCCTTCACTGGCTTTTGACCCCTGCCCCCTTAATAATATTAGACCATAAAGTTGCTTAGCAGAGAGCAGTTGCCATGACGACGACATCCCCATCTCTGTAGCAGTGCCAGCTCGAGACCCAGGGGCTCGGGCACATGGCAAAAGGACAGCTTGCGAGGAACAATGGAGGGAGCCGATGGCAGATCCTTTTCATGCCTAATTACCCATGAGCACATGGCACAATGGCTTATTTAACTCCGCCTTGGCTCGGAATGGAGACAGGTTCTTGTTCCAGTTGGAAAGGATTCCAGCCCTGGCCCTTGCCTCCATGTCAGGGAGGGGCAGGGGGACAAGATGAGTGAGTTATTGAAATGCACAGACCTTGTCTTCTTAATTATTTTGGATTTGGCTATCTTTCTTTGTCCCAGAAGCTAATTATTCCCAGTCAGGAAAATCGTTCCACCGAAGGTTAAGCTGCAAGCTGAATGGTGACGACTGGTGTTGGGAGCCACTGTTCCCTAGGCTTTGTGAGGCAGTAGACTACCATTCTTTCTCAGAACTGACTCAGACAGGCAGAGGGGAGAATGACTTATTAAACCCTCAGGATGTATAGGGTAACCTTCCTGGCTTCTATCTCACTGTTCCAGGAATCCTAGAATAGAATTCAGGCCTCGCCCCGTGGAATGTTGCAGACTGTGGAGAAGCAGTCCTGCCAGGACCAGGCTGTAAGGGGAGCCAAGGAAGAGGAGATGGAATGGAGCTAGGGGCAAAGAGAGTCTCCACTCTATGCAGGCTCAAGACTGCCATTTCCTCTACATGGAAAGTTCACAACTAACTCCCCAGTGCATTAAAGATGATGGGTGAGCAAAGGAGGCCGTTGTCTCACAGAAATTAGGAGGATGAATGGTTTTCAGAGATTCATGCCACTGATTCTCTTCTGGGTTTTCTGCCATAAAACCCAAATACATGAGATAATCAATTACCAAAAGAATACCTGTCAACTCAGATAACTGCTTTAAACATCAGTTTGGATCTCTGCTCCAGCTCTGTTCCTTATCACTTTCCTTTCAACCTCAAAAGGTTCTTTGCAGAGGGTCGGGGTGGGGCAACTGGTGCTTACTGAGGTCCCTTCTTGTCCCATGAGCTTGCATGTTATTCCTTACTTCAAATAATCACAAGTAGAGAGACAAAGGCTTTCCGGGTCTCCTACCTGGATCAGGGAAACCCAGTGGGCTCCGCTGTCCTCCTTCTGTGTATTTTCACCTCAGCACTGAATGCACTGGAGTATAAGAGTTTAGAAACCATTTATTTTGGGAAAACCCAGAGCACACTCTCCTCCTTCAGATAATAAGAAATGCACTGGTGATGGGGTCACCACCATCTGTGAGAAGTCAGAGGTGGCTCTTCTCCACAGAACAGAACTAACAGGAGACACAGTCATGAAATTGAACATCGTGATATTAAGTGAAGTTTCAAGTGAGGTTCAGGGTAAGATAAGGCTTCACTGCAGGTCCAGCCTCTAGTTCAAATTCTGGACTAGATTCAATTGCCACTCAGGAATAGACTCAATGGTATTGATACTAGAGATACTAGACATGGATAAAGATGTTGTGTAGAACTGTAGGCTACACTAGAATACAGAGCATAGACTGTGAATGTGGAGGGAAACCATATCTCCTGCAGCAGAAATGACTGCTGACTGCCGTTAGAAAAGAAGCACACGAGTAAATGAAAGACAACAGGATACCAAGTATCTGTGTGATGAGGGCTGTCCATCAGAAGCTGGGTATTACCTGATCACTGACAGAGAAATTCCTGCGCAATGGAAATTGTGCATCAGGCCCAAGGGATTCAGAAGGCACCAATAAGTGATATGAGTAAGTGGCCAGACTTCCATGCCCCTTCCCACTTCTCCTTCAGTTCACACTCGTGAAGAAGGACATATAGCTCAAATATGACCCAGAAACACCACCACTGGGCTTATATCCTGATGATTCAAAATGCCACATGTAGTCTAACGTTCAGTGAGGCACTATTTTAACAACAGCCAGGACATGGAAGAAACCCAGATATGCATCGACGGACGAGTGGATAAAGAAGCTGTGGTATGCATACTTACATGCAATAGAATATTATTCAGTCATAAAAAGGAATGTAATTGGGTCATTTGTACTGACATGGACAAACCTGGAGTCTGTTATACCAAGTGAAGTAAGTCCGAAAGTGAAAAACAAGTAACTTATATTAATGCATATATATGAAATCTAGAAAAATGGTGCTGACGAACCTATTTACAAAGCAGGAAAGAGACAACAGACATAGGGAATGGACTTGTGGACACAGTAGGGGAAGGGGAAGGGGGAAGTAGGACAAATTGAAGGCTAGCACTGACATGCATACACTGCCAGGTGTAAAACAGATGGCTAGTGGGAAGCTGCTGTCATAACACAGGGAGCTCAGCTCAGTGCTCTGTGATGACCTAGGTGGGGGGATGTGGGCACAGCGAGCATCGAGAGAGAGGGATATATGTATACTTACAGCTGATTCACACTGTTGAATAGCAGAAACTAACACAACATTGTAAAACAATCATACTCCAATTTTAAAAAATAAACAAAAACCTAGTTTAAAAATGGGGCTATGCCACATGTGGACAGCTGACGCTTTCCAGCCTCATTCAGGAGAAATACTAAGGACATTGGTAAACGCTAATTCCCCTAGAAATCAGAACTTCAAAGCAGCAGTCCAGGCCGTGCACTTCATATGGAGGATGGTCTGAGGTCTGGATATGCACATGAACTCCTGCGAAGCGGCCAGCTGCTTGGCTGAAAGCGACACCACTAGACTATGTGTGTATTCGGGAACTGTGGCCGCTGTTACAGAGCACCACAAACTTGACAGCTTAAAGCCACAGACATTTATTCTCTCACAGTTCTGGAGGCCTGAGGTCTGAGACCACTGTGACTGGACTGACAGAAACGTGTTGGAGGCTTGGAAGGAAAATCCATCCCTCTCTTCTTCCAGCTTCTGCTGACTCCTGGCACTCCCGGGCTTGTGGCCACATCACTGAAGCCTGGTCTCCATCTTCACATGCTCTGCTCCTCAGTTTTTATCAAATTCCTCTGCCTCTTTCTTATAAAGACACATGTGTTTTTAAGACCCACACAGATAATCTCTGGATCTCAGGATCCTTTATCCAGTCAGATCTGAAAAAACTACTTTTCCAAATAAGATCATATTTATAGATTCCAGAAATGAAGGCCAGATCCCTTCAGCAGCTCCTATTAATCCACCACAATTTGGAATGAGCAGGTCCTAGAAAGAGATTTGTGAGTGGGCACAAAAATTACGAGAAAATAGGCTTTTGGACATAACTGGGGCTGGGGGGTGGGGGGTGGAGGCAAGGAAGGGGAGAGTGGGACGGAATTGGGAGAGTAGCATGTATACACTACGGTGTGTAAAGCAAAGCTAGTGTGAACAGCACCAGGAGTCCCACTCGGTGCTCTGTGATCACGTGGAGCGGCAGGATGAGGCGGGCGGTGGGAAGGAGGCTCCAGAGGGAGGAGATACATGTATACATACATGGCTGACTCACATCATTATGCAGCAAACACTACAGAATATTATAAAGCAATTACACTACAATCATAAAGTAAATTTTAAAATAAATGTGAGAATTCCTCTGTCTCGTGTTACCATTAGCCAAACAGAAAAATGTTCTCAGTCCCCAGGGAGATAGCACGCCCTGCAACGGATGTCAGTCAGCCTCTCAGTTTGGCTTAGTACCAACTCAGGGGCCCGGAGCCACCCCTGAGTGGCTGTGGCAGCAATGTCACATAGACCCAACAGTGTGGGCTCCCTCCCACTGGGGTTCTTGATCCTGCACAGCCTCCCAGCTGCAGAGACCAATTCTAACCACTTGACAGGGTACCATTCCTCTAGGACACTGCTTCTCACTCTATCTATGGTGAGCAACCAGGTCTGCTGTTCTTAAACCTCTAAACAAAATATTTTTCTATGGCATAATGAAGTTAATTACTAGAAAAATGATTAGATATTTGAATGTGGCACCAACAAATTATTTTTTAATTTCTAAGCCCTTCTTCTCAATTTCTATACTATTCCCAGATTGGTAAAAGACACATCACAGGTCTCATGGGCTTCATTTTGAATAGCATTGCCCTATAAACACCCACTCCAGTGTTCCTGCCTGGAGAATCCCAGGGGCGGGGGAGCCTGGTGGGCTGCCGTGTATGGGGTCGCATGGCATCAGACACGACTGTAGCGACTTAGCAGCAGCAGCAGCAGCAGCCCTATAAACAGGCCAGCACTGATTGTTAGGTCAGTTCCATTAGTTCCTTCCCACTCTGAAAGGACCAGTAGTTCTTCTCCATTCAGGGTTATTTCTATTCAGCAAATGGGTTTTCATTCCCTGCTCCTGTGCATGTTGCTTTCACCAGTACCACAATCCAGACGTCTACTCCACTGATGTGGTACAACACTCAAGACTGCCTCAGACCAACAGAAATATTTCACAAAGAGATGCAACACTGGACATATCATCACGGGACCCACTGTACCGTGCACTCCATCACACACAGCCAGCCAGCCAATTAGCTTGACGGCCTGTGACTCTAAAAGCTGGAAAACGTGAATCCGGGAACCCAAGGGGAGTAGTAAGATTGAACCCTCTCAGAATCACCCCTAGTGACTGCAAAATGTATGCTTCCCCATTTCTGCATCATCAGACTCCGCCAGGTTAAAGGTCCTGGCTCTTTGGAGAGAACGCTTCCACTGGTTTTACTAAGATGAAAGCAAGAGTAGCCAGACAGCCACTTCTCTCTCCTCACCTCAATGGAGTCGAGGTCAAAGAACTGCTGGACTCCTGGTGGTAATTAAACCTGATTACTATGAGAAATGAGGATTGCTGCTCCACAGTTGAGAGCAGGGAGTCTGAGGGATCACCTGGAAGCTAGGGAACCTCTGAAGTTTCTCTCTGTTTTCATGGTCAGTGACGAGAGCAAATCAGCACCTGCAGTGACCATAACTCAAATGGTCAAGGTAACTTACGCGCCAGCCCCACAGGAGTGGAAATCCAGGTTTCCCCACCAGACAGCTAAAGGAGCGGCTGATAGAAAGGAAAACCTAAACGGAGTGGGGCAGAGAAGAGATGATGATCAAAAATGGCCTGGGGACCAAGTGCTGCTTACTTCCACGGTCTTCCTGACGCACGTCTTACACCAGACTGCTGCCACTGGCCACTGTCCTGACGAGCTCTTTGTGATTAGCTCGGCTTTTACCCGCTCTTTCTGAAGATAAGTGAAAATACTCTGTTCTCACAAAAATGAGGTGCCACACTGTAACTGAGAACCAGATGTGAGAGAAGGACCCAACGGGACACTTCAATGGTGCAGGTGTTATACTCTCAGTGACTGACTTTGCGCCATCCTCTCAACTGTATCAGCTTTGGGGAGCCCTTTACCACCTGTTCCACCCTGGTTGCCACTGTAACAACAGACTTTCTGTGAACATCAGTTTACTAAATTCCGAGCAGCAGCCTAGGGTGGGTCACCAATTATTGAGACTATAAATAATAAGGTATATCCTTCCTGCTAAAATGGAACACCTTTCTTTAGCTTATCCAACAGTTAAAAGAATTTCCAGACAGACTAAAATAGGAAATTCAGGTAAAAAGAGTTGAAGGAGGCAGAGGAGCATTCACAAAGATCAAGAGCTTGGTGTAGAAGAGAGGAAAAGGAAAAAGTTCTCTATCATCAGAATAAAACAAAGAATATGAATCTCAATTTGGTGCCACCGAGCTGCTGAGCAGGCAGGCAATCTGTTTCACATGTGACTTTTCAATACACGTGAACGTGCCCATCGCTCAGACAGGTCTGACTCTTTGTGACTCCACGGTCACAAAGCCTGCAGCCCACCAGGCTCCTCTGTCCATGGGTTTCTCCAGGCAAGAACTCTGGAGCAGGTTGTCATTTCCTACTCCAGGTGATCTTCCCAACCCAGAGATCAAACCCACGTATCTTCCATCTCCTGCATTGACAGGTGGATTTATCTCCCACTGTGTCACCTGGGAAGCCTCTACTTTATTCATTTCTTCAGTGAGAACTGCCATTGTGTCACAATGAGAAAATTATTAATAAATGCTGATTAAGTGTTCTTTATTAGATTGTGAAAGTACACCATTTTCCAAGAAAACAAGCAAAAAAGTGAAAATAAGCAAAAAGAAAAGAAAAATCCTATAAAAACTTGAAAATGTATTGTGTATTAGTTGAAAGGACTGACTAAATGTCAGATAAATAAGTTACCTTAAAAATTTTTCTTAACTTACATAACCATGCCTTAGCAATTCTTTAAATTATAAAGAAAAATATTCTCTCCATGTGGGAAAAATAAAATCAATTTAAAAGTCAGTGAATTCTCTCAGATCTCTGCAATTCTAAACATCAATATAGTATCTATAAAAACTAAAGAGAAAAATATTTGACATAAAAATAGTTTTCCATCCAAAATACTTTTCCCATATAAAGAATAGAAGACAGCAGCTAAGATCTTAGTCCAATTCATATCTCCCATCCTGATCAAAGGCCAAGTCCAAAGCACACCATAGTATTCTATCCTTCTGACTATAGTGACTGGACATATATTCAGAGATATATGATTTAAACTCTGTCAGCTAGAATCTGCCCTTGGAATTATATTCACTAAAGTTGGAAGGAAGAAAAAGAAACTCTTGCTTCTTCAGTCATGAAACTAAAATGATAAAAACTTAGAGTTGCTGGGACCAAAGTTCCCACCAAATGGGGGAGCGGGGGCGGGAAGCATTCTTTCTAGATATAGACTGGGACTTCCCTGGTGGCTTAGATGGTAAAGCATCTGCCTACAATGTGGGAGACCCAGGTTCAATCCCTGGGTTGGGAAGAACCTCTGGAGAAGGAAATGGCAAACCACTCCAGTACTCTTGCCTGGAAAATCCCATGGACAGAGGAGCATGGGAAGCTGAGTCCATGGGGTCACAAAGAGTTGGACACAATTGAGCAACTTCACTTTCACTTTTCATTAGATATAGATAGTTATGTATATATGTTACATATATTTCTGTGTAATGTATATGTATATGTTACAGACAGAAATACAAAGAAACCAAGTAGAGAGAAACATAGATGAGGCAAAAAAAAAAAAAAAGACAGCATCTAGACAGTGGCTGGATCTCTGGTTCCAATTCCCACTTTAGTAAGATGTGCCTGTCCTGAAATCTCTACCTTCTATTCTAGAGTTTCAACAATATTTTGTCAATAAATCTCTTCAATTTTTCCTTCTGTTTGTTTTTTCCTAAGTTAAATTGAGTTTTTTCCAATGGCAAGCTTTTTCATAGAGATTTGCTACCAGGTTTAGGGTATTACAAACGGCAAACACTAAAATATGGAATTGCCTATGTCAAAATCAGGCAATGGGCCTTGTTTAATACAAGATGACTAGCTCATTTTATTTTTTCACTTCCCAACTTTACTTCCAAATAATAATCTTGGTTGAAAAGCCATATTTTTCTGTAAAATTGTTCATATTATTTGTTCCACTGCTAATTTACTTTCATATTTGCATTTAAGTTTTATAATAACAATCTTTGTTACATAGCAAAGTTGCAGATTTCCTGTGTCCTTTCAGCGTCTTGAGGATTAAATAATGCTCCCTCTGAAGCTGCTGTTTTGGGTCCTTTGTCTCTGATGACTGTGGAGCTAAAGAGATGAGCATTAGTTCAAGGGAGCTGGATTTGAAATGAGAAGGGACAAAGATGACAGCTTTATTAAGAGACCTTCTTTCTGCCTGTGGCCACTGATCCAAGATCATGGCAGGCCAGAGCACCATGCAACCTGAAGAACTACAAAAGCTGCCTGTTCCACACTTCAGAGCAAAGAAGAGAACAATATATGATGCCCCTGACAGGTAGGCTGAAGGCAGGGAAATATGGGACAGCGGGGAGGGGAGTTAACGGACTTGATTTCTCAGACATCTTTCAAAAATTTCCTCCTTAGACTCTGTAAATAAAGTAATAATCCCCACCCCACCCTCTTTGTAAAATACAGCCAGATGTCTCTGGTGGTCCAATGGTTACAAATCGCCTGTCGATGCAGGACACAAAGGTTTGATCCCTGGTCCAGGAAGATTCCACATGGCTCAGGGCAGCTATTAATAAGCTCATGCACCACAACCAATGAAGTCCCCCCACCTGGAGCCCATGCGCCACAACAAGAGAAGTCACTGCAATAAGAAACCTGCACACTTCAACGAAGAGTCGCCTGTGCTTGCAGCAACTAGAAAAAGCCTGTTCAGTTCAGTTCAGTCGCTCAGTCGTGTCCGACTCTTTGCGACCCCATGAATCGCAGCACGCCAGGCCTCCCTGTCCATCACCAACTCCCCGGAGTTCACTCAGATTCATGTCCATCGAGTCTGTGATGCCATCCAGCCATCTCATCCTCTGTCGTCCCCTTCTCCCTGCCCCCAATCCTTCCCAGCATCAAAGTCTTTTCCAATGAATCAACTCTTCCCATGAGGTGGCCAAAGTACTGGAGTTTCAGCTTTAGCATCATTCCTTCCAAAGAAATCCCAGGGCTGATCTTCAGAATGGACTGGTTGGATCTCCTTGCAGTCCAAGGGACTCTCAAGAGTCTTCTCCAACACCACAGTACACAACAACAAAGACCCAGTGCAGACAAAAATTAATTAATTAAATGCAACCAACTGAGGAGTCATGAGAGAACAAAAGTCAAATTTGCTTTGTCCACCAGGCCAGTTTATTATTAATATTTCATGGTACAGTGGTCTATTACTAAGAAAGAGAAACCACAGAGAAGGGGTCTAAATTCAAAGATCATGATTTGAAAAAAATTTAGTGTTTGTTACTAGCTAACATAGGAACTTAAGAACAAAAATGTTCTTGTTTAAATTTTACGTGTTTTAACAAAGTAACTCCAAATCAGGCAACCAAAAGTTTATTTTCTTTCTACTTCCCATATTTCCTACAGGTAAAATCAGTTTTTAAAAAATAGTAATTTTTACTCTTTTTATATAAGATGATTGATTTATTTTGCTGTTAGTTAGCCACCTCTCACCTCTACTTCCAAATAATGTCAATATAATCTAGGTTATAAAGCCATATTCTTGAAAAAAATTGTTTCTACAATATATTTCATTTCTAAATTTTATACTAGATTTTTTATAATGGTGTTTATAACAATTGCTGGTAAATCTAATTGGTTTTGGTGTTTACTGTATAGATTTTTAATTCTTTAATGCTTTATTGAGATATAACTTAAAGCATACAAATATTGTGTTCAGTCTCTAAGAACTGTCCACCCCTGCATGGCAACTACTATTCTGACTTTTTATCATGAGAGATTAGTTGCTCTGTTTCTTTTTAATTTACATATATATAACCATATAACATATACCCCCCCCCCTCCCCAGATTCTTTCACTTAATGTTACATCTAAAAGATTCATTCATATCATATGCAGTCTTAGTCATTTTCACTGCCATGCAATATTCTATTGTGTGACTACACTACAACTTATTTATCCATTCAACTACTGATAGATATCTGAACTGTTTGCAGGTTTTGACTATGGTAAACATTCTTATAAACGGCTATGGATAAACATAAAAACATAAGCACTCATTTCTTTGGGGTATATATTTACTAGTGTATAACAGAATGGGTGTATTGGCTTTATTATATGCTGCCAAACATTTTTCCTGTGTACTTGTAACAATTCACTCACCTTCAAGGGGTTCAGTTCAGTTCAGTTCAGTCGCTCACTCGGGTCCGACTCTTTGCGACCCCATGAATCACAGCATGCCAGGCCTCCCTGTCCATCACCATCTCCCGGAGTTCACTCAGACTCACGTCCATTGAGTCAGTGATGCCATCCAGCCATGTCATCCTCTGTTGTCCCCTTCTCCTCCTGCCCCCAATCCCTCCCAGCATCAGAGTCTTTTCCAGTGAGTCAACTCTTTGCATCAGGTGGCCAAAGTACTGGAGTTTCGGCTTTAGCATCAGTCCTTCCAAAGAACATCCAGGACTGATCTTTAGAATGTACTGATTGGATCTCCTTGTAGTCCAAGGGACTCTCAAGAGTCTTCTCCAACACCACAGTTCAAAAGCTTCAGTTCTTCGGCGCTCAGCTTTCTTCACAATTCAACCTCACATCCATACATGACTACTGGAAAAACCATAGCCTTGACTAGACGGACAAGGGGTTAGACTTCCATTAACTTCACAGCTTCACCAACACTTAGTATTGTTATTTTTGTAAATTTCAGTATCCTTATTTTAATTAATTTTATGGAGGTGCAGCTCCCCTGTCCCATGCCTCATCCCAGGTTATACTCCTACCCAGGCATGGTAATTACTATTTTGACCTTTTGTTATGAAAGGTTAGTTGGTCTGGTTTGAAATTCACGTAAATAGAACCATACAATATATACTCTTTCCCCTCCAACTCTGGATTCTTTCTGCACCTCCTTGTAATTTTTTTTAAAGAAATTAACATCCTGTTGATTCTTCTTCAAGTATTTACTTTATTTTTGACTGCATCAGGTCCTAGTTGCCACACATGGGCTCTTCACTGCAGTATGCAGGCTTAGTTACCCTGCAGCATATGGGATTGTAGTTCAATGATCGGGGATGGAACCCCCAGCTCCTGCATTGGAAGCCAGATTCTTAACCACTGGACCACCAGGAAATCCCTACCTCCTTGTGATTTTGTGTTTCTAAAATGCAGAGTACCTTTTCATATGCTTATAAACCACTTGGGTATCTTTTCTGGTGAAAGGTTTGCTGGAGGCTTTTCCTGGGAGAGAAAGGTCATCCACACTGAAGGGACAGGGATGTGGGAAATCACTGAGCTGAGATATATGGTTTTCTCTCTATTTGACTTTGGGTTCATTGACTTTCTTGGCACTTCACAGTTTTTAAATCTAACTTGGACTTTTGGAGGGCAATTATTACTTCAAATATTTTTTCTGCCCCCAATTTTCTCTATTGTCAGGTACAGTTATAGGATATATATATATATACTGGAGAAAAATTCAAGAAGTGGCAAATTGGCCATTGCAACTAAATGATAGGCTATATGACAGTTTGAGGTCAGAAATAAGCAAGGATTTAGAAGTTTGGACCATATGACAGAAGACTCTGCATAGATCTCTCACCCTCATTTTCCTGTGCTAGTCCACTGTTGTTTTTTCAATACTATTTATTAAGTACCTTCTACATGTAATGCAATATACTAGGATATTTAGAGAATGTAAAGAATAAGGAAGGACCTATATCTCTAGAAGGTGATAAACTAGATGAGATGTTAAGTGTTATCAGTCAGTTCAGTCATTCAGTTGTGTCCAACTGTTTGCATCCCCATAGACTGCAGCACGCCAGGCTTCCCTGTCCATCACCAACTTCCAGAGCTTACTCAAACTCATGTCCATAAACTCAGTGATGCCATCCAACTATCTCATCCTCTGTCATTCCCTCTCCTCCCATCTTTAATCTTTCCCAGCATCAGGGTCTTTTCAACTGAGTCAGTTCTTCCCATCAGGTGGCCAAAGTGTTGTAGTTTCAGCTTCAGCATCATCCTTCCAATGAATAGTCAGGACTGATTTCCTTCAGAAATGATTGGTTGGATCTCCTTGCAGTCCAAGGGATAATCAAGAGTCTTCTCCAACATCACAGTTCAAAAGCACCAATTCTTCGGTGCTCAGCCTTCTTTATAGTCCAGCTCTCACATCCATACATGACTACTGGAAAAACCATAGCTTTGACTAGATGGACCTTTGTCGGCAAAACCATGTCTCTGCTTTTTAATATGTTGTCTAAGTTAGTCATAGCTTTTCTTCCAAGGAGCAAGCGTCTTTTAATTTCATAGCTGCAGTCACCATCTGCAGTGATTTTGGAGCCCAAGAAAATAAAGTCTCTCACTGTTTCCACTGTTTCCCCATCTATTTGCCATCAAGTGATGGGACCAGATGCCATGATCTTAGTTTTCTGAATGTTGAGCTTTAAGCCAGCTTTTTCACTCTCCTCTTTCAGTTTCATCAAGAGGCTCTTTAGTTCCTCTTCACTTTCTGCCACAAGGGTGGTGTCATCTGCATATCTGAGGTTATTGTATTTCACCTGGCAATCTTGATCCCACCTTGTGCTTCACCCAGCCTGGCATATCACATAATGTACTCTGCATATAAGTTAAATATATGCAGTGAAAATATACAGCCTTGATGTACCCATTTCCCGATTTGGAACCAGTCTGTTGTTCCACGTCCAGTTCTAACTGTTGCTTCTTGACCTGCATACAGATTTCTCAGGAGGCAGGTCAGGTAGTCTGGTATTCCCATCTCTTTAAGAATTTTCCACAATTTGATGTGATCCACACAGTCAAAGGCTTTGGCATAGTCAATAAAACAGAAGTAGAGTTTTTCTGAAACTCTCTTGCTTTTTTGATGATCCAACAGATGCTGGCATCTAGATCTCTGATTCCTCTGCCTTTTCTAAATCCAGCTTGAACATCTGGAAGTTCACAGTTCATATACTGTTGAAGCTTGGCTTGAAGAATTTTGAGCATCACTCTGCTGGCATGTGAGATGAATACAACTGTGCAGTAGTTTGAGCATTCTTTGGCATTGCCTTTCTTTGGGATTGGAATGAAAACTGACCTTTTCCAGTCCTGTGGCCACTGCTGAGTTTTCCAAGTTTGCTGGCCTATTGAGTGCAGCACTTTCACAGCATCATCTTTTAGGATTTGAAACACTACAAATGAATGAACCCATAGATAAAGCCTGACTGTAGGACTAGAGTCCTCTGCAAATGAAACCCAATTCCTCATTAGTCCAAAGAGAACAGGCACAAAGGCAAGTAGACACTTCCAAAAATGAGAGAATTTTAAACAATGTTAGGATATTAAAAATCAGATTCTGCACATAGAAAACACACTTAGGGTTATCAAAGGAGAGGAGGAAGAGGAATAAATTAGGAGCTTAGGATTAAAATATACAAAATACTATATATAAAGTAGATAACCAACAAGGAACTATATGCAGTCTCTTGTAATACTCTATAATGGAAGAGAATGTAAAAAAAGGATATATGTATGTATGTATACATAACTGAATCACTCTGCTGTACACTTGAAACTAACACACTGTAAATCAACTATACTTCAGTAATTTTTTTTTAAATTAGAGTCTTCATATCTCATGTTCTATTTATCCCTTCACTGTCTCACAATAAAACCCAACTGCTAGTCAAAATTTGTGGAATTTCAAATCTGGCACAATATTTTGACCTAGCAAAGGATGGAGTTACTCCTACCTCAATCTCCAATCTAATGGAGAAATTGTTTACTTAAATCATGGACACACATCCTCACCAGAATGCAGTGAGAATTAATTAGCAACAAAAATTCTAAACTGCAGGCTCTCTTCTCAGAAAAGTTTACATAGACCTCTCCCTCATGACGTGACTTTGCTGAAGTCTGCGTCATTTAGAGTCTCCCAGGGCACAAGCCATTCAAATGTGACGTCTGTATTTTAGAAGAGAAGGTCTTTCAGCGAAGTTTACCAATCACAGCCTCGGAAAAGTAAACTTGGCAAACCCAGCCCTCCTTGCCATTAAACAGATGTCAGCTTCCCCATGTAAATGGCCCCCATGACTCAGCCTCAAGCTGCAAGATGAGGACGCGCTAAAGCCGTTAGCATTCATTCCATCCAGCCAGCAGTCCACCTACTCACACAGCTGGCTGGTCACTCTGCTTCTCAGATCAAGACCCACGACCTCCCCTGACCAACTTCTCCAATCCTTTCTTGTTCCAGAATTATACCTGCTACAATTTTCTGCTTATTCTTTTCTCTGCATCTGGCATATACGTACTCAAGACATCACTGAGAAGGGTGGATCCTACAATTTGAAAGGATTTCCATTCTCTCTGTACCTAAGTAAGTATTAAAATTAGACCAGAGTTCTGGATCCATTCTTCTCTCAAGCAGTCAGGAAGATCAGCCCTACCTCTTCACCAGAGCTCTTGATCCTATTCTCCTTCTCTTTAAATCCTAGGTGAAACCTAAGTATTTGCTATATATCACGGCGCGCGCATGTGTGTGTGTGTGTGTGTGTGTGTGTGTGTGTGTGTGTGTGTGTAGACTCTTGGCTAGTCCATCTCCAACCCCTTCCCACAAGCCCTCTGGCATGTATACGCCACCATGATCTTCTCCATGTCTAAAGGTTTAATGTAGAGCATAATGACTATAGTTAGCATTAATAACAACTGCACTGAATACTGGGAATTTTCTGAGTAGATTTCAGGGGCTCTCAACACACACACATGCACACTAGTAATTATGTGAGAAGGTGGGTTAATTCGAGTAATTGTAACAGTCATTTATATGTATATGTATCAAAATATGTCATATACTGTCAACATATACGATTTTAATAAATAAACAAAATTTCCAAATGATAATAATGTAAAGCCAAAGCTGAGAATCACCGCAATAATGGGTCACAATGTGAAGTTTGAAAATCACTACTCTGCTGAAATCCTACTGAAGTCTGTAGGTTACTGCATAGTATTGTGTCCATGATAATTTTTTTTATTATGTTATGGCTATATAATATTGGTTTTTGAAAAATCTAGGTGACCATGATATGGGAGCTTTACACTATTTCTGAAACCTTTCTGTAAGTTCAAAATTACTTCAAAATAAAAATATTTCCCAAAAAAATCCTTAAATCAATAAAGATATAACTTAGATGTTCAATAGGAAGTGAACAAAAATCTAAACAGGTGTTTCTTAAAGAAGGATATCTGAATGGCCAGTGTATCTATGAAGACACAGTTAACTTCATATGGCACCAGGAAAACAACATTAAAACAACAATGATCCTTAATCCATTTTGAGTTTATTTTTGTGTATGGTGTTAGAAAGAGGTCTAGTTTCATTCTTTTACAAGTGGTTGACCAGTTTTCCCAGCACGACCTGTTAAAGAGACTGTCTTTACTCCATTATAAGACCAGAAACTATAAAACTCCTAGAGGAGAACATAGGCAAAACACTCTCAGACATAAATCACAGCAGGATCCTCTATGATCCACCTCCCAGTATAATGGAAATAAAAGCAAAAATAAACAAATGGGATCTGATTAAAATTAAAAGCTTCTGCACAACAAAGGTAACTATAAGCAAGGTGAAAAGACAGCCTTCTGAATGGGAGAAAACAATAGCAAATTAAACAACTGGCAAACAACTAATCTCAAAGATATACAAGCAACTTATGCAGCTCAATTCCAGAAAAATAAACGAACCAATCAAAAAATGAGCCAAAGAACTAAATAGGCATTTCTCCAAAGAAGACATACAGATGGCTAACAAACACATGAAAAGATGCTCAACATCACTCATTATCAGAGAAATGCAAATCAAGACCACAATGAGGTACCATTTCACACCAGTCAGAATGGCTGTGATCCAAAAGTCTACAAGCAATAAGTGCTGGAGAGGGTGTGGAGAAAAGGAAACCCTCTTACACTGCTGGTGGGAATGCAAACTAGTACAGCCATTATGGAAAACAGTGTGGAGATTCCTTAAAAATTGCAAATAGAACTGCCTTATGACCCAGCAATCCCACTCCTGGGCATACACACCAAGGAAACCAGAATGGAAAGAGACACATGTACCCCAATGTTCATTGCAGCACTGTTTATAATAGCCAGGACATGGAAACAACCTAGATGTCCATCAGCAGATGAATGGATAAGAAAGCTGTGGTACATATACACAATGGAGTATTACTCAGCCCTTAAAAAGAATAAATTTGACTCAGTTCTAATGAGATGGATGAAACTGGAGCCGATTATACAGAGTGAAGTAAGCCAGAAAGAAAAACCCCAGTACAGTATACTGACACATATATATGGAATTTAGAAAGATAGCAATGATGACCCTGTATGTGAGAGAACAAAAGAGACACAGAGGTATAGAACGGACTTTTGGACTCTGAAGGAGAGGGAAAGGGTGGGATGATTTGGGAGAATGGCATTGAAATGTGTATACTATCATATAAGAAACGAAGCGCCAGTCTATGTTCAATACAGGACACAGGATGCTTGGGGCTGGTGCACGGATGATCCAGGGAGATGATATGGGGTGGGAGGTGGGAGGGGGCTTCGACATTGGGAGATCGTGTACACCTGTGGCTGATTCATGTCAATGTATGGCAAAACAAATACAGTATTGTAATGTAGAATAAAGTATTAAAACAACAACAACAACAACAATGAATGGCTACTGCACACCTCACAAGAAAGTTTAAATAAAGAAGATAGAAAATGCCAAATGTATCTCAGGAAACAAGAAAAAAGTCAAATAAATAACCTAACTCTACACCTAAAGCAACTAGAAAAGGAAGAAATGGAGAACCCCAGAGTTAGTAGAAGGAAAGAAATCTTAAAAATTAGGGCAGAAATAAATGCAAAAGAAACAAAAGAGACCATAGCAAAAATCAACAAAGCCAAAAGCTGGTTTTTTGAAAGGATAAATAAAATTTACAAACCATTAGCCAGACTCATCAAAAAACAAAGAGAGAAAAATCAAATCAATAAAATCAGAAATGGAAATGGAGAGATCACAACAGACAACACAGAAATACAAAGAATCATAAGAGACTACTATCAGCAATTATATGCCAATAAAATGGACAACGTGGAAGAAATGGACAAATTCTTAGAAAAGTGTGGGAGGTGGGAGGGGGCTTCGGCATTGGGAGATTGTGTTCACCTATGGCTGATTCGTGTCAATGTATGGCAAAACAAATACAGTATTGTAATTTAAAAAATAAACAAATTTAATAATAATAAAAAAAATAAATAAAACATATTTTAAAAAAAAAAAAAAAAAGAAAAGTACAACTTTCCAAAACTGAACCAGGAAGAAATAGAAAATCTTAACAGACCCATCACAAACACAGACATTGAAACTGTAATCAGAAATCTTCCAGCAAACAAATGCCCAGGTCCAGATGGCTTCACAGCTGAATTCTACCAAAAATTTAGAGAAGAGCTAACACCTATCCTACTCAAACTCTTCCAGAAAATTTCAGAGGAAGGTAAACTTCCAAACTCATTCTATGAGCCCACCATCACCCTAATACCAAAGCCTGACAAAGATGCCACAAAAAAGAAAACTACAGGCCAATATCACTGATGAACACAGATGCAAAAATCCTCAACAAAATTCTAGCAATCAGAATCCAACAATACATTAAAAAGATCATACACCATGACCAAGTGGGCTTTATCCCAGGGACATAAGGATTCTTCAATATCAGCAAATCAATCAATGTAATTCACCATATTAACAAATTGAAAAATAAAAACCAAATGATTATCTCAATAGATGCAGAGAAGGCCTTTGACAAAATTCAACATCCATTTATGATAAAAACTCTCCAGAAAGTAGGAATAGAAGGAACATACCTCAACACAATAAAAGCTATATATGACAAACCCACAGCAAACATTATCTTCAATGGTGAAAAATTGAAAGCATTTCCCCTAAAGTCAGGAACAAGACAAGGGTGCCCACTTTCACCGCTACTATTCAACATAGTTCTGGAAGTTTTGGCCACAGCAATCAGAGAAGAAAAAGAAATAAAAGGAATCCAAATTGGAAAAGAAGAAGTAAAACTCTCACTGTTTGCAGATGACATGATCCTCTACATAGAAAACCCTAAAGACTCCACCAGAAAATTACTAGAGCTAATCAATGAATATAGTAAACTTGTAGGATATAAAATCAACATACAGAAATCCCTTGCATTCCTATACACTAATAATGAGAAAGTAGAAAAAGAAATTAAGGAAACAATTCCATTCACCATTGCAACGAAAAGAATAAAATACTTAGGAATATATCTACCTAAAGAAACTAAAGGCCTATATATAGAAAACTATAAAACACTGGTGAAAGAAATCAAAGAGCACACTAATAGATGGAGAAATATACCATGTTCATGGATTGGAAGAATCAATATAGTGAAAATGAGTATATTACCCAAAGCAATCTACAGATTCAATGCAATCCCTATGAAGCTCCCAACGGTAGTTTTCACAAACTAGAACAAATAATTTCAAGATTTGTATGGAAATACAAAAAAACCTCAAATAGCCAAAGCAATCTTGAGAAAGAAGAATGGAACTGAAGGAATCAACTTGCCTGACTTCAGGCTCTACTACAAAGCCACAGTCAAGACAGTGTGGTACTGGCACAAAGACAGAAATATAGATCAATGGAACAAAATAGAAAGACCAGAGATAAATCCACACACATATGGACACCTTATCTTCAACAAAGGAGGCAAGAATATACAATGGATTAAAGACAATCTCTTTAACAAGTGGTGCTGGGAAAACTGGTCAACCACTTGTAAAAGAATGAAAATAGAACACTTTCTAACACCATACACAAAAATAAACTCAAAATGGATTAAAGATCTAAACGTAAGACCAGAAACTATAAAACTCCTAGAGGAGAACATAGGCAAAACACTCTCTAACATAAATCACAGCAGGATCCTCTATGATCCACCTCCCAGAATACTGGAAATAAAACCAAAAATAAACAAATGGGATCTAATTAAAATTAAAAGCTTCTGCACAACAAAGGAAACTATAAGCAAGGTGAAAAGACAGCCTTCTGAATGGGAGAAAATAATAGCAAATGAAGCAACTAACAAACAACTAATCTCAAAAATATACAAGCAACTTATGTAGCTCAATTCCAGAAAAATAAATGAACCAATCAAAAAATGGGCCAAAGAACTAAACAGACATTTCTCCAAAGAAGACATACGGGTGGCTAACAAACACATGAAAAGATGCTCAATGTCACTCATTATTAGAGAAATGCAAATCAAGACCACAATGAGGTACCACTTCACATCAGTCAGAATGGCTGTGATCCAAAAGTCTACAAGCAATAAGTGCTGGAGAGGGTGTGGAGAAAAGGGAACCCTCTTACACTGTTGGTGGGAATGCAAACTAGTACAGCCACTATGGAGAACAGTGGAGATTCCTTTAAAAATTGCAAATAGAACTGCCTTATGACCCAGCAATCCCACTCCTGGGCATACATACTGAGGAAACCAGAATTGAAAGAGACACATGTACCCCAATGCTCATCGCAGCACTGTTTATAATAGCCAGGACATGGAAACAACCTAGATGTCCATCAGCAGATGAATGGATAAGAAAGCTGTGGTACATATACACAATGGAAGTATTACTCAGCCGTTAAAAGAATACATTTGACTCAGTTCTAATGAGATGGATGAAACTGGAGCTAATTATACAGAGTGAAGTAAGCCAGAAAGAAAAACACCAATATAGTATACTAACACATATATATGGAATTTAGAAAGATGGTAATGATGACCCTGTATGCAAGACAGCAAAAGAGACACAGATGTGTAGAGCGGACTTTTGGACTCTGAGGGAGAGGGAGAGGGTGGGAGGATTTGGGAGAATGGCATTGAAACATGTATACTATCATGTAAGAAACGAATCACCAGTCTATGTTGGATATAGGATGCTTGGGGCTGGTGCACGAGGATGATCCGGAGGTGTGGAGGAGGAGGTGACAGTGGGGTTCATGTTTGGGAGCTCATGTACACCCGTGGCGGATTCATGTCAATGTATGCCAAAACCAATACTGTACTGTAAAGTAAAATAAAGTATTAAAAAAAAAAAAAAAAGGCCAAATGATGGTGAGGAAGTGAAATGACTGGAACTCTGAAACCTGCTTACTGGTGGGAATACAAGTCAGCATAACCAACTGGGGAAAACTTTCGCATCAGTAAGAGTTATACATACAAACAGACCCTAGACACAGAAATTCTAACTCCAGGTATACACTAACAGAAATGGGCATCTATTCCATAATAGACATATTCAAGAACATTCACTCACTTGGTATCTTTTGTAATAGCCAAAGCCTGAAAACAAGCCAAATATCCACCTAGAGTACAATGGAAAAATACACTGTTGTGTAATCATACTATGAAACACTTATTAGCAGAAAGTATGAATGAAATACAACAACATGTGAACAACATGGATGAGTCTCAGACAAATGACACTGAATGAAAAAGCCAGGCACAAAAAAGATGCATTTAGCAAAATTCAATTTACATAAAGTACAAAAACAGACACATCTATAATGTGTGGCTTCCCTTATGGGGATACTGACTGGTCAGGACCAGAAGGGGGTCCTTGTAATATCCTGTTTCTTATTCTAGGCACTAGTTACATGAAGAAAAGTCATTATACTTTGCCTTTGTGTCTTTTTATATATAGATTACACTTTAGTAAAAAGCTTAAACAAAAAAAAAGCACATGGTTGTCTATTATTCAATAATTTGCACTGCCTTTCTGTGATCTTCCAAACCAAGGTTCCACTTTCTCATGCACACAGCACATGCCTTCCTTTTAGCATCTTTACTCGAGCAGGTCACTCTTACTGAAATATCCTTCCATCCTCCACATGCCTGGCCTGATAAAGCATCTCCCTTTTAAACAGAGAAAAAATATGCAGAAATTTACACAGTGCAGTCCTAGGTAAAAATTTTTGTCCTGGAGTAATTATTTTAAAAATATCTAGGATCCTTCTAGATATTTAGAATATTTCCTACTTTTGTTTTTTACAGTCATCTTTATCACACTTAAAGAACAAATTTCATACTGACTGTTTTCCCAAGTCTTTCCAAAGCATTCAACTTAGTTTTCATAGAAACATCTCATGTAACATATAATTAAATTTTATCTATAGGGAGAAAACAAGATGGCAGAGGAGTAGGTGAACATGGAGTACATCTCTCTCCACGGATACATCAGGAATACACCTTCAGAGACAGAAGTGCATGCAGAACACCAGCTGAGAGTGGACAGGAATACCCGACCAGCGGAAAAGAAAATACGGAACCACACAAAACTCAGTAGGTCAAAGAAACTAGAGGGAAAAACAGGAGAGTTAGAAGGACTGGACCTGCCCTCAGCGGGTCGGGTAACTGAAGCAGGGGTCTGATCCCCACATCAGGTCAATTGAATCAGAAGAGAAACATTTAAGGTTGAGAGTGAAAGAATTGATCTGTGGCAGCCTAAATGGAATGAGAATCAGACCATCCTTGCCGCAGCCATACATACCCCAGACAGGGATGCAGGTCCCCAGCAAGGCAGAGGAGCTGGAACCTGGAGGTTAGGGATTGTGGAGCAATCCCAGGGCAAGGGCTGCTGTTGACTGCAGAGATACGGATCAAGGGGATGTGAGGGAGGAGAATGTGGTAGGAAATGCCTGTGGAAGAAAGTCAGGCAGCCATGGAAGCAAGGTGATACTGCTAAGTCACGCATAGGGGGTGGAGCCATCACCATAGCCTCTTCCTCCCCACATGCCAGCACCAGCAGCTGAACAGCAGAGAGGCTGGCACATCAAAAGCCTGATCCACTGAACTACAGACTAGGATCCCACCCAGGGTGCTCCTTTAAGTGACTTATGCACTGATCTACAGAGTAGGACCCCAGCCAGAAGAGCCACTCTATGTGCCTGACACGCTGAACACAGAGAAGGACCCCACACAAGGGAGTCCTTTAAGTGCCTGTATGGGCAGAGCTATGGAGAAAGACTGGCCAAAGAGGCCTTCTGACTGCCAGCTACAAGAGGTTCAAAAAAGACTCTGAGCAGCTGATCCTTGGACGCCGCGTGTTCCCTTGCTGGCCTTGGAGGTGCCGCCAGGAGTCATTGGACCTTCTGAAGACGTCCCTGGATCTCAGGTCGGCGGCACTCCCACTTGAAGGACATCATGCTTTCCAAACTCGTGCGTTTGCAGGCTGCTGCTGGCCTTGGGCGTGGAGTTCATTCTTCAGTGGCTTCTGCTACATCTGTTGCAACTAAAAAAACCGTTCAAGGCCCTCCGTCCTCTGATTACATTTTTGAACGAGAATCTAAATATGGTGCCCACAACTACCATTCTTTACCTGTAGCCCTGGAGAGAGGGAAGGGCATTTACGTATGGGATGTTGAAGGCAGAAAATATTTTGACTTTCTGAGTGCTTACAGTGCTGTCAACCAGGGGCATTGTCATCCAAAGATTGTGGATGCTTTGAAAAGTCAAGTGGACAAGTTGACCTTAACATCTAGGGCTTTCTACAATAATGTGCTTGGTGAATATGAAGAGTATGTTACTAAACTTTTCAACTACCACAAAGTTCTTCCTATGAATACAGGAGTGGAGGCTGGAGAGACTGCTTGCAAGCTTGCTCGTAAATGGGGGTATACTGTCAAGGGGATCCCAAAATACAAAGCAAAGATTGTTTTTCAGCTGGAAACTTCTGGGGTAGAACATTGTCTGCTATCTCCAGTTCCACTGACCCAACCAGTTATGATGGTTTTGGACCATTTATGCCAGGTTTTGAAATCATTCCATATAATGATCTGCCTGCCCTTGAGCGTGCGCTTCAGGACCCAAACGTTGCTGCGTTCATGGTGGAACCAATCCAGGGTGAAGTGGGTGTTGTTGTTCCAGATCCAGGCTACCTCGTGGGCGTCCGCGAGCTCTACACCCAGCACCAGGTTCTGTTTATTGCCGATGAAATACAGACAGGCTTAGCTAGAACTGGGAGATGGCTGGCTATCGACCATGAAAATGTCCGGCCTGATATTGTCCTTCTATGAAAGGCACTTTCTGGTGGTTTATACCCTGTGTCCGCAGTGTTGTGTGATGATGAGATAATGCTGACCATTAAGCCCGGGGAGCATGGTTCTACGTACGGAGGCAACCCGCTGGGCTGCCGGGTGGCCATCGCAGCCCTGGAGGTTTAGGAAGAAGAAAACCTTGCTGAAAATGCAGAGAAAATGGGTATCATCTTGAGAAATGAACTCATGAAGCTGCCTTCTGATGTTGTAACGACTGTAAGAGGAAAAGGATTACTAAATGCTATTGTTATCAGAGAAACCAAAGATTGTGATGCTTGGAAGGTGTGTCTGCGACTACGAGATAATGGACTTCTGGCCAAGCCAACCCATGGCGACATCATCAGGTTTGCGCCCCCGCTTGTGATCAAGGAGGATGAGATTCTAGAGGCGGTGGAGATCATTAACAAGACCATCCTGTCTTTCTGAGGGTGGTGACAGTTTTCAGTGGCGCCTGGGAGCCAGCTGGAGACATGCAGTTCATAAAGCTCTGAGTTTCTGTGCTTAATGCAGGCATATTCCACTCCTCCATGTCAAAGGCTTTTTTAAAATATATATATATATATATATGTTTTTCAGTTCTTATATAACAGAATGACTTTTATAGACATGCAGTTTGGTATGTAACATAACTAAGAGAATGTCCTGGCATCTTATATTCGATTGTTTTTGTGCTTGTATTCTAAGGTGAGGTGCTTTTCTATATAGACAGCCTTTTAATCAAGCCCCTCAGCACAATTTATGTATGTTTTAATAATTTCCTTGCTGGCACAAATGTTCTTATTTGAGAAAGTTATATTAGTATTGCCTGGAAGACTTGCTTAACCTTATAAAGTTGAATCATAATCATTGAATTTTAGCAAGGTGAATGATTAAGCTGATACAAGTCAACTCCATATTGGCTGGCACCAAGATGTATTCTGTGAATGTCATTACTTTGAATTAAGAATTAATGTCCAATATTCCTAGACTATGTTTTAAGTGTTCCATATAATTTGTAAAAAGTGTTTGTTGTCAGTGTATCTTAAAAATAAATCTCATGTCTGAAATGTCTATGTTAGGGACCAGTGTGTGGTTACTGTCGTATTATCAGTTAACCTCACATTTTAAGCTCTCTGAGAATGTCTTTTATTTGCTTCGTTTCTTGTGTTGTCTAAGAACATTTCAGTTTGTTTGGTAATCTCTAGAAAAAGAGAAATTATAAAAAGAAAGTTTCTTTCAGTACTCCTTCTCTGCTTTCAAAATAACCGCTCTTTTCCCATGTGTATACTTGTACTTGCCATTTTTATTAAAGTATCCTTGCTGTGCAAAAAAAAAAAAAAGACTCTGATAGGGCCATAACTTCTGGGGCAGAGGCAGTCTATACCCCTGCACATTTTGGGCTCCCAGGGTCCCCAGAAGCCAAGCAGCTCTGCCACCTTCCTGTTAACTCTCATGGGGGCACTGCTGCCACAAGGCAAAAAAAAAAAAAAAATTCCATCTATGTGCACGGGGTTGCTTCAGTCATGTCCAAGTCTTTGTGGTCCTGTAGACTGTGGCCTGCCAGGCTTCTCTGTTAAGGGAGGCTCTCCAGGCAAGAATACTGGAGTATATTGGCCAACACTGGTTGCCATACCCTTCTAGAGCACTGTATTTCCTGCTTCCCTAGCCACCAACTCCCCTGAATACCTGGTGTGGCCAGAACCCCTGAGACCCAAGCAGCTGCACCACCTCCACCCCTGGCCCTCACAGGGGCAAACCCAAGTCCTCCAGGGCAGCCTCAAAATCAAATGCCATTGGACGACCCACGTGCAGAGGTGTAAATAAAACCACAATCGAAACCCACAGGCAGTGTGGCTAAGGAAGAAGACCCAAACCCTTCCCATCAGCTGTACAAGCTGCAGATTAAATCCACATGATCAACTAGGCAGACTCTGTGTCTATGGAATATATAAAAGGACTTTGAGAGCTCCCACAAAAGAAACTGCACTAGGTCTGATAGCTGTGGACATTGGAAGCAAGAACACACAGGAGTAGGACCAGACTAGAATCTGAGCTGACCCCACAGCATGTCCAGAGATTAGCACCGAGTTGGAGGGCTTCCTAGGGAGGGGAGGTGGACTGTGACTCCCAGTGAGGGAAAGCATTCTGACAGCAGTGACTCAAGAAAAACATTTATTATTCTTATGTTTTGACTTGTTCTGTAGATTCTTTTGGATTGTTTTTCCTTTTTTCTCTCCCTGTTGTAGTTGTCGATTTTATTGGCACTATGAAATCTAATTAAGCTTTTGAGCTTTTTTTTCTTTTCTCTTTTAATAATTTTAATTTTTTATTTTTAAAACCTATTATCTTTCCTACATTTATTCCTTTGTTTGCTTTTCCTACTGTTCTTTCCCCCTTGCAGTTAATATATAATGTATATAAAACTTCTGTATCTACTTTTATTTAACTGTGCATATCTTTCTTTCTTTTCTTTCTTTCCTTCCCTCTCAACATATTTGTTAGTTTTATTCTCATTGCTTTATTCCCTAACTGACACCTTGTGTTAGTTTTGTCTTCCAGTTTGTGCTGTAGTTAGTTTTGTTCTGGTAGATGTAATTTCTTGTTTCCTCTGTTCACTGGGTCAATCTATTGTACTGTATTTTTGTTGGAGTGTTTTGATTTTGCTTACGGGTGTATATGTACATATGTATTTTCAGTCACACTTTTTATTATTGTTATAAACCTCTGCATCTACATTGGGTTTTCATAGTTCTGTGAAATTTTCCATTTTTTTCCCTTTTTTCTTTCTTTTCATATTTTTTCTCTTCTCTTTTTCTCTTTTTTATAATTTTCACTTTCAATTTTTTAAACTTATTATATTTTTTCTACATTTATTCCTTTGTGTGCCTTTCCTACGGATCTTTCTCCCTTGCAGTTAATCTTTAATGTATATAAATCTTCTTCATCTACCTCTATTTAACTTTACATATCTATTCTTTCTTGCCTTTCCTCTCAACATATATTAGTTCTGTTTTCCTTGCTTTATTCCCCACTTGGCACCTTGCTCTTGTTTTCTTTTCCAGTTTGTGCTTTAGTTAGTTTTGTTCTTAACTGGTAATATAATTTTTTATTTCCTTTGTTCTCCGGGTCAATCTATTGCACTTTATTTTTGTTGGACTGCTTTGACTTTGCTCATGAGTGTATATGTGTATATTCCATTATTTTAATTATCATTTGCCTGATTTTGTAACTGCCATTTGTCTGGGGTTCATCTTTGGTTTCTTGTTTTTGGATATTTGTTTTAATCTCACTTAATGCCATAACAAACCACTTGTGGAATCTTCGTTCCTGACCAGAGATCAAGCCCTGAGCCTTTGGAGTGGGAGCACTGAATCCAAGACCCTAGACTACCAGAGACTAACCCTAAGCAGTATCAGATAGTGAGAACTCACACAAACGAAACCACTTGGATACAAGACCTGGCATCACCCAACCACCAGTAGCACCCTGTGCAGCATGCCTCATCCAAACAGCAAACAAAACAAAAATACAAACCCAGTCATCAGCAGACAGGATTACCACCTCACTCAGCCTTGCCCCAGAGGAAAAACAAACAAACAAACAAAAACTCAGCACAAATCTCACCCTATACGAAGCTTACACAGAACACTGGACCAACCTTATGGAAGATAAGGTTGGTTCTTCCAACCTTAAAGGAAGAAAGAATTCAACCTTGAAGCCTGAGAAAAGGAGACCACAAACACAAGTTTAAAAATATATATATATAATGAAAAGGCAGAGAAATACTACACAAATGAAGGAACAAATTAGAAAAACAGAACTCTAAATAAATGAAGAGAAAATAGGAAAACTACCTGAAAAAGAATTCAGAATAATGATAGTAAAGATGATCAAAAACCTTGAAAACAACATGGAGAAAAATGCAAGAATCAGTTAACAAAGACTTAGATGAGTTCAAGAATAAACATACAAAGACAACACAATTACTGAAATTAAAGATACTCTGGAAGGAATCAACAGCAGAATACCCGACCCAGAAGAATGAATCCGTGGTCTGGAAGATAAAATGGTAGCAATAACTTCTGAAGAGCAGAATAAAGTAAAAAGAATGAAAAGAACTGAGGATATAGTCTCAGAGACCTCTGGAACAATATAAAATGTGCCAACATTCAAGTTATAGAAGTCCCAGAAGAAGAGAAAAAGAGTATGAGAAAATTTTTGAAGTGACTGTAGTTGAAAATTTCCCCAGTGTGGAAAAGGAAATAGTCAATCAAGTCCAAGAGGCACAAAGAGTTCCACATAGGATAAACCCAAAGAGAAACAAGCCAAGACACATACTAATCAAAAGAACAAAGACTAAACACAAAGAAAAAAATATTAAAAGCAGCAAGAGAGAAGCAACAAGTAACATACAAGGGAAACCCTATACATGTAACTGGTCATCTTTCAGCGAAATTCTTCAGGCCAGAAGGGAATGGCAGGACATATTTAAAGTACTGAAAGGGAAAAATCTATCAGCAAGATTACTATACCCAGCAAGGATCTCATTCAAAATTGATGGAGAAATAAAAAGCTTTTCAGACAAGTAAAAGTTAGGAGAATTCAGTACCACCAAACCAGCTTTACAACAAATGTTAAAGGGACTTACACAGTCAAGAAATACAAAAGAAGAAAAAAGATCTACAAAATCAACCCCAAACAATTAAGAAAATGGCAACAGGAACATATATATCAATAATTACTTTAAATGTAAATAGATTAAATGTTCCAACCAAAAGACACAGACTGGCTGAATGGATACAAAAACAAGACCTATATATATGCTGTCTACAAGAAACCCACTTCAGACCTCAAGGCACATATAGACTGAAAGTGAGAGGATGGAAAAATATATTCCATGCAAATGGTTAGCAAAAGAAAGCTGGAGTAGCAATCCTCATATCAGACAAAACAGACCTTAAAATAAAGATTACAAGAGGTAAGGAAGGACAGTTATGATCAAGGGATCAATCCAAGAGGAAGACATAGCAATTGTAAATATCTATGCACCCAACATAGGAGCACCTAATACATAAGACAAACACTAACAGACATAAAAGGAGAAATTGACAGTAACACAACAATAGTAGGAAACTTTAACACCCCACTCACACCAATGGACAAATCATCAAACAGAAAATTAATAAGGAAACACAAGTCTTAAATGATACATTAGATGAGATGGATCTCATTGATATCCTTCGGACATTCCATCCAAATGCAGAAGAATATACCTTCTTCTCAACTGTACATGGAACATTCTCCAGGATAAACCACATCTTGGGTCACAAATCAAACTTCAGTAAATTTAAGAAAGTTGAAATCGTATCAAGCATCTTCTCTGACCACAAAGTTATGAGACTAGATATCAATTACAAGAAAAAATTGAAAGAAACACAAACACATGGAGATTAAACATTACATTTCTAAATAACCAACAGGTTACCAAAGAAATCAAAAAGGAAACCAAAAATTTCTAGAAACAAATGACAATGAAAACACAACTCAAAACCTATGGGATGCAGCAAAAGCAGTTCTCAGAGGGAAATTTATAGCAATGCAACCCTACCTCAAGAAACAAGAAAAACATCGAATAGACAACCTAACTTTACACCTAAAACAACTGGAAAAAGAAGAACCCCCAAATTTAGTAGAAGGAAAGAATTCATAAAGATCTAAGCAGAAATAAATTAAAACAAAATGAAAGAAACCATAGGTAAAGATTAATAAAACTAAAAGCTGGCTCTTTGAGAAGATAAATAAAATTGACAAACCTTTGGCCAGACTCATCCAGAAAAAAGAGAGAAGAATCAAATCAACAAAATTAGAAATGAAAAAGGAGAGGTTACAACAGACAATGCAGAAATACAAAAGATTATGAGACAATTATGAATCAAGCATATGGCAATAAAATGGATAACCTGGAAGAAATGGACAGATTCTTAGAAAAGTTCAATCTTCCAAGACTGAACCAGGAAGAAATAGAAATTATGAACAACCCAGTTACAAGCACTGAAATTGAAGCTGTGATCAAAAATCTCCCCAAAAAACAAAAGCCCAAGACCAGATGGGCTTCACAGGAGAATTCTATCAAACATTTAGAGATGAGCTAATGCCTATCCTTCTAAAACTCTTTCAAGATACTGCAGAGGAAGGAACACTTCCAAATGCAATATACAAGGCCACCATCACCTGATACCAAAACCAGATAAAGACAACACAAAAAAAGAAAACTACAGGCCAATATCAGTGCTCCTATGTTGATGAACATAGATGCAAAAATCCTCAACAAAAATTTTAGTAAACAGAATTCAGCAACACATCAAAAGCTCATACACCATGATCAAGTTGGGTTTATTCCAGGGATGCAAGGATTCTTCAATATATGCAAATCAATCAATGTGATATACCATATTAACAAAGTGAAAGATAAAAACCACATGATCATCTCAATAGATGCAGTAAAAGCCTTTGACAAAATTCAGCACCCATTTATGATTAAAGCTCTTCCAAAAGTAAGCAGAGAAGGAACCTAGCTCAACTTAGTAAAGGCCATATATGATAAGCCTACAGGAAACATTATTCTCAATGGTGAAAAACTGAAAGCATTCCCCTTAAGATTAGGAACATGACAAGGGTGCCCACTTTCCCAGCTATTATTCAACATAGTTCTGGAAGTCCTAGCTACAACAGTCAGAAGAAAAAGAAATAAAAGGAACCCAGACTGGAAAAGAAGAAGTAAAGCTCTCACCTTTTGCAGATAACATGATATTGTACATAGAAAATCCTAAAGATAGTATCAGAAAATTGCTAGAGCTAATCAGAGAATTTAGCAAAGTTATAGGATACAAAAGCAATACACAGAAATCACTTGCATTTTTATATACTAACAATGAAAAATCAGATACAGAAATTAAGGAATCAATCCTATTCACCACTGCAACAAAAAGAATTAAATATCTAGGAATAAACTTACCTAAGGAGACAAAAGAACTGTACACAGAAAATTATAAGACACTGATGAAAGAAATCAAAGATGGCACAAGCAGATGGAGAGATAGTCCACGTTCCTGGGTAGGAAGAATCGATATTTTGAAAATGACCACACTACCAGACACAATGTACACATTCAACACAATCCCTATCAAATTGCCAATGACATTTTTCAAAGAACCAGAACAAAAAATTTCCCAATTTATATGGCAACACAAAAGACCCCAAATAGCCAAAACAGTCTTAAGAAAGAAGAACAGAGCTAGAGGAATCAATCTTCCTGACTTCAGATTATACTACGAAGCTACAGTCATCAAGAGAGTATGGGACTGGCACAAAAACAGATACATAGGCCAATGGAACAAGACGGAAAGCCCAGAAATAAACCCATGCACCTATGAGTACCTTATTTTTGACTAAGGAGGCAAGAACGTATAATGGGGCAAAAACAGCCTCTTCAATAAATGGTGCTGGGAAAACTGGACGGCTACATGTAAAAGAATGAATTTAGAACATTTCCTAACACCATACACAAAAATAAACTCAAAATGGATTAAAGGCCTAAATGTAAGACCAGAAACTATAAAACTCTTGGAGGAAAACATAGGTAAAACACTCGATGACATAAAGCAAAGCAAGATCCTCTCTGACCCACCTCCTAGAGTAATGGAAATAAAAACAAAAGTAAACAAGTGGGACTTGATTAAATTTAAAAGCTTTTGCACAGCAAAGGAAACTACAGGCAAGGTGAATAGACAACCTTCAGAATGGGAGAAAATAACAGCAAATGAAACAACTGACAAAGGATTAATTTCCAAAATATACAAGCAGCTCATACAACTCAATACAAGAAAAACAGACAACCTGATCAAAATGTGGGGAAAAGACCTTCGACATTTCTCCAAAGAAGACATACAGATAGCTAACAAACACATGAAAAAATGCTCAACATCGCTCATTATTAGAGAAATGCAAATCAAAACCGTAATGGGATATCACCTCACACCAGTCAGAATCAGTTCAGTTCGGTTCAGTTCAGTCACTCAGTTGTGTCCGACTCTTTGTGACCCCCTTGGGCTGCAGCACTCCAGGCCTCCCTGTCCATCACCAATTCCTGGAGTTTATTCAAACTCATGTCCATTGAGTCAGTGATGCCATCCAACCATCTCATCCTCTGTCATCCCCTTCTCCTCCTGCCTCAATATTTCCCAGCATCAGGGTCTTTTCATATGAGTCAGTTCTTCACATCAGGTGGCCAAAATATTGGAGTTTCAGCTTCAACATCAGTCCTTCCAATGACTATTCAGGATGGATTTGCCTTGTGATGGACTGCTTGGATCTCCTTGCAGTCCAAGGGACTGACCATCATCAAAAAGTTTACAGAAAATAAATGCTGGAGAGGGTATGGAGAAAAGGGAACACTCTTGTACTGTTGGTGAGAAAGTAAATTGATACAGCCACTATGGAAAATGGTATGGAGATTCCTTTAGAAACTAGGAATAAAACCACCATATGACCCAGCAATCCCACTCCTAGGCATATACCCCGAGGAAACCAAAACTGAAAAAGACACATGTATCACATTATTCACTGCAGCACTATTTACAATAGCTAGAACATGGAAGCAACCTAGATGTCCACTGATAGATGAATGGATAAAGAAGTTGTGGTACATATATACAACAGAATATTACTCCACCATAAAAAGGAGTGCCTTTGAGTCCGTTCTGATGAGGTGGATGAACCTAGAACCTATTATACAGAGTGAAGTGAGTCAGAAAGAGAAAGATAAATATCGTGTTCTAACACATATATATGGAATCTAGATAAATGGTACTGAAGAATTTACTTACAGGGCAGCAATGGAGAAACAGACATAGAGAATAGACTTATGGACATGGGGAGAGGGGAGGAGAGGGTGAGATGTATGGAAAGAGTAAACTGGAAACTTACATCACCATATGCAAAATAGATAGCCAACGGGAATTTGCTGTATGGCTAAGAAACTCAAATAGGGGCTTTGTATCAACCTAGAAGGGTGGGATGGGGCAGGAGGTAGGACGGAAGTTCAAAAGGGAGAGGATATATGTATACCTATGACTGATTCAGATTGAAGTTTGACAGAAAAAGAGTAAAATTCTATAAAGCAATTATCCTTCAATTAAAAAAATAAATTAAAAAAAGTTACACTCAAAAAAAACTTATATCTACAGAATAACAAGTAAAATGGGCAGAAGCAGACTTGGTAACAAACACCACTGGCTCTTGGATACTCAGCAGATGGAGAAGTGAGCTGGCTGCACTATATCAAATGTGCACTGATTTCACGCAGTATGGATTACAGAGAATGGGAGCCTTAGTTAATCTGTGGTCAGTTAACTGGAGGTTAGATAAGAGAATTTCTATCATGTATATATATATTTCTATCACCTATATTTTATGCATACATGTGTGTGTATATATACACAAATAGCTACCAAACACATCAGGTATAAAATAGTGGCTCAGTGGTAAAGAATCTGCCTGCCAGTGAAGTCAACGCAAAAGATGCAAGTTCATTCCCTGGGTTGAGAAGATCCCCCTGAGGAGGAAATGGTAATCCACTGCTGTATTCTTGCCTGGAAAATTCCATGGGGTCACAAATACTCAGACACAACTGAGCATGCACAAACGAATGAACCAAACACATCAAGTATAAAATTAAATATACCATTAACACGGGGGAAGAAAAAGCCGCTTCTGTTGGTTTAGCTTGTAGCAAGACTCTTGGCCTCCTTCACACTGAGCACAGATTTAGTCTCAAGATGGAAAAGGCTTCAGGTTAAACTACGTTGTCTCTTGTGTGACCTAAAGTTAGCAATTAACTTCAGAGTCCTTTTACTTCCTTACACAGCCAGATTCTTGGTCCAAAACCAGCAAGTAAAGCCCATCGCAAAAATAGCACCGACAGTTTTCCGCTCACCCACCACCCGCCATAAGTTCAGCGTCGGCACAACTGCAGAAATCTGCCACTGGCTGATCAGCCAGACCCTTGATGGAGGTCCAGGGGAAAAGGAAGGAAACCTAATGGAATTAGAAGAGTCATAAAGTAGACTGAAGCCAAAGATGACATCAGGCTTCGTGGTAGGCTAGGAGGTAAAGGGAATGTACTGCAAGAAAGGATGTTCTTAATTCACATCGTCTTGGGAAGATTCATCTAGCTTGATGCTAAAATCCTTGGCAAGGGTTCCACATGAAATTTAGAGAAGCCCTTTCCATTAAATTGCCTCTCCACATGAGGCATTTAGAAGGAAGAAGAAATCTCAGAGATGTAATTTTTACCATATAACTGTCCAATTATCCAACAGAGGAGAGAGTTGCCCTGTTTTCTTGAATGTGGCAATACCCACTGTGGCGCAGTCAAGCCCATTAGGAGCAAACTGACCCAAAATGTCTCAAAGAGGAAAATTAGATCAAAGTGATCTTCCATCCTCATTGCCTTTTAATCATGTTATGGAATTAAAAGTCTTACAAAGAATGGAATTCAATTAACTCGTCTCTCTTACTGTTTTCCTAAAGTGACACTGAATGGTTTCATAAGCCGTAGGACAGAGGCATATCACTTAACCCTGGTTGGAATGAAAATTCTTTACATATGATTATTTCACTATAGCAATATCTTTTTAAATTGCTTTTAACTGTTCCAGAAAGTCCCAAAACCTGGTCAACCTCCTTGCCCATCATAAACGGTGGGAGTGTGGAAGCAACAGAGGGCAGATGTGTGGTTGGAAGAGGCTGGAAAGGACAAAAGCAATGTGACAGGGAACAGGTCTCTTTCCTCAAACCTGTTTCTATCAGAATTCACAAAATTCCACCACCCACTACCCACACCCCCAACACACAGACCCAGGTGAGCTGTAGTTCAGCTGCCTCACCCAGGACCTACCCATCTGCTGGGGACTCTCATTACATCCTTTGGTAAAGGCTTTACCTACATGAAACATTCCTGTTCTGCATCTCATAACCTTGGAGCTGGGGGCTGTGAATTCCAAACTTATTTCATATCACAATAGCTTTCAAACTTAAAAAAAAAAAAACACAGCCAAACTCCTTTTTCCCCCAAATAAAGTTATAAAAAGATAATGGCAAGTTCTAGGTGCCAAGGTGAATTCTCTGTGTAGTAATTTCACTCCTCCTTCCTTTACTTTGCTCTTCTTGGCCCCTCTCCATCCCTGCCCTCCACATAGGCCCCACCTAAAGCAGGTAACTGATCTCCTTAGACAATACTTTGTGGGGCTTGCGTAAAGATGAGGAATGACTTAAGAAAAGCATGACGACAACCATCTCTTTATGGGCTTGCTTTCTGGGGTGGCCTTTTTTTTCTTGCATACTTGGCTTACAATTAGAGTAAGCAACTACAAGTCTCCTGCAATGTGTTACTTTGGTTTTATTGTTAACTTTTTCACTTTCCCATTGTGATTGAAGATAAGCAGGTTATTTTCTCCCTCGTTCATCCTTTTTAAAAATGAGTATTTTGTTGAAAAATGGAGCAAAAATGAATTTTTATCCCTAATTACAAGAAAACTAGATTAACAACACTTTTAGCTAGGAGGAAATGTACACATTAAAATATACATACACACACTCGCTACACTGATTCTCAGTTCCAGCAAACTTTAATATGTTTCGACTTTTCCCCTAGTTTGCATAGTAATTCCAAGTGGATTTCTTAAATTTGAAATTGGACCTCCTCGATGGTCTGTTTCTAGAGCTTTTACAATTTCAGAAGGTACGGAAACCATGGCAATATTTCTTCTGTTTATAGTTTCTTTCCTTAAAAGGAGTCATCTGATAACCAGAGGCTGGCTGGCTCTCCTGCACTCTCTCCTTTCTGTCTCTCTCTCTATCTGCCATGTTCCTATATACTAGCCAGGTTTCTACCTTCTTTCTTTGAAAGAATAAAAATTGCTTGTCTTCATCATTTACTTGCAGAAAGAGAGGAAGCATAGACCCATAGTGTGCATCTGTATCAACAAGATGACACAAGTCCACTTTTGCAATAAAAAGCTTAATTCCCCTTTACAACAGGGACTCCTCTCCTCCCACCTAATGAGTAAATGCTGATGGATCTAAAGGCAATGGCAAGCCTCTTTCACTCAACACAGGAAAAAAAAAATCCTCCCTCTCTTAAAGCTGTATTATCCATTTGGAGTTTCAAATCCTAGTTCATGCAATCATCTAAAATACATTTAAACAGAACATGACAGAATTTTAGACTTCAGCATGAAATACTTTTACCCCAAGTATGTCAAATAGGTCAAAGTCATTTGGACATCAGTTTAAAGTGTTCCTATAGTTTCCTGGAATTGACACATTGAATAGTGTAGTAACACTATGTCTGTTGACCATAGACAGCATTACCTCATCTAAAAACATCCAGCCTTGAAAGAGCAGCCTCCATTAACTCTTTCAAAGACCCTCCCGTGGAGCACTGCCAAAGTGGCCTACAGTCATTGTGTCTGCTTAACTTGCTGGGCATGGGTTATCCTAATTCTGCTGATAAAATGTGTGATACCAAGAAGGTGTTCCTTTCTTTTCTTTGGGGTTCAGTATTTTGTTTGTTTTTCTTAATGTAAATTAAAGAAACTGACAAAAGACCTAAAAGTCCTCTTCTGGAAAGCAAGAACACAAGGTTTGAATCCTGACTCTGCCATTTGCCACCTGAGTGGCCTGGGCAAGTTATCCGAGCCATCACAATTCAGTTAACTCATCTGTAACATTCTTATCCAAGGTGGTTGCAAACACAGAGGGAGACATCCATAACGTGTCAACTACAGACTGACCCTTGCCATTGGTATCTGCCGTCTGCCTCTATACGGATTAAATCATGTGCTGCTGCAGCTGCAGACCTTCAACCTCCTGAAGGAGTTCAGGGTGGACAGCAGAAAAGAGGCACTCTGTGCTCAGGGAAATGCTGCCTGGACAGGTCTTCAGATAGATATTTCCAGGAGTTGGTTTTATGAGCCCAATTCTTCTATCTCCTCATATCTAGAAGCATACTAAAATCCTTCATGGTGACAATTGTTCTTCATGACTAGCAAAAGCTTCATAAGACTAGTAGAAATCTTCTAGAAAAATATGTCCTTGACATCATGTATTCCCCCTGCACCAAAATCACATACATCCTGACCATACCCTCTGCCTCTTTGAAGCAGTTTCTCAGAGCTGTCTGAGGTGCTGTCTCCCAGGCTGCAGTCCTCATTTTGCCCCAGATAAAACTTGCAACTCTCTCACATTGTGCTTTTTAATTTTTTTTTTAACTCAACACGTGTTAGATGCTGTGTCAGTTCTTTGTCACTCCCATTGAGAGCTGGAGACTAATTCCTCCTTCCCTTGAACATGGTCTGGCTATACTGACTTGTCTGAACAATAGACCAATAGGTCATAAGAAGTTTCTTAGCTTCAATCCAGGCCTCATGGAACAATAGCTTTGGGAATTGTGAGCTACCATATGAGAACTTAAACCACCTTGAGCCGACCATGCTAGAGAGGCCCAGTGGAAAGACCCTTAGAGAACATAGAGAGAAAGGGCTTCCTGCTTTGCCTAAGCTGTTTCAGCCCCTTGCTATTTATGTCATACCGGTGGAGGCCCACAGATGTCTGTATGGAGCAAGGAAGAGGCCCAGGTAACCTCATCCAGCTACCCAAGTTGCAGAGCAAAGTAATGATCTAAGTCACTAAGTTTTGTTATACATCAAGAGAACACAACAGCACACACATAGGTTTAAAAAATTAATTTAAAAACAGAAAAATAAATCTTTAAATTAAAAAATAAATATAAATTTTTAACATAAAAAGAGCACACACATAAGAGCCTTGAAGGATAGTACCTAACTCAACTTTTTCCCCATGACTGTCAAATACATTTTCATAGGTGCCTCTTCACTCTGGATTGCCAAACAAATACTGTGCCTGTTGGGCACAGCAGATGAAAAATAAAGTCAGTATTTTTCCAAGACAGCACTAAGTCACAGGAAGCCTCCCTGATGTTCTGATCTGTATCCCATTTGGAATAGCGACCATAGCGTCTTTAGATGGAATTGTGAAAGCTATCTCTAGAGCTGTGGTGACACAAACAAAGTCACTAGAGAAAACCTCATGGAGAACCTGACGAGGTTAAGATACTGGAGATGCCTGTGGAGAACAGCCACCTTTATGGGATTTGCCTACATAAGGATGAAGCGTTTGGGCAGAAAAGTTGACCTCAACTTTAATTTGACAGTCGATGACTTTTGCAACATACATACTCAGTTCAGTTCAGTTGCTCAGTTGTGTCCGACTCTTTGTGAACCCATGAATCACAGCACGCCAGGTCCTCCCTGTCCATCACCTTCTCCCCGGAGTTCACTCAGACTCACGTCTATCGAGTCAGTGATGCCATCCAGCCATCTCATCCTCTGTCGTCCCCTTCTCCTCCTGCCCCTAATCCCTCCCAGCATCAGAGTCTTTTCCAATGAGTCAACTTTTCGCATGAGGTGGCCAAAGTATTGGAGTTTCAGCTTCAGCATCAGTCCTTCCAAAGAAATCCCAGGGTTGATCTCCTTCAGAATGGACTGGTTGGATCTCCTTGCAGTCCAAGGGCCTCTCAAGAGTCTTCTCCAACACCACAGTTCAAAAGCATCAATTCTTTGGTGCTCAGCTTTCTTCACAGTCCAACTCTCACATCCATACATGGCCACTGGATAAACCATAGCCTTGACTAGATGGACCTTTGTTGGCAAAGTAATGTCTCTGCTTTTTGAATATGTTATCTAGGTTGGTCATAACTTTCCTTCCAAGGAGTAAGCATCTTTTAATTTCATGCTGCAATCACCATCTGCAGTGATTTTGGAGCCCCAAAAAATAAAGTTTGCCACTGTTTCCACTGTTTCCCCATCTATTTCCCATGAAGTGATGGGACCAGATGCCATGATCTTTGTTTTCTGAATGTTGAAATTTCTTGCTAAATCACTAGTAGCCTGATGCATGCAAATTCCATTTAGGTAATAAAACACAGATATGCTGACAGTGCCACTGACCTGGGGCTGCAGGCAGAAGAGCATGGCACTGAGTCACGTGGGCCGGCGAGGAGTGTTTCCATCTCCGAGGAGTTCAGACGGGACACTAGGTACTCTCAGTGGACATACTCTCTGATTTCCCTTTCACTTGCTTTTTTTTTCTCCAGGGAGCTCTGAGGAATGATGAAGGGAAAACTTCCAAAAGAAATGATGCCATCTTTCTCCAAAATTATATTTACCAAAGGAAATCAGTGAGAGGCTATTTTCTTTGGGTGAACAGGATGTCTTCCATCCAGTTTTGTTTCTCAGGCTAAACTCAGGATCCAGAAACATGCATTCACAGGCCACCACAGGCTCCCAGATTTTCACGATGACATGTCAACAGGCTCATCTTAAACTAGAAGGAAAAAATGAAACTCACACTCTTCTCTACTTCCATGTAAAATACGATGTTTTCAGTCAGAGTATAATTGATTTTTAAAATACTTCTGGGGTAAACAGTTTCAAACTTGTTTTTCTAGAACATCTGAGCTAGAAGTAATCTTCAAGACCATCTTATTTTTAAGAACCAGGACCTTTCTTTAAGAAAACTCCGGGGAAGGAGCCTCTCTATGTAAAATAGCAGACATAAAGAGATACTCTTGTGGGGTGGGAGTTCAGGTTGGGTGGGCTAGGAGTTCAGGTAGGGTGGGCTAGGGCACCACTGTTACTCCTAACATGCTTCAACAGAACTTACAGCAGAATGTGAGGTGATTTTCACAGATCTAGGGCCTCTCTGTCTTTTTTTACAAGTTAGGAAACTAAGTCCTAGGGAATGCTAATGTGAGCCAAAGGTTCACAGAGCTAAGGGCATGGCACTACCAAGACCAGAGCCCAGGACTTCTCAAGCCTGTGTTAGGGTCCATAGGCTCCCTCTTGTAAGTTCTGGACTGGCCACCTAACCTGCAGACCCTGAACAAGTGACATAATGTGAGGCAGAATATCACATACAGAGCAGAGGTAACTGGCCACCGCGATCTGGAAGTAGGCACCCTCCACATGCACTACCAAGCACATTTGGCCAACATAGCCTTACAGAATGGACATCCCCAACAAGTCAGCATCACTCAAAAACAGTGCTTTCTAAATATAAGGCAGAGACAACTGACACTTTTAGCTTGAAATGACCCACTTCAGGGATTTCCCTGGTGATCCAGCGGCCAAGACTCCGCCCTCTTAATGTAGAGGGTTTAGATTCAATCCTGGTCAGGGAACTAGATCCCACATGCCGGAACTCCAGATCCCACATGCCACAACGAAGACTGAAGATCCTACCTGCGGCAACTGAGACCCAGCGCAGCCAAGTAAATAAATAAAAATTAAATACTAAAAAAAAATGACCCACTTCAATCTTCTTTCCAAAATCTAGGCTCTCTACTAGACACTTGATAAGAACACTTTCCTTACTTGATAATAACACTTTTCCTACTAACTGTTCACTCTTCGGCCTTTTTTTAAAAAAATAGCATTTCACTTCTCTTTAACACTACCCTTTATAGTGCCATCCACATGCATATCGATATGAAACTATAGGTTGGCTGAACTGAAGCCAGCACTGAAAAGATACTCAGTGGGTTCCACTGGAGAAGACAACTATGCTCAAAATACATGCCTTTTCATTTCCTCACCATAATCTCAATTCTTTTCACTGAGTTATAATTGATTTACAGTATTACATTAGTTTCAGGTATACAACATAGTAATTCAACATTTGTATAGACTATACTCCATTTCAAGTCATATCAGCTATATTCCTTGTGTTACACAAGATATGCTTGTAGCTTATTTTATACATAGTAGTTTTAACTTCTTAATCTCCTAACCCCTATCTTGCCCCTACCGTTCTTTCCCCACTAGTAACCACTAGTTTCTGAATTTCTTTTGTTATATTCATGTTTCACTATTTAGATTCCACATATAACTGATAAGATGCACTATTTTTTTTTTCTTTTTCTGGCTTAGCTCACTAAATATAAAACCCTCCAGTTCCATCCATGTTACTGAAAATAGAAATTTTTCATTAATTTTTATGGCTGAGTAATATATTCCAGTGTGTGTGTGTGTGTGTGTGTGTTTAACATCTTTTTACTCATTCATCTGTTGATGGACACTTAGGATGCTTCCATATCTGGGCTATTGAAAATAATGCTGCTCTGCATTGGGGTACAGGTATCTGTTTGATCTCGCGTTTAATTTTCTTTGGATATAGTCCTAGGAATGGGATTTCTGGATTATGTGGCAGCTCTATTTTTAGCTTTGCGCAGACTCTCTATACTGTTTTCCATAGTGACTGCACCCACTTGCATCGCCACCAGCAGTGTACCAGGATTTCCTTCTGTCCACATCCTTGTCAACATTTATTACTTGTAGGTTTTGATAATGGTCATTCTGACAAGTGTGAGGTGATATCTCTCTGTGGTTTTGACTTGCATTTCTCTGGTGATTAGCAATGTTAAGTATCATTTTGTGTGCCTATTGGTCATTTGTATCTCTTCTCTGGAGAAATGTCTATTCGAGTCTTCTGCCCATTTTTCAATCAGGCTGTTTGGGATTTTCTGATATTGAGTTGTATGAGCTATTTATATGTTTTGGCCATTACCAATAAGACACTTATTGGTCTGATCATTTGCAATATTCTCTATCCAGTAGACTGTGTTTTTAAAAACTTTCAAATTTAATTAGATCCCACTTGTTTATTTTTGCTTTAGTTTCCTTTGCCTGAGGAGACAGATAAAAATACATATATTGCTACAATTTATGCCAAAGAATGTTCTGCCTCTCTTTTCTTTTAGAAACTTTATGGCTTTTGGTCTTACATTTAGGCCTTTAACCCATTTTGAGTTTATTTTTCTATATGGTACAAGAAAGTGTTCTAATTTCATGATATTATGTGTAGCTGCCCAGTTTCACCAGCACCGTTTATTGAAGAGACTGTCTTTTCCCCATTGTATATTCTCGTGTCCTTTGTCCTAGAGTAATTGACCTTCATAGGCTGATTGCTGTGCTCTTTATTCTGTACCACTGATCCATGTGTCTGTTTTGTGTCAGTATCACATAGTCTTGATTACTATAGTTTTGTAGTATAGCCTGGAGTTAGGGAATGTGAAACCTCCAGCTTTGTTCTTTTTCTCAAGATTTGTTTGACTCTTCAAAGTCTTTTATAGTTCAATACAAAAAGTTAATTTAGAAAATTGCCTCTAATCTCACTTTTGTGCATAAAGATTTACAAAGTATCTATTCTTAGTCTAATAGGTATTCAGAAATTAAGATGAACTGCACATACACACACAACGGAATATTATTCAGCCATAAAAATGAGGAATATCCTACCATTTGTGACAACACAGATGGACCCTGAAGGCATTTTGTTAAGTGAGATAAATCAGATAGAGAGAAAAAGGAAAAAGAAAAAGAAAATGAAGACTCACAGAGTTCTTGAGTCAGAGTCTAAAGAGACTAAAACAAAAATAAAACAGATGGCCCCACAGCATCGGAATCTCATCTTCCTCATTCTCCATGGGTTTGATTCATGTCTTCCTGCTGCCAGTTGGCCAAAACATTGAGCCTCACCAGTCCAAACACTTGAGTAATTCTGGAGTTTTCAGCTAAATTTCTCCAAGCAAGCCAAACATCCACCCACCATACCCCAGACATGACTTCAGAAAATATTTCTCCATTTCCAATTTGTGAAACAGAACTAACGCCAATTATACTAACTTCTACCCACCATTTAAATGACTGGTAGTATTACAGAAGATATATCAAATCTGCAACACATTTAGTAATTTAAGGCTTGCTTGGAACTATACCTTGGGAAGAAATGTAAAGACTAATGTATTTGGGTACAAATAATTTTATAAATTAAAAAGGAAGCTGGTAGCCACAAAGAAGCCACAAAGAAGCTCAGGTTTAACTGAACAGAATGAGCCAAAGTCTTGACCTTACAATATCACTATTCAGTATTACAATGTGATTAAGCAGGTAAAGCTCTGAAATTGGACCATTTGAGTTCAAGTTGTGGCTTTATCCCTGACTACTTATGTGGCCTTGGACAAATTAAATTTCTCCGTACTTCATAGGGTGGAGATGAGGATTAAAATGAGTTAATAAATGTCTGGCTCAGAGTGAGGTCAAAGTAACTGTTAGCTATTCGCTATTTTCCTTCTGGGTTTGTTGTATCACAGGGTGGTCATAAGAAGTAAATGTTAGGATTATGTTAATCATAGTACATGACACAAAGAGTATTTGACAAATATTAATTATTAAATCATAGAAATTTAGAACTGAAAGGAATTTTAAAGATGAACCAGACCAAAATTCTCATTTTAAATATGAGGAAACTAACATTCAAAGAAGGGAAACAAACAGCCCATAATCTCTCAACCAGTTCATCATACAACTAGGGCTTCATTCACTCATTATGTGTTCAACAAATATTACTGATATAAATTACGGTGGTTCAGACCGTAAAGAATCTGCCTGCAATGCAGGAGACCTGGGTTTGATCCCTGGGTCAGGAAGATCCCCTGGAGAAGAAAATGGCAACCCCACTCCGGTATTTTTGCCTGGAGAATTCCATGTACAGAGGAGACTAGCAGACTACAGTCCATGGGGTCACAAAGAGTTGTAGACAACTGAGTGATTAACACTTTTTCAGATATAATGTCAGATATAGGTTTTCAGTTTCAGGTATAGGATACAGTCGGGGAAAAAACGGACAAAGTTTGTTGGATTTGAATCTTGGTCTTAGTCTCACATACTTTCCACTATAATACTTATAGTATGTAGTTAAACAAAATCAACAACAGATCAGATATCAATCTAAAAATTCTCTGAACCAGCTTTATCTTCTTGGAAAACAGCTTCAGTTCCTTGTGCCTCAATTTCTCCCCAGGTAAAATGAAAAGGTTTTTTTAAGGGTTATCCCAGATATATTATATAATTGTTCTTTCAATGCCTTGGTCTCTTAGTTACTTATCTAAACCTTGTTCCACTGTAGCACACCAAAGAGCTCCATCTCCAAGACAGAATAAAGCAATACTTACTGATAATCTACTGGATACAGGCAAACCAAGTTTCTGTTTCTATAATTGGACAAATTCAGATGGTAAGAAAATATAATAATCCCTTCTGCTTCTGAAGCAAATGCTACAATTCCCCATATTTTGAGACGTTTCACTGGTTGTAAAACACTTGGTTCATTCTATGAAGCTTTTCCACAGAGAAGTCTGCAAATCCAGTTAATCAGCTAGAATGAGGCTTATGGCAACACAAGCCTTGTAATTTTCAAGGGAAACAGGAAATACTTACAGAACACCCTAACTTTTCAGGCACTCCTGTTTCAAGACTGTCACTTCATCTGAGAAAAAGGCATTAATACTTTCTGACCGGTCTGGAATCTTAAAAACCAAAGGGTGTATTAACTATTTCGCCTCTTGTAGAACCTCAAGATAAAAATTTGAGTTCACTTTTACTTGTGATATTGGGTTGGTCAAACAGTTCATTTGGGTTTTTCCATGGAAAAAAGCCTGAACAAACTTTTGGCCAACCTAATATTCTAGCTTTAAGTTTAAATCAAAGAAAACCAATTTCACTATAATTTTCAAGTTTCTCTGGCTAATGAGACATATTGTTTAATTTGGGTATGATTATCATCTGTGGTAGCCAGTTTTCAAAGATTGCATTCAAATGACCCTTCATTTCATTCTTTTTTTTTTTTTTTTTTGCTCAGTCGTGTCCGACTCTGCGACCCTGTGGATTGTAGCCTACCAGGCTTCTCTGTCCATGGGATTCTCCAGGCAAGAATCCTGGAGCGGGTTACCATTTCCTTCTCCAGGGGATCTTCCCGACCCAGGGACTGAACCCAGGTCTCTCACATTGGAGGCAGACACTTTAACCTCTGAGTTACCAGTATACATACCGTTGTGTAGTCCCTTCCTTTTGAAGGTGGGATGGACCAAGTGACTTGATTCTTACCAGTGTGAGTTTGATGTATGAAGAAGGGCACCCAAAGCTCGTGCTATGGGACAATCTAGAAGGATGGGGGAGAGGGAAGAGGAGAGGGGCTCAGGATGGTGGGGACACATGTATACCTATGGCCAATTCATGTTGATATATGGCAAAAACCATCACAATACTGTAATTATCCTCCAATTAAATAATTTTTTTAATACAGCAAAAGGGATAGAATGTCACTTTCATGATCAGATTACAAGAGACTGATTTCTCACTTGTTAGATTCTATCGACTTCTCAGTCCTCATCCTTTGATGAACCAAGCCTCCATGATGGACAGATCCATATGGGAAGAAAGAAAGTTGCCTCTAAATAACATCCACTGAGGAACTGAGGCCTTCAGTCAAACAGCCCAGGAGGAACACTCTCAAGAGCTCAGAAGCAGAGCTTTCCAACATGAAACTCAAGATGACTGCAGCCCAGCTAATACCTTGATTGCAGCCTGTAAGAGATCCTGGAAAAGAGGAACAGCTAAGATGTACTGCACACTAAGATACTCAAATATGTATTGCTTTAAGCCACTAGTTTAGGGATAATTTTTTAAATAAAGTAATAGACATTGTTTCAGACACACACACACCTCTAAAAAAATCAATCCTAATTATCATCAAGTACCAAGACGCTTCATAGTTAGACTGGGCACTATTTCCGAGGGGTTCCCAGGTGGTGCAGTGATAAAGAAGCCAATGCAGGAGACATGGATTCTATCCCTGGGTCAGGAACATCCTCTGGAGTAGGAAATGACAACCCGCTCCAGTATTCTTGCCTGAAAAATTCCATGGACAGGGAGCCTGAGAGGCTACAGTCCATGGGATAACAGAGTCGGACATGACTGAGCAAGTGAGCATGCATGTATTCACTATTTCTTGAGTCAAATCAGATCAAGACTTAAGTCCACTGACAGATTTATACCCTTCCTTCCCAATAGACTTGGTCTAAGACTGGTTTCTCTAAAAGCCTGGCCTCCCATATCCAGAGTTAAGCCTCAGACATTAGCTTTTCTGAGCTTTTTCCTTATCCCCTGATCCAGTTTGTCTTAAGTCCAAAGACAAGTTTACTGAAACTACTGCAGTAAGAGAGACCAAAGTGTCTCAGCTGGAGTAATCAGGGGAATGTATTTATAAAGTTTAAGGGCCTGAGTTGCATGATTTTAAGGCAGGTCTTAGAAGGCATGGAACGAGTTGAGACTCAGCAAAGCTTAGGACACTGGACGCTTGGAGTGGCGGGCACAGGAAATCGAGGGTCTTAAAGAGGGCTTTCATGAACAATCTCATAGTTTTTGCTTTTTAGGTGAAATTCACATGATGTAAAATTAATCATTTTAAAGAAAACAATTCAGTGGCAATAAGCACAGTCATCATGTTATGCAGTCACCATCTCTATCAAATTCCAAAACAAAACAACAAACCCCAAACCCACAACACTTGCTTCACATTCCCTAACCCCACCCCCAGGATTTTTAGACTTTATAGATTTACCTTTTCTGGATATTTCATTTAAATGGAATCATATAAAATTCCACTCAAAATCCCATAATGGCCTATATGGGAAAAGAATCTTAAAAAGAGTGGATATATGTACAGGTATAATTGATTCACTTTGCTCTCCAACTGAAACTAACACAACATTATAAATCAACTATATTCCAATAAAGTTTAAATTCCAGGAGAAATAAAAATGATGTAGACACTTACATATAAAAATAATAAATTAAGTTTTTAAAAATAAATGGAATCTTACAATAGATGACCTCTGGTGTCAGACTAAAGAACCAGATACAGGAGAATGAACTAATTAACCTAATGTCAAGATTTCTTTGATCCCTAGATCTTGTTAGTAATGTTAAAGATACTAAGAGGTCTCTAGGGACACAAATTTAAAAATCTTCTTATAGGACACAATTACCTCTAGGGGGCCTGTGTTATTCAAGCTTTTTGGTTTAGTGCCTCAGTCCTGTCCAGCTCTTTGTGATCCCATGGACTCTAGCCCACCAGGCTCCTCTGTCCATGGGATTTCCTGGCAAGAATACTGGAATGGGTTGCAACTTCCTTCTCCAGGAGATCTTCCTGACCCTTGGATCAAACCTGCATCTCCTGCATTGGCAGTTGGATTCTTTACCACTGAGCCACCAGTAATTCTGACTCTCCTGTTCCTTTCCAAACCACAACATGTGAGATCCTCTCATTTTGGGGAATTCTTGTAAAACATGAAATGAAGGGGCTTTCAGACAAAAAAGGCAGTCCAGAGTACCCCATTTGGTTGTTAAAGGCTTTGAACTCTAAATAAGACATAATTTTTCCCCTTTCGTGAATTAAATTATCCAAAGATCTCTTCTTCTTAGAAGAAGAAAAATTCATGGACCAAAATAATCATGGATGATACATCACAGACTATCCTGAAAAGCATCAGGTTAACAAGATAAAAGATTTGTGGGTAGCTGTCAAGAGACTTGTACACTGCAAACTGAATAGCAGATATTAAGGGCCATCTAATGATCTGTTTTCCAGGGGGAAAATACTCCAATGGGGTTATCAAATAACACAAGAAAGTGTTGAACCACTCATCAAGAGTGATACTGCACCAGGAGATGAAACTTGCAATGTAGCCGTCATCAGATACGGCTAAATCAAAATAACTTGGGCTTTATCTTAAGTAATGAGCTTTTCTTGTAAGGTCTGAAAAAAAAAAGGAAGTGTCCAAAAGCAGAGCATTATTCCCTAAATTACTCCAAAGCTCTATTTCTTAAAATAAGTTTGATTACAAAGGCAAGCTCAAATGAAAGGTCCAAAATTTTTGTATTACTTTTTCTTTGATAAAGTGAGAGTTCAATTTTGTGCTACCTAATGGACATACCAAGAAACCCAAAATTTTGTTGAAAAGATATCTTAACATTTTAATTCTTCTGATTTGGGGATTTTGCCTTGGAAAGCTAAAATCAAGAAGGGATGTCAAAGGAAACAAAATAGGAATATAAATCATCACATCCAAAGGCAAAAAAACAGTCATAGACAATATTTTTAAACTCACAAGAAAAACAATGATTATTAGAAATTTAACCTTTGTCGATAAAAGGGGAAATCTGGGTCAAAATGATTCAAAATTTGCCAAAATTTTAGACATTTAGCAGAATGTTTGGGCAATGAAAAGGAATCTCTGTGATTTGGACACAGAATAATTTGGTCATTTTTTAAAAAGAAAACCCAAATAATGGGAGGGGAGTTTGAGGGAGGATGGATACCTGTTTCTGTATGGCGGAATCCCTTTACTGCTCACCTGAAACTATCACAACATTGTTAATACCCCAATGCAAGATTAAAAGGTTAAAAAAATAAATAAAATTTAAAAATCTAAAGCCCAAATATATTCTAATTTGACATGTCATAGATATGAATCCTGAATATTCATTGAAGGACTGATGTTGAAGCTGAAACTCCAATATTTTGGCCACTGATGCAAAGAACTGACTCACTGGAAAAGACCCTGGTGCTGGGAAAGATGGAAGCCAGGAAGAGAAGGGGATGACAGAGGATGAGACGGTTGGATGGCATCACCAACTCGATGGGCATGAGTTTGAGCAAGCTCCGAGAATTGGTGATGGACAGAGAAGCCTGGGGTGCTACAGTCCATGGAGTCGCAGAGAATCGGACATGACTGAGCGACTGAACTGAACTGAGACATGAGATACGTGATTCATGTAAAATTTTCAGTAATAGATGCAAAGACTCTTTTTAAATAAATCCATTAACACTAGGCCAACCTTGTAAATACCAATTTTTTTTTTCACAATTCAGCATTTCCTTCAAACTCATGCTAGCATTACAAACCTAGTAAATAAATTTTACCTTCCTCAGACCCTTAACGTTTAATTTGACTTTTAAAAAAATGTAATAAAAGATTAATGTTATCTCTAAACTTTTTAGATCAATCTTAATATGGCTTTACATGTATGTATTTAGACATATACAAATATGTAACTATGGAAATAGATTTTATTAGCATAAAATGTGTGTACATACATGTATGTATATATAATTAAATTTATCATTCTAATAAACTAACAATTTCCTTAAAAGGCAAACCATATTTATTATTTTTATATGTATCTATATTTCTCCAAAATTATTGCACTTAGTATTATCTCAATAATTTACATGAACTGCTCCCTTACTAAGGTAAGCAGCTTTTGCTTTTCCAGACAGAAAACTGGAAGATCAGAAACAAAAATAGTCTAGCTAATTTTTTTCCACATACATATTTTACCACTGTGACAATTTCTAAGGTAGAAAAACAAACATATTTATTATAACATTTAAAGATATTTGCATATTTTGCCAAAGTGCAGTTGTTGTTGCTTAGCAGCTAAGTCATGTCTGACTCTTTTACAACTCCACAGACTATAGCCCACCAGGCTCCTCTGTCCATGGGATTTCCTAGGCAAGAATACTATAGTAGGTTGCCATTTCTTTCTCCAAGGGATCTTTCTGACCCCAGGGATCAAACCCACATCTCCTGCATTGGCAGGCAAATTCTTTACGTGAGCCACCTGGGAAGCCCAAGGTATGGTAATTAATATATAAACTAAAGGTCAGTTAAATTAAAGACACTTACTCCTTGGAAGAAAAGTTATGACCAACCTAGATAACATATTCAAAAGCAGAGACATTACTTTGCCGACTAAGGTCCGTCTAGTCAAGGCTATGGTTTTTCCTGTGGTCATGTATGGATGTGAGAGTTGCACTGTGAAGAAAGCTGAGCGCCAAAGAATTGATGCTTTTGAACTGTGGTGTTGGAGAAGACTCTTGAGAGGCCCTTGGACTGCAAGCAGATCCAACCAGTCCATTCTGAAGGAGATCAACCCTGGGATTTCTTTGGAAGGAATGATGCTAAAGCTGAAACTCCAGTACTTTGGCCACCTCATGCGAAGAGTTGACTCACTGGAAAAGACTCTGATGCTGGAAGGGATTGGGGGCAGGAGGAGAAGGGGACGACAGAGGATGAAATGGCTGGATGGCATCACAGACTCGATGGACGTGAGTCTGAGTGAACTCTGAGAGATGGTGATGAACAGGGAGGCCTGGCGTGCTGCAATTCATGGGGTCACGAAGAGTCGGACACAGCTGAGCGACTGAACTGAAAGGTCAGTTAAAATCATATTTAATATCTAATATCTACATCTTTTTCTTAAAATTGCCTACAAATCCAAAATTTATGGATAAATTAATATTAATTTAATGTTAGTCTAAAGTTGACTAAAGGTAGAGAAATTACAATTTAAACTAACACATTATATATGTATGATTTTTAGCATTACAGGGATTCACAGGATCAACTGTTTTTAAAAGATATGTATTGTTACAAGTTCACATAATTAAATATGACTCTACATTCTTATAATTTTAAATAATTTGTAGGAACAATGATAACTTACTGAGTTCATAGAATTTATGTAGGAATTTTTATATTTTTAGAATATGCATGATAAACTAAATCCAAATCTTGTCTTAAAATATTTTGCTAACATTACTTTTAAATGTTGGTCAAAGGAGGGAGCAGAAACACAGTTGTTTTTAAGCTAAAGTTAAATCTCTCTTAATTTGAGGCATCAATTTCAGGAACATCACATAAGTTAATTTTAATACAAAATAATCTCTATATTCATATATCAAAATATATATAACTAAGCTGTCAAGGAGATGAGAAAAAAAGAAATCTGTTTTCTTCAGTTCAGAACCTTTTATGATGTATGCAATCCACAGAAGTGACTATCTGCCCTGTGTTTCCTGGTGGGTCAGACAGTAAAGGATATGCCTGTTATGCAGGAGATCTGGGTTCGATCCCTGGGTCAGGAACATACTCTGGAAAAGGGAATGGCAACCCACTCCAGTATTCTTGCTCGGAGAATTCCATGGACAGAGGAGACTGGCAGGCTACAGTCCATGGGGTCGCAAAGAGTCAGACACGACTAACCAACTAACACTTTCACTTTTTCTATGTTTCCAAACTCCTAAGACACTTCTCTCCTGTTTTTATTTCAAGCAGCAAGACGGATGCATATGAGCAGAAGAGTATGTCTCTCTCTCATGCACACAGGCATGCACATAAACCTACTTCCCTCAGTGATTCAGATCCTGACAGTGCAGAGTCTCTCAAACAGCTCTGCTTCTCCATTCAAGAAGCCCCAGTTCACATAGGAATCAGGCAATGATGGCTCACTCTCCCTGAAGAAGCCGTACCAGAAATGGCCCTGACACCTTGATTGTGCCCTCAGACATCAATGTCATCTTAAGCTGAGTCTTAACCCGATGACAGAGCCTCTGATTCTACAAGCTCCGGTTTCACTTATGTCAAATGATCTATTTTTTTCCTTTGCCAAAAATGTCCTAACTCCGTCTTCTCACCAGCCCTCACATCTATCCCCGGAAAGATCAGAAGACTTCTTTTTAAATTCCAGACATCCTACCCTCCTACTCTCATCTTTCACAACAGCCAACACTGGCCCCTAGCTGCTCTCACTGGTGAAGGACGGAAGGAAACATAAGATGAGTGCCTACTAATAACAGTTAGAAAATATCCACCCTGTATTTGTCATTATCCTCTTAATATATATTGTCACATAGAGCATCTATATCATTTAGTTGTATAGTAACATCAGAGCAAGCATAGTCACTTCCACTTTCACGGTTAGGAAAATTGCAGCTGAAAAACTAAATCAGAACAGTACTAAGGGTTGAGAGCCCAAATGTGGTTGAAGCCATGTCTATCATGATGGCAGATGCTCTTCCCAGATGCTCTGTTTTCCTGAAAATAAAAACACTGAGCTGGCCAACCTGAGTCCCATTGTGCCAGCCATCCTTACCACAGAGAACCAAAGGGATAAACTGCCACTGTGCGTGGCCCACACAAGGCACTGCCCCTCCAAGATGTGTTTTCTGTAAGTTCTTCTAGTGCCACAGTGATTGAAACATATTTAAGTGTAAATCAGGGGTCAGCAAAATAGGGGTCCACTGTCTGCTTTTTTTTAAATGGATTTTTCATTGAATTTTTTTTAACCATTTGGTGCTTTTGGTTGTGCCATGGAGAATGTGGGATGTTAGTTCCCTTACCAAGGATCAAACTTAATGCCCCCTGTTTTGGAAGTGCAGAGCTTTAACCACTAGACTGCCAGGAAATCACACTGCCTGTTTTTAAAAAGCCCAGGAGCTAAGAATGGTTTTTACATTTCGACATGGTTGAAAAAAAAATTTAGTAATATTTTGTGACAGTCGAACCTTTGTGAAATCCAAACTTCAAGTTTCATACATAGTTTCACCAGAACACCCACGTTCTCATATCAATATTGTCTAAGGCATGTGCTTCTACACTGTAAGCAACAGAGTTGAGCCATTACATCACAGGTCCTATAGCCTGCAGAGTATAAAACTCTATCTGGCTTTTTATTTACAAAAAAAAAGAAAGAAAGAAAACTTGCTGATTCCTGGTGTTGTTCATACGACTATTTTAGGAGCAAGATATTTTGTGTTGCTTGAGAAGGCTCAGGGAGAAGGAAAGGAGGAGGCCAAGGATAAATGGATGTTTAAACCCAAGAGAAGTGGTGTCATGGTGAGAGGAAGACAAAGTTCAGAAAGAAAAAGATTTATCAGCCTGTAATGTGGCTTACATCCTAGGCCTGGGAAATACAATGCCAACTCTCCATTTAATCAATCAATTGTAATACAAATAAAAGTGATGGTGATAATTAACATAATAATAGCTGACATAATAAACAGCACTTCACACGGGCTTGGCACTGTGCACAGGGCTGTGCAGGCTTATTCTCAGAGTAACCCTTACGATGATCTTATTTGATAATACTACTGTTACCCTACTTTTCAGATGAAACTGAGGAACAGAGAGTTTGAGTAACTGACAATCTGTGCTACAAAGGAGGAAGTTCATAGACAAAGTCTTACAAATTACTATCATCCCTTTAAAAGCACTCATTTTGTCAAACATGCTAGTGCTGATAACTCTTCTTTAGGAATGATCCTAGACCTTGAGGCTCAGTATTTGATTTTGATGGCATAAGTTTCCAGCCTTTGAAGAGAGTTCTGGTTTTACAAGACATGTGAGGTCAAGTCTAGTGAGTGATGAAGCTGGATGGTAATGACTTGAGTTAAAAACAAGGTGTCCCTGTCACGCTGAGCAGTGACTCTCCTGGCGATACTCTCTGCCTAAATCGAAAGATAATGTCAAGGGAGAGAGCTATTAGCGAAAAAGAAAAAAGACTCAATTCTTGTCTTTGTAGAGTTTCCAATCAAACTATTAGCACTTTAAGTCACTGAATTTTAATCCTACCATTCTATTCTTTTTTAATAGCCTAGAGGAGAATTAGAACCAATTCTTTTAATAGTACAAGCAACTCAAGCCATCTGGAAAGACTGAATTTTGGAGTCGGAAAGGAAAAGTTGTCATCCCTAGTTCCATCACTGCTGGCTATGTGATCCTGAACAACTTCTTTGAGCCTCAGTTTCCTCATCTGTTAACATGGATATCTTGCAACTTTCTCAAAAGGGACTCTGAGGGAGAATTAAGACTAATGCCTCAGATCATCTATTGCATAAAATTGAAGCAGCATGTAAGACACTGATCGGCTTAAACTGGTTTCACTTCCTTAAAACAGGTTTGTTGATTAATCAAAACCAGAGTTATTTTACAGAGACAGCACTGAACACTTGCAAGATAGGAACCCAATCTGCAGGATGAACCCAGAATTAAGAATCTTCAGTCAACAAACACAAAGAACGGAAACACTGCCACTGAAGCCCTTACGAGAAGTCCTTCAGTAAAGAAAGTCTGGCTTCCAGCAGCAGAAGCAGCCTATACGACTGATGCAAGACTAGCCAATCAGCTTCCAAGTTTGGAAATTCCCTTAATCCCTTAAACGTGGCCCGGATCCTGGGCTGGGGAGATAAGATCTGAGCCTTGCCTCTTGTCTCCTTGCTAACTAATCACAAAATAATGGTCTCTCTTTTCTCTAAACCTGGTGAATCATCATATTGGCTTCTTTCTTCCCCAGGCAGCGAATCCTCACTCTTTACACAGCCAATCTATTTCTGTCTGCACATCTAGAAAGGAACCAGTTATTTACTGTCCTTATGATAACTGAGAAAATTATCAACTCCAATCTTTTCTTTAATTGTATGGTTCAGATGAAACCAGGTACCACATGAGGACACTATAGACGTGATAAACAATCAGCATAATGTATGGCACATAGAAGGCACTCAGGGCTATGAGCTTCTTTCCTTCTCTACAGCAAGTTAGAAAGAAACTGGGCTGAGGTTCTCATCCACGATGATGGTTGTGCCCATCCACGATGATGGTTGTGCCCATCCACATTGGGATTCTCAAGGCCAGCTTCCTGGCATCTGTTCCAGACGGGGCAGTTCTTTTCCTAAAAGGCACTTTTGAAGAAGGGCAAAGAGAAGGATACTGATTGGCTGAGAGGAGAGGGGATGTATTTCATCAAGTGTTTCACAAGAGTCGCTTCTTTTTAATGAAGGAAGTGATGTGGATCACACCAGTGGCTCTAATGGAACTGGCAGGACCACAGTTACTCTTCCCCTGAAATGGTAGCATCCTAGTTACTTCTTCCCTGAATTTGATCTTGTTTACTTATTTCTACTTCTTGATTGAAAGCTTCTGGAGGACAAGTGCTAAGACTAGTGGTGGGAGGGTGGGGGTGGTAATCTTACAGCTACACTGCCTAGCACAGAGCGAACATTCACGATGTCCATGATGAATTAATGAATTGATGGTTTCCAACAAAAGCCAGAAAGTATGAAACTAGAAGAGGACTGTGCAGCAACTCCCTTGCCTTTCAGGGAACTTTCAGCTTGTAAGGCATTCTCGGGAAGAGAAAGTCCTTCCAGACCAAGGAAGATGGTCCTCACCTCTCTGAGCATCTCATGTGTAAGTTCCCTTTGCTGGGAGAAGAGAGAGCGACAGGATGGCTGCATAACCATCCCCATCAGCTGTCTTCAACCTGCAGGGTGGCGACACGCCTTTAGACTATGTTCTAGCATTTCACAAGCCTTTGGACACAGACATTCCCTACCCTCAGCATCCCACGTGACTTAAGTCCACGTTTCTCTTCTCACAGCTCATCTAATCAAGCTTGGCTAAAAATATCCCACCAACCACCTAAGGAAACCTTGTCTTTGTCTTTTCAGTCTCCAAGAAACCGATGCACGGAAACCTCAAACGGACAGACGGAGTATCGCTAGCAGGGTCTCTTTAAAGAGGAGGTCTTTAGGAAGGCAACGAGGACCTTCCGCAGTGCAAGGTTCAGAGCTTTTGCTGTGGCAACTGCTGCACCCTCAGCCGAGTACTCCCCAAATAAATGGTCTGTTCTTCTTCCCGCCCCTCCCCAAGTGAGAGAATGAGAGAAAGGATCGATGAGACTTGCCAGGGGCATTTTTTGGAGTTCTAGAGTTAGTGGGAAAAAAAAAAAAATTAAGTTTCCCAAAACAACAAAGAAACACGGCCTCCGGAACAAGCCCACGCCCCTCAAAGGCAGCGGATGGGAAATAGGAGGAGCCGCGCGCCGGAACCTTAGCCGCCACCGTGGCTTTGGAGAAACGCTTCCAGCCCCAAACACCCCGGCGGGAGAAAGAAAGGGAGCTGCGGGGCAGCCGACCCCGCATTCCAGCGGAGGGCTCAGGCCTCCCAGCCGGGGTGCCCCATCTCCCTCCTCCTCCCCTTCCTCCCTGGCCTCATCCAAACAACCCAAGAGCTTGGGTTAAAACAAAGAGAGTAGTATGCCTTAAAAAAAAAAAAAAAAAACTTCTCTGCGTGTAGTAGGCGATAGGTGGAAAATTAATTACAGGAAATGCATGGCCAAAAAAAAAAAAAAATGAGCAGCGTTTGTCTTCAAATGGATGCGGTTCCCTCCTCCCCTGCTCCCCTCCGCGGTTCTGAACAACCAGCCAGCGCTGTCCTCACCCCGCCCCCAACCCTTTTATTATCAGTTGAATCACGTCTAGTGCCAAGCAAAAGGTCATTTCAGGTCATCTTGGAGAGGAAAAGACGGAGTAATGCATGCGAAGGTGCTGGAATTGGCAAGCGAAAAAGAACGAGAGATGCGGAGAGGGGCTCTGAAGAAGCCCCGGCATTCCAAAGAGAACACAGTTGTGCCAGAAACACACAGGAAACGTTTCAAAGCGCGACAAGCGCTACCCGATCTGTAGCTAATTCCTTATAAAAATAGGAATGTGGCTTATAGATGCCTGGAGAGTAAAGTTTCTAATTGTTCTCACCCTGAACCTCATTTTTGACCATCAGAGACAGAAACGCTGTCCGTCCATGGTCTGGAAACAAGAGTATGTAAACGTGGACTTGGAGGACCTGTTCACCCGGCACAGAGGCAGAACTTGGTGCCTGAACAGATGGGAAGGGCTGGGGTGGGGTGGAGTGCCATAGAGGTCTGCCTTCCCACCACCAGGGTATGTGGGCAGTGTATTTATTTGCCTTCTTTCGGGAGCAAGCACAAATCTCTTTGTCTGGAGACAGAAGAAGAAAAAAAACAGGCAAGAAACATTGCACACAGTTCTGGGGGTTTTATCCCTGCAGTGTTTACTGGGTAGTGATGGCCTAGCATTTATTTTTAATCTCTCTATTAAAGAAGATGCCACTGCTTGAGTTTTTAATTCAATGCCATTTCAATAAAGACAACTGGCTGTCCCTGAATTCTTGCCAACTGCACTTTCTCACTTTTTTCCCTCCGCACTGCCACATTTTAAAGTCCTCTGTTTGCCTAATTTTTCAAGAAGCAACAACTTTTTTTCTTGCAGAAACACAAATGCCAACAGCAATCTATCAAGGGAGTGGGAGGTTTGGGTTACAAATTGTTTGCTTGTAGATTCCCAGAGTAAAATGCCCATCCTTGCCCATCCCCTGCCTTCTTGCTTTGCTCCCTCTCTTCTTCCTTATCAGACTCCATCTACCATTAAAGCAAGCTGATGAGTGACACCGTCTGTCACTGTCGGGGCAGAGACTAGGTGAGAGTCATGCATTTATCAACCCATGCTGGAAAACAGTTCACTGTAATACTGTCATCTCAGTGCGTGACACCTGCCTCCATATGCCTGTTCCCCAGCTCAAATCATTATATAAACACACTGGATATGTATCAGTTCCTTCATTAGAGTTTATGTGTCCACAGAAATACAAGTAGTTCTTGCTACTGTTCCTTTTGTTGTAGGTATTAGCTGCAGAAAGCTCTGAGTATTTGAAGAGAATGGACTGACTACGATCACTTTATTTGGGGTGGGCACTGTACACCGTGGGAGGAAGAAAGAATACACAGGAGTCCATTATGGTTGGAAAAAATACCTTGATTTAATGGAAGTCACTACTGGCCTAATAACTGAACTGCTAATAAGTGGATGAGGACTGGTGGATTCTTGCACCAGTCAAAAATATAGACACCCACAAGTAACCAATGAGAGTGCTCAGGGCATTATTTAGTTCCCACTGGTTAAATGCACCACAGTGAAAGGCCCTCAAGGAAAATCTGATAAAGGTACACCGGTGTATACAGCTGGCACAGAGAGAAGATGGCAAGTTTCCTCTCAGACCCACTGCTATTGAGCAGCACTGAATCACAGAAAATAAGCAAAGCAGTAATACTCCTCCATGTTCATATCTTCCTAGGTCTCCCAACAAGAGACTTAAGGTCGACTAGAAGCTCTAACAGACTCAAAAACACACCAGTTCACAGGTATTTCCCAATGCCTTCCTGAGAAGGATGAAACCTGGGAAGGAAGAAAAGAAGTACTCTACTATTTCTTAAATAATCATATACTTCATGTGACTAACTAATCTAGTCCTCATAACTGTGGGTAGGTATTATTTCATTCACTAATGAAGAAAGTGATAGTCAAGGTTAGCAGCAGAGAACACCACTCACCTAACAAAAGAAGGGCAAGAATGTGCATTTTTGGAGACCCCTGTTTCAGGAACCATGAATAGCTTCTTACACGTAACTTTTCAATAACCCTATGTTATGCCTAATATTTGCTCCATTTTATAAAGAAATTAAGATTCAATGAACTTAAGGAACTTAAAATCACAAAGCTAGAAATAAATAAGGAGCCAGAATTCACGCTCACATCAGTCTGCCACCCAAATCTTTTGCTTTTCATTACAATTGACGCCTCCAATAGAAGCTTGAGAAGGAAGAATGTAAAAATCTGTTCTAAGCCTCATTCCTAACATGATATTACACAAAATATCACCAACCTCTAAAAGGAAGAAAAACATACCTTGGCACGTGTCTGTGAGAGGGCTTCACTACAAAGGCCCACAGGCCTAGAGGAAAACATTTCAGAGTTGCAAGGAGGAGAAGAAATCAATCAGCCTCCAGGTCTGATTTTAAATGGAGACCTCATGAGTTATATAGGTTGATGTTCCAAAGATGCCAAAAGTGCAGGATGGGAAATTCCCAGAGCCCCCTCTCATTCTAGCTTTTTACTACTGGATTTCACACTGTTTCTAAATGTAGCCATCAAATTTTCATATTTAGCTGATTTGGCCATCTCCATGAACAGCATTTGTTTTTTCAAGAAATACTGATACCTACTAGGTACCATACATCAAATTTGTTCAGTTGGCTAGATAATGCTGCCATTAACTGTTTATGGACCATCAGAGGAGGAGGAAGAGAAGGAGAGAAGGAGGTGGGCATGGAGTGAGTGCTGAAGTCCATGAATAAAGATAAGGCAGAAGAAGACTAAAGTGCCTGCAGAAACTCCCACTAGAGAAGCCTAGTAAACAGTTGGATTTAGGGGTTTGGCTCTCAGGAGACAGAGCCAGTCTATAAAAATATAGACTTGGGAGTGCCTGACATATGGCAGATGGTAACTGACATTCTAGTGGTAACCAAGAACCTCTAGAAAAACAGGGTAAAGTGGAAGGAGAGAGAGACTGAGATGAACAAAGCCCTGAAAACAGGATGTTTTAAGAGACATTTGTGATCATCAGGCAATTTTCTCAATTTCATATACAGCAAATACACACCCTTACATTCACTTACTCATTCATTCAACAAGCACTTACTGATTACCTACTATGGTTTAAGTGCTTATTATACAAAGTACTTATAATACAAATAAGATATGATCCCTTGTCTTAGGGAGATTTAATAGAGAATATTATAATTACACACAAAGAGCTACCAACACTCTTTCTGGAAAGAGAAGGACAGAAACTGATGATACAGGAGTTCATGGTGCAAATGAGATTTAAACTGGATCCTGCCTTATGAATACGGTGGCAAATACCAGATGAAATGTGATTTCTGCACCTTTTATGCAATATGGATACTTAATAAATGCTAATATCGGGATAGACCAAAGCATGCTGAGAAGGAACAGAATATAATGGAAGAATAAACTCAGGAACAGCAAAAATGTGGTAGGTATGAGGAACATCAGAGTAATTACACATCAAGGAAATGTGTGAAAAAGAGCAAGAGAATTTATTTTTTTTTTATATGAAAACAGGTATTTATTATAGAACAATGTCTAAAAATTAATTAAAGGCTTAAACAACAACAAAAACGTAATTCTACACATTGACATTGACTTTGTAGCATGAAAATACTTAGCCGGAAGACGCAAGTTTGTTCTTGATGAATTAACATATAATAAATTCTCATGACATGATTCCAAAATATATGTATGAACCGACTTGACATGTTTATAAACATAAGGGCAATTTAAACATTGGTATTAGTTTTCATGAATTCAATTTAAGGTCAGTGACTGGGGAGTTATATTAAAAAAAAAAAAACCTGAGATAAAATATTCTTCAGGAAGCTACCACACACCTATGTACATTTGAAGATCAAGGGTTTAAAGTCCACTCTTGATGAACACCGTTAAGCAAAGGATGTCTACCATCCATCACACGTCTGTTCCCAAACAGCATGTTTCCAAAAGTATATACTTCTTTACAAATAAACATTATTACATTGTAACCATAGAGGAACCTACAGAGTTGAGTTCCAAAATATGCTCTCATCCCTGAGCCATATCTTAAGGCCTCCACTTTAATCTTGGGGCTTTAAGAACATTTTCTTTGCTTTAATTGGTTTTCTCTCTCCATTTTCATCTTCTTCGTAAATGGCACGGTCTCTTTTCTTGGCAAACTTTTTCCCAATTGTCCCCACCAAGGTCTCATATCTTCTAGCCATTTCTTCATCTGACACATTGAGCTCCGCTGTTTGCTCTTCAAATTCTTCTGTTTTGTTCTTGGCGTTCATCTGAAGCATTAATTTCTCAACCTCAGGATTAAATCCTCTGAATGACATTCTTCCATAGAGAAGATCGTCACACAACAAGAAACTCTGCTCTTCTATAATGAAACTCTCTTTCTCTTTCAGCTCAGGCAAATCCAAGTACCAGTGCTCTTCACTAATGATTTTCTTTTCTTCCTCTTCTAGTTGTTTCTTGGTTTCCGAGTCCAGTCCCCTTTGCATGAACTTCATGCGCAGCAAGTTCTTGGACAACTTAGTTTTGCGCTCGGCCGCCATACTGACTCGCACCCGGCGCCGCTGTCTCGAGCAAGAGAATTTAAAAGGAGAAAATCTCTGCCTTCCTAGAGGAAATGATTTCGTTAACTAATGACAGACCTGCAAAGAGCAGTTTGGGGACGTTTCCCTCACCTACTAGGGATGATAAAGCATCTAATTTGGGACACTGAAGAGCACATGTTAGCCACAATCCTCCAAGTAGCACTAGTGGTAGAGAGGCACCTGCCAGTGTAGGAGACACAAGAGACGCGGGTTCGATCCCTGGGTGGGGAAGATCCCCTGGAGAAGAGGATGGCAACCCACCCCAGTATTCATGCCTGGAGAATTCCACTGGACAGAGGAGCCTGTTGGGCTACAATCCATGGGGTCGCAAAAAGCTGGACATGACTGAAGCGACTAAGGACGCATGCAAGGCTCTCCAATCATGACTAACGGAAACAAACTGGAGGAACCTGAAGAAAAAAAGGAGGATCAGGAGTTTGTTATACAAATGATACGGTATTAACAGAATTTTTTAAAAAGCTGGGTCTAAGGAAGGAACTGGAAGCATGAACTAGAAAGCTGTAGGAACATGGGCCTGACTCTGCCTTTCTCTCATCTCTGCCTGTTTTCTTCTGATTTTTTCCTTCACTAACCAACTCCTTCTCAGGACACACGCTAGAATGTGGGTGCAGAATCATTTACGTGTTGCAGTTCCTGGCCCACACAGCCTTTAATACATTGTTCTTGAAACCCGATGCCAAATTAGAAGGCAAAAAGGCAGCAGGCTCAGTGTGAGTGAGCTGTCCGCCTGTGGCAGAATCATAGGATGGGAGACTGGGCACATGGAAGATAGAAGGGAGACAAGGGAATGGTTTGTTAATTGGGCATATACCCTCCTCAAATGACCAAAATACCCTGAGTTTGGGACTTTGACCTAAAACCGCTCATTTCCTTAAAGAAGGCTAAGAAACAAGTGAACTACAGGATTAAATCAGGTGAAAGTAGGAAGAGAAAATAAAAATACATTATGTTTAGTCACTAAATAGTATCCAACTTTTGCAGTCCCATGGATATAGCCTGCCAGGCTCCTCTGTCCATGGGATATCCCAGGCAAGAATATTGGAGTGGTATGCCATTTCCTTCTCCAGGGGATCTCGAAGCCATCATAGGTGCCTGGAACAGATCTCCCTGATTGTTTACAATGGGGATGATGAGTTTACTGCCAGGTTGTCATTTCAGCAGTTCATAAGCATCTTCACTAGGGGAATATTCCATCTTGAGAAACCACTGTGCTCATCTATAAGCAACTCCTCATCCTGAAAGTTTTATCGTGAGATGGCAGAAATTCGGTCACTAATTCCAGCTCCACTTCTAATTCTAGTTCTCTGGCTATTTCCACCACATCTGCAATGACTTCCACCACTGAAGTTTTGAAACCCTCAAACTAATTTATGAGGGTAGGAATACACTTCTTAAGTTCAGTTCAGTCGATCAGTCGTGTCCGACTCTTTGTGACCCCATGGATCGCAGCACACCAGGCCTCCCGGTCCATCACCAACTCCCCGGAGTTCACTCAGACTCACGTCCATCGAGTCCGTGATGCCATCCAGCCATCTCATCCTCTGTTGTCCCCTTCTCCTCCTGCCCCCAATCCCTCCCAGCATCAGAGTCTTTTCCAATGAGTCAACTCTTCACATGAGGTGGCCAAAGTACTGGAGCTTCAGCTTCAGCATCATCCCCTTCAAAGAAATCCCAGGGCTGATCTCCTTCAGAATGGACTGGTTGGATCTCCTTGCAGTCCAAGGGACTCTCAAGAGTCTTCTCCAACACCACAGTTCAAAAGCATCAATTCTTCAGCGCTCAGCTTTCTTCACAGTGCAACTCTCACATCCATACATGACCACTGGAAAACCATAGCCTTGACTAGATGGACCTTAGTCCGCAAAGTAATGTCTCTGCTTTTGAATATGCTATCTAGGTTGATCATAACTTTCCTTCCACAGAGTAAGCGTCTTTTAATTTCATGGCTGCAGTCACCATCTGCAGTGATTTTGGAGCCACCCAAAAATAAAGTCTGACACTGTTTCCACTGTTTCTCCATCTATTTTCCATGAAGTGATGGGACCAGATGCCATGATCTTCGTTTTCTGAATGTTGAGCTTTAAGCCAACTTTTTCACTCTCCACTTTCACTTTCATCAAGAGGCTTTTTAGTTCCTCTTCACTTTCTGCCATAAGGGTGGTGTCATCTGCATATCTGAGGTTATTGATCCCGGCAATCTTGATTCCAATCTGTGCTTCATCCAGTCCAGCATTTCTCATGATGTACTCTGCATATAAATTAAATAAGCAGGGTGACAACATACAGCCTTGACCTACTCCTTTCCCGATTTGGAACCAGTTCATTGTTCCATGTCCAGTTCTAACTGTTGCTTCCTGACCTACATACAGATTTCTCAGGAGGCAGGTCAGGTGGTCTGGTATTCCCATCTCTTTCAGAATTTTCTATAGTTTGTTGTGACCCACAGTCAAAGGCTTTGGCATAGTCAATAAAGCAGAAGTAGATGTTTTTCTTGAACTTTCTTGCTTTTTCGATCATCTAGCACATGTTGGCAATTTGATCTCTGGTTCCTCGGCCTTTTCTAAATTCAGCTTGAACATCTGGAAGTTCACGGTTCACATACTATTGAAATCTGGCTTGGAGAATTTTGAACATTATTTTGCTAGTATGTGAGATGAGTGCAATTGTGCAGTAGTTTGAACATTCTTTGGCACTGCCTTTCTTTGGGATTAGAATGAAAACTGACTTCTTCCAATCCTGTGGCCACTGCTGACTTTATCAAATTTGCTGGCATGTTGAGTGTAGCATTTATAAACATAGGCAGAGTAAAATTGGCATAAATCTTAAGAGTCCTAAGATTTTCAGAATGACAAAGGAGAATTGGCTTCAACTTAAAGTTACCAGCTGCTTTATCCCCTAATGAGTGAAAGTGAAGTCACTCAGTCATGTCCACCTCTTTGCAACCCCATGGACTGTAGCCTACCAAGCTCCTCCATCCATGGGATTTTCCAGGCAAGAGTACTGGAGTGAGCTGCCACAAGAGTCAGCCAATCCTTTGAAACCAGGCATTGACTTCTCCTCACTAGCTATCAAAATCCTAGATGGCATCTTCTTCCAATAGAAAGCTCTTTTGTCTACACAGAAAACTCTGTTCTTTAATGTAGCCTCCTTCATTAATTATCTTAGCTTAGACCTTCTCCATAAATTGCTCCAGTTTCTGTATCAGCACTTGCTTCTGCTTCATCTTGCACCTTTATCTTAAGAAGACAGCTTCTTTCCTTAAACCTCATAAACTAACCTCTGTTAGGTTCAAACTTTTATCCTATAGCTTCCTCACCTCTCTCAACCTTCACAGAGTTGAAGAGAGTTAAGGGCCTTGTTCTAGATTAGGCTTCAGCTTAAGGGACTGTTGTGGCTGATTTAAGTTTCTATCCAGACCACTAAGATTTTCTCTTTATCAGCAATGAAGCTGTTTCACTTTCTTATCATTTGTATGTATGCTGGAGAAGTATTTTTAATATCCTTCAAGAATATTTCCTTTGCATTCACAACTTGGCTGTTTGTGCACGAGGCCCAGCCTTCAGCTTAGCTCAACTTTCAACATGCCTTCCTCACTAAGTTTAATCATTTCCAGCTTTTGCAATTCTTCCCTTTACGTGAACACTTAGGGCCCACTGTAGGATTATGAACTGGCCTAGTTTCAATGTAACTATGACTCAGGGAATAGGGAGGCCCAAGGAGAAGGAGATGAGGGAATATCCAGTCAACGGAGCAGTCAGAACACACACAACATTTATTAAGTTCACTGTCATATAGATGTGGTTCACGGCACTCGAAAACAATTATAGTAAGAACAAAGATCATGGATCACCAGAACAAATAATGAAGCCTTTGAAATATTAAGAAAAGTTACCAAAATGTGACAAAGAGACACCAAGTGAGCAAATACTGTTGGAATAATAGCACTGATAGATTTGCTCAATATAGAGTTGCCACAAACTATCAATTTTTAGAAAGCACAATATCTGGGAAGGGCATTAAAGTGAAGCTCAACAAAAGAGCTAAGTCTGTATCCATGCAAAGACCTGCATGCAAATGTTTATAATAAGTTTATTCTTAATTAGCAAATACTGGAAATGACCCACTGGTCCACCACTTTCATGTAACGACACCACTCTGAAATAAAAAGGAAAAAAAACACTAATACGTGAAACAGTATGGATATTGTCAAAAGCATTAGGTTACGTGGAAGAAGCCAGATTTGATTTATGTAACATTCTGGAAAAGAGAAAACTGAAATCATCATTAACTTAGGATAGAAATAGGAGAATGAGGTTTATTATAAAGGAGAATAAGGGAATTTTTAGGGGTTGTGGGAATGTTCTAGCTCTTGGCTATGACAGTGGTTACATGACTGTAAACATTTGTCAAAACTCATTGAACTGTGTACTTTAGAAGAGTGAATTTTACTCATGTAAACTATACTTCAATAAAACTGACTTGAAAATGAAGAAAACTGACTGAAGTGACTGACCAATGAACTGAATATATATTTGAGACAAACACAAAGTTAAATATTACTAAAGACCTATTTATTTTTACTCTACAGTCACAAAATAGGAGCAAGTATAACAGCAGGTTCAGACATTTTCATACATAGATTTGTTGCAGATTTTTCCTAGATCAGCACACTGGGTATATCCATGCATTAACTAAAATTGTCTCATTTCCTCTCCTAAGCATTCTGACCTCCTCTTTCTTCTAGGCTATGGTATCTAAGAACACAACATGTCTATTCACAGCTCACCCATGTGGAGCTATATCCACTCTCCTCTTCCCAGATCTGGGCACCATCCCAAGAATAGTACACAAAGAGGAAAATGTCATGAAGAAGGGTTGATTCCACTTCCGTCAGATCCACTCTCTGATTTCCTCTGGAGAATACGGATCTCACATTCACTGGGCACTTTCTCAACACCATCCACGAAACACTGGCTCATCTCTTGGCAGACAGTCCTGTAGTTCAGAATAGGCCACCATTTTTCTTTAATGGATCACGGAACCAAATTAAAAATCAGTTCTAGACCAGACACCAAACAAATCTTTCAGTGGAGATGAACTTCAAGCTGGGTTCAGAAGGAAGACTGGACCATGAGTTGGCAGAGCAAAAAGGGAAATAAATCAGCCAAAACAAGGGACCAAGAAGAGACTAGAGAACAGGGCTGCCTTACTAGTTCAACAGACCTTTCTCTTAGAAAATGCAGGGGTGTCCCACGGAGTCCACCCATCGACACAAAGCACAGACTTTCTATGCCTCCTGCCTCCTCTCTTTTCAAATGTTTCACCATGGAAAAGCTGCTTTTCTCCCCAGACATCTGTGAATTTCCTTTCCCTACAAAAAAAAAAAGAAAGAAAGAAATACAGCATTCCCAAAATAAAGAAAACTTTTGAATATTCAAAAGTGAGATTACTTTACTGACTGTACATTTGGTTTATTCACTCAAAGAGAAAGATCTATGACACAGAAGAAAACCAAACAACTCTAGTATCTGTATTCTTTATTCACAGATATTTCAAATAAAATAATCTTTTGGATTGAATTAAAAAGAAAAACCATTCCCCTGCAGGACAGAGTTGAACCATTTATCCTGATATATAGTAATGTTTAAATCTGCTCCTGACCTGTCTCTCCACCAAAATCTTTTAATAACTACTACTTTTAACTCACTCTAGCCAAACTTCACAGATCATCATTTTAGGAAGGTGCCAAAAAAAAAAAAAAATACATTTCCATGCTTTCGCTTACACATACATTCCTTAGGGAGAAAGTTTCCTTTCTCAACTCTCATTCCGAAATCCTGATCTTTCTTGAAGAACTTAGAGTGTCCCCTAGGAAAGTCACTACTCTGGGTGCCTGACATGTGCTCTCTGAGCCAATCTTCATCCCTCTAAGATGTGTACGAATACCACTAATCTCTAGTTAAGAAACTAAGGCACGTAGTTAAATCACTTAAGGAGAAACAGATACAGAATAAGGATTCAATAGCAAATCTTAATTATATTAAATTTATGCTATTCTATATCGTATTCTGTGTCTCTTTATGGGATCTCAGCATATGTGTGTTACTTTGTGATGATATGTGTCTGTTTAATTTTCAAATAAGATAGACAGTAACCTTATCTTTTGCAGATGACGCAGGTTTGGTCCCTGGGTCAGGAAGATCCCCTGGAGAAGGAAATGGCAACCCACTCCAGTATTCTTGCCTGGGAAATTCCATGGACAGAAGAGCCTGGTGGGCTAAAGTCCATGGGGTCACAACAGAGTGGACACAACTTAGTGACTAAACAACAACAAACCTTATCTTTACGTTACCTCTGAGATTTAAGGATGGCATTACAGAAGTACACAATTCTTTTGGTATATTACATATGAATATAGCTGATGAGACGCTTTCCTTCACTCCCACCAGCAATTTATCCTTACAAAGACATGGGACAATAGATTCGTTTCCAGTTCTTTATGAGTATAAAATTTGAACAACTTAGTGACAAGTTGGATTTTATATTTTCAAAGTGTTTGTGGTCCAGATTATTCAGAATCTTAGGTTCACCGTTTCAATCTGTCAGACAAGGGCTTAGTTCCCAGACCAGGGATCAAACCCATGTCCCTTGCATTGGCAGATGGATTCTTAACCAGTTGACCACCAGGAAAGTTCCTTCAACTTATTGAAAGTGAAAGTCATTCAGTCATATCTGACTCTTTGCAACCCCATTGACTATACAGTCCATGCAATTCTCCAGGCCAGAATACTGGAGTGGGTAGCTTTTCCCTTCTCCAGGGGATCTTCCCAACCCAGGGATCGAATCCAGGCTTCCCTTATTGCAGGTGGATTCTTTACCAGCTGAGCCCCCAAGGAAGCCCTACAATACTTGGAGTGGGTAGTCTATCCCTTCTCCACAGGATCTTCCCGACCCAAGAATCAAACCAGGGTCTCCTGGATTACAGGTGGATTCTTTTATCAACTGAGCTACCAGGGAAGCCCCACTTATTAAGGGCACATATTTTTGTCCACAAATCTGAAAGAAGCTCTTTGAGGATGAGAGCCACGTTGAAATTTTGAGTACTTATGAGATAAACAGGACAAAATTTTGCAAGCAAAATGGTGCCCACATGGCAAGTGACTGTAAAATGGAAAAACAGTTGTGAAGTCATCAGGGCTGACTCAGAAAAACTGGATTCACAATTGCATCTCCAAACCACATTTCTAAAACTGTTCTGTGTATGTAACTTTAATGCTAGGACATGAATACTGCATTGTGTCATTATTCAAAAGTACTTGGAAACCAGCATATTTTGATTCAATTGAAGTTGAGTTAAAAAAAAAAAGCCTGGGTTCCAGTCCTCTTTCTTTCATGAGCTGGTTGTGTAGTTTTTTAATTGAAGATAATTGCTTTACAAAATTTTGTTGTTTTCTGTCAAACATCAATAAGAATCATATCTGTGGCTGATTCTCGTTGATGTTTGGCTGTGTAATCTTGCATCTGTCCCTCTCAATCTTATCTTCTACATCAGCAAAAGGGGAAATTCCAATGAGATGAGTTCTGTCTTCCAACTCTAAAATTATATTGGCATTTATCTCCTACTTATCTTTTAAACTTCATATTATCTTTACCACAGCAAGAACTAGAGTTAAGCAAAGAAGTTTACATTTAGTGATGCTCAGATGGTTAAGAATTCGTCTACAATGCAGGAGCCAGGTTCGATCCCTGAATTGGAAAGATCCCCTGGAGAAGGAAATGGCATCCCACTCCAGTATTCTTGCCTCAAGAATCCAATGGACACAGGAGCGTGGTGGGCTATAGTCCATGGAGTCATAGAGTCTGACATGACTAAGCATGCATGCATATGTCATCTTGATTCATTCTTGCCACGGTCCTCTGGAGGAGTTACTGTTATACAGGCTCTGAGAGTATGAGTAATCTGTCCAAGTTCCCATAACTATCAAGAGACAGGCAAGAGCTGATCCTCAAATTTTCCAAACTGATCAACTCTAAGTCTTTTTCTGCTACTCAAGTGGCTCAACTAAGATCTGTTTGTTTTTTTTTAATTAATAAATGAATAGATCAGAAACATTGAGAATAAATACTGACCTACTTGCATTGTATTTAAATATAAATCCTGCTATATGTTCTTTTTAGGATTCATGCCAATCTTTTATGATCTACCTACATTATTTCACGACTATTGTACCCTTCAAGTGAGAACAGCAGACATTATTATCACCATCACATGAGAGAGGAGACCCAGGCTCAGAGCAGTTAAGCAGCTCTACCTTAAACATAAGGTGTCTGGGGTAGAGATAGTAGAGTATGTAAAGCTCTGGATTCTGAAGTTCTACAGACCTGAGCTCAAATGCCACCTCACTGGCTTACCTAGGTAACATCAAGTGAGTTACTTAACCTCTTCTTATCTAGGAAATGAAGCTGCAGAATTACCTACCCACAGATTTTTAAGACAAATAACAAAATGTAAGGCATTTATTATGTCTGCTGCTAAGTCACTTCAGTCGTGTCCGACTCTGTGCGACCCCATAGACGGCAGCCCACCAGGCTCCCCTGTCCCTGGGATTCTCCAGGCAAGAGCACGGGAGTGGGTTGCCATTTCCTTCTCCAATGCATGAAAGTGAAAAGTGAAAGTGAAGTCACTCAGTCGTGTCCGACTTTTTAGCAACCTCATGGACTGCAGCCTACCAGGCTCCTCTATCCATGGAATTCTTCAGGCAAGAAGACTGGAGTGGGTTGCGATTGCCTTCTCCTAGCATACAGTAACAAAAATTATCAGTGGCAGAACCCTCCCATCTAAATCTAAGTTGTATGTTCTTTCTACTACATCTCTTGAACTTTTGATACTTCCAACAATCTCTTCTGGATATGATTTAAGACACGGCTTTATACTCAATTCAGTGCTGTAGTAGGGTATATTAGCAAACAATTAATAACCTACCCTCAATAAAAGGTGTACTTTTCAGTTATTTTACAAGACTGCTTGTAGCTGATTTGCTTGAACCATTCATAGACTCTTGCCCAGTACCCAAATGACCCATTATTGCACTTGCAAGATGGCTCTGCCAATTGGAATGTCTTCCTAATTGAGGATCAGACTTTTTCCTCCAGGTAAAGATAACCAGTCCATAAGAGGACAGAACCCAGGAGTCTAGCCTCATTAGCAACAAATGCTAAACAACTCATTTAACAATTCCAGATTCATCACTATTCACTCACACATACCACACTGACTTTTCAGTTTCTGAATGAAGACCCTCAGTCTCAATAAAGAATGAGTTAGGTTCTATTTTTATGTTCCATAATAGCAGCTGGAAATAAATCTTAGAATGAAAATACTGTTATTTTTCTTTTCTTTCCCCCACATCTATTCACTATTAAAATACCTGGAGTTTCCAAATAGGAGTGTTGATATAGTAACTTTCACTGGCTGTGGGCATGCTGGCAGTGGCTCAAAATCTCAGCCAAGTTTTACAGTTGTAATTTTATTTTGATTTTAATTAGTATCAATTAGGACAAAAAAATAGACAGTTTGGATAAACAATGTGAGTTTGGCTTTAACAAGTAAATTAGATATACTGCAGGGAAGGAAAGGGGGAAAAATTAAGGAGATTCCATTTTCTTCCAGCACCCTGCTTCTCCCCTGTGGCTGCTATTGCAGGCAGCTCACGCTTTCAGAGTAATATCTATTTAAATATCTTTAAAGAGACCCCCTATCTGGTTTAGGGGTATCAGAGGTGGGAAATTTGCACATCTCAGATTGCCTCTCCACATACTTATGGGGTCTTATGTTGTCTAGCATTGGATCCCTGCCTATGTATAAATATCCTTCTCCTGAGATTTTTTCCAAGGTTTATAATTTGCAAGCCACTGACAAATTTCCCCTCCTTATTTATTCTGCACCCTTTCCTTTGGACCCAGATTATCTTGTTAACAAGAACTCTATAATGGAAGGCATCTAGTGAGATTATGGTAACAGTTTAACAGCTCTCTTTAAAGAAAAAAAAAGGTATATACATATACATGTGTGTATATTAAAATTTTATTAATATGAAGGAAGGGTATGTATACCTGACAAATAATAAATATATAATACTCTGTATCATAAATCCTATGTAACCAATTGCTTCTCAGTATGCTTTCATTCACTGATTCTTTCTGAACTCTTATATCCACAGTTGTTCAGAAAGGTAGTCTATCCCAGGCGCCAAACATCCTGGCATGTCATTGCAGGGTGTGCCAAACTGCATGACCTAACCATCTTCTGACCCTGAGCCATTTTTGTAGCTAGTCACATAGGCAATTAAGTAGGTGAAAATCACCCTAGTGTGACTATGGGAGAACTAGGTTGTGTAACCTTCATGGGGGCCTGTCATGTTGCCTTATAACCCAGAGTGGTCAATTTCAAGCTACCAACATGATGTCACTAAATGTAGAGTTAGGAAGAGATGAGCATCATACCAGCATACAGTATTTCAATCATGCAGATACAAAAGACAAACAGCCTCATGGGAATAGATACAAGCAAAATGTAGTAAAATAGTTAGGAAGTGACAGGTGATAGTATTTTTTGTTCTAATGTAATTCAGTATAATTTTATGTGACTTAAGTTTATATATTTTAAGAATATCTATGTTTGCAGAAGAAATAAATTGGGAGATTGGAATTGACATATACACATTACTATCTACAAAATAGATAACCCATAAGGACACAGTAAAGAATCTGCCTGCAATGCAGGAAACCTGAGTTCACTCTCTGGGTTGGGAAGATCCCCTGGAGGAAGGCAAGGCCACCCATCTCAGTATTCTTGCCCGGAGAGTCCCCATGGACAGTGGAGCCTGGCGAGCTACAGTCCATGGGGTCTCAAAGAGTCGACACAACAGAGTGACTAAGCACGGTACTCCATAATGACCTACATGGGAAAAGAATCTAAAAAAGAATAGATATATGTATATGCATAACTGACTCACTTTGCTATACACCTGAAACACAACACTGTAAACCAAGTATACACCAATAAAAATATTTTTTAAGAAAAATTTATGTTTAAATGAACATACTACAAAAAAGAAGGAAAGAATATCCAAGTTTAACAACCAACAAGGAAAATTCTTGAAAATGTAGCAGTGATCTCTTATGAGCCAGTATGAAGCAGCCCAGCACATCACTGAATATATCTCAGTCTGGTGGCCACAGTGACCATCTACTTCTTAATTACACCATACATAGATCATTAAGGATTCTGAACAAGAGAAAACAAGATGTCCCAGAAAGTCCAGGCACCAGCCTGCCCCTTTCATAGAGACCATGTGCTTTCTCCAAGTAACACTTACTGCCCAAATTTTTGTGGTATGGACCTTATATAGATACGAGCTTCTGGTCTCAGGGACTTTTACATTGTTAAGATGGTTCAGTCTGAAACTGAAGAGTCCAGATCAAAGCAGAAATAATGGGCAAAGTTTCCAAACTTGCAATGGGGGAAGAAATCTGCTATTGGTTTCTCAGCCTAAGCTGTTCTCTAGGTTTGAGCAAACGTAGGCCCCAACCCATGGTTTCTAGAGTTTCTAAGACAAGATCAATAACTTCCTGTCTCATGTACATCAATTCATAGTTGACCTGTCATTTGTGAAACATGATTCAAGTTTGTCTCTATACAACCCCATGTCTATTTTGGGTTATTTGGCTTTGAGAAAAAGTCACAGGAAACCTGGTCTCCTAATTAGTAATGATTAAATAACATTCACATACATCCTCTTCACCAAAACTGCCTTTTAATCAGATATCTATACTCAGGCCTCCTCCCTCTGGTGTCAAATATAGGGACTGCACAAGGAAAGATCTCAGCCATTGATGTCATATTGGAAAAAGAAAAGAAAAATAGAAACAAAAATACTTATAATCTAAACTTCTGGTTTCTGAAATAATCATGTAATCTCTTCACAGGAATACAAAATCAAATACCAAATATATATACATATATACATATGGGTGTGTACAGGTATGTAATACAACATAGTTGCTTGGTATATACATATAATTTTTGTTCATGTAGATCAATAGTAATTTATTTTTTTCTTGAAGTATAGCTGGTTTACAATGTTGTGACATAGTACACGTTTTTCCAAGGTACATTCATTATCATTCTTTTCTTCTGATTGTGCATTTTGTTTCATTTTATACTTTACTCATGGATAGAGAGTGTATATTTACTACTAGATGTATTGGGCTTTTTTCCTGGGTACATAGTGACACTTCTTTTTCCATTTTTTTTTAATTGAAGGATAATTGCTTTACAATGTTGTGTTGGTTTCTGCTGTACATCAATGTGAATCAGCTCTATGTGTACATATCCCTTCCTCTTGATATAGTATTTTTAAGCCAAGCTGCCTTTTTCTCTGCTCATGTGACTAAGCCGAGTCATACACATCTTTTGGGTGTGGGAGTTTTGGGTGTGGGAGTGTGACTGAGTTTTGAGTATATGTTTTTCTATTCATAGAAATACTTCTGAGTCACTTCATCCAGGTTAATCCTCTAGAGCCATGGTTCTCAACCTGTTAGATTCACATAAGGAACTTTTTAAAATTCTGATGCCCATGCCAATGAAATTTCTATTTTTTTAACTTATCCAGATGACTCCAATGTGAAGTCACCATTGAAAGCACTGCCCTAGATAATCAATGGACTAGTGTTATAGTTCAGTGCACAACCTCTTCCACCCTTTTTCTATGTTCATACGATCATAGATAAATACATTCCAATATACCTAGTTTTAATTAAAAATAGTATATTTCTATGCACAGTACTATGCACCATGCTGTTTTAGTCTAAAAATTTACCATAAATATCCCTCCAGGTCATTATATATAGTTCTAACTCATAGAAAAGTCTTGTTAGAGCAGTAACATACTAAAAATACCATTTTGAGATGAATAATCTAATCATATTATACAGGAAGAACTGAAGAGCAAAAGGTCAAGTATCTATTAATGAAAGTCTAACAAAATTGTCCAGGAATGAGAATCAAGTTTTCCAACTAGAGAGGTGGCAGTAGGGATGGAAAGGGATGGGCCAATGTGAGAATTATCAGGAAGAAAAAGAACCACTGACCTTACTGACTGACTGATATGGGAGACAGGAAATGGGAAGAATCAAGAGCAGCTCCAGGGTTTACAGTAGTTAACCTTCAAGAATAATTCAGAGAAGTGATAATGACAGCAAACTAAATGAGGAAAGAATGATTAATTGAGATTTATATGATCCTCCCTGCCTGCCCTATAGATTCCAGACTTACCTAACTAGCCCCTAATGTCAATCAATTCCCTGCACTAAATCTATTAATATATACCTCATATCTACCTGCCAATGCAGAAGGTCCAAGAGACATGGGTTGAATCCCTGGGTTGGGAGATCCCCTGAAGTAGGAAATGGCAACCCACTCCAGTGTCCTTGCCTCGGAGCATTCTACAGACAGAGGAGCCTGGCAGGCTACAGTCCCTGGGGTCGCAAAGAGTCAGACACGAGTGAGCGGCTGAGCATGCACATGTACCTCATACAGGTTCTGTCTTCCTGATTGACAGACATGGTGGCCTCCATCTAGACTGTAAAATAAAGGGGAAAGAAAGGAAAGGGAGGAAGGAGAAACAGACAAGAAAGGAAGAGAAGGAAGGACTGAGGACTTAAGGGGACTGGAATAATTTAGAACAAACACTGGGACAGTCCTCAGTAAATAAATGAGCAGTATGCTAATTCTGTCTCCCCAAATAAATGAATACATCATTAGGGGTTAAGCCAGCATATCCATGTTTCTTTTAAAATCTTTCATTATCCCTGGCACATTGTCCCTGGACTGATACATATGCATTGCTTTATTGATTCTTCCTTTATAAACCCATGGCTGCATTTTCTTACTTCTGTTCTCCTGACATATCTTTTGAGCTAGGTAGTAGATGAATGATTTAATGAATGGTTACCTGACTTACACTGTCACAGATCAGGGGGAGCCTACAATTTTCTCCAAATGTTTCAGAACTCTGGCTTTAAAAAATGGGGATAGGCTATTATTTACTGTGTTCCCCAACTGTCCAACAGTAAGATTCATAGGGACCCTGTAAAAATGCCATCTAGACTCTTGACTACCTGGTGTCTACAATCAAGGTATTGCCTAGAACAGATCTATCCATTTACAATTTCTATATGTCACTATCTCACAGGAATAATGAGGGAATTCTTGTCTATAACTTAAAAATAACTGAAAGTTACAGTGGACAACTATATGTCTTATTTTCCCTTCCCAAGATCTCACTTATTCCTTCTAGTCATACCAGTTCTCAGGAGTGGACAGAAGACTTCAGCTAAACCGAAAAGCTAATACCTCCTTTCCTTGTCCAAGAAGAGGGCCCAGGACCACAGCCAACCAATCAGAACTCCCTGGAATTGTTCACTCTGGAGCTACAAGAGAGAAAACTCTCTTCTTTCTACACAGCAGTGAGGCTGTGAGCCCACAGCTACAGGCTGACGTCTGCCAAACAGGGGAAAGAACTGGCCAACTTATTGAGAAAACTCAGACCAGAGATGGAAGAGAAACACCAGCAGCATGGCATCCTGTTTTAACTGCCCCCAGTGGACTCTTTTCCTTCCCGGTTATATTGTTTAGTAGAGGCTTGAAACAAAAGTCTAAGCTAGGTCAAGTTGGCCTTTTTTGACTCACACCCAAAAAGTCCTAACAAATGCAAATCCTAATCAAGGAGAGAATCCCAAAGATCTGAGCAGCATAAATGGGACGAAATACCAAGTGCTAGCAGGGAGGCAGGAGAGTAAACAGGAAACAAATCTGGAAGGCAAGAGCCACAGAGATCAGAACAAGGTCAGGGATCAGAGCACAAAGCATGTTATGCTGGTTTTTCAGCTCTTGCCTCTCGGTTCCAAACACACCCTCCCAGAGTCTCCTTCACCACACTGAGGCAGGGGCTCGGAACACCTCACTTCTCCTCTGCCAGCCAGATGTCTACTGCACTCTGTCCATAGACTGTGAGCCTAGACAAAGGGATTTCTCTTCCCGTTTACCGGCTCTAAGCGTCTCCCAGCAAGTTCCCCAAATCAGCAGCAGCAGTGAGTTGCAGAAACAATTGGCCCAGGATCCAGGTTTTGCTCACTTATCACAGGGCCCTTCAGAGGCACCATCAGCAGCTGAGCAGTACCCTTTCTTCTGATGCCTAAGTCCCACTACACGGGGTCCCCAAACCAAGCTCCTGTGGCACCAGCAAGGTCAACCCCTTCTCTTCTCAGTCCCGGCTTCCTGGGGTTGTTGCTCTAAGCTTTGGGCTCTAATCCTCCCAGGCTGTCTCTTGTCTCTTTCCTCCCCAGGAAGCAGCCTAGGAATGGTATCTGCTTCCTGTAGGAACCATGCCCATGCTGCCTCCATAGCCTCTTTTTGCCTTTTCATTCTTTCAGTGCCTGTTTAACAAACTCCTAACATTAAATTCTCTTTTAAAAAATGCATTCGGTTTTTGTTTGCCAGAACGAAGCCCATTTAGGTTTGGGTCTGTGAATGAAGGCAGTTATCAGAGAACATTAGCTCAGGCTCCAGGCTCCTAGTTGTACAAGAATCTGGGAGGAAAGGGAGTGGAATGGACTTTCGAGAGACTTTTGTGAGTATACTCTCTCATTATTAGGAAATGAGGATGCTGTATTTCTCAGTTTCACTATGTGTAAAGTGTGTTGCATACATTATCTTATCTAATCTCATAAAGCCCCTGTTTTCATCACTTCATAGATTAAGATATTGGAGGCTGAGAGATGTTTGGTAATTTGCCCAGTATTATCTATCTAGGAATTGGCAGAACTGGGGTCAGAATCCAAATCAATCTTCTATCACCTGTCAGACCCATCTCTATGGCTTGGGCCCCAGGACAACTGAAGCCCACCCTGACGCCCACTTTGACACACCTGTCTTAGACTGTTGTGCCCTCAATGTACTGACTGTGTGTTACTCAGATGTCCTTTCATGACCCACTCAGGACCTGAAGGAGCCCTCTGCAATAAAGGGATATCTCACACAGGTGCAGGAATGGAAGGCAGCCAGGAAGGGTAGGGTCTGTCTGACTGAAGCACCCTCGTGGTGTGGGCAGGGATAGAAAGTGGGAATTAGGAACAGTTAGAACCGTGATGGCTGAATCAGTTACAGGGCAACCGAGGGCTCAGTAAGGAAGAAACCCACTTGTTCCCACCACTGGCATATGCGTCACCATCACACACAGTGTCTAGCCCCAACAAGCAAGAAGCTCATGTTCCAATCCATGCATCCTTTCAGAGCTAATTGTGACTTAGAACCTTTCATTTCCTATAACACATTCTGCATCAGCGTGGCCCTTTCTTGGGCCCTTTGACTCTCTGGTCTCCATGGCTCAACCATTTCTATGAAAGCTAGCCAAGGTCAGTGCTGACATAGAACAGATGCTCTGGAGTCAGAGTTCCTGGCAGAGAAACCAACTCTACTGCTTACTGTATGATACTGAACAAGTAACTTCCTTTCTCTGGGCTTCCCCAAAATAAGATGCAAGAATAACCATCATGTATTTATTCTGTATTATTTTCTAGGCACTTAGCTAATATCTGACATGCACTGTTTCAATCTAATCCTCATAAAAGTTTCTATCTTTGTTCTACATATGACAAACAGATATGTATAGAAGTGAATGACTAGCCTAAGGTACACATCTAGCGAATGCAGAATCAGAACCAGAAACAAGTCTGTCTGACTCAAATGCGCATACTCTTGGCCCATAATATGGCACAAGACTTATTCTCCCACTGTAGACAACTAGAAAGTAAACAAAATACAGGAAACAAGTATTTTCAGAGCCTGGGAGGCATAGGCAGCACAGCACTGCAGTCCAGAAAGAGCCCTGTGGGCACTACAATGCCCGTCCTTCTCCTTGGAGACAAGGCTCAAGCTGCTTTGTTAGTGGGTGGGGGGCAACTGAAGCATAGCCCCAGGGTTTTACTGAGCTGACGAGTCAGAAATGAGATTCACAAAGAATATGAGGCTTCTGGGGAAGAAGATGGAAAAGGAAGGAAGCAGGCAAAGAAAGAAATCCAAAAATCAACATAACAGCTCCTTCAAGTGTTTGGTTAAACACTGATCTGCCCAAGTTTAGAATGAAACTCTATAAGGCAGGATAAAACCGACTCACTTCCAGGGAGTTATAAGCTGAACAATTCCACAGGCCCACACACACATGGAAAATATTCCAGTAATTATCAACCAGAATGGGAGACCTTGCTGAACACAGACGCCATTGACGAAAGACCAGAAAAGTCACACCCTGATGGTATGGCTGAATTAGTACCAAAATAAAGCTTCAAAAGGTATCAAGCTGATCCAAAAGTCATTTAACAGGCTGCTAAAACAAGCCTCAAGTTTTTTAAAGATAGACAACATGCAAACATTCAACAACATTCATTATGCCTAACATCCAATAAAAAATTGCCAGACTTGCAAAGCAGCAGCAAAGGAAAATGTTAGTCAATAGCAACAGACCTAGAATTTACAGAGATAACAGAATCAACAAACAAGTACCTTAAAACAGTTATCATTTAAATCAAGGATATAAAGAAGAGGTCAGCAAAATTTTTCTGTAAAGAGATGAGGTAAGGTGGTAAAGTTGCTCAGCCAGATATCAAATACTTTAAGTATTATGGACCATACATGGTCTCAGGTGCATATTTTCAGTTTTTTAACATAATTTTACAACTTAAAAGCCATTCCCAGCTCACAGGCCATACAAAAATAGATCATCAGCTCAATTTGGCCCAGAGGTCATAATTTACTAGACCTTGAATTAAAAGAAACATCAAATATGGGAAATACTAAAGAAGAAAAAAAAAAAAAAAAGAAACAAAATATACCTATGGGTCTTCTAGAAGACTACAGTATCTGAAGTAAGAAATGTACTGGATTATAGTATATCAGAAGAAATATCAGTAAACTTGAAAACATAGCAAAAAATATATATATAACCTTTTGAAACTAAAGTTTAACAGGGAAAAAGAAATGAAATGAACAGAATCTTGGTGACTTGTGAAACAATGTTAAGCAACTACTACACGCATAGTTAAGAGCCCCAGAAGGACAGAAGGAGGACAGAAAATGTATTTAAAGCAATAATGGCTGAAGTTGTTCCAAATTTGATTCTCAAAAAATGTCAATTCACATCATAATCAAACTGCCAGAATCAGCAACAAAGAGGAATGTTTAGAAGAATGCAGTGAAAAAAATTCACATCATATTACCTTGAGGGGGAAAACATGCAATTCCATGAACTTCTTACCAGAAATAATGCAAGTCAGAGGACAATGGAATTATACCTTCAAAGTGAAGAAAATGCTTTTCTTTACCTGTTACTCTGCCTCTCAATGAATATAGTAATAGTCCCATCACACCTTCTTACAGAAAGATTCAATGAAATAATGTATAAGAAAACTCTGAATATAAACTTTTATACTTTAATTTTAATAATATATTATCATTAGTATATTACTTTTATTATTATTACTACTTAAAACTCAATCATGCTTTTATGTATATACTACAAAAGCCCAAACTTCATGGTAACCTGCCCTGATCTTCCAATTTCATCTCTACTTTCCCCACAATACATTTGCCTATTGGATTATTCACTGTTCTCGAACCCACTGTTTTCTCACTTCTGAGTCACTGTGTGTATTTCTAGCTATCCATTTTTCAAAGCCCATCTCAGTGCCAACTTCTCTTGAATTCTCCAACTAGCATCCTTCCACAAATCATCTCTTCTTTTATGCTCCCAGAATACACTATTTTACACCAGCAGTTCTCAAACTTTAATGTGCATATGGACCACCTGAAGTGGATTCTGAGCTCTGTAGTTTTAAAAGCTCCCGAGCACTGTTCATGCTTCTGGTCTGAGAGGACTCCACTGTGTGAGAAGCGAAGTCTTACATTTTTATCATCTCATCAACTAGAAACATAACTGTTTAAAGAAAGTGAGTTATTCCCACCTTTGTAATTACCATAGCATGGAATAGAGGGCTATATAGCTCATTAACACTAGCTAGATGAAGAGATAAGAGAGATTCACAGACCTAAACAGGGTTCACCTTAGTCTTCCACTTCCTGGTGAAACCTTGACTTCTTACTTGCCGACATCTGTGGATATGTATCTGATTTTCAACTGTTCAGGGCAAGTAAGATCTAGTGTAGCCTTCAAGCCCTAGTACCAAGGTTTAGCCCACTGCTCTAGGATAGATACATTACTCATGTATGATTATGAGAAATGCATTAAGGAGGATACTGGTGATGATAATAATCATTTATTCTACTGAATTTTTAAACACAGAAAAACTGAAACTTTCCACAAACACTCTAAGTACTGTCTGACTCTGGAGCAGAAAAGCAGCACATGCGTGCTCTGTCATGCTCCAAGGAGGAAAAATCATTCTAACTGAAAACAGAAAAGCATTCCTTTCAGACTCTCATAAACTTAATGGAGCCTCTATATTTGAAAAGCTTCAGAGATCTTTTCTTCCCTTCCCCTCCCCCACATCCCATGCTCCAAAGGGCCCTGGGTAGCACTGCCTAACCCCCACTGTATCCTGTCACATGACTGACACCTCGGTTATCAGCACCTCGGTATTGTTTTGCACTGCAGAACTCCACATGTGTTTCCCTTTGCAAAAATTACATCATGTCTCAGGAAGTCTCTTTTCTCCAACCAGACCAGCAGATAATTCTCCATCAAGGCTTTGCAAGTAAGAAAAAGAGGTAAATGAATCCTGGGGCAGTTGTTTATAGTGCACATGCTGGCTTGCAGCGTCCTCTTCCCGCAATCCAGCCCCAGTCAGCTCATCCATGCACTGTGTCCCAAACGTCTTGCTCCCCACAGAGAAAAATAAGACCTGGATGAGGAGTAGGGTTTGTACTTGTCTGCTGTGCATTTCTCAACAGAAAATGCAATTGTTTTCTACACTGGCCTTTGCCCAGAAACAAGCCAGATGATAGTCTGACTTCCCCAGTGACAAATGCTTTAACCTGTTGCCAAAAGAGCTGGGACCTACACAATTCTGAGAATTTCATTTCTTTCATGATGCCTTCTCCAGTTTCTCAGAGGAAAGCTAACAAAATCCCTTGCATGCCTAGTTTGAAAGTAAAATTACCTGTGACTTTATTTTCTTTCCATCTGAACTATATTTGCACTTGTTCTTCAATCTGAAATGCATTTCCCCTATCTATACATTATGTAAAAATTTCCTTTCTAATCCCTTTCTACAGGATCAGATTTTTGCTTAACTTTTACTAAGCTTTGTATATTCTAATCATTGCTGTTTGTCAGAGGTGGTAAGCAACCAGATGCCAGGGACACAGAAAATGTGGTTCCTTTTGTCAACCCCTGGCAGAGCATCACAGATGGTTTCAAGCTTATTTGATTATCATGACCATCTTGGTGATCCCTTAAACTTTTAAAACATATGACTAAAAAATAGCTTCCTGCTTATGATATATCATTAGTCTTCATTTATTTAACAAATAGGCATTAATATCTGCTCATGACAGGTGCCACACAAGATGTCACTGGGGTTACAATGGTAGAGAGGAGAAATACAGTCTCTGCCCTCATTTAATTTACATTCACTGAATATTTACTTAGTTCCCACACAGTTCTGGACACTGTGCTGGTATATTTAGTGAAAGTGTTAGTTTCTCAGTCTTGAGCAAACAGTCTCTTTGCGACCTCATGACCTGCTGGCTCCTCTGTTCATGGAATTCTCCAGGCAAGAATTGCCTGGAGTGGGTAGCCATTCCTTCTCGAGGAGATCTTCCTGACCAAGGGATCTAACCCAGGTCTCCTGCATTACAGGCAGATTCTTTACTGTCTGAGCCACCAGGGAAGCCCAAATAGAGAAGGTTATAATTTTCTTCATTTTATAGATCAGAAACCTGGGACCCAAAAAGGTTAAGTGACTTTCCCCAGTCCAAAGTTAGCTGGGAGTGCAAGGGATGCAGGAATTATGTCAGAGATAGACCAATGCCCAGATAACCAGAGACAGCCCACATCAATTATAATTAGCTTCCAAACTAAGGTCATAAATGAGTCATGATGCCTTGCATACTAGAAAGAATATCAGTCAAGCAACCGTGATTTGGATTTGGGTTCCACCTGATTATTTCCTGAATGCACTGAATAAGGTTAGCAGTTTTTCAAGTGCTACTCAAGAGTCCTAGGGGTTCTAAGGAAATGACACACAAGTTCTAAAGAAATGAGAGGAGTTGAGGGAGGGCAAGTTGGCTCCCAACTCTGTTCCAGATTTCAAAGCATCAAAGTTTCAAACTGTTTTATATAGTGAAGTTCTATGTGCAGTTTTGCTTTAAAAAGACAAAAGAATTTAAAAAACAAATTTGGAAACCAACTGACTGGATTATCTCTAAAAGTTCTTTTTCAGTTCTGACCATCTATAACTCCGTAATTTTTTCATCATAATGATGTAAGACCCCAGTGCGTCTCTATTCAAGATGGTTATCATGGGGCTCAATTCCCAATAGACTAATCAGCCCTGTAGATTCTACAGTCTTACTACTTCAAATGTGGTTCACAGGTCAGCAGCACTGACATCACCTGGAAGCTTCTAGCAAATCTCAGGCTCCACTCCAGAATTCCTGAATCAGAACCTGAATTTTACCAAGATCTCCAGGTGACTTGATGAACATTAAAGTCTAAGAACAAAACAATGCCATTTGCAGCCATGAGTTAGAGACTGAGAGATTGTCATACTGAGGGAAGTAAGTCAGACAGAGTAGGCCAAAAATCATATGAAATCGCTTACACGAGGAATCTTAAAAACAAAATGATACAAATGAACTTATTTATAAACAAAACAGAAACAGAGTCACAGATGTAGAAAACAAACCTACGGTTACCAAGGGGAAAGGGGAGATAAATTGGGACATTGCGATTGACATTTATATACTACTATATATAAAATAACTATTAAAGATGTACTGTATAGCACAGGGAGCTCTACTCAGTACTCTGTAATGACCTATATGGAAAAGAATCTTACAAAAGAGGGGAGATAGATATATATATGTATAACTGATTCACTTTGCTGTACATGACTTCCTGGTGGCTCAGACGGTAAAGCATCTGTTTACAATGCAGGAAACCTGGGTTCGATCCCTGGGTTGGGAAGAACCCCTGGAGAAGGAAATGGCAATCCACTCCAGGACTATTGCCTGGAAAATCTCATGGACAGAGGAGCCTGGTAGGCTATAGCCCATGGGGTGGCAGAGAGTTGGACACGACTGAGCGACTTCACTTCACTTCACTTTACTGTACATGAGGAACTAATACATTATAAAGCAACTATAGTAATTAAAAATTAATTTAAAAAGAACCAGTGATCTCTAAGATAGTGGAATCTTTCTTCGTTGATTTACATCACCGTACCTCATTCACACTCTCCTAGCTATGGTTTATAGCAGAAAATTCAGGATGGATGGTCATCCGTATCCTTCCTCATCTCTCTATAGCTCCAAGGGAAAAGGTAGAGTTAGTATTTGCCACTTTTGCCCATGTTCTATCTTACAACTTAACAGTCACCATCTGCCAACTTAACAGTCACCATCTGCCAACTTATCCTTATAAATGGTCCCCCAATATCCATGACTATTCAGAATGTCAGGATATTGAAAGCAGTTCTTCTCCAGTAGAGAGCTGGGGCCCCTTTGATGAGATCATCTTTCCAATCCAGTCCAATCCTGAAATTCACTAATTCTATAATACAGACATTCATAACAAAAAAACTCTCAGATCCTTTACAAATTGCCCCAGGCTTGTCCATGTGTTATTAAAGTTGGGCTGAGTAATAAACTCTATAAATGTCCTAGGAGACAGCACTCATGCCCAGTGAGCATGACATCCCATAATAGACCTATTTGGCTTGTTACCCTGGCGCCTCTCTCCACCCTGATCTCTGGAAACCAGAGAAAGGCAAACATCAGAATGTCAATCCAAAGGCACAGACATCAGTATAAGATGCTTTGCTTGGAGAGTTTTCATAAGATCATATTTCTGGCCAGATTCCTATTACTTCTGAGTTGTAGTCGGGAGGTGATTTTTTTCATTAGCATTTTTCTTCCCAGAAGGAAAACATTATCCGTCAAATAAAATTCAAGTGAGCTAAATCACTTCCAACTTCAGCATCATTTCAGGCTTGGTGTCATTTGTGGATTCAAGATCGAGTCCTATTTAATCTGCTCAAGTTCCATTCCTCACAGGAAAAATGCCAAGAAACAAAGAAAAAATGCATCCCATTTTCAGAAGCAATCACCTTCTATGTTTTAGACTGATCATAAAGCAGTTCAATTCATCAACTTTTACAGAGTCAGCTCTTTCTGGCAAAATCGAATAGGACAACATTCATACTCTCAACAAAGATTCAGGGAGTATCTCTAACATGTGCCAGGCACTGGGGCTGGTCACTAGGGGGAAAAAGACAGTTTTTGTTTTTGTTTTAATCAAAAACTCATACCCTAGCTCTGAAAACAAAAATATAAAGAGCAATTAAATCATATAATTGATAAGTCACAGGTGATTTGAACAAAATAATATGAGAATATAGATTAGCAAGCAATAAGCACCTAAATACAAGTAAGGAAGTACTGATGGAAGAGGGGAGATCTCAGAAGTAACTGCTATAAGCAGAGCCCTATGCTTACATTTAACAATTATTAATATGCAATCCTTGTTTGGGGAGGTGGTGTCCAAGAAAGGGAATCCAAGGTAAATGCCATGATTACTTCTGAGGAGTGTTTCTTATACATAGCAAACTTCATATCCAGAATCCTCAACTAAAGACATCAACTTTAGGTCATTTTCTTCATCTAAGTTGGCCCAATCAAACTGACCTCCTATACAATGTCATGAACCTCCATCCATAGTTCTTCAGGCACTTTATCAGATCCAATCCCTTGTATCTGTCACTTCCACTGTATAATCATAAGGGATTTGATTTAGGTCCTACTTGAGTGGTCCGGTGGTTTTCCCTACTTTCTTCAAGTTAAGTTTGAATTTTGCAAGAAGGAGTTCATGATATCAGTGAACAATGCAAAGAAATAGAGGAAAACAATAGAATGGGAAAGACCAGAGATCTCTTCAAAAAAAAAATTAGAAATATCAAGGTAACTTTTCACACAAAAACAGGCACAATAAAGGACAAAAATGGTATGGACTAACAGAATAGAAGATATTAAGAAGAGGTGGCAAGAATACACAGAAGAACTATACAAAAACATCTTCATGACCCAGATAATCACAATAGTGTGATCACTTACCTAGAGCCAGACATCCTAGAATGTGAAGTCAAGTGGGCCTTAGGAAACATCACTATGAACAAAGCTAGTGGAGGTGATGGAATTCCAGTTGAGCTGTTTCAAATTCTAAAAGATGATGCAGTGAAAGTGCTGCATTCAATATGCCAGCAAATCTGGAAAATTCAGCAGTGGCCACAGGACTGGAAAAGGTCACTTTTCAGTCCAATCCCAAAGAAAGGCAATGCCAAAGAATGCTCAAACTACCGCACAATTGCACTCATCTCATACACTAGCAAAGTAATGCTCAAAATTCTCCAAGCCAGGCTTCAACAGTACGTGAACCATGAACTTCCAGATGTTCAAGCTAGTTTTAGAAAATGGAGAGGAATCAGAAGTCAAATTGCCAACATTTGTTGGATCACTGAAAAAGCAAGAGAGTTTCAGAAAAACATCTACTTCTGCTTTATGGACTATGCCAAAGCCTTTGACTATGTGAATCACAACAAACTGTGGAAAATTCTTCAAGAGGTGGGAATACCAGACCACCTGACCTGCCTCTTGAGAAATCTGTACGCAGGTCAAGAAACATCATTTAGAACTGGACATGGAACAATAGACTGGTTTCAAATCAGGAAAGGGGTACATCAAGGCTGTATATTGTCACCCTGCTTATTTAATGTATATGCAGAGTGCAACATGAGAAATGCTGGGCTGGATAAAGCACAAGCTGAAATCAAGATTGCTGGAAGAAATATCAATAATCTCAGATATGCAGATGACACCACCCTTATGGCAGAAAGCAAAGAAGAACTAAAGAGCTTCTTGATGAAAGTGAAAGAGGAGAGTGAAAAGTTGGCTTAAAACTCAACATTCAGAAAACTAAGATCATGGGATCTGGATCCATCATTTCATGGCAAATAGATAGGGAAACAGTGGAAATAGTGAGAGACTTGATTTGGGGGCGGGCTCCAAAATCACTGAAGATGGTGATTGCAGCCATGAAATTAAAAGACATTTGTTCCTTGGAAGAAAAGCTATGACCAACCTAGACAGCATATTTTACTTTGCCAACAAAGGTCTGTCTAGTCAAAGCTATGGTTTTTCCAGTGTCACGTATGGATATGAGAGTTGGACTGTGAGAGTTGGACTGAGTGCTGAAGAATTGATGCTTTTGAACTATGGTGTTGGAGAAGACTCTTGAGAGTCCCTTGGACTGCAAGGAGATCCAACCAATCCATCCTAAAGGAAATCAGTCCTGAATATCCATTGGAAGAACTGATGCTAAAGCTGAGACTCCAACACTTTGGCCACCTGATGTGAAGAATGGACTCATTTGAAAAGACCCTGATGCTGGGAAAGATTGCAGGTGGAAGAAGAAGGGGACAACTGAGGATGAAACAGTTGGATGGCATCACCGAGTCGATGAACATGAGTTTGAGTAAGTTCTGGGAGTTGGTGATAGACAGGGAAGCCTGGCATGTTGCAGTCCATGGGGTCACAAAGAGTCAGACATGACCAAGCGACTGAACTGAACTGAATCCAACTGACAAACACTGTCACGGGCATTAGAGATGTATCATCTGGAATCTCAGAACACAATGAGAGGAGCAGGGACATGTGGTAGTTCTGTTTTCACTGTAAGGAACCTCCACACTGTTCTCCACATTTGCAAAGCAGAAATAGAGACACAGACATAGAGAACAAACCTATGCATGGATACCAAGCGGGGATGGAGGGGGGGTACGAATTGGGAGATTGGGACTGATTTACATACACTGTTGATATTATGTATAAAATAGATAACTGATGAGAACCTAGTATGTAGCACAGAGCACTCAATGCTCTGTGGTGGGAAGGATATCAAAAAAAGAGGGGATAATTCACTTTGCTGTGCAGTAGAAACAACACTGTAAAGCAACTACATTCCAATAAAAATGTTTTTGAAAAAAAAAAGTAGCAGGGAGCTTAGAGGCTTATTTGTCCAATGACCTAATTTTCTGGGTGTGGGCAGAGGCCCTAAACAGTCAAAATTAACCATAGTTAAAATGCAGGTTGAAGGTTAAAGTCTCTTAGTCCTATCTGGCTCTTTGTGACCCATGGACTGTAGCCCACCAGGCTCTTCTGTCCATGGAGTTCTCCAGGCAAGAATACTAGCGTGTGTTGCCATTCCTTTCTCCAGAAGATCTTCCCAAACCAGGGATCAAACCTGGGTCTCCTGCACTACAAGCAGACTCTTTACCATCTGAGCCACCAGGGAAGCCCAAAATGCAGGTACCTAATTCTCAAATCCAATGCACTTTCCATTACATCCAACTCTTTCTTAAACAAGAAATAAGCCTCCCCTCAAAGAACTTACACCTGTTTAAAAAAAAAAAAAAACACCCAAATCTTTTTTCCCATGCAAGGAAATATAAAAGTGCATGCTCATCCTATAGCAAGACAAATGGGAAAGTCTTTCTTAATGATTAATAGAAAAACAAGCCTGTACATTATGAGAATAAAATTTTCTCGCCAGCTTCAAGGCCAGGTAGTCAAAAGCCGTATTTCTCCTTGAGTTTCAGATTCCTCTGGAAGGCAAAGTTTGCCTGAGGAGATTAAAAGAAAAGAGATCTCTTTATGAAAAGAAAGCTATTACTTCATTTGCCTAATGCTGTTGCCTTTTCTAAACACTGGCCCCAGAAAAGCTAACCCAAAGGATTTGCAGTTTGGAGTCAAAGTATTAAGGGTCCAAGTATTTTAAATAGGTACAGGAATCAATGCAATATTTCAGATCCTTCAAAGGTATATTCATGAAATCTCAAGTAATTAGTCATTTTCTCTGTTAAACCCTTTGAGAAACTAAACACAGATATTTGGGGTGTAGAAGGTAACACAATGAAAAGGTAATTCTTCATTAAAGCATCTGGACCCCAGTCTTAACTCCCTTTTGGACCCACCTTGTTATAATATGCATAGACATCAGAAAAGAGTCATCAGCAATCATTTTAAAAGACCTCTGTTTTTTCAAAAGCTCATTGGAATACATATTTTACTCAGACTGGGTTTTCTACCTGTAGATTTTTATGTCTGTTTCCTCTTTAAAACATTTTCCAAGACCACTGATTATGCACCATACACACTTCAGATGATTAAAATACATTTTTATAAAACCATCAAATACAAATCAAAATTAGGGAGTATTACTGTTTATTGGGATGTTACAGGATGTCAAGTCCACCTTCAACAGTGTCTTAAATCCCCACCATTGTACCCTATCAAGTGGCTCTTCCAGTCTCTACTTGAATACAAGAGGAAACCTGTGGCTCTCCGAAGTCACCTATCAATTTTGTGCATTACCACCCAATGAAAGCCAACTGCTATGATCCTACAGTTTTTCTGGTTTTGCCTTCTGAGATACAGAGGCCCAATATGTCCCATCTCCCATGGGAGAATTCAAGTCAGACACTACCTGAGTGTGCACCAGACATGGTGCTAGGCATTAGACAGCGACTAGATGGATAAATGAGGCATGGCCCATGCTTTAGGGACAGGTACGTTATAGTGGGCAGAGAGGTGCCTACTAGTATACTCAGAGTGTTCAGATGTATAGAAAAGGGTACTTCATTCAGATTCGAAGGGTTAAATAAAGTCAAAGTTCCAAGAAAGTAATTCCCTAAAGGAAAAATAAGGAAACAAAGAAATGAGAAATACTATTATCTATTCAGGGAAACTACAAATAGATAATGAGGGGAGTGGTAGGCAATGGGATTAGAGATATAAACAAGAATCGGATAAACAGACTTATATATCAGATATAAGGGCTTTCTTGGTGAGTCAGCGGTAAAGAGCCTGCCTGCCAATGCAGGAGACACAGGATTGATCCTTGGGTCGGGGAGATCCCCTTGAGAAGGAAATGGCAACCTACTCTAGTATTCTTGCCTGGGAAATCTCATGGACAGAGGAACCTGGTGGGCTACAGTCCATGGGGTCACAAAATAGTTGGACGTCCCTAAGCAACTAAACAAATATCAGGTCAAGTCACTTAAAAGTGACTTGAAAAAGAGAATAAAATAAAAGTAGCTTTTTGTTAGGTTATTCTAGAGGCAGTGTAGAGAAACAAGGGTTGAAGAAGTGAGATTATTTGTTATCCAGGTGAAAAAAATATCAAAAACCTGAGTTCAACCTGTACGAATACATATACACCTTTAAGGAATATTTATGAAATAAAAGTGAAAGGCTTGGATAACTCATTTGATGCAAATGATAAAGGAAAGGTGGCAGTTCATAGATGTCTCTGGCTTCCAACATGAGGAATTAGGTGACTGCTGGTACTGCCAATTGTTGGTACACCAAGTACCAATGAGTTGAGACTGGATTTGTTTGATGTAACTTTAAAATGCCAGTGAAGATGAATGGTGAGTAACTGGATACAAGTTAGGAGTTCAGAGGCAAAAATGAGCTTGGAGAAATAAACCCAGTTTCTCAGTGAATAATAAGCTTAAGAATATGTGGGATCATCAGGGTACAGAAAACACAATCTGAGAAAGGAGAAGCATAAAATAGAACCCCAGAGAACTCTAACATTTAAAGATGATTTCCAATAGCTAGAGATAGCCATCAAGTCCCTCAGGGCCTTCTCTTGTTCAGAATAAACATTCCCAGATCTTTCCATTGTCTTTTCTGTTTCATTGCATGCACGCACGAGCGCGCATGCGTGTGTGTGTGTGTGTGTGTGTGTGTGTGTGTGTGTGTGCGCGCGTAGAGATAGATATAGATTTTTTTTTTTGCCAATTTTCGCGCCTAAAACGGAATGCTCAAATAGGAAAAGGAATATGTCAAGGCTGTATATTGTCACCCTGCTTATTTAACTTATATGCAGAGTACACCATGAGAAACACTGGGCTGGAAGAAGCACAAGCTGGAATCAAGATTGCCGGGAGAAGTATCAATAACCTCAGATATGCAGATGACACCACCCTTATGGCAGAAAGTGAAGAGGAACTAAAGAGCCTCTTGATGAAAGTGGAGAGTGAAAAAGTTGGCTTAAAGCTCAACATTCAGAAAACGAAGATCATGGCATCTGGTCTCATCATTTCATGGCAAATAGATGGGGAAACAGTGCCAGACTTTATTTTGGAGGGCTCCAAAATCACTGCAGGTGGTGACTACCGCCAAGAAATTAAAAGACACTTACTCCTTGGAAGGAAAGTTATGACCAACCTAGATAGCATATTCAAAAGCAGAGACATTACTTGACCAACAAAGGTCCATCTAGTCAAGGCTATGGTTTTTCCAGCAGTCATGTATGGATGTGAGAGTTGGACTGTGAAGAAAGCCGAGCGCCAAAGAATTGATGCTTTTGAACTGTGGTGTTGGAGAAGACTCTTGAGAGTCCCTTGGACTGCAAGGAGATCCAACCAGTCCATTCTGAAGGAGATCAGTCCTGGGTGTTCACTGGAAGGACTGATGCTAAAGCTGAAACTCCAGTACTTTGGCCACCTCATGCGAAGAGTTGACTCACTGGAAAAGACTCTGATGCTGGGAGGGATTGGGGGCAGGAGGAGAAGGGGACGACAGAGAATGAGATGGCTGGATGGCATCACGGACTCGATGGACATGAGTTTGAGTAAGCTCTGGGAGTTGGTGATGGACAGAGAGGCCTGGCGTGCTGCGATTCATGGGGTTGCAAAGAGTCGGACACAACTAAGCGACTGAACTGAACTGAATTGATACTAACCCACCAACTGGGGATTAGCCAAAGCTGGGGCTATCATCTCCAGCCTGGATGGCCTAAGGGATGAATGGATGGTAAACAAGTCAGCAGCATGGGTCTTCTACTTTCATAATATAGATTTGTTTCTGGAAAGAAGTTTGCCATCCAAGAGCTATTAACATATTTCCTAGTCTCCCTCGATAATGAAATGTGAGAGGACATATCATGGAATATCTTTGAGCCGAGGTTTGTATGAAATAGAGGTCCTCTCTCCACTCTTTCTTCTCTCTTTCTCAAGTTGGATATAAATAACAGTGAGACCACAACCTAGAGAATTGCTGGGGCCCCACATAGAAGGAGCCCAGGACCTGGGTTTCCATGTAGAAGGAAACATGTAAGACATGTGATATCTGACTTGGGACAGTTAAGTGAGCAAGAATTTAATTTTAATTATGTTAAGCTACTGAGATTTAGGAAACTTTTTTATAGCATCTATTACTCTACTATCACACACCTGCTAAAACAGCACACAAAACCATTTATTTTGAAAGAAGGGACCTCAGACCAACATGTTATCACTGAAAACTCCCCATATAAGCAAACTAAGATTTTCCCCACTCTGTAACTAACTCTGTACTGCTTTTTTGCATCCAATTGTAGAACAGAACTTTACATGCATCCTTATTAAATTTCATCTTTTTAGATTTATCCAATCTCTGAATATTTTAGATATCCATTTGGAGTTTGATTTTTTCAGTCTGTGCATTAACTATTCCTTTCAATTCCCTGGCATCTGCAAATTTAATCAAGGTTTCTATCTTTGAGCCATTAATAAAATTTATTGAAAAACTGGGCTTGGACTAACATTTCCAGAAATATTTTCATGACTGCATTTTTGTGAGCTCTCTACAGACCTTTTCTAACTCTGGCCTCTAATTGGAACCTCCTCTAGTCAGAGCACACTTGTACCATCCTTGTACTCCTCATTACATGGATTTTCAGTGACAACACATTGGTTTGAGGTCCCTTCTTTCAAAATAAATAACTTCGCATGCTGTTTTAGCAGGTGTATGATAGTAGGTTAATAGCTGCTGCAAAAAGAGTTTCCTAAATCTCAGTGGCTTAACATAATTAAAATTTAATTCTTGCTCACTTAACTGTCCCAAGTCAGATGTCACAATAATCATGATGGTATGATCACTCACCTAGAGCCAGACATCCTAGAATGTGAAGTCAAGTGGGCCTTAGGAAGCATCACTATGAACAAAGCTAGTGGAGGTGATAGAATTCCAGTTGAGCTATTTCAAGTCCTAAAAGGTGATGCTGTGCAAGTGTTGCACTCAATATGCGAGCAAATTTGGAAAACTCAGCAGTGGCCATAGGACTGGAAAAGGTCACTTTTCAGTCCAATCCCAAAGAAAGGCAATGCCAAAGAATGCTCAAACTACCGCACAATTGCACTCATCTCATACGCTAGCAAAGTAATGCTCAAAATTCTCCAAGCCAGGCTTTAATAGTACGTGAACCATGAACTTCCAGATATTCAAGCTGGCTTTAGAAAAGGCAGAGGAACCAGAGATCAAATTGGCAACATCCGCTGGATCATCGAAAAAGCAAGAGAATTCCAGAAAAACATCTATTTTTGCTTTATTGACTATGCCAAAGCCTTTGACTGTGTGAATCACAACAAACTGTGGAAAATTCTTCAAGAGATGGGAATACCAGACCACCTGACCTGCCTCTTAAGAAATCTGTATGCAGGTCAAGAAGCAACAAGGAAAGGGGCACATCAAGGCTGTATACCGTCACCCTGCTTATTTAACTTCTATGCAGAGTACATCATGAGAAAAGCTGTGCTGGATGAAGCACAAACTGGAATCAAGATTGCCAGGAGAGATATCAATAACCTCAGATATGCAGATGACACAACCCTTATGGCAGAAAGTGAAGAAGAACTAAAAGCCTCTTGATGAAAGTGAAGGAGGAGAGTGCAAAAGTTGGCTTAAAGCTCAACATTCAGAAAACGAAGATCATGGCATCTGGTCCCACCACTTCATGGCAAATAGATGGGGAAATAGTGGAAACAGTGAAAGACTTCATTCTGGGGGTTCCAAAGTCACTGCAAATGGTGACTGCAGCCATGAAATTAAAAGACGCTTGCTCCCTGGAAGAAAAATTATGACCAACATAGACAGCATATTAAAAGCAGAGACATTACTTTGCCAACAAAGGTCCATCTAGTCAAAGCTATGATTTTTCCAGTAGTCATGCATGGAGGTGAGAGTGGAACTATAAAAAAGCTGAGCGTTGAAGAATTGATGCTTTTGAACTGTGGTGTTGGAGAAGACTCTGAGAGTCCTTGGACTGCAAGGAGATCCAACCAGTCCATCCTAAAGGAAATCAGTCCTGAATATTCATTGGAAGGACTGATGCTGAAGCTGAAACTCCAACACTTTAGCTGCCTGATGCAAAGAACTGACTCAACTGAAAAGACCCTGATGCTGGGAAAGATTGAAGGTGAGAGGAGAAGGGGACAACAGAGGATGAGATGGTTGAATGGCATCACCGACTCAATGGACATGAGTTTGAGTAAGCTCCGGGAGTTGGTGATGGACAGGGAGGCCTGTTGTGCTGCAGTCCATGGGGTCACAAAGAGTTGGACACAACTGAGCAACTGAACTGTACCATCCTACTCAGTTACTGTTGATACTTTGAGTTTTGTAGGACTTGAAGAGGAGAAAAATAAAAAGGAATACATAACATATATATTTTCGGGATCTGGAAAATGGTACTAATGAACCTATTAGCAGGGCAGGAATAGAGGTGAAGATGCAGAAAATGGACTTGTGCACAGAGAGGGAAGGGGAGGCAGACGAACTGAGAGTCGTACTGACACATACACATTGTGCGTATGTGTTCAATCGTGTCTGACTCTGTGACCCCATGGACTGTAGCCCACCAGACTCCTCTGTCCAGGCATTTCCCAGGCAAGAACACTGAAACAGGTGGCCAATTCCTACTCCAGGGGATGGATCTTCCTGACCTAGGGAGTGAACCTCTTTCATCTCCTGCATTGGCAGGCAGATTCTTTACCACTGTGCCACCTGGGAAGCCCATGGGTAAAATAGATAACCATGTGTAAAATAGATAACTAGTGGGAAGCTGCTATATAGCACAGGGAACTCAGCTTGGTGCTCTGTGATGACATAGAGGGTTGGTGAATGATGCTCAAGAAGGAGGGGATACACACACACACACAGCTGATCCAAGCTGTTGTAGAGCAGAAACTAACACAACATCGTAAAGCAATTATATTCCAATAAAAAATCAAATTTTTACAAGGAATACAACCAGAGGGAGTCTGGTCTTCTTTCCCCCCTCTTCCTCCCCCATCAAGCTCAAGCTTTACATCAGACCCTTATCACCCTTTTGGATAACAGTGGCATCCTAAGTGGCCCCCTTTACTGATTTCCCCTCACCCCACCTTCATTTATCCTAGACTCCTCTCTCTCAGTTCCTCTCCTCTAAAACCTGCTTATGTCACTCTCCTGCTAAAGATTTCCAATGACTTCCCATTAAATCCAAATCCCTTTGTTTCACGCACAAAGACCTTTTGTCATGAATCTCAACCATCTACCCAGCCTCTTCTTCCTTTCCTCCATCATAAGCTCGTCATTCTCGAAATACATCACATCCTTGCACAAGCGTCTGCCTTGTAAATACTGTTCTCTGGCTTGCACGGAGGTCTCTGCTCCTTTCTACCCCAGGCAGAATTAATGCCTGCTCCTCTGTGCTTTCACATCTCATCTGCTCGACTTCACTGGTTACAGGTCTTTCCCCTCCTCCAGCCTGGGAGCACCTTGAGGATAGCACTGTGGCTTTCATCTGCTTCCCTAGTTCCTCGCACCAAGTGTGCTCATAGATGGTACCCAATAAATATCTGTGGAAATAATGAGTGATGAGAGGGAAGCACAAAGTGTGAGCGAATGGAAAAGATGGTGAAAGGTGGAAGACTCTGATGCGGAAACAAAGAAATTAAACTTGCCAACGTTTATGCTGCGTTAGGTGAAGCATACACGCATTATTGTCCACCTTATCACCATGAGGCTTTAAAAACCAATAATTTTTTCTTTCCAGGATGACAGTCACCATAGAGGCACACAGCTTTATTATTACAAGTCCTAGACCAACAATGATACACAAAATAGATCAGAAAAGTTTCTTTGTAGTTAAATATAAATATATTTAAGAAGCACAAAACTCCCTTAATATTTTAGTCTTTAATATTATCTCTAAAATCATTCTCACACCAGGTCAGGTCAGATCATTATTACTATTGCTATATTATTCTTGAGTAAAATAAAGAATATTAATGAAAAATGCCCAAATACCTAGCAATAAATTGAGTAAGAAGAATAAATCCAATAATTAGTCTGGGAGTACAAAGCAGGGTTGATTTCATTACATAAAACTTTCCAAAGGGAACTGGCTGTCTTCCTTTTGAATCTTGATTAAAGGTGTACATCGGAAGGGTATTCTAACCAATGCTCCTTGGGGATTTCTTTCCATGATTTGGTTTCCCTTGAGTAGTTGGTATGATTAACTGGGCTGGTTTCTTTCATAATTGTCCTGCAGCTCTTTGTATTTTCAAACTGTTTTGCAATTGTTTTTTCTAAGGATGCTCTTTGGCATGAACCCATTAGGCGATGTCATGGGGCAAGCCCGGCTCAAGGAGGCTGGGGTTAGCAAAGCCAGGATAAAGCCACAGAAAGTCATTCTAATTTTTAGGGTGCTCTTTTTGAAGCATTTTTATTTCCAAAATTAAAAGAGGTCCAAAGGAACAATAACTCGCTCTTTGGACTCAGGACAGGGTTGCCAGATAAAACATAGGAGATCCAGTTAAATTTGAATTTCAGATAAACAGTGAATAATTTAGGATAAGTATGTCCCTGGTGGCTCAGATGGTAAAGAATCTGCCTGCGATGCAAGAAGATCCAGGTTCAATCCTTGGGTCAGAAGATCCCCTGGAGAAGGGAATGGCTACCCACTCCAGTATTCTTGCCTGGAGAATTCTATAGACAGAGAAGACTAGTGGGCTAAACCATGTGGTCACTAAGAGTTGGACATGACTGAACAACTGATGCTTTAATTTTGCTTTCACTTTGATAAATAGTGAATAATTTAGGATAAGCATATTCCATCCATACTAGGCATCCTCTATTTTTATTGACTAAATCTGAGAACCTGAACTTCGGAAGACAAGATTTTTCTCTCTCCAGAGCTTAACCTTTCTGGGTTGAAATTCCCTCATCTCTGAAAATATTATGCTGCATGACCTGTGACTTTTATTGCTAACCAGGCCATCATGCAACATCTTTCCATCATCTAAGACCTAACCAGGTGTGTAATTCCAGTGTCATATAATGAGTACTGCAAGGGGCATAAAAAGACTGGAATGTGAACCCCACCTCACTAACGAATTATAGTTTCTCCAGCAAATCCTCAGATGCTCAGATTCTTCACTTTAAAACAATGGGAATAATGTTATTCTAAGAATCAGATTAGTTAAGTGCTTCTGTCAACATCAAGTTATAAACAAAGGATGGCTTATTAGAAAGTTATTCAGCTTCTACCAGAAGTTAGTCTCAACCAATGCTGAAGTGAGCTACTGCCAAACTCTACAGCCAGTCTCTGTTTTCCTATAGGACACAACTAAATTTTCAAGCTTGGATAAATTTTTAGAAGATGCCTATGAGTAATCATCTTACCAACTGTGCTCTTTGTTTGTCAAGAGACACAGGTTTGAATGTCGGCTCAAACCCCATGCTTCAAATAATAAATGGGCAGAATAATATCCGCTGCACACACTTATAATGAGAACTGAGGAAACAGATACAAAGACCTGGCACAGAGTTTCTCACGAGAAACAGCAGTTCCTTCCCTTCTCTGTGGTTCTGCTGGATGCCTCAGTTGACACCTGGCCCTGAGGCCAGTAGGGGCGGGTCTCAGTGTCCACTTCCCCTGTACCCGGCAGCTCTGTTGTCATAGCCAAGCAGGACAAGGAAGGACCTCCTTCAGTCCCAGACGACCCCCAGGATGGAGTCTGAGATGCCAACTCACGTTGTGTCCCCTGACCTCTATGGATCCACAGGACAATAACAACCTTCCCTAACCTCAACCAGATTCAAACCAGAAAGCGGCAGGAGAAAAGTCGCCTTGACCCAAAGCGGTATCCAGCCTCTCCCACACCAGACGCAGGATAATGAAGTCCAGACTGCACCAAATTCCCCGTCTCTGATGACTGCATGTGCCCTCCTTGCACTAGGTCATCCAGACTCTCTCTCCCTCTTGCCTCAGACACAGCTCTTCCTCACCCACATTTTTCAGGTCACCAGGCCGGTCACCAGTGGAGACAGAAAGATGTCTGCCCTAGGGAATTTCCACCCTGCCCAGAGCATGTCGGATTCACCCTCTGCAGAAGCCAAAAGGCAGCTCGGCATCGTGCATGCGCATCTATGGTGCAATAGTGACCTCCAGCGGCAGGTGTGCTTCTGTGAAGGACGAAATGCCTGCACTCGGCTCTGTCTCAGGGCAACCTGATCCCTGCCAGGTGGCTAACATGTAGGAAGACAGGACTGCTTTCCAGAAAACCTATGCACTGCATCTTTAAAAATATATCAAAAGAGACTTCCCTGGTGGTCCAGTGACTAAGACTCCATACTTTCAATGCAGGGGGCCTGGGTTCGATCCCTGGCCAGAGAACTAGACCCCACATGCTGCAACCAAAGACCCTGCATACTGCAACTACGACCCAGCACAGCCAAATAAATAAATAGAAAATATATATCAAAAGAAGCATCAGAGTTATGGACCACTTGAATGCAACCACATCACTTCATCACTTACAGCCCTTAAATGGCCAATGGTTTCTCCCCTGACAACAGAATAAGGTCTGAACTTCTTAGTAAAGCAGACAGGGCTCTTTAGAAACCAGAAATGACCACTTTCATGTCTTACAATCTCCCCGTTCTCCAATACACACTAAACTTCTCCCAAATCCCTGAATAGCACAGGCTATTTCCTCTAGTCTAAATGACCTCCTTCACTTCTCTGCCTGGTAAGCTATGACAAACAGTGTATTAAAAAGCAGAGAATTCACTTTGCCAACAAAGATCCATACAGTCAAAGCTATGTTTTTTCCAGTAGTTATGTACGGATGTGAGAGCTGGACCATAAAGAAGGTTGAATGCTGAAGAACTGATGCTTTCGAATTGTGGTGCTGGAGAGGACTCTTGAGTCCCTTGGACTGCAAGGAGATCAAACCAGTCAATCCTAAAAGAAATCAACCCTGAATATTCACTGAAGGTCTGATGCTGAAGCTCCAATATTTTGGCCACCTGACACAAAGAAGTGACTCACTGGAAAAGAGCCTGATGCTGGGAAAGACTGAAAGCAAAAGGAGAAGGGAGGAACAGAGGAGGAGATGATTGGATGGCATCACTGACTCTAATGAACATGACTCTGAGCAAATTTTGGGAGACAGTGGAGGACAAGAGACTGGTATGCTGCAGTCCTTGAGCCTTGAGGCCACAGAGCCAAACATGACTTAGTGACTAAACAACAAGAAGAAGAAGATCCTTTTAAAGAATTGGTGGCTCAGGTGGTAAAGCATCTGCCTACAATGCAGGAGACCTGAGTTCAATCCCTGGGACAGGAAGATTCCCCTGGAGAAGGAAATGACAACCCACTCCAGTACTCTTGCCTGGAAAATCCCATGGACGGAGGATCCTGGTAGGCTACAGTCCATGGGGTCACAAAGAGTTGGACACAACGGAACAACTTCACTTTCACTTTCTTTCCACTAGAAAATGATGTCTTGGTGACACCTTCAGTGTTGTCTCACAGCCACTGTGGGATGTTCTCAAAACATACAGCAAGTCGTGCAAACATTAATCTGTTTATCTATTCAAGAAACAATAATAAGATATCTATTATAATAGATGTCATTGTGCTTAGGTATTTGGAATAAACAGATGAAAGAGGCAAGATTTCTGACCTCATAACACTCACAAACCAGTGGTAAATATGTCAAGAAATAATTTCCATTCATTGTGAGTAAGCTGCTACATGCAAGTTCCATACTTCTTATAAAAATGGGGGTTATTTTTCTCCACATCCTCTCCAGCATTTATTGCTTGTAGACTTTTGGATCGCAGCTATTCTGACTGGTGTGAAATGGTACCTCATTGTGGTCTTGATTTGCATTTCTCTGATAATGAGTGATGTTGAACATCTTTTCATGTGTTTGTTAGCCATCCGAATGTCTTCTTTGGAGAAATGCCTATTTAGTTCTTTGGCCCATTTTTTTATTGGATCATTTATTTTTCTGGAGTTCAGCTCTATAAGTTGCTTATATATCTTTGAGATTAGTTGTTTGTCAGTTGTTTCATTTGCTATTGTTTTCTCCCATTCAGAAGGCTGTCTTTTCACCTGGCTTGTAGTTCCCTTTGTTGTGCAGAAGCTTTTAATTTTAATTAGATCCCATTTGTTTATCTTTGCTTTTATTTCCAGTATACTGGGAGGTGGATCATAGAGGATCCTGCTGTGATTTATGTCAGAGAGTGTTTTGCCTATGTTCTCCTCTAGGAGTTTTATAGTTTCTGGTCTTACATTTAGATCTTTAATCCATTTTGAGTTTATTTTTGTGTATGGTGTTAGAAAGGGGTCTAGTTTCATTCTTTTACAAGTGGTTGACCAGTTTTCCCAGCACCACCTGTTAAAGAGACTGTCTTTACTCCATTGTATATTCTTGCCTCCTTTGTCGAAGATAAGGTGTCCATAGGTGTGTGGGTTAATCTCAGGGCTTTCTATTTTGTTCCATTGATCTATATTTCTGTCTTTGTGCCAGTACCATATTGTCTTAATGACTGTGGCTTTGTAGTAGAGCCTGAAGTCAGGCAAGTTGATTCCTCCAGTTCCATTTTTCTTTCTTAAGATTGCTTTGGCTATTCAAGGCTTTTTGTATTTCCATACAAATCTTGAGATTATTTGATCTAGTTCTGTGAAAAATACTGCTGGTAGCTTGATGGGAATTGCATTGAATCTGTAGATTGCTTTGGGTAGTATACTCATTTTCACTATATTGATTCTTCCAACCCATGAGCATAGGGAACCCTCTTACACTGCTGGTGGGAATGCAAACTAGTACAGCCATTATGGAAAACAGTGTGAGATTCCTTAAAAAATTGCAAATAGAACTGCCTTATGACCCAGCAATCCCACTGCTGGGCATACACACCAAGGAAACCAGAATTGAAAGAGACACATGTACCCCAATGCTCATCGCAGCACTGTTTATAATAGCCAGGACATGGAAGCAACCTAGATGTCCATCAGCAGATGAATGGATAAGAAAGCTGTGGTATATATACACTATGGAATACTACTCAGCCCTTAAAAAGAATAAATTTGACTCAGTTCTAATGAGATGGATGAAATTGGAACCGATTATACAGAGTGAAGTAAGCCAGAAAGAAAAACACCAATACAGTATACTGACACATATATATGGAATTTAGAAGACAGTAATGATGACCCTATATGTGAGACAACAAAGAGACACAGAGGTATAGAGTGGACTTTTGGTCTCTGAGGGAGAGGGAAAGGGTGGGATGGTTTGGGAGAACGGCAATGAAACATGTATATTTTCCTGTAAGAAACGAAGCGCCAATCTATGTTCAATGTAGGATGCAGGATGCATGGGGCTGATGCACAGGATGATTCAAGTAGAGGATGTGGGGTGGGAGGGGGGAGGGGGCTTCGGCATTGGGAGATTGTGTTCACCTATGGCTGATTCGTGTCAATGTATGGCAAAACAAATACAGTATTGTAATTTAATAAATAAATAAATAAATTTAAAAATTTTTTAAAAATGGGGGTTATTATTTTAGCGTTTGCCAAGGGAAGCATAAATGAAAGGCTTTGACTGGTCTTAAAGCATGAGTAGGAGCTAGCCAGGCAAATAAAGAGTTTGAAAAAGAAAACTAAATTAAGCATATTTGGGGTGTAAAGTAGCTGACACAGAAATAAGAATGCACTGAGGGCAGAGAGCAATCCAGATTGGCCCGAATGCTGTATGATAGTGCTATACAATAGAGAGGTTTAGGGATAAGATAAGGGCTTCCCTGGGTTGCTCAATGGTACAGAATCCATCTGCTGATGCAGAAGAAGATGAGAGTATGATACCTGTGTTGGGAAGATTCCCTGGAGGAGGAAATGGCAACCCACTCCAGTATTCTTAGCTGGAAAACCCCAAGAACAAATGAGCCTGGAGAGCTACAGTCCTTGGGGTTGCAAAGAGTGGGACACAATTGAGCACATATGCACATATGACAAGGCTAAGATGCAGGTTGGGATCAGAAGTCAGATCCAAGTGTTTAAAATATTTGCTATGGCACTGAGAAGAAAGTCAGCAACATTTAGGAAGAATGAATTGACACAAGACCCAGCCACAGCAATGAAGGACAAGCAAAAGGAGATCAAAATCAGGTATCTGCCTATTACTAATACACAGACACTGTGGGTGTCAATCAAATCCAGTCTGAGAGGCAACGTTGAGGGTACACAGATGGGGGTGGGGTGCACAGAACACGGAAGGAGAAGACTTTACAACACGAGGGCCATCAGTGTAGTTGTGCATAAGAGCAAAGTCAAGGTCTCAGGGAACAGGAAGTCCAGGTGGAAACACAGAGAAGTCCAGCTTCACTCTGCTGAACAGCATCTTGCTGCCCTGTCGTTACTGCAAAGGGGGTAGGCCTTGATGGCAAAGAAGTCAGGCTGCCCTGAAAGGTCCAGTTCTGACACTCAGGAGGCGCCTGCCCCCGAGAGGCCAGTGGGGCAAAGACAAGTCTTGAGCATCTGGGAAATGACAGAGCCTTAGACCCCGTCCTCAGCCTCTGGATAATAAATAGTGACTGTTGTAGGGTCTGTGACCCTCATTTTTATTTTATCATGAATGTAGGAAGACAGACAGGGAAGGAGAATAATGGTGGCTAAGATGGGAAATCGTGTAGACCAGGAGACTGCACCTCGGCAGTTTTGAGTTTGTGTGTTCTAAGACCGCATGCATGCAGCTGAAGGCCCCAGTCAATGTAGAACAGGGAAAGACAGATGACACCATCAAAAGAATATTACAGTTCTTCATCAAGTCCCCATAGCAAGCTGCTTTCTTGTGTCCTGAGAGAATATATCTTGTTCATTTATCCCATGAGAAAATGAGCTCCTTGAAGGTAATAGACACATCTTCCTCAAGTAGCACAGTGCCTGACATGGTGAACACTCGATAATAAATGCTGGTTTGAAATAAAGAGTACATATGCAATCTTGAGATGGCAGAATTAATGGTTAAGTTCCCACAGATACCACGGCTCAGGCTGAAGCTCCAGAAAGTCTTGTACAGTCCCAGCTTTGTCCTTCTTTATAAACACTGCAAACGTGGACAAGAGAAACACTGTTAATTTTGGAAGCAGATGAAAATGATTTTAAATTAGAGCTGTGCCATTTTATTTGCTTGGGCAATTTATTCAGATTGCCTAAGATTCCACTTCTTCAACTAATATGCTAAGTTCCTTCAGTCATGTCTGACTCTTTGCAACCCTGTGGACTGTAGATCTCCAGATTCTTCTGTCCATGGGATTTTCCAGACAAGAATACTAGAGTGGGTTGCCATATCCTCCTCAAGGGGATCACCAGTGCCACCTGGGAAGCTAATATTTTAAGAAAAAGTATATGAAGATAAAAACAATACTCTTCCCACTAAACTGTGGTGAGTGTAAGAAATCATACATGTAAAGCACCATAGCACAGGATGAAGCAAATGACAGATCCCCAGGAAATGATAGTGGTTGTGACCATAACATGGTATGTCTTCCTATGACAAGCTCTGAACCACCAGAAAATCCTGAAGCCTTAGTGGATATTCTCATCCATCAAGTAGTTCTTTTGTAGGACTTAGGACATGGAGAAGGCCTAGGCCCAACTAGAGTGCTTGGGTCCAATTGTGCTTGGTTGGAACACACAGATTTGCCCTTGTACACTGACCTGGCAGTAACAGGGCCTTTTTCTGAACTTGAAATAACGTCAGTGTGGAGGTCTGTGTTCCTATGTCATTCTGTTATTGCTGGAGTTTTACACATTAAGTAAGCTAGGAAATCCTCACAGCAGAATCAATTATGGCAGTTACACAAGTATTTTGACATCTAAGACACAGCGCAATATTACAGATCTAGCTTGGAGGATTATAGGTAGTAACAGAAAGAAGCAGGGCAAAATCAGTCTACCTCATGGCTGAGGTTGCTAGTAGTTGAGAGGCATGCTCGATACCTTAAAAGTCAGGCAGAGCAATCACTTAGCATCAGTTCCCTTCCGTTTGTTGTTATTGTTCAGTAGGTAAGTTGTATCTGACTCTTTGTGAGCCCGTGGACTGGCAGCATGCCAGGCTCCTCTGTCCTCCACTATCTCCCAGAGTTTGCTCTAATTCACGTCCATTGAGTTGGTGATACTATCTAACCATCTCATCCTCTGCCACTCCCTTCTCCTTTTGTCTTCAGTCTTTCCCAACATGAGGGTCTTTTCCAATGAGTGGTGACCAAAGTATTGGAGCTTCAGCGTTAATCCTTCCAACGAATATTCAGGGCTGATTTCCTTTAGGACTGACTGGTTTGATTTCCTTGCAGTCCAAGGGTCTCTCAAGAGTCTTCTCCAGCACTACAATTCAAAAGCATCAATATTTCAGCACTCAGCCTTCTTTATGGTCCAATTCTCACATCCACACGTGACTAATGGAAAAACTACAGCTTTGACTACACAGATCTTTGTAGGCAAAGTGACGTCTCTGCTTTTTAATACATTGTCTAGGTTTGTCATAGCTTTCTTTCCAAGGAGCAAACATCTTTTAATTTCATGGCTACTTTTCACATGTGAAATAATCCCTTAGAGTTGGATTCTGTTGCTTCAAGAAAGGGGAGTAACATTCAATTTCAGTATTCCCCTGGATTAACAGCCACATTTAAGACACTTATTTCAACCCAAAAATGGTTGACCAAGACACAGATACGCCCTTGTGCCCCCAGGCAATCCTGAGTGTAAGGCCCAAGACATCAATTTGAGGAACCAGGGACCAGCGAAGACATCCTTTTTCCCCAGCTTTCTACTGAGTGTGATCAAGAACAAGCTCATTCTCTTTGTGATGATAACTCTAAAATATGTATCTGTAGCCCAGACCTAAGGTCCAGAGCCTATATCTTAACCACCTGGTAAACATATCCATGTGAATCTCTCAATTCCCCAAATTCAGCTTTTCTAAATTAAACCATGGCAACAGCATGAATTCCCAAGCACTTTTCTTTTGAAGTTACTTAGATTACTGGATTTTCCTAACTGGTCTCTCTTCCTCTGCTTTTCTAATCTTTCTGTCCATTCTCCAGCAGCACTCTTTATATATAAAGAACACATCCAATAAGGCCACCACCAGTAACACCCATTACTTTTGGGATAAAGCCCAGACTCTTAGACATGGGGTCTAAGGATCATAAGACAAAGCCTCTGTTTAACTGCATCTTCACCCATCATTCTCCTTGGCCCCCTCCCACCACAATCTCAATGTTGAAAGCAGCATAGCCCAATTATACTATCAGTTTCCCGAAGTTCTCATACCTTCTCTTGGGTATGACCAACATATTATGTTTCCACATACTAATCCTTCATAGGGTTTGAACAGATTAAGAAATAGATACAAAGTGCTTATAACTGTACTTTTTTTGTTTTTAGTAGAAAGACAAATGTAATTCATCTGTTGAAAAACAACAAAAAAAAGATAGTATATTTTATGTATACTTAAAACTATGCCTAGATGTATTCAAAGTGATACGCACATGGCTTTTTTAAACCTCATTTTAATTAAAAAAACTGTCTATCCAGATATGTGAGCATATATTCAGATCTATAAATGGATAAAGCTATATTCAAGTCTAGAACAATATACTCCAAACTCTCCCATATGCCCTAACCACCAATTCTTGACAGTTTGTGGCGTCTTCTCTTCCATATGTTTTCTACAGTATTTTTAGTTAATTTTTATTGGAGTATAGTTACTTTACAATGCTGTGTTTCTACTGTAAAGAGTCAACTATACATGTATTTCATGTATATACATATATTTCATGTATTTATATATATATATACATTTCAAGATATATACATATATTTCCTTTTCTGGATTTTTCTCCCATTCAGGTCACCACAGAGCACGGAGTACAGTACTGTGCTGTAGGCAGGTTCTCACTAGTTATTTTATACATGGTATCAATAGTGTGTGTATGTCAATCCCGTTCTCCCAATTCATCCCACTTTCTCCCCACCCACAAAGTGCTTATAATTGTACTCTGAACATAGTAAGTGCTTAAATAAAGGACTGACAGAGCAGAAAGGCAATGCTTTGTACGACAGCAGGAAAAAAAAAAAGTGAGAGACCTTGCCAACACAGATCTAAACTAAATAGGCAGCTTAATGGAAATGATCAAATCTGCTTTAATTTTTTCAACTTGTTTTTCATGGGTCACTTCCAATGACTGGTTTGAGATAGGGAGAACAAAAGCATATTTCAGAAATAACAGCTAAGCATTACTGAATAACTCATCCTCTCCATCCTGTTGTCTAAGACTAAGCACAGAAATGGAACAAAAGTAACAGGAATTCAGAGATGAAACCACAGCTCCCTCTGTAATAAATTACGGCAAATGCAGGAAACGGTCCAGCTAATGTGAAGGTATCTTTGTTCTTGAAGCATTCTGTCACAGAGCAGACAAAGGTCTAGGTGGTTTAAGGAACAGGGTGAGTGATCTTTATAAACAATTTACATTTCTATGTCAAATAGAATTCTTCATAGTATGATTTAGGGAAAATAGTCAAGGCTAGGTCAGATGTTATCCCAGACCTACACACAGAGTAAGCTACACTGTTAATTCATGTGACAAAGGTTGACTGAATATCTACACGTATTGGGCGCTGAGAGACATAAATAACCAATTACCTGCTTTTAGGGAGCTCAGAGTTGGTGACCGAAATAAGCAAAGCACAAACTAGGACAATGCACTATAGATACAAATATACAGATAACCCCATGGGGAGGGAGCAGAAGGAGTTCAGAGGGGATGAACCTCTGGTTTTGGATGGTCAAGTCATCTTTACTAGAAGTGGTGATGCTTCAGCTGAATCCTGCAGAATACGCCAGGCAACAAGATTTAATATACCAGGCATCAAAGTGCAGGAGCAAGAGGCATACGGAATGACACAGAGGTACAAAAAGGGTGAGAGGGGAAAGCAGCTAAAGAGACTGAAAACAGAGGTAAGCACAAACTCGTACAGCATCTCTTTTAATTTCTTTTTTTTTTTTTTTGAACCTTTTATTTTCTGTTGGAGTACAGCCAATTAACACTGTTATGATAGTTTCAGGTGAACAGTGAAGGGACTCAGCCACACATATACATGTATCCCTTCTCCCCCAAGACTCCCCTCCCATCCAGGCTGGCACAGAACATTGAGCAGAGTTTCATATGCTATCCAGTAGGTCTTTGTTGGTCATCCATGTTAAATATAGCAGTGTGTCATACAAAGTCTTGATTGTGACGTGAAGGACTCTGAACTGCATCCAAGTTGAAGAGAGACCTTGAATACTTTTAAGCATAACAGTGAGTTGGGCAAATGTGAACTTCTAAACTATTATTCAGGCTGCCATCTAGAGTCTGGATTGGAGGGCGATGGAGAAGTTTGTTTCCAAGCTGCTGTAGTAATCCAGAAAAGCACTTTTAATGACATCCTGGACATGGATCCGAGATGAAAACAGAAATGAGGGGACAAAAGTTAAAAGGGAATTTCTTTTTAAAAAGTACTGACTCATGGATGTGTTATTCTCTGAGGTTTAAGCTGGATTTGGAAATTTTTAGTTTAGGGTGTCTGTGAAACATCTAAGAAGAGATAGGCAACAAACAGTTGGACATCTGCACTTGGAATTCAAGAAAGGGGTCCACGATGGATATAAATTTGAGAGTCATCACCAAGCAGAGCTGGTTGAAGACATCAGAGAGAATGAAGGAAGGACCAGAAAAGCCCCTGGGAAAATATGACGCTTAGAATTGTAGGTGGATGAAGAGAAAAAGTTCATGGAGGGGATTTCACGGTCATCACAAGAAAGGATGAAAGAAAAGCACAGGAGATGAGTGGCACTAGAGCCACAGCATGAAGACAGCTTCAAGAAGGAAGATCTGGCACAGAACTGCCACGCAGCAAAAAGTGACAAGAAGAATGCAGAGCCTCACCCACTTCGTCTGCCCTGAACACCCCACCATGTGGCCCACCCCTTCCGCCTGTCTTCCTGCCACACTAGTCCCTTTCTAGTCTACTAGTCTGTTTTACTGTATTCATCACGTTAGCTCTAGCTGTAAATACCTTGTTTTTGCCTCCTGTATTTGTTGATAGAATATCAGTGTCACGAAGGCAGGAAGCCTATATATCTTGTTCCCCACTGTCTTCATTTGGATTTCTCAAGGGCAGATTCTGAAACTGGGATGTGAATGCAAGGAGTTAATTTGGGAGGTGATTCAAGGAAACATCAGGAAAGGAAGACAATAAGGAATGGATGTTCAGACCAGTTACCACAGTGAGAAACTGGTGTGTAATTCCACCTGGAATGTTTGTCAGCCAGTGTGGAAGACACAGAGGTTTCCCATGTGGGGGAAGGCTTGGGACTTTCATTATCTATCTATCTCCTACACTTAGTGGTCCCCAACCTCCAGGATCTAAAGCCTGATGATCTGAGGTGGAGCTGATGCAATAATAAAAGACATAAAGTGCATAATAAATGTAATGCACTTGAATCATCCCAAACCATCCTCCCCAACCCATTTGTGGAAAATCTGTCTTTCATGAAACCAATCCCCAGGGCAAAAGGTTGGGAACCACTGCTAGGTCACTACAGGAGGAATGCTGGGGGCTGGGGAAGAAGGGCTTTAATTTCCTAATACTTTCAGATGTTTGGTAGAATTGCTCCAGCAGCCAGAGAGAGCCCTGGGGTAAAACACCACACACAACAAAGGAAAGCGGAAGTTAGGACAGAGGGTCTTAGAAATAGTAGGTTCAAGGGAACAGGAGCATCCACTATAACTCTTGACAGTATCCACTATAATGCTCAGATTCCTGGAATAGAAAAGGGTGCCAGGTACATTGTGAGCTTGCAATAGATGTTTGAATGAAAACTGCAATCAGTAACTGAATGAAGGAGTGGCCTTCTCCATCTCTGCCATGTTCCCCTTGACTTCTGCACTCCATCCATACCGGACTTTTGACCAAGTCCTCATCTCAAGGAGGGGCTTCCCAGGTGGCACTAGCAGTAAAGAACCTGCCTGCTAATTCAGGAGAGACATGAGACTCGGGTTTGATCCCTGGGTTGGAAGATCCCCTGGAGGAGGAAACGGCAACCCACTCCAGTATTCTTGCCTAGAAAATCCCATGGACAGAGGAGCCTACAGTAGACTACAGTCCAGGATCGCAGAGAGTCAGACACAACTAAAGCAATAGTAGGTCACCATGGGGACTTCCCATGAGCTGCTCCTACTGACTGTTTCCTTTGCCATTAAATGTCATTTCCTGTGAAGTCTTCTTAGCCTCCCTCCCAAAACTGTATGTCTCCAGGTTAAGTGCCACCTCAGCACCCTGTCACCTCCTTCCCTCTCATAACACTCACCACACCTGAAATCACTGTCCACCTCATTCAGTGTGACTGTAATACCCAGCATAGTGACTACCACATGGCAAGTTCAGTGTCTTTACTAAACAATTAAGTGAAGGTTACAGTTAGATGATTATGTAGAGGTCTCGTGTAGAAAAGTGAAGAACTGAAACTGTAGCTAGAAGGAATACAGAAAATTGTTGACTAGAGACACAGAAAGGTTCCAGGCAACAATGAAGAGGCAGTGGAGTCTGTAGATCATTAATATACAGAATACACAGTGGTACTGATCTCCACAAGTCTGTGTTTTCCACAGTCGTGCTCTGAAAAGAAGGCCTAGGAGCTGTAGATGTGGCTGGGAATGTTGACCCAGCACTGAGGCTTCCCAAGGGCAGGGCAGAGAGAAACTAACATATGGCAAAGGAACTTGGGTACCTGAAAGTGATGTCCTCCATATCTAGGCTGGTCTTGAACAGAAACACAGTCAGGACAGTAATGGGTGTGTGAAGAAATGGCTAAAAGAGATAAAAGACTGCAGGCCAGGGCTTCCCTGTGGTCCAGAGGCTACGAGTCTGTGCTCCCAATGCAGGGAGCCCTGGGTTCAATCCCTGGTCAGAGAACTAGATCCTGCATGTTGCAACTAAGACCAAGTGCAGCCAAATACATAAATAAATCTTTTGTAAAAACTGGAGGTTTTGGTGGGGGGAGGGGTGGCAGTGCCAAGAGGAGTAAGGATAAAAGACTGGTTAAGCAATAGGATGTTAAAGTTGATGATTTCAGAGATAGAGGAAAACTTTGATAAGGAACACAGAACTTCAGATGCACTGTGGTCAGGACTGAATTAAATCTGCAGTTGGAGAAGCAGGCAGGAAATAGATAATGAAAGTGATGGCATTCATTCATCTTGTGATATCCCCTTAAAAACACTTTGTCTATCTACTACTCAAGGCTGTATCCCTAGCATCTCCATAAAACAACTGGAGAACTCAGTGATTACTCACTTAATGAATAAATGAAGTAACAAATGTTGCTTAATCTGGCTTAAACAAGCAAGGAAACATATTGGCCTATAAAAGCTAAAGTCACAGGATAAGGCAGTCTTCAGATATCACTGGGCTCAAGGATTAAATAATCAGGACTTGAGTTTTCTCCATATACAGGCTTTATCTTCCATCGTTGTAGCCTCAGACCTGGGCTTCATGTGACAGCAAGGTCTGAGAAGAGTACCTTTGCCAAAAATGCTACCCAAATTGATTAACATGTCCATTCCCAAGCCAGTCACCAGGTACAAGCGGATGTTTCATATAGTTGTTTTAGGCCTAAATCAGATGTTTTACCCTGATGGCTAGAATGAAGTCAACTTCACTCTAGTCCCAGAGTTTGAGATGGAGGAGAAATTAATTCTGATAAAAGTTGAGCTAATGCAGACTGTGTAGCAAAAACAACAGGGGCTCATAAAAAGAGCATAGCCCATCTCTTCTTCCTAGCTGTGGGGAGCTGCTGAAAGATTTAAGGGAAGAGGCACGGTCCTATTTGTTTGAGAAGAATCATTCTGGAACAGATGGAGGGCACACTAGGTGAAGCTGAGAAAAGAACATATAAGAGGACATCATTCAAATTCAAAATCCTCAACTATCAACATATCATTTCTTCTCTTTCCATAGAGAAGAAACCTCCATCTAGAGGCATAGCAATGAAAAAGACAAAGTTCTTGCACTCAAAGAGCTTTCAGTCTAGCGAGGAAGACAGATGAGAAAACAGGCATTTATATTAGACGTAACTACAGGAAGGCTTCTTGATGTGCCAGGAAGTGCCATCTAAGTCTTAAAGATAAACAGGCATTGACAGTGTCTGCAACCAGTGCTGTGTGCTGTCCTTAGTCGCTCAGTCATGTCTGACACTTTACGACCCCATGGACTGCAGCCCGCCAGGCTCTGCTGTCCATGGTGATCCTCCAGGCAAGAATACTGGAGTGGGTTGCCACACCCTCCTCCAGGGAATCTTTCCCACCCAGGCATCAAACCCAGGTCTCCCGCACTGCAGGCAGGTTCTTTACCATCTGAGCCACCAGGGCCCAAAGACAACCAGAGACAAAAGGAAACAGTGCATATCTGAAAAAGCAATAAGTTCCATACAGCAAGGACATGGAGTGCCAAGAGTGCAGCAGAAGATGATGAGACCAGCTCATGAGGAGGCCAAATCTTAAAAGGGTTTTGCAAACCCAAAGTAAGCTATTAGACTTCACCCTTGGACTTCTGTAGAACTATGAACATTTTAAAATCAGAGCATGGTATTATCCAATCAGCATTCAAAAATACCAGTCTGGCCATGTGGCATACAGACTGTACAACGATACATATGCAAGATCTTCATGAAAGACACTTTTATAGTAATTCAGGGGAGAGATGGTGGTGCCCTCTACTAAAATGGTAGCAATGGGAAGAAAAGCAGACAGATAGGAGTGTCTTAAACTCTAGATGCAATTGTACTTGGAAACAAGGATAAGCATATAAAGCAAATAAAGGACAGTTAGGAGTCAGCAATGGCAGCTAGAATTCTAACCTGTACGACTGACTAGATAGGGACGCTGTTGCCAGTAGGAGAGCAGGTTTAGGCAGGAAAAGAATGAACTTGTTTAAGACACACTGAGTTTGAGACACTATGGAGTATCTATGGGGACGTGCCCTGGCTTGTCACTGGTTATGTGGATCTGGAGCTCGGCAGAGAATCTGCAATTGGAAACACACATTTGGGAGCTATGAGGGGAAAAACAGTAGCCAAAACCTTGAAATGGGTAAAGTCACTCTGGCACAATATAATGTTCAAAGAGAAGAATCCTGGCAGCACAAGTCTAGGAAAAACTGCCATTTAAGGGATGACTGAGGACTGAGAGACATCAAGGGAGACCAGAAGAATAAGCCTAGGTGCAGTGAGCAGGAACCTGCTCCGAACAAGGGTTGGAAAGAAGTACATACAAAGATATGAATGGAACTCAATATCCTGGATGAGGGGGAATGAGGGAGTGGAAAAGGGAGAGAACGGATCTCAGGTTTCCAGCTTGTGTGAATAGCTGGCTGGTCAGAAGAAGGAAGAAGATGTTAGGTTCTAGAAATAATTGTACTAGTGAGACAGCCAGGAGAAGAAGTGTGGGCAACTGGAATTCAGAAGAGCATCTGGATAACAGTCTAGCCTTGGAGGGAGTCCACACAGTGGTGGTGTTTATCATTAGGGAAGAAGAAGAGATGGTCCTGGAGAAGCCATTAGCTGAGACTGCAGCCCTAGGAATGCTCTAATTTAAGGAGCAGGCAATGGAAGAGGTACCAGCCAAGAAGATTATAAAGAAATCAAGAACAGGGAAAACTCAGTCTGTCCTTCAAAAGAAAGCTTTCTCACCTGGAGCTCACACTGTGCTTTAGGACATTGGTCCTTGTTTTTCTGTCATCCATTTCCTCATCTGCTTTGGGTCTTACAAAGTTTAATTACATAATGATTCCATATTTTCTAAGTTCATCTAAAAGCATAGCAAAAGTCCTAGGACTCATAAGGAGTTCTTAATAGTTTCCTAACTCGCTTTTCAATAAAGGACTTCCATGGGTTAAAAGAAGTGGACCACTTAATCCAGAAAGGCCTTAAATCTACTTCCATATTTGGAACTACTTCACTCATTAGGGTTGAGCAGAAGCACACAGCATCCTTCAAACACTGTTCCTCTTTCTTCACATGGTACTGTGAATGGCTCAGCAAGTGGGCCCATCATTTTCTTGCTAATTAATTTAGGTCTAATTGGTTTCAGCCCACACAACAGTGCAGGTTGTAAGAGAGGGCAACAGCCGTCATATTCCACTAAAAGTACCTGCCAGCATTAAAGCACCCACCATTAAGCAATTCACTACCAGGGGAAAGAGTGCTTAAGAGCTAAAAAAAAAAAAAAAGTGAATTAAACCCCCACCCCTTCAATTAGCTTTAGAAAATTCTCAGAGTGCTCAGGACTCTGCAAAGCACTGGGAAGCTTTTTATCCTATATCATCATCCTGGCATAACAGTCTTGCAAGGGGTTACCAAACATTCACCAGCATGCATGCTGTGTATTGTTTAGAAGGATTTCAAGTTCTCCAAATGACTGGTACCTCTGTAGGTGCCACAACTAGGAATAGTCTGGCTTGTTATTTTATCCCCAGAGACGAACACAGTGTGTTTAGACACTGTACAGATACACAAGTGACTGAATAAAGAGAAAGAATGAGAAGAAAAGAGGGGGAATGGAACAATTGACTGGAGTTACTCCAGTGTCAAATCATAATAAAAGAGCATGATCTTTTATGTCAAAAGGTAAAGATTTCTAGTTATAAGTAAGTACTAGGGATGTAATACACAGAATAATAAATTATTTACACTGTTGTATCCAGGTGGTACAATAGTAAGAATCTGCCTGCCAATGCAGGAGACATAGGAGATGTGGGTTTGATCTCTGGGTCAAGAAGATTTCCTGAAGAAGAGCATGGCAACGCACTCCAGTATTCTTGCCTGGAAAATCCCATGGACAGAGGACGCTGCCTGATTACAGTCCATGGGGTTGCAAAGAGTTGAACACAACTGAGTACACACGTATGTCACATATGAAAGTAGTTAAAAGAGTAAATTCTAAGAATTCTCATCAAAAGGAAAAATATTTTCCTCCACTTAATTAATTTTGTGTCTATATGAGATGATGGACATTCATTAAATCTGTGGTCATCATTTCATGATGTATGTAGGTAAAATCATTATACTGTACACCTTAAACCTATACACTGCTGTGTCATCTGTATTAATAAAACTGGAAGAAAAATCTAAAAGGTACAAAAAAGAACATGACCTTTAAAGCTGCAGAGTCAGCCCCATCACCTACAAGCTGTGTGACAACAGACAGATCCTTTAACCTCTCTGAATTGGTTTCTTTGTCCAATAAATGGGACTATGCCTGCATGACATACTTTAATGAGTTATGATGAAGTGGAATGGATGCGTTTGAAAGCATTTTGTAAACAGTTAAAGAGCTGCTACTATTAAAATCAGAACTCTTCCTAAAATCATTCTCTACTGATAGTCAGGTCATGCTCGTGTCAAATAACAATATTTCGGTCTCACTAGACTTCTGGTAACACTCTTACCATGAGTTTAGGCCCCAAGTGTACAAAGAAGAATGCAGCCCAGGCCTTAAAGAGTTCCCCATTTACTGAGGGATCCCAACATGAAAACGGAAACTATAATTCAAGGAGTAGGAACATGCAATGGAAACCCTATAAATGAGCAGCTGGAAGTCATGAGGGAGGGGCAACCACCCTGCTGATCTGGAAACTGGGAGGGGGTGGTATTTGAACTGGGTTATAAGGAATAAAAGCAGCTCAAGAGGTGGAGACAGAACAGACTTCTGGTGCCTTTACAAAGAATATTTCACTATACAGACTTTTTTCAACTTTCTTTTGACAATAGTACATATTTTACATTTGCCCATGTATTTACATGATGGAGACACAAGAGTCTGTGTTTTCTGGCTTTTTCCTAGCTTTGGAATGTTCCTTGATTCAAATTGATTTTTCAGGAAACAAAGAAAGGTACACAACTGGGGCAGAGAATAGGAGGTGGTTAAGAGGTGGGTTTTGGTAGATCTGGGCCAGATTGGGGAATATGTAGCATGTCGAAATGAGTGTCTCGTTGTTTCAACCAAAGGGAATCACATCAGATTATTAAGAGGGATTGAAGTGATTTTTATTGTCACCAGACAGCTAAGTCAGGGGTGACCCCAACCAGCTGAGACCTGGCCCATCCCCCTTCACTGACTGTCTCCATGAACAATGCTGACCACATGCCGAGAACCAACCAGACAAGAAAAGATGGTTAGAATCTGGGGGACAAAGGGTGCACCTGACGTGCATAAGCTGGCCAAGTGTAGGTCAAGGCACAGGATGCGCACGTCAGAAACAGGGTAGCAGAAACACCTGTGTGTTCTCTCTTACTCTCTCCAGCTCCCCCATAAGTCATGCTTCCACCACCCTGTACCACACAAGGTCCCACCAGCCCCAGGATTGAAGGCCAATTGTGTGGTGCTGTGACAGCAAGTATTTAAGAGGAAAATAAAGAAGCGACAAGCTGCGACACGCTATCATTAAGTAATCATAATTTCCTCCCTATATTACGACAATCGATGTCACTCTCTCATCCAGAAGGCAGGCCACGTATAGAAACACCATGTCAAAAACCTTTTCAGACAGAGAGAGGGGGGCGAGTGAGCTGGGTGTGGAATAGAATATTTTGATGGGTCCCATCCACCCTGTTTTCCACCCCCAACTCCCACATGCTCTGATAAAAGTCAGATCTGTAAAGAACTTCAAAGCCTCCTCAGTCTGACAAACAGTTATAAAACAAGAAATTGGTAAAAAAAAAAAAAAAAAAAAAAAAATCTGCCAAAGCACATGGAGGAAGCAGAGCTGACAAGTGTTATGATGGTTCTGTTTTTGTAATCAGCAGACCAACTGCGGGGCACTTCCTCCTCACGGGGAGCTGAGCCCGGGCTGTCAGCGATGGAGGAGGACAGAAAGGTCAGGCGGCAGAGGGGTGCAACAGGCCTGGAGTAAGCGATCGCACATTCTTCCTGGCTATTTCTCATCCAGCCTGCATCCCAACCCAAGCCCACGGCCTGTTCCAGCCCAACTGTAACCTTGATGGTTCCCTGACCTCCTTCTTCCAGAAAGAACTATGTGAAAAATGGGAGCCGTCTGGCCTCCCCTTCCCTTCCTCTGTTTCATGGAGGGTTGGGGGTGAGGGAAAACTGGACCACGAGGAAATAGCTCTGGAATCCAGGACATCTGGCTTCTATTCAGATCCAATCACTGACCTTGGGAGCATATTGAAAGCATTTGGCTGTCTCAACAGTCTAAAAGGAGCTATTTATTTCAGACTCAACAACCAGCCCAAACATATGCTTCCATTTGGAAACAATTGGAGGTAAAACAGAGTTCCTTTTTTTTTTTTTTTTTTAATAAAAGGAGGAAGGTGGAAATAACACAGGACTTCGAGTCAGAAGATGGGCCTCCATTCCAGGCGCTGATCGGCACTTGCTGGAGACAGCTGTGCAGCTTCCTTCGGCTCCCTTAATCTCTCCGCAGTTGTAGTTTCCCAATTGTCAGACCGTGATTAAATTCCTGTCTCATGGAGTTATTGAGGAAGAAATAACGCAATGCATCCTCAGGGCCTGCTGCAGTGCCTGGCATAAAGTCATTATTTTCCTCAGGCAAATGCTTAGCTGTGGTTTACTCACTAGGTATTAAAAACGCCTGTCTCATCTATCTCACCTGGTGCCACCATGATTGGGTTTATAATGCACACCTGAGTGTTCAGTAACTTTTAAGAGGTGTGCAGATATGACGGATTATAGCTGGGGCCATTTTGATGCCAGTTAAATTCCTGAAACCAATCCAGGGGAAATTGGGAATGCAAAGTTCCCAGACCATCCATGGACATTATGTGGCCAGGGTGATGGCTAACTCTGCCTCAGCATTAGACCATCCATAGCAGGTGATTAGCTCTCCATGCCTTCCACATAACACCTGTTGTGGCTTCTGCTATCTTGAATGTAAGTGAGAGGCAGCTGACCTCTTCGAGTCTCACTAGAAAAATCTGCTAAAATACAAAATATGTGCTTGTCCAAGGTATAGCGAGAAGTGCGGCCATCTTAACACGTGTTTTAGTCCATTCCCAGCGTGTTTGGGAGCTCAGCTAGAAATCACCTGAGACTCCTCTACTTTGGCCAATTGGTAGAACTCTGTGTGTCCCCACAAGCTTGGAATCAATTTGTTTGGATGGCTTCCAAACATTTCCAAGCCATCAAGTCTCACTTCTCTAATCTCTAAGACTACTACAACATAAGAAACACTGGGCTGGATGAAGCACAAGCTGGAATCAAGACTGCCAGGAAAAATGTGAATAACCTCAGATACGCAGATGACACCACCCTTATAGCAGAAAGCAAAGATTGAAGAGCCTCTTGATGAAAGTGAAAGAGGAGAGTGAAAAAGTTGGCTTAAAACTCAACATTCAGAAAACAAAGATCATAGCATCTGGTCCCATCACTTCATGACAAACAGATGTGGAAATAGTGGCAGACTTTATTTTGGGGGCTCCAAAATCACTGCAGATGGTGACTGCAGCCATGAAATTAAAAGATACTTACTCCTTGGAAGAAAAGCTATGACCAATCTAGACAACATATTAAAAAGCAGAGACATTACTTTGCCGACAAAGGTCCGTCTAGTCAAACCTATGGTTTTTCCAGTAGTCATATATGGATGTGAGAGTTGGACTATAAAGAAAACTGAGCGCCAAAGAATTGATGCTTTTGAACTGTGGTGTTGGAAAAGACTCTTGAGAGTCCCTTGGACATCAAGGAGATCCAACCAGTCCATCCTAAAGGAAATCAGTCCTGAATATTCATTGGAAGGACTGATGTTGAAGCTGAAACTTCAATACTTTGGCCATCTGATGCAGAGAACCGACTCATTGAAAAGACTCATTGAAATATTGAAGGTGGGAAGAGAAGGGGATGACAGATGAGATGGCTGGATGGCATCACCAACTCAATGGACATGAGTTTGAGTAAACTCTGGGAGTTGGTGTTGGACAGGCAGGCCAGTTGTGCGGCAGTCCATGGGGCCATAGAGTCAGACATGACTGAGCGACTGAACTGAAGACTAAGAATCTCGAAACCCTCAGAACAGAGGCTACATGGCTCAGCGGTCAAGACTCCACCTGCCAATGCAGGAGAAGTGGGTTCCATCCCTGAGTTTGGAAGATCCCCTTGGCAAGGAAATGGCAACCCACTCCAGTAAGAATACTCAAGAAGAATTATGCTTTTGAAATCTCACTGACAGAGGAGCCTTACAGTCCATGGGGTTGCAAAAGAGTGAACACAGGACTAAACAGTAACATTAATGCATTGTATAATGTATAAGATTTACACATCATATTAGCATACTGATACAATTTATAAGACTCTTTTACTAAAGTGTTCTCATTTTATCTTCACAATCACCCTGTAATCATGTGTAACACTGCATATGAGTAAACAGACTTACCAAGTGGCATAGAAGGGCTCCTGGCTCAGAATCCTCAGCTTCATATCAGTTTCCAACCTCCCTGTGTGTCAGAAGTGGGTGTAAGGTATCCCAAGACAAGAAAGCAACCAAGAGGAGCCCTAGGAAACAAAGCATTCAATGAAGATGTTCAATAACCATTTAAAGGATTTGGCCAGGTAAAATTATTCCTCAGACCAACCCCTACTGAACCTTGTGTCTGAAACAAAATATCAGCCCTTAAAACTGTGGAGGAAGCAGCAGGCCTGTAGTGGAAATACCTGGCCTTCAGATCTGGCTGCAACATGCGCTATGTTCCCCCCGGATGCTCCACATTTCTGACTCTGCCTCAGAGGTCTGGTCCCCTGGGAAGTCAGCCTGATCAAGACACTGAGCAGACCGGTTGTCTGACCACCTGCCCCTGAGTTCGGCTCACACCCCAGCGAGACTTTCCTGGGTTTCCTATCAGCCAGCCAACCAACCAAGTCTTCTGGGAGGACTTTCAGTATCACTAAAGTGAGGGGCTGCCTTGATGACTCACACAGTAAAGAATCTGCCTGCAATGCAGGAGACTCAGGTTGATCCCTGGGTCAGGAAGATCCCCCGGAGAAGGGAACAGCAACCTACCCCTGTATTCTTGCCTGGCAAATTCCATGGACAGAGGAGCCTAGCATGCTACAGTCTGGGGTCATAGAGTGCGAGTAACACACACACACTGTCAGGGTCCACTATAACCTTTCAGTTCAGTCGCTCAGTCGTGTCCGACTCTTTGCGACCCCATGAATCGCAGCACGCCAGGCCTCCCTGTCCATCACCATCTCCCGGAGTTCACTCAAACTCACGTCCATCGAGTCTGTGATGCCATCCAGCCATCTCATCCTCTGTCATCCCCTTCTCCTCCTGCCCCCAATCCCTCCCAGCATCAGGGTCTTTTCCAATGAGTCAACTCCGCATGAGGTGGCCAAAGTACTGGAATTTCAGCTTTAGCATCATTCCTTCCAAAGAAATCCCAGGGCTGATCTCCTCTATGACCTTTAGTTCAGAAGAAAAAGCAAAATAAGGAAGTACTTCTCCATCCCAATCTAACTTGGAAGCTGGCCCCTCTGGGACGCTTTCTCTGAAGGTTTTCTCCCCTCCAACTCCTTCCCCAGCTGAGTAAGGCACACACCGAAGTATCTCCATGGTACCTTCCACTCTCCTGTAAGAGCTCTTGGTCAGTTACCGAATCGGTTTCGTTTCGCCGGACACACAGTAAGCCAAAAGGCTGAGATGCCGAGGTCTGCCACAAAGAACGTTTGTTTGCAAGACAGCCAAGCGAAGAGGCAGGAGAACAAATTTGAAATTCACCTCCCGAAGGCAAAGGACTGGGGTAGTTCTGAGACAAGGAATAAAGCAGCAGGGTGCAAGGCTGCAGGAGTGCGGGGGTAAAGTAAGAGAGAGGAGACCATGATTCTCGTCCTGCGCAGGCACAGCTAAACCAGAGGCCTCTGCACTTTCTACCAGTGGAGTTTTCCGCCCTCCGCCTGGAAAAGGACGCTGCGCATGCCCAGTTGGAGGGTCCGTGGTCCTATCCGGTCTGAACCGGCTCAATTTGAATTGAACACTGTTGACTTGAAGGTCCTTGAAAACGGCTGAAGTAGACTAGCAACCCACTCCAGTATTCTTGCCTGGAGAATCCCAGAGACAGAGGAGCCTGATGAGCTGCCGTCTATGGGGTCACACAGAGTCGGACACGACTGAAGCAACCTAGCAGCAGCAGCAGCAAACTAGTGATTGTTGTGGATACGGGTTGCTTTGTGGACCTGCAGGTGTTAAAACGGCCTTGGTTAGTGAAGGTGAGATGGATGTGGCTAATCCTTGAAGTTTTTCCACTATGTTTAAAATGTCTGCGTGTTTTTCGGTCATTGCCTCTGCCTTGGGAAGTAGGTATTCTCTCGGGACCCTTTAAGCCCATGGCCGCTAGTATAACGTCTATTTTTTTTTTTTAATACTTTATTCTACGTTACAATACTGTATTTGTTTTGCCATACATTGACATGAATCAGCCACAGGTGTCCACGATCTCCCAATGCCGATGCCCCCTCCCACCTCCCACCCCCCCACCCCATATCATCTCCCTGAATCATCCTGTGCACCAGCCCCATGCATCCTGTATCCTGTATTGAACATAGACTGGCCGTTTCTTACAAGATAGTATACATGTTTCAATGCCATTCTCCCAAATCAACCCACCCTCTCCCTCTCCCTCAGAGTCCAAAAGTCCGTTCTATATATATTTTTTTAATATAGATTTATTTGGCTGCATGAGGTCTTAGTTGTACCATGCAAACTCTTAGGTGCAGGCATGTGGAAATCTAGTTCCCTAACCAGGGATGGAAGCCAGGCTCCTTACATTAGGAGTACAAAGTCTTAGCCATTGCACCATTAGGAAGTCCTAAAATCTCCTTGACAGGGTAAGCATTTATTTAATAGGTAATGGAAGAATGAATGAACTATTTTTTAAAATGCTTCTGTAAAGACAAGAACTATAATAGAATGTAAAAAAGAAAATTGTTTTATACAGTGATGATATTAAGTGATATGTTTTCTTTTTCTTATTTAAAAAATTATTTATACTGCTATAGCCCAAAGAAAAATAAGACATGCTTCCAAAAATTTTTGTGAAGTGAAATAACACTGACACCTGGCAACAGATACAAAACAAAGCTGAGTTCAGTTCAGTCGCTCAGTCATGTCCGACTCTTCACGACCCCATGAATCGCAGCACGCCAGGCCTCCCTGTCCATCACCAACTCCCGGAGTTCACTCAAACTCAAGTCTATCAAGTTGGTGATGCCATCCAGCCATCTCATCCTCTGTTGTCCCCTTCTCCTCGTGCCCCCAATCCCTCCCAGCATCCGGGTCTTTTCCAATGAGTCAACTCTTCGCATCAGGTGGCCAAAGTATTGGAGTTTCAGCTTCAGCATCAGTCCTCCAATGAACACCCAGGACTGATCTCCTTTAGGATGGACTGGTTGGATCTCCTTGCAGTCCAAGAGCCTCTCAAGTGTCTTCTCCAACACCACAGTTCAAAAGCATCAATTCTTTGGCGCTCAGCTTTCTTCACAGTCCAACTCTCACATCCATACATGACCACAGGAAAAACCATAGTCTTGACTAAACGGACCTTAGTCGGCAAAGTAATGTCTCTGCTTTTTAATATGCTATCTAGGTTGGTCATAACTTTCCTTCCAAGGAGTAAGCGTCTTTTAATTTTATGGTTGCAATCACCATCTGCAGTGATTTTGAAGAGGCTTAAATTTCAGGTTCCCTCACTAGCAACAGCTCCTCCTAAAGCCCTGGCCCGCAATTTATATTCATCCTCTCTGTTCTTTTTCTCAGCATGCGTCCCAAACTGTAAGCTTCTGGTCTCTTAAAACTCATGTCCACTCCTACTGAAACCAAAATCTAGTAAAAACAGCACAAAAATAAGACCACAGTATGAGTTCCCTTATAAGTACCGATGCAAATAACCCTAAATAAAATTTTATCAAATAGAACTCCGCTGCATACAAGATTATGACCAAGAAGGTCGTATTTCAGGAATGCAAGAATAGGTTAATATTACTAATCCAGTTTATCATTACAATGTTTCTAAGGAGAAAAATCAGACATTTTTATAGTTGTTAAAAAGCCCTTAGTTAACATAAAATATTTTTTTATTTTAAAAAACTCATTAGAAACAGATGCAGTTTTCCTTAACATAATAAAGGTATGTGTAACTTTACTGAAAAGCCAGTGTCCAGTTATCTGTTGCTTCGTAGCAAGTCATGGGCTTCCCAGGTTGGGCTACTGGTTAAGAATCCACCTGCCAATGCAAGAGATTCTGGAGACGCGGGTTGGATCCCTCCATAGGGAAGATTCCCTGGAGCAGGAAATGGCAACCCACTCCAGTATTCTTGCCTCCATAATTCTATGGGCAGAGGAGCCTGGCAGTCTACAGTCTGTGGGGCCACAAAGTTAGACACGACTGAGCAACTGACCACACACACAAGCCATTCAGAATCAGTGGCTTTCATACAATAGCATTTATTTTGCTCACAAATCAGGATCTGGTGGGCTCAGAGAGGCAGTTCCTGCCTGAGTGTTAGGAATACCCTCAAACTTGCCTGAGGCTGGGCCTTTAACAGAGCATCTCCACTCCCAAGCCTGGTGCTCAGCCTGCAGAGAATCAAACAGGTAGGACCCAGCAGGCAGCTCTCTCTGTGTGAGACCTCACGTAGAGAACTCAGAGGAGCTAGATTTTTTTGAATTTTTTTTTATTGGAGTATAGTTGCTTTAGTGGTGTTACTTTCTACTGTACAGCAAGGTGAAGTGAGCCATGTATGCACATATATCCCCTCTTTTTGGATTTCCTTCTTGTTTAAGTCACCACAGAACACTGAGTGGCGTTCCCTGTGCTCTACAGTAGGTTCTCATTAGTTATCTATTTTATACATAGGATCAATAGTGTAGAGCTTCTCTGGTGGCTCAGATGGTAAAGAACCTGTCTGCAATGCAGGGTTCGATCCCTGGGTGGGGAAGATCCCCTGGAGGGCATGGTGACCCACTCCAATATTCTTGCCTGGAGAATCCCATGAACAGAGGAGCCTGGTGGGCTACAGTTCATACGGATGCACAGAGTTGGACAGGACCAAAGTGACTTGGCACAGCACCAGGACACAGCACATCAACAGTGTCAATCACAATCTCTCAATTCATTCCACCACCCTCTTTCCCCCTTGGTGTGTCCATATGTTTGATCTGTACTTCTGTGTGTCTATTTCTTCTTTGCAAATAAGATCACTGATACCATTTTTCTAGACTCCACATATATGCATTAATATACAATATTTGTTGGAGATAGATTTTTTTAATGGCAGCTGAACATGCCTGAAGCAAGTGTCCCAGGAGATAGAAACAGACATGGCCTTCTGTGGGAAACCTTGCTGGGAAAACCAATGGAGTCAATTTGTTTATGTTCCCTGAGTCAATTTGAATTATGTTCCCTGGAGGCAGCCATAAAGGCCCATCCAAGTTCACGGAGAGGATACAAGACTCCACCTCTATGGGAGACTGTCAAAAATGTTCAGATACATTTTGGAAAACCACCACAGCATCATACTTAAATGAGGAGACATCAGAAGTAGTCCCATTAAAGTGAGAAACAAAACAAGGATGTCCACTATTAACTATAATTTAGTATTTGACATTGTTCTGGCATAAAGATGGGTAAATTTTTTTCTGAAGGGCTGGATAGTAGATATTTAAGGCTTCTTGGGCCACACTATCTCTGTGGAAACTACTCAGTCGTAGTGGAAAAGCCATAGATAGTATGTAAATGAACACATGGGGTTGTGATCCTGGGGAACTTTGCAAAAAGAAGGGGCGAGCTGGATTCAGCCAATAGGCTGTCATTTGCTGACCCATCTCCAGCAACACTAATTTATAAAAAGAAAGCAGGATAAATATTGGAAAGGAGGATAGAAAATGAATTTTTGCAAATAGTATGATATATATCTGAAAGCTCAAAAGAATCAGCTGAAAAACCATAACGAAAATGAGAAAATTCAGAAAGATGAATGAATGTATAATCAGAATGCAGGAATCAATAGCTGTAATATTGTGATAAAATAACTTATTTAATCTCTACCTGGGTTCCTAACACAAGAACTTCTAAAACCCTTGGAGTCTCCTGAGTGATTGGGAGGGAGCATCTATTATTATTCATAATAAACCTCTTTTAATCATACCTGTACATACATGTATGTGCATGCTCAGTCATGTATGACTCTTTGCAACCCCATGACCTGTAGCCTGCCAGGCTCGCCTGTCCATGGGATTGTACACGCAAGAATACTGGAGTGGGTTGCCATTTCCTCTTTCAGGCAATCTTCCCGACCCAGGGATGGAACCCACGGCTTCTGCTACCCCTGCATTGTTCAGCAGGTTCTTTACCACTTGAGCCCCTGGGGAAGACCAGTCATGCCTGAGTTTTGCTATTGAGGTGACTGTTGGTGGTCCTCTAGATCAATTACCAGAGGAAACAACCACATGATTAGAGATGGAACTTCAGCCCCAACCTCAGGCAGTTGGGACAGAGAATAGAGATTGAGTTATCACCAATGGCCAATGACTTCATCACTCATGCCTGTTACAAGGAACCTCCATAAAAATCCCTAAATGATGGGGTTCAGGGATCTTCCAGATTGGTGAGTGCATAAAATGCTGGAGAGGTGGTGCTCCCATGGAAGTTCCAACCCCTCAACCCGTACCTTGCCCTGCTCAGCTTTTTGCCTTCGTCTTGCCCTACATGCCTGTCCTTTATAACACCCTTTATAATAAGCTGGTAATAGTAAACTCTTTCCCCCTTACTTCTGTGAGCCATTCCAGCACATTATTGACTCTGAGGAGGGAGTCATGGGGATCCATCTAGTGAATAACTGGTTGATCAGAACACCAAGAGACCTGGGAAGTGCTGTCCTTCTGGAAGTGCTGACTTCTGAGAAGTGCTCACCTTGCTGCTGACCTTTGAAGTGGGAGCAGCCTTGCAAGACTGAGCCTTTAACTTCTGGGGTCTGCATTAACTCTGGGTAGTTAGTATCAGGATTGATTTAAATCAATGGACATCCTGTTGTGTCTGGAGAGTTAGAAAACTGATTGTTGGTGTGGGGGACCCATGTATTTGGTGTCAGAAGTGTTGTGAGTAGAAATATGTCACAGTAGCATTCAAACATACAAATATTAGACATTACACTGAAAGAGTAGCAACAGAAATCTAGAATACTAAGGAGCATACTCCAATACCCAAGAAGCAAGAACTGTGTAATTGATGGCAGAATCCTAAAAACACTCCTGGAGAACACAACTTATTCTACATACTTATTTCTAAGCATGCAAAATGATGAGAATGCAAGATTATATGTGACCGTGGGACTTGAAACAGCAAAATATTTCAACCAGTCCAGCGATAATAGTACTGTTAAAGTATTGTCTGGTGACTCAGATGGTAAAGAATCTGCCTGTAATGTAGGAGACCTGGATTTGAGTCCTGGGGTCAGGAAGATCACCTGGAGAAGGGGATGGCTACCCACTCCAGTATTCTTGCCTGGAGAATTCCATGGACAGAGGAGCCTGATGGGCTATAGTCCATGGAATCACAAACAGTCAGATACAACTGAGCAACTAACACACACAGAGACAGTATTGTAAGTGTATCCAAACAATACTAAGTACCTCTCAGAGAAGAATGAGAAAGTCCTTTATATATTGATGTGGAATGTATTTTAAGATATATTGTTATTTAAACACACTAATGGTGAAAAACATATTTATGGGGTAAGAGAAAAGATATACAAACACACACATTTAGACATTTGCTAAAATGTTTGTTGGATGATACACAAGAGACTGAGAACATTGTTTGCTTCCAGAAAGGGGAGCTAGCCAATTGGGAGGAGTCAAAGAAAGACTTTGTATCAAATCACCCTTTTGTGTGTTTTGATCCTTGAACCCTGTGAAGTGTATTAACTAGTCAAAAATTAAATACCATTTTAAACTATTGTTTATACACTAAATAGGACTTCCCCAGTGACTCAGTAGCTAAAGAATCTGCATGCAATGCAGGAGACACAGGAGACATAAGTTCAGTCCCTGGGTGGGGAAAATCCTTGGGTGAGGAAGATCCCCTAGAGAAGGAAATGGCAACCCACTCCAGTATTCTTGCCTGAAAAGTCCCATGGACAAAAGAGCCTTGCAGGCTGTAGTCCAAAGGGTCACAAAGAGTCAAGACTGAGCAACTAAGCACTCACACACAAACACTAAATAAAAATCAAATGCCTTTAAATCTTTTTAAAATTTTTGTTATATTTACTTTTCTTCACAAGTTATCACATGTCCCAAGTTTTTAAGTACACCGATCTGCACAGGCATATATTAGAATAATTGTTAAGACCACAGACTGCAGCTCCAGACTTCCTGGATTTGAGTCCCAGCCCAGCCAGTTACAATCTATGAGTCAGTTAATTAACATCTCTGTGTCTCAATTTATATACCTGTAAAACAGAAGTATTGGTTGTTCCTTTGTAAGATGAATGGAATCATCTCTGTTCAGTGTTTCACCTAGTGCATTGATGGAGTGATGAAATAATAAATTATGCTGCAGTGTCTCTCAGGACAGATAAAAGATGAAAACGGAATTAGAATTAGAAGTGTGGGCATGTTTCTGAGGCTATTTATCTTGGTCAGAGAGCTACAGTCTTAGACCTGAAAATGACCTTAAATTTGAGCAACATTATTCCTTCTACTCTCTTGGATCAAAGCTATGCAATGTAAAGCCACCTGTTGGGATTTCCATGGTGGTACAGGGGATAGAAATCCACCTGCCAACGCAGGGGTCACAGGCTCTATCCCTGGTCGGGAAAGATCCCACATGCCCATGTGCCACAGCTGCTGCGCCCGCATACTGCAACTACTAAAGCCAACACACCTAGAGCCCATGCTCCACAGCAAGAGAAGCCACTGCAGCCCAAGTGCCACAGCTGGAGAGGAGCCCCACCCCCTCTCCACAACTGGGGACAGCCCAGGCACCGCAACAAGGACTCAGCAAACCAAAAATAACATAATTAAATTATTTTTAAAAAATAAAGCCACCTGTTAAATGCAAGTGTTCTCAAGCTTATTTGACAATGGTACCCTTGACCTGCAGAAAATATATCATTATCTTTCTGGAAACTACTCTTTTTCTTTTCTTTTCTTTTCTTTTCTTTCTTTTTTTTTTTTTGCCATGCTGCAATGGCATGCAGGATCTTTGTTCCCTGATCAGGGATCGAACCTGTACCTCCTGCAGTGTGTTTATAGAAAAGTCTGCTATGATGTATAGTGCTTTCCCTCCCCTCTGCACACTGGACCACCAGAGAAGTCCCAAAGGAAAACTTCAGAGCAGAGCTTCTCAAACTGTAATTTGCCAATGGATCACCTGGATTTATTCTTAAAATATGGATTCCAGTTCACTAGGTCTGGGATGAGCCCTGAGGTTCTTCATGTCTAAGTTTTTACCAGTTGATTCCAAGGCAACTGGTCCACAGACCACAGTTTCCGTAGCAAAGCTTTATAGAAGAAGCTTGGGAAATGCTGGTGTGTGTAGTGCGTCTATCAGTGTATTCATGTACAAGCTTCCATTCATCTCTCCATTATTCTAGTGCATTTACTTGTCAATTTGTGTGTAATTGTATTTGCACCTTTCACAGGACAGGTTTTGTTAATTAAATGTGCCAGTCGCTTTATTATGCAGACAAGGGAAAAAACCCTCAACCAACCCCAACAGTAGTGACAGACTTCAAAATGTGTAACAGTGCATACATTTTGCCTAAAATGAAAACAGCACCAACAACATACACACTCTTTTTAAGTGACATTAGAATGACATTTGTTAACTGGACTTCATCAGTTCAGTTCAGTCACTCAGTCGCGTCCAACTCTTTTCGACCCCATGAATTGCAGCACGCCAGGCCTCCCTATCCATCACCATCTCCTGGAGTTCACTCAAACTCACGTCCATCGAGTCAGTGATGCCATCCAGCCATCTCATCCTCTGTCGTCCTCTTCTCCTCCTGCCCCTAATCCCTCCCAGCATCAGGGTTTTTTCCAATGAGTCAACTCTTCCCATGAGGTGGCCAAAGTACTGGAGTTTCAGCTTCAGCATCAGTCCTTCCAATGAACACTCAGGACTGATCTCCTTTAGGATGGACTGGTTGGATCTCCTTGCAGTCCAAGGGACTCTCAAGAGTCTTTTCCAACACCACAGTTCAAAAGCATCGATTCTTCGGCGCTCAGCCTTCTTCACAGTCCAACTCTCACATCCATACATGACTGCTGGAAAAACCATTGCCTTGACTAGACGGACCTTTGTTAGCAAAGTAATGTCTCTGCTTTTAATATGCTATCTAGGTTGGTCATAACTTTAGTTAATGCATTAATTTTTAACTAAAGTCTTTGAAGACTGTATTTGTGTAGGGTCCACTTTATCACATAATAAAATATTTTTCTAGAATAGTTATTCTCAAACCTCAGTGTACAGCAGAATTACTGAGATGTCTTGTTAAAACACAAACTTCCGGACTGCCCTGGTGGCTCAGTGGTAAAGAATCCACCTGCTATGACTTCCCTGTTGGTCCAGTGGTTAACACTTCACCTTCCAATGCACAGGGGCTGAGGATTCGATCCCTGGTCAGGGAGAAGGCAATGGCAGCCCACTCCAGTATTCTTGCCTGGAAAATCCCATGGATGGAGGAGCCTGGAAGGCTGCAGTCCATGGGGTCGCTGAGGGTCGGACACAACTAAGCGACTTCACTTTCACTTTTCACTTTCATGCATTGGAGAAGGAAATGGCAACCCACTCCAGTGTTCTTGCCTGGAGAATCCCAGGGACTGGGGAGCCTGGTGGGCTGCCGTCTATGGGGTCGCACAGAGTTGGACACGACTGAAGTGACTTAGCAGCAGCAGCAGCAGGAAGCTAAAATCCCACATGTCTCACAGCCGAAAAACCAAAACATAAAATAGAAGCAATGTTGAAACAAATTCAATAAAGATTTTAAAACAGTCCATGTCAAAATAAATAAATAAAATCTATTTTTTAAAAAAGAATCCACCTGCCAATGCAGGAGCATAGGTTCCATCCCTGTTCTGGGAAGATGCCACATGCCGTGGGGGCAGCTAAGCCCATGCTTCACAACTAGTGAGCCTACACTCAGAAGCTGAAGAGCCACGACTACTGAAGCCTACGTGCCCTAGAGCCCGTGCTCTGCAGCGAGAAGCCACTGCAATGAGAAGCCCGTGCACCACCGCTAGAAATAGGCCCCACTTGCAGTGACTAGCACAGCCAAAGATAAATAAATACAATTAATCAATTGAACACATAAAAACTCGCAAATTCTCTAAAATGGTTAGTCTGGGTACACACTTGAAAACCCACTGCTCTAGAAGAAAATAAAAACGTGAGAAACTGCATATGTTTATAGAAAAGTCTGCTGTGATATACAGTGCTTTCCCTCCCCTCTGCACAACTGAGATACATAGATAGGTAAGTAGGTAGATAGATAGTAAAATACTTCTGCTGTAGAAAATGCAGGAATTACCAGAAACTCAGAGACAGGGAATTCTGAAAATAGGCTGTCTTGATGTCACGCTTGAGCAACTGATGAGTGGACATATACAGGGCTGTTTGGAAATATTGACAGGGGAAGCGATGACCTTTAAGACAGAACTGGGGGTGGTCCTAAGATGGCGGAGGAATAGGACGGGGAGACCACTTTCTCCCCCACAAGTTCATCAAAAGAACATTTGAACACTGAGACAATGCCACAAAACTTCAGAATGCCGGCAGAGGACATCAGGCACCCAGAAAAGCAGCCCATTTTCTTCGAAAGGAGGTAGGAAAAAATAGACCAAAAAAAAGAGCCCAAAGTGGTAGGGCTGGAGCTCTGTCCTGCGAAGGGAGTCTTAAAAGAGAGAAGTTTCCAAACACCAGGAAACACTCTCACTGCCGAGTCTGCGGCAAGCCTTGGGAGCACAGAGGGCAACATAACAGGGAGGAAAAATAAATAAATAATTAAAACCCACAGATTACGAGCCCAACGGTAACTCCCCCAAAGGAGAAGCAGCGCAGACGCCTGCACCCGCCACTAGCAAGCGGGGGCTGGCAGGGAGGCGCGGGCTGCATTGCTTAGAGTAAGGACTGGGCCTGAATGCCCCGAGGGCAATCTGAGGGAACTAACTTGGGCTAGCAAAGCAGACTGTGGGATAGCTATCATGTGAAAAGCCCTAACCTAAGAGACCCCCCAGGACCGCACAGAACAAAGGACTGAACAGAACTAGCCAGCTGCAGACCATCCCCCTCTGGAGACAGGCAGCCAGAGCTGGAAGCGGGAAATCACAGCCCCAGAGAGGCATTATCTACCAAACTGCAAGCAGGCTTCTTCGCTAACTGAGACTTCTTGGGGTTCTGGACAGTCAACATCCACCTGAGAAGGTGCGCCAGTTGTACACCCAGAAAACCGAGTGGCGGGGACGGGAAGGCGCTAAGTCACAGCAACCGCACTCACCAAATAGCTCATCACCTGAGCTGCTCAGACCTGGGAAGGGCACAAAACACAGGCCCAACTGAGTCTGCACCTCTGAGGACTACCCGAGTGCCTGAACTTGAGCGGCTTAGACCTGGGAGGTGCATGCACCCCAGGGCCGACCTCAGATGGTTCCCGGTGGAGCAACCTAGAGCCTGAGCAGTGTGGGAAGGGAGGGCACGTGCGCCATGAGCTGAGGCAGGCCCAGTGTGGCTGACGGACTGCGAGCACACGCCAGAGTTATTTGCAGCGCCCCTCCCTCCCCACATCCCGACTGAACAAGTGAGCCTAAAAAAAGTGTCCACCACCGACCCCTTGTGTCAGGGCGGAAATCAGACACTGAAGAGACCAGCAAACAGAAGAAGCTAAAACAGAGGGAACCACCTTGGAAGTGACAGGTGCAATAGATTAAAACCCTGTAGTTAGTACCGACTACATAGGAAGGGGCCTATAGATCTTGAGAAATAGAAGCCGGACCAAGGAACTATCCGGAAATGAACTGACCCCACACTGCCCACAACACCAGAGAAAGTCCTAGATATATTTTTACTATTTTCAGAATCATTCTTTATTTTTAATTTTTTAAGTCCTCTATTATTCCTTTAATTTTCATTTTTATAACCTACTATTCCTTTGCTAAAAAGACCCTATTTTTTAAAGCAATCTTCATATATATATTTTATATAATTTTTGTGACTTTGTCTTATTTTTTTCTTCTCTTCGTCTTCTTTTCTTTAATATTGTATTGTTGAAAATCCAGCCTCTACTCTAGATTTTTAATCTTTGCTTTTGTATTTGTTATCAATTTTGTACCTTTGAGAACCCAATCTTCAGTACCCATTTTTACTTGGGAGAAAGGTTGCTGGCTTGACTGCTCTCTTCCCCCTTGGACTCTCCTTTTTCTCCACCAGGTCGCCTCTGTCTCCTCCCCTCCCCCTTCTCTTCTCTACGCAACTCTGTGAACACCAGTGTGTTCTGGATGGTGGAGAACACTTAGGGAACTGATTACTGGCTGGATCTGTCTCTCTCCTTTTCATTCCTCCCTTTTATCCTCCTGGCCACCTTTGTCTCCTTCCTCCCTCTTTTCTTCTCTGTATAACTCCATGAACATCTCTGAGCGGTCCAGACTGTGGAGCACACATAAGGAAGTGATTACTGGCTAGCTTGCTCTCTCCTCTTTTGATTCCACTTCATCTCATTCGGGTCACCTCTAACTCCTTCCTCCCTCTTCTTTTCTCCATGTAACTCTGTGAACTTCTCTGGGTGTCCCTCACTGTGGAGAAACTTTTCACCTTTAACCTAGATGTTTTATCAAAGGTGCTGTATAGAAGGAGAAGTCTTGAGACTACTGTAGAAATAAGACTGAAAACCAGAAGCAGGAGGCTTAAGTCCAAATCCTGAGAACACCAGAGAACTCCTGACTCCAGGGAACATTAATTGACAGGAGCTCATCAAACACCGCCATACCTACACTGAAACCAAGCACCACCCAAGAGCCAACAAGTTCCAGAGCAAGACATACCATGCAAATTCTCCAGCAACACAGGAACACAGCCCTGAGCTTCAATATACAGGCTGCTCAAAGTCACTCCAAACCCACTGACAACTCATAACTCATTACCAGACATTTCACTGCACTCCAGAGAGAAGAAATCCAGCTCCACCCACCAGAACACCAACACAAGCTTTCCTAACCAAGAAACCTTGACAAGCCACCTGTACAACCCCACCCACAGCGAGGAAACTCCACAATAAAGAGAAATCCACAAACTGCCAGAATTCAGAAAGGCCACCCTAAACTCAGCAATATAAACAAGATGAAGAGACATAGGAATACCCAGCAGGTAAAGGGACAGGATAAATGCCCACCAAACCAAACAAAAGAGGAAGAGAGAGGGAATCTACCTGATAAAGAATTCCAAATAATGATAGTGAAAATGATCCAAAATCTTGAAATCAAAATGGAATCACAGATAAATAGCCTGGAGACAAGGATTGAGAAGATGCAAGAAAGGCTTAACAAGGACCTAGAAGAAATAAAAAGGAGTCAATATATAATGAATAATGCAATAAATGAGATCAAAAACACTCTGGAGGGAACAAATAGTAGAATAACAGAGGCAGAAGATAGGATTAATGAAGTAGAAGATAGAATGGTAGAAATAAATGAATCAAAGAGGAAAAATGAATTAAAAGAAATGAGGACAATGTCAGAGACCTCCAGGACAATATGAAATGCTCCGACATTCGAATTATAGGAGTCCCAGAAGAAGAAGACAAAAGAAAGACCATGAGAAAATACTTGAGAAGATAATAGTTGAAAACTTCCCTAAAATGGGGAAGGAAATAATCACCCAAGTCCAAGAAACCCTGAGAGTCCCAAACAGGATAAACCCAAGGTGAAACACCCCAAGACACATATTAATCAAATTAACAAAGAGCAAACACAAAGAACAAATATTAAAAGCAGCAAGGGAAAAACAACAAATAACACACAAGGGGATCCCCATAAGTATAACAGCTGATCTTTCAATAGAAACTCTTAAAGCCAGGAGGGAATGGCAAGACATACTTAAAGTGATGAAAGAAAATAACCTATAGACCAGATTACTGTACCCAGCAAGGATCTCATTCAAATATGAAGGAGAAATCAAAAGCTTTACAGACAAGCAAAAGCTGAGAGAATTCAGCACCACCAAACCAGCTCTCCAACAAATGCTAAACGCAGGAAACACAAAAAGGGTGTATAAACTCAAACCCAAAACAATAAAGTAAATGACAACCGGATCATACTTATCAATAATTACCTTAAATGTAAATGGGTTGAATGCCCCAACCAAAAGACAAAGATTGGCTGAATGGATACAAAAACAAGACCCCTATATATGTTGTCTACAAGAGACCCACCTCAAAACGGGACACATACAGACTGAAAGTGAAGGGCTGGAAAAAGATATTCCACACAAATAGAGACCAAAAGAAAGCAGGAGTAGCAATACTCATATCAGATAAAATAAACTTTAAAACAAAGGCTGTGAAAAGAGACAAAGAAGGACACTACATAATGATCAAAGGATCAATCCAAGAAGAAGATATAACAATTATAAATATATATGCACCCAACATAGCACCACAATATGTAAGACAAATGCTAACAAGTATGAATGGGGAAATTAACAATAACACAATAATAGTGGGAGACTTTAATACCCCCACTCATACCTATAGATAGATCAGCTAACAGAAAATTAACAAGGAAACACAAACTTTAAATGATACAATAGACCAGTTAGACCTAATTGATATCTATAGGACATTTCACCCCAAAACAATGAATTTCACCTTTTTCTCAAGTGCACATGGAAACTTCCCCAAGATAGATCACATTCTGGGCCATAAATCTAGCCTTGGTAAATTCAAAAAAACTGAAATCATTCCAAGCATCTTTTCTGACCACAATGCAGTAAGATTAGATCTCAATTACAGGAGAAAAACTATTAAAATTTCCAAATATGGAGGCTGAATAACACACTGCTGAATGACCAACAAATCACAGTAGAAATAAAAAAGAAATAAAAGTACGTGTAGAAATGAATGAAAATGAAAACACAACAACCCAAAACCTGTGGGACACTGTAAAAGCAGTGCTAAGGGGAAAGTTCATAGCAATGAAGGCATACCTCAAGAAACAGAGAAAAAAGGCAAATAAATAACCTAACTCCACACCTAAAGCAACTAGAAAAGGAAGAAATGAAGAACCCCAGGGTTAGCAGAAGGAAAGAAATCTTAAAAATTAGGGCAGAAATAAATGCAAAAAAACAAAGAGACCATAGCAAAAATCAACAAGGCCAAAAGCTGGTTCTTTGAAAGGATAAATAAAATTGACAAACCATTAGCCAGACTCATCAAGAAACAAAGGGAGAAAAATCAAATCAATAAAATTAGAAACGAAAATGGAGACATCACAACAGACAACATAGAAATACAAAGAATCATAAGAGACTACTATCAGCAGCCAATAAAATGGACAGCGTGGAAGAAATGGACAAATTCTTAGAAAAGGATAACTTTCCAAAACTGAACCAGGAAGAAACAGAAATCTTAACAGACCCATCACAAGCACGGAAATTGAAACTGTAATCAGAAATCTTCCAGCAAACAAAAGCCCAGGTCCAGAGAGCTTCACAGCTGAATTCTACATCCTACTCAAACTCTTCTAGAAAATTGCAGAGGAAGGTAAGCTCCCAAACTCATTCTATGAGGCCACCATCACCCTAATACCAAAACCTGACAAAGACGCCACAAAAAAGAAAATGACAGGCCAATATCACTGATGAACATAGATGCAAAATCCTTAACAAAATCCTAGCAATCAGAATCGATCAACACATTAAAAACACACCATGACCAAGGGGGCTTTATCCCAGGGATGCAAGGATTCTTCAATATTCACAAATCAATCAATGTAATACACCAGATTAACAAGTTGAAAGATGAAAGTCATATGATTATCTCAATAGATGCATAGAAAGCCTTTGACAAAATTCAACATCCAATTATGATAAAAAAAAAAAAAACTCCAGAAAGCAGGCATAGAAGGAACATACCTCAACATAATAAAAGGTATATATGACAAACCCGCAGCAAACATTATCCTCAATGGTGAAAAATTGAAAGCATTTCCCCTAAAGTCAGGAACAAGACAAGGGTGCCCACTTTCACCACTACCATTCAACATAGTTTTGGAAGTTTTGGCCACAGCAATCAGAGCAGAAATAAATAAATAAATTAATTAATTAATAAAAGGAATCCAAAAAGAAGAAGTAAAACTCTCACTGTTTGCAGATGACATGATCCTCTACATAGAAAACCCTAAAGACTCCACTAGAAAATTACTAGAGCTAATCAATGAATATGGTAAAGTTGCAGGATATAAAATCAACACACAGAAATCCCTTGCATTCCTATACACTAATAATGAGAAAATAGAGAAATTAAGGAAACAATTCCATTCACCATTGCAATGAAAAGAATAAAATACTTAGGAATATATCTACCTAAAGAAACTAAAGACCTATATATAGAAAACTATAAAACACTGGTGAAAGAAATCAAAGAGGACACTAATAGAGAAATATACCATGTTCATGGGTCGGAAGAATCAATATAGTGAAAATGAATATACTACCCAAAGCAATCTATAGATTCAATGCAATCCCTATCAAGCTACCAACAGTATTTTTCACAGAGCTAGAACAAATAATTTCACAATTTGTATGGACATACAAAAAACCTCGAATAGCCAAACGCAATCTTGAGAAAGAAGAATGGAACTGGAGGAATCAACTTGCCTGACTTCAGGCTCTACTACAAAGCCACAGTCATCAAGACAGTATGGTACTGGCACAAAGACAGAAATATAGATCAATGGAACAAAACAGAAAGCCCAGAGATAATCCACGCACCTATGGACACCTTATCTTTGACAAAGGAGGCAAGAATATACAACAGATTAAAGACAATCTCTTTAACAAGTGGTGCTGGGAAAACTGGTCAACCACTTGTAAAAGAATGAAAATAGAACACTTTCTAACACCATACACAAAAATAAACTCAAAATGGATTAAAGATCTAAATGTAAGACCAGAAACTATAAAACTCCTAGAGGAGAACATAGGCAAAACACTCTCCGACATACATCACAGCAGGATCCTCTATGACCCACCTCCCAGAATACTGGAAATAAAACCAAAAATAAACAAATGGGACCTAATTAAAATTAAAAGCTTCTGCACAACAAAGGAAACTATAAGCAAGGTGAAAAGACAGCCTTCAGAATGGGAGAATATAATAGCAAATGAAGCAACTGACAAACAACTAATCTCAAAAATATACAAGCAACTCCTGCAGCTCATTTCCAGAAAAATAAATGACCCAATCAAAAAATGGGCCAAAGAACTAAACAGACATTTCTCCAGAGAAGACATACAGATGGCTAACAAACACATGAAAAGATGCTCAACATCACTCATTATCAGAGAAATGCAAATCAAAACCACAATGAGGTATCATTTCACGCCAGTCAGAATGGCTGTGATCCAAAAGTCTACAAGCAATAAGTGCTGGAGAGGATGTGGAGAAAAGGGAACCCTCTTACACTGTTGGTGGGAATGCAAACTAGTACAGCCACTATGGAGAACAGTATGGAAATTCCTTTAAAAACTGGAAATAGAACTGCCTTATGACCCAACAATCCCACTGCTGGGCATACACACCAAGGAAACCAGAACTGAAAGAGACATGTGTACCCCAATGTTCATCACAGCACTTTTATAGTAGCCAGGACATGGAAGCAACCTAGATGTCCATCAGCAGATGAATGGATAAGAAAGCTGTGGTACATATACACAATCGAGTATTACTCAGCCATTAAAAAGAATACATTTGAATCAGTTCTAATGAGGTGGATGATACTGGAGCCTATTATACAGAGTGAAGTAAGCCAGAAAGAAAAACACCAATACAGTATACTAACGCATATATATGGAATTTAGAAAGATGGTAAGCATATATATGGAATTTAGAAAGATGGTAACGATAACCCTGTATGCGAGACAGCAAAAGAGACACAGATATATAGAACAGTCTTTTGGACTCTGTGGGAGAGGGAGAGAGTGGGATGATTTGGGAGAATGGTATTGAAACATGTATGATATCATATAAGAAACTAATTGCCAGTCCAGGTTCAATGCATGATACAGGATGCTTGGGGCTGGTACACTGGGATGACCCAGAGGGATACTACGGGGAGGGGAGATGGGAGGGGGAGTTCAGGATAGGGAACACGTGTACACCCGTCGTGGATTCATGTTGACGTATGGCAAAACGAATACAATATTGTAAAGTAATTAGCCTCCAATTAAAATAAATACATTTAAATTAAAAAAAAAAGACACAGAACTGGTTCACCAAGAGTTTATCTCATTGTATGAACCTTGTTCCCTTCCCTGAGAGAGTTACTGCACTAAAACAGATTTTTATCAAAGTATTTGACAATGACTTTCAAGGATACCCTTTAGAGAGAATAAAAACAAGGAAGTTTATTTATGAAAAGGTAACTAAGAGTATTAGCAAGTAGTAGCACAAATAATCAAAGAACTAATTTAATGAAAATGTGTTCATTTAGAGGTTCCTGCTGGTGGATGCTGAGCCAACAAGTGAAAACAAGCCTTGATATCACAGGAACTCAACACCATTGCCTTAAATGTTAGGTGGAACCTTATAAGGACACTATTTTTGTAGGTCAAAGGATTCAGGTATTCAACCCAATAGGTGAGGAGTTATCCTATAATGGCATCTCTCTCCTCTAATTCTCTTGATGATGTTCAGTTCCCACTGACATATATGCAGATTTCTCTCTCCAATATGCAAAACACTCTAAAACTTAGCCCAATTCTCTGGACCCATGTTTCATTATCACCTCATATATACTCAACATTCCAGCCCAGTTGGATTGCACACTCCTCTCCAAACATAGGGCTTCCCCTGTGATGAGGCAGGAGACACAAGAGACTCAGGTTCGATCCCTGGGTTGGGAAGATCCCCTGGAGTAGGAAATGGCAGCCCACTCTGGTATTTTTCCCTAGGAAATCCCACGGACAGAGGAGCATGGGGGGCTATAGTCCATGCCTCCCTGTCCATAAAGAGTCAGACACGACTGAGCAACTCAGCACAGCTCGATTCCCAGCATACCCTAAACATTCTTGTCTCTGCCTTTATTTGTGCTACAGCCTTTAAAATTCCCTTCCTCTGTCCCATATCACACCCACCCCCACAATATGGCACATAAAGGTGGAAATCCACTCACAGTACACTCAGATGTGAGAGAAAATTGGTTGGTTTATTTGTCTTGCTGATCCAGTGTTCTTCATAAGCCCACACCCAATGGTTACATGGGAAGGAGACTCTCCCTGAGTTGGGTTGAATCTGGGACAGTAATCAAAACTGTCCCTTTAGGGAATCCTTAGTCTCTATGTGGAAAACAGAATACCCATGCCCTCAGATGGCTCTTGTCTCCTGCCTGCCTCCTGAGCTCTCCTCTACAGTGGGCTCTGTGTGTGATGGGGAGGCGGGGAGTCCCTTGCCAAACCACATGGTGGAAGCCAAGACTCTGGGATTATTGAGTGTCTCAGCCTCAAGAGAGAAACGGAAAATGAAAAGGTAGAGGCTGCCTTTCTTCTCATCCTCTCTCACTCCCTTCTTTACATCCCTGCTTTAAGAATCCCAATCTATTCCTAGGTAGATGGATCTTTTTAAAATTATTTGTTTGGCTGTGTCAGTCTTGGTTGGGGCATGTGGGATCTCTGTTGCAGTGTGTGGGCTCAGGAGGTGCCACACACGGGCTTGGTTGCTCCCCAGTATACATGATCTTAGTTACCCGACAAGGGATCGAACCCATGTCCCCTACATTCACAGATGGATTCTTAACAACTGGACCACCAAGGAATTTCTATGCTTTTTCCTATGGAAAAATATATTGCTTGCATGGTGGAGGTACTTACTTTATCTCTGCAGGAATGATATCAGCAAGCTGCAGAGCAAGTGGGCAGTGGGCCAGACAACTCCAGAGGGGCCAGAGCTGGAGTGACCAGAAGGAGAGAGAAAAAAGTGAAAAACTGATTAGCTAGTTCAAGAGAAGAAGGGAGTCTAACAGACAAAGCAGAATGCTTTAGAAGAAAGAGCATTCTTTTAAGAAGCCTTCGAGGCTCCAACTATGTATCAGATGCTTCTTGTAATGTGCTTCCACTGTGAGCCTAAAGAGGCTGAACCCCAATAACAGAGGTCTCAAGTCTCAGAAGTTTTATCCTGTGTTCTGCATGTAGCATAGAGACAGGTGGGCAATGGTCCTGAAGGGACAAACTAATAGACACTGGACTACTCAGCAGACAGTGACCGGAAGGGCCTCGCCCCTGCTTTAGCACCTGGTGACCTTTGGACCTGTGTATGTTCTCGGGGAGAGGAACTCCAGTAATGACTGCAGCTTAATTTCCTGCCAGCAAATTGATTAGCGATTTTGAGTCAGAAGCAATTTGATTTAAAGGAAATTAAGAAATTTGATATGCTTTGCACACCTGGGTTTGTAGGCTTAAGATTCATTCCCATTATAATAGCTTAGCTTATCCTGGCGGGCTACAGTCCGTGGGGTCGTGAAAGAGTCAGACACAATTTAGAAACTAAACAATAATCCTGAGGGAATTCGAGCCTGGAGGTGAATCTGTGCCTGTAGTCTTTTTTTTAAATAATTTTATTAGTTTATTTATTTCTGGCTGTGCTGGGTCTTCATTGCTGTGCCAGCTTTTCTCTAGTTTAGGCAAGCAGGGCAGCTCTCTAGTTGTCACTCGCAGGCTTCTCGTTGCGGTGCCTCCTCTTGCTGCAGAGCGTAGACTCTAGGCTGCTTGGGCTTCCCGGCTCCCAAGCTCTAGAGCACAGGCTCAGTAGTTGTGGTGAACGGGCTTAGTTGTTTCACAGCATGTGGGATCTTCCGGGATCAGGAATCAAACCTGTGTCTCCTGCATGGGCAGGCAGATTACTTACCGCTGAGCCATCAGGGAAACGCTTGCAGTCTTTTGGTGTATGTCTTTATCTCTCTTCCCAGGGGCCAGCCAGCTTAGATGTGTGCCCAAGCCACTCTCCTTATCTGATTATCTCATTATAGAGAATGTGAATGCAGCAGAGTGAAAAACAACAGAAGACTTCCTTGGGTGGGTGGGTGGGTGAGGTCGCTCCGACTCTTTGCGACCCGTGGACTGTAACCTACTAGGCTTCTCCATCCATGGGATTCTCCAGGCAAGAATACTGGAGTGGATTGCCATTTCCTTCTCCAGGGGATCTTCCCAACCCAGGTATCGAACCCGGGTCTCCCGCATTGGAGGTAGACGCTTTAACCTCTGAGCCACCAGGGAAGCCCAAGACTTCCTTAACCTTTCAACCTTTCCTTTTTAAGGCTGACAACCCACACTAGGCACTCGTAGGAATCAGAGTACCACACAAGACACTATCTTGCCTCTTTCCAACAGTGATGGAGAATTAATTGACCTTATATGTGAGTATTAAACATCTTCACCAAGTGATTCCTCTCTCTTCTCCATCAACCCAATCAGCAGGTTCTGCACACATATAAATGAGATTCAACAAATGTGTTCAAAGTCAGAACCCCCAGAAGTTGCTAAGATCTTCAGCATCCTAAAGGCCTTCACATTCTTACTTCAAACTACCTTTCCAATTTTATCTCCTAACACACACACACACGGGCTTCCGTAATGGCTCAGATGGTAAAGAATCTGCCTACAGTGCTATAAATTTGGGCTTGATTCCTGGGTGGGGAAGGTCCCCTGAAGAAGGGAATGGCTCCTCACACCAGTATTCTTGCCTGGAGAATCCCATGGACAGAGAAGTCTGGTGGGTTACAGTACATAGGGTTGCAAACTGTGGAACTCGACTAAGCAACTAACACTTTTACTTTCTTTTACACATACGCAACCATCACTCGGCCATACCTAGCTGCTTTCCATCCTGAGTGTGTCATATCATTTACACTTGTGGTTGTTTTTATACCTTGGTAGACATCAATTAGTTGAATAATATATTTTGAAAATTTTAGTTGAAATAGAACATACAGAACTAGAAATACTGATGAAACACTAATAAATCATGTTGATGTATCTAATTGTGGTATACCATTAAGGAAAGTTTTAACTCCCAGTCTTGAACTTAAAAGGTTAACGCTGTTTAGCTTCTTTATGGATTTATAGTATTGAGTTGGTGGAAAAGTTCATTTCTGTAACACCATACGGAAAACCCCCAAAGAACTTTTGGGCCAACCCAGTATTTTAGTGATACTCGTTTAAGGACAATAGGTGTGGAACTATGACTTGACCCACAGATTTCAGAGCATTGTCCATAATAAAGAGCTGATCATGTTAATATGAGTTGCTTGATTTAGGTGGCCTGGGGACTGCATTAGTCTTTAGGCCTAGTGAAGGCATGGCTCGTGAGTATAAAACATCATCTGAGGAAATTAGTATTTGGATTGTCATTTCTATAGAGAATGCCATTTGGCTATCTATTTCTAATAGTCATAATTCTGGCTTTAGGTCTGATGCTGGGATTATGTAGAAGTCGAAGTTTAAATCCTCATAGTTCATGTACTCATAACTTCAGTATCACTGATGTCTTCAGTTTTTACAGTGGGGGAAGGACTATTAACTCCATCTATCATGTGGAAAACTCATAGTGATGGCAGGACAATTAGAACTGAACTAATGGCCTGTAAGATAGTACAGATAGTTTCTACTTCTGTGCATCTGTTGTACTTGTTTGTGTTAATTTACTTGTCACTATTAGTGAAATACTATAGATAACCAAAGAGCTGATTAAAACCACAGCTATTAATGTGTGATCCCAAAAATGTCATAGTTCTTCTACAGTGGGTAGTGTGGCCTCTTAAAAGCCTAATTGGAGAGGATATGCCACAGAGACATAAACGGTTTTCACCTGTAATTTAATTTTGACAGAGTTATGTACAATTTTACTAATAGCTCACATATTGAGAAAGACATAATGGTTATTATGTTGGCTTGAAACCAGTAGAAGAGGGTTGAATTCCTTCCTTTCTTACTTATTTTGAGTTAACATACATGGGCTCCTCGAACGTGTGATATGGTCGAGGACATCCATTTAGTCATTCTAGACATGTAGTAGTTAATTCTACCATTAGGACTTCTTGTTTTATGAAAATCCTTCTCAAATAATGGAAATTATGACTATTACTGCTGTTAGTGAAATAAACGAGGCCTATTGATGAGATAGTGTTTCATACTGTTGATGCATCTGGGTAGTCAGACTATTGCCATGGTATTCCAGATAGACCTGGGAGATGTTGTGAAAATCAAGTCATATTCATGCCTACAGATATAGTTACAAAGTGAATTTTTGCCCATGTTAAGTTGAGCATATACATGTAGCCTGGAGGATAGTGGGAATCAATGCACAAAGCCTCCTATAACAGCGAACACGGCTCCTACTCAAAGTACGTGGACGTGTGCAATGACGTAATATCTATCATGAAGGAGTGTCTAGTGATGAATTAGCTAGGACCATTCCAGTTAGTCCATCCACTATAAAAAGGAAAATTAAACCTAGGGTTTATTATGGTTGGAGATCATTTAATATTGCCGACAGATTGCTAATCAACTACATACTTCCACTCCTGTTGGGATAGAAGTAATCATGGAGACAATATATATATGCTCATGTGTCAACATCTATACCTACTGTAAACATGTGGTGAGCTCATATGATGAAAACTAAAAATCCAATTGATATTATAGCTCATATTATACGTACACACATTATTCCCTCTGCTTCCTGTTGACCTCACCTTTCACTTAATAACACTAACTGAAACATCAAGATCCAGGGGAGGGACCTGAGGGAGGGTTGGAGTGTGAGGTTAGGGTTAGCAGATGTGAGCTATAATATAATGCACAGAATGGATAAATAACAAGGTTCTACTGTATAGCACAAGGAACTATATTCAACCATCATGAGAAAGAATAATTTTAAAAGGAGACACATATGTATAACTGAATCACTTTGCTGTACGGGAGAAATTAACAGTATTGTAAATCAACTATACTTCAATTAAAAAATAATTAAAATGAAACATCAAGATCCATCTCAGGTGTCACTCCCTCCCCTGACACAGGACATGTTAGAACTCCCTAGTCTGTGTCTTCAGAGCAGTCCCTACTTTGTGTGAACACTGATCTAGAGCACTTTTGTTGCTGGTGTTGTTCAGACAGTAAATTATGTTCAACTCTTTGTGACCTCATGGACACATGGATCTCCTCTGTCCTCCACTGTCTCCTGGAGTTACTCAGATTCTTGCCCACTGAGTCAGCGATGCTATCCATCCATATCATCCTCTACCACCCCTTTCTTCTTTTGCCTTCAATCTTTCCCAGCATCAGGGTATTTTCCAATGAGTAGGCTCTTTGCATCAGGTGGCCAAAGTATTGGAGCTTCAGCATCAATCCTTCCAATGAATATTCAGCATTGATTTCCTTTAGGATTGATTGGTTTGATCTCCTTGCATTCCAAGGGATTTTCAGGAATTGTGTAGCAATTGGTTTATCTGCACCAGTCACAAATACATCAACTCCCAAACAAGGACTGTGTCCTATGTATCTTTCTATTCCCTGAGTATTGCAATGTCGATCATATAGTAAGATACATAGATGGATGGCTGAATAAACCAATTACATGGTCAGGAAGCTTAAGTGTTTACAATACCAGATATAGAAATCCTATGAATTAAAAAATGGTTTTGACTATATATTATGGTAAGCTTGAATTTGAGCATCTTGCCCATATTCATGCCAGGCAGTGCAGCCAAAAAAAAAAAGTAAACAAACCATAAACACCCATAGAGTTAACCTCACAAAATTAAAAACTTACTGATGTTAATGAATATCAGAAGTGACAAACTAGGATAATTACGCATTCTGTTCTCACTTTAAAGTTAAAGCAATTCTCAGTCTTTTTCATGAATGGATTGAATATTTTGCAGATGAGACATATGTTTTTAAATGTGTAAATCTGATGTTAAAACTGAGAATCTAAAACTCCTAACTCTTACAGTTTCCTTATGCATTTTGTCAACCCGGTTATGAAATCATAGAACTTTTGGATTCACAATGAACTTTGCTATACTCATCTCACACACAGAAGAAGAAGTCTTAGGGTCTCGCCTGGCTCTGAATTCTCTTCTCTAGGTCACTATTTGATGGCAGCACCTCACTGATTTCAGTGTAGCAGCGTTAGATGTTTTACTAGCTGCTAGGGAATTTCTGTTTTTACTCCACCTTTCAAATTCTCCTTAGTATTTTTTCCTGCTTCTTCTCCTTGGTAAAATTCAGAAGTGCAAAATAATTGCTGTGTGATTTTGATTTTATGTTGAATTTGGAAGAATTACCATCCAATAATATTTTATTTCCCTAATGTGAGGCATATACTAATACATGTATTATCCTGTACTAATAAGTGTATTAACTAAATACTATTATTACATCCCATCTTACAAACGAAGACATGAAAGTACTATAATCCCACAATTCAAATCTAACACTAACTACCCTGGGCTACCCTGGTGGCTCAGACAGTAAAGAATCTGCCTGCAATGCGGGAGACCTGGGTTCAGTCCCTGAGTCGCGAAGATCCCCTGGAGAAGAAAATGGTTACCCACTCCAGTATTCTTCCCTGGAGAATCCTACGGACAGAGGAGCCTGGTGGGCTACAGTCTATGGGGTTGCAAACAGTCAGACATGATTGAGCAACTAACACACGAATACACTAACTACCCTACTTATCACAGACCCCAGAGGTCAAGGGGCACAGTCCCCAATGAGACTTCCCAGGGAACTCCCTGGTAGTCCAGGGGTTAGCACTCACACTTTCCCGGTTGAGGGCCTGGGTTCAATTCCTGGCCTGGGAACTAAGATCTCATACACTGTGCAGTGCGGTCACAAAAAAGAAAAAGACTGCCCTAACTTCAGATGCCAGTCATGCATATGCTTTATAATGTATATAATACATGATAGTATATTATGAACTTCATAAGTACACAGAAAACAAGAGGTGAAGCTCAAGAGTGATTCTTACAATCAAAATTTAGAGACAACTAAGCCAGAGAAACATGCTACCACCAGTAAATTACTGAGATGATACTAGAGACAATTTATTCTTAAACTAGGAAAAGATGGAACAAATGTGAGAAACCCACAGGAATCTTTACAACTCAGAAACTGTGAAATAGTGACTTTAAAAAAAAAAAGTATGGTTAAAAATAACCACCAAAGGGCTTCCCTGGTGGCTCAGTGGTAAAGAATCTATTTGCCAGTGTAGGAAACATGAGTGTGATCCCGTGTTTCCAGGAAGATCCCACATGTGGCGCAACTAAGCCCATGCGGCACGACTACTGAGTCCCCTGGACGCCGCTACTGATGCCCCAGTGCGCTAGAGTCCGTGCTCCACAACAGGAGAAGCCAGGGCCGTCAGAAGCCTGCACCTGCAACTGGAGAGCAGCCCCGACTGCCGCCGGAGAACAGCCCAAGAATCAGCGAAGACCCAGCACAGCCAAAAATTTTAAAAACTGATCATAAGAACCACCAAAGACAATTCTGAATATGGTAGTTTAACCCCAGGTTCCTATGTTGAAATATTTTAGAGGCCCTACATATTTTTTAATGATTTGAAATAATTGTGTGAACCTTCTGAGCCACCTGGGAAGCCCTGTTTTATACCACCGGTTCTCAAATACACCTTAGAGCAGTGTCAAATCTTGGTAAGCTTTTCACCCCTTTGTAAATAATAAAAATAAGAAAAGTGTGATGATATGTTAATTAAGCCATATATACAATTTAAAGGGCTGCTCTTTTTTTCCTAGAAAACACTGTGGAATCTTGTCCTTTAAGGGTAAGGTGATGGTAACTATAGATGATGGATTTTTAAAAATTGTAGTGGACAGACTAAAATGTTGCAGCCATGAGCTGGCTTTATTTATTTATTCGGACTTTTTGTTGGGTTTTTTTGCTTGGTTACTTGTTTGTACTTATTTTATTATTCATAAAAATTAAGTCTGGGAAATAGGCACTTTACAAACTGCACTCTGTCCACCAGATGGCAGAGCAGCTCTACATTTGCCGTCCTGAGGCTCCACCTCTGTTACCTCTGCCGCTTTGCTCTTGGCAAAAAGCATCAGTGTATCTTTGGAAAAATACCTTATTTCCTTTTTCTGACTTTCCGCTAAGTAAAATTTGAACCAGAAATATTTTACATCTCAGCCTAGAAATGAATTCCCCCCACAGCACTGTATTTACATTTGCTATCTATTTTTTAATTCATTATCAATCTCTATTAATGAAACAAAGACCTAACCGAGCTGCTTCAGAGGTATAAAATGATGTGAGGAAAGGAGAGGACAGAATCAATCCTAAACGTTTATCTTACTCTCTTCTAACCCCAACCCTCATCTCTAGCCTCCACGCGCCACACACAAACACGCACACGCGCGCACACACACACTACAGCTCAGAATATGTAGGGACAGGACAGGGAGATTCGGGGGTTGGGAAGTAGGAAAGTGGTGTTTAATCCAAAGGACCGTCACTCCTTAGAGCCACTTACTAGAAACAAAAGGAGCGCCCTACTGCCACCTAGTGGTGCATGTGAGCTGTTTCTGTCTAGACAGGCGAACCAGACCTTGTGTCGAAGCTTCCCGTGGACTTCACGAGACACCTGTTACAGCGCTGATCGGTCCCCACCAGCACCTCATGGTGTCAGGTCCGAAGCAGGTGGTCAGTATGTTCATAGATGCCTGTGAGGACTTAGTTGGTCTCTGTCACCTTAACAGTCCCTGTGAACATCGCAAAAGACCTCTCTCGCTCCCAAGAATGAAAGCCTTACCCTAGCACTCCACTATTATTTGAGCAAGAACCTCATAATCATGGCATGCAGTCAGTTTTCTCTAACCCCCCACCATTTCAGAAAGCCTGAGTAAATCTTCAATTCTCCTCCAAAAGCTTTGTCTTAGCAACAACTCCCAGGTCTCCCTAACAGCATCTTGCTCAAGCTCCTGGGCCAGGAACACAGAACCTAGCAGAGGACCAGGGCATCTCTGGGTGCAGAAGAAGGGGGTGGCGGGGAAGGCACCATATGTTTCCTACTTCAGTTTGGCCGGAGGAAATGTTCAGAGTACCGGAGCTCAGCCCCGAATCTCCCTCCCTTCCTCCCTGCCCCCTCCCCCTCCTCCTCCCCCTTCCTCTCTTCCCTCCCTTCTTCCCTCACTTCCTTCCTCCCTTCTTCATTTTTCTTCCACTCTACAACCCACCAGTCTTTTACACTTTGGCCTGTGACAGATCTGGGTTTAAATTCAGATAGCCTCTCTTGCTAGCTGGGTGATATTTTCATGTTCCTTGACCTTGTTTCTCACCTGTGAAATGACAGTACCAGATTCTTACCAGCTCGTTCTTGTGGGGCTTCATCCTTTCAGTCTAACCTTTCCTTAGAAACACCCGCATGCCTCCAAATTACATGCTCTGTTCCTACCTTGTCACCAAAACTCATCTTTCTTCAGTGTCAGGCTATGTCAGTTTCTGAGAAAGCAAGCTCACTGAATTGATGTACAATCATGTGAAAATGACTAATAACAGCCTCTCCCCTCTCCCTCTTGGATCCTAGCATTACATAATCCTCTGTCAGAATTTTAGAACTGCTGAATGTTAGAAATCAGAGAGAGCTTAGAGGTCGTCCGGTTCGCATCCCATATTCGCCAAATATGCAGCTGAATCCTGAAGACGTTGTGTATGGTCTGAGTCCCAGAGTGTTTCCTGGAAGTGCCCAGAGTGGGACACAGTAGATTCAATATCCTGACCTCTGCCCAGATTTCTTCCAACATTCCACACTGCCGGTGGGATTCTGGTCCTGCCTGTCTCCCTTGGCTTCTTCGCATTGTCTGCTTCTGAACCTCTTGGTATCAGTACAGTTCCCCTCCCCCTCGCCTCTTCCTAATTATCACCATCTCACTTAGGTGATGCAGCAGCGTCAGTCTCATTATCCAGACCTTAGTGCTTGGAATTCCTTAGGAATGGCCCTCAACTCCACACTCAAGATAATTTAGAATGGAGTTATTTTGTAGGAACAGGTAGAAGAAATTTCCAGAAGGGAGATAACAGTATGAGCAAAGGTATGCCGGTGTGGAGTGCTGTGCCTATAAGGCACTGCGGGGACTTTCCTGCTGGTCCAGTGTTAAGACTCCATGCTTCCACTGAAAGAGGGGTGTGGCATTTGTGGTCAGGGATGCTCTGCATGGCGAACAAACTGGTCAAAAACAAAAAAATTGCAAACAACATAAAGACAAACTGAAAGGAAACAGATCAGACCTGAGTTTCGAGTATGAGCATAAAAACAGCTGATGACAGAACAAGAACAGGAGCAAACGACATGGATAGGATAAAGCTGCCACATCTCGTAAAACGGGGCAGGACCATATGGTCCATGCCCTCCACCACCAACACCAGCAGGTTGTCCTCTACCTGCCTTGTGTCTGTGGGAAACTTAATTCAAATAGTGAGTTTAATCAGAGACGTGAGAAAAGCTGCAACAGAGGAAAAGCATCTAAGAAAATGATATAGTCATTAAGCATGACCTTTAGTTCTTTCTCAAGGGCTATAGATAATATTCTGAGCCATATCCTGTGAGCTGTCTTACAGATACCAAAACCCCAGGTGTAGAAGTTAACTACAGGATGACCAGACTGTACCCAGGACTCGAGCTGCCACAATTCCAAGAACTGACTGCAAAGAAATGGGAACAAGTGCACCCTGGAACCGAAGATTAACTGAACCTAAATCAACCAAGATGATGCTAGTCAGACCACTGGTGATCAATTGACAATGACTGTTAAAGACGACTGTGCTGTTTCTTCATGTAAACTCCGCGCCACCCTCCACCACCCATTCGGTCTATAAAAGCTCTCACCTCCTGCTTGTCAAGGGTTGGGGGCAGGGCATGAGGGGGGCTGACCTTTGGACAGATGTCTGCCATCCTCCCTTCCAATTGCCAGCATTTGAAATAAAGCAAACTTTCCTTTCCACCAACCTGGCCTGCTTATTGGCTTTGGAGCGGCAAGCAGCCAGACGCCCCCATGCATACCTTTCCGTAACACTAGTAAGTCATTATGGGAGAAAACCAGAAAGTTGGGTGGCAAGTGGGAAGAAAATCTGTGCAGAGGAGTAACAGTGATTGGACACCACAGCTTTATAAGGCTTTGTCCTCACCTATGTTCGTACCCCTCCCATCCTCACTGCCTCTGGAGGCTTTATAAAATATGAGTGCTCAGGCCTTCTTGGAAAATTAAATCAGAATTTCTGGGAATGAGGTTGCTATGTTTGTGTCCCCTCCCCCTGAAAAAGTCATATGTTGAAATCCTAATCCCAGATGTGATATTCAGAGGTGGGACCTTCGCCAGGGGATCAGGTCATGGGTTGCAGCCAGAGCAAGCCACCCAGTCCACAGTATTCTGATACAGCAGTCTGAATGGACAGAGGTCTACGCATTGGTTATTTTTTCCCTTGACATATTATTAAAAATTTCAAACCTGCAGTGTAACTGGAAGAATTTTATAGTGAATATGAGTAAATCCACCACCTAGATTCTACCACTAATGTTGTTCATTTTGCTTTTTAACATGGAATATTATTAATATTAACTTATTTTGGTATATAGACCTTTGAAATTGAACACATGTATATATTCATGTGGCTTAAATGGTAAAGAATCTGCCTGCAGTGCAGGAAAGCTGGGTCCAACCCCTGGGTCAGGAATATTCCCTGGAGAAGGGCATGGCAACCCTCTTCGGTATTCTTGCCTGGAGAATACCATGGACAGAGGAGCCTGGTGGGCTAGAGTCAATGAGGTCACAAAGATTCGGACACCACTAAGCACCTAACACTTTCATATATTCACGTAACCACTACCTAGGACAGAGCAGTCCATCACGAAAATTTTCCTCATTCTCTTTTTATAATCACACCCTCTCTGCCCTTCTAACCCCTGGCAACTTCTGATCTGTTCTTCATCACCACAGTTTTGTCTTTCTGAGAATGACATGTAAATAGAAACACACATTATATAACATTTTGAAAAGGTTTTTTCACTCAGCGTCATACCCTTGGGATTCATCCAAGCTATTACAAACATCAGCCATTTATTCATTTTTATTGCTGAGTAGTATTCTATTTTATGCATGTAATATAAGTTATCTCTTAACTTGTTGAAGATATATAGGTTGTTTCCAGTGTTTGGCTATTACAAATAAGTTTGCTATAAATATATGTACAGGTTTTTTTATATACTTTTCATTTCCTTAAGGTAACTATCCAGGAACAAAAATACTGGGCAATAGTATTTGTGCATTTAACTTTGAAAGAAATGTCCAAGGATGTTTCCAGAATGGTTGTTTCATTTTTTATTTCTATCAACTATGTGTGAGCATTCTAGTTATTCTGCATCCTGCTCAGCAGTTAGTACGGCTGGTGCTTTAATTTTAGCAATTCCAACATGTTTACAGAGATATCTTACTGAGATTTTAACTTGCATTTCCTTCATGCATAAGGATGTTCAATATCTTTTCATTATTCGTATTTGTTGCCCATATATCCTCAGTGTGAGGTGTTTGTTCAAGTTTTGCTCTTTTTAAAATTTGCTAATGAGTTTTGAAAGTTCTTTATATATTCTGGACACAGGTATTTATCAGATACATAATTTACAAATATTTTATTCTGGAACTCGTTATTCTCTTAACAGAGTCCTTCCCACTTCAAGTAGAATGTAGAAATTCTACCACCATGTAGGGCTATTTACACATGCTCTTTTATGTTATAGTTGTTTAATATATTGCACCTACATACATTAAAACCCCATCAGGCAATGTTATAATTTTTGCTTTTAAACATTGACTGTATTTTCGAGAACTCAAGAGGAGAAGAATCATAAAATTTGATTTTTTTAATAAATAGGCAACAAATACAGAAAATAAGGAATGCTACTGAAGAAAAATGTTCACCTTTACAGAGGAGATTAAGGTTTTCATTGAGACTATTTTGCTCAAAACTATGCATATAACTGTAGAAAACCATATGAGGTGGTTGGCTTCCTGGGAAGATATTACTTAGACTAAGAAGAGGAAACTTAACAAATTAATTACCATCAAAGGACTAGAGTTAAAGAACAGTGTTGAAGGGGCTTGACAGGAAAACTGTCAATCATTAAGGGCAGTGAACAGATACTGTGTACATACTATGTCAAGAAATCGCTCAAAAGCATGTTACTTAGAAATATGAATAGAAATAACAGAAGAAGCAGCTGACAAGAGGTGCGCAGGCTGCTTGCCTATAGCAAAGGAACCAAGTTCCAAGAAAGATCCCCTACCCTATGCCTGGAATGTCAATTGTGCCAGGCTGTCCAGCCCTTCTGGTGGCTTGTCACAGCCTTCATGCTTCTTCCGTCTTCTCTCTGCAGACTTCCTGCTTCATCCAGGTTAACAGGCTTTTCTGCACACAAATCACCTCCTGAAATACTCCTTCTGAGATACCTTCCACACCCATGACAGTCTTGCATGCTCTCCTGTTTTGATGGTATTCGCAGGTGTTCACTTTCCTAGGGGACTGCACTGTGAGGTCTCAGCTGCCTTTCTGCACTTCTCAGCATATAGAGACCTGCACATGCATTGATGTGTCCTGAATTGGTTTAGCCTCTGGCAAAGTGCTAGGCAAACAGCTGGCACTTTGTGAATATTAGTTGAATTTTGTTTCATAAATATTCTCCTCATGTGTCTTCTACATTTTGTCCCTCCAACTAGACTGTCAGACCAGTTCAAACATGGTTCACCTTTTCTCCAGTTGTCCACCATTTCTCAGAGTCACCCTGGATAGATTATATGAGCAGGATATGAGTAAACCAAAAAGTTAATGCAGTGGCCTTTCTGGGAATGCCTGGTGAGTCTGTTTCATGATTTCTTAAAATAAATTACAAAACAGTATTGTCTCCTGAAATGGCAGTAGATATTCCATAGAAAGGATGGGCAGCCTCTATATTGACCCCAATGATCACTACCTTTGGTATTCAAAGTCTGGTGTAATCCCCTCCCATTGAGTGTGGGCTTGATGCATTAATTACATCTAATGAATGAAATACGGCAAATTGGCCATCATTTCCAAGATTAGATTATCAAAACACTGTATCTTAAAAAGAGAAACAAAGTCGGACTCACACATCTTGATTTGAAAAGTTGTTATAAAGCTACAGCAATCAAAACAATATAACACTGCCATAAAGACAGACAGACACAGCAGTGGACTAGAATAGAGAGCCAAGAAATACACGCCTATCATATGCGTATATCATCAGATGATGTTTGACTAAGGTGCCAAGACAATTCAATGAGGAAAGAATAGTCCAACAAGTGGTGATGAAAAATTGGATATCCTCATGAAAAAAAAAAATGAAGTTGACTCTTACCTTAGCCATATAAAAAAATTAACTCAAAGTAGATTACAGACATAAATGTAAAAGATAAAACTATAAGACTCTTCAAAGAAAACAAGAAAAGAAACTTCATGACATTGGATTTGACAGTGATTTCTTGGATACGACACTAAAAGTAGAGAGGACAAAAGAAAAATAGATAAATTAGACTTCATCAAAAGGTAAAAAAATGTACCTCAAAGGACACTATCAAGAGAATGAAAAGGCAACCCACAGAATGGGAAAGTGAAAGTGAAGTGAAGTCACTCAGTCATGTCCAAATCTTTGTGACCCCATGGGCTATAGCTGACCAGGCTCCTCCATCCATGGGATTTTCCAGGCAAGAGTTCTGGAGTGGGTTGCCATTTCCTTGTCTAGGGTATCTTCCCGACCCAGGGATCGAACCCAGGTCTCCCGCATCGTAAGCAAGACACTTTACCGTCTGAGTCACACAGAATGGGAAAATACATCTATAAATCATATATATGATAAGAGATTAACATCTAGAAGATATAAAGAACTTTTATAATGTAACATCAAAAAATCCAATCAAGAATAGGCAAAGGACTTAGGTAGAAATTTCTCCAAAGAAGATAAACGAATGTCCACTAAGCATGTGAAAAGATGTTCAATATCACTAATAGTGAGATATCACTTCATACCCATTAGCATGGCTATTAAACAAGATCCTGGAAGAACCCACATGCAACTGAGGAGCAACTAAGCCCGTGAGAGCTACTGAACTTGTGCTCTAGAGCCCAGGAGCTGCCACTACTGAAGCCCGTGCTCTCTGGAGCCTGCACTACTCAGCAAGAGAAGCCCTCACACTGCAGCTAGAGAACAGCCCCTGCTAGCCACAGCAAGAGAAAGCCCTCGAAGCAAGGAAGGCTCAGCACAGCCAAAAGAAAAAATGTTTAAGAAAGCTGATGTCATGACTTATGAGGCTTTCCTCCTATAATGAAACATTGTAAAAAGAAAAAGAATCCTCGAACTTCCCCGCTGGCTGAGGCCATGCAGTTCTACTGCAGGTTCGATCCCTAGTGAGGGAGCCGGTTCCCACATGCCACATAGCGCAGCCAAAAATAGGGGGCAGGGGGAAGGAAGCAGAATAATTAAAAAAAAAAAAAGAAAACGTCCATCCTCACTCCTGGAAAGACAATTCCAAGGTCCATGTGAACTCTAGCTGTACATATTCATGAAATAGACTACAAAACAATCATGAGGCAGAAGTTATATTTTTTTAAGCCCAGCTGCTTCAGAGGGACAGATATTTGAGAGAGGGACATGGGAAGGAGTTGTGGGGTAAGGAATTTATAATCATAGGATGGAAATCTCTTGAGAATAACCCAGCTGGGAAGTTGTTCTTTCCCTGCCAAAATTCATTCTAAAAATCTCCTCACTTAATGACCTCAGAGGGTATTATCTTAAGCTGGAACAAGTCTGTGAGCATCTAAGCAGAGTTCAGATGCAATCAGAACAGAAACTGGCCAGGCCAGTGCAAATCCAGGTGGTGAACTTGAAGCAGTTCAGGGTGAATGACCAAGGACCGTTTGCGATTGATGTGTCCAGAGGCGATGGTGAAAGTGAGATGGGTATTGTTGGGGCTCATAGAAAATGGTTGGAAAATGACCCTCAAAGAGAGGTGGAAGAAACTTAACTAAAATCACAATAGACATTGTCCAGGCGTTCCTGACCAAGAGGTTCACGAATGTCCTGGCAAGGAGGTATTGGCTAGAATCAGTTCAGAATTATTATTGTTGCAATTGCTCTAATGTTGAGCATGTTTTATGTCCAGAGAGAGAATCATATTATATCTATTGTGGATGAAGGATGCTATCTGCCGTATCAGTAAACAAAGGATGCTGCAGCCATCAAGCCCGCAGCCTCTACAGCCACCCTCAATGGTGTACCATCAGGGTGGAGAGAAACAGAACTGTTTCAGGATACTGGCCCTAGTTAGTTAAGGTGCATCTCAGAGAAATGATTTCATGAAGCCCAGAGCCTTGCATCTTCTCATACTTTGAAAAATGCTACATTTATTCACTTTAGATGTTTTGTTTTTTCTTTAATTAATAGTAATCTTTTGATGTTCCAGCTACCTGGGTTGTTTTTTTTTTCCAAAAACTCCTATATATTTTGGCTCTTTCTTTCCTATTTTAGAGCAGTCCCTCAGCACTCTCTGAGAGGCTGTCTCGGGCTTGAATCCTCAGTATGTCCACCAAATAAAACATAATTTTCAACTTACAGGTTTTGCCTTTTTTTTTCAGGCCACCCTATATTATTTTTACTCTCACAGTGTTTTTGGACATAAATTCTATTGTCCCTGCAATACGCAAATGAGAAAAACATTTGGAAAGGTTTAGAAACTTGCCCCCAAACCACACTGGCGTTAAGTGGTAGATGGAAGATTCCGGTAAACATCTCCAAGGTCCAAGCCTTTTTCAGAGAGCCGCCTCTGGTCACTGCAACACAGAATATCTCTATCATTAACATTTTCTTTTCTATAGTTTCTTGACTAGATCTTAACTGCCCGGTAAATTCAGCTCAATCATTTAACACTTCGCTCACTATGCAATCATCTTACTTTTATGATTTAAAAATCTAGGACTTCCCTGGTGGTTAAGAATCTGCCTGCTAGTGCAGGGAACATGGGTTCAGTTCTTGGCTGGGGAACCAAGATCCCAAATGACTCGGAGCAACTAAGCCTGTGCGCCACAGCTACTGAAGCCTGCATGCCTGGAGCCCATGCTCCGCAGCAAGAGAAGCCACTGCAATGAGAAGCCCAGGCACCACGACTACGGAGCAACCCCCACTCTCCCCAACTGGAGAAAGCCGCACACAGCAACGAAGACCCAGCACAGCCAAAAATAAATAGACACAATTTTTTTAAACCTAAGGGCATAAGAATATATTAGCGACTGTATTCATTTGCTACGACTGCCATAACAAAATACCACAGCCTCGGTGGCCTAAATAACAGGAAGAAGCCAGAAGTCCAGGGTCAAGGTGTCAGCAGGGCTGATTTCTTCTGAAGCTTCTCTTTGGCTGGCAGCTGATCTCCCTCCTGCTGTGTCCTCACATGTCCTTTTCTCTGTGCACACAAGTCTGTGTCCAAACTTCTTCCTTAAGAATATCAAACACATTAATGCCCACCCCAGTGGCCTCCTTTTAACTTAACTATCTCTTTAAAGAACTCATCTCCAAATACAATTACATTCATAGGGCTTCAACCTAGAAATTTGGTGGGAACAATAACAGAGGCTCCAAGTCAGATCCTAAAAAAACTTTATGGATGGTGTTTTTATTGAATTATTAGCAAATATACCCATCATCTTGGCCATCAGGGACCCATCCCCAAAGTTTCTGTCACTGCGACTCTTGAGGGATCCTGGAATGGATCAAAGCCCAGGACCAGTTGGTTAGAAGATTCATGAGATTGTGCTGATATAGCACATTATGAAAATTAGATCGTGTTTTAGTCTCCATCTGAATTGCATAAAAAGGTTTTCAAAAGATTTTACACTAACTCCCACTGCCCTCCTGAATCACATCTCCAGTCACCATGGAAGACCAGTTGGAGGAAGCCTTAAAGACCTACTGATTACATTATCATAACTGCTTTTCATTCTCTTGGGAATCCGGCAAGGTTTACAGATTCTTGACGATTGCCTGTTGTTCCTAAGTACAGAAAGGATCTGTGTCTGCCCTCCTGAAAGAGAAGCTATAGACTTGCAACCAAGAAAAGCACATATTTTGTTTGCAAATTTCCTGTGAAAAGCCTATCTTTGCCCAGAAATTATACATACTTGTGAACTTTTCGTTAAAGAATACGGAAGGAAATTCTCAGTGTACAAATAAAATTTTTTAAAAAGCAAGGCAGGGATGAGATGCTCTTATAAAACTTGCATCAGGGACTTCCCTGGTCGTTCAGTGGCTAAGACTCCATGCTCCCAGTACAGGGGGCCTGGGTTCAGTTTCTGGTTGGGAAACTAGATCCCACATGCTGCAACTAAGGCCCAGAGCAGCCAAGTAAATAAAAATAAGTATTTTTTTTTAAACTTGCTTCAAATTGTGTAGGAGACTTATGTTTGAATAATACAATTGGCCTATAGTTTCTGCACTGAAAACAATATTTTTAAAAAAGGGGTCAGAACACGTCCCTCCTTCGAGGTGCACCCTTAGGTATAATGGCAAAGTCACAGACACGGCAGCTGGCTCCTCTGTCTTCTGCCTGTAAACACTAGGTAAACTGAACCGGTTCTGAGGCTCTGAACTATTTGTATGACTGAAGACTTCCACCCTCAGAAAGAGGTCAGGAACCATGCTTAGAATATAGAGACATTTCTTGACACTACATGCTGATGTCCTGACATTTTCTTCTCATTGTAATTCAAAGAATCAAGTTACAGAATTTCCCTAGTGGTCCAATGGCTAAGACTCTATGCTCCCAATACGGGGTTCCAAGGTTCAGTCCCTGGTCAGAGAACTAGACCCCACATGCCGCAACTGAAAAAATCCCACATGACGCAACTAAGACCCAGCACAGCCAAATAAATAAACTATTAACTAAATAAATAAAACCTACGGGTTATACTTAAAAAAAAAAGAATCATAATGTGAGTTGCAGTCACAGAGGAGGAGTTTCCAGTTTGGCAGACCTAACACAGCCCGTGTAAGAAAGACAGAAGCAGAAGTACTCCTTACCTTTTGCTCTGGGAGTCTTATCTTGCCATTTGCTCTCCCAAGATATATGGGGCCACTAAGAAGTCAGTCTTTTGGATAAAAAGCAAGTCTCCCTATGTTATTATATATGAAGCCGTTTATTTTCAAAGAGATGACATTGGGGGAAAATGTGTTAACATACAGGGACAAGAAAATGTACAAAAAGGACAAGCAGAAAGTTTGTAATGCAAATATCTAGCCATCTCTATACTTCTTCCTGGAGGAGCTCAGCTAGAAAACGGTATCTAAAGGAAGGTGTGAAGGTTTTCTACTTCCATGAATTATCAGGACTTTGAGAATTGTCAGATCTCTTACGCTCTTTCTACTTCACAGGTGCGTGCTAAGTCTCTTTAGTCATGTCCGACTCTTTGTGACGCTATGGACAGTAGCCAGCTGGGCTCCTTTGTCCATGGGATTCTCCAGGCAAGAATACTGGAGTGGGTTGCTATGCCCTCCTCCAGGGGATCTTCTCAACCCAGAGCTTGAACTTACATCTCTTACATCTCCTGTATTGGCAGCCGCATTATTTACCACTAGCGCCACCTGGGAAGCAAGCTTTATTATTGCTCAATACTAATCTAATATTCCAGAATGTTATTAATAGAACTACAAAGATTTTCCCTGGCCCAGATCTCTCAAATTTTATTTAGCTATGAAAGTCACAGTTTTTAAAGGAACAGAAGAATGAATGAACGAGTAGAGGGCAAGAGAAAGAAGAAAGGAAAAAGTAATCATTATTTAATATGTGAGACAGAGTGAAGGAGGGGTCACTGTACCTGAAGAAATGAGGAGTGTGGGGACTCACTGAACTCCCACCTTCTTTTTCTTCAATATTTATGTGGGCTTCCCAGGTGGCGCAGTGGGAAAGAACCCGCCTGCCGATACAGGAGATGCTAGAGATGCAGGTTCTATCCCAGGGTCAGGAAGATCCCTTGGAGGAGGAAATGGCAACCCACTCCAGTATTGTTGCCTGGAAAATTCCATGGACAGAGGAGCCTGGCAGGCTATAAATTGAACCTTATGTGTAAATTTCACTCAAGGAACTTGAGCAGTGTTTCAGAGAGGATTCCCTTCTCTTAATTAGTTACAAAGAATGATTCCTCAGTACAGAAATATCCCCAGGCACTCCCTACCAGGCAGCAGTATCTTTCTACACGCCCGCGTCCCACCATGTTTCTCAGGGACATGCTTCTCCTCCCAAGTTCTCCCACCACCTTCTGCAACATCCCAAGTTCTTCAGCTCAGAAGTCGCAGGGCTTCTCCCCTCTGGCCTCCCCTGTCTCCCTCTCCCAGTCTCCCTCCTCCTTTATACTTTCTCTATTCCTGGCATCTTCCCCACTCTGACTTCTCCAGCTTGTACATTTTGCAGCTTCTTTCTCTTCACCATCCTCTGAAAAATTCAGTGTAAATAGAAGCAAGAAGGAAGTCAGAAAAGACCATTCTGTTTTCCTTCATGGACATGGAGTGTGTCTCCCACTTGAAGAGTCCCAAACTTGTTCCCCATAGAAATCATATGGGTTCTTTAGGAAAACTGATGCCTGGGCCCCACCTAAGCATCCTGATCTAATTTGGGATGAAGTGCAGCCAGGCATCATGACTTCTAAAAATCCTCCAGGCCAAGTCTAATAGGCAGTGGGTTTGGGGGATGCTTACCTTTGTAACTCCTTCTCAGGCATGGGACATGGGTCCCTACCCATGGGCATCCACACATGGGTGTCCTGGGTGCCCACACAGGAGTATCCACATGGGTCCCCACTCATGGGTGTCCACATGTCTCTCCCAATGGCAGAGCCCAAGGGATTTGGCATAAATGAGGGGCCAGCTTAAAGATTCACAGCCAGGCTAACCCCTTCAGAACAGAGTCCTGGCCCTTCCACCAGTCTTAAATTCAGATTGTCATTCTCGAGTAAATATAAAATCAGGATTATGGAGCAGCGTTGAGTCAAAACTGGAAAGTACCATGAGGATGTCCATGGTGATCCAATGGTTAAGAATCTGCCTGCCAACGCAGGGGACACGGGTTCAATTCCTTGTCTGGGAAGATCCCACATGCTGTGGGGCCACTGAGGCTGTGCTCTAGGGCCTGTGCTCCTCAACTAGAGAAGCCACCACAGTGAGAAGCCCCTGCACCCCAACAAAGAGCAACCCTGGCTTGCTACAACTAGAGAAAGCCCTCGCAGCAACAAAAGACCCAGCACAGCCATAAGTAAATTAATTTTTAAAAATACATTCTTCAAGATTAAATCTACCTTGTACTCATTTTAAAAAAAGTATCATGAGTTGCTCAGCAAAGGAAAAGAAGGGAGCAGGCAATGAGAGAGCTCATGATTATATTAGTCTGTCAAGTACAAGGTGGAAGCCAGTTTATTTTCATACAGGAGATGTTGACTGTGGTCAAAATTTGATCTTCAGCAGAATCTACACTCTAGACAAGATAAACCTAAAGCGTAGGAAAATGATATTATCGTCCTAGCGTCAGACAGCCTGATTATGGCAGACCAGAGCTCTAGAAAAACTCAGGTGTCTTGAGAATGCTCAGGCAAGTTAAAATTGCCATCAAAATTCTGCTAACAGTTCTAAGGAGGTGGGTGAACCTAGAGCCTATTATACAGAGTGAAGTAAGTCAGAAAGAGAAAAACAAATATTGTCTATTAATGCATATATATGGAATCTAGAAGGATGGTACTGATGATCCTGTTCACAGAGTAGCAGTGGAGACGCAGACAGAGAGAACGAACTGATGAGCAAAAGTGGGAGAGAACAGGGAGAGGATGAGATGAATGGAGAGAGCGTGTGGATGTTTATTCACTCTGCTGTGTTGTGCTTGGTCACTCATCCATATCCGACTCTTTGTGACCCCATGGACTGCAGCCCACCAGGCTCCTCTGTCCATGGGGATTCTCCAGGCAAGAGGACTGGAGTGGGTTGTCATTGCCTTCTCCAGGGCATCTTCCCAACCCAAGGATTGAACTCAGGTCTCCCGCATTGCAGGCAGATTCTTTACTGACTGAGCCACAGGGGAAGCAGATACACTAAAGTATGTAAATAGATAGCCAATGGGAATTTGCTGTATAACTCAGGAAACTCAAACTGGGGCTCCATAATAACCTAGAGGGGTAGGAATGGGCTGGAAGTGGGAAGTAGATTCAAGAGCGAGGGAACATATGTGCACCTATAGTTAATTCATGTTGATGTATGATGAGTCAAACCAATATTGTAAAGCAATCGTCAATCAATTAAAATGAATAAATATAAAAAAAGCAAAAACAAAAAATTTGCTAACATTATTATCTTACTAATAAGTCATTACGACCACTAATATTTACAGTAATAAGTACACTTGGCTGTGGCACTGCCCATAGTCAAGAGCACAGTGATGAGTACTACTCTGGTGGTCCAGTGGTTAAGAGCTCACCTTTCAATGCAGGGGACATGGGTTTGATACCTGGTTGGGGAGCTAAGATCCCACACGCAACTAAGCCTGAGAGCCACAACAAAGATATTGTGAACAGCAAGACCATATAAATAAATAAATATATATAGAGAGAGAACACGGTGATGACCTCCAGACTGCCCCCTCCCCTCAAAGGAATTCTTGTACTAACCCTCTCCAGCTCTACCTTGCTCCCCGCAGTCTCTGATTGAATTTCCTGATGATGAAATCACAAGGTTTCCACTGAAAAGTGACACATTAGACTGAGTGACTGGGTGGTCCTGAAAACAGGCAGCCCTGCATGTTGGTTTTTAAGCACACTCTGCTCCCCAAAGGGAAGAAGACTTTTGTTGAGTTCACCTGAGTCCCTAAAGCAGTGGTCCCAGCCTTTTTGGCCTCAGGGATGGGTTTTGGAAGATAGTTTTTCTGTGGACTGGTGAAGGAGAGGGGTGGTTTGGGGATGATAAAAACTCATTCCATTGACTGTGCACTTTATTTCTATTATTATTACATCAGCTCCTTCTCAGATCACCAGGCATTAGTTCCTGGAGTTTGGGGACTCCTACCTAAAAACCTGCTGTAGAGTGAGGTGCCCTGCTTGTTGCCAAGCCTCACAACCCAGCCCTGGCTCTCCACTAACTAAGGAGCAGGGTGGTCTTGGCCGCCCATGCCCGCTCCACATCTGGAAGACGAGGGCCTTGCACAGGACAGTCTCAAAGGGCCCTTCTGACTCTTGGATTCACAGAGTCCGTGATCTGACTCACAGAAGAGCCATGCAGAGCCAGGCAGATTCAGAAATTTGCAGCTCCCTGGAGTTCCATAACCTTAACCAAATAAACTTCTTGGAGTAGACTCAGAAGTTGGGGGAATTGAACGCCTCGTTTGTTGATGGGCCACCTATGTGTGAATAGAGAGGTAGCCTCATTATAGAGACACAGAAGTTCAGATTTTCCAAGATATTTCATATTTTAATTGTCCTGCCCCATCATCCCCATAAATATAGTCTTGTCAAACTATACTGCAGGTCGCTAGATAAGGAAGCAGTTTCAAGAATTCCTTGGCAGTCCAGTAGTTAGGACTCCATGCTTTCACAGTCAAGGTCATGGGTTCAATCCTTGGTCAGGGAACTAAGATCCCACAAGCCACATGGTATGGCTGGGGCTGGGGAGAGGTGAAGAAAGCAGTTTTTATTGGCATAAACCTTTCAGAGTAGCTACCTATCCTTGACTTACCCAGAGCAAATGTACAGTTGCACAGCCTTGCTCTTTGGATTTATTCTACAGAAATTCTGTCTCAAAGCTACTTAGAGCAATCCCACATGTATTACCTCCATTTAAAGTTTTAGAAATCATTTGCCTTGTCCATGAATGCTTCACCATAGATGGTACTACAGGATGTTTTCCTACTTTACAGATGATAAAATTGAGGCTCAGGAACATTAAGTATTTTGCTTCTAAATGTCCAAGCCTCTGCTCACTCTGATCTTCCAACTTTATTTCATGTTCATTTTCTTTTTGCATTTTATTTGTCTATTTTTACTTGGAGTATAATTGCTTTACAATGTTGTGTTAGTTTCTGCTGTACAACAATGAGCTATCTGCCTGCATATACCTCCCTCTTGACCTGCTCATTTTAAATTCAGAACAATAGAAGTTTCTACCCTGGGAAAAGTTAGCTACCACTTGATTTGAGGTCTTGAATTTGGCAGCTATAAAACAGGTTTACTGGCATGAAACAGATTAAATACTGGTTCAGAGTCGATGACTATAAACTACTTGAAGTTTCAGAGTTAGACTCAGGACTCAGTTAGCAGGCTCAGGGTGCTCAAACACTCTGGATCCATGATACTGATCTTTATGATCACCTAAAGCTGTGCTGCGGCTTCCCTGGTAGCTTAGTGGTAACAAATCTGCCTGCCAATGCAGGAAATGTGGGTTTGATCCCTAGGTTGGGAAGATCCCCTGGAGAAGGAAGTGGCAACCTGCTCCAGCCTTCTTGACTGAAAAATTCCATGAGCAGAGGAGCCTGGTGGGCTACAGTCCATGGGATTGCAAAAGAGTCAAACACAACTTAGCAACTAAACAACAACAGCAAAGCTGTGTTGTGCAATGAAGCCTGGCTATTTGTAATAGAAGTCAGACTGGACGTTGGAAGCAGTGGTCCTTCAGACTGACTCAGAATGGAATTGGTCTCTATTCTTACTATTCAAGTAGCCTGGTGGACATCACCTGGGACTCATTAAAATGTAGACTCCACACTCTACCCTAGAAGCACTGAATCAGAATCAACATTTTAACAAGGACCCGGGTGGATCATGTGCCCACTCTGCCAGAGAAGTACTTATCTGCACTCCCCTGCGTCCTTGAGATTTTACAAATGCAGCTTCTTGTCCGGCACCCTCTGGCCAACACGCTGGCAGGTGGGGAGTAGATGTAAGTCCACTGCCAGCATCTTGAACACTGAGATGACACGCCCAGGGCTCAGCAAAAAGGTGATAACAACTATAGAGCATCGAGCACTATTCGGGTACGCGTGGGAGCCCTTAGGCAGCAGCCTGTTGGTCTATCATGTGGGAGGGGAGTGAGATCACCAGACCTTTTCACTGTCCTTGACTTACACTTGAGAAAGTGAGACTTCCAAAGCCAGCATCGCTGAGCTTTCCTCTCGCTGCCTGGCACAGAGTCGGAAGCTAGCTTTGCTCCCTCTGTCCTCCTACTGTCTTTGCTCTTGTGGTCCCTTCTCCTCGTGTCTTTCTCATCCCACCCACCTGCCACCAACACACGCATGCACACACAGAGTTAGATTTTCAAAGTTAAAAGAGATATGAAAAGCATCTCTTCTGATTAGGACCCAGGAGAGAAGCTTCTGCAAAGCCATTTGCATTAATTACGCCATTAATTTCTTGTCCCAGGGAAAGCTCAGCAAAGCCTCAAGCCTTCCTGCAGGCAAACGCCTGCAAGACCTGGCAAGGGACTCAGGGGGCTCTGGGTGAGTGAGGCGGTAAGGAGGGTGCTGGAAAAGAGCCAGCGAAAAGCTTCCGTGCAGGTGTTCAGCATAATAGGGTGTTAATTGGATAACAGGTGGAGACACAGAGGGTGGGGCGAGCCAAAAGTGAATAGGGCAGAAGCTGACTGCCATAACCTAATTTTAACCAGAGTGGAATTTTCCTTCTTTTGATTTCAGTTTGGGCTCCAACGCTCAGTCACAATAGAAAGGAACAGCACAGCATCATTTGTAACAACTAATATTTCGAGCTGCTTTCTAAGTGCTGGCCCTGCAATACATACATTACATGTTTTATCGAAGATCATCAAAGCAGTTCTTCAGGACAGGTATGCAGCGCTTATTTTCAGAATGCAGAAGCCACGGTTCAGAACAAGATGAAAAACTGCTCAAGGACACACAGTATGTGGCAGGGCTAGTATTCTTTGCCTTAACCCACTGTGTGGCACAATCTTCCTGTATCAGTGTTCTTAGGAGAGGCAGCCAGCCAAGAAGCCCGTTAGACTGTGTGTTGGTCACCCCCCATCTGGAGCTTGTCTCCAGGTCTGGAGGCCATGTTTTAAGAGGGATGGAGGGACAAGGAGTCAATCAGATAGATGAGATTTGAGAAATCAACAGTGTGTGTGTGTGTTAGTCTCTCAGTCGTGTCCAACTCTCTGCAACCCCATGGACTGTAGCCCACCAGGCTCCTCTGTCTATGGAATTCTCCAGGCAAGAATACTGGAGTGGGTAGCCGTTTCCTTCTCCGGGGATCTTCCTAACCCAGGTATTGAACCTGGGTCTCCTGCATTGCAGGCAGATTCTTTACCATTTGAGCCACCTCCTGGGCAAGAAACCATCAGAAAATTAACTAAATCAGTGCTCAGCAAATTTCCGCCCAAGTCCCAACCCACCCCTGTTTTTGTAAAATAAAGTTTTATTGGAACACAGCCATGTTGTCTGTGACTCCTTTCACTTACAACTGCAGACCTGAGTCATTGCAACAGAGACTGTACAAAGTCTAAAGATCTATAATCTGGTCCTTTACAGGAACAAATTGCCAACCCCTGGGCCAAATAAATTATTGCCCATAAGCCTAATCACAGAGACTCTGCTTTGAACCACTACTTAGGGCTATCAAAGACACTGGGCATATTTTACCCAAATCAGAGAAGACTCGAGAGCACATACCTGACATTATGTAGAAATGGATTTGCTTAGAAGCCAAGGGGCAGAAATTTCCAGGACATGTTTTTGTTTTTTGGGGGAGGGGGCTGAAGCTAAAGAATTTTCTGTTCCTAATATTTATGAGTTTACTTGTAGGGTAATAAGTTCTCCATCATTATTAGTAATTTGAGCATCCACCTCATCCAGGAGTGAGGGGGATTTCCCTGGTCATTGAATGGTTAAGGCTTTGTGCTTCCAATGAAGGGGGCATGGGTTTGATTCCTGGTCAGGGAAATAAGATCCCACCAGTCCAGGTGACATGGTCAAAGAAAGAGAAAGGAGGGTGACATGATAAGAGGCCTTGTTCTGAGGAAAGTTACGAACAGCAGAAGTGTTCTGTCCTTTACCTGAGACCTGTGAGTGAAATACTATGATTTTAGAACTATTTTAGTTGCTGCAGTGTGTCTTTTTAATCACAGAGCTTCCCTGACATTGGACAACAGGGTTATGGCACTATATGCATATAACTTTAGTTTTTTAATTTATAAATTAATTTGGAAATATTTCTAAACTGTGTCACCTATGTTCCTACTTTCGTGAACAGAAAAGGCAATAATTTACCTTCTCTTCATGATTTGGGGTTATATTAGAGGGCTCCCCCTAAACAAGACATTCCTCTTGCTGTTAGGGATGTCACTCTGTTCTTCTTGTCTCTGGCCTTTTGTTTTATGTTTCAATTTTGTTTTGGGGCCACACCACACAGCTTGTCAGGTCATAGTTCCTCAACCAGGGTCAAACACATGCCCTCTGCAATGAAAGCATGGAGTCCAAACCCCTGGACTAGCAGGGAATTTCTTCTGGCCATGTCTGAGGAGGGGCTTCCCAGGTGGCGCAAGAATAAAGAATCCACCTGCCAATGCAGGAGACGCAAGAGTCACAGGAGATGTAGGTTCGATCCCTGGGTGGAGAAGATCTCCTGGAGAAGGAAATGGCAGCTCGCTCCAGTATTCTTGCCTGGAGAATCCCATGGCCAGAGGAGCCTGGCAGGCTACAGGCCATAGGGTTGCAAAGAGTCAGACAGACTGAGTGTTTAACACTTGACTTCTTTCACGTCTGAGGATGTCACCTTAGGCAATCCCTCAGTTCCATCTGTACGGCCAGTCCTCCATTGCAAGACATCAGACAACCGAACCAACTCACTTAGGCTACAAAAATATATTGGCATCAACAGACCTGAAGGTGGTTTCATTCTCTACTGAAGCAGAAGGCAAAGGATACAAGCTCTGTGAAATCTGTGTTCTTGCTGTTTAATGCTGCTTCCTTCTAGGTTCACAGCTACCCCACAAACACTTGAGAATGCTAGAAGTCAAAAGTTGATGAGTGAGGGACTTCCCTGGTGGTATAGTGGATGAGAATCCACCTGCCGATACAGGGAACATGATCAAACAGGTCGATCCCTGGTCAGGGAAGATCCCACATGCCTCAGAGCAACTAAAGCCCCTGTGTCACAGCTACTGAAGCCCAAGAGCCCTAGAGTTCATGCTCTGCAACAAGAGAAGCCACTGCAATGAGAAGCCCAGGGAATGCTTCTCTGGAGGCTACTGCAACAAGAGTAGCCCCTGCTCACCACAACTAGAGAAAGCCCACGTGCAGCAACGAAGACCTAGTGCAGCCAAAAATTTTAAAAGTAGATTAATTAATTTAAAAAAAAAAAACATGATGAATGAAACATCACTGCAAGGTGAGGACCTCAGTGTGACTCTCTGGCCAAAAGTGAAAATGCTACATCCTCTCCTAGGGTTCAGAGAAGGCAATGCACCCCACTCCAGTACTCTTGCCTGGAAAATCCCATGGACGGAGGAGCCTGGTAGGCTGCAGTCCATGGGGTCGCTAAGAGTCGGACATGACTGAGCAACTTCACTTTCACTTTTCACTTTCATGCATTGCAGAAGGAAATGGCAACCCACTCCAATGTTCTTGACTGGAGAATCCCAGGGACGGTGGAGTCTGGTGGGCTAGAGTCTATGGGGTCTCACAGAGTCGGACACGACTGAAGCGACTTAGCAGCAGCAGCAGCAGCAGCTCCTAGGGTTGGCAGAGGAGATACCATGAACACTATAGAAGATGAGCTCTTGAACAGTCTCCCTGAAATCCACTTCAGATCACAGCAAGAGCTCCACTGTGGACCACCCAGCACAGGTAGGCAAACTGGTTTCTGAGAGCCAGGTAAGGGCCATTATGCTGACCACAGTGAATTCCTAGGTGTATATGGGTGGTACCAAACAGATGCTAAGTAGCCAGGCAGAATCATTTCGTCCATCTTTGGAGTCAAGGAGGACTGAAACCTTAAACATACCCCATCTCCCCCTCTTTCTCTCTTATCTGGTCCTCCCTTTGTAGATTCAATTTACTGACGACTTACTTTGTCCTAGCAACTTTACTTGGCACTGAAGAAGTACAAAAAGAATAAGGAGGGAAAAAAACCTTTAAAGGAGCCCCCAGCTGAGCAGGAGAATGCAGAGAAGTAAACAGATAAAGGACACAGCAGAGTGAGGACAGTGAGAGAAATGAAGCCACCTGCTCTGGAAGCACTAATTCTTTTAAGAGATTTATGAAGATGTAATTGGTAAAGAACCGCACATCAAGGACTTCACTAGCGGTCCAGTGGCTAAGAATCCACCTTCCAGTGCAGGGGACACGAGTTCAATCCCAGGTCAGGGAGCTAAGACCCCACATGCCATGGGCAACTAAGCCTGAGTGCCACAACTAGAGAAGCCTAAACGCTGCAACAGGGACCCCACATACCACAGCTGAGACCCAATGTGGCCAAATAAATAAACATTTTTTTAAGTAGGTTTTTATTAGCCCCATAGAGTACTAATCAAACAACTCCTGGAATGCCTGGGGAAACCCCAAATCAGGAAGGGCCAACAGGTTGTCCGGGTAGAATCTGGAGTCTTTTGGCTTCAGAGCTCAGAACTTCTTTCCCACGTGGCTATACTCTGACTTCAGTCTTTACCCTGCATCCAGAGTGCATTTCTGCCATGCCAACCGTATTAGTTATCTGTTCCCATGGGGTAAACAACCTAAAAGGATGGCTGACAACAATAGCAGTGATGCATGATTATTATTTGACTGGTCCTAGAATTTGACTGGGTTTAGCTGCAATGGCAAATAGAAGGGAGAAAAGTACCAGCAGTGACAGATTTTGTTTTCTTGGGCTCCAGAATCACTAGGGACAGTGACTGCAGCCACAAAATTGAAGATGGTCTTGTGAGGAAAGCTATGACTAAGCTAGACAGTGTATAAAAAGCAGAGACATTACTTTGCCGACAAAGGTTATTACAGTCAAAGCTATGGTTTTTCCAGTAGTTATGTATGTATGTGAGAGTTGGACCATGAAGAAGGTTAAGCACCAAAGAATTAATGCATTCAAACTGTGGTGCTAAAAAGACTCTTGAGAGGCCCTTGGACAGCAAGGAGATCAAACCAGTCAATCTTAAAGGAAATCAGCCCTGAATATTCACTGGAAGGACTGATGCTGAAGCTGAAGCTCCAATACTTTGGGCACCTGATGCGAAAAGCTGACTCATTGGAAAAGACCCTGATGCTGGGAAAGGTTGACGGCAGGAGGAGAAGAGGGCGACAGAGAATGAGATGGTTAGATGACATCACCAGTTCAATGGACATGAATTTGAGCAAACTCCGGGAGATGGTGAAGGACAGGGAAGACTGGCGTGCTGCAATTCGTGGGGTCCAAAAGAGTCAGACACAACTTAGCAGCTGAACAACAATAACAACAAAAGTTGCAGTGGTTCTCACTCAGGGCCTCTCCATGGTGGCTGCCAGACAGTGACTGGGACTGGGGTCACCTGTAGCCTTACTTGCCCCCATGACTGGTACCTGGCCTGCGAGGACTCAAAATCTGGAGGCTCCTTGGGCAACACTCTCTATTTTAATATGATCTCTACTCATGGTCCCTCCAGTGTAGCATGTGCAAGGCAGCCAGACTTCTTACACTGTGGCCCAGTGCTCCAAGGTCATGAGCCCTGCGGAGAGCCAGTCGGAAGGTCTACAGTCTGTTCTTATTTCTATTCAATGGAAGTGAGTTACTTAGTTTGAGTCATTTTCAAGAGGAGTTGAATTAGACTTTCTCTTTTGAAAGAAAGAGCGTCTTGTCAAGAGTTTAGAGAACTGTTTGCTGCCTTGACATCCATTTTATTTGGCCAAGCATCCTCTAGGGCCTTAAACTGACGTTGGGCCCTCATACAAACTCATGCCCTAGGTCAGAGGTCTCCGACCTCCAGGATCTAATGCCTGATGATCTGAGGTGGAGCTGATGTAATAATAATAGATATAAAGTGCACATAAATATGATGAGCTTAAATTATCCCCAGACCATCCCCCCCATCCCTCCCCCAGCCCAGTCCGTGGAAAAATTGACTTCCATGAAACTGATCCCTGGTGCCAAAAATGTTGGTGACAGAACAGCCTGCAGGGCGATGAGCAAACGTAAGCTCCTGATACGACTTCCCAAGCAGCCCTCATGAGCCACAGTCTCCCCCCACCTCCTAGGGCCTTCCCCTATGTGCCCCTCAGAACTCACCCAAACTTCACACTTGGGGGTTAAATTGACCCATCCAGCCATAGCTGGGAAATCAGAAAGCCCCAGACCCTACCACTCTATCTGCCTGCACCCAGCCTTGACCTCCCTGTATGGCCCCTCCAGGAGGGATGTGTATCTTCTCTCAGACCTGTGAGCAATAAATTTCTCTACTTCAATTACCCTTGTAGTCTTTTCTTGAACCTCGGCTCACCATCCAACATCCCAGGGGTCTACTGAACAAAGTGTTAATTTTCCAAAGTCACAACACAACTTTGCAAACAGATTTTAAGACTATGACACCATTTCTCCTCCTAACATCCACCAGCTGCTCCCCACTTCCTTCAGGATGAAACGCAAGTCCCCGCAGCAGGTTCTCAGGGCTCTTCTTGATCTGGGCGTTGTTGGGCTGTAAGCTCCAGTCTCACCAAACAACTCTGGGGACGTCCCTGGAGGTCCAGCAGTTGAGACTCCACCTGCCAATAAAGAGGGCACATGGGTTGAATCCCTGGTCCGGAAAGATTCTGCATGCCTTGGGGCAACTAAGCCCATGAACCACAGCTACTGAAATCAACACACCTAGAGCCTGTGCTCCGCAGCAAGAGAAGCCCCACGACAAGAAGTTGGTGCACCACAACTAGAGAGTGGGCCCTGCTTGCTGCCACTAGAAAAAGCCCATGTGCAGCAACAAAAACTCAGTGCAACCAAAAATAAATAAAATGAAAATTAAAAAAAAACAACTCTGAGGTCCCTGATTGAACATGTCAGTCCCTGGGCCACTTCTGTGTTTTGAACATGAGTGCTCTGCTGCTATCCTGCATTGCAGCCCTACCCCCACGCAGCTGATGTGAACTCATTCTCCATGCAGCTCTGCAGAGCCTCCCTCTGATCATCGTCCCATCCTTCGGGTTTGGGACCAGCCTCAAATGCCCCATGATATCCGTGTGCACTTCCACCCCACTCCCTTCACTGCAGTGTTTCTGCCTCGTGCCTGCCTGTGTCCTCCACTCCACAGTGGCCTCCTCAGTCACACAATCAGATTTTGCTCAGCATCATCTCCCAGCTCCTATCAAACACAGCATGTTGTAGGCCATCAAAACATGATCAGTGAATGAATGAGAGTCAGGGGTGTCCAAAAATTCTACTATGGTGCCTGGAACTTAGACTTGTACATTCTAAAGCTAAGTAGGTAGGTAGATAGATCTAGAGATAAATAGATATAGATAGACTGTGAACATGCGTGCATACTCAGTTGTGTCTAACTCTATGCGGCCCCATGGACTGTAGCCTGCCAGGGTCCTCTGTCCATAGAATTTTCCAGGCGAAAATACTGGAGTGGGTTTCCATTTCCTCCTCCAGGGGATCTTTTCAACCGAGGGATCAAACCCAGGTTCTTGCATCTCCTGTACTGGCAGGTGGATTATTTACTGGTGCGCCTCCCAGGAAGCCCAAAATAGATACATATTCTGATATCTGTATGGTTACCCTTACATGTGGAAAAATAACTGTGAAAGCTGCTTAGAGACTGAATTACCCCTGTAGTTGTGTTTAGTTATTGTTCTCTAGAAAAAGATCTTGATAATTTGTGAGATACAAATCTAGGGCAGGAAAAATGAGACAAGGAAAGATTCATGGCAGCGCTAGCATTCTGGCTACTGTTCAGGACAAGCTACAGTGAGACACAGCAGATCTTTGCAGATGTGTCCATTTGGCACTTGGAGTGTCTCCAGAAATTCTGTGTCGAGCAGATGGGGAGGGGGAAATGACCCAACCTCCGGTCTGTCTCCTTGTTGATCCCAGGTTCACTTTATAGGAGTTAACTCTCCCACACTTTTAAGTTGCAATGAAGGACTTTAAGTTGCAGTAAAGCACTCAAATGAAGAAGGAAATGGCAACCCACTCCAGTATTCTTGCCTGGGGAATCCCACTGACAGAAGAGCCTGGGGGACTACAGTCCATGGGTCGCAAAGAACTGGACAGAACTGAGTGACTAACACAAAGGACTCAAAAGAGCTACCAACCATGTGTGCCATACACAAGCGGCATATCACAAAACGCGCTACAGAACAATGTTCCTCAAACTGGGGAGTGACAGTTTGTCTTTTATTTCCAACTTAAATGACAGACTGATATTTTTGTAGCATACAATAAAAAAGAATTACTTGAAAAATAAAATTTCTAAGACATTTTACAAACTACTCTCTGAGCACTACTGCTACAGAACATATGAGTCACTCTTGGCAGAGGCCAGAGCAAAGTTGTATGGCCAAATAAATGTGGAAAACACGTGTGCAGACTGCATCTTCCTCTCCGAGACGCCCTATGTGTCTGAGGTTCCCAGATACTCTGCAGTGAAGCAATCTGGTCCCTTGTTGAAGCCTGAGTTTAGGAAATATAATTGATCTTCAAGCTCAGTCCTCACAAAACACTCATTAAAATTTATGGACTTTGGACTCATCCACTGATAAACTGAAAGTAGTGGTTTGTTAGGTATATTCAAGGAGTGAATTCAGTCAACTTAGAAGTTAGTGGGCGAAGAGATAGTTTGGCATTTGGGATGGACATGTACACTCTGCTATATTTAAAATGGATAATCAACAAGGACCTACTGTCTAGCACAGGGAACTCTGCTCAGTGTTGTGTGGCAGCCTGGATGGGAGGGGAGTTTGGGGGAGAGTGGATACATGTAAATGTATGGCTGAGTCACCCTGTTCTACACCTAAAACTGTCACAACATTGTTAATTGGCTATGCGTCAATATAAAATAAAAAGTTAAGGAAAAAAAATGTCTAAGTTTGTACTAACGAAGTAGAAAGTGCCCAATACTAGAGGTATTGACATCATTACAGTCTAACTAGAGAAATTGAGTGCTATGTGTAAAACATTTAGACCAGCACAGGATAATACAACCAAGCGCCAATGAATATGGCACAGGGTACAAGTGCCTTAAAAGATAATGGAGAAAATGGAAAATGTTATCAAAGAGCTTCCCATTAAAAGCACTGTGTATGCTTAGTCAGATCTAACTCTTTGCAACACCGTGGACTATAGGCCACCAGGCTCCTTTATCTGTCGGATTTCCCAGGCAAGAATACTGGAGTGGGGTGTCATTCCCTCCTCCGGAGGATCTTCCTGACCCAGGGATCAAACCCATGTCTCTTGCATCTCCTGCACTGGCAGGCAGATTCTTTACCACTGAGCCACCTGGGAAGCCCCCTGAATCTTTTACATGAGACATTGATCATGCCTGCCCTTTGCTCAAAGGAAGACGTTATCTTTTAAGGCTGTTTGCTGTGCAAACATCCTTATAAAGATAGTTTGGAACAAAGGGAGAAACCAAGACACAGAGAAACATGACAGGCCCTTGGAGAATTGTCTCCCAATGTATGCAGAGAAAACTTTAAAATGCTATTTGAGGATACAAATGAAGATTACCTAAATTAAAAGATCTATTTTATTCTTGAATAAATCACTAAAGGCAATAAAAGGTCAAGCATGCCTAAATTAATCTATAAATTTAATGCTATTCCAATGAAAATACTAACAGGTGGAGCAACAGGACTCTCATTCATTACTGGTGGGAATGCAGAATGATACATCCACTTGGAAGACAGTGTCTTCTTAGAAAACTAAACGTAGTCTTACCATGTGACCCAACAACCTCACTCTAAATATTGATCCCAGGGAGTTGAAAACTTACGTTCACACAAAAACCTGCACACAGATGTTTATAGCAACTTTATTCATTATTGCCAAAAATTGGAAGCAACCAAGATGTCCTTCAGTAGGTGAATGGATACTGAAATATTATTCAGTGCTGGAAATGAGCTATCAAGCCATGAAAAGACTGGGAAAAACTGAAATGCAAATAGCTAAGTGAAAGAGTCAGTCTGAAAGGTCATATCATATGACTCCAGATACATGAGATTCTGGAGGCTAAACAGAGTCCTCAGTTTTATCTGCCAAATAAAATACAATTCTCAACTTACAACTGGTGCATTTTTTTAATGTGATGTGTTTTTTTTTCTTAATAGTTGTCCTAATGTACTGTGTAAAAGGCCTTTAGTAATGTGGTGGTGAAGAATGCATTGAGGGGAAACTTCCTACAGTCCTGTGACAAAGTCTCAGTGTTTTAGTGAGCCCATGCCTCTGGACTGTGAGCTTCACAAGACTTTCTCAGGTTTTCCTTTTCCCCAGTTAAGAGGTAGAGAATGCTGGAGTGAGCTAGTGTTGGGTGTTTTCCTCCCCAGGTCACTTAGGCTCTAAGGATACCCTGAAGGTTCATTTCAGTTCAGTTGCTCAGTCGTGTCAGACTCTTCACGACCCCATGAATCGCAGCACGCCAGGCCTCCCTGTCCATCACCAGCTCCCGAAGTTCACTCAGACTCATGTTCATTGAGTCAGTGATGCCATCCAGCCCTCATCCTCTGTCGTCCCCTTCTCCTCCTGCCCCCAATCCTTCCCAGCATCAGAGTCTTTTCCAATGAGTCAACTCTTCACATCAGGTGGCCAAAGTACTGCAGTTTCAGCTTTAGCATCATTCCTTTCAAAGAAATCCCAGAGTTGATCTCCCTCAGAATGGACTGGTTGGATCTCCTTGCAGTCCAAGGGACTCTCAAGAGTCTTCTCCAACACCACAGTTCAAAAGCATCAATTCTTCGGTGCTCAGCTTTCTTCACAGTCCAACTCTCACATCCATACATGACCACAGGAAAAACCATAGCCTTGACTAGATGGACCTTAGTCGGCAAAGTAATGTCTCTGCTTTTCAATATACTATCTAGGTTGGTCATAACTTTTCTTCCAAGGACTAAGCGTCTTTTAATTTCATGGCTGCAGTCACCATCTGCAGTGATTTTTGGAGCCCAAAAAATAAAGTCTGACACTCTTTCCACTGTTTCTCCATCTATTTCCCATGTAGTGATGGGACCAGATGCCATGATCTTTGTTTTCTTAATGTTGAGCTTTAAACCAACTTTTTGCTTTCCTCTTTCACTTTCATCAAGAGGCTCTTTAGTTCTTCTTCACTTTCTGCCATAAGGGTGGTATCATCTGCTTATCTGAGGTTATTGATATTTCTCCCAGCAAACTTGATTCCAGCTTGTGTTTCTTCTAGTCCAGCATTTCTCATGATGTACTCTGCAGAGAAGTTAAATAAACAGGGTGACAATATACAGCCTTGACGTACTCCTTTTCCTATTTGGAACCAGTCTGTTGTTCCATGTTCAGTTCTAACTGTTGCTTCCTGACCTGCATATAGATTTCTCAAGAGGCAGGTAAGGTGGTCTGGTATTCCCATCTCTCTCAGAATTTTCCACAGTTTATTGTGATACACACAGTCAAAGGCTTTGGTATAGTCAATAAAGCAGAAGTAGATGTTTTTCTGGAACTCTCTTGCTTTTTCCATGATCCAGCAGATATTGGCAATTTGATCTCTGGTTCCTCTGCCTTTTCTAAAACCAGTTTGAACATCAGGGAGTTCACGGTTCACGTATTGCTGAAGCCTGGCTTGGAGAATTTTGAGCATTACTTTACTAGCATGTGAGATGAGTGCAATTGTGCGGTAGTTTGAGCATTCTTTGGCATTGCCTTTCTTTGGAATTGGAATGAAAACTGACCTTTTTCAGTCCTGCAGCCACTGCTGAGTTTTCCAAATTTGCTGGCATATTGAGTGCAGCACTTTCACAGCATCATATTTCAGGATTTGAAACAGCTCCACTGGAATTCCATCACCTACACTAGCTTCCTTCATAGTGATGCTTTCTAAGGCCCTCTTGACTTCACATTCCAAGATGTCTGGCTCTAGATGAGTGATCACATCATCATGATGATCTGGGTCATGAAGATCTTTTTGTACAGTTCTTCCGTGTATTCTTACCACCTCTTCTTAATATCTTCTGCTTCTGTTAGGTCCAGACCATTTCTGTCCTTTATTGGGCCCATCTTTGCATGAAATGTTCCCTTGGTATCTCTCATTTTCGTGAAGAGATCTCTAGTCTTTCCCATTCTGTTGTTTTCCTCTATTTCTTTGCATTGATCGCTGAAGAAGGCTTTCTTATCTCTTCTTGCTATTCTTTGGAACTCTGCATTAAGATGCTTATATCTTTCCTTTTCTCCTTTGCTTTTCGCCTCTCTTCTTTTCACAGCTATTTGTAAGGCCTCCCCAGACAGCCATTTTGCTTTTTGCATTTCTTTTCCATGGGGATGGGTTTTTTTTTTCTTTTTTTTTTCTTTTTTAAATACTTTATTCTACATTACAATACTGTGTTTGTTCTGCCATACATTGACATGAATCAGCCACAGGTGTCCACAATCTCCCAATGCCGATGCCCCCTCCCATCTCCCACCCCATATCATCTCCCTGAATCATCCTGTGCACCAGCCCCATGAATCCTGTATCCTGTATTGAACATAGACTGGCGCTTCGTTCTTACAAGATAGTATACATGTTTCAATGCCATTCTCCCAAATCATCCCACCCTCTCCCTCTCCCTCAGAGTCCAAAAGTCCGTTCTATACCTTGAGTCTCTTTTGTTGTCTCACATAGAGGGTCATCATTACTATCTTTCTAAATTCCATATATATGTGTCAGTATACTGTATTGGGGTTTTTCTTTCTGGCTTACTTCACTCTGTATAATCGGCTCCAATTTCATCCATCTCATTAGAACTGAGTCGAATTTATTCTTTTTAAGGGCTGAGTAGTACTCCATTGTGTATATGTACCACAGCTTTCTTATCCATTCATCTGCTGATGGACATCTAGGTTGCTTCCGTGTCCTGGCTATTATAAACAGTGCTGCAGTGAACATTGGGGTACATGTGTCTCTTTCAATTCTGGTTTCCTCGGTGTGTATGCCCAGCAGTGGGATTGCTGGGTCATAAGGCAGTTCTATTTGCAATTTTTAAGGAATCTCCACACTGTTTTCCATAGTGGCTGTACTAGTTTGCATTCCCACCAGCAGTGTAAGAGGGTTCCCTTTTCTCCACATCCTCTCCAGCATTTATTGCTTGCAGACTTTTGGATCGCAGCCATTCTGACTGGTGTGAAATGGTACCTCATTGTGGTCTTGATTTGCATTTCTCTGATAATAAGTGAAGTTGAGCATCTTTTCATGTGTTTGTTAACCATCTGTATGTCTTCTTTGGAGAAATGCCTATTTAGTTCTTTGGCCCATTTTTTTATTGGCTCGTTTATTTTTCTGGAGTTGAGCTGCATAAGTTGCTTGTATATCTTTGAGATTAGTTGTTTGTCAGTTGTTTCATTTGCTATTGTTTTCTCCCATTCAGAAGGCTGTCTTTTCACCTTGCTTATAGTTACCTTTGTTGTGCAGAAGCTTTTAATTTTAATTAGATCCCATTTGTTTATTTTTGCTTTTATTTCCAGTATACTGGGAGGTGGATCATAGAGGATCCTGCTGTGATTTATGTCTGAGAGTGTTTTGCCTATGTTTTCCTCTAGGAGTTTTATAGTTTCTGGTCTTACCTTTAGATCTTTAATCCATTTTGAGTTTATTTTTGTGTATGGTGTTAGAAAGAGGTCTAGTTTCATTCTTTTACAAGTGGTTGACCAGTTTTCCCAGCACCACCTGTTAAAGAGACTGATTCCATTGTATATTCTTGCCTCCTTTGTCAAAGATAAAGTGTCCATAGGTGTGTGGGTTTATCTCAGGGCTTTCTATTTTGTTCCATTGATCAATATTTCTGTCTTTGTGCCAGTACCATACTGTCTTGATGACTGTGGCTTTGTAGTAGAGCCTGAAGTCAGGCAAGTTGATTCCTCCATTTCCATTCTTCTTTCTCAAGATTGCTTTGGCTATTCGAGGTTTTTTTGTATTTCCATACAAATCTTGAGATTATTTGATCTAGTTCTGTGAAAAATACTGCTGGTAGCTTGATAGGAATTGCACTGAATCTGAAGATTGCTTTGGGTAGTATACTCATTTTCACTATATTGACTCTTCCAACCCATGAGCATGGTATATTTCTCCATCTATTAGTGTCCTCTTTGATTTCTTTCATCAGTGTTTTATAGTTTTTGATATATAGGTCTTTAGTTTCTTTAAGTAGGTATATCTCTTTTGATTCCTGTCTCCTGCACAATGTCACGAACCTCATTCCATAGTTCATCAGGCACTCTATCTATCAGATCTAGGCCCTTAAATCTATTTCTCACTTCCACTGTGTAATCATAAGGGATTTGATTTAGGTCATACCTGAATGGTCTAGCGGTTTTCCCTACTTTCTTCAATTTGAGTCTGAATCTGGTAATAAGGAGTCATGATCTAAGCCACAGTCAGCTCCTGGTCTTGTTTCCGTTGACTGTATAGAGCTTCTCCATCTTTGGCTGCAAAGAATATAATCAATCTGATTTCGGTGTTGACCATCTGGTGATGTCCGTGTGTAGAGTCTTCTCTTGCGTTGTTGGAAGAGGGTGTTTGCTATGACCAGTGCATTTTTTGGCAAAACTCTATTAGTCCTTGCCCTGCTCCATTCCACATTCCAAGGCCAAATTTGCCTGTTACTCCAGGTGTTTCTTGACTTCCTACTTTAGCATTCCAGTCCCCGATAATGAAAAGGACATCTTTTTGGGTGTTAGTTCTAAAAGATCTTATAGGTCTTCATAGAACTGTTCAACTTCAGCTTCTTCAGTGTTAATGGTTGGGGCATAGACTTGGATAACTGTGATACTGAATGGTTTGCCTTGGAGACGAACAGAGATCATTCTGTCATTTTTGAGGTTGCATCCAAGTACTGCATTTCGGACTCTTTTGTTGACCATGATGGCTACTCCATTTCTTCTGAGGGATTCCTGCCCGCAGTAGTAGATATAATTTAGGTCATCTGAGTTAAATTCACCCATTCCAGTCCATTTCAGTTCGCTGATTCCTAGAATGTCGACGTTCACGCTTGCCATCTCTTGTTTGACCACTTCGGATTTGCCTTGATTCATGGACCTGACATTCCAGGTTCCTATGCAATATTGCTCTTTACAGCATCGGATCTTGCTTCTATCACCAGTCACAGCCACAGCTGGGTACTGTTTTTGCTTTGGCTCCATCCCTTAGTTTTTTCTGGAGTTATTTCTCCACTGATCTCCAGTAGCATATTGGGCACCTAATAACTTGGGGAGTTCCTCTTTTGGTATCCTATCATTTTGCCTTTTATACTGTTCATGGGGTTCTCAAGGCAAGAATACAGAAGTGGCTTGCCATTCCCTTCTCCAGCAGACCACATTCTGTCAGACCTCTCCACCATGACCTGTCCATCTTGGGTTGCCCCGCAGGCATGGCTTGGTTTCACTGAGTTAGACATGGCTGTGGTCCTAGTGTGATTAGATTGACTAGTTTTCTGTGAGTATGGTTTCAGTGTGTCTGCCCTCTGAGGCCCTCTTGCAACACCTACCATCCTATTTGGGTTTCTCTTACCTTGGGCCTGGGGTATCTCTTCACAGCTGCTCCAGCAAAGCACAGCCGCTGCTTCTTACCTTGGATGAGGGGTATCTCCTTCCTGCCTCCACTCTTATTAACTAGTTTCACCTGAAGGCAAGAGTAGCATTGGTGTTCAGATGTTAAGTCACATCTGACTCTTTTCCACCCTGTGGACTGCAGCACGCCAGGCTTCCCTGTCCTTCACCATCTCATTGTTCAAACTCATGTCCATTGATTCTGTGATGCTCTTGCCTGGAGAATCCCAGGATTGGCGGAGCCTGGTGGGCTGCCGTCTATGGGATCGCACAGGGTCGGACACGACTGAAGCAACTTAGCAGCAGCATTCAACCATCTCATCCTCTGTTGCCCTCTTCTCCTCCCACCCTCAACCTTTCCCAGCATCAGGGTCTTTTCTACCGTGTCGGCTCTCTGCATCAGTTAGCCAAAGTATTGAAACTTCAGCTTCAGCATCAGTCCTTCAAGTGACTATTCAGGGTTGATTTCTTTTAGGATTGACTAGTTTGATCTCCTTGCTCTCCAAGGGACTCTCAAGAGTCTTCTCCACACCACAGCTCAAAAGCATCAATTTTTGGCACTCAGAAGAGTAGAATGCTCTGGCTTATTTTAAATGGTTCCTTCTCCTCTCCCCTTGCCCAAAGCACTAGGGGATTTTTCTCCAAAATTTACTGTGAGAACATGGTTAAGCTCCTGGAGGTAAACTTACAATATTGCGAAAGTACCCCTGTAACTGGGATTTCCTAGACTTTTTAATTCTCAGACTGGTACACACTGAGCCTCCAGCAATTTGCCAATTAGAGTGCTGGTGTTCCTATGCCTGTGCTGGCCTCCAGGTGATTTCCATTTGTGAGTCTCTTCGGGGACGCCGTGACTTCCTGTATTCATTTGACTGTCTCTCCAGGCTGCAGTTTGCCTTGTGTCCTCATGCTGCTTTCAGATCCTAGAAATGTTATTGATTTTTCAGTCTGTTCAGCTTTTTACTTGCTAGGATGAAGTGGCAACTTCTTTTTTATTTTTATTTCAATTGGAGGCTAATTACTTTACAGTACTGTGGTGGTTTTTCCCATACATTCACATGAATCAGCCATGGGTGTACATGTGTTCCCCATCCTGACCCTCCTTCCCACATCCTTCCCTACCACATCCCTCAGGGTCATCCCAGTGCACCAGCCCTGAGCACCCTGTCTCATGCATCAAACCTGGACTGGTGATTTATTTCACATATGCTAATATACATATCTCAGTGCTATTCTCTCAAATCATTCCACGCTTGCCTTCTCCCACAGAGTCCAAAAGTCTGTTCTTTACATCTGTGTCTCTTTTGCTGTCTCACATATAGGGTCATCGTTACTGTCTTTCTAAATTTCATATATATGTGTTAATATATTATATTGGTGTTTTTCTTTCTGACTTAATTTGCTCTGTATAATAGGCTCCAGTTTCATCCACCTCATTAGAACTGATTCAAATGCACTCTTTTTAATAGCTGAGTAATAAAAGGAGGGTGAAAAAGTTGGCTGAAAGCTCAACATTCAGAAAACTAAGATCATGGCATCTGGTCCCATCACTTCATGGCAAATAGATGGGGAAGCAGTGGAAACAGTGGCTGATTTTATTTTTCTGGGCTCCAAAATCACTGCAAATGATGATTGCAGCCAGGAAATTAAAAGATGCTTACTCCTTGGAAGGAAAGTTATGACCAACCTAGACAGCATATTCAAAAGCAGAGACATTACTTTGTCAACAAAGGTCTCTCTAGTCAAGGCTATGGTTTTTCCAGTGGTCATGTATGGATGTGAGAGTTGGACTATAAAGAAAGCTGAGCACCGAAGAATTGATGCTTTTGAAGTGTGGTGTTGGAGAAGACTCTTGAGAGTCCCTTGGACTGCAAGGAGATCCAACCAGTCCATCCTAAAGGAAATCAGTCCTGACCCTGGTGCACAGGGTCTGATGCTGAAGGACTGATGCTGAAGCTGAAACTCCAACACTTTGGTCACCTGATGTGAAGAGCTGACTCATTTGAAAAGACCCTGATGCTGGGAAAGATTGAGGGCATGAAAAGAAGGGGACGACAGAGAATGAGATGGTTGGATAGCATCACCGACATGGGTTTGGGTGAACTCAGGGAGTTGGTGACGGACAGGGAGGCCTGGCATTTTGTGGTTCATGGGGTTGCAAAGAGTCGGACACGACTGAGCAACTGAACTGAACTGAATATTCCATTGTGTATATGTACCACAGCTTTCTTATCCATTCATCTGCTGATGGACATCTAGGTTGCTTCCATGTCCTGGCTATTGTAAATAGTGCTGCAGTAAACACTGGGGTACACATGTCTTTCAATTCTTGTTTCCTTGGTGTGTATGCCCAGCAATGGGATAGCTGGGTCATATGGTAGTTCTATTTCCAGTTTTTAAGGAATCTCCACACTGTTATCCATAGTGGCTGTACTAATTTGCACTCCCACCAACAGTGTAAGAGGATTCCTTTTTCTCCACACCCTCTCCACATTGATTGTTTGTAGACTTTTTGATAGCAACCATTCTGACCGGCATGAGATGGTACCTCATTGTGGTTTTGATTTGCATTTCTTGGCATCACTGACTTGATGGACATGAGTCTGAGTGAATTCCAGGAGTTGGTGATGGACAGGGAGGCCTGGCGTGCTGTGATTCATGGGGTCGCAAAGAGTCGGACACAACTGAGCGACTGAACTGAACTAAATTGATAATGAGTGATGATGAGCATCTTTTCATGTGTTTGTTAGCCATCTGTATGTCTTCTTTGGAGAAATGTCTGTTTAGTTCTTTGGCCCATTTTTTTAATTGGGTCACTTATTTTTCTGGAATTGAGCTGGAGTTGCTTGTATATTTTTGAGATTAATTCTTTGTCAGTTGCTTTTTTGCTATTATTTTTTCCCATTCTGAAGGCTGTCTTTTCGCCTTGCTTATAGTTTCCTTTGTTGTGCAAAAGCTTTTAAGGTTAATTTGTTTATTTTTGCTTTTATTTCCATTACTCTGGGAGGTGGGTCAAGAGGATCCTGCTATAATTTATGTCAGAGTGTGTTTTGCCTATGTTTTCCTCTAGAATTTTTATAGTTTCTGGTAATACCTTTAGGTCTTTAATCCATTTTGAGTTTATTTTTGTGTATGGTGTTAGAAAGTGTTCTATTTTCTTTCTTTTGCAAGTTGACCAGTTTTCCCAGCAGCACTTGTTAAAGAGATTGTCTTTTCTCCATTGTATATTCTTGCCTCCTTTGTCAAAGATAAGGTGTCCATAGGTGTGTGGATTTACCTCTGGGCTTTCGATTTTGTTCCATTGATCAATATTTCTGTCTTTGTGCCAGTACCATACTGTCTTGATGACTGTTGCTTTGTAGTATAACCTGAAGTCAGGCAGATTGATTCCTCCAGTTTCATTCTTCTTTTTCAAGATTGCTTTGACTATTCGAGGTTTTTTGTATTTCCATACAAATCTTGAAATTATTTGTTCTAGTTCTCTGAAAAATACTGTTGGTAACTTGATAGGGATTGCATTGAATCTATAGATTGCTTTGGGTAGTATACTCATTTTCACTATATTTCACCATGGAGAAGGAAATGGCAACCCACTCCAGTGTTCTTGCCTGGAGAATCCCAGGGACGGGGGAGCCTGGTGGGCTGCCGTCTCTGGGGTCGCACAGAGTCGGACACGACTGACATGACTTAGTAGCAGCAGTATACTCATTTTCACTATATTGATTCTTCCAATCCACGAACATCGTATATTTCTCCATCTATTTGTGTCATCTTTGATTTCTTTCATCAGTGTTTTATAGTTTTCTATATATAGGTCTTTTGTTTCTTTAGGTAGATTTATTCCTAAATATTTTATTCTTTTCATTGCAATGGTGAATGGAATTGTTTCCTTAATTTCTCTTTCCATTTTCTCATTGTTAGTGTATAGGAATGCAAGGGATTTCTCTGTGTTATTTTATATCCTGCATCTTTAATACATTCATTGATTAGCTCTAGTAAATTTCTGGTGAAGTCTTATGGTTTTCTATGTAGAGGATCATGTTATCTGCAAACAGTGAAAGTTTTACTTCTTTTCCAATCTGGATTTTTTTTTTTAATTTCTTTTTCTTCTCTGATTTCTGTGTCTAAAACTTCCAAAACTATGTTGAATAATAGTGGTGAGAGTGGGCTTCCTTGTCTTGTTCCTGACTTTAGGGGAAATGTTTTCAATTTTTCACCACTGAGGATGATGTTTGCTGTGGGTTTATCATATATGGCTTTTATTATGTTGAGGTATGTTCCTTCTATGCCTGCTTTCTGGAGAGTTTTTATCATAAATGGATGTTGAATTTTCTCAAAGGCTTTCTCTGCATCTATTGAGATAATCATATGGTTTTTATCTTTCAATTTGTTAATGTGGTGTATCACGTTGATTAATTTGCAAATATTGAAGAATCCTTGCATCCCTGGGATAAAGCCCACTTGGTCATGCTGTATGATCTTTTTAATATGTTGTTGGATTCTGTTTGCTAGAATTTTGTTAAGGATTTTTGCATCTATGTTCATCAGTGATATTGGCCTGTAGTTTTCTTTTTTGTGGCATCTTTGTCTGGTTTTGGAATTAGGGTGATGGTAGCCTCATAGAATGAGTTTGGAAGTTTACCTTCCTCTGCAATTTTCTGGAAAATTTTGAGTAGGATAGGTGTTAGTGCTTCTCTAAATTTTTTTGTAGAATTCAGCTGTGAAGCCATCTGGTCCTGGGCTTTTGTTTGTTGGAAGATTTCTGATTACAATTTTGATTTCTGTGCTTGTGATGGGTCTGTTAAGATTTTCTATTTCTTCCTGATTCCGTTTTGGAAAGTTATCCTTTTCTAAGAATGTGTTCATTTCTTCCAAGTTGTCCATTTTATTGGCATATAGTTGTTGATAGTAGTCTCTTGTGATCCTTTGTATTTCTGTGTTGTCTGTTGTGATTTCTCCATTTTCATTTCTAATTTTGTTGATTTGATTCTTCTCCTTTTTTTTCTTGATGAGTCTGGCTAATGGTTTGCCTATTTTATTTATCTTCTCAAAGAACCAGCTTTTAGTTTTATTGATTTTGGTTATGGTCTCCTTTGTTTCTTTTACATTTATATCTGCCCTAATTTTTATGATTTATTTTCTTCTACTAACCCTGGGGTTTTCCATTTCTTCTTTTGCTAATTGCTTTAGGTGTAGAGTTAGGTTATTCATTTGATTTCTCTCCTGTTTCTTGAAGTAGGCTTGTATTGCTATGAACCTTCTCCTTAGCATGAAGTGGCAACTTCTAAGCTCCCTACATGCAGAACCTGAAAGCAGAAATCCTTAACTTTTTTAAAGTCATAAATTTCACGTTTTTTAAATTTGCATTTTAAAGGGGCCATAAAGTTGAAAAACAGATTACAGCTTAGGGGAAATATTTTCAATTCACATTATATGCAAAGTCTAATCTGACAGAATGTGGTCCACTGGAGAAGGGAATGGCAAACCACTTCAGTATTCTTGCCTTGAGAACCCCATGAACAGTATGAAAAGGCAAAATGATAGGATACTGAAAGAGGAACGGACAGGGAGGCCTGGCATGCTGTGATTCATGGGGTCTGAAGGAGTCGGACACGACTGAGCATCTGAACTGAACTGAATCTCCTTAATAGAAAATGGACAAGGACAAGAATAAAATTACAGAATAATTATAGATGTCTTTTAAGTATTTAAAAGGTGTTCAAATATATACAAAGTATTTTTAAATGCTTACTTAACTATTTGTTGCTTTTATTATTATTATCTTCCAAATAAAGTATATGCAAATTAAAACGATTAGACATCATTTTAAATTTACATTGCCAAAGATTAAAAAAATGGATAATGCAATGTGTATTTCTATACTTCATTTTTGAGAGGGTAATTTGATACAAATCTTGCTAAATCTTGCTAAATTTGCAAGATCATCAAGAGTGAAAAGATATCTTCTCTTTATGCAGCAATTTCAGTTCTAGGGTTGATCCTTCAGATATGTATGTGCTCAACCACACATGTATAAGAATATTAATTGTCGCATCTTTAGTAATGAAACTGGAAACAGTTATATACCCTGTGATAAAGCAATATATAAAATATAGCTCTTTAATAGAATAAGGTGGTGCTCCAGTATGTCCACCTGGGTGTTCATTGGAAGGACTGATGCTGAAGCTGAAACTACAATACTTTGGCCACCCCGTGCGAAGAGCTGACTCATTGGAATAGACCCTGATGCTGGGAGGGATTGGGGGCAGGAGGAGAAGGGGATGACAGGGGATGAGGTGGCTGGATGGCATCACCGACTCGATGGACATGAGTTTGAGTGAACTCCAGGAGTTGGTGATGGACAGGGAGGCCTGGCGTGCTGTGATTCACAGGGTTGCAAAGAGCTGGACACAACTGAGCAGCTGATCTGAACTGAACTTGTATGTCCATGGAAAGATTTTGAAAATGTCACATTAAGAAACCAAATACAGAAAAAGACTGTGCTACCAATTATTTTTTTTTTTTTTTAAGTGGGGATAATCTTGAAGGAGAAAACAAAGTTTGTGGTTGATTCTAAGAAGTCGTGGATTGGGAGTCTGAGAGGGAAGACTCACCTATGTGTTTCACTTTGTGCTGTTATTGCTTCAGAAAAGGAGAGGGAGAGAGAATGCAATCAAGCACACCTCTGTAGAGCCTTGCTGCTAGTCACAAGAAACAGTTCAGTTAATGGTTTTGAAACAGGAAGGAAGGGGACAGGGCACAACCTTTAAAACAACGACAGAGCTGTTGTAGATACAACAGAAAACTTGGTTAGAACCTGTTAGGCCCAAGATGGCAGGAGATGTGACTCCCAGTAGACTTTGAGCCTCATAATGTCCTCATGGTGTTACATTAGCATATGCTGAATGACACGCCCACAGGCTCATGACAGTCCTGAGGCTGACCATAAAAGGCAAAAAGTGGACAGTGGCCCGAATCCTGGAAATCCCACCTCTTCTCCAAAATAATTGAAAAAAATCCCCTTGCTTCTTAGCCTATGAAATTACCCAACCCTTAAAACCAACCACCTCGTATTCCAGGGCCACTCTTGCCTTATGAAACAGACTATATTCTGTCTATAGAATGTGCATCTCCCTAAAAGACCTACTTCTTACCTATCACTTTGTCTCTCACTGAATTCTTTCTGCACCAAGACATAAAGAAAAGAACCTGAGTTTCATTAAGTCCTGACATCAAATGTGTGTGCATGCACGCTCCACTTCAGTTGTGTCTGACTGTTTGTGATCCAGTGGTCTGTAGCCCACCAGGCTCCTCTGTCCATGACACCAAGTGAGTGATTCTATTCAAAAGACAGTGGACTCAAGTCCGAATCTGAGTTGTGCAATTTCAGTTTCAGTGCTTTTCTAAGTTCAGGAAGGTGCAAGAATCCTGGTTCCTAAAGAATCTCTCCTGGAAATATCTAGCTGTCTGAAGCCCTGTTCTGCCAGTTCTCTCAGAGCACAGAATGCCTCATTCCACCTAGAGTTCCTTTCCGAGTGTGTTGAAGGTCAGTAACGGCAGTACCTAATAACTTAATTCTCGTAGAATCAGGTGGTAAGAGACATTCTTTAGTTGGCAAGCAGGTAAAAGCTTCAATTTTGCAAGATGAACAAGTTCTAGAGACCTGCTGTGCAACCTCGCACCTATAGTTAGCCATACTGTAGCAACTTACTTATTTGTTAAGAGGGTAGATCGCATGTTAAAGATTCTTACCACAATGAAAAACATGCTTGACAACAAACAAGCAAATAAGTAAATGCATTTTTAATAAATAAAGTCCCATACACATCAGCTGGTTCTAATCCTTAGCACAGTAACAGATCACAACACAAGGATCCTTAAGAAACCCAAATGAAATACAATGTTTTAATTTCTAAACTCAGTAGGGGAAAAACAACAACAAAACCAGGCTTCAGTAGGGTATCTCTCACATTCCTACATTATTCAGCACAGTCCTTTGAATATAACAGAAATGCAATCTCAAAATCTGCTATGAGGTGAGGTGAGGTGAGGTGAAGTCGCTCAGTCGTGTCAGGCTCTTTGCGACCCCGTGGACTGTAACCTACCGTAACCTACTAGGCTTCCCTGTCCATGGGATTCTCCAGGCAAGAATACTGGAGTGGACTGCCATTTCGTTCTCCAGGGGATCTTCCCGACCCAGGGTTCGAACCCAGGTCTCCCGCATTGGAGGCAGATGCTTTAACCTCTGACTACTATTGAACATTAACTTATCTGCATTGATACATATAGGAGATTTCCTCAGTTAAAAGCAGACTTCCTCAGACAAAAACTCTGAAAATGTAAACATCATTAAAATGTCATCCCTCAGCTTTCAGCTCCCTGAAGCTGATCACACCAGAAATTTTCATCTTTTGCTCAAGTATAAGTTGGCTCTTAGATCAGATGGCTGTTGTAGGCCTATGCTCTTCTTTTGCAAAATAAGCGTTCAACTGTGACTGGAATAAGCATAGCAGCTGTTCTTGGGAGGGAGAGGGACACGGGAAAGAGTGTGAGCAGACTTCTCCGGCTGGCAGATGCTGTGATTTCTCTCGCAGTGCAGCAGTTATGCGGAGCTATACACTTCTGCACGCACACATTCCCCTGGCAAACAGACTGTTCTTTTTGATGTGTGCCTCCCACAGCCTGGTGGCATCTTGTGCAGGCTCCTCCAGGGACCCATAAGCCAGCTCCTAGGGATTTCTAAAGGAAATCAACCCTGAATATTCACTGGAAGGGCTGAAGCTGAAGCTCTCTAATACTTTGGCCACCTGATGCAAAGAACCAACTCATTGGAAAAGACCCCGATGCTGGGAAAGGTTGAGGGCCGGAGGAGAAGGGGCCAATAGAGGATGAGATGGTTGGATAGCATCACCAACTCAATGGACATGAGTTTAAGCAAGCTCTGGGAGATAGTGAAGGACAGGAAAGCCTGGTGGGCGGCAGTCCGTGGGCTCCCAGAGTCAGACACGACTTAGTGACTGAACAACAAGGAATGCAGAGCCCAAGGAAAACCACAAGGGGGTACTTTTGCGCACAGGTGAATCCGACTTTAGGAGACAAAACATCACCAAGGGCAGAGGAGAGAAGGTAGCTGGAGACCATGGCCCGAGATGTGAAAGGAGAGACTGCCTGCTGTAAAAGCCACTCGGGACTTCTATCTTATTTTTAAAAATTTTTTTTAAATTTTGGCTGTGCTGGGTCTTACCTGCAGCATGTGGAATCTATTTGCCTGACCAGGGATTGAACCCAGGCCACATGCATTGGGAGCAGTCTTAGCCGCTGGAGCAGCAGGGAAGTCCCCACCCAGGAATTTTAAAAGTGGCATAAACTAGCTGCTCCCCTCCAACCTAGATGTGTGTGCATGCTTAGTCATGGCCAACTCTTTGTGACCCTGTGGACTGACTGTAGCCCACCAGCCTCCCCTGTCCATGGGAGTTCCCAGGCAAGAATACTGGAGTGGGTTGCCATTTCCTTCTTCAGGGGATCTTCCCCACCCAGGGAAGAAGAACCCAGGTCTCCTCTTTCTCCTGTATTGGTGGATGGATTCTTTACCACTGAGCCACCTGGGACCTTGATTAAAATGAAAATAAACCTCAAACCAAATACATACAAGAAATTATTTAACAAGGGACTTACCAGTAGTCCAATGGTTAAGAATCCACCTTCCAATGCAAGGACACAGGTTCGATCCCTGTTCAGGGAACAGAGATCCCACATGCCTAAGGGCACCTGAACCTGTGCATTGCAACTAGTGAGCCCAAGGGCTCATGCTCCACAGCTAGAAAAAGGCCACACGAGGCAATGAAGACCCGGTGTGGCCAAGAGAAACAAAAATTATTCAACAAGCGTTAGGAACAAACTGAAAGAGCACAGTTCATATAACTTGTTTGCCAAACACAATGAATCCTAGCTCTCTGTTCCTTTACTGCTTCAAACATTCCACAAGGTAGGCACAACATTCTAAAGGAAAGATTCTGGTACCCAAAGAAGCAATATTAGGTGACAGAAGGTTATGTCACTTTTAAAATTCCTGGGTGGGGACTTCCCTGCTGGTCCAGAGGCTAAGATTCTGCTCCCAGTGCAGGTGGCCTGGGTTCAATCCCTGGTCAGGCCACTAGATTCCACATGCTGCAGCTAAGACCCAATAGCTGGATACAGGACTTCACAGGAATCAAGTCCTGCGTGTTGTTTCCCAAGGGAGCTGACACAGAGCTCGAGGACTTTTTAAACTCTGTTCAAAGTGTCTGTTTGACAGGGATAGAGTGAAGAGAGAAAGTAGGTGAGTAGATAGTTCATCCCACTAGGGGATTATAAGTAGAAAAATATGAGCGACCCCTGTAAGTTAATGATTGCTCAAGAAAGCAGGTTTGCTTAACCACAAAACCAAGCAGGCTTGCTTAGCAACAAAACCATACACCAGAAGCATGGAACATGCCCCTACACAGTAAAACAATGGTGATCTGGGACCACAACCTGCCCAATGAGCTCAGTAAGTTAATGATTCCTAGGACACGCTCTGCACACATAAAAAACAGTAATTTGTGGGCCCGGCTTGACCATGTAGGGAATAAGAAAACTCCCCTGCTCAACCTGGAGAAGGGGCTGATGATGAGAACATGATGTCTACTTAAGAAAGATAGTCTTTTCCCTCTCCCCCACTTTTCCTTATAAAACTATAGCCCACTAAGTTCTCAGGGTGCAGCATTTCTCACCTCTCTGCCTGTAAACCTCACAAGCATCTGATTCTAATAAATCACGTCTTATCTATCACCTTGCTCTCACTGAAGTCTTCTCTGTGCTGAAACATAAAGAACTGTAGTACTGGAGCTCTCCAGAGCCCCTGGAAATGACACCTAATGGTTTCATGTTATCTTATCCACAGGAAGGTGAGACCATGAATTCCTTTAGGAAAAAAAAACAGATCTTATTCACATTTTCTTCCCCTGTTGTAGGCCACCAGCATTTCCTACCAGCCCTTCATGAGGTGGGGCCTAATTCCTCCTCCATTGAATCTGGGCTGGTTTCAGTAAATGGAACAGAAGTGACACTGTGCCAATCCTAGTCCTAGGCCTTCAAGACTGGTGGCTTCCTCCTCTTGGGAGCCCACCACCATGTAAAGAAATGCGATTACCCTGGTGGAGATAGAGGCCATATGGAGAGAGCAGAACTGTGGGGGACGAAAGCAAGAGAGATCCAGTCAAGCCCCTGCCATTTCAGCCTCACCAGCTAAGGCACCAGACATATGAGTGAAGCCTCTCTGGACCTTCCAGCCGGCACTACAGGTGCAGAGACATGCCAACCCTACCATGTGCAAATTGCATAATCAGAAGGGAATAAACAGTTGTTTCTACCCCCTGAGTTTTGGGAGCGGATTATTACATGACCACAGATAACCAAGCATCCCCCTTGCCACATGCCCCAGAACCATGGCGGTCACATTCACTGCTGTGGACAAAGAATGCCACCGGCCACATCAGCAAACAGAAGATGTTGCGGCCATCAAGCCATCAGCCACTGTAGCCACTGGGTTGGTGAGCCCTGAGGGTACTCGGGATGGAGACAAAGAAGCTGCCTACCATCAAGCCAAGCCAGTCAGCCACTGCAGTCACCCTCAGCTGTGCACCTGGAGGGGATTCACGTTTGTAAAGAACTGGATACTGGCCCTGGATAGCTGAGGCCCATATCAAAGGAGCAGCCTCATTAAGCCCACACTCTTGCATCTTGCCATACATATTAATAGAAAAGCACTAACTTGAGGTGTTTGTTTTTTGTTTAATCTTTTGATGTTTTGACTACCAGTTTTTGTTGCAAAAACTCCCATTCATCCTGGCTCCTCCTTTACCTCTTTGGAGCAGCCCCTCAGCTATCTGAGAGGGTCTCTTCTGGGTGTACATCCTCAGAATGTTCACCAATAAAACATAATTCTCAGCTTTCAGGTTGTCATTTTTTTTCAGTTGACAGAATAATAGCACAAAGGTAGTCTTGATTTTGGACGTGCACAGCAGTATATAGCAGCTTGCAGCAAGCAGCAGCAAGCATTAGCTAGAAGTAAAGGTCTTAGTGTATCAGACTAACCCCTGGACCACAGGGGCCAGAAGTTAGGGGCCGAGTCCCTTATCCTTGCCTGCCTAGTCAAGAACGAATTCAGTGGGGGAGGCAGAAGGTAAAGAGTAAAGTAAAAAAGCTTATTAAGGGCTTCCCTGGTGGCTCAGTGATAAAGAATACACCTGCCAGTACAGGAGACACGTTCCGGGCAGATCCCCGTGCCTTGGAGCAACTAAGGCCACGCCCCACAACTGCTGACCCTGTGCTCCGCAACAAGAGAAGACACCGCAGTGAGACGCCCACAAGTAGAGAAAAGCCTGTGCAACAGTGAAGATCCAGCACAGCGAGGAATGAAACAAATAAATTTAAAAAATTTTTAAAGTTTATGGAAAAGAAAAGTACATGCGAAAAGGTTCACAGGTGAACTCAGAGTGAGTCAAGACTTTGGGAAGCTTAAATCCTTTACAAGGGGGCAGTTTTCCGGGTCTTTGTCTTCCTACAGTCTAATCTCTTGCTTTGTCCCCCAACCCCCTGATTATTTTGTCTCAGGACCTTCCCTTGAGGTGCACACAGATCCCTCAGCCAAGATGGAGCTCAAGTAAAGGCTGTGGGAAGGCTTATGTCTTCCAGGCTTATGTCCTGGAATTATCTCCTGACTTTTGACCCCAAGGAGCCTTTCTGCACATGTGTGGTATCTCCCTTATCCCCAAAAAAGGGAGAGTAGCAATCCCTTTTATCCTAACAAAGTTTTTCCCTCTTTGTCCTTGCAATGACTATTATCTTAAGGTATTCACAAGAGACGAAAGACTGGCTATTTAGCCTGTTGTCACTTCCATTTTGGAGGGCAAATAGAAGGTAAATTATTGTAAATGCCTTCACTGGAGCCCATCTATCTCTCCTGTCTCAGGAAATACAAACAGGAAGCTAGTTGTAAGTATCCAGCCTGAAGCCCATAGAGGCCAGTTGTAAATGTCTAACCTAGAGCACATCAGTCTCCTACCTCACTATTTTTCTGCCTCAGAAAAAATATGCTTCTGTGGATGGAGGTGCAGAGAAAAAGTCATACATACATACAATGGAATACTAGTCAGCCTTGAAAGGGGAAGTGAAAGTGTTAGTCACTCAGTTCAGTTCAGTTGAGTCGCTCAGTTGCATCCAACTCTTTATGATCCCATGGACCTGTAGCCCATCAGACTCCTCTGTCCATGGAGTTCTCTGGCAAGAATACTGGAGTGGGTAGCCACACAGTACAACATGGATGAGCCTTGAAGACATTATGCCAAGTAGAATAAGTCAGACACAAAAAGACAAATACTGTATGACTTCACTTATATGAAGTAGTGGAAATATCAAGTTCACAGACAGAAAGGAGAATGGTGGTTACCAGGGGCTAGGGTAGAGAGAGGCGGGAGTTATTGTTTAAGTTAGTAGGTACAGAGGTTCTGTCCGAGAATATGAGAACGTTCTGGAAGTGAAAGTGGTGCTGATGTTTGCCCAACAAAATTAACTATTTTAATGTCACTGAACTGTATGTACACTTCAAAATGGTCCAAGATGTCATGAGTTTTTATTGTATGTATATTTCAGGTTATATATGTTTCAGGTTGTACTTTCAATAAAATATATAGTACTTGATAATTTTATGAATTAGGAAATTGTTCTTTCTGTCTCCATCCCTCCTCCCTCTCTCTGCTGTTTTCCCGTATCCCTCATCTCAAATTCTCCTTTCAATCTGAACATTTGGCACATATGTGTCACCCAGAATGCTAGATGTAGGTCAAAGACGTCACTATTTTAGAAAGCAAGAAAAGGAGAAGCTCGCTGCCTCCCAGTGTTCGCAAGGTGGCAAGCCCGCGATAAGCGTGCCAACAGCTGCACTTCACAGTGGAGAAGGCTCAGGGCTGCATCTACACACTGGTGCTTGGGGTTCTGCTTCCGCCAAATGAATCAGGTGGTTGAAAATGCTACTTATTTGAGTAGGCATTTCAGAAAAGCTCTGGGGGGGAAAAAAAAATCTATAACTAAAACCAGGTCCAAAAAAGGCACTGCATCCCCTATTTCTAGTCAGATTTGCCCAGGGTCCTTAGATTATTATCAGGTCTGACTCTGAGTCCCCACCTCTGCCCTAGAAATTGGACATTCTATTCCCCTTTCTTTGTTGACAGTCTCTCTCCTGAGCCTCTCACCCTGGCCCACTGTATACTCCATCCCCAATCTTTCTGACCTGAGGTTTCATTGTCTCACTTCACTTTTGGGTCATAACACTTGGCATCACATACGGCTTTACCATTGCTTTGGTTTAGTTTGGTTTTGCCTCTTTAGACAAAATGTAGTCCACCTCCCCTGACGTTTGGCCACCAATATCTGGAATGTGAACTTTTTTCTTTAATATTTATTTACATATTTTTATTTGGCTGTGCCGAGTCTTAGCTGCAACACACAGGATTTTTGATCTTCCTTGCAGCATGTAGGCTCTTTAATAATCTCTTATGCAAACTGTTAGTTGTGTGGCATATGGAATCTAGTGCCCCGACCAGGGATCAAACCCAGGCCCTCTGCATTGGGAGCACTGATTCTTAGCTACTGAACCACCAGGGTCCCTGGAATCTGAACTTCCGCCAAGGAGCTCGTGGCTTGTGTCCCTGTGGACTCCCCCTCACCTGAAGGCACTTTCTCACTTCCTTTATTTCTTTGGCCACGTTGCCAGGGTAACTGGAACATCCAGAGGGAAAGAAATTAATCCACATTAGGAGGCAAGTAGATTTCTCTAACTCTAAAAATGAGAGGGGAAATGGAATTGGGAGGGAAAATAGGCAAAAACAGTCCAGTCCAGATGAAAAACAAACTCGGGTCTGAGCAGATGGATCCAATTTCACTTGGAGAGACAGTGAGGCACAGTAAACATGGTCTGGGCCTGGGGAGCAGACATTTCCGGATTCCAGCTCCATCTCAGCTCTCCAGTGTTCAGACAGGTGACTTATCCTCACTGAGCCTCAGTGTCCTTACCTGTGATAATAATACCTACCTCACGAGTTTAGGAGAATTAAAAGAGACGATATTTGTAAGCAATTCACCACGATGCCCAACACAGAGTCAACTCTCCATTAAAAATAATGGTAATTATAACCAATCCAAAGGGCAGTGAAGAGCCAGGTGAAATGAATCAGTGCCAGGTGAAGAATCAGGAAGAACAGGGTGACAAAAAGTGAAAATTGTGTCATGTCATGAAGTTTTTACCAAGGAAAAAAACAGATTCAAAAGTTCTCTTTGAGTGTAGGATGGGGTGTCCTGTAGACAATGGACTTTACAGTGTTTTGTTTTCCTGATAAACTTATCTGTGGTTGCCAAGGGGGAGGGCTGATGGGGGAAGGATGGAGTGGGAGTTTAGAATTAGCAAATGCAAACTCTTCTATTTATAATAGGTAAACAACAAGTTCCTACTGTGTAGCACAGAGAACTGTATTTAATATCATATGATAAACCAAAATGGAAAAGAATATGAAAATATATATATATATATGTGTGTGTGTGTGTGTGTGTGTATGTATATATATACACATGTATACAACTGAATCACTTGGGTATACAATTATACTTTGATAAAATAAATTTCTTAAAATGTGTTTGGTATTCCTCCTGTAGATAGGTTTTTAGAACAAAGATGAAAGCTGAAGGGAAACAAGTCATAGCTCAATGTAAAGAAGGCTTTGTTTCTGAGTTGGCTTCCCTGGTGGATCAGTGGTTAAGATTCCGCCTTCCAAAGCAAGGGATTCGGGTTTGATCCCTCGTCCGGAAACTAAGATCCCACATGATGTGGGGTGCAGCCAAAAATCTTTAAAAACAAGTTTAAAAAAAAGTGAAATGACTGTGCCTTGATAAGCCGTAGAATCTGAGAATGAGACTCGTACTGGCAAAGGGAGAATGGCCTTTGACTGGACATTTATCACAGAATTGAGACCTAGGCTGGATGCCCGTGAAGATTCCTTATAACACTGAAATTCTAGGTCTGCTGTGTTCTATTACTCAGTGTAAATATTATCAAGTATTTATTGGTCATTTCTTGAGCACCATCGTGGGGTTAGAAGAGAGAAAAGAAAGTACAAAAATCTAGAGGATAAAAGTTTCTGTTTTCAAAACATTTCGAGTCTCCTTAGGCAAGCAAGATACATGATTCAATTTGATATTTATTTAAGCTGACTTCTGGTGAAGACTGTGCTTATCGGTAAAAATTCAAAGAGGAATTGAGACAGCCCCAAGAATCCTGAGATACCTACATCAGAGCAAGATGCTGTACTCTCAGGGTTAACTGAGTTTTTTACATAAGATCTGCATAAATTCAGAGGGAGGAGAAATCCTTGGTTTTGAGCAGGAGCATGATAATGAATAAGGAGTAAGGCCTTGCTGAATACTTCATACACACAACTCTCCTGACTAATCTCAAGAAAATGTGTTTGTATTTTGATATGAGGACTTGCTATGAACAAAGTTATGGGACGGAAGAAACAGACACGTGCCAGATGTCAACAACAAGAGGAAACGATGGGACCGTCCACCCTCCAGAGTAGGGACAGAAAAGGCAAGGAGTTGGAAAGACAGAAAGTGAGCAAAAGGTACCCTGCTGGGCAAAATGTTAAGGAAAAATAGTGCCACTGCCTAATTCTTTTTTTTTTTTAATTTGGTTGCTTTGTTACTTTGTAAGTTGCTTAAAGATTACTCAAACCTTTGATAAGTTCCCAACAGATCCAATTTTCTACCATTACATCTTCACTCTATCTTTTCCAGAATTTCTGTCTTCCTTAGAGACAGAAGAATACTTTGTTTCAATATTTATTTAGCTATTCCAAGTCTCAGTTGCAGCACACGGGATCTTCAATCCTCACTGCACCAGGCAGCATCTGTAGTTGCGGAATATGAACTCTTAGTTGCAGCATGTGGGATCTAGATCGCTGACCAGGAACAGAACCTGGGCCCCCTGCACTAGAAGCACGGAGTCTTCGCCACTGGACCACCAGGGAAGTCCCAAGGGAGTAATATTTTTGAGCCTCAACATCTGAGACTTTCCATACTTGTACGGTCAGTCCATTCAAGATGGTTTGTCTCTTGGTCTCTGTACATCCCCTGCTTGATCAATCCCTGCTTTAATCCTCATACTTACGGGGCTTCATTAGTAACTGCCTATGTGCTTGACCCCCTGCCCCACCCTCTGATTTCCATGGTAATTGATGAGCCAACCTGATATCAATTCCTCCTATAAATGGTAGCCTCCTCCCAGAAGTGACAAAGATTGCGGCCATGTCCTGCCTCCCATCTGCTGCACTCGATAGGGTGTTGCTCCAGGAACCTGCTTATTATACGTAAGCTCTCATCCAATAAGAGCCATGGATGTTTCTGTCTCTAGACCCTTTCTTCGCCGTAAGGCTGTGCAACTACTAAGGCTTGCAGGCTGCACCCCAACAATACTTTATCCTAGTTTCTCCTGAAGACGGTTATGTGGGTATCATAATCACTTTCACTTAAATCAGTGCAGAAGCTGACATACAAACATGCTAGTAAAGCTCCCAAAGTAACACAGTGGAGAGGGAAGAATTCGAAATCAGATCTGTCTAGTTTCAAAGCATGTGGTTTTGAAGTACCCTACACTGATTTTCCATGATGCTCATGGTGACCACGAGGAAGATGGTGATGTCAGAGATGATGATGTGGATATTGTGCAATAAGCTGATGAATTCACATGTAGAATGATCGTGTTCTAGGGGCAGAAGCAAGACAATGTTAGCAACCAACACAAGAGGGACCTGTAACACCAGACTACAGGGCAATAGCATCATATTCTAAAGCAAGCCTGCCCACTTCTGAATCCCAGGAGTGAAACAGTTCTGGCAACACAGTTGCTTCCAATTTAGCCAGTTCAATATTTCATTTTTATCTTTAACCGATTCAAAAGTCAGTGCTTATCCTTTGGTTACATTTTAGTGAGGCTTTTAATAAGATATTAAGATGAACTTCATGCGTGACCTTCAACAAGATTGCAAATGGCTTAATCAGACATGATTTTGTTTATTATTTTATTTATATGTATTTATAAGGTAAATAGAAAAGCTCATTTTCATGAAAAACAAATATTTTTGATTGAACAGTCCAAGACACCTTGTTTTGAATGGAAACAAGGCATTCTTTCATTTAATCCCAGTAACAAACCTGACATTCCCATTAAAGCGAAGATAGTCAAATGAGGTTACTATGCTCCCAGCTGAGCTGTGTGTTCTTAGAGTGGGGGAGAAGCAGGGAAGAAAAGAAATCAGAGAAGAGAGGGGAAATAGAATGAGAAACAGATGGTCTCTGATTTTCAAACCGGAAACTTCTTTTGGTTGTTTACCGTTTGTAATCTGAACCAAAAACAGAAGGCAGATACAAAGGCCTTCAAGTGATAACTCCCTCTGGCTTGGAGCAGGGGAAGGGGAGCCTTGGAGCCCTTTGTCCCACCCACGTGGTCCTGGCCACAGGGTTCTGCTGTCCCTGGCATCTTCCCATTTAGCACTTGGGGATCTCTGGTCTTGGGGAACTGGCCTTGCTTTCAGCTCTGTGTGTGGTTTGCATGCTCAGACTGATCCACATTGTAATGAGTGAAGAGGCCAGGGGCTGGGTGGTGTCTCTGTTGGTTCTTCCAAGTTCCAGTTTCATCTTTCCAGTTTGCTACCACATTGGCTTTTCAAATGCAATGTGTCCAAAATTAATTTTGCAAACATTTCTGCAACTTTTGAGAATGACATTTCTTTAGTCCTCTAACTTCAAATATTTCTTTTTCCCCCAAATATTATTCATTTACCTGCCATATCTAAATCATTTTCAATCCTCTAGAATGGGTAGATTTACTTCCAAAATATCTCTTGAATTTAATTTTTATTTTCAACTGCACTGCCAACATTCTGTTTAAGCAGTTTTCTCACCTGGGTTTTTGTAACATCATAATCTATCTGTATCCCTGAAAATGATATTGACTTTATACCAGAGAGGGAAAAATTCTCTGGTCCTTCAGGTTTGGTGTAATACGTTAATTTAAATATAAGTGAAGTCGCTCAGTCGTGTCCGACTCTTTGCGACCCCATGGACTGTAGCCTACAATGCTCCTCCGTCCATGGGATTTTCCAGGCAAGAGTGCTGGAGTGGGTTGCCATTTAGCAGGCATAAAACTAAAATTGTGAACTTTTACCTGCAGTAGTTATTACCAGGAACAGTCAGCCCCCATATCTGCAGGTTCAATATCCATGAGTTTTGCATCTGCGAATTACACATCCATAGATTCAACCAAACTCAGATCAAAAATATTCCCCCAAATTCCAGAAAATTCCAAAAAGCAAAATAGCAGAATTTGTCACACACAGGCAACTATCCACAAAGCCCTTACATTGTATTTACAGCAGGAGACATAAGAGGCGCAGATTCTATTCCTGGGTCAAGAAGATCCCCTGAAGGGAAGCATGGCAACCCACTCCAGTATTCTTGCTTGGAAAATCTCATGGACAGAGGAGCCTGGCGAGCTACAGTTCGTGGGGTCACAAAAGAGTCGGGCAAGGCTGAAGCAACAGCACGCATGCACGGATGCATACAGTATTTGCACTGTATTAGGTATAATTAGTAATCTAGAGATGGTTTAGGGTATACTGGAGGATGTGTGTAGGTTATATGCAAATACTGTACCATTTTATATAAGGAATTTGAGCATCCACAGATTTTTATATCTGTGGGTGTCCTAGAATCAATCCCTTGAAGAAACTCAGGGATGACTATAACTAAAACATTTTACATTAAAAATAAACATTAAAGACTAATGAAACTATAACACATTAATTTAAAGTGACAGTACATTGTCCTGCTGAAACTAGTGTTAGGTAAATGTATCCGTTTGTGCTTCACTTGTTATTAGCTGAATTCTTTTGAGTGTGGTGGGCCACTTTTGGGGCGTCCCTGGTGGCCCAGATGGTAACAAATCTGCCTGCAATGCAGGAGACCCTCGGTTGAAAAGATCCCTGAATAAGGGAATAGCAACCCATTCTAGTATTCTGGGCCATGTTTTGAGTTCTAGCACGTTGTTTTTTAAACAAATACTCTTGAAACTGTCACAGAATGATTTTTAATAATATACTCCTAATTCTAACACACAAATATTTGTAACGCTTTCTTATTTACTTGCTAATGAGCAGTTTCAGGGCTTTCCCGGTACCTCAGCTGGTAAAGAATCTACCTGCAATGCAGGAGATCCTGGTTCAATTCCTGGGTCAGAAAAATCCCCTGGAGAAGGGATAGGCTATCCACTCCAGTATTCTTGGTCTTCCCAGGTGGCTCAGACAGTAAAGAATCTGCCTGCAATGAGGGAGACCTGGGTTTGATCCCTAGGTTGGGAAGATTGGAGGAGGAAATGGTGACCCACTCCAGTATTCTTGACTGGAGAATCCCCAAGGACAGATGAGCCTGGTGGGCTGCAGTCCATGGGATCGCAGAGAGTCAGACATGACAGTTTCAAATTAAAATGTGCAGAGGCAAGATACTCAGGAAAGATGCACCCTGAAGAGGTTTCATGTTTCAAACTGGTTCTTTGGGATCCAGGATGCCGATGCATCCATGTGCCAGGTAAGGTCTCAGTTTTCTCACTCATCTCTGTATAAGCTACTTTGCAACTTCTGATCTTTCTTTAAAAAAAAGAAATTTATTTGATTGCGTCAAGTCTTGGTTGCAGCACATGGGATCTTTCAGTGTGGTGTATGGACTCTCTAGTTGCAGTGTGCAGGCTCAGTAGTTATAGCTAGGGCTTAGTCCTCTGCAGCATGTGGGATCTTAGTTCCCTGACCAGGGATCAAACCCACATCCCTTGCATTGCAAGGCAGATGCTTAACCACTAGGCCACCAGGGAAGTCCCATACCTTCTGTTCTTTTCTGGTGCTGTGACATCATATTGCCTTCACTTGGTTGTCAATGCATCATAAGCACAAATTCAAAGACTAGAAAGTAATCTCCATAAGCGAAAGGTTTGTTTTTGTTTTGTTTGTTTGTTGTAAAAAACATTAAGAGTACATTAAGTAAGGAGAATAGCACAATGAACCTTTTCATCCTTTTGCCCAGCTATAACCATCCATTCGTGGGCAATTTCATTTCATTTATATTCTCATCCACTTTTCCTCCACCCTTAGTCCCCAACTGGGCAGTTGTGAAGCAGATCCTAGACACTGGGTAAATCCACACATAAACATTTCAGCACATACCCCTGAAAGATAACTCCTTTTATTTTTTAAAAATTGTAGAAGCTATTTATTGATTTATTTTTGGCTGAGCTGGGTCTTTGTTGCTGTGCACGGGTTGTCTGAAATTGCGGTGCACGGGCTTCTCATTGCAGTGGCTTCTCTTGTTGCAGAGCACAGGCTCTGGGGCCCACAGGCTTCAGTATCTGTGGCACTTGGGCTCAGTAGTTGCAGCTCGTGGGCTCTAGAGTACAGGTTCAGTAGGTGTGGCACACAAGTTTTGTTGCCCCACAGCAAGTGGGATCATCTTCCTGGGCCAGGGATCAAACTTACGTCCCCTGCATTGGCAGGTGGATTTGTAACCTCTGGACCACCACTCCTTTTAAAACACGACCACACACCGTGATGATGCCTAAAAATTTTTTTTTCTTATTATTGATAAATAACCAGTTAGTGTTCAAATTTGCAGAGGGAGACTTTCATCTGTTTTGTCTATAGCTGTATGCCCAGGGTGTAGAATAACACATGGCACATAGTAAGTGCTCAATTAATATTTGAGTAAAGGCATGGACATTGAATTTGAGTGGCCGGATTCTGTTATATAATGTGGTCATTCAAATACGTGAACCGTGAACTCCGTGATGTTCAAGCTGGTTTTAGAAAAGGCAGAGGAACCAGAGATCAAATTGCCAACATCCGCTGGATCATGAAAAAAGCAAGAGTTCCAGAAAAACATCTATTTCTGCTATATTGACTATGCCAAAGTCTTTGACTGTGTGGATCACAATAAACTGTGGAAAATTCTGAAAGAGATGGGAATACCAGACCACCTAACCTGCCTCTTGAGAAATCTATATGCAGGTCAGGAAGCAACAGTTAGAACTGGACATGCAACAACAGACTGGTTCCAAACAGGAAAAGGAGTACGTCAAGGCTATATATTGTCACCCTGCTTATTTAACTTCTATGCAGAGTACTTAAGCGTCTGCCTCTGATGCGGGAGACCCGGGTTCGATCCCTGGGTCGGGAAGATCCCCTGGAGAAGGAAATGGTAACCCACTCCAGTATTCTTGCCTAGAGAATCCCATGGACAAAGAAGCCTGTTAGGCTACAGTCCCGGGGTCACAAAGAGTCGGACACGACTGAGCGAGCTGTGTTTCTGTGTGTGTTATGCAGAGTACATCATGAGAAACGCTGGACTGGAACAAACACAAGCTGGAATCAAGATTGCTGGGAGAAATATCAAGAACCTCAGATATGCAGATGACACCACCCTTATGGCAGAAAGTGAAGAGGAGCTAAAAAGCCTCTTGATGAAAGTGAAAGAGGAGAGCCAAAAAGTTGGCTTAAAGCTCAACATTCAGAAAACGAAGATCATGGCATCCAGTCCCATCACTTCATGGGAAATAGATGGGGAAACAGTGGAAAGAGTGTCAGACTTTATTTTGGGGGCTCCAAAATCAATGCAGATGGCGACTGCAGCCATGAAATTAAAAGATGCTTACTCCTTGGAAGAAAAGTTATGACCAACCTAGATAGCATATTCAAAAGCAGAGGCATTATTTTGCCAACTAAGGTCCGTCTAGTCAAGGCTATGGTTTTTCCTGTGGTCATGTATGGATGTGAGAGTGGGACTGTGAAGAAGGCTGAGAGCCGAAGAACTGATGCTTTTGAACTGTGGTGTTGGAGAAGACTCTTGAGAGTCCCTTGGACTGCGAGGAGATCTAACCACTCCATTCTGAAGGAGATCAACCCTGGGATTTCTTTGGAAGGAATGATGCTAAAGCTGAAACTCCAGTACTTTGGCCACCTGATGCGAAGAGTTGACTCATTGGAAAAGACTCTGATGCTGGGAGGGATTGGGGGCAGGAGGAGAAGGGGACGACAAAGGATGAGATGGCTAGATGGTATCACAGACTCAATGGACGTGAATCTGAGTGAACTCCGGGAGTTGGTGATGGACTGAGGCCTGGCGTGCTGCAATTCATGGGGTCGCAAAGAGTCGGACACGACTGAGCGACTGCACTGAACCGAACTGATCACAGTATTTTAAGATTCTTATTAGAATAAAAGCGCACAATTTGAAAATTATTTTAGAATTCTCCGAGCACTGAGGATATATCCACAAACCCCAGTTGAGTAACACTGTTATATACAATAGATTAATATATATTAATCTGTTCATTAATCTTCAAGTTCTTATTTTGGCTCTTCTGATCTTAAAAACCTTTGGTACTTCTGTTACTTGCAGAGTTTCAATCCAAATTTCTTGGCCAGGCATTTGGGGCGCTTGGGACTCTGGCTTCAACCTGCCTGGCTGATCTCTCACTGTGGTCCTCCATCATTGTCAGGGAAGGCTGCTCTTCCCTGCTCTCTTGCTCCCTTCCCATGACCTCCCTGATCCCTCCTCTCCTTGTTCCCCATCACTAGTGGTGGAAACCCTTCCTTTTCTTCTGACAGCCTCAAAGAGCATTGTCCTCATGAGATCTTTGGTGATGCTCCGACTGAACTGAATCACTCTCTTGAATTCAGCTACCATTGGATGGTACATCTGTTAACACAGTTTTAATATGCTACTTGGTTTGGGGTTTGAGGTTGTATTTATGTTATTGAAGCATAGTTGATTTACGGTGATGTGTTAGTTTCAGGTTATAGTAAGTGATTCCATTTTACATATATTCTTTTCCATGATAGTTTTTACAAGATACTGAATATAGTTCCCTGTGTTCTACAGTAGAACCTCGTTCTTTAACTATTTTATACACAACAGTCTGTTTCTGAGCTTCCCTGGTGGTTCAGATGGTAAAGAATCTGTCTGCAATGCAGGAGACCCAGGCTAGATCCTTGGGTCAGGAAGATCCCCTGGAGAAGGGAATGGCTACCCACTCTAGTATTCTTACCTGGAAAAGTCCATAGACAGAGAAGCCTGGCGGGCTACAGTCCATGGGGTGGCAAAGAGTAGAACATAACCGAGCTACTCACACTTTTGCTTTTCGCTTCACTCTATATCTGCCAATCCCGAACTCCTAATTGTTCTCCCCACATTTTCCTCTCGGCTAACCTTGTTTTCTATGTATGTAAGTCTGTTTCTGTTTTGCAAATAAGTTTATTTATGTCATATTTTAGATTTCACATATACGTGATATCACATATTTGTCTTTGGCTTACTTCACTTAGTATGATAATATTGTTCATGTTGCTGCAAATGGCATTATTTCATTCTTAGGACTGAGTAATATTTCATTGTATATATATGTTTTTATTTGTTTGTTTTAAGCCTCTTCTTAGACTGTGGGATTTTTAAGGGAAAGCTCTAATGTTCTTTTCTGTGTATTCCCTACCAGGTTTGATTTAGAGCTTTGTGTGATTGCTTTCAACAAATAATTGTTGATTGGGCAAAGCTAGAAGAAGCTAGTGATCTCTTGTCGTTCAAACCTACATCCCTTTATCACTCCTCAATTCCTCATTTACCTCAGTTTAATCTTAAAACTCTTCACTGGTTTCCCATAGCCTTAGAGGTATCATCTAGATTCCTTGGCAGGGCTTAGAAACCCAAGCATAACCAGCTCTGCCTACCTCAGCTTCATCTCTTCCTATCTCCCCCAACTACCCCTTATTCCTTTGGATCCTGAACTCTGTGTTCGTTTGCTTCCTGCCGTCACTCCATTCTGCTTGCTTGAAACACTGTCTCCTAACTCTCTTCATCTATTACCATTATCTAGGTTTTAGCTTAGGTGGCACTCCCTTTGGGAAATCTTCCTTGATCTCCTGAAGCCGACCCAGGCATTCTTCCTGTGAGTTTCCGTAAAACTCAGAACTTCACAATCACAGCATGGATTTCTCTGCATCACGATTGCCATCAGCCCTGTCTGCTGTCAAGAATGCCAGTGTACATCTGGAAGGCAGGGTCACGGTGTCACTTGCCACTGTATGAATTGAAGTCCACATTATATATGTTACTGGTAGTGATATATATGGGGGGACTGAAGAGGTGGCAGTGGTTACATGATGTGAAGGTATAGAGGAAAACAGAGGCCATAGTGAAGGGGGCCTTGAAGACAGCGTCAAGGAATCTGGCTTTATCCTGAAGGCAGCAGAGAACCCTTTAAAATGGTCTTTAGGGACTTCCTGGGCAGCTCAATGGTTAAGACTTCACTTTCCAATGCAGGGATTTGGGGTCCAATCCCTGGTCAGAGAGCCAAGAACCCCACATGCCTCATGGCCAGTAAGTCAAAACACAGAAAAAAAAACAAACCGGAAATAATATTGTAACAAATTCAATAAAAGACCTCAAAATGCTCCATATATTAAATATATATATTAAATATTATATATAATTATATATATTATATATTATACATATATATTATATACAATAAATATATTATATATATTAAATATATATTAATATATAAATATATACTAATATATAATATATATTAAATATATATTATATTATTATAGTATTTATTATATTATAATACAATATATTATATTATTATAAATATATATTTATAATATATAAATATAATATATAATATATAATTAATATATAATATATATAATATATATGAATATATATTATATATATATATATATATATATATCTGGGGTTCCCTGGTGTCTCAGTGATAAAGAATCCACCTGCCATCCAGGAGACATGGGTTTAATCCCTGGTCTAGGAAGATACCACATGCCACAGAGTACCTAAGCCCCTGAACCACAACTAGTGAGCTCTAGAGCCCAAGAGCCACAACTGCTGAGCCCGTGAGAACTAGAATCCATGCTCTGCAACAAGAAAAGTCATTTCAGTGAGAGGCCTGACCACCAAAACTATAGAAAAGCCTGAGCAGCAATAAAGACCCAGAACAAAGATAAATAAATTTTTTAAAAAAATTTTTAGTCTTTAAAAATAAATAAATAAAAGGGTCTTTAGCTAGGGAAAGGCATAAGCATGTTTCCTGGTAAGGTTTTAAAGAGAGTACTTTATTTTGTTTTTTACTTTACAATACTGCGTTGGTTTTGCCATACATTGACATGAATCCGCCAGCTGCAGCGTAAAGGATGAAAGCCAGCCAAGACTAGTGCCTCCCTGACCCCAGCTTTAAGCACTCTCACCAGCCTGCCCTGCTCTTGGGGCATTCACATTCCAGGTCCCTCCTGAGTGCCCACCCCTTGCCAAAGCTGACTGGTCCTGGGTCCTGGGGTCTCGTCTGTGATAGTGGTTATAGAACTAATCTGCTAATGTGCTCACAGGGGCCATAGATCAGTCCTTCTAGATAAGGAAGTGTGATATGAAGAGCATGGCCTGTAGTCACAGCCCTAAGTTAATTTCCATTTCAGTTACAGCTAGCAAGAGACCATCAGTGAGACACTTCTGGCTCTAAACTTCACAACGAGGTTTCTGTGAGTATCAAAATCAAGGTAACTTTCAGTTTAAGAGATTTTTTTTTCTAGCAAGGGGAGAAAAGGAACTGGACAGGTTTCATGGCATAATTTGCCAGGCTTCTCTGTCCATGGGTATTCTCCAGGTAAGAATACTGGAGTGGGTCACCATTTCCTCCTCCAAGGGATCTTCCCAACCCAGGGATCGAACCCAGGTCTCCTCCATTACAGGTGGATTCTTTACCATGGTAGCCACCGGGAAGCCCATAATTAACCTTAGAGGCCTAGAGAGGGGGGAAAAACCGGGGGGAGGGGGCGGAGAAAAAATGGGGGCATTTCTCCGGTTTTACTGTCAGGGAACAAAAGACTATTAATTTTTTTGGCTGCATTACATGTCATGCAGGCTCTTAGTTTGCTGACCAGGGATCAAACCCACATCCCTGGCAGTGGAAGTGTGGAGTCTTAACCACTGGACCACCAGGGAAGTCCCCAGAAAATAATTTAAATGTTATCTCAAGAATAGATTTCAGTTCAGTTCAGTTCAGTCGCTCAGTCGTGTCCGACTCTTTGCGACCCCATGAATTGCAGCACGCCAGGCCTCCCTGTCCATCACCAACTCCCGGAGTTCACCCAAACCCATGTGCATTGAGTCGGTGGTGACATCCAGCCATCTCATCCTCTGTAATCCCCTTCTCCTCCTGCCCTCAATATTTTCCAACATCAGGGTCTTTTCTAATGAGTCAACTCTTCGCATGAGGTGGCCAAAGTATTGGAGTTTCAGCTTCAGCATCAGTCCTTCCAATGAACATCCAGGACTGGTCTCCTTTAGGATGAACTGGTTTCCTTTAGGATGAACTGGTTGGCTCTCCTTGCAGTCCAAGGGACTCTCAAGAGTCTTCTCCAACACCACAGTTCAAAAGCATCAATTCTTTGGCTCTCAGCTTTCTTCACAGTCCAACTCTCACATCCATACATGACCACTGGGAAAAACCATAGCCTTGATTAGATGGATCCTTGTTGGAGGTTGCTAAAGACTGAATGTATGTGAAAGTGAGTAAAAGTCACTCAGTGTGTCTGACTCTTTGCAACCCCATGGACTATACAGTCCATGGAATTCTCTAGGCCAGAATAGCAGGTAGCCTTTCCCTTCCCCAGGGGATCTTCCCAATCCAGGGATCAAACCCAGGTCTCCCACATTGCAGGTGGATTCTTTACCAGCTGAGCTACAAGGGAAGCCCACAAATACTGGAGTGGGCAGCCTATCCATTCTCCAGCATATCTTCCTGACCCAGGAATCAAACTGGAGTCTCCTGTATTGCAGGTGGATTCTTTACCAACTGAGCTATCAGCGAAGCCCTGACTGAAGGTATTGTGTCCCCCTAAAATGCACATGTTAGAACCTAACCCCCAGTGTGATGGGATTTGGGGGTGGGATCTTTGGGGGTGATAAGTTCATGAGAGTAGACCTTCATGAATGAGATCAGTGCCCTTATGAAGGGGACCCCAGAGATCTCCCCCACCCCTTCTGCCAGATGAGGACACAGAATACAGCCATGTATGAACAAAGCAGCAGACTCTCATCAGACACAGAACCTGCCAGAGCCTTGTTCTTGAACTTTCCAGCCTCCAAAAGTGTGAGAAATAAATTTTTGTTGTTTATAAGCCACCCAGTCTATGGTATTCTGTTATAGCCTCCCAACACACTGAAACAGCTGTCAAGGCAGGTGTCAAGGCATCAAATCAGGTGAGATTTGATCTGAAATTATTTGTCTTAGGGGTTTGGATGTCCTATTTTCAGGTTCCTCTGTCCATGGGATTCTCCAGACAAGAATATTGGAGTGGGTTGCCATGCCCTTTTCCAGGGGATCTTCCCGATCCAGGGGTTGAACCCATGTCTCTTGCATCTCCTGCACTGCAGGCAGATTCTTTACTGTCTGAGCCCCCAGGGAAGCCCAGATAAGACTCAGATAATGCTAATTTTTACTGTTTTAGCTCCTTTTTTTCCTACAGTCCCAGAAGACCATATATTAATTCTCTATGATCTGCAAGTCTATTCCCCATTAATGTTAAATATTATAATTTACATTTAACATTATAAATATTTTATATATTAACATAATATTAATGTTTAACATTAATTCTGTTCTAGGCATTTGCTTGGATTTGGGTCATATTCTGATTGTCTTAGGACAGATGTTAAAAAACCTATTTTAGGTGGGCTAATATGTGCATAGTAGAGCTTATATTTGTTTAATCAGATTCTAAGTCACAAGGTAACATTGTCCAACTCTGTCCTATCTGTACGGAGAGAAGACACGACCATAGTCAGGATCGTGGACCTCTGCACACCTCATTCATACTCCAAATGGGGTCAAGTCAGAAAGCCAGACACCTCTGTTCACTTCCTAAGTCATTTTAAAGCACCTCCTCAGGTGCTCAAAGCACTGAAGAATGCTTAGGATTTTTCCAAAAGTGTGATTCTGAACCCTCTTAAAACTAGACAACGTTTAGTTTTGGCAGGAATAGCAGATAGGAATTTTCCCCAAATTGTGTAAATCATTCTTATTCTAGTTCTATTAAGGCACAAACTGTCCACTCCCCCTGCCCTCCTCACACCCCATACATACACTTCCCTTGCTGAGACAGACACAGAAGAGAGGAAGAAGTCAAAGTCTGGACATTGAATACCTAGAGTGGAGCCCCAGTTCTCATGCTTACAAGCCCAGTGGCTGGAAGAGAACAACCCCTTGCTGAACTGGAGCCTTGTTGTTTTTCCTGTTTTTAGTCACTCAGCCTCATCCAACTCTTTGTGACCCCATGGATTGTAGCCTGCCAGTCTCCTCTGTCCGTGAGTTTCTCCAGGCAAGAATACTGGAGTGGGTTGCCATGCCTTCCTCCAGAAGATCTACCCAGCCCAGTGATCAAACCTGAGTTTCTTACATCTCCTGCATTAGCAGGCGGGAACTGCAGCCTCTCACCTGTAAAATGGGGGTAACCACGGTAGTAGCCCTTCTGGGGTCTCACGTGGTGTCACAGACATGGAACGACTGTAAAGGCACCTTGATGTTCATATACTCCCAAGGTTGCTATTATTTCTTCCTTTGCTCTTCTCTCTGTTTGCATAGCTCAAGTGAAGCTGAGTTGGGAGGAAAGGTGTGCAAAGTGGAAGACCAGAGTCCCGGGGCAGTTCAGGATCAGAGAGCATGTCAGGGAAAGACGCCGGGCAAGCAGAGCAGAGGCTGCAGCTGGGGTCAGTGAGAGGAAAATTAGTCCTCCTTCCTGCGTTCCTTTGCCCCTTCCTCCCACTCCTTCCTTCTGTCCCATTTGGCTGCACTTGGAGGTGATCAAAGAGTAGACACCTTGAGTCTTCCTCCGGGGGCCTTTACAGTCAGGTGAGTGAAGCTAGGAGCACAGAGGGACCAGTGTTGGGGGGCGGGGTAGGGGCTGGAGTGACGTTGTGGACACCCCAGTGAAGACCTGATGCCCGTAAAGTGGGAAAGCACTGGAAAGGCAGGTGAGCTGCACAGGGCAGGGGTGATGTATACTTACTGGGTTTGTTGAATCAGAACTCTGCCCTTCTAGAGGCCACTCCAACCATCGTTCTGAGGCAGGCGTGGGATCTGGGACCCACTGCAGCAATGCTGCAGTGCTTGCACCTGGACATACCTTTCCTCAAGCAACAAAATACTAAGAAACTGTACAGACTAAAAATAACTGCAAATTCTGGACCCCAAAGATACAAAGAGACCAAAAACCCTAATGCCACTTTTGGGGAGCCTGGAGCAAAAACAGGGAGCTGAGAGCAAAAGCAAGGTACTGCACATGCCCCCTGTACACACCACCACCTACAGGGCAGGTGAAACTCCTGAACCACCCCTCCAGTCTGGACACACCCCTCCCCTCACCCCATATAAGGAACAAGCTTGCCCCCTTTTTTTCTTGCTTTTCCCTGGTGTCATCAGGGGCATCAATAAAGCCTGGCCTAAATTTCCTGTCTAGCCTCTAGTCCATTTCTATTGACTGGGGAAGGCCAAGAACCCTGGTTGGTATCACTGCCTTCTAGCCATTTCTACAAAACCCTAAGAACGGCTTTGTTGTTTAGTTGCTAATTCGTGTCCAGCTCTTTGCGACTCTATGGACTGTAGCCTGCCTGGCTCCTCTGTCCGTGGGATTTCCCAGGCAAGAATACTGAAGTGGGTAGTCATTTCCTTCTCCAAGAGATCTTGCAGACCCATACGTGTCTGTGTTTCAGTCTGGAAGGCATTTCATTTCTCTTCAACAATTCGATGCTGTGTTGTTCAGTCGCCTAGTCATGTCTGACTCTTTGCAACCCCATGGACGGCAGCACACTGGGCCTCCCTGTCCCTCACCATCTCCCAAAGTTTGCCCAAGTCCATGTCCATTGCATCGGTGATGCCACCCAGCCATCTCATCCTCTGACGCCCTCTTCTTCTGCCCTCAATCTTTCCCAGCATCAGGGACTTTTCCAGAGAGTCAGCTCTGTGTAGTAGCAGCCATTTGACAAGTGAAGAATCTGAGGCCAGTGTCAAGTGACTTGTCCAAAGCACACTGCAGGAAAGCCACAGAACCTGGCCCAACCGTGAAACCCCACGATAAAACCTGGCGATCATAGTAGGACAGCATCCAGCACACTGAGCTGAAACCTCTGGACTTGGGCGAGTGGGGAAGCAGGCCCGATGCGAGGGGGAGGCGGTCTTACTCATCCACCACCCGCTAGATCTCTCCCTCCCTCCTCCAGTCCTCTGCGATCTCCCCCAGAGCATCCATCGCCCACGCCATTCCCCTCCAGCTGCAGTTCTTCTGGCCACAAAACACTTCCCACTTCACATCCTGCCCCAGAACCTAGAAGTACAATAGCCACCACAGCAAAGGAAGCATTTAAAGGGCTGGTTCTCCCCCTTCCTCTCTCTTTCTACCCCTCCTCCCCTCTCTCACCTTCTCTCCCCTGACCCCTCCTTCATCCCAGTCTAACATAGTCAGGTTTTTAAACCCATTCAGACTACTATTGGGGACCTTCTGGAACTGCATTCTCCCCTTCTGATGGGCCCAGGAGATTTGAAATTGCCAAGCACTTCAAGAAATTTACTTCTTTTCATTCCTTGCAGACCATCCCTGCGAAACCAGCACCAGCTCTCATTTTATGGTTGTTCCCCCTGGGGAGGTGAATAACACACAAAGAGGCTTCCTCTGCAGACTTTCATGAGTAAGAGCAGAAACACTTAGGAACTGAAGGGGGGATGGGCTTGCACTGTTTCTACCTGTATCTATTTTGCTTTCTCTTTTCCTGTCTTCCTTTCCATTCTAAGTCCAGGATTACAGGTAGTCCGCTAGTGGACTAGACCCAAGCCCACTGCAGAGAATGACTTTTCTCTACAGCAGTCATAGGCTGACCACATGCCTGTTAGGGACAGTCTGACTTTCAATATTGTCTTATTGTCAGGGCCTGTGAGCTGATGTTGGGTTCAAAAACCATGATCACTTTGTTTAATACCTCCCCCTGGGGACTTTCAAGGCTCATTTCCCACCCATGTTTCTGGGGGAAGAAAGCCAGCTTACCTGTGTGCATCTTGTCATTTTTGTAGCATGTGCTGACCTCCCCCACCCAGTCCCAAGAATTTGGAGGGATTTGAGCATGAGAAGAAGCTGAGACTACAGACCCTAAACGAACATCCATAATCCAAGCCCCAACTGATATCCTTGCTCTCACGTGGTCCTCACCTGGTAGCAGGGACAGTTAGCTGCCTCAAATGTGAGCACTGTCACTACAGGATGTTGTTAAAGGTGATTCCCAATTTGACCACCTGATGAGAAGAACGGACTCATTAGAAAAGACCCTGATGCTGGGAAAGACTGAGGGCAGGGGGAAAGGGGGCGACAGAGGATGAAATGGCTGGATGGCATCACCAACTCAATGGACATGAGTTTGAGCAAATGCTGGGAGCTGGTGAAGGACTGGGAAGCTTGGCCTACTGTAGTCCATGAGGTCGCAAAGAGTTGGACACAACTTAGCAACTGAACAACAAACAAATTTCCTCATCTGTCAAATGGCAACAACACTCAAAACTTCCCAAGACTACTGTGAAACAATTCATGTGATAACTGGAAAGCACCCTGTAGAAGGCTATTCTGATGCCCATCCAGTTGCAGGCTTCTTAGCAGAACATCATCAACTCTGAACAAGAATGAGGAAATAATGGAAGAAAGAGTGAATGAATAAATGAATATAATGCTTTACTGTCAGTATAAGAGTGATGGGCTAAGTCACCTTTTGTGGAATTTGATAGCCTGCAATCCAATGTATACAAACAATTCCATGCAAATCAAATGTGCATACAAAGATGTATGCACTGAGTTCTTATAATCTTCACATTCCTTTAAGTTGCATATCATTTCTTTTTTCTTTAAAAAAAGTTTTATTGCAATATGATTGCCTTACAATGTTGTATTAGTTTATGTTGTACAACAAAGTAAATCAGCTATGTGTATACATGTATCCCCTCTTTTTGGATTTCCTTCCCATCTAGGTCACCACAGAGCATTGAGTAGAGTTCCCTGTACCGTTAGGTAGGTTCTCACTAATTATCCATGTTTTGAATGCGTGCATGCTCAGTCATTTCAGTCATGTCCAACCCCTTTCCACCCTATGGATTGCAGCCCGCCAGGCTCTTCTGTCTATGGGAGTCTCCAGACAAGAATACTGAAGTGGGTTGCCATGCCCTCCTCCAGGAGACCTTCCCAACCCGGGAATAGAATGCACCCACATCTCCTGCATTGCAGGCAAATTCTTTACTACTGAGCCACCAGCGAAGCCCTATCTATTTTACTGAGAGCATCAACAGTGTATGTATGTCAATCCCAGTTCATCCCACATCCTCTTTGGCCCCTTGGAATCCATACAATTGTTCTTTACCTCTGTATCTCTATTTCTGCTTTGCAAATAGGTTCATCTGTACCATTTTCTATATTACACATATGTGCAATTAATATATGATAGTCATTGTTCCCTTTCTGACTTACTTCACTCCATATAACAGTCTCTAGGTCCCTCCATGTCTCTGCAAATGACACAGTTTTGTTTCTTTTTATGGCTGAGTAAAATTTCATTGTATATATGTTTCACATCTTCTTTCTCTATTCTTCTGCTGATAGACACTTAGGTTGCTTCCATGTCCTGGCTACACTAAACAGTGCTGCAGTGAAGGCTGGGTACATATATCTTTTGGACTTAACTGTTTTCTATGCTATTTATTTTTTCTTTTTGCAAACCAGGAATGTGAGGTTCAGACTTGCCTCCAGTGCACTGGGTAAAAGTAACAGAATGGAAACTTGAACTCAGGTCTTCTCCCTCTAAGCCCATATCACTGCCATTTCCCTCTGGAACACAGTCTCAGCTTTGACTTCGCCCCCCCTCCCCCAATTCATCCAGTTAAGGTGCCCTCTTCCCCTTCATTCTCTGTCTTGCATTCACCTATTTCCTTCACCTCATGTATTACTTCCGCTACTGGACATCATCTCATTTGTTGTTGTTGCTTTTAAGTCTGTCGGCTGTCCTGTGAGCCCGTCTCTGTGCTGAATTTGACCTTCATTCTTTAGTAAAACAATCACAACAACCTTATGAATTTAATATCACTTTTATCTCTATCTTATGTGTGAAAAAGTGAAAATTTATAGAGTTTGGGTTATCTTGCAAATTTTCACAGAGTAGCAGAGTTACTCTAATAAAAGAGTTCAGATATTTGGTATCTGACTGCAAATGTTCACACTTTTCAATTCTGTGCTGTCTCCTAAAAGTGCTAGATGACTTTTTTTTAGGATAGTGGTGCTTTTGTCACTGTTATAATTATTTTCAGAATTAATATATAACTTCTACAACATCTCTTAAGAAAATTGGTGACACCCTAGTATCTACTGACTTCAGGAGGATTGAGACTTCCTGAAATAAATGATATAACAGATGTGTACAATAATGGAATGATTCCAGGGTATTTTGCAGGCTCTTGGAGACAAGTAGCAGTGTGAGCCTCGTTAATATCTGGCTTGAAAATGCATGTTCTTATACTTCTCTGCAGATTTTACTGAAGATCATTACCGAAAGCATATGCTGCCTGATCATGAGAAGGAGATGGCCCAGATGTGTATTTGGGGCTGAAAGGAACTTAACAGGCTAAAATCTGCTGGCTATCACCTATCACACAAATACTAGCACTGATTATAAATGACTGGAGATAGTAAACAGAGCATGGGTTTTATCTTCTGAAACTTCTTACTGTATGGTTTGGGTAAGTCTCTTAGTTCTCTAAGTCTTCATTTCTCAAAATGAGGAAAATAAAAACTTTATTTTCAGAGATGGTATAAAACATGGGTTTGACGCCTGGGTCAGGAAGATTCCCTAGAAAAGGAAATGGCAATCCACTCCAGTATTCTTGCCTGGGAAATCCCATGGACAAAGAAGCCTGGTGGGCTACATTCCATGGGGTTGCAAAGAGTTGAACATGACTGAGCACACACACAGAAACGAATAAATGAAACAATTCATACAAACTACCTGGTGTGCTGCTGGTAATAAGCAGACTTTAGTCTCCTTCCACTGTCTCCTGGTTTACAATGATTTACTAGTCTGTACACAAGACTTGAGTCTAACGCAAAGAATAAGATCACTACTGCAAGTAAAGAGACTGGAATGCTAACATCTAAAGAATGCTGTCCCCAGCATAGCAGTACATCTTGGGACATTACCCACTTAGCCTAACTATGCTGTGTTAGCTCAAAACATTTTTGGAATGCTTTTCTCTACCAGTCAGCCCTCTGTGTAGAAGACATGTGCAGGAAATGAAATCAACAACTCGCTTATTTATCCATCTCGGATTGTTACTCATCCTGAACAAGTGAATGAACGATTATTTTCAAAACAGACGACAGATAAGGAACAAGCCACAACATTACCCTGCTTTGTGGAGTGGCCGACTCAGCTCTCTGGTCAAGCATCACTCAGCTTCCCAGAACTTTTTCCAGAAATACTCAGAGACGCACTTGTTAGCAGTTTCACCAGTAGCCACTTTCTAAAAGGGAAGTGGATTGGCTCCGAGGGACAGTGTGTATTAGTCACAGGAGGTGAGGGATGATGACGTTCTTAAAAACAGAGGGGACCAGAAATAGTATTGCAAATACCTACAGCATTCCTTTCTCTAAACAAAGGTTTAACACTAGCTTTAATGAGGGTGGTGTGTAACAGGGGTGGTGTGGGGGGGTGAGGCAACTCCATTTCAGGGAATAGCAGTCTCAGGGAAGAACTCAAAAGCTGTTATTTACAAAAAAAATTTGCTTTGATTGTGAGCTTCCTGAACTACTTTACTTAGATTTCAAAGGCCAATGACGTCGATACTCTTCAGGAGTAATTACTAGCTAGATGTGTGGATTTAAGGGCCTTGGGGCAGTTGCTGCCTGTGCCGGAGAGTCTTTGCTGGAAGAAGCCCCGCATCTCCCATTTCATCTCTAGCTGTGCTAACTCTGCTCCAAGGCCATCGGACCACCCCCTGCACAGGTTTGCCAGCTTTCTTGTAAATGCATCACTACTATTGGACAGAAACCCAAAGTCCTTTGTAATGTGAAAGGCTTAACTGCAGTTCCTTGAGTCCAGCTCTCTATACATTTATACAAACCCTTCCCTTTAGCCATATCATCCAGAAGTGCACTTCCCATTCCCTGGCACCTCACCCTCGGAATCTGCAGCTTGCATCTCCCAAGGACAAGAACATTCTCCTTCATTATCACACTTAGAAAAATCAACATTGCTATAATAACAGCAGACAATATTGAGTCCACATTCAAATTTCCCAAATTGTCTCAAAATATTCTTTTAGGACTTCCTGGTAGTCCAATGGTGAAGAATCCGCCTGCCAGTGCAGAGGACATGGGGTTCGATCCCTGGTCCAGAAAGATTCCACACAGCACTGGGCAACTAAACCCACGTGCCACAACTACTGAGACGGCACTCTAGAGCTCATGAGCTGCAACTGCTGAAGCCCACCACCCTAAAGTCTCTTCACAACAAGAGAAGCCACTGCAATGAAAAGCCCGCACATCACAACTAGAGAGCAACCCCCGCTTACTGCAACTAGAGAAAGCTCCAGCGCAGTAACCGAGACCCAGTGCAGCCAAAAAATTAATCAATACAAATTTAAATGTCCTTTCATAGCATATTTTTAGATCCAGGATCCAATCAAGGTCTAAGCATTGCATGGGACTGTTCTGTCTCTCTGCTTTTTCCCCATGTAGAGCACACTGCCTTCTCATTCTGATCTTCATGGTGCTAGGGTCTTTAATAAGCCTCAGCTACTTGTCCCGCAGAATGTCCCATGCTCTGGATGAATGACTGTTTCCATGGGATTAGATTCAGGTGACGTTTCTGACAAGAGCATCACATAGGCTGTGATGTGTACCATCCACTGACTCTTATCTCAGGAGTCACAAGTCAGTTACTCCATGATTGGCAATGCCAAGGTCTAACTCTTGGTTAAGGTAGAGACCACAAGGTCTCTCTTTCCCTCCTTCTGTGAATTAATAAATAAGGTATGGGTGACACTTTGAAACACTGTGAATATATCCTACTCCCCAACAACCTTTTACCCAATGAATGTGAGGTTGTGTGCTTAGTCGAGGCCGACTTTTTGCAACACCATGGACTGTAGCCTACCTTGATCGTCTGTCCGTGGAATTTTCCAGGCAAGAATACTGGAGCTGGTTGCCATTTCCTCCACCAGGGTATCTTCCCGACCCAGCAATCAAACCCATGTGTCTTGTGTCTCCTGCATTGGCAGGCAGAGTCTTTACCACTGCCCCACCTGGGAAGACTTTTACCCAATGACTTTAACATCTATTAGTGATTCTTAACAGAATCTGCTGTTGCTACACTGAAGGTAGCAAAATGGTGATTTTTCTAATTCTATCATTGTTCCTTCACTCATTTGTCAGCATTGTTTTGTGAAAAACTGTTTTTCTTCCCCCTCTCTTTTCCCCTCTTCTTTTTATCTTTGCAAGTATCACCATGGATTTATGGGTTTTATTTGCCTGCTATAATCCAATATCTTCAGTGGAGGGAAGCGAAGAGAGATGTTCAAATTGGATTTAGCTGTGGAAGCTCCTTCAATCTGGCTCCTGTATACTCTTCATATAATCCCATTCATTTGGGGACAGTTCAAGCTTTGTGACATGAGATATTCCAGGCCAACTTTCCTGCTTGTGACCTGGAATCAGCATTTCTCCATGGAGCCCTGCCTCTTTTTAGTAGGAAATGGTACTTGGAAATCCAAAATCTATATGCTAGGAGTGCTTTCAACTACAATTTTAAGATGCAATCTTAAATCAAATTTCTAGACCACTGCTAACCAGGTCTGGGATTACTCAGACATTATTATGACAGTCAATAGCAATACGTCATGACCCCAGAGGATGCTTAGACTTTCCTCCTGGGAAAATCTCTGTCTTAGATGCTCTTCTGAGGCTGAGGGGTGATCAACGCCTTCACTTGGCCTCACCTGAGAGTTCTCTACACCAGAGGTTCCCAACCTCCAGGATATAATGCCTGATGATCTGAGGTGGAGTCAATGCAATAATAGAAATAGTGCACAATAAATGTAATGCATTTGAGTCATCCTGAAACCATCCCGCATCCCCTGGTCCATGGAAAAACTGTCTTCCACAAAACCAGTCCCTGGTGCCAAAAAGGTTGGGGACCACTGATCTACACTACTTTAAGGAACTTTCCTTGCACTTAAGAGTGCCAAGTCATAAAACATTTTTAGTCCCAGCCCAAGAAAGACAGAAGAAAATTACCAGAATGGCTCTCATTTCTGCAAACCCTGGGTTTAAACACTCCATGCATTTCTCTCATGCATCATTGCATTATCATAGTTAAATTGCATAATTTTTTTCTGAGCCTCATTCTTTTATTTTTGTCACTAGGAAAAATGTATGTAATGTAACTTCTTTATATTGTTCTGTTTTCTTGGGGGAATACTAATAAAACAAGGTATTATGTCTAAAAGTGCTTGAAAATTGTAAGGAGCTATGTGAACACTATTACTAAAAGGAAGTGAAAGTGAAAGTTGCTCAGTTGTGTCCGACTCTTTGCAACCCCATGGACTGTATAGTCCATGGTATTCTCTAGGCCAGAATACTGGAGTGGGTAGCCTTTCCCTTCTCTAGGGGATCTTCCCAACCCAGGGACTGAACCCAGGTCTCCCACATTATAGGCAGAGCCACCAGGAAGCCCAAGAATACTGGAGCGAGTAGCCTATCCCTTCTCCAATGGATCTTCCCGACCCAGGAGTCAAACTGGGGTCTCGCACTCCAGGAAGATTCTTTACCAGCTGAGCTACCAGGAAGAGGAGGGTAAAATTCTCAGTGGGTGGAAGCAGCATAGATAGTAGAAATCCAAGAGTATCTCAGTCCCTAGTTCTTTAATTAAAGTCTTTAACCAAGGGGGCGGTTTGCACTTGCATTTCTTCTCTTGGCTTCTCTTTACAGGGAGCTTACAACTAATAAGAGAACCAGCCATGAGGAAACTTCTAGGATCCCGTCTGCAGGCTCCACCCACACTCATGCTGGACGCAGCCCCAGGAGCACTCACAAATAGCTAGATGGGGGTGAGGGTGGGGTAGTACAGTGACTAATGTCAAAGCCAGGGCCTAAAAGAACAGAGCCACTTGTCATTTAAAGACGTGTGTTTCCCAGGACTTCCCTGGTGGTCCAGTGGCTAAAACTCCACGCTCCCAATGCAGGAGGCTCAGGGTTCCATCTCTGGTCAGGGGGCCAGATCCCACATGCTGCAACTAAAGATTCCGCATGCCACAACGAAGATCAAAGGTCCTGAGTGCTACAGTTCAGACCTGGTGCAGCTAAATAAATTAAAAAAATATTTTTTAGAAAAGACACATTTCCCAAACCATCCTTCCACTGAACATTGGAGGTTTGCCTAAATATCCACCTCTCTTCCTGGTTCAGGCCACCTATTCAAAGAAGGTCATTCTTCCCTCTATAACCCCTACAAGCCTCTGGTCACAGAAGCTCCACTTCTGGTGTGTGGTCCTTGACAGATTTTTTTTTTCATAAGGATGGCTTTAAGGAGCCTTGCTTTGAGCTTACTCACAGCGTGAACTGGAGATGTGAACTAGAATCTGTCTAATCACCTAGGAAACTGAAGGAGAGAGAGGCGAGGTTCAGGGCAGGGCTCTGAGTCAGTCTAGCCAGTAGGGTGGGAGAGAGAGTTTCTTAGTCTTGGTCTCAAGATCAGGGAAGCGAGGAAATGCAATTGCACAGGTGCCATCAGGGCGTCTCTCATCTCAACTGGAATGCAATTGTAGTCAATTCAAGAGCATTTATCAAGTGCCTACTGAGAGCACAGCTCTGGGTAAGGCACATTGAGCCTTATGGAGCTCACACTCTCCCCTGGAGGATAACATTAAGTGTACAAAATGCCAAAAATGCCGTTCGCTGCGCTTAGCGCTCAGATTTCATCAATGCAGTATGCGCAAGGCAGGCAGGTGAGCTCGGGTAAGTCCCCTTAAGAGGCCAGGGAAAGAAGAGCTGCAAGCAAGGGAAACAACATAAATTAAGGACAGGGGCTTTTTCCAAAACTATCGGGAAAGTATGCCTTTCTTACTCATTTTCTGCCCTTCCCCATTATCTGTCTGCTCCCATTAACCCAGATCATGCAGTTGAAAAAGCTTCTCTGTCTCTCTCTTTTTACTTTTTTTCTCTTTATTTTGGCTGTGGTGGGTCTTCATTGCAGCACATGGGCTCTTCATTGTGGCATACAGGCGTCTTTCTTGGGGCAGGCAAGCTTAGTTCCCCCAACCAGCGATCGAACCCCACGTCCCCTGCATTGGAAGGCGGATTCTTAACCACTATACCACCAGGAAAGTCCCCATCAAAAGGCTTCTCTTGAACCTTGAAGTTCATCCAGCCTCACAATAAATTGCTCTAAGAACTACTAGTGTAGGAGGACTAAATAATGGCCACCCAAAGGTATCAGGTCCTCATCTCTAGAACCTGTAAAATGTTTCTTTGTAAGGAAAATAAGAGGTTTCACAGATGGAGTGAAATGAAGGGTTTTGAGATGGACATGTTATCCTGCATTTTCTAGGTGGGCCCTGAATACAATCACAAGGGTCGTTATAAGGGAGAGGAAAGAGCAGATTTCAGACAGACACTTAAGAGGAGAAGGTGATAGGAAGACAAAGCCGAGAGAGATTTGAAGATGCTGCCTTCAAGACCAGAGGGATGCAGCCGCAAGCCCCAAAATGCCAGTAGCCACCAGAAGACGGAAGAGGCAGGGAATGGATTCTCCCCTAAAGGATCTGGGAGGGGTACAGCCCAGCTGACACCTCGGTTTCAGCCCAGTGACTCTGACTCAGGACTTCTGGCCTCTAGAACCGTGAGAGCCACCCAGAGTGTGATCATTTTTCATAGCAGCCGCAGAAATGAACAACATTCAGATTCCTCAAGAGATGGATAATCTGTTTTGCTCAGGGCACTTTAGGAAGAAAGAAAGAGAGGGAAAGAGCGTGGTGTGTTCCTTACCATATTCATTTTGCTTTTATTTTCAGGTGATAGTCCAGTCATCCACCCCCAGAGACGAATCCAGAATCCCCACAAGACTAGCCAGCACTGATGGTCTCCACTCTAAAGAGCCACATGTGTGGAAAGACTTGTCCTGTAATTTTGAAGATGACAAGGCTGACTGTGTCATCTTCTCTTCTGGGCTTTTTTTACAACACTGCTCACTCAGGGCACACATTTTCAAGCAAACCTATCTTAACAGACTCTTCAGGCTTATGCCATGCTCCCAACTAGCTGGGAGCTCTTAACTTCATTGAGAATTGTCTCCATCAATGACAAACATTTAAGAAGTTCACATGGGAGGTAAAAATATATAATGTCCACATGCCACAACTAAAGATCCCATGACGCCACAACCAAGACTCAGCATAGCCAAATAAGTAAATAAATATTTTAAAAAGGATATAGTGATAGTGAGCAATCTCCACTCTCAAGTAATTTATAACTAATTTGCCTAGGCCTGAGCATGGATCATTTATTTTACTAAAAATCAATGGAAAAAATGTAACTGTTGATCACTTCTGTCTAAAGTGATTGTTTTTCCTTCTTTATCTGATTGACATTAATTTTATGATAAAATCTCACTATATTGCTTCTATATTTTATAAAGCATTTATACTTAAGTAGAATGAAAATGTGAAGGAAAAGAAAGGGCAGGATATTGTAAATTATCTATGAGATTTTCAGTTTGAAATGTGCTCTGAGTTTCAGAAGCTGGGGGCCTGAGAAGACTTTTTAGAAATTTCAGTATTTTGATTGAGCTTGAAGAATGAGTAGCATTTTGAGATGTTATGATGATTTCCCCTTCTGTCTTCATTTATTTGAGCTGCTGTAACAAAATACCATATACTGGGTGTCTTATAAACAACAGAAATGTACTTTTCATAGTTCTGGGGGCGGGAGGTCCAAGATTAGGATGTCAGCATGGTCAAGTGAGAGTCTTCTTCTGGGCTGCAGCCTTCCCAGTGTCCTCACATGATGGAATGGGCAAGGGGGCTCTCTGGGGTCTTCTTTATAAGGGCAGTTCTATTCAGTCACTCAGTCGTGTCCAACTCTTTGTGACCCCATGAATCACAGCACGCCAGGCCTCCCAGTCCATCACCAACTCCCGGAGTTCACTCAGACTCATATCCACTGAGTCCGTGATGCCATCCAGCCATCTCATGCTCTGTCGTCCCCTTCTCCTCCTGCTCCCAGTCCCTCCCAGCATCAGAGTCTTTTCCAATGAGTCAACTCTTCGCATGAGGTGGCCAAAGTACTGGAGTTTCAGCTTTAGCATCATTCCTTCCAAAGAAATCCCAGGGTTGATCTCCTTCAGAATGGACTGGTTGGATCTCCTTGTAGTCCAAGGGACTCTCAAGAGTCTTCTCCAACACCACAGTTCAAAAGCATCCATTCTTCGGCACTCAGCCTTCTTCACAGTCCAAATCTCACATCCATGCGTGACCACAGGAAAAACCATAGCCTTGCGTAGACGGACCTTAGTCGGCAAAATAATGTCTCTGCTTTTGAATATGCTATCTAGGTTGGTCATAACTTTCCGTCCAAGGAGCAAGCGTCTTTTAATTTCATGGCTGCAGTCACCATCTGCAGTGATTTTGGAGCCCCAAAAAAATAAAGTCTGACACTCTTTCCACTGTTTCTCCATCTATTTCCCATGAAGTGATGGGACTGGATGCCATGATCTTCGTTTTCTGAATGTTGAGCTTTAAGCCAACTTTTCGCTCTCCTCTTTCACTTTCACCAAGAGGCTATTTAGCTCCTCTTCACTTTCTGCCATAAGGGTGGTGTCATCTGCATATCTGAGGTTATTGATATTTTTCCCAGCAGTCTTGATTCCAGCTTGTGTTTCTTCCAGTCCAGCGTTTCTCATGATGTACTCTGCATAGAAGTCAAATAAGCAGGGTGACAATATACAGCCTTGACGTACTCCTTTTCCTATTTGGAACCAGTCTGTTTTTCCATGTCCAGTTCTAACTGTTGCTTCCTGACCTGTATACAGATTTCTCAAGAGGCAGGTTAGGAGGTCTGGTATTCCCATCTCTTTCAGAATTTTCCACAGTTTACTGTGATCCACACAGTCAAAGGCTTTGGCATAGTCAATAAAGCAGAAATAGATGTTTTTCTGGAACTCTCTTGCTTTTTCCATGATCCAGTGGATGTTGGCAATTTGATCTCTGGTTCCTCTGCCTTTTCTAAAGCCAGCTTGAACATCTGGAAGTTCACAGTTCACATACTGCTAAAGCCTGGCTTGGAGAATTCTGAGCATTACTTTACTATAATGTGAGATGAGTGCAACTGTGTGGTAGTTTGAGCATTCTTTGGCATTGCCTTTCTTTGGAATTGGAATGAAAACTGACCTTTTCCAGTCCTGTGGCCATTGCTGAGTTTTCCAAATTTGCTGGCATATTGAGTGCAGCATTTTCACAGCATCATCTTTCAGGATTAATCCCATTCATAAGGGCTCCACCCTCATGACCTAATCACCTCCCCAAAGCCCTTCCTCCTAATCCCATCACCTTACAGATTAGGATTTCCAACATATTAATTTTGGGAGAACCTGCTGGGAGGGATTGGGGGCAGGAGGAGAAGGGGACAACCGAGGATGAGATGGCTGGATGGCATCACCAACTCGAAGGACATGAGTTTAGGTGAACTCCAGGGGTTGGTGATGGACAGGGTGGCCTGGCGTGCTGCAATTCATGGGGTTGCAAAGAGTGAGACGTGACTGAGTGACTGAACTGAACTGAAAATTTCAGACCATAGCACCATGGTTTCTAAGTGGTTTTGTATTATTCTTCCAGTCACTGGGTGGTGATGAATTTCCCAATAAGATATCAAAGCTGAGCTTACATCAGCCAGGGAAATATTACCTATAAAGAAGTCTGGTTCTGCAGTAACCCAAGTTCTCCAACCCTGATCTATTATCTGAATTTCTTCCATTTCCTCCAAGCCCTGTGCTTCTGCCATGTCAGTCTTCCAAGATGATCTTTCAAGATGACCAGATCTCTCTCATCTTTGGTCTTTGCACTTGGCATTTTCTCAGCCTAGAACATCCTTTCTTTCCTTCTGTCTCTACTCAGCCTCACCCCCACCCCTACTTTCTCATTCCACTTCTGATGTACCTTCATTCATCTTTCAACGTCCAAAACAGACATCACATTCTCTGGGAAGCTTTCCCACCTACCTTTCCACCATTTGGCCCTTGTCACAATTTAAGAAACCTCTGTCTCTCAATCATCCTATTTTCTTACGGTCTGATCATGCCTGTCTCCCACTAGACTTGGCAAACTTTGAACCCACTCCTATTTTTGAGCCCATTCCATATAGTAGGTAGCCACTTACGGTAGAAGGAAAGAACCACTGAAAGGAAAAATTTTGTCTTTTACTTGTTAGTCACCTGATGATGAGTTTAGCAAAGGTTACTTCAGTCCCAGATCTGCTGCAACCCCTTTTACTCACACATCTTCCAACAGTCTCAAGCAAGTCTGTGGTTCATTTAATAGTATATCCAAACAAATTATCCCCTCAAATGAGTTGCCTATTAAAATGTTTTAATTGATATTAATGAATTAAGGTTAATTGTACTATGCCCTGAAGCTAGACTCTGATGTCTTATTTTTCTTTTTTTTTCTTTTAAATGGAAATACCAGTTGCTTTATCAGTTGCTTTTACTTTTTTTATAATTTTATTTAGTTATTTATTTTGGCTGTGCTGGGTCTTCACTGCTGTGCAGGCTCTTCTCTAGTTGTGGTGTGCAGGCTTCTCATAGCAGAGCACAGGCTCTCGGACACACAGGTTTCAGTAGTTGGCGGCACGTGGGCTCACTGGCTGCAGCACATGTGCTTAATTGCTTCACAGCATGTGGGATCTTCCCCAACCAGGGATTGAACCCATCTCTCCTGCACTGGCAGGCAGATTCTTTATCACTGAGCCACCAAGGAAAATCATCTTTCTTTCTTTTTTAAAAAGAATATTTATTTATTTTATTTGGCTATGCCGGGATCTTTGATCTTCATTGTAACATGCAGCATCTTCAGTTGCAGCATGCAAGATCTAGTTCCCTGACTAGGAATCAAACTCGGGGCCCCTGCATTTTAGAGCATGGAGTCTTAGCCACTGGACCACTGGGGAAGTCCCACTGATGTCTTAGTCTTCAATGCCAGTTCACCGCTTAGCAGCTGTGAGATCTTGGGCTTGTTACCCAACCTCAGTAGGTTTATCAGTAAATTTCCCATGTAGTTATCTCCCTGACAGTACTGCTGATGGTGTGAAATAACAACATGTGAGAGTCCTGGCCTATAGTGTCTACTCAACATATGTTTGTTCTTTTTCCTCCTAGGAGCATCATGACCAGATGGTTGCAGGGTAGGGAAGCTGGAGAAGGAATAGGAAAATTGGCAGGAGAAGGCAAGTACTCTGTGGTCACTGAGCACTCTTCCTCCCCCTGTGCTTTAGATGAACCAACTCATTTAATTCTCACGGTGACCCTTTGAGGTTGGGTGTTGAGAGGTGAAGCAACTCTAACTGTATCTGTTCAGTTGTCTTTTCCCCTCCCCCACCTCACCCCTGCCCCCTGACTTTCAGGGCCATGGGGAAGAAGCCCTGGGGAAGCATTTGCCAATTTCCATGGTGTAAATACTCCCACCATGGCTGATTTCCTGCTAATAATGATTTGACGAATGTCCTGAAACAATGAGCTCTGCTCTGGAAGCGGGAACTGACTCTGCACACCCATTGCAGGTCTTCATTCTCCCCCTCCTTCCCTGTGCTTCAGCTTCTCTGACCTCTTTTATGTCCCTTTGAGTATTTTCACCTTTGAAGGGTTTGCCTTTTTCTGTTCCTGCTGCCTACAAGTCTCTCCCTCCACCTCTTCGTGCAGCTGCCTCCCTCTGATCATTCATATCTTAGCTTTGAGGTCACCTCCACACAGGTGACCTTCCCAACTTGCTTTTGCTAGAGGAGTTTCCCACCCTCAGTTACTTCTAAGCACATCACTCTGGTTTCCTTCTTTCTAGCACTTATCATTGTATGGAATTTACATTTACTCACTGTCTGTTGCTTCCCACTAGAATGTAGGATCCTCGGGGAGAGGGACTTTGTCTTCAGCACATATATAGTAGGTGCTCAATGAATAATTGTTAAATGGATGAATTTGTTCAAGGTTACATGGCTCATAAGGAAGAAAGTGGAAGTCAAACACAGCCCATACACTTGAACTCTCTGACTACATTACCTCAAGTTCACCTCAAGTGATTTGTAAAATAGTCTGGAATATAGAATAATTATGTAGCCACAGGCAACCACAATGCAGAGGAATCTCTTATGTGCTGGTGATGAGAATATAAACTGGTGTAACTACTTTGGGGAAACAGTTTTGTATTATCTTCTAAGTAGAAAGTGCCCCAGCTTCTACTCCTAGAACTGAGTTTCCCTAGTGGCTCAGACAGTAAAGAATCGGACTGCAGTGCAGGAGACCTGGGTTTGATCCCGGGGTCAGGAAGCTCCCCTGGAGAAGGAAATGGCTATCCACTCCAGTATTCTTACCTGGAGAATTCCACGGACAGAGGAGACTGGCAGGCTATAGTCCAAGGGTAATTCTTGCGCAGATACAATTGGAGACTTATAAATAGCGGTGTTTACAATAGCTAGGACATGGAAGCAACCTAGATGTCCATTGGCAGATAAATGGATAAAGAAGTTGTGGTACATATACACATAGAATATTACACAGCTATAAAAATAATGCATTTGAGTTAGTTTAAATGAGGTGGATGAAAGTGGAGCCTATTACACAGAGTGAAGTAAGTCAGAAAGAGAAGCACCAATAGAGTATATTAATGCCTACATATGAAATCTAGAAAGACAGTAATGACAACCCTATAAGCAAGACAGCAGAAGAGACATAGATGTAAAGAACAGACATTTGGATTATGTGGGAGAAGGCAAGGGTGGGATGATTTGAGAGAATAGCATTGAAACATGTATATTGCCATATATAAAACAGATGGCCAGTGCAAGTTTGATGCATAAAGCAGGGCACTCAAAGCTGGTGCTCTGGGACAACCCGGAGGGAGGGAGTGGGGAGGGAGGCGGGAGGGGTGTTCAGGATGGGGGACACATGCGAACCTGTGGCTTATTCATGTCAGTTCAGTTCAGTTCAGTTGCTCAGTCGTGTTCGACTCTTTGTGACCCCATGAATTGCAGCACGCCAGGCCTCCCTGTCCATCACCATCTCCTGGAGTTCACTCAGACTCACGTCCATCGAGTCCACGATGCCATCCAACCATCTCATCCTCGGTCGTCCCCTTCTCCTCCTGCCCCCAGTCCCTCCCAGAATCAGAGTCTTTTCCAATGAGTCAACTCTTCTCATCAGGTGGCCAAAGTACTGGAGTTTCAGCTTTAGCATCATTCCTTCCAAAGAAATCCCAGGGCTGATCTCCTTCAGAATGGACTGGTTGGATCTCCTTGCAGTCCAAGGGACTCTCAAGAGTCTTCTCTAACACCAGAGTTCAAAAGCATCAATTTTGCGGTGCTCAGCCTTCTCTCACATCCATACATGACCACAGGAAAAACCATAGCCTTGACTAGATGGACCTTTGTTGGCAAAGTAATGTCTCTGCTTTTGAATATACTCTCTAGGTTGGTCATAACTTGTCAGTGTATGGCAAAACCCACCACATTGTAATCAGCCTCCAATTAAAATAAATAATTAAAAAAGAGTGGTCATAGCAGCAGAATCATAAAAGCAAAAACTTGAAACCATCCAAACATGACATAACAAGAGATGGACTATTATACAGCAACCAAAACAATGGACTACCCGATAGTCAACAGTATGAATATACCTTAGTTATACACCTTAGCTGAGTACTATTGAGCAAAAAAACAAAAACCAAATCTCAAAAGATTACAAACAGCATCATACTCTATTATATCAAAATAGCTAACACTACTATATATAAAATAGATAACCAGCAAGGGCCTACTGTATAGCAAAGGGAACTATGTTCAATATTTTGTAATAAACTATAAGAGAAAAGAATCTGAAAAATAGATATGTATGTATGTATAGCTGAATCACTTTGCTATACACCTCTAAGTAATACAATATTGTAAATCAACTAACTTAAGATAAAAAATGTTTCAAAGGACTTCCCTGATGGTCCATTGATTAAGACTTCTTCCAATGCAAGGGCGCAATTTCCATCCCTGGTTGGGGAGCTAAGATCCCACATGTCCTATGGCCAAAAAACAAAACAAAACATAAAACAGAAGCAATATTGTAACAAATTCAATAAAGACTTTAACAAATTCAGTAAAGAGTGAAAAATTCTTTAAAATTTTTTTCATAAAAACAACTAAAAATGTCTTTAAGAATATTCTTTATGATATTTAAAGATGCACTGGGCTTCCCTTGTGGCTCAGCTGGTAAAGAATCCGCCTGCAATGGGGAGACCTGGGTTCTATCCCTGGATTTGGCAGAAGCCCTGGAGAAGGGAAAGGCTACCCACTCCAGTATTCTGACCTGGAGAATTCCAAGGACTGTATAGTCCATGGGGTCTCAAAGAGTTGGACACGATTGAGTGACTTTCACTTTCATAGATTCAATAAAATTATATGAAAAGGAAAAGAAGGGAATGATGAACACAGAATATAGGATGAAGCCATCTAGAGTATGGGAAGGCAAGGAATAGGCCTGTTGGAGTAAAGTGTGGTTATTTGGTAAGATATTAGTTACTGTCAAGGTCCTAACTTTTGTTTCAGGTGACACTTTTGTGGGTGCTTATGGATAGGATCACCAGTTCAATGCACATGAGCTTGAGCAAGCTCTGGGAGCTGGTGATGGACAGCAAAGCCTGGCGTGCTGCAGCCTATGGGGACGCAAAGGGTCAGACATGACTGAGCGACTGAACTGAACTGATTGTATTATTAAAAATGAACTGATTAAATAAGTGGCTAGGTGGCTGAAATTGAGCCACATATGGACCATGGATTATGATTAATCTAATTCTACAGTCCTAAATTCTAATGAAACAAAGAAACTGCACAAATGTCATGAGAACAGGAAGGTGAGTACGACACAGGGATAAACTGTATCATTAAGGCTTCAGCAAGCATGTGTCAGTTTGTTTGGTATGTTCACATTCAGAACTCACCTAAGTATCACAAAACCCTATGAAGTATGTCTTGTTATTTCCATTTTAAAGATGAGAAAACAGGGGTAAATTATGTTCATTCCCAAACCTTAACTCAATCCTAGAAGGGAAAGTGTCATAAAATACAGCTAAACACTTTCTAGAGTGGCTGGGGAGACGATGGGTCAGGCAACTGGGCGGGGAGGCAGCAACTGGCATTTTTAGTATTTTAATTTCCAGAATGAAGATGGCAGAAATAGCTAACTGGCTAGAGTATTATTCTACTGATGGCCTGGCATTACAAAACTTCCCCATTTGTATAAGTCATAAGTTATTTATGTTGACATTATGTATTATGCATGATTTGGAAATACATCTAACGTCAATGTACACAGCTTCACAAGGATTCATTAAAAAGCATTCTATGAAGTTTTAAGCTTCCATTTTTAAACAGAAATATCCAAAAATTGCATCTTGTAACCCCCTGAAACCATTCTGAATTTTTTAACGGTAAAATTATTTTTCCAAGTATTTCGTCCATGGCTGCTGTTTCCACTCTTTTAGGGCTTGGAGGTTATTTTGCTTGTTTTGTTGTGGTGGTGGTTTTGTTTCCATACCTAAGTTTTTATAGCTACTTAATTTCATTCTATTTTTATTAAAAAAATTTCCCCTTTATGTTGCCTCTGGGAGTTGCTCAGTCGTGTCCAACTCTTTACGACCCCATGGACTGTAACCCACCAAGCTCCTCTGTCCGTGGATTCTCCAGGCAAGAATGCTGGAATGGGTTGCTGTTTCCTTCTCCAGGGGATCTTCCTGACCCACATCTCCTGCATTGCTGCCAGATTCTTAACCACTGAGCCACCAGAGAAACCTGTACATTTGTATGTTACCTATATATTTCTTTTTTGGATGGCCCACATGGCGTGAAGAACATCCCCAGCCAGGTTTTGAACCCATACCCCCTGCGTTGGCAGTGTCAAGCCTTAACCACTGGACCACCAGGGAAGTCCTGTACATTTCCTTTTTTTTTTAAATACTTTATTCCACATTACAGTACTGTATTTGTTTTGCCAAACATTGACATGAATCAGCCACAGGTGTCCACGATCTCCCAATGCGGAAGCCCCCTCCCACCTCCCACCCCATATCATCTCCCTGGATCATCCCGTGCACCAGCCCCAAGCATCCTGTATCCTGTATTGAACATAGACTGGCGCTTCGTTTCTTACATGATAGTATACATGTTTCAATGCCGTTCTCCCAAATCATCCCACCCTCTCCCTCTCCCTCAGAGTTCAAAAGTCCGTTCTATACCTCTGTGTCTCTTTTGTTGTCTCACATAGAGGGTCATCATTACTATCTTTCTAAATTCCATATATATGTGTCAGTATACTGTACTGGGGTTTTCTTTCTGGCTTACTTCACTCTGTATAATCGGCTCCAGTTTCATCCATCTCATTAGAACTGAGTCAAATTTATTCTTTTTAAGGGCTGAGTAATACTCCATTGTGTATATGTACCACAGCTTTCTTATCCATTCATCTGCTGATGGACATCTAGGTTGTTTCCATGTCCTGGCTATTATAAACAGTGCTGCAATGAACATTGGGGTACATGTGTCTCTTTCAATTCTGGTTTCCTCGGTGTGTATGCCCAGCAGTGGGATTGCTGGGTCATAAGGCAGTTCTATTTGCAATTTTTAAAGGAATCTCCACACTGTTCTCCATAGTGGCTGTACTAGTCTGCATTCCCACCAGCACTGTAAGAGGGTTCCCTTTTCTCCACATCCTCTCCAGCATTTATTGCTTGTAGACTTTTGGATCGCAGCCATTCTGACTGGTGTGAAATGGTACCTCATTGTGGTCTTGATTTGCATTTCTCTGATAATGAGTGATGTTGAGCATCTTTTCATGTGTTTGTTAGCCATCTGTATGTCTTCTTTGGAGAAATGCCTATTTAGTTCTTTGGCCCATTTTTTGATTGGCTCGTTTATTTTTCTGGAGTTGAGCTGCATAAGTTGCTTGTATATCTTTGAGACTAGCTGTTTGTCAGTTGTTTCATTTGCTATTATTTTCTCCCATTCAGAAGGCTGTCTTTTCACCTTGCTTATAGTTACCTTTGTTGTGCAGAAGCTTTTAATTTTAATTAGGTCCCATTTGTTTATTTTTGCTTTTATTTCCATTATACTGGGAGGTGGATCATAGAGGGTCCTGCTGTGATTTATGTCTGAGAGTGTTTTGCCTATGTTTTCCTCTAGGAGTTTTATAGTTTCTGGTCTTACATTTAGATCTTTAATCCATTTTGAGTTTATTTTTGTGTATGGTGTTAGAAAGAGGTCTAGTTTCATTCTTTTACAAGTAGTTGACCAGTTTTCCCAGCACCACCTGTTAAAGAGACTGTCTTTATTCCATTGTATATTCTTGCCTCCTTTGTCGAAGATAAGGTGTCCATAGGTGTGTGGGTTTATCTCAGGGCTTTCTATTTTGTTCCATTGATCTATATTTCTGTCTTTGTGCCAGTACCATACTGTCTTAATGACTGTGGCTCTGTAGTAGAGCCTGAAGTCAGGCAAGTTGATTCCTCCAGTTCCATTCTTCTTTCTCAAGATTGCTTTTGCTATTTGAGGTTTTTTGTATTTCCATACAAATCTTGAGATTATTTGATCTAGTTCTGTGAAAAATACTGCTGGTAGCTTGATAGGAATTGCATTGAATCTGTAGATTGCTTTGGGTAGTATACTCATTTTCACTATATTGATTCTTCCGACCCATGAGCATGGTATATTTCTCCATCTATTAGTGTCCTCTTTGATTTCTTTCATCAGTGTTTTATAGTTTTTGATATATAGGTCTTTAGTTTCTTTAGGTAGGTATATTCCTAAGTATTTTATTCTTTTCGTTGCAATGGTGAATGGAATTGTTTCCTTAACTTCTTTTTCTACTTTCTCATTATTAGTGTATAGGAATGCAAGGGATTTCTGAGTGTTGATTTTATATCCTGCAACTTTACTATATTCATTGATTAGCTCTAGTAGTTTTCTGGTCGAGTCTTTAGGATTTTCTATGTAGAGGATCATGTCATCTGCAAACAGTGAGAGTTTTACTTCTTCTTTTCCAATTTGGATTCCTTTTATTTCTTTTTCTGCTCTGATTGCTGTGGCCAAAACTTCCAGAACTATATTGAATAGAAGTGGTGAAAGTGGACACCCTTGTCTTGTTCCTGACTTTGGGGAAAAGCTTTCAATTTTTCACCATTGAGGATAATGTTAGCTGTGGGTTTGTCATATATAGCTTTTATTGTGTTGAGGTATGTTCCTTCTATTCCTGCTTTCTGGAGAGTTTTTATCATAAATGGATGTTGAATTTTGTCAGAGGCTTTTTCTGCATCTATTGAGATAATCATATGATTTTTATTTTTCCATTTGTTAATGTGGTGAATTACATTGATTGTACATTTCCTTTTGTATACAAAAGAGAAGTTGTGTGAGAAGAGGAATAAGCCTTTTTTAAGCTTGTACTGTTTATTTCCTAACAGTCCTATTGTCACGTGGCAAGTCAGGGACACAGAGCCTTCAGCAGTGACATTTGGGATGAGGCCTATCCAAGGAGGAAGCACAGACAATGGAATATCTCCTACGAGGATTCCAAAATAGACCCACTGGGATTATTGTTCAGAGATGGATGAAAAATGAAAATAGACTCCCTGTGCTTTCTCTTCCTTTTGCAATTGAGGGAGAGATCTTAATTTTTCAACATATGAGAAAAATACAGGATTTTTGTTGGGTTTAGAGTGATGATCCAAACTTTGTTTCAGTCTTACCTTTTCCTACCAGATAACATGGCTTCGCAGATTCAACAACCCATCAATAATTGTGCAAGCATAAGCACTGTGCCAGGTCCTAAGAGCAAATTCAAGACTGTGAAGTGGTCACAATCTCCAGGTCCTTCAAGCTATTGTAACTGTGCTTTGGGACACAGTAGAAATGATGTGACTCTTTTAAATTTAAATTTTATTTTTTATTGAGATATAATTAACATATAGTATACATTTAATGGAGAAGGAAATGGCAACCCACTCCAGTATTCTTGCCTGGAGAATCCCATGGATGGAGCCTGGAGCCTGGTGGGCTACAGTCCACGGGGTCGCAAAGAGTTGGACACGACTGAGCGACTTCACTTTCACTTTTCACTTTATACATTTAAGGTATACAAACATACTGATTTGATACATTTATATTACAATATGATATCCACTGTAGCAGTCTACCAAGTCACACAACTATTATTTCCTCTAGTGGTGGAAATAATGTGACCTTTTTTTCATTTTTATTGAAGTATAGTTGATTTACAATATGATGTTAGTTTCACACGTACAGCACAGTGATTCATCCATACATGTATATTTATATATATATATATATCTTGCTTTTCATACTCTTTTCTCATAGGTTTTCACAGTGCATTGGGCAGAGTTCCTTGTGCTATACAGTAGGGTCCTTTTTGTTTAGTATTTTATAATAATAGTGTATATGTTAACCCCAACCTCCTAGTTTATTCTTTCCCCCTCCCCATTTCCTTTTGGTAACATAAGTTTGTTTTCTATGTCTATGCAGTAAAGCATCTGCCTACAATGCAGGAGACCCAGGTTCAGTCCCTGGGTTGGGGAAGATATCCTGGAGAAGGCGATGGCACCCCCACTCCAGTACTCTTGCCTGGAAAATCCCATGGTCAGAGGAGCCGGTTAGGCTACAGTCCATGGGGTTGCAAAAGTCAGACACACTGAGCGACTTGACTTTCACTTTCACTTTCTATGTCTGTGAGTCTCTATTTAGTAAATAAGTTCATTTGTATCATTTTTTCAATTCCACATATAAGTGATATCCTATGATACAACAGCTTGAGTTTTTAGTCTGTGTCACCTTAACATTTGACTTGTGTGGACCTTTCTCCTTTGCCTTCACCCCATTCCTCACCTGTCCCTCCCTTCCCAGCTACCTGGGGCCTGCCCCACCCCCCATCCCCCTGGCCCCTGCTCACCAATCCCACTCCATTCCCCTCTGCTTTCTCTCCTGTTAAATTATGGTCTCTCAGAACTAAATTGGGCATTAAATATCATCTAGTTCAGTCTTTTCCAAAGTGTTTTTGATCCTGAAACCATCTTCCCATAGAAAACCTTACATAAAACCCCCAAGACATACAACTGATCAAATGTATCCAATTCAAAAAGAGGAAGGGAGGAGAGGACACCATGCTTTGCCCATCCTGACTTTCAGTTGATAACACCATCCTCCTCCCACAAGAGTCCCTGAGGGTCCCTGGGTAAAGTCCTGGGAACCCCCAGCTTAAGTAAAGCCCTCATTTGGCAGATGAGGAAGCTAAGGACCAGAGACGGGCAGAGAAAATATCTTAAGTTACAGCCTGACTCCCAGTTCTGGAACCTTCCTCTGGTGTTTCTGTTCTTTCCTTAACAGATAGTGTCAAAATCTTCTGATCATGAAGAATCCCCTTGACCTCAAGGGGCCAGTGGCATCCTAGTGATTCAACATCCCAACTCTGGGGACCGGAGACATTCTGCAGACTTTACTGCCTGTGCTTGAAGGGATCACGTGATCTTTTCTCAAGGGCAGAGAGAAGCAGAAGGAAAAGACACAGGACTCGCTTTCAGAAATTATGAGCACAGTTATTAATAACTGGGCCCATCCTGGCATCCTTATGGCCATGTCAGAAAGGGTGCCGCACCAAGAACAGAAGGGTTTATGGGGACTTACCTGGAGGTCCGGGCTTTCCCAGGTGGCACCAGCGGTAAAGAACCTGCCTGCCAATGCAGGAGAGGAAAGAGACATGGGTTCGGTCCCTGGGTTGGCAAGATTCCCCTGGAGGAGGGCATGGCAACCCACTCTTGACTGGAGAATCCCATGGACAGGGGAGCCTGGCAGGCTACAGTCCATACAGTCGCACAGCCAGACACAACTGAAGTGACTTAGCGCGTACACATGTACCTGGAGGTTCAGTGGTTAAGACTCATGGCTTTCGCTGCACACGGCCTGGGTTCGATCCCTGGTTGCAGAACTAAGATCCCACAAGCCACGTGGCATGACTTAGGGAAAAAAAAAGAGAGAGAAAGAGGTTTGTGGCTCAGGGTGGATTCTGACTCAACCCGTGGATACAGGGGAAATTGACAATTTGCTTCCCTTCTGAAGGAGCTTGAAGCTGATGTATCAGCTTCCTCACCATGCAAGGGCCCCTCCCACCTCCCACTGCTGTCAGATACCCTGTCTAATGAATACTCATTCCTCTTCTCTTTGTGATATAACAACATGGACTTCTATAAAGCTTTCCCTAGATTTTCAAAGTCAATACAATTGAAGCACAATGCATCTTAATTGCCAGCATCTTATTCTGTGCAGAACTGAGGACAGCTGTCTTAAATAAAATGATGGCTGGCCCCTGGCTGAAGAGTGAGGTCCACGGATAGAGATGTTGGTAAAAGTGCCCCAAAGGCAACTGTCCGTGTGGAAGGTGCCTGGCTTTCCACAGTGCTTTTCCCAGGCTACCTAAAACTATTTTTATACCCATCATTTCCTCTCACAGTTTGCCTAGAGGGAGAAAAACAGTTTAACTTTTCGAGAGGAAACAGAGATCCACGATTCTGTGTCAAGGGACAGAGGAGTGAAACTGAGTCTCCGTAAAGCCAAGTTCCCTCACCAAGCAGTAGTAGCAGGGTTAGTCGCTCAGTTGTATCTGACTCTCTGCGACCCCGTGCACTGAAGCCCGCCAGGCTCCTCTGTCCATGGGATTCTCCAGGCAGGAATACTGGAGAGGGTTGCCATTGCCTTCTCCATCCCTTACCAAGTTTACGACTAATTTCTCTATACAAAACTTTATTCCCTTTCTTGCCCCTCCAACCTCAGTCTTGGGCTAACTGAACCGTAGTCAACCAGAGTCAGATGACTAAAATTGCTGTTATTGATAACATCAATGTTGATAAAATTGCTGTTGTATCATTAGATACCATCATGAACAAACAAACTCGGGTTTCTCCAGGGCAAGATGAGCTAAAAGCCACCCCCCGCCCCAGCCATGGACCACTTGGCCAGACAATTGTAAAACAGAGACATCCTGACTCCGATAAATGCCACAGAAATGTCATAAGATGACGATTAAGCCCAGTCTTTTTGTTCTTAAAAAAAAAAAAGGAAAAAGCTCTAACTCAAAGATCAAATTGGAGTGGATATGGGGCTTATCTCCCACTCCCTTGCTTGGTGCCTTGCAATAAACGCTATACACTTAAGTCCCCTACATGCGAACCTCCAAGTTGAGAACTTTCAAAGATGCGAATGTATGTACATTCACAAGTCCAGTCATGTGAGTTATTTCATGTGTCTGGCGTACATGGTCCCATGTGTGTATCCTTTATAAGTGGTTGTGCTTTTGTGTACTTTACCATACAGTACCTTATACAGTACACTAGTACAGCATATTTCAAACCCAGGATGTCCAGAAGCAAGAATAAGAGCAGCAAGGATGTAGCTGGTACTGCTAAGAAGCGCCAACTGTTGTACTACTGTACTTTTCAAGGTAGTGAACTGTAAGATTAAAATTATTTTACTTTTGGTGTTTGTTTTTATGTATTATTTGTATGAGAAATATTATAACGCTATTACACAGTACAGTATTACATAGCCAATTGTATTAGTTGGGTACCTAGGCTAACCTTATTGACTTATGAACAAATTGGACTTACTCTTGGGACAGAACTCGTTCGTATGTCGGGGACTTATTACACTTTCCTTTACCACAACCCAGTGTCAGTAGAATGGCTTGGCTACACGTTTGATGAGTCAACTCAAATTCAGCTTGGTAACAGGAGGAGTCAAAAAGGTTATTATTTGAACATGTTATTTTACTGGTTGGCATCTCTTCATCATCATCATAACGGCAGTAAGTGGTTGTATGGACAAATTTTAAGAGTTCAAATCACTTACTGGCCATGCGATCTTGGACAAGATTCTTGTTCTCTGTCTGCTTCAACATCTTCATCTTGTTAAGTGGCCAGTGATAACATGGTGGTACCTACTTCACTGTTTTATCAAGGGATTAATAAGTCATTTGTGTAAGAAGCTAAGAACAGCATCAATGTGTAGTGAATTTTCAGTAAATTTCAGTTATTTATGTAGTATCGATACTTAGGGTTTATAAACTGCTTCCACAAGACAGTATCGCTTGACCTAGGTTTCAGATCATTTAACTCTCAAGCCAAGGTTTTGGAAGAAGTTTAGAATATCAGGTAAGATCCAGTGCCCTTTACCAAACGCATCCCAAGGAGGCTAGTCCACTAAATATAGTTTCCCCAGCCCAGTTTTGTCTCTTTGCTCTGTGCCCAGGAGAGGCCCTCTGCATAGCTTCGGGACACTTCTGCTTAGGCAGAGGCCCCCACCCAGGAAGTATGAACTTTCTCCTCATCCCTTACACAATAGCAGATAGAACTATCCACCTTGTTGCTTAAGCCCCAGTAGTCCTTATCTTCCCACTTCCAAACACTGCTGGATATTTTTTAGAAAACTATATTCTGGGCTAAAGAGAATTAAGCTGTGTCATTTCCCTCTGGTAAAACCCTTAGATGCTTTAGAAAGCAATATCAAAAAGCTGCTCCTTGAGAGCTGGTTATCAGCCCTCCCCCACACTCCAGGCAGGGGAAGGAACTGACATTTTGGAGAGCCCAGCCCTGTGTAAGGCTAGTTATTATGATGCATACAGATAAGGACTTGGGGCTGTAGAGGGCAGAAACAACTTGTCCAAGGCACCAAAAGCTCTGGCTCTGACGTGTCATCTGTACCATCTTCCTCAACCTCTCTGGGATGTTTTCTTGTATGTAAACTGGGATAATAATTATACACACACCATAGGGTCATAAAAATTAAATGTGTCAATTCATTTATCATCCTGAACACAGTGACTGACACGTACAAGAGCCTAATAAACAAATGTTAGGTGGTAAAATAATCATTACCTGAAAAAGAGCAGCCATCACCGACTCGATGGAAGTGAGTCTGAGTGAACTCCGGGAGTTGGTGATGGACAGGGAGGCCTGGTGTGCTGCGATTCATGGGGTCGCGAAGAGTTGGACACGACTGTTCAGTTCAGTCGGCTCAGTCGTGTCTGACTCTTTGCAACCCCATGAATCGTAGCACGCTGGGCCTCCCTGTCCATCACCAACTCCTGGAGTTCACTCAGACTCACGTCCATCGAGTCCGTGATGCCATCCAGCCATCTCATCCTCTGTCGTCCCCTTCTCCTCCTGCCCCCAATCCCTCCCAGCATCAGAGTCTTTTCCAGTGAGTCAGCTCTTCTCATGAGGTGGCCAAAGTACTGCAGTTTCAGCTTTAGCATTATTCCTTCCAAAGAAATCCCAGGGTTGATATCCTTCAGAATGGACTAGTTGGATCTCCCTGTAGTCCAAGGGACTCTCAAGAGTCTTCTCCAAAACCACAGTTCAAAAGCATCAATTCTTCGGTGCTCAGCCTTCTTCACGGTCCAACTCTCACATCCATACATGACCACAGGAAAAACCAGTTACTCTGTGCCTTTTTCATTACACCGAGCAGGGTCCCCTAGCTAACTGAGGACCATAAATGTGTCTCTAAATGAAACAGCTTTAATATCCCCAAGCCAAGTTCATGGGGGCTGGTCATCAGCTCTCCCCACAGCTCCACAACTTGAGAGCTGGTCATCAGCCTTCCCCCTGGCGCTTTAATATCCCCAAGACCAGCTCTCGTGAGGGCTGATGACCAGGTCACAACTTGTGGAGCTGTGGGGAGAGAGGGGTGGCCAGGACTTCCACCTTCTTTGAGGTAGGAGTAGTTTGGGCAAACCTATGATGCAACTTACTTGTCACCGCTCAGCAGTGATGAAGCAGTCTTTCTTTGAATGCTTTTACTGCCAGGGTACTCATTCGCTATTGAAAATCAACCCATTCGGCGCCGAACACCTCTTACAATTACACAGTGTTCTTTCTCAGTTCCTGCTCCCCCACCCTCCTCCACATCCCACTTCCTTCCTCGCCACCTTCTTCCTCCTTTCATCTTCCCCTTCCTCTTCTTTTCTCCCTCCCTGGTAGCTCAAATGGTTAAGAATCTGCCTGCAACGCGGGAGACCTTAGTTCGATCCCTGGTTTGGGAAAATAGCCTGGAAAAGGAAATGGCAACCCACTTCAGTATTCTTGCCTGGGAAATCCCATGGTCCATCATGGAGAACACAGAAGGTCTTCAGAGTGATTCCTTGGCCAGCTGATGGGAACTTGGTCTCCAGTTGCCATTAAGAATCCTCTAGGTCTTGCACAGTCTCTGGGAAGCAAAACCTTTTATCCGGATGCTATGGCTTGGCCTTCTGGTCCATTCATGTCGTCCATCAGTTTGCCCAATTTCCACTAATAACCCCATCTAGAACCACAGGAAACTTGAAATGGGTTGATCTGGTGTCTTGAGGCCCCACTGGCTCCAGATGGAAGCCATGGAGAAGCTGGAGCGCTGGAAGTGACTCTCCCAAACCAGTGTACACAGCCAGTGCTGGTTCCAATTCTCTGCCCAGAAGCACCCGGACTTTTACAGCCTGCGCCCAGCCGGGAGCAGTCACGGGCCGCACTGCCGCTTTAAGAGAGGGGCGGGGCCAGGGTACAGGCGAGGCTGAGCCGGCCCACAAAGCTCCTTTTCCTTTTGATCCATTCAAAAATTACTCATTGCAAATTCCCGGACTGCTGGGAGCGGAGAAGGAAGGGGGCGGAGGAGAGAGGGCTGCTGCGGGCGCCGAGCAGGGGGCACCCAGGGCTCGAGTGGCGGCTGGCCGGCCGGGCAGAAAGCGGCTCGCAGTTTTGGCTGCGGTGGCCTCACCAGGAAGCGTCAGTCTCGACACCAGGGAACCTCCGAGCGCCGCCTGCGCCTCCGCCTGCGCCCGGCTCCAGATCCCCGAGCCCCCCTCCCCTGCCCCGGGCCGGCCCTCCGCCCTCCTGGGCCCTCCGGCTCGGGTGCCTTCCCAGGAGATGGCTGGCCGCTGAGCATGGCTCAGTACGGCCACCCCAGCCCGCTCGGCATGGCTGCGAGAGAGGAGCTGTACAGCAAAGTCACCCCGCGGAGGAACCGCCAGCAGCGCCCCGGGACCATCAAGCATGGATCGGCGCTGGACGTGCTGCTGTCCATGGGGTTCCCCAGAGCCCGCGCGTAAGTGGCCGAGCTCGCTGCCCCGGCGACCCCTCCCGCCCCACGCGGCCAGCCCTCGGCTTCGCTCCGGCTCGCCTCCCATGCCCGGCGGGAGGCGCGCTCCCCGCTGCCCACGACCTGCTGGGGGCAGGCTGGGCGCGCGGGCGGCCCGGGACTCGGCTCCTCCGGGAGGAGGGTGCAAGGGAAGGCGCTGCGTCCGAGCGCTGGGCCAAGGGCTGGCTGGCATGCCTACGATGAGGCGTGTCTCAGGGCGCGGGATGCCTGCAGGCGAGGGCACTGGGTTCGAGTCCTCGGGACTGTGGCAGGAGCCAGGCCTCCGCGGGTGTTGCTAAGCCGTTCTCTCCCGGGCTCCCTGAGGTCTCTAGCACCGGGTCCCCGGGGAGGCGGGGCCCCCACAGAGGCTTCGGGCACCCTCTGGATCCCGAACGCCGGCCTGGCTGGAGGATCCACTGCTGTCTGGGAGAAGGCAGGGACGGACGGCGGGGCGGGGAGTCCGGCGCTCCCACCGCTGCGGCTTTCGGCTCCGGATGTCGTTTTGGGTTCTGTCTCCCTCCAGAGTAGGAGCAGCGGGAACGTAGAGGTTGCTGCGTGTTCATTGATGGGGAGGTTGGAATGAGAAGGGGAAGCAGTGCCCCCAGGGGACCTGGGTTCTCGTCAGTGGTGACGGCAGCGCAGGAATCTGTGGGTGCCTGAGAGTAAGGGGGGTGGGGGTGCGTCCTCTCATCCCTTTTCCTCCTGGAGGGTGGGGTAGGGCAGAGCGGAGAGCGCGCAGGTGGCGGCCCGGCAGCCTGCTGGAAAGAGGCCTGGTCGCCAGGACAAGGTGGCAGTGGCCCTAGGAGTTTTCGGAGGCTGGCCGCCCAAGTTTGGACCTCTGCTTGGAAGGACCCCACCCGGGTGGCCAGGTCCTTCTTCCCCCTTTATTCCTCGCATGCAGATTTCTTAGGCCGGGACACAAGGCCTGGGATCCTTGCTTCTTTGAATGACATCACCTGCACAGGGAGTTAGGCAAACTTTATCAGAAAGAGCCAACTTGATTAAAGTGGGGTTTTTTTCCTTCTTTTTTTTTTTTCCCCCCACATGATAGCTCTAGGTTTCCCTGACTTGGCCTCTGGGCAAACATTTATTCTTACTGACTTCGCTGTAATCTCTTATCAAAGCTTATTCCTGATTTTATCATGCCACCTAACCTGCTGGGACAGGTTGGTGTACCCTATGGTCGGAAGGCCATAAAATGGACTTATATTTCTGCCTCGCACTGGCTTCCAATCACTGGGGCTCCAGTTCCTGATGCCAGAGATACAGGGAGGGGATGCGCTGAGCTCTGCAGGGGTGTGCCAGGCTTGGAAGCTGCAAGTCAGGTCCTTCTGTGTGATGGATGTGCATAGCTGTCCTTAAGAAGGGGAGATAAGGGTTGGAAGTCTGTGGGTCCAAGCTGCAGAATTAGAACAGCCCCCAGCATTTGCCTTTTCTAAAATGAGGCCAGCATTCAGGACCTAAATTGCTTAATTAAGGGAAGAAATACTTAACTGAATTCTTCAGACTGTCACATTTGCTCTCGACTGTCACATTTGCTCTCCGAAGTGGTTTAAATAGGACATATTCCTTCCTGCACTGATGGGTCTTTCCTACATAGATGAGTCCAAGAGGCCTCATCTACGTCCTGATAGATTAGGATGATGGTTTAATTTTGGCTTGTTCAATCCTTGAGATCACGTACAACTAGCATTTATTTGTTGTTGGTGGTGTTTAGTTGCTAAGTCGTTTCTTACTATTGTCGTCCCCATGGATTGTAGCCCTCCAGGCTCTTCTGTCCGTGGAATTTCCCAGGCAAGAATACTGGAGTGGGTTGCCCTGCCCTCCTCCAGGGGATCCTCCTTCATCCAGGGGTTGAACCTGCATCTGTGTCTCCTGCATTGGCAGTCGGATTTGTTACTGCCAAGCCACCTGAGAAGGCAACTAGCCTTTACTTCATGTTTATTATCCATTTTATCCTCTCAGCAGCCTAGTGAGAAGGGTTATGTGGCCCTTTTATGAACTGGGAAAGCTGTTTTTTAGAGAGGTCACATAACTTGCTTAGGCTCACCACCATGAGCAGTGAATCTGGGATTCATGCTCAGAGCAGGCATGTGTCTGCTCATCCCAGGCCTCAGAGCCAGGACCAGGATGTAGTGAATTAAAGTGGATAAAGTACTTAGAGTGGTGATGTCTGGTACGTAGTGAGTGATCTTTAAGTGCTCCCTCATAGCTCAGTCGGTAAAGAGTCTGACTGCAACACAGGAGACCTGAGTTCGATCCCTGGGTTGGGAAGATCCCCTGCAGAAGGAAATGGCAACCCATTCCGGTATTCTGGCCTGGAGAATTCCATGGACAGAGGAGTGTGGCAGGCTACTGTCTACGGGGTTGCAAGAGTCGGACACAACTGAGCGACTAAACGCACACACTATATTAGCTTTCATGGCTGTTGTAACCAATTACCACACTCTGGGTGGTTTAAAAAAGAAAAAGCAGAAATGTATCCTCTGACAGTTTTGGAGGAGGCCAGAAGGCTTAAATAAGCATCTCTGGGCTGAACTCAAGGTGTTGGCAGGACTGAGCCCCATCCGGAGGTTCTAAGGAGAAGCTGTCCCTTGCCTCTCGTAGCTCCTGGTCTGCCAGCATTGTCTGGCTTGTGGCATCATTCCTCCAGTCTCTGCATCTGTGGCCACAATGCCTTCCTTTCTTTCTCTGTCAAATCTCCCTCTGCCTCTTTCCCATAAAGACTCTGTGATTGCATTTAGAGCCTCCCCAGATAATTCAGGATAATCTTCCCCATTTCAAGATCCTTAACTTAATCTTATCAGCAAAACCCTTTTTAAACCATAAAGTAATATGCACAGGTTCCAGGAATGAGGGCATGAAAATTTTGGGAGGAACCCCTATTCAGCCTATCAGAGCTACTGTTTCTACTAACATCACCTCTCTTTACTGAAAAGGTGAGCGTGGGGAGGGAGGTGGGTTTACCGTTCCATCTCCTCAAATTCTCTGTCTCTGTCCACTTCCTTCCTGGGCTAACATCTCTTATACTTAAGCCCGGGGAGGCTGATGTGGTCAGCCTTCCTCTTCATAACTTAATCAGGTCAGTAAGAAGAGGGTCTTTCCCCGGGGCCATCTGAGATTCCAGAGAGCAGACTTGGAGCTTCATCTTGGAGTGCTGTGAACAAAGGGAGCAAGGGTATCAGACTTTGCTTAGGCTGCCATCTGTGGGGTTGCACAGAGTCGGACAAGACTGAAGCGACTTAGCAATAGCAGCAACAGCAGCCTCTTTCTTAGCCTTAAGCCTGGAGCGTGATGAAATGGCAAGCGGGAGAGAGCAGCTGGCGGTTCCTTGGGTTCAGGAAGAACTGGTTGCAGAGATGAGACCGACGGCTGGAACTTGGCCCTTTGGAGGGAATGGTGGCAGCCAGGGCTGGCGGCTCTGGTTTCCCCTCTGGGTGTGACTGTGTCTGGTCTTGTACAGCAAGAAAGACCCTTCCACTGGGCTCTGGGTAGGCTGCAGGGAGCTCCCACACCAGCAAAGCCCAGGTCCCCTGACAACCTGTGTTGTGCTCTGGCCTTGAGTAAGTCACCCAGCCCTCAGGGCCTGTCTGGCTTCCTTTTAGGGGAACAGGATTAATTAACGCTGGCTTGTTAAGTGCTTGACTGAGAGCAGTGGTGAGCAAGCAGGGTGATCTCGGGGTATGTTTCTCCAGCTCATTATACCCCTGGAGCTGTGTTAGGTTTTTTCCAGTCCAAACCTGTGACCTTTGGTCCAACTTAGACGCTGCTGTAGAAGAACCCCACTGTGTGAGGAAGGATTGAGAAGTGGTCATTTTTATGGCGTGCGTGCGCGCACACACACATACACACACGAATGCAACCACAATTCAAGGAGGTGTCAGGGAAGCCTGAAGAAGGAAGATTTCAAGGGGCCAAAGTGACCTATTCCTTCCTTTTTCTTTCTATGTGCTTAGCTCCTCCTTTTCCCCAAAGTTCTAAAAATAAAGTCCCAGCTTTGTCAAGACTGGAGTAAGCTTGGTTGGAAGGAAAAGGAAGAGTCTGTGTGTGCTGGGAAGGCCTGGGGCCAGGACAGGGCCGATTGTATCACCCAAGAAGGCAGGAGGAATTCTGATGGAATGTTGCTTTCATGGTTTGTTTTTGTCTTTAGTATCTTTTTTTTTTAATTGGAGTATAGTTGATTTACAATGTTGTGCCAGCCTCAAGCATACAGCCATGCAAACACAGAAATCTACCCCCTCCCACATAGGCCATCCCAGCGCCCCCAACAGAGTTCCCTGCACCATACATCAGAGCCCCATTAGTTACCTGTTTTATATATGCTGCTGCTGCTGCTAAGTCGCTTCAGTCGTGTCCGACTCTGTGTGACCCCATAGACGGCAGCCCACCAGGCTCCCCTGTCCCTGGGATTCTCCAGGCAAGAACACTGGAGTGGGTTGCCATTTCCTTCTCCAGTGCATGAAAGTGAAAAGTTTTATATATAGTCGTGTGTATATGACATCCCCATCTTCTCATTTATCCCTCCCCCTACTCACCCCCTTGGAGTGTTGCTTTGCATTCCCTACTTGGTTTCTGTGATTCTGGGGGACAGTGAGGCTCTTTTTCTTCACTCCTCTGCAGCTGGAGGCCAACTCTGGGAGCCGTCACCCCACAAGTGAATTTGAGGAGGCCCCCTCAATTGGTAAAGAATCCACCTGCAGTGCAGGAGATGTGGGTTCGATACCTGGGTTGGGAGGATCCCCTGGAGAAGGAAAGGACAACCCACTCCAGTCTTCTTGCTTGGAGAATTCCATGAACAGAGGAACCTGGTGGGCTGCAGTCCACGGGGTCGCAAGAGTTGGGCACGACTGAGTGACTAAACAACCACCACTGATACCACTCTGCTCTGTTGTCTTGGTTCCGTTTATTTGGGGCTGCCTGTGGCTAATGCTTTGTCTAGAGCACATGGCTCTCTAATGATCAAGAAATAGAATCTTACAAAAGAACACTAAGGCCAGAGTCTGATGTCCTGAGTCCTAGCCTAGCTTCTGACCGACACTTGGAGAATTTAGGTCTTCTGTGGCATCCCTTTTACTCAGTATCCCGATCATCTGCTGTGCATGGCAATCCCTGTTTGGAATAACTCAAAATTAGGCTTTGTGAAGACCAGACAAGCTGATAGGCAGGAAGGGACTTAGAAAAGTTAAAAATAGAATCTGGACCAGGTAGATAGGGTTGTTATATTATTGTGTTGGATTGAAAGAAAAGGAAAGAGGTTCGATGGTGGTTGGGGTCTCCAGCAAGGATTTACATGTGTAGTTCAGTTATTGCTGTTTGAACAACGCCCAGCTAAAGAGCAGGACAGTGGCAGGAAGAAAGAGCTAGACTAAGCGCCTTTGACTTTGGATAGTCAGCTGCGTTAGCTACGCTTCACTGCCCAAAGATAAAAGCAGTTCTGAGCTGGTGACACAACGAACTGAGACGCATCTTCCAGAACCGATGAATTCAAGTATCCAGTTTCTCTAGCCTTCTCCAGCTTACCTGCTGCTGGACATTGGCTCCCCTGAAAGTACCTGGTCAGCTCAGCATCTCTGCACGCACGTGTGCTTAGTTGCTTCACTCTGTGTCCATCTCTTTGCAGCCCCATGGACTGTAGCCCCCAGGCGCCTCTATCCATGGGATTCTCCAGGCAAGAATACTGGAGTGGGTTGCCATGCCCTCCTCCAGAGGATCTTCCCAACCCAGGGATCGAACCATATTTCTTGTGTCTCCTGCACTGGCAGGCAGATTCTTTCTCCACTGAGCCACCTGGGAAGCCCAGCATCTCTGAATCATGGTCAGTTCTGGGTGTGGGCTGCAGCTGCTTTCCCAGGGACCTTGGGCAGAATGAGGAGACCAATCAGGGCCCCGTTGGAGTGAAGGGATCTTAGAGGTAGACAGGCAAGAAAGTCTCTACTCCACCTACAGTTACCGTGTGCCCGTGCACCACTCCCTTACATTTGTATGTTACTTTGTGAGTGAAAATTGCTCTCCTGTGCACTCAGCATCCCTCTTGATCTTGAGAAAAGCGTCATTTTAAAGATGAGGAGACTTGAGGCTTAGAGGGACTTACTCTGTATGTGGTTTGTTGCTGTGACAGCCTTAGACTAGAACTGCAAGTCCAGTGAACTTCCCATACTACCCAGAGCAGGGGTCCCCAACCTCTGGGCCATGGACTGTACCTCCTGTCAGGTGAGCAGTGGCATTAGATTAAGAAATAAAATGCACATTAAATGTAATACATGGAATCATCCTGAAACCAGCCTCCTGCCCCTCCCCTGTGTGTGAAAAAATTGTCTTTTATGAAACTGGTCCCTAGTGCCAAAAAAGATGGGGAGCACTGACCCAGAAGATTTGACTCCAAAGGAAACATGCATTCTTTTTAAAATTTACTGAGGTCTACTTTATGTACAATAAGCTAAACTTGTTTAAAGATTGATCAGTTTTGACAGGTGAATGAATATACCCATATAATCACCTCTTCTCACCTCTTCAAGACAGCTTGTATCCTTCACTCCTTTAAGTTTCCTCATGTCCCCATTGGTCGATTCCTTTTCCACCCTTATCCCTGGGCAGCCACCAGCCACCAATCTGCTTTGTATCACTGGATATAGTCTACATTTTCTAGACTTGCATGTAACTGGAATCATACAATGCCTACTTCTGGCTTTTCTCCTGATGTTTTTGAGACTCATCCATGTTGCATGTAACAATAGTCTGTCTCCCTTTTTTGCTGAATAGGTCTTATATATTCAGATGGGCTGGTTAATGTAATTATAATGCCTTGCACCCAGCATCTGTGAAAATTCCCTATTATGCCCTAATACTACTTTCAATTTTTAGACCACTTTAGAGATTTCAAGGGGCTTCCTTGGTGGCTCAGACGGTAAAGAATCACCTGCAATGCAAGAGACCCGAGTTTAATCCCTGGGATCCCCTGGAGAAGGGAATAGCTACCCACTCTAGTATTCTTGCCTGGAGAATTCCACTAGACAGAGGAGCCGGGTGGGCTACAGGCAAAAGGAAAAGAGGGTAACAGATGGTTAGATAGCATTATCGATGCAATAGACATGAATTTGAGCAAACTTCAGAAGATAGGGAAGGACAGGGAAGCTGGCATGCTGCATCCCTGCGGTCACAAAGAGTCAGACACAACTTAGTGACTAACAACGACAAAAAAGAGATCATAAAGCTGATTTGTACACATAATCCACATAATCGCTATTAAGTTTCAGACATTGATAATTTCATGAGAAAACTGAGGTTCAGTAGATTAAGTGGCCCAGAGAGTGAAGAGAACCCTGCCTCATGACTCTATCCTGTGGTTTTTGTCAGTACCCTGCCCTTGGTGACTCAAACTGCTTTTCACTGAGTGGATCAGAATGCTCAGAGCTAAGGGCTTTGCTTTTCAGAGGCAAGAAACGAAGGGAGCCCTGTCGCCTGCCAGCTCTCCTCTTGCCAACTGCGGTGGTGGCGGAGCTCAGTACCACCCCCATCCCTATAGGCATCTGGTGCGGATGTGTGTGAGGGGGAGTCCCTCTTCTTGGGCAGCCAGGAACTGAAGAGACCCCACTCTTCGGGGGTCTCACTGATGACAGCTGTTGGCACCACCTGGGTTTGAAGCCCAGCTCCGCCTCTTCTCTGCTGGTGACCTTGGTTGAAGAACACTCTGAGCCTCAATTCTCTGTCTTTATACTGTTGACAGTGTTGACTGGAAAAAACATGCATGAGACTTCCTTGATAGTCCAGTGGTCAAGACTGGGCACTTCCACTGCAGGGATTATGGGTTCAGTCTCTGGTTGGGGAACTAAGATCCCACATGAATTATAGCAAAAAAAAAAAAAAAAAAAAACTATAGCCAGAAGTTTAGAGGTATGTTTTTCGAGGGGGGCTTCCTGAGAACTCAAGCCCAGGAGGCAGCCTCTCATATATCTCTGGTGGACCTCGTTGAAGAGGTAAGGGAGCACTCAGGATACAAAGGAATTTTGCAGCAAAAAAACCAGGTAATACGAAAATCAAATGGCAGTGAAAGTGTTAGTTGATCAGTCGTGTCTGACTCTTTGCGATCCCATGAACTGTAGCCTCCTCTGTCCATGGAATTCTCCAGGCAGGAATACTGTAGTGGGTTACCATGCCCTTCTCCAGGGGTTCTTCCCGACCCAGGGGTCAAAACTGGGTCTTCTGCAATACTGTCTTCCTGCTTACTGAAGACCTGCTATTGTTTGAGCCATGGAACATTAAGAGATCACTATAAATTAAAGAAAATCAGACATCTCAAGTTAATGAATGAAGTGCTTTTCTGTGTATGGGAAGATGCAAGAATCGGGGCTCACTGAAATCATTCCTTTTGTGTGCACCTCTGCTCTCTGGGGCTAGCATCTGGCCTTTCTCCATCCTGAGTCCCCTCAGTGCACCACTGGGGGTAGCTTCAGTGTCTGTTGGCTTGATGGCTGTAGTAGCCTTTGTTTACTGATATGGCAGGTGACATTCTTTGTCCGCAACCATAACTGTACTTACCTTGAAGGAAGGACCCTTGTGAGGGTTAAGGTTGCTGAATCTTTGGGGAGTGCCTGTAACACCTCAGTGGGGAAGGAGAGTGACTCCTGCTCTGGTGGTGATTTCATTCTGCATGATTCCCTTTGTCTTGAGGTTCCCAGTTGCCCCCACTTTTACATCTCTCTGCTCCTCCCTGAGCTGTGGCCATGAAGTCTTCAGTGTGGAGCAGAGGCGAGGCGGATAGCCACCTTCCTCAGCATCTTGTCTTTGCAGAGCGCCCCAGGGCTGCCGGCCAAGTGGAAGCAGACCTGAGCAGAGCCAGGGCCACCCAAACTGCTGACTCCAATAAGTGGCCAGGCTGGGGATTTGAAGGAGGGCCATATGGTTATCCTCTGATTCATCTCAAACGGAATCAGACTCCGGCCTTGGAGAGAAAAAAAAGCACACTGAAGAATGGCTCCTTCATTGCAAAGTTCTCTGGGTGCCAGTGGAGGTTTTCTTGAGGCTTATGGGAGAATCTCTGGGTTTTCTCTTCCCTGGAGGATGGAAGGATAGATGAAGCAGTGGCCTGAGTGCTCTGGATCTTCTGTCAGGAGCTCAAGCTATGATAGGTGTTGTCCTTCCTTGCTGGTCCCTCTTGCTAACTTCCCGTTTCCCTGGTGACTTTGCTATCAGGTTCTTCGCCACCTGCTGTTTAAGAGGTTGAGGCTTATGGTGAAGTACCTCAGATGGACATCCAGAAATTGTCTAGCTCCTACTGTGCACACAGCATCCCATTAAATTCTGTGCAGGAAAAGATGAATGTCAAGTTCTGCCACCTAGCACTCTGAAGTCAGCCGCTGTCTCTAGCTGGCTGAAGATCCTCTATGGTGACTGTCTAATCCTCTACAGATAACTGACAGGCTCTGGGTTCAGTTCACACACCACAGGGTACAAGAGTAATGCACAATGAAAGCAAGCTCTGTGTACCTTTCTTTCAGACCCTGGCTTTGGGCTCTCACTCTGCTCTCACTTGTTGGCTCTTTGGACTCACATACATGCTTTTCCTTCCCTCGGCCTCAGTGTTCCCACCTGTAAAAGGGGCTAAGGTCAACCACCCCTCGGATCCAAGTTCTGGTGACTCAGGGGTGATGTGGACAGTGTTTTCATTCTACCCAAGGATGTTTTCACTGCCTCCTGTGTGCTTTTCTGTTCTGGAGGTTTGGCTTCTCTGTTTTGTTTTGCATTGTTGTGCTTTCCCCGGTGCTATATGGTCAAAGTCTTCTCCTTTTCAAGGAAACTCTTTAGGACTATTGATATTCTAAAGAGTAAATAAGTGGAAAGAAAGAAATGAGGCAATTATAGTGGTGGGGAGTCATCTCACTAGTATGCATTAGTATAATTTTTAAATTGATAGAACGTACAAATTCTTGCAAAATACAATCAAAATGCTGGTGAAATGAGACAGAAGGTTAGTGCCTTGAGTTCAGCCCCCAGGGGGAAAGAAATTGCTCCTTGGCACCTTTTTAATTAAAGGGACATCAGCAGCTGTTTTGCCACAATTCCCATTGTGTTCTGTTGCCCCAGTGGAAGCATAAACATCCTTGTACAGAAAGCATGTCTGGCAATGAACTCCACTAGGACCAGCTATTGCCACCCACAGTGGGAAGCTGAGAGAAACACCAGCATCACAGCTCACAACAGTCCGGAGCACGCCAAGGGGTTGCTGAGCACACAGATGGCCAGAGGCAGCCAAATGCTTCTGATTTCTTTCCAGCTTTTGCTGGATAAACCTTCTCTTGAATCAGGTAGCAGGATTGTTTAGAATCCTGCTTCCAGGTCGACAGTGCCCCATTCAGAAATATTTACTGGGAGCGTTTGCTCTCTAAATGTTTATTCTCTTCTCTTGGGCAGGAAGCACAGAGAGAAGGAAAGATACCTTCCTCCAGTGGCTGCCATCTGTGTACAGTCCCTTTAAATACAGGCAAACACGTGCAGAACCGCACAGGGTTGCTGGGTTTCTGAACCCCAGGCATCTGCTGTCTCCTTTCTTCATCAACCTGTCCTTGAATTGCCTGCATGCCCTTCCTTTCTCCTCTTTCTGCCTAATCAGATTTCCCCCGCCCTGGAGAACTAGTTCAGCCACAGAACAGCTGACTTCCCTTCCCTTTGCTTTCTTCTCTCCCTCCCCGCCTCTTTTTGTCTCTCCTATCCTCTCCCTTTCATCTCTTCTCCCTCAAGCCTTCACCTTGTGAAGTAAACAGGGTAGAGAGCATCATCTTTCCATCACTGATGATGCGCTTTGTCCAAGGTCTTCAGCCACTTCTGCACAGTTATCTTGGGGACCTCTTATATCTTGACAATCTAAATCTTTGAAAAACAAGACTAAGAAAAAAATATGTTTTTATCTTCATGAAAAATTCCTAGTAAAGCCATTTAAATACACACACACACACACACACACACACACACACACAGATATTTCAGAGTGTATTTATGGGCAACTCTTATAGCCTATTATAAGAGAAGTGGGAGTACAAAGATAATTAGATGTAATCTTTGCCCCCAGGGGTCTGAAGATCTAGTGTGGAAAATAGAAAATTATGATAAGATGTCGAAAATGTGATGTAAGTGGTAGATGCAGTATCTAAGTGAGACGAGGAGGAGGTGATATAACCAGACAAGGGGGCCCCAAAGTAAATTTAAAGGACAAATAAGAAGGGAGCAATGCTTTGCTTTGGTTTGAGAGGTCAGAGTCAGGGAGATCAGCAGACAGTTCAAATGATTTCATATTATACTGCAAATGAAGATAGAGGCAGATTTTAATTTAAATTAGCTGTCATCTTGCCACCACCCCCCTTCCCCTAGCTAAGTGAGTAACTTGTTACTGTTTAGCTTAGAAGGAAAAAGAAAAAATCCTGACTATGAAGGGAAACAGTTGGCCCATTAGTTGAGCCCAGCTTTATATCTGGCATCCTTTTATTCATTCTTCCACTGGGCATTTGTGTTGCTTCTGCTGTGCTCCGTTACTCAGTGGTGTCCGACTCTGCAACCCCACGGACCGTGGCCCACCCGACTCTTCTGTCCATGGGATTTTCCAGGCAAGAATACTGGAGTGGGTTGTCAGGCCCTCCGCCAGGGGATCTTTTCGACCCAGGGGTGGAACCCATGTCTCTTATGCCTCCTGCATTGGCGGGCAGGTTCTTTACCACTAGCACCACCTGGGAAACCCATCTAAACCATAAACATGATTTAATAATGCAATTAGTGCCGTATTAGGGGTTTGGAAAGAAGCTCTGTGGGACCACAGAGAAAACGGTGTAACTTGAGAAGGTTGAGGAAAGCAGAGGAAGTGACAGTTAAGGCAGAACTTAAAGAATGAATAGAGATTCTTTAGGTGCAAAAGGGAAGTGCATTCTGAGAGAACAGCAGGAAATTCAGAGCGTAAGGCACATGGGGGCTGCAGACTGATGAAAAGGAGATAGAAAAGAAGTCATGAGAGATGAGCGTGGACAAATTATTGAAGCCAGATTGTTTCCTAGAGATTATGGGAAATAACATTTGAAGGCAGAGAAGTCATTACAAAGTGGAACGATGCAAAGGAAAACTAGCCATGGAAGCCAGTTAGAAGGTGGTTGTAATAGTCCTGGTGAAAGATTAATAGGACTTGGATTAAAATACATTAAGAGCCAGATGCTAGACAGGTTCTTGAAATTGAAGTGACAGGATTTATGATCTGTGGGGTGTGAAGAGTAGGGGAGCATAAATGTAGCTCAGGATTTCCGGCGTGGGAAACTAGAGAGGCGGAAACATTATGAATTGAGATAGAACATATGGAAGATAGATAAAGAGCAGGGGTCCACAACCTTTTTGCACCAGGGACCGGTTTCATGGAAAACATGAATTCATTTTTCTATGAATAAGGAGGAGGGATGATTTCGGGATGATTCAAGCACATTACATTTATTTTGCACTTTATTTCTATTATTCTTATATCAGTTCTACCTTAGATCATCAGGCATTAAGTTCTAAAGGTTGGGGACCCCTGGTTTAGAAGATGAGGCAACGAATTTGACTTGAGACATGTTTTAGGTATTACAGACATACAGGTACAGATGCAGCTGGAGATGGGATTCTGGAGCTCAGAGGAATGGTTATAGCTAAATTTGTATATTTATGATAGTAGAAGGTGTGGGAGTAGGTGTAATGAACCAGGCAGGGTATAAAGAAAAGGAAAGTGGAGTGGGAGGGAAGTTCAATAGGGAGGGGACATATGTATACCTCTGGCTGATTCATGTTGATGTATGGCAGAAACCAGCACAATATTGTAAAGTAATTATCCTTCAATTAAAAACAAATAAAAGAAAAGGAAAGAAATCAACCCCTATGGGTAGAATTCTGGGGCACCAATTTTGGGTAGAGGAAAGAAAAAAACAGGTGAAGGAGTCTACGAGGCATGGTTCAATGGGTTAGGAAAAAACAGAGATGTCCTGGAAGAAGATAAGGAAAGAGAATTTCACATGAAAGATTTAGGTCAACCAGATGTTTCTTTCCCTTTGTGTTTCCAAAGTGAGTAAAAAAACCATTGGAAGTGAATGCAGTGGGTTGTGAATGAGATGTTCTCAGAGGATTCTAAAACTCTCTGTAGGGTGTCTGGTAATTCCTTCAGCTTCCCCAGACTCCACGACCAGGACCCTGAGGTGCTGCCTAGCTCTTTTGACAGCTCTTTCCACAGAGAGCTGGAATCTGTTCTCTGAAACTGAGACCGCTGACAGAGCTGACTGAATAGACAGATGATCTGGGATTTCTGATGTAAGAATCATCTGCCCTTTAGAATTCCCCCACTGCTAAGTTCCACTTGCAGATTCTACCTCCCCTCCTCCCATCCCTACCTCAGTACGAAGCTTCAGCCCCATTCATATGACATTGGAACTTACTTGTTCTCACTGGAAACCAGGCTGAAGTCACCTGATTATCCTTGCTGGTGTGACCCTTCATTTACTTATTAATCGGCCACTCTAGGTCTTCGTTGCTTTGTGAGGGTTTTCTCTCGTTTCAGTGAGCAAGGACCATCTTCGTTGTGGTGCATGGGTTTCTCAGTGCAGTGGCTTCTTTTTTGTGGGGCACAGGCTCTAGGTGATCAGGCTTCAGTAGTTGCAGCACACAGACTCAGCAGTTGTGGTGCATGAGCTTAGTTGCTCTGCAGCATGTGGAATCTTCCCAGACCAGGGATCGAACCCATGTCTCCTGCATTGGCAGGTGGATTCCCCATCCTCTGCACCACCACGGAAGTCCTGACCCTTCTTTTTCAATTCAACAAATCTTTCCCCATCCTTGCTATGTGCAGCCAATGCATTAAGCACCGTGGATAAAGCACTGAGAAACTGTCTCAGTTCCTCCTGTTTTATATCTCAAGAAGCTGAGATCTCAGCCTGCCATGTGCTAAGCTCATTTTCTATTATTTCCTCTTTCTGGTAAGTCACTGCCACCACCACCTCTCCATCAGGGAGAGCTCATGTCAAGGAATGCTGGGGATCCATGCTCTGTCTTTAAGACCTCAAGATTCAGGGGGTGGCTGTTGGTCAGGGGCTGGACCATCCTCTGTGTGCCCGAGAGAAGGTTTTCTCCAGTCTTCTAAGTACTTGCAAATTGTTTGGCATACTTGGGTCTGTCTGTACTCAAGTACACCAACTCAAGTTGGTGTCTGTTGTACACCAACAACCTGGAGATGAATAGGGAGGTGTGGAATCTGGATGGGTGATGGGTGATTTAGAAGGAAATGATAGAGGAAAGAAGATGGAGGAGGAAATAACAGAAGATCTTGAATGGGGAGGAGGGAACTTGAATCAAGGTTGGATAAAGTAGACTTACTCCCCAAAAAAGGAGTTGTATTTTTCATGGTAGATTGTATGTTTCTGGGAATTGAATTTCTAACAGCTGACAGACCCAGAAGATGTAAGCACAATATATAGGTTTTTTTTTTTAATTAAAAACATATATTTATTTCACTGCACCTGGTCTTAGATGTAGCACACAAGATCTTCAATCTTCACTATGACATGCGGAGTTTTAGTTGAGGCATGTGGGATCTAGTTCCGTGACCAGGGATAAAACCCTGGGCTCCCTGCATGGGGAGTGCCGAGTCTTAGCTCCTGGACCACCAGGGGAGTCCCTGTAGTTTTTAAATTTAGGTGTTTGTTGAGTGACGGTTGTTCATGAGTTATAAAAGGATGTTGAGGAAGGAAGATAAACAATATCTTTTGTGAAAGATGTAGATAGAGACAGGTGCTCAAGAAATGTTAGTTATTATTCATAACTGAGACAGTTCCTAATATTTAGCTGCATAGTAGCAATCATTTGCTCCTGACTTGAGAGTCACCTATGACAGAAGAAAGGTTTTGCATCAGAGTGAAGAAGCTCAAGTTCCTGACTTTGGCTGAGAATGACTCGAATACCTCTTACAAAATAGAGTATTTCTACTTGTAAAAAAACCCTGCAGAGGCAGAAGCTCAGAAGTGTCTAGTTGGAATTGCTAGTAAAGATTATCTATTCCGGCTCCCACGTTTTACATAGTGTCAAATGAGAGGAGCAAATGAAGTGACTTTTTCAAGACCCATATCTGGCCTGTGGCCAAAGCAGAGCTGGGGCCTTTCAGTCTGACCACGGTTTCCTTTTTTAACATCGGGTTACCTCTCTGAGTCCAGGCTCTGCCTCTAAGAAATCAATTTCTGACAAGGTTTTGGCTCTGTTTTCTGAAGGCATGGATTGGTCTGCTGTCTGGATTAGCCTTTTCATATACTGTGTTGGTTTTTTTCTTTCCCTTTCACTCCCCTTCTTCTTCCTGACTTTTGTTTGCATCTCAGCCCGTAGTAAGAGGAAGCTGATCTGTGGAGAGGCCAGTTGGCATGGTGACCTCTGAGATGCAGTGTGGGGTGGGTGGGTGAGGAAGTGTCACACCAGGAGCGTTGTAGCTGTTGGAGGTGATCCTTGGTTGTCTCAGTCACCCACCCATCAAGGGTATTCTTCTCTGGGGGAAAAAAAAATTTGCTTCAGAGACAAAGATCTGGCTCACATTCTGAATCTGTTACTTTCTGAGAATGTGGCTTTTAATTTTTTTGTACTTTTGGCCATACCTCGAGGCATGAGGGATCTTAGTTGCCCAGCCAAGGATCAAACCCACACCCCTTGCATTGGCAGCCTGGAGTCTTCACCACCAGACCGCCAAGGAAGTCCCGAGAATGTGGTTTTTGAACAGATTATTTTTATACGTTGGATGAATCAAAATAAAGCAATGTATATAAATGTAATAAAACCCACAAAAAGGCAGACACATGTAAAGCGATACTACTATTTGTTATCAATGGTTGGGTCCTGGTACTTTGAGGCTTTTCCAGAAAGTCTGTGACCTGTTGGTTTTATGTGACTTCTGGTAGGTTGGTCTAATCTTCACTAACCAAGCTCCATTCTCCCAGAGAAGCTAATTCACAATGGGGAACCTGAGAAGCCCTTTGAGAGGCCGGTTCCGTGGAAGTAAACACTTCCTTCTGGAAACCTGAGTTTTCACTTCACCCTTTTCAGGAAGCAGGGACATGAAGTGTAATGAGTTAGAAAGTGTCTTTTGTGAAAAGGAGGGATCTTGTGAAGTAAAGCACGTGTCACCAAAGACATGTATAGCAGTTTCCTATTGCTGCTTTAACAGGTTCAGTGGCTTAAAACAACGCAAATTTATTCTCTTAAAGTGTGGACAGCCGAAGTCCCGACAGGGCAGTATGGGTTCAACTCAAGATTTCAAGGGAGATGCATTCCTTCTGGAAGCTCCAGGAGAGAATGTTTCTGGATGTTTCCAGCTTCTAGATCCACCTGCATTCTTTGGCTAGTGGCCACTTCCTCCGTTTTCAAAATGCACCACCCCAGCTTGTGCTTCTGCCATCCTCTCTCCCATCCGTCTCTTTCTCCCTCTCTCTTTCCCTTACAAAGACCATTACGAGTCCATCTTTCCAACTCAGGATCCTTGGCTTATTCTTCTGTGAAGTCCGTTTTGCTGTGCAAGGTCTGGAGATGACGACCTGCGCATCTTTGTCTACCGTGGCATGCACACATGTAAGCACTTTGCGCGTGCCCTTAGTTCATGCTATTTCCGCAGAGCATCTCCTCACCTGCAGTTACTATTGTTCACTCCTCATCTGCGGTCTCATCACCCTCACTGTTCCCAGTCCGTGCACCAGATATTTATAGCTAACTTTTGCTGAGTGACTACTGTGTACATTTGTGTTGTCATTGTTTAGTCACTAAGTTGTGTCCAACTCTTCTGCGACCCCATTGACTATAGTCTGCCAGGCTCCTCTATCCATGGGATTTTCCAGACAAGTATACTGGAGTGGGTTGCCATTTCCTTCTCTAGGGAATCTTCCCAGTCCAGGGATCAAAGTCATGTCTCCTGCATTGAGAGGTGGATTCTTTACCACCAAGCAAACAGATGACGCATGGGTTATTTTGTTTATTCCTCATAACAGCCCTGTGAGATGGGAGCTATTAGTATTCCCTTGTTACAGATGAGAAAACTCAGGCATAGAGGGTTTTTTGTTGTTTTGTTTTTAAAGTTGCCCAAGATCATACAACTAGCAAGTGGTAGAACTTAACTTGGATCAAAACTCCAGGCAGTCTGACTTAGTGTGATTTCTTAACCAGCCCCCACAGGATTGACATGTAACTGATGTATAGTAAAAGTCAATGAATTGCAGGAGAAAACGAGGTCCAAAGAAGCAGTGTGCCATTGGTAGATTATACAAAACTAGGGCCGAGAGGGCAACCTGCCTTGCCCCTTGGTTTGGTTGGGGCCCTGAATGACTGCAATGTGGTGGACTGTGTAAAAATGTGATCTGGAGTTGCAATGCTGTTATCACCCTTTCTGAAATGTGTGTGTGTGTGTGTGTGTGTGTGTGTGTGTGTGTGTGTGTGTACTACTCATCTTGGTTCCAAATTGAGAAGACAGGATTGTTCTCAGGAATTACGATTACTTGACATCCACCTCTCTCAGCCACCACAGGCTGCTGCCAATTGAACCTCCAAGTGGAAACAGGAAGCCTGCTCCTATTCCTGTGGACCACCAGCAGGGCTGCTCGGACAGAGTGCAGAGTGGTTTGCTTTGCACTTGAGTTTGTGGTCAAAGCAACATACATTTGAATTCCTACTGCACTTTGAGCAAGTTACTACACTCCTTTAAGCCTCAGTTTTCTCGTTTATTAAAGGGGGATAAGATACTAATACATAGAAAAGAGCACATGGTAAATGGAAGGTACATTGATTAAGATCAGTAGCTCTAGAGCCAAAGGCCGTGTAGTGTAGGAGGCACAAGGGTACTCCAGGGGTAAGTTAATAAACCAACCAAACGATGTGCACAGTCACTCAGTCGTGTCCAGCTCTTTCGACCGCATAGACTGTAGCCAGCCCTCCAGACTCCCCAGTCTATGGGATTCTCCAGGCAAGAATACTGGAGTCAGCTGTTACTTCCTCCTCCAGGGGATCTTCTGGACCCAGGGATTGAACCCAAGTCTCTTGTGTCTACTACATAGCAAGCAGATTCTTTGCCACTAGTGCTACCTGAACTCTGGAGTCAGGGTGTTATGTGGGGGGCATGAGGGGACTCCAGGGGTAAGGTAATAAGCCAACCTAAATTTTTGGTGAAAGTCCGTTTCCAAGTTTGCTCCCCAGCATCTTCACTGGGATAATTTAAATAGCCTTCGTTCCACTGGGTGAAGTTCTCAGGGAGAGGAAGGAGCTTGCTGAGGAATGTGGAATGGCTCTTCTCCTAACCTCTCCTGCCTTCTTCCTGGCTTCACAACTTCACAGAGCAGCTCCCCTCATCAAGATGACCCCTGACATGTCAGCAGGGTGGGGAGGATGGCAGGGGGTGCCAGAGGAGTCCGCTTGTAAGTAGGCCTGGACAATCAATCGATCTATCAGGAGGAGCCTTGTAGGAACCTCAGACCTCATGCAGACCTGCGGCAACTCTGCGCATCAGAACATTTGAAGTTCTTATCTCCCTCGGAATGTGAGATCACAGGCTCACAACTGATGGCTGGACAGACAGCCGTACCCCCTTTGATGTCTGGCTGCTTCAAGCAGCAACCTGGATGTCACTTCATCCATCACGGCTTGGCAGGGAGGTAGCAGGTATGGTTGTCTTCTTAGGGCTGTGGCTGCCCACCCTGTTGGCCAGTAGGGGAGGGGACATGCGGCAGAAACAGAGCGACTGGACACCAGTAAAGCCAGTTCAGCAAGATGGCAATCTCATATGTGACCGGTGAAGACTTTAGAAGGGAATGACTCCCTGGGGACCTTGAGCAAATAGAGAAGGCTACTGTTTGCTAGACAGCAGGCTTGGAATGATACGGAGGATAAGGGGAAATCTCAGTGAATTTCTTATTTATTTCTCCTTTCCCTTTATTGCAGGCTGGCGAACAAGCCACTGTTTTTCTTTTTGAATTTATTTTTTATTGACTTATAGCTGATTTACAGTGTTGTGTTAATTTCTGCCGTACAGCAGAGTGACTCAGTTATGCACATATATACATTCTTTTTATTGCTATATTCTTTTCTATGATGGTTTGTCCCAGGATATCGAATATAGTTCCCTGTACCATATATACAGTAGGACCATGTTATTTATCTTTTCTATATCTAGGAGTCAGTCGCCATGGCTGTCTGGGTTGGCCTGGGAAGCAGGTAGCGTGGGGGCTAAATATACTTAGTCTGAAGAAGACCTGAAGGGATAAGGAAGGTGCTGAGACAGAGCAGAAAGTGAATGCTATTAATTCAACAAGACTTTACTGAGTGATGACTTTACGCTGGGCACCCGGGATTTGTGCTGGGTGCTGGAGATTAAAAGATGGGTGAGACCCTAGTCCTGACCACAGAGGGCTCCCAAGCTCTTGGGGAGGACAGACTCAAGCAGATGACTTTGATATAATGTGATAAGATAGTGAAGGAGGGAAGATTTCTGGAGGGCTGCCATGTGAGAAGAGGGTGCTTGTGTTGGGGACTTAAGTGGGTGGCTAGAGTTGCTGGCAGGGGCAGGGGGAGGCACTGACTTCAATTCACCAAGAAAACAACTTTTGTAAACCAGGTCCCAAGTCCGGTATGCTCTGCCATCCAAGGCAGTGCCTTCTCTTTCTGGTTGGGATTGATTGTAAATAAGCTTCCATATCAGCCTCCTCAGAAGGACTCAAAGCTTCTAAGTTGGTGTTAAGAATGGGTCTGAAGTCCCTGGGGGTGAAGTGGACCTGCGTAGGATCTGAGGTCTGTTGGGAAGAGTATAGAGTCCAAGGGGTCCTTTATAAGCTTGTGGATGGGTACTTTCACATGTGTGACTCTCTTCACAGGTCCAGCAGTTAACAGATAGCTTCTCCTATTTAAAATATGAAAAAATAATGAAGCTCACAGAACTGAAATACACACAAAGCTATTAAAGAGTGTGTAACTGGGTGGTCCCAGAACCAAGAGCATGAAGATAAAAGGACCCTAGAGGCACCTCACTGACTCCCGAGGTATTGAACAGCCAAGGTGGAGGAAGGTGATTGGAGGAATCCCACAGCAGGGATGTGTAGACCTTCCTTCTAAGCCTGCTGTCTTTAAAGTGTCTTGGTGTGAAGTCTCTGGGATCCTCTGAGCATCCGACTCCCAGGCATCATCTTTTGGAGCAGTCCCTCCAGGGTTAGTTAAGCATGGCTTATCCTCACAACAGGACTGAAGGAACATGCATTGATGAACTGAGGGAGTGGAGCACAGACCTCAGGGGGGTGAGCCTTGACACTCACTTGTTGGGCAAGTGGTACCCACTGATGGGCATTTTGGGATGCGGAGATGGGCAGAGGCTGAGAGAAGCAGTAGCAAGCAAGATGCAGTGAAGGACATAGCAGATGAGTCCAGTGTAATCTCGCCAGGGCAGAACAGCGGCTATAAGAAAGAAGAGAAAGAACTGTTAAGCTGGGGAGAAAGGAAATGAAGTGGCTTTGAGTTGCTTAGATTTGGGAGACTGGAGTTTTCAGCAGTAAATGGAATAGCTTTGGGTCCGCCTTTCACTCCTTACAAGAGAAAAATTCAGAAAGGCTGACCTCTTCCTGTTTTCACTGCAGTTTCTGGTGATGGAGAGAATGTGTATTGCAACACTTTTTTGCTGAAAAATCCAAGGCTGTTTCCTTGTTTGGTCCTCTTCGCTCTGGAATTGCTTCTGTTGCAGAGGAAGTTTGCTTCTTTAAAAGAAAAAGAAGGTTATGATAAAGGAGGAAGTGCTATCATGTCCCGTTAGCCTTTCTCAGCTCACTGCTAAACTCCTGCAGAATACTGGAGCACTGTTTTAGAGCCATATGTCAAGGGTTCGGGATTCTTCTCCTCCTTCCACTGATTTTCTTGTGCTTGTGTGTGTGTGTGTGTGTGTGTGTGTGTGTGTGTGTGTGTGTTTCAACACATATTTATTGGGCCTGCATGGTGCCAGGGTCAAAAGAAACAAATACTAATAAGAAATGACCTTGGGCTACCTTGGTGCTTTCCGTCTGATAATGAAGAAGTCATCAAATAAGTATGTTGCACTCTACTACGTGCCTAGAAATGCAGAGATATGAATGGTATTTTGGAGGAATCGCACAGGAGCAAGAAAATATCTCTACTTGGAAGGTCCTTAGTTCTTCCAAAGCTCTGGATATTGTCAAGTGAATATTGTATTAGGTCCTCAAAAGTGTTGGAATTACATACACTTTTCTTAAGCTTTATTTAGAGTGGTTTTAGGTTCATAGTAAAATCAAGAGGAAGAGCGACTTCCTGGTGGTCCGGTGGCTGAGACTCTGCTCCTGGTGCAGGGGCCCCAGGTTGGATCCCTGGTCGGGGAACTAGCTCCCACACACCGCAACTATAGATCTCGTATGCTGCAATGAAGATTGACGATCCCAAGTGCCACAACTAAGACCCGGCTCAGCCAAGTACATACATAAATAAAAATAAGTATAAGAAATTGAATGGAAGGAACAGAGACTTCCCATCTGCTCACTGCCCTTGCTGTGCACAACCTCCCCCTAATCAACGTCACTCACCAGAGTGGGACATTTTGTTACAGTTGATGAACCTGCATCAACACATCATAATCTCCCATAGCTTGTAGTCTACCTTCAGGTTCACTCATGATGTTGAATGTTCTACGGGTTTGGAGAAATGTCTAAAGACAAGTTTCCATCATTGTAGTATCCTGCAGAGGATTTTCACTGCCCTAAAAATCCTCTGTGATCCACTTGCTGCTTATCTATCGCTCCATCCCCTGCAGCCTCTGGAAACCACTGATCTTTTACTGTCTCCATAGTTTTGCCTTTTCCCTAATGTCATCTTGTTGGAATCAGACAATATGCAGCCTTTTCAGACTGGCTTCTCTTACACTTACTAATATGTATTTAATGAGGGCTTCCTAGGTGGTGCAGTGGTAAAAGAATCCCCCTGCCAGTGTAGGAGATGCAGGAGACACAGGTTCGATTTCTGGGTGGGAAAGATCTCCTGGATGAGCAAATGACAGTCCACTCCAGTATTCTTGCCTGAAAAATTCTGTCAAAGAGGAGCCTGGCAGGCTATAGTTCTCGGGGTCACAAAAGAGTCAGGTATGACTGAACATGCATGTGTGCATGTATTTAATGTTCCTTGATGTCTTCCTGGCTTAATTACCTTTAGCCCTAAATAACATTCCATTGCCTGGATGTACTACAGTTTATTTATCCATTTACTTAACAAAGACTATCTTGGTGGCTTCCAATTTTTGGCAATTATGACTAAACTGCTGTAAACCTCTGTGTGCAGATTTCTGTGTGGACAGAGTTTTCAACTGCTTTGGATAAACAGCAAGGAACATGATGGTAAATACCATTTTCAATCCTCCTTTATGTGCCAGTCACTAGCCTCAGCTCCTGCAAACACTAAGTCACTCTTCACTGAAAGCCTATTATTAATAGACCTGTTGACAAATGAGAAAATGGGAGCTCAGAAGGTTATCTCACATGCATTTAAATGGCAGAGCTGGGTTCCCAACCTGAGTTTTTCCATTAGAACCACAATCAGGACACCTCAGTTTCTGCTTTACTGGTTTATTTTCATTCCTGGATCACTGCTTGAAACTCACACACAGAGCTCTAGCACCCTGACTGGCAAATAAATGTTACCCGCAACCCAGCCAGCTGCCGTTTCCTGTGTTTATAGACCACATAGCAGGAAAGTGTTTTAAGAGCCGTTTCGAGTGTTGTGTCTGCTTCTCCATGCGAAAGTGTGGATGCCGCTGCTGAGAGGGAGGATGGGGACATGGGATGCTCTGTGTCGGGTGGCAGTTCCCATTTGGTGTGCATTTGGAAAGGAATGCATACGCCCCTGGATGAGATCACAGTCTTTGTTCAGTTTGGTCTGACACCAAGTGGTCGAAAAAATCAATGGACTGTGAGGTCAGAGTTCTAGAACTGACTCCATTGTCCATCTGTCTTGTGACTATGGTTAAGATGGTCGGCATCCGCTTTGCACATCTGTGCAATTGCGTTTCAAGGACCTCCAATAAGCCAAGCACTGTGTAGATCCATGGGCCCCAGAGACAAAGAGGATGGGCTCCTGACCTTTGAATCCCCGAGATTAGGAAGGAGGGAGGTGTGGAGGCAAGAGATAATCATCAAAGAGGTTCATTGTGCTGCCGCCGTGCTTCCTCCAAGCTTTCAGTGGCCCATTTTGAAACTGTAGAGTGTTTGGAGCTGCTGCTGCTTTTTAAAATTATTTTTGGGGTTGCGCTGGATCTTTGCTTTCTCTAATTGTGGCTCAAGGGCTCCAGGGCACTCAGGTTCAGTGATTGTGGCTCAAAGGCTATGTTGCCCCACAGCATGTGGGATTAAGATCCCTGACCAGGGACTGAACGTGGGTTCCTGCATTGGAAGGCGGGTTCTTAACCACTGGACCACCAGGGAAGTCCCTCTGGAGTTTCTTAGGGACAAAGAGACAGATAGCTGGTGACAGCTTACATCTGTTGTGAACCTACTGTTTGTTGTTTACTTTACTCTTTGTTTAATCCAGAGGAGATTTCCTCATTTTACCAGTAAGGAAAGTGAGACAGATTAATTTTTTAAAATTATCTAACTGACTGCAGCAACATCCCAGAATTCATCTGACTTCAAAGCCTTATGCCTTTCTACCTCACCTAACAGCCCTCTGAAGATTTCATTTCTTGAGTTCCACGATAACAGCAGTCCAGCGTTGTGCCATGATTGAAATGACTTTTGTTTCTTTCCCTTCAGTGTTTCTGAGGATCAGTGTCAGTCAGGAGTTGATCACTACCTGGCTACTGCCTTTCTGGACCCCTTCTCTCCCCCACCTTCCTCTCTCTTTGACCACTCAGCTCTCGTTGACCACTTAAGTTCCTGCATTTTCAAAACCGCTGGGTCTTGCTCAAATTGTTAATGAATTGACAAATCAACAGATGTCTTCTTCTTGGGTGCATTTTTCTCTAAGGTGCAATTGTATGCAGTTTCTTCAAGTATACGCTCTTTTGTCACAGTTTATCAAAAGATTGCATCACCTGTTTCTCATTCCTCCACCCACCTGTCTACTCTCCATATCAAAGCAGAATGTGTGTGTGTGTGTGCACGCTGCGCCCGCGCGCCCGCATACACACACGTGTTGCCTCAACACATTAGATGTGCCCCAACCCACATCTCTGTGAGAGTCTTTTTCCTATCACATCATCATGGTTGGTTTACATTAGTCTCCCAGGCTAGACTGTGTCTCCTTGGGGTGATAGTGCCCTGTTTTTTATTTCTCTAGCACTTTGCATGGTGCCTGGTACATGGCAGGAATTCAGTTCATTCATTCATTTCTTTATTAATAGTTGTTATTCTTATGCCCTGTGCTGGGTGCTGGGGAGACAGTGGCAAGCAAAACCAGAATTGTCCCTGCCTTCCTGAGCTGAATAAAGGTTCACTGGAGGAAACTGAAATTGATCAATTTATCTGTGAAAGATGGCTGCTGTCTTAGTCTGTTTGAGCTGCCCTTAAGAAAGTACCATAGCAGGGAGGGAGAACTCTACTCAGTACTCTATAATGACCTATATGGGAGAAGAGTCTAAAAAGAGTGAATGTATATGTATAACTGATTCACTTTGCTTTAAGCAGAAACTAACACAATGTTGTAAATCAACTATACTCCAATAAAATTTAATTATATATATGAGTGAGTGCTCAGCTGCTCAGTAGTGTCTGACTCTTTTTTGAGACCCCATAGACTGTAGCTGATCAGGCTCCTCTGTCTGTGGGATTTTTATTTTTTTTTTTAAGGCAAGACTGATGGAGTAGGTTGCCATTTCCTCCAGGGGATCTTCCCGACCCAAGGATTGAACCGAGGTCTCCTGCATCTCCTGGACTGGGAGGCAGATTCTTTACCACTGAGCCATCTGGGAAACCCTATATACACACACCCCTCCCCACCCCACCCCCACACTTACACACAAAGTAACACAGACTGAGGGGCCTAAACTACATGCTTTCTTAGACTTTGGAGGCTGGAAGTCCAAGGTTCTGGTCTAGCAGGTTTAGGGTTCCTGTGAGGGTGCTCTTCCTGACTTGCAGAGGACCACCTTCTCCCTGTATCTTCACATGGCCTTTGCTGGGTGGGTGCTTTGAAGAGAGAGACCGGGGAGCTCTCTGGCTATCTCTTCTTATAAGGAAACTACTCCTGTCAGATCTGTGCTCCACCTCACGACCTTATCTGACCCTCATTCCCTCCCAAAGGCCCCATCTCCAAATACCATCATGCTGGAGGCTAGGGACTCAACAGATGAATCTGCAGGGCTGGCATGAGGACACATTCCATCCAGCCCATTGCAACAGCTATCAGTGACCTTCTGGACAGAGTGCCTCAGTGAGTTTAGTGATAGGAATCTGGGGAGAAGGAGAGGTGGGGAGGATGTGTGTAGAGCAGGCACAGGCACATTACAGGGTAATCTATAGCCTCCTCCACACACTCTCTCCTCCATACCCCCTCTCCCCCAGCCTGGGCTGACAAGCGGGGACCATCCTCGCTACGCTTCTTTCCCTTATAGCTGCACTCAGCCTACATCTGACTGTCTGATCTACCTGCCTCTGAGTGTGGGTGGCTAATAAGGAGACAGAAGCCATAAGAAATGAGAAGGGAAATGCATGCAGCCTCAGAGAGAGAAGGGGGTGATGGCTGTATCTCTTTTCCAGGCCTTTCACTCCCCACTTATTAGAGCTCTGCACGGGGCAGTCCCAGGATAACTGACTCACTGTAGGGGGTGGTGATTCTGCCAATACTGCTGCCGGGACCTGCCCCAGAGAGGCTACAAGCTGTGTCTTCAGGCTCTGCCCTGGGCTTAGAAGTTCTCTGTCCTCCACAAAGTGGCAGCAGTGGAAAGGGGCTGCTATTCCCAAACCCTCCAAGAGTCTCAGAGCACAGGCAGGATTTCCCTTTGTTTGAAATGCCATGAGACTAGCTCCTTCTGCTACTGCTGCTGCTAAGTTGCTTCAGTGGTGTCCAACTCTGTGTGACCCCACAGACGTCAGCCCACCAGGCTCCTCCATCCCTGGGATTCTCCAGGCAAGAACACTGGAGTGAGTTGCCATTTCCTTCTCCAGTGCATGAAAGTGAAAAGTGAAAGTGAAGTCACTCAGTCATGTCTGACTCTTAGCGCCCCCATGGACTGCAGCCTACCAGGCTCCTCCGCCCACGGGATTTTCCAGGCAAGAGTACTGGAGTGGGGTGCCATTGCCTTCTCTGCCATCCATTTCTAAGTCACAGCTCAGGGAAAAGGAAACACACACCAGGATTCTAAAGGTATGGGCTGTAGTCCCAACTTTTCACATGATGGCCTGCATGATCCTGGCCAATTCATTTGTCTCATTTCAAATAACATGTGTGATACCCCTTCCCAGGTACCAAGAACTATGTTTGGTGAGTGGGCATCTAGGAACAAACAAAACTATTTATCTGTTCTTGAATATTTCTTTTTATTTACATATTTATTTGGTTGCACCAGGTCTTAGTTACAGCACATGGAATCTTTTAGTTGTGGCATGAGCACTCTCAGTTGTGGCCTGTGAGATCTAGTTCTCTGATCAGGGATTGAACCCAGGCCCTCTGCACCGGGCCTTAGACCACCAGGAAAGTCCCAACAAAATGACTTCTGCTTTAAGGAGGTCAATGTCATAGGCCATGTGATTCAGGCTTCAAAGAGGAGAAATGAAGTGAGACTCAGGGATCTCACTAAAGAACCACTTAGCTCAGCCTCAGGGAATCTGAGAAGGTGCCTTCCAGAGCTGAAGGACAAAAGGTGGAGGGATGAGGAGAGAAGAGAATGTTACAGGTGAAGAGATCTGTGTGTGCTCAGGCATGTGGATGAGAAAGGTGGGCACCAGGGAGCAGCGGGCACAGGTGTTCGGACATGGAGTGCATTTCCTGGTATGTGCGTGAGAGGCACTGGGACCAGCGAAGCTGGACAGATGGGCAAAATTCACATTGTAGTAAGGGTGTGAGTTAATTCAAAGGCTCTGGAAAGGCACCAAAAGATGTTAAGCAAGTCCACGGCGCAACCAGATTTGTCTAATAGAGCCCAGCTTTGCCGCACATAAATGTGGTCCCCAGACCAGTGGCTTTGGCACGACCCAGGAACTAGCTAGAAATGCAGAATCTGAGCTCCACCCCAACTCACTAAATCAGAATCTACATTTTAATAAGATCCCTAGGTGATCTCTAAGTATGTACCTTAAAGTCGGAGCCATACTGAACTATAGTAAGGGTCAGCAAACTTTGTAAAGAGCCAGAGAGTAAATATTTTAGGTTTTGCTCTCCACATGGTCTCTGTGGCAACTACTAAGCTTTGCCTTTGTAATGTGAAAGCAGACAGACAATATGTAAACAAATGAGGTGGCTGTGTTCTGATACAAGTTTATTTATGGGCACTGAAATTTGAATTTCATGTCATTTTCACTTGTCACAAAATACTCTTCTACTTTTGATTTTGTTCAACCATTAAAAAATGTAAATACTTAGCTGGGGGGTTGTATAAAAGTGGGCAGCAGGCTGGATTTGACCATGGCCCATCATTTCCTGACGCCTGATCTTTAGGATTCTGATCCTCAGCTTTCACATAATACCTCCTGATCGTTATGCTTTACTGTGAAAGTCCAACAAGCTGGAAATGACAACCAAACCAAACCTTTATTTTTCAGATGAAGAAATGGAGGCCCAGAGAGGGGAAACTGACCTGCTCATAAGAAACACAGCTACTTACTGGTTAGAACTCGAACACAGACTTGCTTATTACCAAGTGCTCATCCTTTGCTCCATATAGAGCTGCTTTGACAGAACTAGAGCCCTATTTTTTTTTCTCCACAACTGCAGCAGAAATAAGGAATGCTTAAAAGGCAAATTAACTTTTTATTTCTAATAAGTTACAACTACTTAAGGGCTTTTTAATGTCAAAGCTGCTTTGACAAAGCCAAATACTGTGAACGGCCTGTGTTCGAAAATGTATTATGCAGAGCAAAACTGTAGACTTTTCAACACCTGAAGTAAGATAACAAAGCTCTTTTTTATTTAGCAAAATTAAAGTTAGATTAGGTGCTGATTCATAACAAAGGAAGTTTGCTTAGACATTGTTTCAGGTGTACCTATTTGTTTTTATTTAAAACTTGTTTGTTCGTAGTCATTGATGTAGTTCATTATAATAGTTATTTGAAAGTATAATAGAATGAGTTTTGTGTTCCATTTGCCTTCTTATCCAAAACTGGAGAAATCCTAAGGGATTCTTAGAGCAAAATTTAAGACACTGTAAATGAGAAGAAAGACTGTACTGGGAATTGCCTAGTGGTCCAGTGGTTAGGACTCTGCCCTTTCACTGAAGGGGGCATGGGTTGGATCCCTGCTGGGTGGGGTAACTAAGAAAATAAAAAATTAAAAAATGATAGTGATGCATTAAAAAAAATTGGGTTATGATGTAATTCTGCTGAAACTATTTACCACATTCAAATAACAACAAATGATCGAGGGATAAAAAAATATATATATATCAATGAATTCCACATTCTCCATAAATACATATCCCCAGCTGTGGCCCTTGGTCAAACAGAAACTGTCACTCACAAAGGAACTGGAGTTTCTGCCTTCTCTACCTCTTCTGATTTGTCTTTGAATATAGCAAGATGGTGATGAGATTCAGCATGTAAGTGTCATATCCGGCAAACTGAACGCTGCTGCTGCTAAGTCACTTCAGTTGTGTCTGTCCGACTCTGTGCGACCCCATAGATGGCAGCCCACCAGGCTCCCCGTCCCTGGGATTCTCCAGGCAAGAACATTGGAGTGGGTTGCCATTTCCTTCTCCAATGAATGAAAGTGAAAAGTGAAAGTGAAGTCTCTCAGTCGTGTCCAACCCTCAGTGACCCCATAGACCACAGCTTTCCAGGCTCCTCTATCCATGGGATTTTCCAGGCAAAAGTACCGGAGTGGGGTGCCATTGCCTTCTCTGGACAAACTGAATACTCCACTTGGAAACAGTACTGCAGGGAGGTCCTCCAAAAACATAGCTGAGCACACCTCTAAATAAAGCGGGGCCTGCACCTGTGGCATCCTGCCCCCTCTTCTTCCACTGTGGCACCGGGACAGCACACTGCCCCACTGAGGCACAGGTTCACTTGCATCCTCTTAGATATGCATATATGCATACGCACAAACACGCACATCTCTTGTTAGCCTAATCCCCCGCACGGCTGGGGAAAATGTGCTTCTACTCAGAGGCTGGGAGAAGCCTGTGAGGTTGCTGGGTGCTGCAGGGGATGGGATCACAAAGGATGGTCGTCTGTGGCCATCACACAACAAGGCTTGGGCGGAGCATCCTGGATGCCTGGGCTCCTCTGAGAAATCTGATCATCACTGCCCCTGCCTACCGCAGGGAGGGTGGGCCAGCTGTCAGAACACCATTCCCCTGCTCCTGCTCTCCATCCTGCCTGCTTCCTCCCCAAAGTGACCAGTTGTGAATCAGCCGCACAGATAGAGACAGGAGGGAATCTCAGAGGGTGAGAGTGAGGGAGGACTGGCAGAGCACAAATTCTCCTGCTGAGTAGTGCCCTGCTGACTCACTTTGAGGCCTTGAACAAATTGCTTTTTCCTAAATAATTAATTATGATAGTTTTCATTTATTTACAACTTGACTGTGTGGATGGTAGCATGGAGCCACCGTTCAGTGGCTCTGATCTCCAAATCTCTAATCCGCCTCCTCACACTGCTTCTCATCTTCCCAGAGGAGATCCCCTCTCACTCTCAGCACGGTTCTTTGATATTGAGGTGGTCATAGTCCCATTTTAGAGATGAGCACATTGAGACACTGAGAAATTCACAGGTGCTAGTTGGGGGATCAGGAGGGAATCCAAATCTTCTGACTCCAAATCTCAGATTCTTCCCAGTCTGCCTTTCCCAGGCCTTTATTTTTTTCACAGAAGTGAAGAAATATTTCTTTTCCTTTTCTTGGGTTCCCAGAGCCTGAGTACACATTTCTAGCTACCTGGGAGCTTCTCTGAGGAAGACGTGAACCAGGATCTCGGGGTCCGCTTTCTCTGTAGGGCTGAGGACTCATCCAGCCTTGGGCTACCTGCAGCCTGCCTGCCCCTCCAAGAGGCCCAGGACCCAGCACAGCACTGTCACGGAGGAACCTGCTCTATAGAACTCACCAGATCAAAAATTCAATAAAGTACTGCTTTTTAAAAATCTGAATAGAAATCTTCAGATTTACCTAAAGGTAGCAAGAAGAATAGAATGAAACACCATATCTAGCCATTCCTGCCGCATTGTATTTCATCTGCACCACATACTTGCCTGCCTATTCTCTACCTTCCTCCAGGTTATTTTGAATTAACTCCTAGATATATCATTTCATCTGTAAATAGTTCCGTATATACCACTAATAAGAGATTACAACTCTTCTTAAAATATAGCCACAGGATCATAATCACACCTAAAAAATAATCATGTAATATCAGATATCCAGTCAGTGATCACATAACCTCTATTGCGTGATAATGTTTTTATAAATGTTTTTGTGTGAATCAGGATTCATATAAGGTTCCTACATGAATTGACAGATATGCTTCTTAGCATGGAAACCCTCCCTTCCAGCCCTTCTCTTATTTTTTTGAAATTTTTGGCTCATTCATGTCAATATATGGCAAAAAACCACCACAGTATTGTAAAGTAATTAGCCTCCAATTAAAATAAATTAATTAACACCCAGCAAAACCATGTTAAATCCTCAGCAAGTAGCAAAAACTATTTCATATTAAATAATATTATTTAAGAAAAAGAATGAGTAAAACAAAAAAGAAAATTTTTTTTGGTCAATGAAACTAGGTCATGTGTCTGTAGTTTCCTGTAGTCTGGATTATGCTGGTGGTAGCCCCAGGACATCATGGGTCCTCATTTTTGGTAGTTCTTATAAATTAATTATTAGATCAAGATGAAACTGCCCATTTTTAGTGTAGATTTCTTTTTATCTATTTTATTTTCTTTTTAAATTTTATTTATTTATCTGTTTTATTATTTCCTTCTGGCCATGCTGGGTCTTTGTTGCAGCGTGAGGACTGTGTCTAGATGGCAGTGAGCAGAGGTGGGGGGCCCTACTCTTTGTGGCAGTGCTTGGGCTTCTCATTGTGGTGGCTTCTCTTGTTGTGGAGCATAGGCTTTAGGGTGTGTGGGCTTCAGTTAGTTGGGTGCAGAGGCTAGTTGTCCCGTGGCATGTGGGATCTTCCCGGACCAAGGATCGAACCTGTGTCCCCTGCATTGGCAGGCTAATTCCCAGCCACTGGGCCACAAGGGAAGTCCAAAACTATCCATTTTTAATGTAGATTTTATTTGGCTCAAAACTTCACCTGGCCAAGAACTCTTGGCGCGACACCAGGTGAAGCACTGATGGCCAAGTGAAGACAGAACATAAAGCACCTTGCAGAGTGTGTCCTGGAGTGTGTGTCCACTTTCACACTGGCTATAGATACACAATGGGCCAGTGAGAAGTGATCTCGTGAATAAGCGTGAATTGAGTATCTGTCATGTTTGTCCTCCATGATACATAGGTGTTGGGGATTCAAGATCAAATAAAGCACAGCCCTGGCCTGGGCTGCTTCTCCCCCTGGAGAGGGACAAACCAGTAAATCAGGGATGATAGGTGGGATATTGTTTAAATGCTGTGTGGAGCTACTAATGGATGCCAGAACTGCAGAGAAGATGGGTATTCATCTCACTGGGTGATGGGAGGCTCCTGGAGGAAGTGAAATATTATGAAGGATGAAGTATGAACAATTTTTAAACTGAAATTATTTGATTCAGTGTTCTGCATTTGGAAAACTGGAGAGGAACTCAAAGTGATACAGGCTTGTATTCCCTTTTTTAAGACTTAGACAAGGATTCCCAAGGCTTGAACTTATAACTGAAAGATCATTTATCCAGATCTCTTATTCCTAAACATCTTTGACTCATCAGCGTTTCATTGTGCTGTTATTTTGCCAAGAATATAAAGAACAAACCTATCTTCACATGGCCCAGGTCTGAAACTATGAATCTTGTCCTGTTGGAAAAAGTAGCTTTTTTCTTTCATTAATTCTGGGTCTTCTTGGATTAACATGAGTTTGCAGCTAGCATTCCTGCAGCCTTGGAACAGGAAAATGGGGAAGGCAAAGCCCACTTGTGCCCACAGTGGAAAAACAATTGACCTTATTTTCTGTTTGTTTGCTTGTTTTTCTCTGCTGACTCTCGAAAGCAGCTTCCTGGTTGCTGCCTTTATCCTTATCACATACCCTTGCCTAACTATATAAGCTCACCCTATTCACCAGGGAGCAGGGCAGAGTTCTTGAGGCACTAGCCTACTATGTTCCTCCATTGTCTATACTCAGCCGCTCAGTCGTGTCCCACTCTGCAACCTCATAAACTGTAGCCCACTAGGCTCCTCTGTCCATGGGATTCTCCAAGCAAGGTTGCCATGTCCTCCTCAAGGAGATCTTCCTGACCCATAGATAGAACCCATGTCTCCTGTGGCTACTGAATTGCAGGTAGATTCTTTACCCATTGAGCCACCTGGGAGGTCCAAAGTGTTTGTTAATCTCTCAGTTGTGTCTGCCTCTTTTCAACTCCGTGGACTGTAGCGCACCAGGCTCCTCTGTCCATAGGATTTCCCAGACAAGAATACTGAAATGAGTTCCCTTTCCCTTCTCCAGGGGATCTTTCTGACCCAGGGTTTGAACCCAGGTCTTCTATATTGCAGGCAGATTCTTTATCTTCTGAGCCACCAGGAAGCCCCAAAGTTGCCTGGCAAAGTAATAAAGCCACTCTTTCTTTCTTCTCCATTAAAAAAAATCAACTTTCTGAGAGCAAGGACCTTGACTGTCTCCTTCATCACCCTGATCCTACTGTTTAGAGGAATTTGCCAGGGCATGTGCTCCATAAATGTTCTAGAATTAGTGTATTCATCTTTGTCCATTCCGTATTTGTCTTATTTGAAGTAGTCCCCTCTGAACATTTCCTCCAGGAATGGGCTCATGAACATGTAATGTCTTATGGCCAATTGCATTCCCATTATAATGATGGCACCCTCATCCTTACAGTGCACTGCAGCTTGCAAAACATTTCTGCTTGTATTATCTTCCTTGAGCTTCATCTTAGCCTTGTTAAGGTGAAGGCGGAACAGATACTGTTACTACTGTTTTCGTGATGAGAAAACTGGGCCTCTGAGTTGTACCAGGTCCCAGGGCAGAGCAAGCAGGCACTGACCCCAGGCCTTCCTGGTGCCCCTGGTGCAGCTCACTGCAAACCATCAAGCCCATCTCCTGTGTCTGCTCACGGGAAACAAAACCAACAAGGAGTAGAGTTCATCCCGGGCCTGTCTGCAAGCCCTCTGGGGGAGCTGCATCCCAGCTTTGCCTGATGTGGCTATGATCCAGGCTGCTTATGTGCCCTGTGGAAAAGCAGCCAGATGAAAGCTAAGGAGAGCCTGGAGAAGCAGACTTTTTCTCCAGTGAGCTGAGTCATGTCAAATTCGAGACAGTAAACGCCCATGAGAAATTGTAAGAAAACCGGCCAACACATGACCTAGGGTAGAAGCAGCAAGATTGGCATCCACTCTGTGAGGACATGCAGGACCCTGCCTGACTTCAGGGCTTGGAGCCCGGAGCACTGGTCCCTTTCCTGGAAACCAGGGGCCCATGACTGCAGTGGGAGATGTGTAACAGAGGTTGAAAGGGGGCTGCTGCTGCTGCTGCTGCTGCTGCTAAGTCGCTTCAATCGTGTCCAACTCTGTGCGACCCCATAGATGGCAGCCCACCATGCTCCCCTGTCCCTGGGATTTTCTAGGCAAGAACACTGGAGTGGGGTGCCATTGCCTTCTCCAGAAAGGGGGATGAGGGGCTCTTAAAAGTTCAGAAAACAATGACAAACCATTTGCAAGCTGGATGTGCACAGGGTGAGTGAGGCTCAGTTCTTAATGTACAGAAAAGAGCATGGCCTTGAAGAAAAGGCCATCTAGGCAGAAGAGCCGGGGATGGTGGATGATGAGGGGAAAGTTGAGACTAGAATACTCTGTGTTCCTCTCCGTTTCCTGCCACAAATGCCTCATCGAAATAACCAGTCCAGGCATCTTCCTCCTTCCCTTACGACCCTTCTTCCCCTGCCTCCACTCCCACACGCCAACTGATCTCAGACCAATCCGTCAAACCTCTCTGAATGAGCCCTATTTTTCCTTAAGTAAAATGAAGTTCTTATTTTTTTATTCCACCAGTGAGGCAAGCATCTAATAAATAGGATGAGGTCAGGGCATCTCCAAGTGTTTGTAGATTAGCAGTTGCCATCTGTTCGGGATCCTGCCTAAATCTCAGGTGACTGTGGCTGCTACTGCTAAGTCACTTCAGTCATGTCCGACTCTGTGCGACCCCAAAGATGGCAGCCCACCAGGCTCACCCCGTCCCTGGGATTCTCCAGGCAAGAACACTGGAGTGGGTTGCAGGTGATTGTTATGACTGATTAAATGGCATGACACTTTGATTCAAAAACTTTCCATTTAAGATGGTCCCTCACAACTCCGGTTTCCAAGGGAAGGTTCTTCTTGCTCTTCTTCTGCAGTACGGAGATTTTAGAACTTGAGGATGATGGAGTACAGATGTGTTGTGTCAGGGTAAGGATGGGTGAGGAGAGGCTGGGAGAAATATATGAACACATTATTGATCAGAGACATATTAATACGTCTTTTGTTACCTGAACGTTATTGACCAGAAATGTATCAATATCACTTACATAACAGATTGCTGACCACAGGTGTCAGTTTCTGTAAAAATTTCCCAGTCAATAATGAGTTAAGCACCAACTGCACGTTTCCTACTATGCTTTCAAGAGCCCCTTCAAACCTGTTTCACAGATGAAAACGTCAAGGATTTGCTCAGTGTCACTCAGCAAATGGGATCAGGATTCTAACGTGGGTCACCCTGAAACCAGAGCCTGTGTTCTTTCTCCCACTCCTCAGAGTCTTGCCACTTCTCTGGGCACCACTTTCTGGGTACTCCCTGGTCTCTAAACTTAAGAGAATTCGCCAAGTCCTGAAGCCAACTCTATTATCTCTTCTCCCTATCCTGACACACGTGCCTCATTTAAATGACTACTCCCGCTAGAGATAATGATAACATTAATAATAATAACTGAGCAGAGAGTGTTCATGGATTTTGTTTTATTTGATGGTTTCATTTTAGGTTCACTGCCTGACTTTTTTAGGGCATAGTGATCTGGGTAAAATGGCATCACAGGAGCCACAACCTTAAAGAAAGAGTGATTCATCTGCCTTAAAATTCTACTCAGTCCCATACTCATGCCTGAGGAATAAGCTGAGGGGACCTCTTGCTTCTGACTGGGGAGATATCTGCTGTATAGAAACTGAATTTGTTATAATATCCTCTCTAGAATCCAGACACTAAGAAGGATGGGGATGGGCTTCTGGTTATTTGTGATGGGCCTTCGCATAGCCCCACAATTAAAAAAATGATTTATATGCTTACTGTATAAATTTTGGAAAACAGAAAAATACAAAGAAAAATAAACAAATACCATAGTATATATAATCATATATAAATTAAATACAGTCGGGTTTATTAGTCATTTGTTGCAAACATTTTTTTGTCATTAATTATTCTCACATGATATCACATGCATTTCTAGAATGCTATTAGATGAATATACCATTTAATCGATTCCCTATTTTTGGAAATCTGGGTCATTTTGTTGTGATGAACATTGTTAAACAAAAATGTCTATGTCCTGAAAAGCAGAGCGAGACGAAAAGCCTTGGTTTTATCTTTGATAGCACAAGGTTGACAATACCCATTTCAAAGCCCTGCCGTGAAGATTATATAGTATATATAAAGTATTTTGCACAGTGCCCTGCACTTGGCAAGCTCTTCATAAACAGTAACTTATCATTGGCTTACTTTATGTCTGATTATTTTCTTAACTGCCAAAAAGTAGAATTACATTCTCAAGGTCTTTGAGGCTTGTGTGGTTTAACTGTGTTAGCCGATCTGAAGGTCAGTGGAAAGAAGGTTATACAGGAAGCCACGGAGGCACGTCAGCTCAGCCAGTGAGTAAGCTGATCAGTTAAGGCAACCACCGACCCCCAGATGGGGTCCTGCTGTCCCCAGCATCCCTGACCAAGACCCGAATTTCTTTATTTTTAAGATTTTTTTTTAAATGTGGACCATTTTAAAAGTCTTTTTTCAATTTGTTACAATATTATTTCTGTTTTATGTTTTGATTTTTTTTTTTTTTTTTTTTTGGCCATAAGGCACGTGAGGTCTTCGTTCCCTAACCAGAGATTGAACCTGTGTGCCCTACATTGGAAGGCAAAGTCTTAACCACTAGACTGCCAGGAAGTTCCAAGACCTGGGCTTCTAAAGTGCCAACATATTGAGTGACCCAGCTGCCACTCAAATTTGAACATGTGCCCACGAGGGTCATTGAGAGACAAGTAAGGTTGCCCCCTCCCACTGAAACTCATCCTTGTCCCCTTATTTTGCATCTTTGTGCCTTAATTGATAAGGAACAGTGGCTGAAGGTGGTCTTCTAATCTCCGTGTAATTGTTGCTACTACTGGAAACAGATTCGCCCCAGGACGTGACACCCTAAGAACAGGTCGGATGTGTCTTCTCGCTCTGTATAACACATTACATAGAGTTTCAGAGTTTTCAGAGTTTCAGAGCTGAAAGAAAACTTAAGTGACGGTTGGGCCTGATCCCCTTACTTCTGTGAAAGGCTGAGGCCCAGAGCATTTAAATGATTTGTTCAAGGTCATAAAACAAACAAGTGGCCGAGCCAGAACCAAATCCCAGGTCTTCCGGATCCCTCCCTCTTTCAGGATTTTTCTCCCTGGACCGTGCTTATTTCCAGCAAATTTCATTTGAAACCCAGCACTTGAGGTCACGGTTAACTTGTTGTCCAGATACGTCTGCCTCTCTTCCCCAAACTGAGCATTTCTCCTGCGGGGTTCATCACTAGGAAAATGAAAGCACAGGCCTGTGTGTCTCACCGTAGGCCTGTGCTGGACCTTTCCTGCAGAGGATTCTGTTAACATCATCAAGAAGCAGGAGGGGGCTTTAGAAGGTGGCTCTTGTTTCTTTTCTTCCCTCCTAAACATTTCATACAAATATTTGAAAGTGATTTTTAGGAGAAAGTCTTTCTTTTCTGGACCGAAACTAGTGTAGCCAAGCAGCATTTCTCTCACTTCTTTGGGTATAAACTAGAGGAAGCTGGTCTCTCTTACCTTGATGCTTTCAACACAGGACTTTGAGTGAAGAAAGAGCAGCCGTGGTCCCATCTCTGGTGCAGAGGATGCAGTTAGAAACATTGTCCTAAGCCCCTTGCCCTCTCTGGGGTGCAGCTGGATTCTCATTTCGCTTCTCAGTCAATTTCAAGTTTAAAATCTTTATTTTAAAAGTTTTTATTGAACTTTCAAAGAATTTAGTTCATCATTTGTTATGACAGTAACCCCACAACTGGCAAGAAAATCCCCAAATGCCAGACTGTAGATTGTTTTACAAATGAAAGAGATACCTCTGACATTTATTATTATTATTGGCCATGCCATGCAGCATGCAGGATCTTAGTTCCCCAACCAGGGATCCAACCCGAGCCTCACTGCAATGGGAGCACTGAGCCTTAACCACTGGACCACCAGGGAAATCCAGAAAGAGACACCTCTGGAATCAATGAAAGGCTGCCTAGATTTGCCTTCCGATGGGTGAGAAACTGGTGATTCTGTCCAGTCTCACAGTTCAGGCCTTGTGCTTTGGGCAGGGCCTGTCTGCTGGTTTCATTGCGCTTTCAAACACCACAATCAAAGCTCCCCACAGCAGACCTGGGTCCATCTGCCCAGGACTGGACTTCTGATCCCAAAGGAAGGCAGACAAAGTAAGGTCATAGATCAAGCTGGACTGGTTGTTACAAATATCAGAGCTTTTCAGACCTGGGTCCATTTCTTGGCTCTGCCACTTATGTAACCTTGGACAAATTATTTAATCTCCTTAAGCCCAGGCTTCCTCACCTGCAAACTGGCATCAATTCAAGTCCCTACATCATGAGGTTGTGTGATAATTAAATGAGAGAATGCTTGTAATGCACATGGCATATCGTAAGCACTCTATAAGTGTCAGTGACCAATGTCATGTTTTCTTGCTTTTACTGACTATGACTCTAGATCTTTTAAAATGGATAAGAGGAGAGAAGTGATAAGAGGAGAAAGCTGTTTTCTTGCTAGTCATCAATTCCTTTCATCAGAAAATATTTATTGATTATGCATCAGACACTCTCTAGACCTTGGGGACACAAAACTGAGAAGCTTACAGTGTACGGAACTGTGGTGGCATGGAAACAAAGGATTGTACTGAGGGTGGGATAAACCCTCCAGGAAAGTGTTTGGGTGGGAGGGGGGCGGTGTTGTTGTGGAAACAGGCAGCAAGGACTGCCACAGCTGGCTTGGGGAATGGGCCCTGAAAAGCTTCTCAAAGCAGGAACATGGAAGGGAGTTTGAAGATTGTCAAAGGCATTCCCAGCAAAGACACAGTCTACACAAAGACTCAGGAGAGGGGAAGGCAAGGTCTGTCTGGTACAGCGAGAGCTTTTGAGAGAGTAGCCAGAGACATTTTCATTCAACATCAGGGACAGAAGGCACATTTTCAACCCTCAGACAAGCAAATTAGTGATTATCATGTGATAATTGTGATGATGAGGTTACTCATGTGGTGGGCACACTGAAAAGCATGGTTAGTCTCAGCCTAAAGTGGTAAGGGATAATCATGCAGGGAAGATGACACAACCTGAGACTTAAAGATCTGAGACTAGATGTCCCAACTCTGTTGGAACAAAGCAGAGGGAGGAGGAAAAAGATTCCATGAAGGATACAAGTAGAAAAGGGCATGGAGGTTTATGAGTGGGCATGGATTCTTTGAGGAGAAGTAAGCCTATAGGGGAGAAGGCAATGGCACCCCCACTCCAGCACTTTTGCCTGGAAAATCCCATGGACAAAGGAGCCTGGTAGGCTGCAGTCCATGGGGTCGCTAGAGTCAGACACGACTGAGCGACTTCACTTTCACTTTTCACTTCCATGCATTGGAGAAGGAAATGGCAACCCACTCCAGTGTTCTTGCCTGGAGAATCCCAGGGACAGGGGAGCCTGGTGGGCTGCCGTCTATGGGGTCGCACAGAGTCGGACATGACTGAAGCGACTTAGCAGCAGCAGCAGCAGCAGCAAGCCTATAGGTATGGCTGGGATAAACAATGATGAGGCTAAGATATGCATACATAAGCTCATTCAACAAATATGTGTTGAGTGCCTCCTGAATTCCTGTGGAATGTTCTAGGCTCTGGGGACAGGACCAATCATGAAGTGGGCTAGAGAGCACATATGGGGTTTTTAGTGGACCTTGGAGTCTGATTTGAGTGATATGCAGATGTGACCCCAAGAAACAGTGAGTCACATCTTGATCGATGAACCATTTTTCAGATTCTGAAGAACTAATGAAAGATCAGTGAGTCCTTTTCTGATTCTAATTACAGGGGAGGGTCTCAGCTCAGTTAGTTAATCTTTAATAACTCATACTTATTAATCTATCTTTTTGACAGAGAGCTATAGGCCTTAGCTTCCAGAACACTCAGACAAGAATGTATAACAAGATAGTTTTGTGGGTTTTTTAAATTACTGGATATTTTCTATTGATGGCAAGTGAGACTAGTTTTCCATTTATAGACATTGTAACATTTTCTCTAAAATGTGTTTGAAGTAAAGTAAATGAGCCCAACCCTTCAATCTAGTAAAGTACAGATGCAGATATAACAAAACTAACCAGTTGATCTAGAAAGAGCTGAGGCCCTGAAAGTACTGCTGATGGCTAGCTGTTGCAAACATTGGGAAGGGAGGGAGAGCTGCTAAGAGATGTATTTGAACTGGGGGTTCCTTGGGTGCCAAAATTACATGTGCCATATTGATGTTTTTTGGTTGGACCACGTGACTTGTGGCATCTTAGTTCCCTGACTAGGAATCAAACCTGCATCATCAGCCAGTAAGAGCCCAGAGTCCTAACCATTAGACCACCAGGGGATTCCCAAGTGTGCTATATTGGTTTTGAGGTCCCAGCACCTGGCATAGAGCCTGGCACTTAGCATGTGCTTAACTTGGGGCACGCCATTCACAACTAATAAGTTTGGGATTTTAAAATCCAAAACGTGCATTTATTCCTTCTGTTCCATCCACATCTGTCATCACTAACTTGCATAGATGCTTGGAAGGAGCTGGAAACTCTGGCATTATCTGACAGGAGCCTGTGGATGGACAGGAATTCCCATACTCGGACCAGCATGCTGAGGAGTGTATGAACCTGGGTCTCGCCTTGAAAACATGTTCTTACTTGCAAACATGATCTCCCCTTGCAAACGGGAGTTCTCCTGGCTCTTATGATGACACTTCCACCCATCCCAGGACTGACTCCTGGAATTCTATGGTATCACTTCGTTAATCTTAGAGACATGACAACCGGAGATGGTGGATGCTGATAGCATCTAATTCTGTCACTGTTTCAGTAGTTCTAAGAGACTTTTGTGGTTTCTTTCTTACTTCTTAAAAAAAAAAGTTCTTTTTCACTACTCATAAGCATTTATGCTTGTCATGGTTGATCCTCTTAGCTCTTTGGATGTGTTGTTTGGACCCTCGTTTACACTGTGCCTCTCTTTCTGGAGGTCTGATGATGTTCAGGAAAGACAAAAGAAATGCCTGGCAGCACTTATTCATCAGTTCCTGCATCCCAGCCACATCAAAGGTTTAAAATGGAGTTTTCAAATCCATCATTTAGACCTGCCCATAGCATAGAGTGTTGGGAAGCTTCTAAACAGGCAAATTGTGCTTACAGCCCCTGGCCTGATGACCAAATGATTTTTTTTTGTTTGTTTGTTTCTGCTTTGTGGCATGTGGGATCTTAGTTCCCTAACAAAGGATCAAACCTCTGCCCCCTGCATTGGAAGCACAGAGTCTTAACTGCTGGACTGCCAGGGAAGTCCCCTAAATGATTTTAAATTCCTCAGTTCTAAGCATACAGAATTTTTTAAAATTTTATTTTATTGAAGTATAGTTGATTTGCAATATTGTGTTCATTTCTACTGTATAGCAAAATAATATTGTATATCTATACAGCAGAATATATATATATATATATATATATACGCTTACTCCTTGGAAGGAAAGTTGTGACCAACCTAAATAGCATATTGAAAAGCAGAGACATTACTTTGCCAACAAAGGTCTGTCTAGTCAAGGCTATGGATGTGAGAGTTGGGCTGTGAAGAAAGCTGAGTGCCGAAGAATTGATGCTTTTGAACTGTGGTGTTGGAGAAGATTCTTGAGAGCCCCTTGGACTGCAAGGAGATCCAGCCAGTCCATTCTAAAGGAGATCAGCCCTGGGATTTCTTTGGAAGGAATGATGCTAAAGCTGAAACTCCAGTACTTTGGCCACCTCATGCAAAGAGTTGACTCACTGGAAAAACTCTGATGCTGGGAGGGATTGGGGGCAGGAGGAGAAGGGGACGACAGAGGATGAGATGGCTGGATGGCATCACTGACTCGATGGGCGTGAGTCTGGGTGAACTCCGGGAGTTGGTGATGGACTGGGAGGCCTGGCGTGTTGCGATTCATGGGGTCGCAAAGAGTCGGACACGACTGAGTGACAGAACTGATATTCTTTTTATTATGGTTTATCTCAGGATATTGAATATATAGTTCCCTGTGCTATACAGTAGGACCTTGTTTATCCATCCTGCATATAGTAGTTTTAAGCAGGTAGGATTTGAACCTTAATGATGATTCCTACAAGTCACTGTGTCATTAAAGATATATCTTAAAAAACGGCTACACGCTTGAGTGAGATGCACGTGTCTTCAAGCCACTGTCTGGTCTTCCTTAGGTGTGTTCAGTACCGCAGCCGCATCAGAGCAGCATTTGCAGGTGACTGCATAGCCTCTGGCTTCCCGTTGGTGCAGGATACACAAAAAGCAGTCCTACTCTGGGGGAGGCCTGAGTCTGTTGACAGACGTTTCTTCTTATCTTGTTTTCGCATCAGTTGCAACACTGTGTCTGTTCAGAACAAGCGTGGGTGGGGGTTCCTCCTGCCCTGCCCTATGCTAGCTGTTAAAATAAGAGGGTGGTTTATCACATTGTTTTTGAAGCTAATATCAGGCCACCTGTAGTTGGTGACTCCAGTGGGTCATGGGAGGGATCTGTTGATGGCTAAGGAAACAAGCTCAGCTCTTTAGAGGGGGTTACATCAATAATGCACTTGATAGTCTTTCGATTTTGGAAATGAGAATTTGGGGCAAGTTTGAGGTTTTGTTTGATTGCTAAGGTCACTTCAGTCGTGTCTGACTCTTCGGACTGTAGCCCACCAGGCTCCTATGTCCATGGGATTCTCCAGGCAAGAATACTGGAGTGGGTTACCATGCCCTTCTCCAGGGGGCTAATGTCATTAGGTAGCTCTCAAAACATTTAAACTACATTTTCTTTCTTTCTTTTTTAAAAACTTTTTATTTAATGTTGGAGTGTAGCCAGTTAACAACATTGTGATAGTTTCAGGCGGACAGCAGAGGGACTCAGCCATATGTATATACCTGTATCCATTCTCCTGCAAACTCCCCTCCCATCCAGGCTGCCACATAACACTGAACAGAGTTCCATGTTCTGTATAGTAGGATCTTATTGGTTATCCATTTTAAATAAAGCAGTGTGTACATGTTGATCTCAAATTCCCTAATTGTCTCTTCCCCTCTTTGTTCCCCACTGGCAACCGTAAGTTTGTAAACTACATTTTCAAACTCATATAATTGGACACATTTTCAAGTCAATCACCAGGAATTGTGGCAGGCAACTGACCACTAACATTGTAATTGTGCTTCCTAGTCCACAAAGCACTTACATGTATACAATTATTCCCATAATACAGATGAGAAAACTAAAGATCAGAAATACTCAGAAAATTTTGACCTAAATCATGTGTTTTATGGCTAATGACCAAGGGAGCTAGAAGTCAGCCCTGGATCCAAGTATCTCTTAGTTCTGGGTCCTTTTACCTTCACCATCCTGCCTCTTGTTTGTTTCCACCTTCTTGTCCAAGTTCATCTTTTTGCTGCTGCAGTGGACAGCACCTCAGTGCCTTGATAGTTGAGGTTTAGGGAGGGCAAGGTGGCCATGTAAGATTACTGGGGCCATGTAAGATCACTCATTGCATTGCACTATGGATTACGTACGTTCACAGCAATTCAGAGCTAGAATTAAGGAAACAGACCAGTATTAACTGAGAAGGCAGCTGCTGTGCTGGGAGCTTCATGGACCTGTCACTGTGCAAGAAGAGAAGTACTTACCTACCTACCTCCTCCCTTAATTCCCCACCAGCTTCTTGAGATAAGGATACAAAGAAAGTTGTTGAACAAGTAAGAGGAGTCTGAATTTGAACCTTGGCTTATCTGATTCCAAAGCCAGCCTGGTCCCACCACCACGTTCCATGGATGAGGAAACCAGAGCAGTGGAATGTGATTTCATGGCAGTTACAGAGTTGGGTCTCATCAGCCTTCTCCCAGTCTTCTCAGCACACCTGGCAGACCTCATCTCTCAGGGTTGGGATTGTCCTCAGTTCCATCAGATGAAGAGTAGTCAGCATTGTGGATGACATCCCTTTTCCCCACCCATGACTCTGTAGTCATGAGAACTTTTGGTTGCAATTCACCCCAGCCATTGATTTCTACCTCCTGGTCCTTGTTCAGAATCTACCATACCCATCATCCAGGCTCTGACAAAAGTTGTTCATAAGTGATACCATTTGATTCTTTGATTTTTCCCTAACTTGCAAGAAGATGGGAGGCTGGGTAAGTGATAAATAGGCATTGGCTTCGAGGACACTAGAAACAGGGCCCTGGGGCATCATGAGTGCCATGTGTGGAGGCTCCTTATGTTGCTATAAAGGCCAGAACCTACAGTTGCCCTCACCCCCACCCCTCAACCCTAGTGTCCCCACAGCCTCCATCCTTTGCTTCTTACACTCTGCACTCTGCGCTGGCCTTTGGAAATCCATTTGCTTCAGTGCTGTCACTGATGTTCATTTTAAGTTGTGCATAGAAATATATCATGGCTGCAAACCCTGCATAGGGATTAGTTCTAAATCTTTGTAGAAGACAGAGCGTCAGGGGCACAGGAGGGAGGAATAACTATAAGATGCCTGCTCTACATAGCTATTGCATTTAATCCTCCCAACTCTAGGAGGTGGGTGTTCCTCCCATTTTCCAGAGAAGATTGGGAGATTGGCACTGGGATAGGGAGGTTTGCTCATCAAGGTTTCCCAGCTAGTGAGCAGTAAAACCAGGATTATAATTCAGCTTTCTCTCCAGAACCAATGCGCTTCACTCTTTACTGTGTATCAGCTAGAGCATCTTGCAGGGAGGGGATAATATGAGCCCTGAACTTGAAGGATTTCTGTGTGTGGCACGTGGAGCCACAGAATGGGGTCCGAATCCTGGTCCAGCAGAATCCTAGCCGTGTGTTCTCTCTTCTTTTCCAAAATCTCTCAATAATATTTGAAACACATCAGATGACCTGTTTTTCTGATTTCTAATAAGCTCTACCATTATTAATTCCTTGACTCAATCAAGGACCTCATAATGGTACCCACAGGAGAAGGTGGAGCCAGAGGGAGAGTGGCTGTCAGGAACTCTACTCACCTGGGCCAGCCTGGCAACAAGCGTGCGCTGTTAGGAATCAGGCGAGGTGGTTAGAGGAGGCCAAGCGCGCATGCGGCACATGCGCCCGGGAAGCCGGAAGACGCTGTAGACGCCATGATGCTTCTTGGAGCGGTTCTGCAGTGTGAGTGAGAAATTAGTCCCCGGTGGTTAGCTGGGGAGCCAGAAGTGATTTTCTGCAGATTTGGTTTGAGATCTGACTCCTCAAGGCCTGGAAGTAAGTGTGGGGGCCGCAGTCCTGAGTGGACAAGAGAACTTTGTCTCCGGCTTGGTTTGGGCCCGGACCAGAGTTAACAGTTGGTGAGTGCTTTTTGGCTTTTAAATCATTCTCTAAGGATTGTTTGTTAAACTTTAGAGTTTAGCGAATGAACCATTTTTTTGCGTTTAATTTTTTTCAATTTAAGTTTTTGTGTGTTTATCCTGTTAGCTCTTGTAATTTACTCCTGATCTTGAGGTAGCAGTTTGAAAAGTGATTTGGAAGCGTATTGTTGACAGGTGAGGGGAAGCTTAACCTTGGGGAAAACTGTAAACTGCTCCAAACAAGGGGCTTTGTGCCTTGGGGACAGGCCCTGGGAGATTGTTTGCTCCAGTTTAACCAGCATCATCATGTCTCATCACAAAAGGAACATTAGTGCCACAGGTGATGTTTTCTGTTTTATATTAAAAATTCCCGGCTCCCAGTGTATTAATTCTGTCTAGCCCATGGGCCTGTACAAATCTGCATGGTTGTGTGATTCTGCTCCATCTGCCTTGAATTTCTTTGCATCTTTGTTCGAAGGCATTAACAAATCTGGTTGTTTCTCTGGAGGGTCTAAGGACAGGATCCATTGTTTTTTGGATTGTAAAGAAACAAAAAGATGGTGGTGGGAAAAGTTCTAGTTGGTCTTTTTATTGTGCACTGTAGCCTGGAGGCTCCCCCATGTAATTAACACAAGTGTGGAAAGTTAACTGTTCCATCTAAAAGGCAGTGGGAGAAATTACAGAGCATGGAAATAATAAAATGAAGTCTTGTTAACAACTGCAAGGCTGTTGCAGCAGCAAGTTTGCTGATGACCTGATGGGATGGAGCCTTTTCAGGTGGCTTTTTGGGCAATACTCACAGTTTCCAACATCACAGGGCTTTTCACAAGGAAATCTGACACGCACCTCAAGGCCCTGAGTTGCATAAAGGTTTCCCCAAAGTCACAGGGTTGCATCCACACTCACACCGTAGCACCTACCCACCAGCCCACTGCTGCTCATAAGGAACGTAGGGTGGTCAGAGTGGGAGGGATAGAGGGCTGAGAATTGGACCAGTTCTCTCCTTGCGACTTTCCACTGGAAATGCCCCTCCTCCACCTCAAGACCTGTCCTGACGACCATTGCCCACAGGGAGCCATGTCCCTCTTCTGAATTCCAAGGGCACGCGTTGGCCTCTTCCCTCCCAAGGCCTGTAGCACCATTGAACTGTTTCCTGTGTTCTACTCTTGATGCCCGTGGAGACTACAGTATCTACAAGGGCAGTAACAGCCTTGCCCTTAGTCATCACATGTGGCTTGATACACTATAGTGTACACTCCACAGAGAGACTGGCAAACACCTCATGAGGAGAAATGGCCTGTTTGTTACTTAAAAACCAAAATTATTTGCTTTAGAAATGAATCCAAGTCTTTGAAAACATTTCATGCAAAACACTAATGATAGCCTCATGGAGAGAGATGTAAGAGTTTAAACTGAAGATGTGGTGAAAGTTCTTACAGGAGGGCTGAGAATATCATCCCATTAAAAAAAAAAAAAAACATATAAGACTTTATCCCAGAAGGTCTGAAGACTCCTTGCCTTCATCATTCAAGATCAGATTGGAGACTTCAGAGACCCCCAAATTGCTGAAGATTCTAGAAACCAAAAATGCGTATGGGGTTTGGTAAAACATGAAGCAGGAAGAACCATCATATTTTAACTCAGGAAAATTTTTGTCTGATTCTTTGAACCATATTAATGCAATTAAATGAAGAAGTAGAATTGCTCTCAAACTTACTCCTAATCCTGATTTTGCATTCATTTGTTATTTGTGTTCATTTATTCACTCATTCCTTTGGACACGTCACATGCTCCCTGAGGACTAAAGCATGTCTGGTTCATTTTTGGAATGGCCTCTTCCTTTCCATTCCCATGAGCTTGGCTCATGGCAGGTTTTTCTTCATACGTAGTTGTTGCATTGGGTTAGTTGTAGGCATGCCACATACTTCCTTGAAACGTCTTTTTACTTTTCAAAACAAATATCATGTAAGTAATTCTTGAAAAATCATGGGAAAATCTGCCTGATTGAGAGTCATGGAAGTTTTGAAACTTGGGCAGTTTATTGATTTTAAAAAGAAGTTTCAATCATGTCTAAACAAACTTTTTGAACTATGTCTTTAAAAGGTTATGCTCTATTTACAGTTATTACAAAATATTGGATATATTCTCCGTGTTATACAATACATCCTTATAGCCTGTCTTACACCCAACAGTTTGTACCTCCCACTGGTAACCATTAGTTCTCTCTCTCTCTGTGAGTCTGCTACTTTTTTTTTGTTATTGTATAGAAACTTTTAGACTTTGAGAATAAGTGGGGCCATCTGAGACTCCAGGGTTCTTGGCATGAGTATCAGGTATTGTCTATTGTTCATTTGAGCTCCTCATTTGTGAGAGCAAGCATCCTGCCTCTCAAGAGCACAGGAAGGGACTGTCTGAAGTGCTTAGAGAAAGAGGACTTGGAATCCTGTTAACTGGTTTCGGGTTGATGGAAAAGCACATATTTCTAGGGTGGAAGAGAGATGAGCAACAGCAAGGGCCCAGGGAGGTGTACTCTAGGGACCTGGCATCCTTGGAATGAGTCTTTTTGACTTCAGAGTGGTGGTTCTTTCCTGTAGTGGCAGATAGGAGGATCTCTTGGCTCAGGGGCCAATGTCCCCTACAGGCTAACTCCTGGCCTTGAGAGTGAGTCACTAACCTGACTTGCTCAAGGATCCTGTGGCTTACACTTACTCTTAGAGATCAAAGCAGAGTTGCCAACAGCAGCAAGTGCTTTCGTAAGCTGTGTGTGAACTCAGAGGAACCAAAGTGGGTTGATGTTTTACGTTGGGGCTTAGTCCCTGGCTCAAGAAACCTGTCAGTTGAACCGTCTAATTTGGCCAAATATAGAGCATTTATCACCTCTCAGGGCTTGCCTTTGAGAAGTGGCTGTGAGAAGTTTTGACTTTGAAAACACCTGTTGCTCTTCATCTTGGTGGGCAGTTGTCTTGTGAAAGGTCACACAGACCAGTGGGGATGAGAACAGTTTCCATGGGGACCTGATAACAGGGGTCTCTCTCTTTTTATTTTGGAGTATAATTGCTTTCCAATGTTGTGTTGGTTTCTGCTATACAACAAAATGAATTGATAATATGTATACATATATCCCTTTCCTCTTAAACCTCCCTCCCACCCCTCTAGGCCATCACAGCACCCCAAGCACAGGGGTCTTAAGAGGTTTCAGTTGGAGCAGATGTGGAGCAGAGCCCGATTTTAGGGCTGGTGGAAAGAGGAGGCATTCTCCCAAGAGGGATTATGGACCGATGCCCCTGGAAACTGTTGTTTAAATTATTTTTTAAATAGAGAACTTTATCTCAGGGTTTCTATTTAAGGACCACACTTTTAGAGGTGGCAGTGGGTAGAAAGAAGCCACCTTCAGGGGATAGAAGAAAGGAAAATGAAGCCATCCAGATGAAAAGACCTATGGTTAAAGAAGAATTTGTATGAGGACTCCAAATCTAGTTACTTTAGTGGAGGGAGGAGGCAGGTGCTAACCTGGCCAGGATGACACATTTGGTCACATCTCAGCTCTCCAGCTGGGCCCCGCCCAAAGAGACCCAGGTGGCCTCCCAGCTGCCAGCCAAGCTCACAACTCCCAAAGGGAAGTGACTTTGAGGCTGCAGCTGGCTCAGCCTAAAATCCTCTCCACCACCACCAAGCAACCCAAGAGCCCGCAGTCCACTGTCTGAGGGCCAGTGACCCCCTTTCCTCTACACGCCATGGTAATTTTTCATAAAAACTGTAGAAGCAAGGGCTGCTTTCCTAGTCCTAATGAAGAGAGACTGTTTGCCAAAGAGCTCCCATCCCTGATGTGCTTGTGTGGCCCAGAAGCTTCTTTGCCAAAGGCCTTGAATGTTCCCAGCCCAGGGGGCATCCCCATCACCAGCTCCCTCATGTGATCTGTTAATAGAGAGCTTGAGAGGCCTTGTGAGCAGGCACGTGGAGGTGGATTCTTTCTGACCTTTCCATCCACACCGGCCGTCTCTATCACCAGACTCTGTGCTGCCCGTATTCTGCCCCGCTCAGTCCTCAGAGGCTGTGAGGGGAGCAGATGACCAGCTGGAATCCTGTGACCCCAGGTGCGGTGTCAGTCTCCACAAGCCACCCTGAGGCACTAGTGCACAAACTGGCTGGCCAGGTCCAGGCCTCAGGCCCCCTAATACCCCAGCGGCTCTTCTTCAGGAACCAGAAAAATGTTCATGGTAAAGAAAAAAGATAAAAACACATTCTCTTATTTGCCAAAGCTCTAGCTTTTAATGCTGCTCCCAAATTCAGGTCTAAGGCATGGGACTTGAGAATGTGTGAGTTATTTGGAAGAATCCATCCATCCATTTCTAAACAGAGTTGAAAAGGTAAATTTGAGACCTCTCTTCTCAGTCTTAACCCTTTTGGTGGCTTCTATAACCTGAGCACTCACAGGCAGCCAGAGGTCTTGTTTGCACATCTGGCCAGCTGTGGGAAAATTCCTTCCATAAAGATCTGGAGAAGAGGCTCTGTTGCCAACAATTTGGGATATGAAGTGACAGTGTACACTTTGCATTTTACTCTGGTACCCTGGATACACGATTCCCTCGGGAATTACTGATCCTCATCAGAGTGTATTGGGGATGTGTGTGTGTTTGGGGGATGGCCTTTTTGGGGATAGACTTCAGAACAGTGAATTTTAGGCTTGTTCTCTTAATGTTGGAATCTAAAGAGGAGTGGAAATCTTTCAGAAGACCTGTGTAGATGGATAGATCTAAAAATCTTGGCTAGAAGGAATACCAAGAAGTCATAAAGGTATAGAAAACTAATAGCTTACAGCTTAGTTCATATTCTGAAGAGATACGGTAAGACGGGGAATTTCAGCTGCACATACCCATATATTATTTTGTGTATGCCAAGCAGAAGATTTACCATTCTAGATAGAAGAAAATGGTTTGCCTTTATCTAAACTGGTCTAAATCTAAATTTAGGACTGATGGGCTATGTTCTTCAACTCTGCCTTTGGTCCCAAATCTTATCAATGTTGTTGTTAGTCCAAAGTGAAATAAGTAAGCGAGCACTGGCAGAAAGTTTCCAGCTGGTCTTTCTTGGGTAGAAGTGCCTCTTATTCTGAGATTGTATCCTTCCTACTTTTTTGAAATTAAAACCTCCTTTCTGTTATGAATCATAGTGATAATTGGTAGTGGGGACTTTAGAATAAGATTCTCCATCAATGAAAAGTTAACTCCATGAGTCCACTCAAACCCCACTGGCCCCTGCTTTCAAAACGCATTGGGCCATAAAATGCAAATATCCTGGGACCAACTGATCTACCCATTTTCTTATAAGCCATCAGGCAGATAAAATTTTTCTGCTCATTGTGCTAAAAGATTCTACAAACCAGTTCTGCGGGCTTTTCCCATACAGTTGGCACTTGACCAGCATGGGGTTTAGGGGCATTGATCCTCCTTGGATCCATCGATTCAACAAATAACTGTAGTATTTACTATTGAAAAATACGCATATACATGGACTTATGCAGGTCTAACTCGTGTTGTTCAGGGATCAGTTGTACTTTCTTCCTGGCCCTGATGGAAAGTCAGAGCCTTTTTCTGGCTTGTACCTTCTCTGCCTGATGCCCTCCTAGTGTATCTTCTCACTGAAATTCCTGACAAGAGAGCTGCTGTGCCCCTTCCTCCTCTGGGCCACTCAAGCCCCTTGTTCATACTTTGTTCTGGCCCTTGCTTAGTTATGAGCAAGGGTTATGATCGTGGTCCTGCTGACGACCACTTAAATCATCATTGTGCCTGACTCTTTGTGACCCCATGGAGGAGCCTGCCAGGCTCCTCTGTCCATAGGATTTTTCCAAGCAAGAATACTAGAGTGGATTGCCATTTCCTTCTTCAGGGGATCTTTCCAACCTGTGGATTAAACAAACCGTTGTCTCCTGCTTTTGCAGGTGGATTCTTCACCACTGAATCACCTGGAAATCCCTGCTTACCATGATAAAAGATAATTATTTGATTGAGCCTCTTTCCCTCTAGACTGAGAGGTCCCTGACAGCTTATCTTTTTGTCTTTTTTTTTGTGTGTGTGTCCTTGCTAATGCAATGCCTGATAAATATGTGTTTGTTGAATGAAGAAGTATCCTAAATATCAGGTTACAGTTGGTGTCTGCTAGACTCCTTTGTCTCCCTCGGTAGAAATGAGCAGCTAGGCTCCTTTATAATAGTCCTCATGATTCATGGATCCTGTGATGAATCCCCTCTTTGGCCATCTCTTCTCCTGACATTATTGTAATACTAGTAGAGAGGCACTGGGCCAGGAATCTGCACACCTGGTTTCTAGTTCCGACTGTTTAACAAGTTTCTCTTTGGAGCCTCCATGTTCTCTCTGTTAAGGAAGGGGACGGAGAGCCAGGGTCTTGAAGGTGCTCATTATCCTCAACATCCTACAGAAGAGCAGGCGGGAGGGAGGAGGGCCTCAGATGTGAGATACATGACTGTTCTCCCGAAAATTTCCCTCAAGTCATTTAAACTTGGGTTTGATTTGGAGTAACCTGTGTGTTCATGCATCCCAACAAAATCTATTGTCAAATAGATAGTACCATTCACTTTATGTCTCAAAAGGCCCAGTGGGTTTTGGAATCAGAACGTCTCAAACTTGGATGTTCTGAGTTTGGTCTCCATGTTCTAGGAGACCTGTAACATGGGATAAGTCTCCATCTGGACTTCAGGTTTTCTCATGGGCAGAGCATGTATAATGATCCTTCTGTTGTAGTTGTTAAGAGAGTGTAATGGGAAAATGTCATGCATCCAGAATGGTGCCTGGGGTACACATGTTTAGCACTTGGTCATTCCCCATCCCCTTTCCTGAATGTGGAGAGCCTTCTTATGACAACCCCAGACCCAGCGTACTTAAACAGGAGAAACTCATCCTTGAAACTTTTCACCTTCTTTCCCTATCTGTATCTTTGTCTTGTTCAGTCCCTCAGTCGTATCCAACTCTTTGTGACTGCATGGAGTGCAGCACGCCGGGCTTCCCTGTCCTTCACCATCTCCCGGAGTTTGCTCCAACTCATCTCCATTGAATTAGTGATGCCATCCAGCCATTTCATCCTTTGTGCCCCTTTCTTCTCTTGCCCACAATCTTTCCCAGCATTGGATCTTTTCTAATGAGTTGAGTCTTCGTATCAGGTGGCCAAAGTATTGGAGGATTAGCATCAGTCCTTCCAATGAATATTCAGGGTTGATTTCCTTTAGGAGTGATTGATTTGATCTTGCAGTACAAGGGACTCTCCAGAGTCTGCTCCAGCACCACAGTTTTCACATCCATGCGTGACTGCTGGAAAAAATGTAGCTTTGACTGTACAGACCTTTGACGGCAAAGTGGTATCTTTGCTTTTTAATACGCTGTCTAGGTTTGTTATAATTTTCCTTCCAAGGAGCAAACGTCTTTTAATTTCATGGCTGCAGTCACCATCCACAGTGATTTTGGAGCCCCTGAAAATTAAAGTCTGTCACTGTTTCCACCTTTTCCCCATCTATTTGCCATGGAGTGATGGGACTGGGTGCCATGATCTTAGTTTCTTGAATGTTGAATTTTAAGCTAATTGTTGTTTTTTGGGAGGGGTAGAGGGGTCTACTTTTTTGTCTACCAGACCTTTGTGTTTACTTTGTAAAATGTAGGTTGCTTGAAGAGAAGCTTCAGTCAGAAGACAACACTGATCTCTAACCCACAAGAATTTGGGAATGATGGGATTTCAGGAGTGAAGGGTTCAGGGAAGAGCAGGGATTCATCACTTACAGGTCAGTCTAGAGCTGGCCAGGTGTGCTGCCTGATACATGAGCTTTAACTTCAGTAACTCAGAATGAGAAGGCCAGCAGGTGTGGGTGTGGGAAGGATTAGAGAATTATTTTGTGTCCTACCGCTTTGATTCCTTGTTACTTCCACTGCTAAGTCGCTTCAGTCCTGTCCGACTCTTTGCGACCACATAGACGGAAGCCCACCAGGCTCCCTCGTCCCTGGGATTCTCCAGGCAAGAACACTGGAGTGGGTTGCCATTTCCTTCTCCAAGGCATAAAAGTGAAAAGTGAAAGGGAAGTCGCTTAGTCGTGTCCGACTCTTAGCGACCCCATGGACTATAGCCTACCAGGCTCCTCCATCCATGGGATTCTCCAGGCAAGAGTACTGGAGTGGGGTGCCATTGCCTTCTCTGGATTCCTTGTTAAGGGTGGTGAAAATAACTTCAGCAGCTGATAGTTAACATGTCCAGGTGTGTGCCTGTGCTCAACAGTCACCATGAACTGCTGGCATCCTGAATGGAATTCTCCAGTCCACGGCTTTTGCAGATGGGGAATTTGAGTCCCCACCCAGCTTTTTCTCCCAGAGACTTGGAAGAGATTATCACAAGGTCTCAGAAAGCTGGAGCTTTAAGCCATTTTTTGTGTTCATTCATTCATTCACTTGTCTGGGATTGAGAGAGAATTCTCACTCGCAGATATAAGATGATGGATAATAAATGACACAGTCTGGCCTTCCAGGTCCCCATAACAAGGGAAGGTGAGACCAACAAAAGTAAAGTTAGAAGATATAAATGCAGTTTAGGAAAGACGCCTGGGAGCAAGGGGAAGAACAAGTCGGGATTGTGCTGTGCGCTGGGGAGATGGGGGGCTGCTGTTTGCAGGCTAATGCCATGCCTCTGGGGAGATGGGGGGCCACTGTTTGCAGGCTGATGCCGTGCCAGGCCTGGTGCTGTCCTTTGCATGTGTTTTCTCCCCCTGTGTCCCCACCCCTCTGCTGGGCAGCTCCAGCCTCCTCCCGTTTTTCGAGGAGAAGGCTCAGACATGTAGCCCCATACCTGACGCTCCCCATGTGAAAAGTGGTGGAGCCAGAAGTGAACTCCTTGTCTGGCTGGTTGTTGGGTCCCCAGCCTTTGCCTCCAGAACTCTGTGATCTTGAGCTGCAGCAATGGTAGCCGACCTTGGCCAGGCCACACTGGGACAGTAAAGGTGTTGAAGCGGAAGTGATGAGGGTGGAGGTGGCCCCAGGAGGTGCATCCTGGGGAAGTTGGGAGGCGGAACTGGTGGGCTCTGGAAACACAGAAAGCTTGTGCTGCACACTGCTCCCCTAGAGCTCATGCGCTGCCTTTGCGCAGGCAAAAGGCAAGGGAAGCCCAGGTGGAGGCTCTGGGGAGGGGGAGTCGGTGGAGGTGGTGGAGAGGTAGTGGAAACAGCTAAGCACACCTTGTGAGGCTTGCCTTTTGTTGGTAGTCTATGGGGGAAAAAATTATCTTGACAACTGCTTCTGAAAATGAAGAGCCCAGTGAAGCCATAGGGTCAGGAAAGAGGTGAAGGCAAGGGGAGGTGACAGTTGAATGAGGGCTGTTGGAAGCAAGATTCATAGAGAGCAAACTCTGAGCAATCCTGACTCCGGGCCTCTGTGTACAGGCAGGATCCCTCCAGCCAGGGTTCCCAGGGAGGCCCCTGTCCTCCCTCAATAAAATCTCTGGCAAGGAAGCTTCTCAGCTTCCAGTCAGATTCCAGGAATCGCTGCAGCACATACATTTTAGCAGGGAAGATGCCATCCTCAATCCCAGCCCTGGAATTCCTCATGTTTTTAGTGCTTAGGGGAAAGAGAGGAAAGCAATTGGATCCCATTCAAATCCATCTCCTTCCTTCCTTTTTCCTAGCCTCTCTCTCCAGAGAGGTGGGTCCCCCTCCCAGATCATCAGTGACAAGGTTGTTGCCCATGAGTCCTAGGCAGGCTCACAGGACACAGGCAGGGAGGAGCTAAGAACAAGCCAGGATGGGTAATGGGGAAAGCAGGGCCGAGAGGTGGGCGCTGGCACCCCTCTAGTCCATTGTGAGGCCGCCTCCTAGGAAAACATCCACCCAGGACATTTTTGAGCACATTCCCTGGCGATGTCAGCCTGGCCTTGGCCTTTTGCCATCTCACTGTGCACAGATGTGGAAAAAAAGCCGAGGTTTCTAACAGAACTGATGTCCTGAGTTTAGGCAGACCCCCTGCTTGCCCTGGTGGCTCAGATGATAAAGTGTCTGTCTGCAGTGTGGGAGACCTGAGTTCGATCCCTGGGTCGAGAAGATCCCCTGGAGAAGGAAATGGCAATCCAGACAGAGGAGCCCTGTAGGCTACAGTCTATGGGGTCGTAGAGAGTCGGACACGACTGAGTGACTTCCGCTTTTTCAATTTCATGTCCTGAGCCTTTCTTCTTCACCTTCTAAAGTGGGAATGATGGGACTTCCCTGGTGGTCCAGTGGTTAAGACTCTGTGCAGGGGGTACAGGTTTGATTCCTGCTCAGGAAACTAGGCCCCCAGATGCTGCAAGGTGCTGTAGACGAGATACTGATCTCGTCTACAGGGTCCACACACCCTCCCTCTCTGGGATACTGTAAGGACAGAGTCAAAGCAAAGAATCTCAAGGCTAAAAATCACCCCAGGATTCATTTTGCCCATCCTCCCCTCCAGCCCTCTCCATAACAATACCCACAGCAGACAAAGGAATGTGCCAGGGCGTAGAGACCACCTCGGAGGAAGAACCCACAGCTTCCCCTTGGTTGGGAGCCAAGTTACAAGTTGTCATGCCAGCTTTTTTGTGTATGTGCTGCATGGCTGTTCATCATCAAGTAATTCAGGCCACTCCAAAAAAAAAAAAAAATACTTCCCTCAAAATGAGGGAGTGATTTGCAGCATCTGTTAGTTCCTTTTTAATTGAATCTGTCTTCTCAGATACCAGGAGCAAGTGCCAAAGTCAGCAGCAGAATTCAGCTGTGTACATTTTGAAGGCGCTGGAAGATAAATTTCTGTGCGCTGTACAGATGCAGATTGTACAGAAACCAGATGGCCACACTGTCCTCAAGGTCCTCTTGCGAGCAGTGACCACTCTAGGGTGAAGTCAGTCAGTTCTCCTAAGGAGCTGCCTCAGTGGATCCATGCCCAGGATGGACTTGGAAACTTTCTCCATGGCTTCACATGAGACAGGCTTTCTCAGCAGCCCAAATGGACCCAGAGGTGCTCATGCCTCCTTCCATTCTGCTCCCCACTCCCACCTCCAGCGATGGGTTGGCATAGCCAGGATCCAGTAGGTTCTCATATACTGATTCTCCAGCCTTGTTGAGAACCAGGAGGGCTGCCAAGGTGGTGCTCTGGAATTCTCTGCCCCACAGAGTGTCCCACCTGGAAGAGTTCAAATGCTGGGAGGCAAGGAGAGGAGTCAGTGGGGACTGCAGGTCCCTTCCCACTCGTGATGTTGAAGACAGGCGCAGACATACATGTGCATTTACATACATGTGCACACACAAACCCCACAACTGTGCAAAGCTTCAAGTACAGCTTCTTAAAAACAGTTGTTTCCAGAAGAATTGGGGATTTTGCTCCATTCAGGAGGGGTGAGCCAGAAATATACAGGAATGTACGCTTTTGAGCTGAGCCCCAGAAAGTTCATTAGAAAGTCATCCTTTTTCTCTGTAAATGGTGACTTTCTGAGCCTTCTTAACCAGAACTGGGAGATCATGATGCCCCAGCAGCTCAGCCTTTTGTGCTGTGAGACAGGACAAAGGAGCTTGGTCAGTGTTCCCCATTTCAGGCAGGGAAGTCGGGGCTCAGGGTGGAGATGATGCTTTCCCTTGGGTGCACGGAAGGTACGTGGTAAATCCCTCAGCACAGCATCAGTGAAGGGAGGCTTTGTTGTGGGAAGTCAAAGGCCTTCTGGTTGGCTGACGTTATAGCAGATCTTGAAGGCGTGGAGCAGTACCAGTGAAGGTCAAGATCTGTAGATGGGAAAGCCCTTGGGGAGAAATATTCTGTGGCAGTAGAAGGAAAATCATAGCGTTAGCTTCTGGAGAGTGTATGTTACTTGTCCAGGGAGCTAAGCTTCTTGTTAGCAAACGTAAATACAGACATCCTGCATTTTTCTGAGAGCCCTGCCCAAATTCTTGGAAAGAAATGTTCAGAGAATCAGAGTATTTTATTTTGGGGACTTAGAGTTTACTATTCTAGTCGCTGACAAGTCTGGCTACATGTCACAATCACCTGGGGAGTTTTGAAACAATAGTGGTGTTCAGAGTGTTCCCCTGAAGATTCTGATGCACTAGGTCTTGGTGGACCTGGGGATGTGGAAGATGTATTTTGGCTGAGTGCACTGGTAACCCAGATTTGCGGCCAGCTTGGTGACCTGATCTACCATGTTTGGCTGGTAACAAAACAGATTCTGTGTAGCTCATGGCACTGGCCTGAAACCTGGATGACCAGGTTCTGAAAACAGGAACGAAGGACCCTGCTGCCATCATCTCTGTACTTGGGGTCACTCCTTTAAGGCTCCAGGTCCTTAACTGGAGGAGTTGATTGGCTAAGTGCAGGTCGTTTGTCTGGATATCACCTGACAGAAAGTCAGAGGAGAACACCTGCTCCATCGCTTACCAGAGGGGGTGGGGCTCCCTCTCACCCTTATTAAGATGCCCCCTGATAAGAACGGTGCTCAGATACTGGACAGCCAAAGCAAGAGCGTTCCCTGCAAGTTCCCTCTGTCAAGGGAATACCACCACATGTTCATCAGGACTGTGCTGGGAACACCCACCCTCCATGGTCGGGGAGCTCTCCACCTTTCAAGATGATCCATTCTGTCTCTGGACAAATTCCATGATTAGGAGTTCTTCACAAACCCACCTCCCTAAAATGCCTACCAACTGGCACTCAGGTTCAAGTCTTTCTCCAGGTCGCAGCTAAACATGCATAAGTGATATTTAAGAGAAATTTTCGAGTTTCCTCTTCTACTTTCACTTTAACACTTGAAGCAGTTGAGAGGCAGATCCCTTCCTCCAGGAGTCTGGTCTAAAGACAGCATGATGAAAAGGAGAAAGCACAGTATCACACTCGGTCCTGACTCTGAATCTGGCTATGCTGCTGCTTCATGGTGTGACTTGGGACAAATGTATTCAGCAGAAAACTGGAGATACTAATGCTGGCAGATTTTAAGCTCAAACACTTGACCAATGTGTTTCCTCCTCCTAGCCTTGCTCACAGCGAAGACATGCCAGCTGATGACAGGGAGGCAGAGTGGGATAGTGGTTAAGAGCAGAAGTGCCAGGCACACCTGAGCCTGACTCTGGGTCCCTCTTACTATTTGCATAACTATGAACAAATGACTTACCTCTCCTTTGCTCACCTGTAAAATGGGCATAATAATAGTAGCCACACTATAGAGTTGTTCTGGAGGTTAAGTGAGATAAATGTCAAAGGCTTACATGTTGCTTGGTATATAAATAACACTCAGGAAGTGTTATTTCTTGTTTTTATTGATTGGTAGTTGCGGGGGGGTGGGGTGGGGTGTATAACTCCTTGACTTGGACTCACTGCCATTGGGGAAGATGGCTGCCTCTTGCAGGAGAGTCTTCACTCTGCTGTCATTGTCCATGAGGAAGGATACAGGGCACACACTGGTTTTTTGTGCTTTGGCAGGGACCATCCAGGAAGCTTCTGGATCAGTAGGCACCTGTGACTGGTGGGGTTTTGGCTGAGTTGTTGAGGGCCATTGACTCCATCTTTTGCCAGAGGAGAGACAGCACATCTTGTGTGGGAGAAACGCTGATCAGAAAGTCCATGATAACTGCTCCTCTCGTCCTCCTACTCCCTTCCCCTCCTTTAAAGCGTGCACACACACACATACACACTCCTTTTTTCCTCTCTCTTTTTTGAAACAGAGAATAATTAAAAACCCAGATCCAAACATCCAGCAGAAGTTTATGCTTGAATCTCAGAATACAACATATGGCTTTCCCAACCATTGCCAGTTTCTGCAAACCACAAAGAGAGAGACCTTCAGCCTCTGCCATGGCCTCCCTAGTTTGGGGACCATTTGCCACAGAGTCAGCACCCCTCCCTCAAAGACTTGGGGTCCTAGAGTTCAACCCCATGAATTTTACTCATAATTATATTTCCTGCTCCTTTGAAAACATTCCAAGAACGGCCAGGATTCAGATGCTCTTCTTCCCTCTCTTTACTACTTTCTCACCTTCTGCATGGGGTTTAGAAGCACTGGGGACCACAGAGAGGGGATTTGGAGGTGGAATTTTATGGTCGTGTCACACTGTTCCCCTGTTGGGGGCAGAAAAGCTGTGTGGGGGTGGCAGCAAGCTGGAGCTGGTAAGAACCCATAGAGGAATGGGATTCTGGAGACACGAGGAGGGTTGGTGCTGAACCGTAGTAAGGGGCTCCCTGTCCACCCTGAATTTTTGGCCATTACGAGTCCTTTTCATCTTCTGAGGCCTAAGGACTCTTCCCTTCCAGTCTTGGCTGCTCCATAGAGAAGTCTGGGTTCTAAACACATAATCTCTCCACTGGGCAGATAACACAACTGGAATATGGCCCGATGGGATAAAATTCTTGTCTGTGAAGTCCGGATATCTAGATCTTTGGGTATCAGAACAGGCTGCAGGCTGTGTCCCAGAATGGTTGAGGGGGAAAGGGATGGGAGTGTGAATAAAAGGAAAAACTCCCCCTTTCCTTACAGTGAAAGACATGGCTGGACAGCCTCCTCATTTGTGTGGATCACAGAGGAAGTCAAGTCGATTACAGACTCATGCCTCCTCCTCCTCTCCTGCCCAAGTAGAGAGACAGGTTCAGCCCGAGTTTCCCGTAGCACAGCTGAGGCCACAGTGTAACAATCTGCGCATGACTTGAGCAGCCTCTCAGGATCAGGGCGACTCCTAGGTCCAGCCCAGTCTCATGGGGTTCCCTGAAGGCTACCTCTCAGCCTGGGCCTGGCTGCCTCCGTGTGGCAGAGCCCTCTACTCCCTCAGGTCCCAGGATAACCTTCCAATATTGCCAGATTCCCTGCAGCCTCAGCAGAAGTGAGCACAGCCCAGTGACAAGAAAATTCTCTCTCCCCTTCCCTCCCTTCCCTTCCGAGACCTACTTTCCAAAAATCTTCATTTCCTGCCTGGGAATGGCTACAGCCTGGACTGAGAGTGGGAGTGTTGGGTCCTTCTACCACTCCTAAGAAAGTGATCCTACCCACAGCATCCCATCAGATCCTAAAGGACTTGTCACCGTGGAAGAAATGTCCTTGCAGGAGCTGACATCTCTGCTCAGGATTCTCGGGAATGGGAATCCTCTCCCTACCCCCATGCCCCACTAGGCCATCTGGATCCTGTGGGCTCTGCCACATGCGTGAGCTGTGGCTGGAGCTACCAATCAGTAGAGGGAGAAACATGACAAACAGCTAAGGCGCTTGTGAGTGTCCACTGCCCTCTTTGGGGGTTTGGGGTGTGGTGGCTATAATTAGCTTTCTAGCACTCTCTGTTCACAGAGGGGGAAACGAGCCCTTGGAGATTGTACATTTTCCACTGCTCTGCCCCGTGATGTCACTACAGGTGCCTTCTGGCCGACCCCAAGCTTTTCGTTCTCCAAGAACTGCTGTGACTGTTGGTGGCAGTTTTGTAACTCTGAGAAGTCACTGGGGGCTTGGTCAACCACCAGCAAATGATTTCCTGTTCCCTTCCCCACTACACCCCCCCGCACCCCCGCCAGTGGCCCAGCCCCCATGACACCAGGCCAGCACTTGTTTGGTGAGAATGAATTCAACTGTAAGTGGATTTCTCACCCAAGTTGTAAATACCTCCAGGAAAGTAGATGTACACGTATCTAGTTGGATGTGTATAATACAAGTCAGATAGAACTCCTTTTCCTGTTCTAAAATGACCTATCAGAAAGCCCCAGGCCCTGGGTTCCTGGCAGCTCCCTGGGACGTCAGTACGTGGTATCAGCGCTGAGAGCTGTGTCGGCTTGTGGAAGGAGTGAGCATATGAAATCCGATGGCCTTGGCTTTTCTCAGCTCTGCTGCCTTTAGCTGTGTGATCCTGGACAAGTTATTTAACCCTTGAGCACTGACTTCCTGGTCTGTAAAATGGCGGTAATAACTTGCCTCACAGGTTTGTGTGAGGATTAAGTATATGTGTTAGTCGCTTAGTAGTGTCTGACTCTTTGCAATCCCATGGACAGTAGCCTGTGAGGCTCCTATGTCCATGGAATTCTCCTGGCACGAATACTGGAGTGGGTTGCCATTCCCTTCTCCCAGGGATCTTCCCAGACCCAGGGATCAAACCCGGGTCTCCTGCAATGCAGGCATGTTCTTTACCATGTAAGCCGCCAGGGAAGCCCAAAGTGTGACATATGTAAAGGCAAATAATGAAGGGCTCCTGGGACACTCAGTCACGGCATTTGTTGTGTTAATAGTAATAGTCTAGAATAAAGTATCTTTGTGATTAGAATGAATAAAGGGATGATAGAGGGTCAGAGGTGAAAAGCTAATTCATGGAGTGTGTCTTTTTGGAGAGGAAGATGAGGTTCTTTGTTAGGATTTGCATCAATTTGAAGTAGAAAGAGGATGGTTCTGCCATACCTTGCTCCTCCAATGTGATGCAAATCCTCTGATGGACTTGCTTAACTGCAGTTAAAAGTCATGGTTTTTGAGCATTTACCGTGTGCCATTGTTCTAAGACTCACACATGTATTGATTATTTTAATCTTTGTTACAACCCAAGGTGGTGGATATTATAATTGTCCATTTTACAGATGGAATAACTGATGCATTGAGCTTGGTTAAAAGAAACTTCCCGTACCACACAACTAATAATTGGAAGAGCCAGAAAGCCACTTCCCTCTCTGAGCTTCATTTTTCTCTTCAAAGGTTGGGTGAGGGTTAGAGATTCACTAATGTCCAGTTTTATGTGTGTCCTAAATTTACTTGGGTAACTTTCTGGAGTATGTGGAAATTTGAGCTACTTTAGTGATGTTGGTGATGGAAAAAGAAACCATTTAGGAACCTTTCAGTGACCTGAAACTCTTTAAAATATTACATATTCACTTGCCTCCTTTTTCACTTCTCTTTCCTTGTCTTTCCTCTTCCCCTAAATGGGTCTCTGAGAGGGAAAGACCTGAAGTATATACACATCATTAGCTCTTAGAGCCAAGCTCCTTTCCCATCATATAAGTCAAGGAGTGTCTGAAATTATTAAGAAAGCCAACCCCATGAATTCTCACCACAAGCAGAGAAATAATATATGTATGTATGTATGTATATATATTTCTATTTCTTGAATGTTCCATCTGTATGAAGTGGTGACTGTTCACTAAACCTATTATGGTCATCAGTTCATGATGTATGTGAGTCAAATCATTATGCTGCACACCTTAAACTTACACAGTGCTGTATGTCAATTACATCGCAATAAAATGGAAAGAAAAGGAAAAGAAAAGCCTCTGATCAGAGGTTGTAACAGTCCAGCCTAGCATCTTTTTTTTTTTTAAGATTTTTTTTTCATGTAGACTATTTTTAAAGTCTATATTTGTTACAATATTGCTTCTACTTTATTTTTGGTTGTTTTTTTTTTTGGCCTCAAGGCATGTGGGATCTTAGCCCCCATCAGGGATTGCACCCCCACCCCCTGCGTTGGAAGGTGAAGTCTTAACCACTGGACCTCCAGTGAAGTCCCCAGCTTAGCATCTTGAGAGATCATTGCAGCGCTTTCTCTCTTGCAAAGCCTAAAGCATTAGAAACAGATTCTTAAAAAATAAAATTTCTTGAAGAGGCATTTGCTCTGGCTGTTTCTGCTTTGTTTCCTCCTCTTGTAAATTGAGTCCAGCCATGGTTTTGGTCCACCTTCTGCCCAAACTGCCCTTGTCATGGTTGGCAGTGGCCTCGGCATGTAGATTCAGTCAGTTCTCAGTCCTCTGTGTGTCCATCATTGGTGTTTGAGCCTGGTGGCCCCCTTCTTCCTTCCTTAAGGACGCCTGCCTGCCAGGAGACTCTTGTCTTGATCCCCCTTCATTAGTTGCTTCTGCTCTGACTTATCCCCTCACCTCTATATGTTGAAGGATCTCGGGCTGAAACACTGACCGCTTCACTTCTTATCCAACGTAGGATGGATTAGATCACTCCGCATCTCACTACACCCCCACCCCGTGTTTTTCCCATCAGGGGCAAAGTAAAATCTAAAGTCTTCAAGTTCCTATCTGGTGTGTTTCCTTGGCATTTCTCTGGTTTCGTCTCTGTGTACCCCCCTCCTCGCTCTTTGAACCAAAGCCACTGATCTGCTTCCTATTTCTTGAATGCACGAAACATGCTCCTGCTCAGGCCTTCTGTACTTGCCAGGAAGGCTCTTCATACAGAGGTCCACACGATTCCCTCCCTCCCTCATTCATTCACGATCTCATCAAACTGCCCTGTATAAAACAGGAATCCCTTCCTGTTGGTTGTTGCTTTGTTCTTTCCAAAGTTCTTATCATAAGATGCAGATATGTATTTATGTATTATCTGCCCTCTCTCAGAACATAAACCACATGAGGGTGAAGATTTTTGTATGTTTCATTCACTGCTGTATGCCCAGGACCAGAACAATGCCTGGCACATGGTAGATGTTGCACTAATACTTATTAATAAACTCTATAGGTCAGTTTTTACAAGATTCCTAATGACTAGCCCAGCTCTTTATTGAACTCTGTTTACTTAGAGTGAGCGAGCTTTCACACTATTGAGGATAGGAGCGGGAACATGGTGTTTGGGAGGGCCACTCGTCCTTCTTCTTTTTCCATAGATTCTTTTTCCATCTGATGGTATTTACCATCCCAGGATCTCAGCTCTAGCTCAGATTTGCCTGAGGATATTTGTCAGGATCATCTGGACTAAGAATTCAGTGATGCTCAAGATGGTTTCCCTGAGAAGATCCTCGTTGGAACACCATCCCTTTAAAAGTCCTGAATCCAGACTGCCTGTTCTGTAGACATTCTCAGATGCATTATTTAAAGTTATTTCCAGTGGTGCGTGGGCTGGAGGTGGGAGCTACATTTGTTACTTAGTGGTTTCGAAAAGCCTTCCAGGATCTCTTTCCTCTTTACCCCAAAGAATTTGCTCACTCTTAACCCTCCTCTGTTGTTACCTAACATAACCTCTTAGACTTCATAGCTCCCCAGCAAATCTTAGTGCATTTCATCAGCATGCCCAACTCTTAGTGGGTGAAATTTAAGAACATGCTATCCCTTCTTTGGGGATGTCTCTTAGAGTGAGACTTCTTTTCCTTGGGGAGGCTGAGAATGATATTCATAGAGGATACTTTTTATTGAATGAACCAGTTGCACATATTTTAATTCCTTGGAGAATGTTCCATATTCACGGTACAGGATATTAGTCATAATACTTTTAAAGAATAAAAACATTGCATTGAATTCACATGATTTTCCATCATGCTCTGCAACCCTTCACGTCTGTTATTTCATTCGACTCTCATGTAGCTTCCTGTAATAAGTAGTATCCACATTTTTACAGATGAAAACAGAGGTGCCGTTGGGGGAATGACTTGATCAAGACTGCTCTTGGTCAGTGGTCCAGTCTGTCTCAGGTCTCTGGTGCTCCTACTTCCTGGCCTGCAGCCTTTGGCCTTCCCTCAGTAGTGACAGGTGTTGTCTGGTTCTCCCCTGCACCCCTGGAGTTCAAGTATCAAACCCTTGATGATTGCCTTTTCCTGCGGTAGTCCATTTCTAGCTTGCAGCATCCTACCATGGATTCTGCCAGGTTCTGAGGGGGCAGCATGGGGAATGTCTGTGTGTCTGGGGACCATTTCACCATCCTTTCCCTAGAAGGATGCTCAGTGGCAGAAGGGACCAACACAGATGAGACATAGACCCATGGAGGGCTGCCCTTCCCATGCTCATGGATACCCAAGCTTCAACTTGGTACAGAGTTGGGCTTCTTCTCTGGACATCCATCAGGAAGTCACATCCCTTAGAAATCTTCCACTTGTCTGATGGGCAGCTCCAGAGGGGTACTCCTGAAGCATAATACTCAGACTAGTATTTCTTTGACCATAAAATTACAGTAATGGCATCCTTTTAAAAGTTACAGCCATGCTTCAGAAGCACCCAGGGAGCTTTTTAAAATGTGGGTTCCTGTTCCCCCAGAGACTCTTAATTCAATAGATTTAAGAAGGATCCAGAAATCTGTAATTTTTTTTTAAAGGGAATTTCTTGGCAGTTCTAACAGCCAGGTTCTGAAATCATTGTTCAGATTACAGAGCCCTTTTGTTTATAGTATTCCATTTGTTCCTCACAACACATGAGGAAGCTGTTAACCTATTTTGCAGATGGGGCGTGATTATGATAAAATGACTAATTCCAAATTCCTAACTTAGGGAATGGCAGGGCCAAAGCTCCAGCCTAAAGTCTTGGTCTCCAAACCTGGTTCTCTTTGCACTCGATTCTCCCTTAGACTCCTCCCCTCTCTGAGTTGCCCTGGGGTACTGGTTTTCTTCCTACCCGTATTGTGTGCCAAGAGTCTCAGTCACCAGGCCCAACAACTGTTCTTCCCTGAGTGCAGGTCTGAGCAGGTTTGGGGACGATGGTGGAAACCCAGGCCCCGGGGAGAGTTTTCAGACCATCCTTTCATGTCATTTATCTGGGAATATCAGGCACAGACGGTGGCCAGGCCCAGCCCCATCCTGGAGGGACCCCACCACCAGTTGAGGGTTTCAGAGGCCCCACACTGGCCTTCATGCCCAAATAAATCTTCAGCCCGCTTCCAAGAAAGAATTGTGGAGAGCAGAGGCAAAACCACTGGCTGCTGGCCTGGAAAGATGGTGGTAAATCTCTCTTCTTTCCATGTGCCTTGTGTTTAGAGCTAGCTCATCATGGAGAAACCTCAACATCTCAGGTTTCATTGTAATAGGAAGGATGCAGGGTGGCCCTGGGGGTGGGGATGGGAAATTTTGAATGAATTTTCTGGTGTCTGTGGGTGAGGAGATGCCAGCGTGTAAGGGTCACAGGAGGGCAGTGCTCCCTTGTTCCAGCCATCCCATACCACTGGGCACACTGTCCTGTGGTGAAAAGCTTGCATTAGCTTTGGAGGGTCCCCTCCTTGGCCCTGACCCCCAGTGTGCCTGCTGTCTTTGGAATTTCAGAAGTTAGATTCTGGAGGACCTTGCTTTAGGAACAGGGGCTTGATTTCTAGTTATTTATTCACTGAGTATAGGTGTCATTACATCATGGTTAAAAGCATGGGCCCAGTCTGGCTGTGCCACATGCTGGCCTTGTAGCTATGTTGCAGTGCCCGTTTCCTCATCTGGAAGATTGTGACACTGGTTCCCACTTCCTAGAGTGGTGAGGATTAGATGGACGTGAAGAGCACTTACAACAAAGGCAGGCACTTAGGAGGTGCTGCCTACTGCTCTCCAAACATCCGGCTCTGTGGCCTACCCTGCTGTGACGTCAAGGAGAAGAGCCAGGGGTCCCGCCTCGCAGGAGTTCACAGTTTACTGGGAGAAAGACACGGAAGCAGATCACTGACATCAGATGGGAAGTCCTGTAATAGAGGGACATTCAGAGTGTCATGGGGGCACAGACGAGGGACCAGCTGTGTACTGTTGATACCCAGCCAAGGTTCTTGGCCTTTCCCGGTCAATAGAAATTGATTAAAGGTCAGACAGGAAATTCAGGCAAGGCTTTGGTGGCACTTCTCCTGCGCCGGCTGCAGGAGGGAGCCAAAACATGTAGTAGGCTTCTTTGCTGACTCCATACATGGGATGAGGGTAGGGGTGTGTTCAGAGGTCGAGGAGTGGCTTAGGTGGTTTGCCCACCCCTCTGATGGGGTTGAGGATCAGGGGCATGCACAGTACCCTGCTTTTGCTCTCAACACCCAGTTTTTGCTCCTGGCGCTTCATAAATGGCAGTTGGGAGTTTTTGTCTTCGTATCTTTTAGTCCAGAATTTGCCCTAGCTGCGCATGCACATAGTTACTTTTAGTCCCATGTAGTTTCTGTGTGTTATGTAGCTGGAGGAGAAATGTGTACGGGGCAAGCTTTGTCTCAGGTCCACGTCTGCATTGTGTCTCACCGCAAGGGGCTGGGGTGAGGCCAGAGCTGGAGGCAGCTTCCTAGCAGAGATGGCAGCATTTGATTTTGAAGGGTCAGTTGGAATCCACCTACGGGAGAAAAGAGGGAAAGGCATTCCAGGCAGGGGCAGCAGTGTGAGCAGGGCCACAGAGGTACAAAAATTCCGACTAGGGAGGAAATTATATCAAGTGGAGAATGTGATACCTCCCGAGGGGGCAGGAGATGAGACAGAGGGTCCGTGAGCATGGTCTTAGGAAACGTAAATGCCAAAGGGTTTGGACTTTGCCTGAAGAAAGGGCACTCGGTGGGGCCATTTGAGCAATATGCTCAAGTTTGTATTTTCACAAAATCATTCTAATTGTTGCGAGAAGCATAGAACAGTAAAAAGGAAACAAACCAACTAGTTGACTTGAGTCTCTCACCCTCATTAAAGATGAGTGGTAGTCATCCACCCTTTCAGAAAGCACCCAGATCCACCTGTGGCTGGCAGACAAGGGCAGGGAGAATCCAGTGCCAGTTCTGTCTGTGAGTCTCAGGGTGGCCTTGAGAAGGGCCTCAAGTGTCCAGCCCCCGACAGCTCTGTACATCAGCAGACTTGCCTGCTTCCTGTCCTTCCCCATCTCTGCGTCATGGGAAGCAGGGTGCTGCACTCTGTTCTCTCCAACTGTTCCTCCTACAGAAGGAAAACTGTGGGTTCGGTGCCTGTTTTATCTTTCTCTAGAGTATATTTGTGTTTAATTTCATTATTTAATAGGTAGCATTCTCATGATGCAGAAAGCATCGAGATAGAAAAAGTTACCCATCCCTAGTCTTGCTCTTACTCCTGTGCCCACCCCCCACTTGCCCCCATCCCTCCATAAGAAGCCCCTCTGCCTAGTTCCTTGTAGCATTTACTTATGCAAATAAAAACAAACACAAGTTTAGATTCTTACTGTGCTCCTATCCTTATATAAGTGTGGACACTTTTAGAATATATATCATTTTCTTCTTCAGGCCATATGCCAACAAACTCTTTGAAAAATAAAAAAAAATGATGCTTATCAAGGGCTTTCTGACTAGGCCAGTTATTTCCTCCAGAATTTATTAGTGGAGAGTTCTGCTGTGACATTATTTCCCTGCTCTGTAAAATAAGGACAATCTTCTGTCTGTCCTGACGGCCATGGGAGAAAGTTACCAATCTTTTCACACATAAGTCACTTCATGCTAGTGGAGAGGGGTCTCACACTGGGACTGTTCTGATGATTTCTCAGTGAAATAGTCCCCTCTTGTTCTGGTTCCAGGATTTTCTTTTTAAAAAATTAGACTGCTAATTGTTGGGGGTTTCCTCCCCTCCAGCTCTTCCTCTTAAAACTTCTGAGCCTTAATGGGCAGCCTGTGTCTCTGCCAGGGCTGTGTGGGGCTGCATGTAGCCGCATCCTGCCGGGGACGCCTGCCTGCACACACGTGGCTCCCAGTGCTTCTCCTGGTGTCTGGTGTACAGTCTTCTCTCTCTCTCTCTTTATTTTTTCACATGTGCTGAGCCACACAGAAGCTTCAGGACTTCACATCATAGAACAGCAGTGGGCCAGAGCTGGCTGTAATTAGCTAAAAGTGCAGATTCCTCCCGGTCGGAAAGACATCGTATCTTTGCCTTTTCGCTTATGGTGGAGGATTTTTCTGCTTTCTCTAAGGTCGCTGGAGAGGCTCAGGGGAAGGAAGCTGTCTCTGTGAGGGAGGAGGGGCTCACTCGATGAGATCTCAAGATCTCCGCAGGCCTCAGATTTCCCTTTAATGACATCTTCCCTGGCTGCCTGTTCCCAGGTCAGGAGGTAGCTGTGACACACAGTAGGACTCACAGATGGTGGGAATGGAGGCCTCCGAGACGCGCACCAGGAGAACGAGGACAGTGATGCTATTGTCTGGAAACCGCAGAACCTGGTGCATGTTTTGAAAGGGATTTGCTTTGGTTTTACTGGCAAGCTTCCTGGAAGTCTTTTCTTGAGGCAAAGAGTTCATGTAGAGAGCCTAATTCTGAGTCATGGTTCAAGACTTTGCCGGTGCCAGCTTTGAGAATTTGAGCAACTCAGGTCCCACCCAAGGGCCCAGAGGGCTTTTGAACAGCCCCTTCACCCTCTCTGCCCAACCAGGCAAGACAGCAGCCAATGCATCTTCTCTATCCAGAGGACGACCAGCCCTTACCTAAAGGGAATCCATGCCTTAGGGACTGCCTTCTGCTCTGTTGTCTTAACACATATTGAAGAAGAGCTGCGTGGTTGTTCTAGGTAAATTGAGAAGGATTTCAGAATCACTGAGTTCCCCTACAGAAGATTTAGCTGTAGACAGGGTGTTAAAAAGCAGAGACGTCACTTTGCTGAAAAAGGTCTATATAGTCAAAGCTATGGTTTCTCCTGTAGTCAGGTACAGGTGTGAGAGTTGGACCATAAAGAAGGCTGAGTGCTGAAGAATTGATGCTTTCGAACTGTGGTACTGGAGAAGACTCTTGAGTCCCTTGGATCTCTCAAGAAGTTCAAACCAGTCAATCCTAAAGGAAACCAGCCCTGAATATTCTCTGGAAGGGAATGATGCTGAAGCTGAAGCTCTGATACTTTGGCTACCTGACGACTCATTGGAAAGACCCTGATGCTGGGAAAGATTGACGGCAGGAGGAGAAGGGGGTGACAGAGGTTGAGATGGTTTGATGGCGTCACTGACTCAGTGGACATGAGTTTGAGCAAACTCCGGGAGATAGTAAAGGACAGGGAAGCCTGGTGTGCTGCAGTCCACGGGGTTGCAGAGTCGGACACAACCGAGCAACTGAATGACAACCACAGGTCATTACCATGGGCTGCCCTTCAGGAAGACAGGTGCCCGAAAGGACTCTGGGTGCTGCTTGGGAGATGTTCCCCTTCGTAAATTGGTACAGACAGCTTTCTGCACTTTCTTTTGCCAGGACCACTCTCTGGTATTTCTTTTGGAGCAGGTGGGGTTCAGCTTGAGGAGCAGGAAAATCCACAGGTTGGGGCCACCAGCCCAGGGCCTGTGTCGTAGGTCTGAGCTGAGAAGACCCAGAAGCACTTGTGTTATAATTGGAGAACTTTCCTTCTCCATGAAGCAGCTCCCTGTTGAAACATTTTGAGCTTCTCCAAGGAGATACAGCTAAGCCCTAGCCCAGCACTAGGTCAAGCTCTCTGGGAATGCACTGTCATTGGTGGTTAGATTGGACCCTTCATTCAGCAACATTGCCAGAGTGCCTACTATGTGCTTGGCACTGTGCTAGAATCTGGCAGTGCCAAAGTAAGATTAAGCCTCTGCCCATGAAGAGCTTACAATCTAGAAGGAGAGGCACCAATGTTCACCCAAAAATTAGCACAGTGCCATCCACATGGCAGTCAGTTGATGGCTTTTGAGCTTGGAATTATGGAATAACAGAGCTGGAGGGTCTCGGGGTCGCAGTGTCCCTCCCTCTCATGTCAGAAATGAAGACACTCATGGTTGAGGGTCTTGCATTCAAGGCCACCCAGACAGAGGCAGAGAGAGAACTCATCTTCAGTTCCTGCTCTCGGCTCTTTGTAGCACCCCACAACAGCTTGCTTTGGGCCTTTAACTAGAAAGATCAAATCCTGAAAAGTAGAGGCAGTACCAGAACGCATAGTAGCCCACTGTGCTTCAGGCCTGCTGCTGCTGGGCGACCTGAATCTGTAAGCACTCAGAAACTCCTGACACTGGTCCTCAAACCAGTGGACTCGAGTGGGCTCCTTAGAGGCAGCAGGGGCCCAGCCGCCTGCAGTTCCCACTAAGATGGTATTCTTGGGAAGCTAGAGCTCCCGAGCTGGGAAGTCCTCAGTTTTGACCTTGCAGCTCTTTGAGCTGGAGTACCAGATGGTTTTCAGGATAAGGTGTGTGAGAGGGTCTGGTTCTTAAACCACACCGAAGGGCTTTCCATCCTGCTGAAATAAAGCTGGGACCTTGTTTGACCCTGATTCAAACAGATTAATTGTAAGAAGATGTTGTCACGATAACCAGGGAGAAAAGAATGTGGATTCTCTATTTGATATTAAGGAATGATCATAAATGGTAGATATGATCATGGTGCAGTGATTGTGTCAAAAGAAAAGTCATCGCCTCGATATACCGGGTTGTTTGGAATATTCTAGGGAAAAATACAAGTTTTAATAAGTGTTTAGGGTAAGGTGATATGATGTATGACATTTGCTTTAAAATATTCCAGGAAAAAATTGAGGACTAGATGAACAATTTGGCAAAACGTTGCTCTTTGTTGTTCCTGAAACTGGGTGATAAATGCACGATGGTTTGTTACACTATTCTGTCTGCTTTTGTATGTGTTTGGAAAACTCCAGAATGAACAGTTAAAGAAATAGGGCTTAGATCTCTCTCCCCTGCCCTCCATGCCCACTGGTGAAACTCTTCCCGTGAAGGTGGAGGCTGGCACTGCAATGACAGGCCATAGGAGGAGGATGCTGCAGGGGTCCTGAAGTTGTTGGCCAAGTTCCTGGTTAGCTTAGAGTCACACGGACGGGCTGGGCACTCCTTTTAAACCAGGGTGACTTTGTGTGACGTCACCCCACACCTCTTTGTCTTCCCTGTTGTGTCTTTGAAGCTCTTTCCTCCTCAGCCAGAGGGAACTTAATGCCACCCTTTCTGTTTTCCATCCCCTGCCATGAGACCAGAGTCTCCTTAGACTCAGCCGAGAGGCCCACCTAAGGCAAACTCTGCTGAGCAGTTAACACAGCACGTTACCAGAACTGTGCGTGGGGTCACAACAGCTTCTCTCCCCAGTACCCTGTGTGCAGTTGTCTAAATCCTTATTCACCCTTGGTCCATAGCTGTCCCTTTCTTCTCTCTCCCTGACCATGGGGCCATCGGTGGATCTCCCCACGATGGTCTGCAGGAGGATCTGCAGTTGCCCACAGCCATTATAGAGTGGGCATTTCACTGTTACTAGTTCGTCTCACTTTTTTCCTCTTTTGTCTTGTACATGAAGTTGTTGTACCCAACCTTGATCTCAGACCGGAGGGTTACAGCCTGGTCTTCTGTGGCTTTGCCCTCTAGAGCAGACTGAAGACTCCCTAGGTGTAAGGGATTATGCTTACCTGGAGCCTGCATCCTTCCCCCACATACCATACACACCTCACATGCTCTGGGTATTAAGGATCCAAAGGACTAGGAGGCTGCTTCCTGGGTGTCTCCCCTGTGTCCAGCCTCCTAAGGACAGACACCCCTAACCCTGAAGGTGAGCAGGGAGCAGCTCTTCGGTGTGTGGACAGAGCTTTGATCTGCTCCTGGGCTGTCCGTGCATAGCATGTGGAGTCACTAACCATGAAATCTGACGAGGCCTTTATGTGTCTAGTAGGAGGATAGCGTAGTGTTAGTCACTTAGTCGTGTGCGACTCTGTGACCCCATGGACTATAGCCCCCCAGGCTCCTCTGTCCGTGGAATTCTCCAGGCGGGATACTGGAGTGGGTTGCCATTTCCTTCTCCAAATAGGACCTATTTTATTTACCAGTTTGTTTGCTTGATTTATTACTTCTAAGCATGAGACATTGGATAGGTGGGTCTCCTTTTACGTTCTTGCCCAGGCCCTGCACATTTTAAGTACCTGCATCCCTAATTGAGACGCAGGATTTTTGCCTAGAGTTCATCTCATTTTGAGATAGGCTCATGTTCTCGCATGGTATTTCCTGCGGCTTGTAAAATACAAGTTGTGAGGCCCTATTGTAGCACCACTTACTTCCTGTGTTTATAATGGAGGTGAAATCATGGTTTGTCTTTCCACCACTCTGCTTCCCATTCCCAACAAGCAGGCCTCAGTTACATAAGTGAACGAGCTAATCTAAAATAACCTTAAAGCGAGGGTCACCTGTGTGTGCCAACAACTTTATCATAAAAGTCTTCCCTTGTAATTTCCTATGCTTGTTCAAAGGGACTGGCAGTGTTCTGGCCTCTGTTCAATGGGAATTAGCTCTAAGACCTAAAAAGTTGAGTGATTTTTAAAATTACAGTTTCCCAAAATGGATTTTCCTCTTCAAATAGGTGCTAGAATTCCACTTTCCCTGCCTCTCCCCCTCCAGTGAAACAGTTCTATTGAAATTCCTCACTTAATATGATACACTCATCACTATGGTACTGACCAGAGTTCTTGGCTCCTTAATCAGTAGAAACTGTTAAAAAGCCAGACAAGAAATTTAGGCAAGATTTTATTGGGTCCCCTGCTGCAGCAGGAGAGAGTGAGAACAAGAACAGATTCCCTTGCTCATTCCCAAAAGGGGTGCAGTCTGGCTTCCTATATAGAGTGAGGACAGGGGAGTGTCCAGGAGTCAGACCAGAGGGGTGGCTTAGGTGGTCAGCCCACCCCTTTGGTAATGTGTGCAGGGGACATGCACAGTACCCTACTGTTGCTCCAGGCTCTTCAGAAGTGGGAGTTGGGTTCCTCTGGTCTTTTTGTATCTTGTCCATAATTTGTTCTCACTGCTCATGCACACAGTTATTTTTAGTCCCTTATAATTTCTTTGTATTTTGTTGCTCCAGGAGACATTTGTTCAGATGCAAACATTGCAGTAAAGGATCCCAAGTTCCTGCCTGTCTCAACTATACCCGAATAATATCCAACAGAAAGGTTTTGAAGGCCTTTGGGAATATTAGAGCCCATGTCTCCCACCCATATTGGTTGTGTAATTGGCCTCTCTCTCTTTAGAGACACTAAGCCCACTTGTTAAATAGAAAATAAAAATATATTAAAGAAAGAAAATGTCTATATGTATGTAACTGAGTCACTTGGCTGTATAGCAGAGATTGGCACAACGCTGTAAATCAACTATACTTCAATTAAATAGGAAATAAGAGAGGACTGTGGATTTGGGGAGGGAGAGTTGGGGTCAAAAGAGGAAGTAGGTGGCTTCACATACACAGTAGGTGTGTTCTCTTCCACACCAGAAGACCAACCTTGGCTGCTTCCCCCCTCACTCCATCTCAAACCCCAGTTAAATTTTAATCCAGATCATAGTGACTGCAAAGTGTTTTCTTCAAGCTCCTTTATTTCATGGAACTCCCAGTCACCTAGTTTAACATGTGCTTCAGAGAAAGATGTCTGGCAGGGATTGGATGCCGGTATTGACTTTGGAAAGGAGAGTCTTAACATCCTCAAATATGTCTTCACATGCCTGAGTATGTCAGTGATCAGTCCCTGGAAACGTCCCAGCCATGCAATTTGCTTGTTGCTGTGGCTCGGCTCGGGCACCTTGCCCCCAGTCTTGGCCCCGGTCCAAGTTTCACATTGACCATCCCTGACATTTGATGTGTTTGGTTCCTATCCGTAAATGGGTGTCAAGAGACAAAATCTATGTTCCTCCTTTATTCAGAAATGCACTCATTCATACATTTATTCCACAAATGTGTATTGAGGAACCCTGCATGAGGCGTGGGGGAAGGGAGACTGATGACAACGCAGGCCTTGCCATAAAGGCAGCCAAGGTGTATGAGCAGATTATCACAGTGATCAGAAGTGTGTGTGATAATAGAGGTAGGCACAGAGATGTATGAATACAGGAGAAGTAGTGTCTTGTCTGGAGGAACGGGGTGAGATATCAGGAGAGGACACCTGGTGTGGACCTTGAAAGATGCACAAGAACCAGGACGGCTGAATCGGGCCCTTAAAATCTACATTTTTCTCTCTTGAGACTTACTGTCTTAAAAGGCATTTGGTTTTTGTGAGCACAGAGAGGGCTGGAGGCCTGATGATCCACTAGGGGCCTGGTCCGCACTTGCTTTGAAGAGAGGGAGAATGGAAAAGAGCTTTAGCTGCTGAGCCAAAGAAAAGGACTCTGCCCAGGCAGAGGGAATTTACCAAGGAGAAAGGAAAGGGTTCAGGGGCTGGGCCCCTTTTGCTTGGGCAGCATTTGCAGATTTACTGGTTGTTGGTATGCCACTGGGATGAGAACCAGCTGTCCCAAAAGCCCTAGTGAGGGGTGTAGTCAGCACTGATTATCTGAAGATGTGGCATACTTCACATAAAAACCTCACTGCAACTACGCCTTGATTCATAGCTTGAAATAACTCCTCATCACTGGATGGGTATTTTAAGATGCAGCTTTCATCAAGAAGCTTCCATTAAAGCAGTTCTAGTAGAGTGAATAATCATTTTCCCCCTTCATCAGACATGCTTGTCTTACAGAATTATGAGTTCAATTCTCACTTTTTTAGTCCCGTCTTTTAAAAAGAAGAAGAAAAAAAACCCTCCGAGAAATGATCCTGCATCTGTATCAAAAAGTTTCCCTTTGCATTTTCAGATCCGTCTTTTCTGGGTCAGCATTTCTCTTTATGGCTTCCTTATCATCGTTTTTTTTTTTTTTTTTAAACTTCCTGTTTCCTATTGAGCTTTGTACAAACTCATTTTGTCTTAAGCTATTCAGGAGTGAACTTTTCCCCTTTTTGTAGGCCAGTGCTTTTCAACAACTTCTTATTCACTGTACACTTGAAGGTCATGCTTGTTCCAAATGTTTTGACAACCTTCAATTATTTGCACTTAAGGATTTGAGTAGAAAAATAGAGCTGCATAAATTACCAGCAGAATGATATTAGAGCATGACATAGATGACACCCAGTGACGTTTTCCCCATGTGTTTATTTGCCCTTGGATGTTCTTAAGGTCTTGTGTTGAGCACACTACACTGCTTTAAATGCAGTTGTTATGCATAGAGTAGATGGGCAACAAAACTTACAGTGGAGAAGCAAACCCTCGCTGTGTAGGTACCGGTAAGCTAGAGTAATGAAACTCTTCTGTAACAGAAACAACTCATCATAAAGAGAGGCCAGGTAATCTAGTTGAGGAAAGAAATGAAAGCCAAGATAGATACCAGGCTGACTCACAAAGACCTTGGCTTCATTCCTTTACTATTAAAAAAAAATTTATATTTATTTGGCAGTGTTCAGTCTTAGTTGCATCATGCGGGATCTTTGATTGCAGCATGTGGACTCTTATGGTGTGTGAGCTCACTAGTTGCAGCACATGGGCTCTCTAGTTGTGGCACAAGGGCTTAGTTGGCTCCGTGGCATGTGGGATCTTAATTCCCCAACCAAGGATTGACCCAGTGTCCCCTGCATTGCAAAACGTATTCTTAACCACTAGGCTACCAGGAAAGTCCCTTTATTCCTTTATTTATTCAGCACCTAGTATATGATGGTCTTCCCTTGTAGCTCAGTCAGTAAAGTGTCTGCCTGCAATGTAGGAGACCTGGGTTCGATTCCTGGGTCAGGAAGATCCCCTGCAGAAGGAAATGGCAACGTACCCCCAGTATTCTTGCCTGGAGAATCCCATGGACAGAGGAGCCTGGCAGGTTTATAGACTGCGGGGTCACAAGACGTTTCCCTGTCTTTGGGTCAGTAAAGGCAAACTACAGCTTGACAGCCAAACACATCTGTGAATCCCTGGTAGGAATAGCTAACTCCACTGTACTGCCCAGAGTGAGTGTAGAAAAGTATGTGAAAGGCATATATGTCTGGAAATGGGGAACAGTGCTCCAGGCAGAAGGCCCAGAAAGTGTAAAGACAAGGAAGGAAGCAGGGTATTAAAGGGTAGGCAGTGCTGGGTTGTTGAGATGCATGGGAGGGAAATAGCAGGGGTTGCGCTGGAAAAGTAGATTTGGGCAACATCATGTAGCTTTGGATGCCAAATGGAAAAGGTTATATCCTGTAGGTAACAGTGAGTCTCTAAAGGCTTAGGTAGAGGTAATATGATCCAATGTCGGTTCTAGACTAATAATTCTGACAGCCGTGCAGACGGGCGTATCAAAGAGGAGAAGGACTAGGGGAAGCCAGAGCAAACTTGTCAGGTGAGAGCTGAAGCTGTCCTGGCCCAGGATGGAGTGCAGCCGCCATAGTTAATGGTGCTTAGGTACCTGATAGAGAAAGAGGCACGAGGAAGATGGGCCAGTCGAGAATGGTTCAAAATTTCTCCTTATTTCAGTGCCGTGGCCCATTTTTGAAATGCATAGATTAAAAACATCTACTGTCGAAGTACAGTTCCTGCTGCTTCCCAGAGTTTCTCCATCTCCTTTCAGAAATGGTTAACTCATCTGCAGAGTTCTCGGGCAACACCACCTCACTCTGCATTCCTGACTCTTGGCTCTGAGGACCTGTAACATACAAGGCTCAGGCTTTTAGCTTTTCTCTTTAATCAATACCATTGGCATCCTGCTAGAAGGTAAGGCATGTAGAATGAAGACCTGGTCTTTTCCCAGCATAAGTTTATGAGCTTATAGAGGACAAAAACAGGTACAACTGAATACAACTAAATGCTAACCAAGACAGATTGAAGAGCCTAGGACTGTGTGAGGTTGCAGGAAATTTCTGACACCTGGTGGTGTTGGAGCCAGGCTGCTCGTTTTGCTGAGCATCTACCACATACCCTGTACTTCTCTCAACACTGAGACTAACAGTCAAACATACGCTGTAAGGAGGGGGACACACTGAATAAGTAAGTACAAACACAGTAAATATTGGGAGAGAGAAATGCAGGGTGTGTTGAGAGTAAGTGAGAACTTAGTCTAATGGATTGGGAAAGCAACCCAGAAGATGTGACCTGGGATGTAAGAAGTGAGCAGCAATACTGGCGTTGGAGAAGGAAGAATGTTCCTGAAGACAGAAGTACATGTTCACTTGCTCTGTTGCGAGAAAATATGTTCAAAGAAGGGAAAGAAATCTAATGTGACTGGAGTGTATAGAGAAGGCGGAGTGGCTTTAAGTAAGACTGGGAGGGGCCAGAAAATCAAAGAGGCTTGTTAGCCATGGTACAGTCATGGAACTTCATCCTGAAGGAAATAGGGAGGTTTTAAGCAGAAGAGTGGTGTGATGGCTGCATATCTGGAGAATAAATTGGAAAAGGCAAAACTGGAAGCTGCTGCAGTCATCAAAGTGAGCAGTGACAGTGGTTTTGCAGAGATAGGAGGTGGCAGCTTGAAGAGATCAGGGATGGAATAAATTCAGAAGACAGACTCAGACATGAGAACAGAGAGAGAGGAGAGGTTGGGGTTGATCTTCAGCTTCTCACTTGGGAAGTTAGTTGGATGGTGTGTCATTTACCAAGAGAATCTGGAGAGAAACAGATTGGCAGGGGGCAAAGTTTAGTTTGGTGTTTGAACACAAGCAAGATATTCAGGTAATGAAGGGACTTCCTGGTGGTCCAGTGATTAAGACTTCCTTCCAGTGCAGGCAGTGCAGGTTTGATCTCTGGTCAAGGAGCTGAGTAAGGTCTCAGTTGCCATGGGGCCAAAAAACCAAAACATAAAAGCAATATTGTAACATATTCAATAAAGTTTTTTTAATGGTCCACATTAAAAAAAAATCTTTAAAATAAAGAAAGCAGTAAGGAACATGTTGTGGAAGCATGAAATTAAGATAGGATATGGACGGCACACAGAGCATCAGTATGTGGAGGTGGAAGTCACAGCTGTGGGATTGGCTGAGATCTTCCAGAGAGCAGAAAAGGGAAAGAAAGACTGGACAGGTGCCTGAGGAATACCAGCAATGAAAGAGCCTGTAGCAGAGCCAGAAATTACAAAGAAAGCTGAGAAGGAACAGCTAGAGGAAACAGCAGAAAACCCAAAGGGTAAAAAGCAGAGAGCATCCATAATGTGAAATGCTGCTGAGAGGCCCTGAGGGTCGGAAATGCTGGAAGTCCACTGAATGGACTGTAGTCCAAATTCTTACTGCTGCTGCTCCCCAGTGACCTGAGACAAGCTAGTTAATTTCACACTGAGCCCTGTCTATCCACTGGAGTTACGGTATGATATTCAGCATCTAAAGGCTTAGTCCATATTAGCTGTTATTTTTCACATGATTTTTGACATGGAGAGCTCCTGGGGAGTTGTGGGGGAGCAATTTGAGTGCCGAGGCACCCAATCAGAGTTGAGCTATAGGGACATGTGAGGTTGATGATTTAGAAGGAGTTGTCTATGTGTCAAGGAGAACTCCATGGGGAGGGAGAAGCAGAAGATCAAGGGAAAGGATGTATTAGCTTTCAATGAGAATAAAGCAAAACAGCTAAGAATGAGAGGACCTGAGGTGTGTTATGACACAGTATGATAAGGGGGCACATGGTCAGGAGGATGGGAAATGGAAGACAGGCCAGTGGGAATTGAGTCTGCAAAGAACATGACATGCATGAATTTGAGTATTTGCATTTTTATTGTGAGTGTTAGGAAACCATTGACAGTTTTAATGGAGTGGAAAGTTTAACTCAACTAGTTTTAGGAAAATTACTCTAACAGTAGTGAGAAGGATAGATTAAGAAAGATTTATATAAGAGCGTTCAACACTGTGGTTGCTGGTGGCAGAATTTTAATACAGAGCATTTTTGCTCTTGACTTGGTCACTTCAGCCTCATCGAGACTCCATTTCCCCATCAATAAAATGGGAATGATAGTGTCTCTTAGGTTCTTTCGAGCATTGCATTTCATGTCAAGGACCTAGGATGGTGCCCGGCATACAGTGAACAACCAATATCCTTCTCCTCCCCTCCCCTCTACCGCTTTTGGTAGCTACTTGAGTGTCTTGCTGTCACCTGATGCTCAGGGGATAGATCTTTGTTTCCTATCTTTCTGGGCTGCGCTAAAATAGAACAATTTTATCTTCCAAAAAGTGTCCTTTTAGGAGTGGGACTAATTTGTCATCTGTGCTCACCCCCTGATTTGGCACATTGACACAAGTTATTCACCAGTTTGTCCTGATGCAAGAGTTTCTGTGTTTGGGGCTGGGCAGTGGCTCAAGAATATTGCTTTTCCATTAAGCTTTCAAGGCACTTATAACCTCCAAGATGGCTAACACATCCTTCCTGGACAGATGGCAAAACCCTGAAGTTGTCCCCCTAATTTCTCCTCTAATTTCTCCTTTTATCCCATCTTCTATGACATCTGATTTGGTTAAATTCATTTCCACACAGAAATAGCTGGTTTCTGGAAAAGATATAATACAGATTATATTTCTCTAAAGCCATATGCTCCATATATCCTGGCATCTGCACAGATGCCATTTGATTCCATTTCATTTTGTTCATTCAATAAATATTTATTGAGTGTCTGCTTGGTGCCTTGGCATCTATAATGCAAAGAGGAAAAATACTCAGTTCTGCACTCTGAATGCTCCCATATTTTGTGGAAAAGTAAGTCTCAAAGACCTAATTTTAGTAGACATGGCTAGGTTAAGTAGGAGGTACCAACTAGCATTCAAGTAGCAGAGAGAACAGACAAAGGGGTTACAAAAAAGTTTTAGCAAAGCTGGCGTTTGAACTGAGTCTCAAAATATGAGATCGATTCCCCCACGTGAAGAAAAGGAGTTCAGCTTTCCTGGCATGTTTCCTAATGAGACGGCATGTAATTTGAAAGAGGATGGCTGGCCCTAACAAGGGTGATTCGTTCATTGTCCCAGGACGAGGATGCCAGCCATTGTTCACTGAGAGCTCAGTATATGCCATGTTAGGTGCTAAGCACCTTGTGTTTTATTTCACTTGAATCACAGAACAGCCATGCAGAGCAGGTCCTATTACTATTCCCATTTTACACAGGAGGCAACTGATGCCCAGAGAGGCTGTGGAACTTGCTCATGATCACACAGTGACACCGCTATGACTCAATGTAAGCCAGAGACTGGATGCTGTGAGCCACCACCAGCCACAAGCTGGGTGCCGGCCGTGGTGCAGAGGACGGGGCAAGGGGACAAGCAGAAGGGTGGGCAGAGACAGCTTTGAGGAGCTGCACACTAAGATAGGGCTAGTAGATGTATCTTTGCATGTTTATTTTTTATAAAAATGTAATAGTATTACTTTCAAAGTGAAATAGGATCCATCAGACACTTTTTTTTTAAGCAGAAGTCCTGCTTTAGTGGAAGATAATAATTGTAAAAGAAACTAGAGGATTGGACTAGGAAATCTGACTTAAAAACTAATTGCTCTTAGGCATTTTTGTTCTTGCTTACTTGAAAAATGCACATTGACACATAAATTGATTTCCAGTCATCATCAAAGTAAACCCCAATAATGTAAAAGAGCTTATAAGTTACTCTTTTCACCTTGATAGTGATGAAATTTATTTTGCATTACAAAATTAAGGAATGAAGATTGGCTTTAACTGATATTTTAAGGACTAATGTGATGTGATTTAGATTTCTGTGGGAGCTTTCCCAGAAATACCTGTTCAAATTTACTTTCAGTTCATAGAACACTATAATGTGTTCTGGGTACTCCCTCCCCTCAAACCATGTTCTGGATACTCCCCCTACCCCCAAAACCCAGTGAATTTTAAGAATTATCAATTTGAACCTAGTACCAATATATTCATGAAGTGTTTCAAAAGCAAAAATAAACCCAAACAAGCCACACTATGAATCAGACACAGAAATAGCACCCTTGTGTTGGTTGTAAATAAATGAAATTTGGTCTCGTGACAGAATTCAGCTGAAGGAGAACGACTCCAGATCCTGTTTGCTTCATTTCAAGCCCCTCAGTTTAAAGTCTAAGTCAGTTTATGTAGTGGTTATTCTACTTCCCGTCCCGCACGAGCTGCAAAGGAATTGACTTCTCCTGATTTACAGTCTTGGCCAGCCTTCCGAGAGGAGTGCTGACCTGTTGGGATTCTGAGATCTGGAGGTCTCTGCTTGGAGGAGCGCAGACCTTAGCAAGGAGCCCAGCTGCTGCTTTTCTCTCCCCAGAGGCTCTCATGACTTCCGGGTCCCACGAGCGTGAACTTGCCGGGCTTGGGTGGCCAGGCTGCTCCGGAGCCTCTCCCAGAGTGAGCAGCCCAGTTCCCCTCCCGTGACTTCTGCTTCCTGGGCCCTTTTGCTGACGAGTGAAGCCATCCTGGCGCAGTTCCTTGGCGTGTCACCCAGCCCAGGCAGGCCGGCTCCCAGACGACTCCCCCTCTCCTCCTGCCAGCTCTCTCCCGGAACCCAGGCCGCATCCACTACCAGCACAAGCTGGAGTTTAGCCTCTCAGGTCTGAAAGTGGAGGATGACTCTGAGGACCCCCTCAACACCCTCAACGAAACAGCACAAAGATAGCAGACACCGGAGTTGAGTACCATTCAAGGTCATCTCAGGTATCCATCCGCTTTCTCACTTGTCAATTAGCGGGACTCCATTGGTCAGAGTCTCTGACCTCAGGGAGTGTAAAATCCTGGAAAGGTCAGGAGAGGCTTTTAAGGAAAGGGTGGGACTTGGAGAAAGAGTGGTTTGGACCATACTCCAGACTGGAGGGGCAGTGTAAGCCAAGGGGAAGACCAGGACATTTCTCCAGTGCAGGCGTCTCTCATTTCGGTCCCAGAGAGCTCCAGGAAAGGAAATTGCAGGGCTTCCCCTGAGCCTGACCCATCCTTTTCCTGTGACCTCTGTTGTCCTGTTTTATAAGTCCCGGCTGTTAAATATATGAAACCTACAAGGCAGGGAACGTGACAGCGGTGGGCGCGGTCTGACAGAAGTGCTAGCCTGGCGGAAAAATCCAGCCCGGGCTCGTTTTTCGTCCCCTCTTGTCTCTTTCCAGCCACACACATGCTGTCATCACTCGATCCGAGTCGCTCAGGCTGGTTCGGGAGGACAGCCTGCCGCCAGCAGCCCCCCTCTACCCACCCTCCAGAGCATCCTTTGGCAGGAATACAGCACAAAGGCTCTGTGTGTGCCCTCCCTCTCAGCTACAGAGCAGCGAGGCCAATTTCCTTTGCAAGGTCACTGCTGAAGGAAAAAGGATTTTAATAAACACTTCTCTCAGAGAGAGAGAAAGCAAAGTTCCAGAAATGTCATCTCGCCAGCCGCTTCCCCTCCATCTTGCTCTGTAAGTTGTGGAAATCAGTCCCAACTGCCCTGGACGATTGAAGTTTATATGTGGACCTACCCTGGCTCCTGGCGCCAGGCCAGCTAGTCTGTTTCTGGGCCTGTGGTTTGTGAGAAGGAGGGGAACAGGGATGGGACCAAAGGTGGGGCGTGAAGTTCACCAGCCTGTGACAGAGCTTCAGTCCTCTCCCTCGTCCGTCTCAGATGCACCTGCACTCAGAGCCAAGGTGGCAGGTGGAGTGCTGACATTCCTGAGAATGGTGCCTTGAGGTCGGAAGGCACCTCCTGGGACAAGTGACTAATCTCTTTGCTCTCAGCTTCCTCATCTGTAAAATGGGTATAGTATTCACCACATCATGGAGCCATGTTGAAGATTGAAGGAGATGCTGGTTATGAAAAACTGTAGAGACTTCCCTGGTAGTCCAGTGGTTAAGATTCCATGCTTCCACTGCAAAGAGCATGGGTTTGATCCCTGGTCAGGGAAATAAGATCCTGCAAGCACATGGTGCAGCCAGTGTGAAAAAGAAAAGAAAATATACGATGTTGCAAGGATTTCATTTTAGAAAACAGGTCCCTGGTCTGTTTCATCTTGGAGTGCAGGTGCAGGAAAGGCAGGAAGCTAAATCTTTCCCTGGTATAAAGGAGCATGGCTGAGTAGGTAGCAGACGACCTAAATGGTGAGGTGGAACAGCTCTTAGGGGTTAGTCCTGGAGGACTCCTGGAAGAGGTGGTTTCCAAAAGGAGGGGGCTCTATGTCTGCAGACAAGAAGGCAGAGGACATTCCCTTCTTCCTCAGAGAAAAACCCCTCACTGAGGGAGAGGTGTGATTTGATCTGGGTGACTGCCCTGGCCAGCTGAATGGTCTGCAGCTCCTGCGCCCTGGATAGGTGGGCCCAGGCTCCACCCCACTGCTTGGCCTGAGACTTGTGGCTGTGAAGGGGATGGGCACCCGTGAGGCTTCCCTTTTGAATCCAGCCTGTGCACTTGGGCCCCTCACACAGCGCTCGCCTCAACCACACCACCCCTCCCTGCTCAGGCTTCCTGTTTTGAAACTACCAATAGATGGAAAATGTGAGTGCTGTCACTTTAACGGCTCAGGGTGGGTGTGTGTGTGTGTGTGTGTGTGTGCATACTGTGTGAATGTGTGAACCAAGTGTGAGTGGGGACAAGTGTGTTGAGTGTGAGCATGCGTGAGTTGTGATCCTGTGTGCGTTCTATGTGAGCACATGTGTAAGAGTGTGATTGTGTGAGCCTGAGTTGTGAGTGTGAGCATGTGTGCTTGTGTGTGTGTGAGAGAGAGAAGAAGAGAACGCGCGCATGTGTGTGCCACATGGCCTGGGAAAGGCAGCTGAGGCCCAGAGCTTGCCCTTGCCAGGACACCTGTGGGAAGAGGCCTGCCAGGAGCTGTACCCTCCCTGCACACCTGTCTGCCCAGCAACACGAGGGAGGGGCATGTAAAGTTAGTGTCTGCAAGAGTTCTGGGGAAGGTGGCCGAGGCCCTTCCTGTTAACTCTGTAAAGCTCATCTCTCAGCTGTAGAAAGATCTTTTGTTCCTCAAGCTTTAAAACAGAAATTTCTTATCAATCCAAAAATGGCTTCCTAAGGAACTAGTTCATGTAGTCCACCTCACTTAAAAGGCGGGCAGTGTGTCCAGTCTGTGCCTTTATCCCCAGGCCTATTATAGTTCCTGGCAGCTAGCAGAGTCCAGTGGATTCATTATGCAGATACTTATGGGGTGTTTACGGTATACCATGGGTTGCTCAAGGCTCTTGGATTCGACACAGATCATAACCAAATCTCTGATCTCAGGAAGCTGAGGGAAGACGATTGCAGTTCCACATAAAAAATATGGCAGGTGCTGTTAGTGTTGGATAGAAGAATGGATTCATTTTAAAGCTCTTGGTTTTTGCTGGGTTCTGCAGTGTGAAGGTCATAATCAATACGCTTTTCTTCATTTACTAAGATAATAAAATTGACCCATGATATTTTGAGAAAAGATGAATAGACAGGTTTCTATTCCCTTCCATGCCCCTCCCCCCACCCCAATGTTGGCCTTCCTAAAGCTTCTAGCACCTTCCCTCCTTCCCTACATCACACCTGCTGTTCCTTCTGTCTTCTTGTCTGGATGGCAAAAATCCACTCACCCATCAAGACTCAGTTCAGATCCTGCCCACTCTATCAGCAGAGTTAATTTCTCCCTCTTGGTGACCTTTATTTTTTTTTAATTATTTATTTTTAATTGAAGGATAATTGCCTTATGATATTGCTTTGATTTCCTCCATATATCACTAGGAATTAGCCACAGGTATACATATATCCCCTCCCTCTTGAACCTCCCTCCCGCCGCCCACCCTTTACCACCCCTCTAGGTTGTTACAGAGCCCTGGTTTGAGTTCGTTGAGTCTTGCAGCAAATTTCCATTGGCTATCTATTGTACATATTGTAGTATATATGCTTCCACGCTACTCTCTCCATTTGTCTCACCTTCTCCTTCCTGGCCCCTGCCCATAAGTCTGTTCTCTATGTCTGCATCTCCATTGCTGCCCTGCAGATTGGTTCATCAGTACTGTCTTTCTAGATTACATATATGTATTGGAATATAAATAATTTTCATATTTATTTTAAATATTATTTATATGGAATATAATATTTATATAAAAATAAATATAAAATATAAACATAAAATATATTTGTTTTCTCTTTCTGATTTACTTCACTCTGTGTAATAGCTCTAGATGACTCAAATGCATTGCTTTTTATGGTTGAGTAGTATTCCATCATATATATGTACCACAGCTTCTTTATCCATTCATCTGTTGATGGACGATATCTGGGTTGCTTCCATATACTAGCTATTGTAAATAGTGCTGCAGTGAACATTGGGGTATATGAATCTTTCTCAGTTTTGGTTTCCTCATATTTATATGCCTAGAAATGGTATTCCTGGGTCATATGGTAGATTTATTCCTAGTTCTTTAAGGAATGTCCATACTATCTTCCATAGTGACTGTATCAATTTACATTCCCAGCAACAATGTAAGAGGGTTCCCTTTTCTCCACACCCTCTCTAGCACTTGTTTTTTTGTGGATTTTTTTTTGATGATGGCCATTCTGTTGTGAAGTAATACCTCATTGTAGTTTTGATTTACATTTCTTTAATGAGCAAGGTTGAGTATTTTTTCCTGTGTTCATTAGCCGTCTGTATGTCTTCTTTGGAGAAATGTCTGTTTAAAAACCCACTTTTAGATTGGGTTGTTTGTTTTTCTGGTATTGAGCTACACGAGCTGCTTGTATATTTTTAAATCAATCCTTTGTCAGTTGTTTCATTTGCTCTTATTTTGTCCCATTCTTAGAGTTGTCTTTTCACCTTGTTTATAGTTAATTTTACTTTGCAAAAGCATTTAAGTTTAATTAGGCCCCACTTTTTTATTTTTGTGTTTATTTACATTTTAGGAGTTGGGTCATAGAGGATCTTGCTATGATTTATGTCATACAGTGTTTTACATATGTTTTCCTCTAAGACTTACACAGTTTCTGGTCTTACATTTAGGTCTTAAATCCATTTTGAGTTTATCTTTGTGTATGGTGTCACTTGTCTGGTGGCTCAGACGGTAAAGCATCTGCCTACAGTTCGGGAGACCCAGGTTCAATCCCGGGTCATGAAGATCCCCTGGAGAAGGCAGTGGCACTCCACTCCCGTACTCTTGCCTGGAAAATCCCGTGGATGGAGCAGCCTGGTAGGCTACGGTCCATGGGGTCGCAAAGAGTCGGACACAACTGAGTGACTTCACTTTCACTTTCATGGTGTTCAGTTCACTTCGGTTGCTCAGTCGTGTCCCACTCTTTGCGACCCTGGGAAGTATTTTAATTTCATTCTTTCACATGTAGTTGTCCAGTTCTCCCAGCACCACTTAGTGAAGAGGACGTCTTTTCCCTATCGTATATTCTTATCTCCTTTGTCAAAGATAAGGTGCTCATAGGTACCTGCACACTTTAAATGACCTCCACAACATGTGTATTATGGTGCGTTGTAATTATTTGTTCTGTGCCTGTCTTCTGTCCCAGCTGAGGCCAGGAACTCTGTTTTTGTCTGTCAGTGAATTTCCCAGAGCCTGGCACATGTGGGATGGATGATGGATGGGTAGCTGGGCACATGGATGGTCAGATGGATGTTCCCTCCCTTCCTTCATGTAATGAAAGACAGACACTAAAGAGATGTCACCCCGGGATGAGGAGACCAAGACCCAAAGAACTCGAAAGAGATGGAGTTTCAGTCTTGGCTGATACTGAGTCTGGGCTTCTTTGACATTTGTATAGAGGATCCGGAAAAGGAAGTTCAGAGTGAAACTCACACATCTGTGGATGACACAGAGCTGTATGGTAGTGAGGTGCCAAGCCATGGGAGGATGCCCCAAGATGTGAGTTGGCAGACAAGTAGAACTGGCTTGGTTGTGAGCAAATCAAGCCACTGCATTTAGGTAGAAGTTATCTGAGGTGTGTAAGATGTGCTTCTTGGCGATTTGCAATGTGGGAAAGAGTGTGGAGCTGGTGGTCGCTCCATTCACCCAATTAATTGAACTCCTACTGTGTGTTGGGCTTTGTGCTCAGGATTGACCTCCTACCTATGAAAAAAGATCTCAGTCTAAGGAAGGATAGTTCCAGTGTATAGGGAAAATAGACATGGAAGGAAATAGAGGTAGACATAGAAGGGAATAGAAAGAAGCCAGAAGTGCTCATAGAAAGAAGTATATTATCAAGTGCTGTAAGACCTCAGAAGTCAGCCGATCTGCTGGGGTGGAGCCATGGAGGGAGGATTCATTCATTCCTCTCATATTGAATGCACATTCCAAGAATTCAGTGTGTGCCATATCCTGAAGGCACACAGTTAAACAGATAAGGAGCTTACAGTCCAGTGGGGGAGGTGGAGAAGTGAAGTGTTTGAGGGGCCGCCAGCAGAAACGTGTGATTCAGAAAGGAAATTCTGGTAGGATTCCACTAAAGAGATGAAATCTTAACTTAAAGTCATCCTCCGAGTGCATTAGACAGAAAAGAGGAGGTGTAGGTAATCCCACTAGAAAAAGGAGAGTGGGCAAAGCCTCAGGGTATTTTGGGCAACTGCGGGACTCCTGTGGCTGAAACTGAGACTGCATCAGTTGAGGGCTGGGGGATAGCATGATGGGGGAGGGTAATGGCAGGAGAGTCAGCCAGGCTGGCGGGAAGCACCAAGGCTGTGACCAGGGATTTGGGGGTTGCGGGGGGGCACGGTGCTCTGAAGGATCTTATAGATAGTGGCATGATCCAGGTTAGTGTTTTAGAAAGATGATTCCGGCCTCAGTGGAGGATGGACTAGAAATTGGGGGAACAGAAGAAAAGGTGAGACCAGCAGCCAAGAGGATCTCTGAAATCATCCAACAAGAGCTTATGTGGGAGAATAGAATGAATGAATAGACCCAGCATGACCTAGGGAGTGGGATTGGCCTGGTGACATCAGCCAATAAGATTTGGGCAATGTCATTCCACAGGGTGCCCTGTAGGGGCAATTCTAAGACCAGCACTGGACAGGAGAGAGCAGAGTTACTGGAAGCTGAGCCGTGGTTCCGTGACCTTGGACAGTTGTCCAAGCCTGCCTGTGCCCATAAACCATAGGGTCAGCACCTTGAGTGATGTTGGGTCGTTTGGGCTCTTGTACATTAAGAGATAAAAACCAAGGCTGGAGGAGCTCCAGAGAAGGGCACTGGGATATTAAGGGATTGGAAAGTTTTCTTTATGGAGACACAAAGAAAATATGAGAACTATGCAATCCAAAAGAATGAGGGGAGTCTGGTAAGGCTTAGGCTTTATAACCCAAATAATTAAAATATAGGAGAGGAGACAGAGGCAGGCAGAGTGCCTACGTTCAAATCCTGACTCTTGGGACTTTCCTGACTGTGCAGTGGTTGAGACCCTGGGCTTCCACTGCAGGGAGCACAGGTTTGATCCCTGGGCAGGGAACTGGGATCCTACATGCTGCCAGGGGAAAAAAATAAATCCTGACTCTATTGAGATCCTCCTAGGCCTTGGGCAAGCTCCTTAAAGCCTGAGTTTTCTTAACTAACTGGGAAATTCACAGAAAACTAGTCAATCTCATCACACTAGGAACAACCACAGCCTTGTCTAACTCAAGGAAACCAAGCCATGCCCACAGGGCAACCCAAGACGGGTGATTCATGGTGGAGAGGGCTGACAGAATGTGGTCCACTGGAGAAGGGAATGGCAAACCACTTCAGTATTCTTGCCTTGAGAACCCCATGAATGGTATGAAAAGGCAAAATGATAGGATACTGAAAGAGGAACTCCCCAGGTTGGTAGGTGCCCAATATGCTATCAGTGGAGAAATAACTCCAGAAAGAATGAAGGGATGGAGCCAAACCAAAAACAATACCCAGCTGTGGATGTGACTGGTGATAGAAGCAAGATCCGATGCTGTAAAGAGCAATATTGCATAGGAACCTGGAATGTCAGGTCCATGAATCAAGGCAAATTGGAAGTGGTCAAACAAGAGATGGCAAGAGTGACGTCAACATTCTAGGACTCAGCGAACTAAAATGGACTGGAATGGGTGAATTTAATTCAGATGACCATTATATCTACTACTGCGGGCAGGAATCACTCAGAAGAAATGGAGTAGCCATCATGGTCAACAAAAGAGTCCGAAATGCAGTACTTGGATGCAATCTCAAAACGACAGAATGATTTCTGTTTGTTTCCAAGGCAAACCATTCAATATCACAGTTATGCAAGTCTATGCCCCAACCAGTAACTCTGAAGAAGCTGAAGTGAACGGTTTTATGAAGACTTACACAAGACCTTTTAGAACTAACACCCAAAAAGATGTCCTTTTCATTATAGGGGACTGGAATGCAAAGTAGGAAGTCAAGAAACACCTGGAGTAACAGGCAAATTTGGCCTTGGAATGTGGAATGAAGCAGGGCAAGGACTAACAGAGTTTTGCCAAGAGAATGCACTGGTCATAGCAAACACCCTCTTCCAACAACGCAAGAGAAGACTCTACACATGGACATCACCAGATGGTCAACACCGAAATCAGATTGATTATATTCTTTGCAGTCAAAGATGGAGAAGTTCTATACAGTCAACAAAAACAAGACCAGGAGCTGACTGTGGCTCAGATCATGAACTCCTTATTACCAAATTCAGACTCAAATTGAAGAAATTAGGGAAAACCGCTAGACCATTCAGGTATGACCTAAATCAAATCCCTTATGATTACACAGTGGAAGTGAGAAATAGATTTAAGGGCCTAGATCTGATAGAGTGCCTGATGAACTATGGAATGAGGTTTATGACATTGTATAGGAGACAGGGATCAAGACCATCCCTGTGGAAAAGAAATGGAAAAAAGCAAAATGGCTGTCTGGGGAGGCCTTACAAATAGCTGTGAAAAGAAGAGAGGTGAAAAGCAAAGGAGAAAAGGAAAGATATAAGCATCTGAATGCAGAGTTCCAGAGAATAACAAGAGATAAGAAAGCTTTCTTCAGCAATCAATGCAAAGAAATAGAGGAAAACAACAGAATGGGAAAGACTAGAGATCTCTTCAAGAAAATTAGAGATATCAAGGGAACATTTCATGCAAAGATGGGCCCAATAAAGGACAGAAATGGTCTGGACCTAACAGAGGCAGAAGATATTAAGAAGAGGTGGCAAGAATACACGGAAGAACTGTACAAAAAGATCTTCACGACCCAGATCATCATGGTGATGTGATCACTCATCTAGAGCCAGACATCCTGGAATGTGAAGGCAAGTGGGTCATAGAAAGCATCACTACGAACAAAGCTAGTGGAGGTGATGGAATTCCAGTGGAGCTGTTTCAAATCCTGAAAGATGATACTGTGAAAGTGCTGCACTCAATATGCCAGCAAATTTGGAAACCTCAGCAGTGGCCACAGAACTGGAAAAGGTCAGTTTTCATTCCAATCCCAAAGAAAGGCAATGCCAAAGAATGCTCAAACTACCGCACAATTGCACTCATCTCACATGCTAGTAAAGTAATGCTCAAAATTCTCCAAGCCAGGCTTCAGCAATATGTGAACCGTGAACTCCTTGATGTTCAAGCTGGTTTTAGAAAAGGCAGAGGAACCAGAGATCAAATTGCCAACATCCGCTGGATCAGGGAAAAAGCAAGAGAGTTCCAGAAAAACATCTACTTCTGCTTTATTGACTATACCAAAGCCTTTGACTGTGTGGATCACAATAAACTGTGGAAAATTCTGAAAGAGATGGGAATACCAGACCACTTAACCTGCCTCTTGAAAAATCTGTATGCAGGTCAGGAAGCAACAGTTAGAACTGGACATGGAACAACAGACTGGTTCCAAATAGGAAAAGGAGTACGTCAAGGCTGTATATTGTCACCCTGCTTATGTAACTTGTATGCAGAGTACATCATGAGAAACGCTGGACTAGAAGAAGCACAAGCTGGAATCAAGATTCCCGGGAGAAATATCAAGAACCTCAGATATGCAGATGACACCATCCTTAAGGCAGAAAGTGAAGAGGCACTAAAAGCTTTTGTTTCACTTTCTTGATGAAAGTGAAAGAGGAGAGTGAAAAAGTTGGCTTAAAGCTCACCATTCAGAAAACGAAGATCATGGCATCCAGTCCCATCACTTCATGGGAAATAGATGGGGAAACAGTGGAAACCGTGTCAGACTTTATTTTGGGGGCTCCAAAATCACTGCAGGTGGTGATTGCAGACATGAAATTAAAAGACGCTTACTCTTTGGACGGAAAGTTATGACCAACCTAGATAGCATATTCAAAAGCAGAGACATTACTTTGCCGACTAAGGTCCATCTAGTCAAGGCTATGGTTTTTCCCGTGGTCATGTATGGATGTGAGAGTTAGACTGTGAAGAAGGCTGAGTGCTGAAGAATTGATGCTTTTGAACTGTGGTGTTGGAGAAGACTCTTGAGAGTCCCTTGGACTGCAAGGAGATCCAACCAGTCCATTCTGAAGGAGATCAGCCCTGGGATTTCTTTGGAAGGAATGATGCTAAAGCTGAAACTCCAGTACTTTGCCTACCTCATGAGAAGAGCTGACTCATTGGAAAAGACTCTGATGCTGGGAGGGATTGGGGGCAGGAGGAGAAGGGGACGACAGAGGATGAGGTGGCTGTATGGTATCACTGACTTGATGGACGTGAGTCTGAGTGAACTCCGGGAGTTGGTGATGGACAGGGAGGCCTGGCGTGCTTTGAATCATGGGGTCGCAAAAAGTTGGACACGGCTGAGCAACTGAACTGAACTGATCCTAAGCTGATGACATAATGATGATGTAAACAGTGACGACTGAATGATGGTAAAGATCTTAGTACAGGGAGTGATAAGCACTGACTGTTAGCAGGAATTGGAAGAGGGTCTCTGCCCAGTTAATCCCATCCTCTGTAGACAGAGGAATCCCTCCCCTTGTGCTTGAAGAAACAAGTTGTGGCAAATAAGATGAAGTAGGGGCTCTCCCACAGTGGCTGGGAAGTGGTGAAATTCTCAGGCCAGATAAGAGCGCGGCAACTCTGGATTCTCATCCTGCAGGCCGGCTGTCACAATCCCTGGTCACTCTCACGCGTCAGTGCTGATTCACTGCCTGAGCGAACTTGTCCCTCAGTGAGGGATGGAGCCTGTGGAGGAGGAGGGCAGGAGCCCTCAGCTTTGACTGCTCTTATAGCCCAGGACAGCAGTGCGCTTTCCTGAACCCGGAGTGGTCTCTGCAGAGTGTGTGCCCCAAACCACACATGGCACTCACTTTATGCTCCCTCGGGGAGGAAGAGCCTCCTGCTGACACATAGAGGTTACTCAGGTCGAATCTCTTGTGGCTTTCGCTGTCACCAGAAACCCTCCCCTGAGAGGCAGCTGAACCGTGAACTGCCTGTCTTTAGTTTGTCTCCTCTATAGGGCTGGCAGCCTGGAATGTCGCTGCTGTCAGTGATACTCATCTCTGATCTGAATTCCAGAGTGAACCTACTGCTGTATGGATGCCATAATTAATGGAGCAAGTACTTACGCTTTTACCAGATGCAAAGCACTTCATACATACACTGACAACATTTGCCCTAAACCTAGAAAATAATCAGAGTTGACTGCAGTTGTGTTGTGCATTTCAGCTTTTATCGGTGACGCTAACAGGGAGAGTTTGAGTGTGCACTGTGCACCAGGCACTGTGAGTGAAAAATCTCCAAACAACGTGACTGCCATTTTCTAGTGTCTCATGAGAAAACCAGGGGTTCACTATACTCAGTAAATTACCTGGGAGATTCAAATCCAGGTTTCTCTCTTGAGGCCACGAGTGTGACCACTATGCCTAACTGTCCTTTAGTTGCTCAGTCATGCTCGACTCTTTTGTGGCCCATGAACTGTAGCCTGCCTGGCTCCCCTGTCCGTGAGATTTCCCAGGCAAGAATACTGGAGTGGGTTGCCATCTCCTTCATCAGGGGATCTTCCTGACCCAGGGACTGAACCCGTGTCTCCTGCATTGGTAGATGGGTTCTTTACCCCAGAGCCACCTGGAAAGTCTTCATACTGTCTTTTACATCTAACAATAGCTTTGTGAAGTAGTGGTTATCGGTCCACTTTTATAGATGAGATGCCAATGCCCAGAGAGGTCTTCCCTAAATCACAGGTAATACACAGCAGAGCCAAGCTCAAAGCCAGATCTTCTGACCCTGTTTTCAGTGTCTTTATCAATGCAATTCCCATCCTTCCTTCAAAGAATGCCTAGACTGCGAAGGGAACAGGCTTGCCAGCACAGATGCCCTTTGTTGAGGTGGGGTTCAGTGGCAGGGTCTCCCTTCTGGCATAGTGTTCAGGCTGATGTTTTCCCCCCTCGCGGACACAATATACTCTGTTATACCCTCATAAGGTGGTGATGTACTTTTGACCTAAGCCCCTAAAGCTACAGAGACCTCCGCTCAGCCAGTGCTATGTGAGCTAAGGACACTTGACTGACAGTATCATCCTGCATGAGCTAAGGGGTCACATCTCATCCTTTTATTGTGTAAAAGAAACAAAAATCTTCTCCGCCAAACAGGCTAGGAAAATGATTCCAGAGAGGCCGAAATCTGGACTCTGCCTCAGTTCCACCTGATAGTGTCCACTTCTTGCAGTGCTTTGAAGGTTCACCTAGCGGGCTTCAAGGTGATGGCCTTGATGCCTACATTTCAAGGTCCCAGTCCAAGCTGTCATCCTAGGGGAGCTGGGGGAAGTCACTTGAACACAAAACACCCATTCTTCACCAATAAAATTCAAATGTTCACCCCTCTTATCAACCTCTTGGGAAAGTTGGAGTAGTAGATGCCTGTAAACCATGCTTTCAAATCCGAGGAGGAAAGGCGTCATAGAGACTTATTTTATTTTATTATCAGTATCACTGCAAAAGGTTTATTTGTGTAATGGTTGAGGTAGAGTTGAGAGGGATGAACACCTGCAGGAAAAACTCTGTTTTGTGGCCAGGTTTTGGGCTGCTGCTGTTCAGAGCACATCTCTGCCTCTGGCTTTTTGGGAAAGCATGTAATCTATTGCAGTGCTCAGCCAAGAGCAGAGAGCTTTTAGATTACACCTGGCTACATTTGTTTCATAATTATCCCATGAACTGGGTATCCCTTTCCTCAGGTGAGGCAGCTGGCTTCCCGAAGTGAAATCCCTATTCCCCTGTGCTAAGGAGCATTTCCCCTGCAGCCTTCCAGAACACTGCCTGTAGGCTCCTTGGGAGAAACACTCCCACAGCCCTAGGAGTTTCTCCCCTCTGGGAGGGTTCTGTCCACTTTGCGGGTTCCCTCCAGTCTGAGACCAGTTGTGGCTGATTTGGGAGAAGCTGGCAGCCTGGCTGGCACCTGGCTTCGGGGCCACCAACAAAGCCCCCTCCTGGTTCTAGCCTGCCCAATAATTAGGAATTGGGATCCTCAGCCTGGACTGTTGTGCTGGCTTAGGTCTCACGCAGGCAGGGACCACCTGGCTGCAGCCGTGTTCTCCCCAGGGAGACATTGTGGACCATAAAGAGGATGATGTCTGGGGCCGCACACCCTGGCCTTCTGCAGTGGCTTCGGATCCCGGTCCCACCTTGCAGGATGACCTTGACTAATCAGTGTGCTCCACTTTTCCCTCAGATGCCATTTTAAGTCATCGGGCTCCACATCACATCCATCCTTGCTGTACCTCCTCCTCAATCTCTGTGAGAAGCCTCTAGCGGAATCGTGGGGTTCATGGAGGTCTGATTCAGGATGAGGCCACTTACTGAAACCAAAAGGAGTCAGTTCTCTGAAGGAAAGCCTCATTTAACTAAAATTCTGTTCCTGTGGGCTGAAATGATATCAACCTAAAGTATAATAAAATGGGGAACAAAATTTATTATTACTTAATAAAAATAAGACATTTGAAGTGTGTATACTATTAATAAAACATGGACTCCACTGAAGGAAAAGCATAGTCCACTTGTACAAAGCTGGTTGGACTGTCTTTTCAAGCCTAATCTTCTTGGCTTACCCTGCCCCCTATCTATTTGGCCCTATTCATACCCAGGCCTCCAGGGCCACGCACCTCATCCCCAGCTCTAGGTTCCCCTAAAAACCCCACTGCTGCCTAAGAAAAATCCGCTCTTTTGATTGCGGTTCATGTGGTGGAGGAGCTAAGACACAGGAAGCGACCAGGACAAGCCCGTGCAGGAGAACTTCCCGTGTACAAAGACGGGAGAGGCACTCAGAATGCCTGGGAATGGGGCCCTGGAGTTCACAGACGGGGTGAACTAAGGGAGCAGGCGCAGCTTGAAGAGGTGGGAGGAGCAAAGGCACAGAGGTAACAGGAATAATGGTTCTCATCTCAGGCGCGTCCTCTCGATAATCACAGAATGGGAGCTTCCTAAGCGGAGGGGACATGTAATAGGACCACATATTAGAAGACGGAGATTGGTCTTGATCCCGGAGACAGTAAGGAGCCACTTCAGTCTTTGGAGCCCTGGGGCATGGTAATAGTGGTGTTTCAGCACAAATACATCCTTGGAGGTGTGCACAGTGGATTGAGGTGATCCCAGGGCAGGGAGCGCAGTTGGATAAGGCAAAATACTCTTAGGGATCACGGCAGTGGTACTCAAAAGCAACTTGAGGGCAGTCAATGACATAAGCTCCAAGTATTTTCTATTGTCCATTCGGTTCATATAAACTCCTTGGGGAGAATATTATTACTCTCATTTTACAACTTATGAGAGAGATTCAAAGGAGCAGCTTGACTGACCCCTGCTTGTCCCTGTGATTGGAATCTGGACTAGAACATTTTCCAGTCCTCTGCTCCTTGCAGCACATTGACTGGGCTTCTTGTTGTTTTTCTATTCTTTTTAAAAATATTGATTTATTTGGCTGTGCTGAGTCTTAGTTGTGGCACACAGGATCTTTGATCTTTGTTTCAGCACGTGGGCTCTTTAGCTGCAGCACATGGGATCTAGTTCACTGATCAGGGATGAACTCGGGACCACTGCATTGGGAGCACATAGTCCTAACCACTGGACCACCAGAGAAGTCCCTTGTTGTTTTCATATCCCTCTTAGTACCCAGGCGAGGGATGCACCAGTGGGGGCTCAAAATCTTCTTAGAGAATGAACACTAGAGGAAATTAGAGTTTCTTGGAATAAGTATGCCACATAATTTTAGCTTATCAGCTAAAAGAACTGGCACTACCATTTTCTTTGCCCTATCCAACCTGCCTATCCATGAATGCAACAAATGCATTCAGTAAAGTGCCATGTATGTGCCAGACACTTCACTGGGTACTGAGATCAGAAATGAGCAAGGCCAAGTCCCTATGCGTGTGTTTAATATTTTTTTATCTGGCTGCGCTGGGACTTGGTTGTGGCATGCAGGATCTTTAGTTGAGACTTATGAACTCTTTTTTAGTGGTGGCATGTGGGATCTAGTTCCCTGATCAGGGCTTGAACCTGGGACCCTTGCACTGGGAGCATGGAATCTTAGCCCCTGGACTACCAGGGAAGTCCTACCAAGTCCCTGCTCTTGGGGAGCCTGCATTCTAGTGCATCACTGTCCACTTGAAGGCTCTGTAGTGATGAGAAAGTTCAGGTCTGCACAGCCAGCTTGGTAGCCACCAGCACCTTAAATGGGACTAGCATGATGAGGAAATGAATTTTTAAAATTACTGAGTAGTTCTGTTTTGCATGTGGCTAACATATTGGCCAACACGGTTCCCAAGGAATGGTTTTATGGACAATAGTGAGGGGAACTCCACACTGACACTCAGTTGCTAAGAAAGACAGACTAGAGGGCAAAATGTCTTTTCCTCGGGCTAACGGAGGCTGCCTTTCTAGTATGTGACTGCCACTCCAGAAGTAGAGATGGGCCTTTTAGCTTCCCTGGTAGCTCAGATGGTAAAGAGTCTGCTTGCAGTGCAGGAAACAACGGGCTCAATCCCTGGGTCGGTAAAGTCCCCTGGAGAAGGGAAATGGCGGCCCACTCGAGTATTCTTGCCTGGGAAATCCCATGGACAGAGGAGCCTGGTGGGCTGCAGCCCGTGGGGTCGCAGAGTCTGGCACAACTGAGCGACTGACACTTGTGTGACTTGTGGCTTCTCCTCAAGGAAACTGTCCTCCTGAGATGTTAAGAGCATCTCATTTTCCTGAAGCATCATTCTCTTGAGGTCTTAACTACTGAATCTGTGTTCAGTGGTTGGAGGAACCCAACCTGTATTGCATCTGGGAGAGCAGCCAAAGGGGGCGGACAAAGCACGAATGGCCGAGAGCCAGAATATACGGTCCTTTCCCTCTGGGGTGAAGCGCAGCGAGGCTTGAGGCTGCCGCCCGTAGAGAGGGCTGCAGTTTGAAGTGGCTGCTTCCCGTTGCTTTGGGTATTTGTTAGCGTGACTCCTGCTTTGGTATCTGGTGTCACCTCCAACTGAAGATTCTCCATGACCCCTCCATCCCTCCTCTGCAGGCCACTCTTAATGATCAGCCTATACCTGGCACTTCTTTTTACCCATCAATGTCATCATCTAAGGTAAAGAAACAGCTGCCTCCCCCTCAGTGAATGGAAGGGAAGAGAACCCACAGGACATGTAACTCACAGGCTGGTGGAACTGCAAGGGGACTCTGAGATCCATCTAAACCTTTCCATTTTCCATGATGCAGGAGGGCCAGGACGTTGCCAGGATCACGTAGTGACAGAGCCAAGGCCAGAACTGGCTGTCCCACCAAGTCTTTCTTCTGAGGAAACTCAGTGGACAGAGGGACAGAAAGACCAGCGGTTGGAGTAGTGGGATGGGTACATGATGAGGATATGGAAGTCCTGGGTTCTTTTATTTGGCTGTGCTGGGTCTTCTTTGAGGCATCCAGGGGCTTCTCTAGTTGCAGTGCAAGGGCTGAGATACCTAACCCAGGACTAAACCTGCGCCCCCCTGCATTGGACGGCAAATTCTTAATCAGTGGACCTCCAGGAAAGTCCCAGTCTTGGCTTCTAAGTTGACTTAGCACCAGCTGACCATGTCATTAGGGAACTCACTTTTCTTCTCCTAAGCCTCAGTTCCTTGCCCTATGAAATGGGGAAGTTAGACTCTGCCTTTACAATCCAATGGTGAATAGGAGTTCCAGTGAAGCCCTAGAGCTCTGAGCACATTTAATGATTAATACCCTGTCGTCTCACACTGCACAACACTCTGAATGCACTTTAATACTCAAGCATAAGGAATGTGCAGTCCTTGCCCTCCTCAGCTTCTCAGTTTCCCACCTCTCCAATAAAAAGACTGAGATAGCAGTTGACTTTTTGACTTGTAGCCTTATGTGTAAAGGGCCTGAACACTTTATACTTTTCTTTCTTTCTTTTTTTTTTTTTTTTTAAGAAAAGTGAGGATCAAGTTTTTGGTTCTGGGGAGCAGCTGGGGTTAGAAAGTGTGGCACTTCAAGAGTGATGTCTCAAGGAGTTTTGCCCAGCCAGCTTCAGAAAAGCTTCCAGTGTGAATGAAAATGACTCCAGGAGCTAGGCTTGCTTCCTGCTCCCAAAGAATAATGCCTTCAACTCTTATCTCTCCCTCCCACCGCAAGAGAGAAGCTTATCAGCTCAGGGGAAGTGACTCACTTAGGATCCTCTTCTGAGCTGAAGACTTAGCCTTTGTCAGCTGATGCTCAGGGTCCTACCATTCTAAGACTGGATTTATATGTAGAAAAAGAAAACAGAGCAGAAAGCAGTTTTGTAAATCTCGTGCCTAAAGACAAACCCGATCCAAATATAGGTAATTAATTATAATCTACTTTGGTTTCCTTACTTACTGGTTAATTTGATTGTCGTGTTTCCTGGGGTTCAGAGCTAATTTCAGAAATTGTTAGTATTCAAACGCTGCAGCGCCCTGGACCCTGGTGCCGTGGTGGTGCTGAACACAGGACACGGGTGTTGCTGGGCAGTTCAGGGGCTGGTTAAGGAAGAGGGTCAGTTAATGAGGCCGGAAGGAATCAAGCCCCACATTTCAGCATAGATGAGCTTGCGGTGGCCCGAGAGGAATCAGGGCCCACTGCGGTCAGGGCTGACAGTGGAAGGTGGCAATAAAAATAAACAGTGTGAAAGGTTCTTCAGCGCTTTTGGCCTTGCTGGTCACACAGAGCCACCTAGCGCTGAGTCGGGCTCTCTTGGTGCCTCGGAAATGTAGCGCTGTGTTTTGCTCACCGGAGCCAGGGACTGGGCTGGATTCTTAAGCTCCCATATTCATAAACCTGAGTAGTAACCCTGCCTCCCTCTCTAGCCTCAGTTTCCTCAAAGACCTGCCCTGAGGACTCAGTGCAGTGGCTTCCTGACACTTCCTCCTTTCTCTGCCTACTCCCGAAGCAGCCTTGCATCCCCAGGGTCTAGTTCCCGCATCCCAGGGAAGGGGAGCAGGTGGGCTCTCTGCTGACTCTGCTCTTCGCAGGAAGGCTGTAGTGCCCCGGTGTGGGAGGGCCGTAGTAGGGCGGGGGTGCAGGGGGAGCAGTGGAGGGAGGCAATCAAAGAAGGAAGCTGGACCAGGGGAGGGAGGGCTGCACTGCCTGGGCTGCACTGCCTAGACTGCGCTGGGGGACCCGAGGCAAACCAAAGGGTCGCCTCTCAGCGCTGCTCCCTGTGAAGTGGGTCCCAAGGCCCCTCAGCACACTAGCAGCTGCCCAGGAGCTCAAGAACTGGTGTCAGATTAGAAGGAACCCGAGCAGCAGGATCTAAGCAGAAGAGGCAGCGCTGCCGCCCAGCAGTGCGCCAGGAGCACAGTTTGAGCCTGAACTGTGCCTTTTGTCTGCCTCCATGAGGCTTAGTTCCTCACCTGTAACACAGGAGGATTGAGCTTGAAAGCCTGAAATTCTTGTGTTGTGTTGTGTTGTGTGTTAGTTGCTCAGATGTCTACTGGATTCTCCAGGCAAAAATACTGGAATGCCTTTCCATTTCCTCCTCCAGGGGATCTTCCCGATCCCGGGATCAAACCCAGGTCTCCTGCGTTACAGGCAGATTCTTTATATCTGAGCATCCTAAATATCGTATCTTAGTACACACACTGTTGGCAGAATCTCAAATTATAAATGGACAGATATTCACACACACATGCTTAGGAGCACCCAACACAGTCCTGATATTAGTAGACATCTGATAAGTCTAGATATTCTGTGCTGTGAGATACTGGACAAGTGGGCTGTGTTTCTCTATGCAAAAACATAAAATGAATTGTTGCCCTCTGCTCCCTGTTTGGAGAAGGCAATGGCAACCCACTCCAGTACTCTTGCTGGAGAATCCCAGGGATGGGGGAGCCTGGTGGGCTGCCGTCTATGGGGTCGGTTGAAGCAACTCAGCAGCAGCAGCTGGTCCCTGTCTCCTTCCCTTCACAGACATTGAGGGAGGAGGGCTTTGGAGGTGGAAGGGCTCAAAGCTCTCAGAAGCCTCATGGGAAAACAACACCTTATTTATTTAAAAACAAACCAAGCAGCCCCTCCTTTGAGTGAAGCTTCCTCAGGGTCCCCAGGGTGGCAGCAGGCTTTCTTCCTGCCTGGTTTCCTGAGCTCTGGGGGCAGAGGGGCAATGGTCCAGCAGGTGGGAGCTGAGACTGCTGTTACTTCCCAGCGTGTTTGGTAAAGGCCCACTTATTACAGAAAGTGCCCTTGAAAGGGGAAGCAGTAAGTCATTTCAGGAAATTGGCTTGATCACTCAGCAGCCTCTCGGCCTTGGAGCAGGCAGGGTAGAATTTTCTGGGATTTCAGCTACAGCATCAACCTCTCAGTCTTCAGCCAAGAGCCGTTCAGTCCAGGAGAATCCCACAGCGGCCTTAACATTAGAGCTGGGGAAAGTGGGGAGGGCGGCGGGGATGGGGAGGGAACCAGTGGCCACAGAACATAGACCTTGAACTTGTCACTTCTTGCCATTTCATACAATGGCAGCAGAGTCCTGGAATCAGCCTTGGTTCCCCAGGGGACTGAGCTCAGGGAGGCTAGGTCATTTACCTGGAGCGCCGCATCTTGAGAGGAGCAGCTGCAGATCCTGCCCTGCTCTGGCTCCAAGTCTGTGTCTTGGCCACTCCATTCTGCTCCTCTATTAAGTACCAACTTGTGACCCTTGGCCTTGTAACAGCCTCAGTCAGGTGTGAATGATGACAGGAATGAAATGGGACGTATGTGTGACGAAAGAATGAGATTGGCCAGTTTCAGTTGGTCATGGAATTGAGGTGTCTGGTCCTCTGAGTTAAATACAGAGGTGCCTACTTTAATGCTGAGGTTGGTCTCACCAGCCTCTAGAGGCCAGTGCTCAGCTGATGTTACTTTCCTGCCTGTTTCCCCTAGACATCCATTTCTTTTCTATCACGCCACACTAGAAACTTTGTGACTTAAAACACACACTTGTTTTAATCTCCCAGTTTCTGTGGCCCAGGAGTCCAGGTCTAACTGGGTTCTTTGCTCAGAGTCTGGTTGCAATTAAGCTGCTGACCAGGCTGTGTTGTTATCTGGCAGCTCAATTAGGACCCACCTCCAGCCTCATTCAGGTTGCTGGCAGAATTCATTTCCTTTTGGTCGTAGGACTGAGAGCCTCAGCTTTTTGCTGGATGTTGGCTAAAAGCCACTTTCTGGTCTTAGAGGCCACCCGCATTTCCCTGCCACATGACTCTCCCCATAGCAGTTTACAACATGCTGCTGCTTCAAGGCCAGAAGGTCAGTGAGTCATTTAGACTCTTACATGTGTATCACAGTGGATCACAGCAGTGATATCTATCACCTTTACCGTATTCTACTGGATGGAAGCAATAGAATTGGACAGACCCGTATGTTAGGTCTCACCTACACTCTGTGGGAGAGGATTATTTACTGGAGTGAATGCCAGAAGACAGATTACTAAAGCATCATCGTAGATTCTGTCTGCTGCCCTGGATGTCTAGACCCTTAACATCTTCATGAAGTTCACTTTAAAAAAATTTATTTTACACCTACTCTGCACCGAATATGATATCATCTGTTAGGACTATGGTCTCAGCTTCATGTAGCTCACAGTCTGTTGCACAAGGTAGATCATTTACATGTAATGCAGGAGGTGCTGGGCTACAACCACAACCAGGGTGTTCTGGGGGTCTAGGCCAGTCAGGGACGGCTTCCAAAGGAGACAAAATATGTGGAGTGTTAAAGCATAGGTAGGAAGAAGCCAGGTGGTTGAGGGGAGGGTTGACCTTACAGGAAGAGGGCCACACAGGAGGCAAGTTTTGCCTGAGGGTAGGGCTGAAGAGCAGGCAGGACTGAGGCCATGGAAGGTGCAGGGTACACGGTAAGGAATTTATCCGTGTTCTTGGAGGTGACAGTTCAGTTCAGTCGCCCAGTCGTGTCCGACTCTTCGTGATCCCATGAATTGCAGCACGCCAGGCCTCCCTGTCCATCACCATCTCCCAGAGTTCACTCAGACTCAACGTTCATTGAGTCCGTGATCCCATCCAGCCATCTCATCCTCTGTGTCCCTTTCTCCTCCTGCCCCCAATACCTCCCAGCATCAGAGTCTTTTCAATGAGTCAACTCTTCTCATGAGGTGGCCAAAGTACTGGAGTTTCAGCTTCAGCATCATTCCTTCCAAAGAAATCCCAGGGCTGATCTCCTTCAGAATGGGCTGGTTGGATCTCCTTGCAGTCCAAGGGACTCTCAAGTCTTCTCCAACACCACAGTTCAAAAGCATCCAGCCTTCTTCACAGTCCAACTCTCACATCCATTAATGACCACAGGAAAAACCATAGCCTTGACTAGACGGACCTTAGTCGGCAAAGTAATGTCTCTGCTTTTGAATATGCTATCTAGGTTGGTCATAACTTCTTTCAAGGGCTAAGCGTCTTTTAATTTCATGTCTGCAGTCACCATCTGCAGTGATTTTGGAGCCAAAAAAATAAAGTCTGACACTATTTCCACTGTTTCCCCATCTATTTCCCATGAAGTGATGGGACCAGATGCCATGATCTTCGTTTTCTGAATGGTGAGCTTTAAGCCAACTTTTTCGCTTTCCTCTTTCACTTTCATCAAGAGGCTCTTTAGTTCTTCTTCACTTTCTGCCATAAGGGTGGTATCATCTGCATATCTGAGGTTATTGATATTTCTCCCAGCAGTCTTGATTCCAGCTTGTATTTCTTCCAGTCCAGCATTTCTCATGATGTACTCTGCACAGAAGTTGAATAAACAGGGTAACAATATACAGCCTTGACGTACTCCTTTTCCTATTTGGAACCAGTCTGTTGTTCCATGTCCAGTTCTAACTGTTGCTTCCTGACCTGCATACAGATTTTTCAAGAGGCAGGTTAAGTGGTCTGGTATTCCCATCTCTTTCAGAATTTTCCACAGTTTATTGTGATCCACACAGTCAAAGGCTTTGGTATAGTCAATAAAGCAGAAGTAGATGTTTTTCTGGAACTCTCTTGCTTTTTCCCTGATCCAGCGGATGTTGGCAATTTGATCTCTGGTTCCTCTGCCTTTTCTAAAACCAGCTTGAACATCAGGGAGTTCACGGTTCACGTATTGCTGAAGCCTGGCTTGGAGAATTTTGAGCATTACTTTACTAGCATGTGAGATGAGTGCAATTGTGTGGTAGTTTGAGCATTCTTTGGCATTGCCTTTCTTTGGGATTGGAATGAAAACTGACCTTTTCCAGTTCTGTGGCCACTGCTGACGTTTCCAAATTTGCTGGCATATTGAGTGCAGCACTTTCACAGTATCATCTTTCAGGATTTGAAACAGCTCCACTGGAATTCCATCACCTCCACTAGCTTTGTTCGTAGTGATGCTTTCTATGACCCACTTGCCTTCACATTCCAGGATGTCTGGCTCTAGATGAGTGATCACATCACCATGATGATCTGGGTCATGAAGATCTTTTTGTACAGTTCTTCCGTGTATTCTTGCCACCTCTTCTTAATATCTTCTGCCTCTGTTAGGTCCAGACCATTTCTGTCCTTTATTGGGCCCATCTTTGCATGAAATGTTCCCTTGATATCTCTAATTTTCTTGAAGAGATCTCTAGTCTTTCCCATTCTGTTGTTTTCCTCTATTTCTTTGCATTGATTGCTGAAGAAGGCTTTCTTATCTCTTCTTGCTATTCTTTGGAACTCTGCATTCAGATGCTTATATCTTTCCTTTTCTCCTTTGCTTTTCGCCTCTCTTCTTTTCACAGCTATTTGTAAGGCCTCCTCAGACAGCCATTTTGCTTTTTCCATTTCTTTTCCACAGGGATGGTCTTGATCCCTGTCTCCTGTACAGTGTCACAAACCTCCGTCCATAGTTCATCAGGCACTCTATCTATCAGATCTAGGCCCTTAAATCTATTTCTCACTTCCACTGTGTAATCATAAGGGATTTGATTTAGGTCATACCTGAATGGTCTAGCGGTTTTCCCTAATTTCTTCAATTTGAGTCTGAATTTGGTAATAAGGAGTTCATGATCTGAGCCACAGTCAGCTCCTGGTCTTGTTTTTGTTGACTGTATAGAGCTTCTCCATCTTTGGCTGCAAAGAATATAATCAATCTGATTTCGGTGTTGACCATCTGGTGATGTCCATGTGTAGAGTCTTTTCTTGTGTTGCTGGAAGAGGGTGTTGTCTGGAATAATAGGACGGGCATGCTTTATATTGAGCCCTGAGTGGCAGCAGGTGCCTAAACCAGCCAGCCCCCTTAGCTCTGAAAACCTGTAGCCCTTGCTGATGCTTCTTTCTGCCTCTTCCTATTGTGGGTACAACTGCAACTGGTTGTTGTTCACATAGTGGACTCCAAGACGGTCCAGTTCTTTTGCCAGCCTGGATTTTGAGCTCCACAAATAGCTTCTTCTGGTGCTCATATGGTAAAGTATCTGCCTGCAATTCAGGAGACCCAGGTTTGATCCCTGGTCGGGAAGATTGCCCTGGAGAAGGAAATGGCAACCCACTCCAGTACTCTTGCCTGGACAACCGCACGGATGGAGGAGCCTGGTGGGCTACAGTCCATGGGGTCACAAAGAATCAGACATGGCTAAGCAACTTCACTTTCTTTTCTTTTTAGTGTAAATTAGTCTTATTTTTTTGAGAAAATAAAACTGATTTTATTTGAATTTCTCATTTTCTGCACTTTAACTTTTCAAATTAAACCGACAATGTAACAATACAATAAAGAAAAATTACTAGAAAAACAGTCCATCACCGTAATACAACTGCAGTGTTTTTTTAAGTCACCTATTCTTTTTTATTGAAGTACAGTTGATTTACAATGTTGTGTTAATGACTGCTATACAGCAAAGTGATTCAGTTATACGTATATTTGCATTGAATTTTTTTAACCTTCTTTTCCATTATGGTTTATTGTAGAATATTGAGTATTGTTTTCTGTGCCATACAGTAGGACCTTGTTGATTATCCATTCTATATGTAAAAGCTTACATCTGCTAACCCCAGTCTTGCACTACATCTGTCCCTCGACCCCTTTCCGCTCCCCTTCCTCCTTGGCAACCCCAGCTTGTTCTGCATGTGCGTGATTCTGCTCCATAGGTAGGTCCATCTGTGTCGTATGTTAGATTCCACACGTAATGATACCATGTGCCATTTGTCTTTCTCTTGGCTTCAGTTGGTATGTTCATCTCTAGGTCCATTCATGTTGCAAATGGCATTATTGTATTCTCTCTTTGTGGCCACGTGGTATTCCATTGTATGTATAGGTACCACATCATCTTTATCCATTCTTATCAATAGACATTTAGGTTGCTCCCATGTCTTGGCTATTGTAAATAGTGCTGCAGTGAACGTTGGGGTGCATGTATCTTTTTAAATTATAGTTTAGTCTGGATACAGGGCTAGGAGTGGGGTTTCTGGATCATATCTTTAGTTTTCTGAGGAGCCTCCTCCTGTTTTGTGCGGTGGTTGCACCAGTTTACATTCCCACCAACAGTGTAGGAGGGTTCCGTTTCTCTTCACACTCTGCAGCCACAAATACCTCTTCAAATAAGTGGGCAGCAGAATGGGATTGGGTCTAGTAGACTTTGGCTCACACACAAGACTCAGTGGTGTGTCTGCCTTACATCCTCCTTCAGAGGTCCTCTCAAGCATCCCATGATAATAACGCATCCTCCTGGTAGAAGACCCTCAACTCAGTTCTTCAAATCCAAGGCTTATTTTTGTTTATCCACATGGTAACTGACTTCCATCATTGAGTGGAGGGAGAGAATGGGAGTAGGGCAGGGAAGCAGGGTGCTCCAGAAGAACATGGGTTTGAAAACAAGACCTGTTGTAATGCCCAAACTGTCACTGACGTGTGTGCCTTCAGCTACGCTCTTAATCTTCCTACACCATGGTTTCTTTGTGTATAAGATGGAGGCAGTAATATCCACTCCATCAAATTGGTTTAAGAATCATTCAAGCTGATACCTGCAAATGCATGGCATGTATCAGGATCCCCATTAATGTTGGCTTCCTCCTCCTTCTGATACCTGCTTGCTGAATTGGCCATAGGGCGACTTCCCTGAAGGGCAGTGGCCATGGTTTCCTATCATGATATTCACCGCCCTGAGCACAGTGCCCAGCAACAGAGCTGGATGTGATACGTGCTGGTGATGGAATGGTTAACTGAGTGAATGAACAAACAAACGAACTATCACAAGTTGTGAGAAGACAGCGCCGTCATGTTTTGTAGCAAGTTTCCATGGAAGATTATCACTGCCCTTCACCTTATCGTGATCCAGAAACGGGGCCACACTGGTCCTGATGTCTGTCTTCTCCGTGGATGTGTGTGCTCCTGAGCATGTGCTTGAATGCCTCCCTCTTCCTGGCTTCATTCTATTATCCAGTCTCTCTAAGCCTCACTTTTCCCACCTGCTTGGTGAGGGAATTGAATGAGATCATTTCTATTTAAAACATCGGTACAATGCCCGGCTCCTAGTAAACACTCACTGCGTCTTGGCTGTGTGAAGAGGTACGCTGCGATGGTGTGAAGCGGCGGCGGCTCTGTTTGGTCTGTACTTTTCTCTGACCCCCACACACTGTGAGTCAAAGCCTCTTGTGAAGCTTTGGGCTGAAACCGTTTCTAAGGGACTAAAAGCTATCCGTGTTTAAGTATTTTTAGCTGATGCTAGTGACTTGGAGAGGGAGGGAGGTGGAAATGGGAGGAGGAAACAAAGCAGTCTCTGCAACTGGAGTGACTCCTGTTCGTCTGTTTCTCCCAGATCCTTTTTGGTGGTGGTGGAGGTGGGGCTGCTCCCTCCATCTGTGATAATCCCTGCTTGCCAGTCGTTGTGGCCACGGTTAACCTCATAGACTCAGTTGTACCTCAGAGCTCATGAAAAAGCTGGTTAAATAAGGTCCTACTGTGTAGCACAGGGACCTGCTCAGTGTCATGTGGGAGCCTGGATGGGAAGGGAGTTTGGGGGAGAATGGATACATGTATATGTATGGCTGACTTACTCTGCTGTGCACCTGAAGCTATCACAACATTGTTAATCAGCTATACTCCAATATAAAAATTTTAAAAAAAAGCAAGCTAAAGCCACGGTCATGCTGCTGTGTCAGCTGAATAAGACTTTGACCTCTCTGGTGTCGTCTTCTCATCAGTGAAATGAAAATAACACAGATGCCCTGTCTACCTCTCAGGGCAGTTAGGAGGGTCCAGGAGTGATTGTATAGAATTCTGGAGCAGAGCCTCGGCACTGCCGTCCTGTTTATCAGTGAGCCCTGTCCTTCTCCAGCCCCCCGCAAGTCCCGCCTCCCCAGGCGCGGTCCTGTCTCCTGTGTCTTCCTTGCAGGAGCTTCCCTGTCCACCTCGGAGCACTTCCGCGTTGGGCCGCCAGCCTGGAAGGCGTCTGGGGGCTCTCTGTGGCTCTTTATTAACTGCCACCCCGACCCTCCACTGTACCCTCTTTTATGCCGGGAGACAGAGGCTCTGCACATCAGACACTCCACCCCCTACGCCCTCCCAGGGGTGCCTGATCGCCATGGTTTTCTCTAGAACCTGTAACCTAGAAACAGAATCTTCTGGACTGACAGAGTCAGAGGCCAATGCCTTAATGTGAAAACTGAACTCACCGACTTGTTAGAGCACTGACTTGCTTCCCATCCTCCTGTCTCTCTTAGAGGAGGAAAAGTGTCTGAAAGCACGCAAACATGGTTAAGTCCCAGAGTAGACAGAGGAGATTGTCATCAAAAGATAAATCTTGGCTATTTTTATTGAGAACTTGTTCCAGGCAGGGGACTGGGTCACATGTGACTCTTACGTTGGTGATTTCCTTTCACCTGATTCCGGGATCCCTGGGTCCCCAGCTTGCTGTGTGTCTTTGGCCCAAACAGAGGTGGCGTCTGGTCTTCTGTTTCTCAGGGAATAATAGTAGTTCAGCATGCACAGAGGATTGAACTTTCGATACTTGTGTCCTGGTCCTTTGGGATGTGGTTCAGCTCCTATTACCCCTCAGCCTGGGGGAACACAGGCCCCACAGGGAGAGCCAGTAACAGGATCTCAGAGGAGGAAGGGAACCCTGACAAGTCTCTCCCCAGCACCTGATGACCACAGACACCCAGACTGGGGCTGGCTGTCCCTCCTTCCCTTGGATTCCTTCCGTGAGAAGAAACTCTGTCCCCCTGCTCGGGGCCTCTCAGTGGCTCCCAGCCCCCTTTCTGATGGAGGCTGAGCGTTCCTGCCTGCCTCCCAGCAGTCTGGGCTGTGTCCCTCTTAGTGAGAGCTCCCCTGTGGACTTTCTCTGTAACAGCCACATATCACTGGCTGGTTTTCCCTCCGCGCCTCTTCCTGTGTTACTGCCTTCTCTGGGAAGATTTCTCTTCTCTCTCCAATCTCATATGCTGCTCACAATCTTCAAAAATGGTTGTAGGTTGTTTTTAGCCAGAGAGGGGATCTGGGTCTTCTGTTGCCCAGCCTTGAAATATTCCTATTAGCATGGAACTCACAGACATTTATTCTGGGCAAATAGCAAAGATTGTTAGATAATATGCATAGGCGTCTGTGCAGATGTTATTTTTAAGCACTGAATATATGCCAGACGGCTGTGCCGAGCTCTTCAAATGGTCTGATATTGATATTAATCATCATTATATCACATGGTAGGTATTGTTAGCCCCGTTGAAGAGACTGGGAAAATGAAACTTCTGATAATTAACTCTTCCACAGTCCCACAATTAGTAAGAGTTGGGCTCCTGAGAATGTGCCCCCTTTTTACACGGCAGACACTCCTCGTTGCCTCCGTGCAAAAACGCATCGATCTCAGGGGGAGGAACGGTCTTTGTCTAGATCCCAGGGAGACTTAGAGGCAAAGAGAAGTGTATTTTCTTATGTCACCACCCATGGTCTAATGGCTGGTTTCCCAATTACAAACGGCTGCCTCCCTACAGCAGAGGCCAGAGCCCCTGCCCCTTCTTAGCAATAAGAAAATAAGGCCTCTCCAGGCGGGCTGCTGGGCCCCACCACATAAAACATCAGGGGGCCTGAGCTGCACTTCCCCTGCTAACCACCCCCTGAGGAGAGCGGCCTGATAGACTCTTGATGGGCTGGGAAGTAGAGCCTTGTTGCTGGAGAGACAGAAGGGCATCACCGCAGGTTGAAGTTCTTCCATTGGAAGGCCTTCTTAAAGCCCCAAAAAGCTCAGCAGTTTTTTCCTCCTTCTCTGATTAGCTCTCCATAAAAGCCTGCAGGTTTTTCCTCCCATTGGTCAGCCTCTTGGCGGTAGCGTCCCTGGCCCCCCGGCAGGCGTGCTGTCCCATTGATTGTTAGATGCACGGCTCTCAGACAGGCCATTAGGCCCTGGCCAGCTGAAAGGGTTTACCTCCAGGAGACTGATCGTGAAATTGGGTCTTTATGATCAATATATCTTTCTCCATTAGGTTCATTTCCTCTGAAGGAAATGAGTTGGCCCATTAGGGTTTATGTGTATTGACAGGCCTCTCACTGCCCTCCTTCAGCTCCACAGGGAGGGGGGCCAGAGATGCGCTTGTTAGACTGAACTGCCCAGGTCTTTGCAAGCCTATCTTACTGGCCGTGATGACAAAAAGTAGCCAGAATCCCTTGTGTAAAAGTGACAGAATCCATGATTTTGTTATATAGGACAGAGTGCCCAGGTCTCCTAGGTACAGAAAATGTGGCCTGAGTTTGGGCACAGCTGGAAGAACTCTCCGAGCACAAAGATGTTGTCCCTTTCCTTAGGGTCTGTAAGGACAGACAGGAAAGATCCCTTGAAGGAAGTGCAACCTTGTCTGGTTAAGGAGGAATGGACAGCATGGTCCTAAGATGCTTTGCAGCTACAGAATCACTGTGTGTCATTTTTTGTTGCTTCTGAGGACCTCAAAACACTTTTCTAAAGGTCCCATCTCTCTTCCTCAGCCTCCCTGTGTGTGTGTTCACCATCTCCCTTTGGAGCTGAAAAAACTAAAGCTCCCGGGCAGCTGAAAACCAGCACCTATGTTCTAGATCTTGCAGGGACCCACTAGGGCAACAGTACTTGGCCAGTCCTTGATGTTTATTTGACTCTTTACTAAAATGCCACCTCTTCCCCCTTCTTGGCTTGTGTGACTCTTAGCTGCTCCACAAAGCTGCTCCACTAAGCTGAATATGGTCCCTCATATTTGTTTGACTTTTGATCAAATAAAAGTGGGTTTAAGTCTGTATGGATCTTACTGGCCACTCGTAGCCATGAGTGTGGGCTTCCCAAGTGGCGCTGGTGGTAAAGAACCTGCCACCAATGCAGGAGACATAAGAGACGTGGGTTTGATCCCTGGGTTGGGAAGATCCCCTGGAGGAGGGCATGGCAGCCCATTTCAGTATTCTTGCCCGGAGAATCTATGGACGGAGGAGCCTGGCAGGCTGAGTCCATAGGGTCACACAGAGTTGGACACAACTGAAGTGACTTAGCACAGCACAGTAGAGAGGGTAACCATATCAGAAACCAAAGTCTCGATTAATAGGCAGTAATGGGTGTGGAGGCTACAGGATGTAAGGGGGTTACTTTGTTGCTCTCAAATCCTCTCCATCACTGGCCATAGAGTAGCCTGGACCCTTGTCTGCTTTGTATTTTGTGTTCCTCCACCCCATCCTCATACCCTGCTGGTCCTGATGGGGGTCACTGCTCACAGGGGATACTTTCTCTTGCCAAGAAGTCCCATTCCAACCTGGAAGGCATCCCAGATCTGCCAGATCACACCCAGTGAGGCTTAGGGTCCACTTTTCCCTGAGTTTCCAGAGAGGATGGAGTTGGAGGCTGCTTGCTGGGATTCTGTCTCATGCTTTGACTCCTTAGTATACTGCTTTGATTCATGCAGACTTTGGTCCCTGTCTCCAGAACCAACCTTTGGGTTGGGACAGCCACAGAGATGGCTGGACAGCTGACCTGTCAGGGAAGAGCCACCCAGGTCCAGAGAGGCTCCTCACAGTACCGACTTCACCATTTGTCACAAGGCTTAACATCTGAGTGCCTGGTACATAGAAGGCCTTCTGCCACTGACATCCTTGTCCTTATTTTTCTCCTACGAGAAACAGAGATGCAGATTTACCCGCTTGCCCTTTGTTCTCAGGATAGCCGTCAGCTTCAGGCAGGCTCAAGCTGCCGCAAATCACCCATGAAGGAGCTGGCACTGAGCGGGTGGCTCTTCATGGAGCACAATAAAAGTCTCTGTATCTCTATCTAAAACCACATTACAAGACAACGTCTGTTTTTCAAATACAGACACCCTTTTAAAATTCCTCAGTTTTGCTTAGTGGCACCAGTGGCTTCTTTATATGACTAGACTCTCCAACCAAGAAAAATAGAAGTTGAGTTCCAAGTTTGCCCCAGTCTGGTGCAGATCCAGGGAAAAGAATGAGGTATCTGATTAATTAGGCCATCTTTTAATTGAATTCACAGTATTAGATGTGGAAAAGTTAACAACTGGTATCTTAGAAGTAGAGAGCATTTTAAAAAATCCTGGATTCGCTGTCAATGTTTCTAAGTTGAGATTGTCTTAGCTACATGAGAGAAAGATATAATTCAACTTTGGTTGCCCAGGGAGCCTTATCCACTTGGAGGATTATATACTTGACCTCTTGTCTCTTTTCGTCACAAATGAGTAGGTCACAAGGAACCACTGCACAGAGCTTATGGGATGCTGAGACCATGAGCACACACCTACCAGCAGACCAAAGCCAAGGACTGCACAACCTCAAGTAACTGGAAAGTTCAGCAAATTCATTTTCTACTCAATTGAATCAAAGTCTTACTATTTCGAGGGAATGTTATTGCTGGTTCCATTGTGTCTATGTCTGTTGTTTTCCACTGCAGGTGTCAGATATTTGAGAGTTGTCAAGTGCAATAAAATAAAAGATTAACTCTCCTCTGTGAGTGAGAGATGAGTCAACCTGAAGAACCTGGGGTTGATAACCTATCTGCCTGAGCCGAGGATGGTATGAGTATTTACTGACGTCAGTACTGAACAAGTTGGGAGCTGAAGGTATTCCTTAGACAGGAAATAGGAATTCGGTCGGTAGCCAAAAAGAAGTGTCTGGCTTTCAAACAGAAAGACAAGGAATCATAGTCAAGCTAACGGAGAAAGCTTTGGGGAAACAGCACACTATACCTAGTCCTGCTGCCTGTTAATGGTGTTTGGTCTAGCTGTAGTTGGCCGAGACCCCCAGGTTCTCCAGGGGACAATAACAACTCATCACTCACCACCCCAGGCCAAAGTTGTTCTACCCTGCATTCTCACTTAGGGGTGTCTCCACCATCCATATACGCCTGTAAGCTACTATTGCTAATCCATCTCCAAGCTTCACTCAATCAACAGTCTAAGCATCTTTCTTAATATCCCCATCGTCATTATAGTTCAGTCTCTCAATGTCCCTCTTCTGATCAATTGTCAAGGCCTTTTAAATCACCTCCAACACTTGGTTTAGTCTCCCTTAAATCTGCCTCTCATACACATATCTGATCATGCCTTCATTGTTCCCCACTGCATAAAGCCGTGAGGTCAAAGCTCAAAAATGGCACGAAGACTTTTGTGAGCCGTCCCCCCAACCTTTCCAGCTCCATCCTCATCTTCTTCAAGCATTACCATTTTTGGTTGAGTATCACCAAACTCCCAACTTCCTTACCCATAGAGTGCTGTCTCTCCCCTTCATACGGTAGCTTTTGACATGGTCTTTGCTTCAGAAAACCATCTGTCTTTGTGAATTTCTCTAGCTAGCTCTGACTCTCAGTTTAAGATTCAAATCAAGCATTGTTTCTTCTTGGACAGATTGCAGCTTTCTCAGTTCATAGCATCCTAGAGTGTCTGAGTAATTTTTACATAGAGCCTATAGACCAACAGAAATACCTAATGGTTTTATGTATTTAGTAGCTAAACCCAAACAACTCAATTAATTGCTCCTAACAACTTAAAGGCCATATGAAAAAATAATACACAAAATTGAAAGAAAAATATTTTAATTTCATTCTTAAAGAACCGCAACTACTTACTAATGGGATATGCATATCTGTTGGGCACTGCACAACCGCTCAAACCTTGGAAATAGGTTGGATGTTGCCACACTTATTTTCCTGTTCCCCACTGGGCCACACTGGGTACTTGCTTTTTACTACAGCAGTTGCCAAAACCCCAGCTTCACAAAGATAAGACACCAGGGGAAATACAAGAAAGTCATCTGTTGAAACTGTAACTTTGGAACTGACATGTACACACTGCTGTATTTAAAAGAGGTAACCAGCAAGGACCTACTGTACAGCACAGGGTACTCTGCTCAATGTTATATACAGTCTAAATGGGAAAGAGAGTTCGAAAAAGAAGATACACGTATACTTACAAATGAATCACTTTGCTGAATCACATCTCAAGCCAAAGCATCAGCTGTGCTCCAGTGTCCAATGAAAAGTTAAAAGAATGAAACTGGAACTACATTGAGCTTGTAACTTATGGGGGATGTTCCACAGATAATGAGGGTGACTTTGTTGCCTCCAAAAGTTATCAGTTTCCTGCGGCATCTCTGGGTTGGCTGTGGGGTGCTGACCTAGAGTAGCTTTGTGGACAGTTTGAGAACCTCAGCCCCCCTGCCTGAGTCGGCAGCCCCCTATTCCGAGCTAGCCTAGCACTAGCACACTTCTTCTATCACAGCTATTAACACGTCGCCGTGTAAGCCGCTTGTGCGTCTTGACGCTATGGACTCTTTGAGGACGAAGATCATCCTTCTTCCTCCCTCACTTGCTGATGAGAACACAGTGCCTGGCACAGGACTGGTGCTCGGCTGGGAGGACCTGATCTACTGGGAGCATCAGAGACGCTGGTGGAACCCAGAGCACCAGAGCGGCTGCAGGGCAAGTCAGCCTGGGTGACAATTAAGCAGGAAATTCCAGTCGGGCTCAGAACCTTTGTTTCGGAGAGAGGAGCTAAGGATCCTGCTGGGCCCAGACATGGGACCAGCTGAGTCCACTCATCAGGCCTGAATTCAGCCATGGGCCCCAGAGAGCATGGTTTCTGAGAGGGCTCCAACCAAACTTCAGACTTTTTGGTTTATATTTGGTTTCCTGGTAAGAGTTCCTTGGGAGGAGAAGGAGATCAAGAGAATGGAGGGCAGGTGGCTGTGGGGGAGGAAGGAAGGATGCTGCTCTCTGCCTGCCACAACTGTGACCGTGGTGTCTGGATAGAGCTGTGGTTCTGGGGCCAGACCTACCGTGGACCCGAAACTCAGCAGAGCTGCGGGCAGACAGGGGTCCTGGCCGTCCCGGCTGTGTGAAGCATAGCCGTCCATGGTGCTGCTGGGTTGTCCCCATCTGGCTGATTTCCTCACAACTGCTTGCCTGATTTTTTTTTGATGAGCCGTTGCTTATATCTGCTTTGTGCTTTTCTTGCCCATCATTAGCATGCATTAGAGTTTGCATCATTTTCTTCCCCCACACTCTGCTAAGAATGAACCCTAGACATAACTGGGAAGGTTAGAACTAGGGTCCAAAGTCAAATTTGTGTTCTCATGTAACATAATAGCAAAACCTCAGTGGTTCACATGTCTCTCTGATGCTAAACCACGAAAGTCCCATCTAAATAGCGAGCGGCTGTCACCCGGTGACTAGAGTGCAGTTCTTGGAGTTTAAAGGGGTATTTCCCCTTTATCTGCCCAGTGTGCACTGCCAACTTCTGAGTCCCTCAGAGGGGGTACCAGCTGTTCGAGCTCAGCCTGGTGTTTGGGGTCCGCCCCCATGCCCCACTGTTTGGCACTGGCCCCACCAGTGGACCATGGAGGTGGGAGCTCTATGGCAACAGCCTTTCTTCAGCGGGCCGGGGGTGGGGAGAAGTTCTGCCACTGCCCGTGTTCAGTCTGTTCTGTGGGCAGAGTTCTGGGAACAAACAGCCCAAAGCACTGTCAGCCTGCCAGTGGGCGATGGAGCGGTGGAGCTCAGGACCCTGGGGAAGCCACGCTGTTCCTCCTCCATGGCCTCCTGCCTAGAGAACCACACACCTGGGTCAGATCGGTAACTACTTTCTAGAAACTCCCCAAACCAAACCAAAAAGCCACTTGAAAGCATGTTGTGTTTGTGTATGTGTGTGTTTAGTTGCTCAGTTGTGTACGACTCTTTGCAACCCCATGGACTGTAGCCTGCCAGTCTCCTCTGCCATGGAAATTCTCCAGGCAAGAATACTGGAGTGGGTTGCCATTCTCTTCTCCAGGGGACTTTCCCAACCCAGGGATAGAAGCCCTCAAAGCATGTTACTGCCAAGAAAGTTCTTCCTGGTGTCTAACTTGAGTCCCTTCTGATATGGCCAAAAGGCGTTTTACTTTAGCTGACCCTCACGAGAGAAGGTACATCAGATATGATAACCTTCCATAAAATTGAAGACCTCTCAGCCTTCTCCAGAAAGAAAAATTTGAGTTTCCTTAGCCTTTCACCACAGCCTTAATACCCAGACCTTTTGTTATCTTTCTCAGTTGTATCTGATTCCTCCCCCAAAACTTGGCTTTTGAATTGCAGGGACCACAACTTAATGAGAGCTTTCATTTCCAGAGGATATCCCTAGTGCTTAAGGAAAAATAAACTTCAGATAGGATGTATTTCACTGGAGGAAGAACCTAGGAAAAAATGGATCCTTGATATAAATAGCACATTGTACGAGTGAGCTTTCCTTTTCCCAATTGTTTTTGAAATGATGGGCCTTTTTTTGGTGAGCTTAATCTCTTGGAGATTCTAACCTCTAAAAGACCATGTGACCTCTGTCTAGGAAGTGGTAAAGGAAACAGGGCTGGCATCTTGGCAACAATTAATCACCTTATCCAGGTGTGGGGAAGAGGAGTTTCCTACATTTCCAGCGTTTTTCTGCACCAGCCTCTGTTCCACGGGGTTCCAAGGAGTCTGTCTGTCTTCTCCATAACCTCATCTTACTGTAAGGAGGCTTGTCTTCTAGAATGTTGTTCTACTTAGCTGTGCAGATTTTTTATTCTGATCATTCGGTATTTGTGCTTCGATTTTTGTGGGGAAAAGGCATTTCTCTTTGGGCCATGGAACAGAGAAACTGGGGCTGGCCTTGAATCAGGCTGGAGTCTGCCCTTCACCCGGCGCTCACTGACTGAATCTGGCTGTCCTGATTACATGACTCTGCTTCCTTCACCTGAATTTCCCTCGTTAAGTGAAGCAGTTGGGCCCCTAGTTGATGTCTGAGGTCCCTTCCAATCTGACCCTCTGTGATTGTCACAGCGTCATCGGTTCGCACTGCTCCATAGAGGGACCAGGAAAAGAAAGGAGGAGTTGGGCTAAGAGGCAGTGAGGAAAGGATGCTTGGAAAGTGCATCAGTTTAAACTAGAAACTCCCTCCCCTCTCTCCTCTCTCCCAAAGACTCTGAATTGAGGTCGTATAACCGGACAGGCGTAATTATTATTAGTCACCTCCAGTGTGTGGGGCTCTGTTGAAGGCTTCTTGATTGTAGCGGAGCGGCACTGGGTGAATTCTGTCTCCATTGCCCTCACACAGTCCACCACTCCCTGCCAAGGTCATGTGTCTCCGTCCATGCTCTTAGGGTTCCCTGTACCCTCCCCTCATTGCACTGGCCACCAGTGTGATTCAGTAGTTATCTGTGCAAAGACCTCTTGAGACCAGGGGCCATATGAGCCTCAATTTTCACTGTATTTCTAGAACCCAGCACAGAGCTGGCAAAGTCCTTGCCATTCAAGATGTATAAAGCAGTCATAAACCTGAATGCATGAATGGATGGACAAATAGCAAAACTGGATGCAAACCCAGAACTCTGTCTTTTGGAGACCCATCTGACATTTCAGAAGGGCTCTTCTCGGATGCCTGTGTACAAGGCTGTGACCTGCTGCCAGAACCACCCTGTGAGACCACCCCACTGCACACAGAACTCTCGTGTGTTTCTCCAGCAGTGGGCATGACAGCTTCCCTTCTCTGGCCAGTCCCCTTTACCATGTGCTGTGTGTGCGCTCAGTTGTGTTGGACTTTGCAGCCTTCTGGACTGTAGCCCATCAGGCTCCTTTGTCTATGGGATTCTCCCAGCAAGAAGACTGGAGTGGGTTGCCATTTCCTCCTCCAAGGGATCTTCTCGACCCAGGGATCGAACCCTCGTCTCCCTGGCAGGCAGATTCTTTACCACTGAGCCACCTGGGAAGCCTTTACCCAGTACTGTGTGTCCACAAAAATGTCTGTAAAGTCGTTGGAGACTCTGGATCCAGTCTGAGAATGCTAGTGGTGATTGGAAGACAGTGGGAGGAGGCCTTGGATTGAACTAGACCAATTGTCCTTGTGGGCATTTAGCCTCAAGTCTTAACAGCCCCAGCACCACTTTATAACACACTTTGCCAAAAGGCTGCAAATGAGAAAGTGCTCTGCAGGGGATCTGGGTCAGGAAAAGAGAGTGGGTGAAAGGGAAGGAGGGAAAAGCAAGACATGACAACCTTTAGGGAAGCAAAAATAAAAGTCTAATGTGGAAACGGCTAAAAATAGATGCCATGAGCTGTCAGGCTGCATGTGAATTGAATGCTAATGACATGGAAATTAATCACAGGTTCTAAGGTCCACACGCTTTACTGTGACCCTTGGGGGGACACCCTGCAGCAGGTGTCTCCCCACACCCCTGAAGAGGCTTCACTATGCCTGCTTCACACCCAGCTTTGTCACTGTGGTGGAAAAGCTGATAGGAGGATTAAAAATACTAACAATAGAAATCTGATTTCTCCTTCCAGACAAAAAGCCTTGGCATCCACGGGAGGAAGAAGCGTTCAGGCAGCATGTGACTGGTTGGTATAAAATAAATAAATTGAGCAAATAGCATGTAATTAATCCCAAGTGTGTGTGTGTGTGTGTGTGGTTGAGTGGGGATGCGTAGCCTGTCTCTAATGGACCCTTCCAGTGGGGAGAGGAGGCCGCGTGACAAGCCATTTGCCCCCTGTGCCCTGGCCCCAGAGTGTGCTTCCCTCAGAGCTGTTGAAGAATTCAGAGCGTTTCCAAGATGCTGTCTCTGTCATGATACTCACCCCTGCTCCCCACTCAGTCACTTAAAGATAGGCTGTAGATACTGGACAGATCAGTTGACAAACATCCGCTGACCTCCCAGCAGGATAGGGCTACCCAGGGCCGACCCCACAAAGCGGCCCCCTCGGCTTCTCTCGTCTTTGGAGGCATGTGGGCTTAAGTGTAGATGGAGCTGGAGGGACAGGCAGGCTGGACCCGTGCTGGTGGTCTAGGAAAGGATTTGGAGTTGATCCTCAATGCTTCCTGGAGAAGGTGGCCTTAGGATTTGGGAGGGAGTTGTGGGATGCAAATGCGATAGGACAGGCAGGAGAAGAGATGTTGGTGCGTCTGAGAGTTGGTTACAAACTGTGCACCTCAGTAGGTAGATTTTTTTTTAAGTACAAAACCGAAGACCCTCTCACTCGCAGTGCATGACGGGTAGAGGCTGCAAAGGATGGGTCTTGATTTCGGTTCCCCCTTGGCTTCCATGGTCCTCAAGTGAGGCCGGCTTGGCCCCCCGTCTCTCTGGCAGGTTGTTCTCCCACGTCGGCGACCCCCTTCCTGGATGACCCCCTGCCTCGGGAGTACGTCCTCTACCTCCGCCCCACTGGGCCTTTAGCGCAGAAGCTCTCCGACTTCTGGCAGCAGTCGAAGCAGATCTGCGGCAAGAACAAGGCGCACAACATCTTCCCCCACATCACCCTCTGCCAGTTCTTTATGGTGAGCCACAGCCCCCGCCCCGCACCCCAGGGTGCCCACATCCCTCCCACCCTGAGGGGCTAGAGTCAACACTGGGAGCCTCGCAGGATGTTGGCAGAAACAGTCACGGCTTCAGAGCGGGATGAGCCCTGGGGGAGTCAATGAGGTCGGCTGCTCACCCCAGTCGTCTTCCTCCTCTCTTTATTTTGAGGATGGGGTGTGCAGCATGCAGGATCTTAAGTATCCCATCAGGGATTGAACCTGCACCGCCTGCAACAGAGGTGCAGATTCTCCAACCACCAGGCCACCAGGAAAGTCCTTTGTCCTCTTTCTAATATCTGCCAAGACCCAGGAGCACACCAGGTCTGGTGTAGCATCGTGGTGACCGTGTGCTCCTCAGGACCCGGGGACAAGCCTGAGCCACTGCATGACCCACTGTTGTGGCAGCCACGAGGGGAATGGGTTCTCTAACCTGGCTTCCCCTGGCCAATCGTGTCCCCTCCCTCTGACAAAGAAAGAGCAGGCATTAGAAAGCTGGGGATGAGAAATGTAATCTCTAGACAGGCTTTCTGTGCACTATCTACAAGTTTTGCCACATTAGAGGTCTTTCTAGAAATGGAAGGAGATACCTTTCTCCTGACATTGTTACCTGACCCATAATTCTAACCTCATGAAGCTTAAGTAGTGACTGAATTAAATCCCTCTCGTTCCAGTAAATGTAAACACATTTCATCTCCTTTGGTTGTCTGCAGAGATGGAGAATAATAGATGTATCCAGCTATAGTCACGATAAGGCAGAATGATCACACTTTAAGACAATATGTTTTTCTAATATTTTGGGTGGTTTTTCCCAGAATCTCATTCATATTCTCCACCCCCCACGCCCTTTTATAGGTGAAAATATGTTCCTAACACCTTGTCTTTCACCATTCACGCTGAAAATTAAAATGATGATCATTTCCTCTTAGTCACCCAGGATCTTTCTCAAAAGCATGTGGAGTTTTAGACACTCTCGTTCTTTCTTCCAGCACTCAGTGGGGTGGGGCTGTAGGAGGAGAAGGATGTCACAACTCTTGGAGCCTCATTCTCCCCTAGTATCGTGGGGTAGAGGTGGCGTCAGCTTTGGATCATTTAGGCTGAAGAGAAAAGGCACAGATGATGCTGAACAATAGAACACACACAGCAACTTACCTTGGGGTGCTGCGCGCTCTCCTGCCGTGTCCCTCATGCTCCATTTCTGCTGGACCAGCCCTACTGCATTCTGCCGGGGGATCCAAGCACAGCATGGAGGGAGGGTGGGGGGGGGGTTCATTGCCCTGGTTTGATGTACCCGCTGGATAATCAGTCTCCAGATAACTGGGAGGCTGCGGGTCTTCTCCCTCCTTGCAGACAGGAGCGATGGTTCCAGGGCTGCCTCCTCAGCCCCCAGTGTTGGGCAGAGGATACAGAAGATAAGCAGTGGCAGACACTGCCCCTTGGCTCTGAAAGAAGCCTCTTGTTTTTCCCCCGCCAGTGTGAGGACAGCAAGGTAGATGCCCTGGGGAGGCCCTGCAGACCACCGTCAGCCGCTGGAGATGCAAGTTTTCAGCCCCTCTGCCCCTGGAGCTCTACACCTCCTCCAACTTCATCGGCCTCTTCGTGAAGGAAGACAGCGCAGAGGTCCTCAAGAAGTTTGCTGCTGACTTCGCAGCAGAAGCTGCCTCCCAAAACTGGTGAGCCGCCAGCCGCCAGGCCAGCCAGCCCTGGGAATAGGGAAGTCAGGAAGGAAGGGGACAGAAAGTGATGGTGGAGTCGGGAGATCCCGCAGGAATGGGCAGAATGTGACCAAGAAGACAGCTGTTTCCTGCGGACCCCAAACCTCTTGCCCCTTTGAAAAAACATTCAACTGCAGTTCTGCTGACCTCCTTGAGAGCAGGTGTGATGACACCCATGTTGAAGGCACGCAGGTGACTGTTCCTGTTGATCTGTAAGCGTGTTCCTTTACAGCCCCGCCATCAGCTTCTCCCTTCTGTTCAGGAACCTTTTGCTTTTTTTTTGTTGTTGTTGCACCTCTTAGCTTTAGGGATCTTAGTTCCCCACTGGGGATTGAACCCAGGCCACAACAGTGAAAGCACTGAGTCCTAACCACTGGACCACCAAGGAATGCTCAGGGAACCTTCTTTCCTCCTCCCACCCCCTCTCAGGCAGGCGTTTATCTGGGTTGCCCTGTTCCCTCCATGAGGACTGAGGCCTTGTTCAGGAGGTCACATGGCCCAGAGAGGAGAGGGGGAACCACTTAGCATCTAGTAGTAAATCCACTGAGCCAATGACACCTTTCGTTCAACTAGCTGAAGCCCGGTAGACAAGCCCCAAACGTTACCCCTTCACGATGCCACCTGCTCTTTGCGTAGAAGGCCCTCAGTTCAAGCCAGCTACCGAGGTTTGCTGACAAAGGAATCTGCTTGGAGGGGTGCTCAGGATGTTTATCGACTCAACGGCAGGACAGCAGGAAGCACAGAGAGGGGACAAGAGACAAGGTTTGCAAAGCCTTCCCGGGTGACTGCAGGTGCAGACAGCTCACTGAGCTCCACCAGGGCTTCGCTGCCCTGGGACAGACAGACAGACAGTGGGTGGGGGAGTCTACTTGCTCCCCTTAGAATGGAATCTCAGTCAGCAGGTATTGATTGGGCACCTACCGTGTGTTTCTCCGTGTGGAATGCAGCAGGGAAGAAGCAGTGGTTTCTCCTGGTAGAGGCATGCTTGGGAAACCCTGTTCGTGTAATGAGAGCTGTGAGGAGAGAGGCCAGCCTGCCGCTGCGGGGTGGAACAGGGCCCGCTTCACAGAGGAGAGGAGAGCCATCCCAGGAAGGTGTCGATCTGCCAGACGGGCGTAGGGCCCTGCAGGAGGGCAGCACAAGCGCAGGCAGGGGAGGAGCAGGGTGTGTGGGGGCAGCAGGGGGCACAGCACCCCGACCAGGGCCCAGGCCGTGAGCATGTGCCCACCGGCGTCCTGGGTGTTGAGTGCAGAGCTGGCGGAGCCCCACCATATGCTCCCTGGGCCCCTGGCCTTTGGCCTCCACCTCACCTGCCCATGTCCCTAGCTGCTATTTTCATCCCCAGCTCAGGCCCTTTTGGGCCTCCCTGGTAGCTCAGCTGGTTAAGAATCCGCCTGCAATGTGGGAGACCTAGGTTTGATCCCTGGGTTGGAAAGATCCCCTGGAGAAGGGAATGGCTACCCACTTCAGTATTCTGGGCTGGAGAATTCCATGGACAGAGGAACCTGGTGGGCTACAGTCCATGGGGTTGCAAAGAGTCAGACACAACTGAGTGACTGACTTTCACTTCAGGCCCTTTTGCTCAGGGTCCTTTAGCAGAAAATCTCCAAACAGGGCCTGGGACTCTAGGAGGAGTGTGGTGAGGGCCCAGGCTCAGCGAGCTCTGCACTCTAAGAAGGACCCGGGCCCTTAGGTCACTTCCGTGAGCTGGGAACCAGATCTTCTTAGACCCCTACCCCCCCTTCACCCCCAGGGCTCATCTCTGCTGGGTGGAGCCTGCCCACTTCACAGACACTTAATGTTTCCGACAATGGCATCATCGGCAGATTATTTCCTGTTCCCATCCCTCCACCTCAGGGAAACAGCTCTTTTTCATCCCACAGTAGCTGTTGTCAAAACCACTAAAACTCCCACAAGAACCAAGTCTGATGTTGTAGCCACAAAATCCCAGTCCCTCCCAAATGAGTAAACCAGGTCTTAGCCAGGACACGGCTGGTTTATAAAGTGCATATGGTGGGTCCTTGCTGGCTTTCCTGCCAGGAAGGGGGAGAACCAGCTCCCCTCCAAGTGGCTGAGCCATCTCCCCGAGAACGGGCCTGCCAGGCTGGCATCTCAGCCCTGGTGCTGCCCCCTGGTGGTGATTCGGAGAACTGGCTGGCCCTGCCTCAGCCACTGGCCCAGCCTGGACAGGTCTTTAGAAATTGTGCCTTGGTATTCAGAGGTGTGGCAGACCCAGCTTCCACCAGTGAGTGAGTAGATGAAGTGTCATCCTTCATCTTTGGTGGTTTACGGAGATTCATTTGTGTGTATTCACTCATTTAACAAATACTGAAAATCCATAGGGGTGCCTGCTGAGCAAGAGAGGAGGGGTGCTTTGTAATATACAAACAAGACACAGAGCCCTCACCTCAGGGGCTTTTATACCAAAGATACACAATGCAGTATAACAGAAAAGGTACTCAAAGCCACCGACCCAGGGACGATCCTTGGTTGGGGAACTAACTCCCACATGCCACACAGCATGGCCAAGCCCCTCCCCGAGACCCAAACCTACTTCCATCTCTGTGTGACTAGAGCAAGCCCCTTGATTCCTGGAATTCCCTTGTCGTATCTTCTTCAGTGTTCTAACTTGGACAGTAAATGACTCTTCCCCAACTGAAAACACCTATGAAAGACAAAAGGCACTGCCTTGTGTAGGTAGGCTGGTTGGTTTTGTTTTTTTCAGGGTGTCTTAGATAGTCTGCATACTTGAAACCTGTGGCTCTTAATCAGAGGTGATTTTGCCCCCTCCCCCGCCAGTACACTTGGCTGTCTCTGGAGTCTTGTTTGCTTGTCACAACTCTGGGGGTGCTACTGGCATCTGGTGGGTGGGGGCCAGGGATGCAGCTAAAAACCCAATAATGCACAAGACATCCCTGCTACGAAGAATAATCTGGCCCAAAATGACATGAGAAACCCTGTTTTAAACTTTGAAAGTAATCCATCTTCCCCCACCATTTCTCCATCAGAGCCACCCAAAAGCTAAAAGACTTGATTTCAAAATGAAGACAATTCAGCTTTAGGAGTCGCAGGAGGACAAAATTTGCTCCATACTTATCTCATCCCTTTAGGTCTCGATTTCCTCATCTGAATGATGGGGCCAGTGATTCTCATCTGGATTTGTTGTGAGCAGCCAAGCAATCAAAACGATTGCCTCTCAGCTGATCCAGAAAAGCCAGACACATGGCTGTTTCTCTCTTGGACTGTGGGTTGTTACATCCCCACCCACTCTTACTCAGCTGCCGAGAAGGAGAGAAACAGCTTTGGTCTGACCGAGGGCTCCCTCCTCTACTTGTTGGGAAGCAGTGTTATCAGGGCACCATTCTCTGTTGTTCCTCGTGTCTCCACCATTGCAGTGCACCAACTGCCTGTCTCCTCCCTTGCTCTAGAAGTGCACGTGGAACCTCACAAGAAGCAGCTGCACGTGACGCTGGCTTACCACTTCCAAGCCAGCCACCTGCCCACCCTGGAGAAGCTCGCCCAGAACATCGACGTCAAACTCGGGTGTGACTGGGTGGCCACCATATTCTCCCGGGATATCCGATTTGCTAACCACGAGGTAACATCTCACTGGGGCTCCTGCCCCTGCCAGGGGTGCCGGGCGCTGTCAGCACCAGGCGCACTTGCTGCTAAGGGGACACCCGAGGAAGGCAGTGGGGCCAGTCCGGGCTTTTGTCCAGGCGCTGGCTGGCTCACTGGGAATCTGTGCATCTCTCGTCTCTGGGTCCCATGTGGCTGAGCTGTGTAATATTCCCCACTGTTCTGTCTGCCCTGCTAACCTTACTGGAATAGGATAGAAATGAAACAGAATAGATGGAACAGCATGTCGGTAAATTTTAAAATATTCTGTCTGTTCACGGGATGAATAGGTAGAAGATATCACCCTGATCTTAGGTGAGAAAGACAGCTAAATACAAAAGAAAATCTGTGAACACATAGTTAACAGGTATTTCCTGTGGCATGCACATTACCCTGGAACATACTAAAATTTTAAAATGTCCTCTGCTCAAGGAGTTTGAGTCCAGTTGGGGAGAGAGAGAACAGATGCATATGAAATGAAGGCATGGACCAAATATCAGGAGAGTGTGTGTGCATCACACAGGAGGCCTAAGAGGGCGGAACTGCTGGCACGGGGCTGGCATCCTTTTGAGGGAATCCACATTGCTTTCCAGGATCAGCATGTGCCACCTCTAAAGAGTCTTGCTGTCCTTTTTTTCCTGAAAGAGAAGCTGAGACACAGGGATTCAGTGACTGGCCCAAAGCTAAAGAGCAACTTAGGACCAGAACTGAAGCCAAAAGCCAGAGGTTCTGATCAGTAAAGATGGGCAACCCATCTAAAAAGAGACCAGAGTCTGCGAAAATTGAATCTGTGAAACATGATTTATTTCCTAGTTTTTCAGCAGCAAAAGAACTGATGATTTTGTTTATATAGACTTTTAACATCCTTTAGATGTTAAAAAAAAAAAAATTACGAAGAGATTCAGGGTCTAGGTCAGGTGACCTCATTGCTGATTTGAATGTGGTGGGAAGAGCCAGCCCATGATTGAGGTCCATGGGGTCTGAGAGAGTCAGGGATGTGCAGCTTTGTCTGGCTCTGCTGATGGGACCATCACGTTCTCTTTCCAAGTCATCTATCGCAAGTTTCTGTAGACACAGCAAGGAGACTGAGCTTAGCCTTCCTTCAAAATTCTCACATCTCCTGGACTTGCTTAGCATGAGCCATAAACAGAACAAAAGAGGTGTGGCTGAATGGATCCCTTCCGAGGGCAGAGGAAAAACTGTCAAGGGTGGCATGCCAACGGGCTGTGAGAAGTCACCTTTCTAAGAGAAGGGAGGTGGCAATGGAATTTTCCAAGGAGTATCTTCTAATCAACACTGCCCTCCAGTTAACTCAGAGGGTAATTGCTTTTCTGCCTGACCCACATTCTGTTCAGTTGGCACCGAGGGAATGAGGCAGCTAGTGCCCACAGGAATTATTTTCTAAAAATAACATGGCCTCTTTTCATCTCTTATTTGTAAAAGCTCATTTATTACTGCTCCTTCTGATCAAGCTCTCCCTCCAGGGTCATCTGGCTTTACCTGAGCCCCCTGCATATATAAACTTCACCTTGCCTTCTACCCATCCTGTGCTCAGGAGGCAGGACTGAGCAATCGGTCCAGTGAGGTAACACATGTCCAGACAAGGCGAGTGGTTTAGGCAAGGACAGTCACCAGGTGACGCCTAGGAATCCTCCGACGCCTCACCCTTCTGCTGTTCAGGTGCTGACTTGTGGGCTTGCACGTGCCTGCTTGTGCCTCACACCGTCTCTTCCATGTTCAGTGTGCCATGCTAGTTTTATGTGCCAAGCACTGGAAATCTAGAGGAAGGACCGAGTTCTAGAAAAAGCATAGATTTGGGAGTCTATCACACATGGCTTCAAATCCTGACTCCCTATTTTAGCAGTAGTTAGATTCGCTTTTACAGCTTCTAGATATTAACCCAGTCCTTAGTTCTCTTGGGTGCAAAGCAGTGATGACATTTTGCTAGACTGTTGGTATGGACTAGAGGGCCTCCCATAAGAGAGGCTGCAGCAACAGCAGCAAAACTGCCACAGCTGTGAAAAAGGGCTTCAAAGGCAAAGAGGGCCAAGGGCTGTACCTGCTCTTCCCAGGATAGCAAACTTTGAGCTTAGTCCCCAGGTGGGAAGGGAGGAAAACATGCTTGAAATAGACTCGAGAATTCTTACAAGTAGATGCTAGACATGAGAGAGTAAGTATCATGTAGGACAAAACTTGGAGAAGGGAATGGCAACCCAATCTGGTGTCTTGCCTGGAGAATCGCACGGGCAGAGGAGCCTGGTGTGGGCTAGAGTCCATGGATTTGCAGAGTCAGAAGCAACTGAGTGACTAACACTTTCAGGACAGAACTGGGCAGTGTGTCCTGAGATCTCCCAAACTTGGGCTGACTTTTTGCATGCCGTGCGGTTTCGGTGAGCAGGAAAGAACTATGGGGACCTGAGCGCCAGTTATAATTTGAGATTTGCTGCAGTACATTGATTTTCTTTATTATTCGGTAAATCAAAGCTCCTTGTTGTGCAGCTGCTTTATGCCTAGGAGTTGTCCCTTCTGCTCCTTTCTGTACCTCAACCTCCCTGGGATCTCCTAGAGCCAGAAGACTCACCCCCAAGTGAAAGGAGGGATGAGATCTTCTCTGTCATTTGTGAGTTTCTCAAAGGAAAGGCCCACTACTGAGTCAGAGGCATCATTACCCAAGACTGTGCTGCGCTTGAGCATCTAAGGAACCTGAGTTTAGACTTGTTCCCTGTGACTCGGTGCCTCTCTCCACCCTGTTGGATGGAGGGTGCTCCAGGAAAAGGAACATTGCTTCTGGTGTCTCTTCACATACCTAGCTTAGAGATTTAAGTGGTTATTGGTGAATTTTTTTCTATTTCCTTAAGCGATTTTTTAACAACCCAGCAAAAAAACCTTCCTGGTTGATTTGGAAGTGTAATTTGAGTGTGTATCTGACAGAGGAGTGGGGAGTCAATGGGATGGAAGAAGATCTAGAGCCACTAGATGCTGGAGTGAGGATTCGGAGAGGAAGTGGGTGCCCTAAATAAAAGGGATGTCAGAAATCCAGTGGGGCAGTTGAGTTCTGTGCATTATCACATTCATTCTCTGGTGGGGGAAATTATTTTTACTGGCTCTTCTCGTTAGAGATTTCCAGAAGGAAATTCTTTATGACATGTTCTGATGGATCACCTTGACCCCGAGAAGCTGATTAGCTCACAGGCCTACCTAGCATAGGCTTTGGGGGTTAGCATCAGCTTGATGGAAAGATAACTCCTTGAAAGCTAGGTGTCACGGTTCAATAGAAATAATTACACCTCTTCTGTATACCAGAGTTCTCAGGAGTTTTCTTAGATTGTCTCATTTAACTTTTATAGTCCAAGTATTATTTTACAGATGAGAAGATGAAATGGTAGCTGCTCAATTCAGTTCAGTTCAGTCGCTCAGTCGTGTCTGACTCTTTGTGACCCCATGAATCACAGCACACCAGGCCTCCCTGTCCATCACCATCTCCTGGAGTTCATTCAGACTCACGTTCAGTGAGTCCGTGATGCCATCCAGCCATCTCATCCTCTGTCGTCCCCTTCTCCCTCCTGCCCCCAATCCCTCCCAGCATCAGAGTCTTTTCCAATGAGTCAACTCTTTGCATGAGGTGGCCAAAGTCCTGGAGTTTCAGCTTCAGCATCTTTCCTTCCAAAGAAATCCCAGGGCTGATCTCCTTCAGAATGGACTGGTTGGATCTCCTTGCAGTCCAAGGGACTCTCAAGAATCTTCTCCAACACCACAGTTCAAAAGCATCATTTCTTCGGCGCTCAGCCTTCTTCATAGTCCAACTCTCACATCCATACATGACCACTGGAAAAACCATAGCCTTGACTAGACGGACCTTAGTCGGCAAAGTGATGTCTCTGCCTTTGAATATACTTTCTAGGTTGATCATAACTTTCCTTCCAAGGAGTAAGCATCTTTTAATTTCATGGCTGCAGTCACCATCTGCAGTGATTTTGGAGCCCCCAAAAATAAAGTCTGACACTGTTTCCACTGTTTCCCCATCTATTTCCCATGTAGTGATGGGACCAGATGCCATGATCTTCGTTTTCTGAATGTTGAGCTTTAAGCCAACTTTTTCACTCTCCTCTTTCACTTTCATCAAGAGGCTTTTTAGCTCCTCTTCACTTTCTGCCATAAGGGTGATGTCATCTGCATATCTGAGGTTATTGATATTTCTCCCGGTAATCTTGATTCCAGCTTGTGTTTCTTCCAGTCCAGTGTTTCTCATGATGTTACTCTGCATATAAGTTAAATAAGGAGGTTGACAGTATACAGCCTTGACGTACTCCTTTCCTATTTGGAGCCGCTCAGTCATGTCCAACTCTTTGCAGTCCCATGGACTGTGGCCCACCAGGTTAGTCTGTTCATGGGATTCTCCAAGCAAGAATACTGGAGTGGGTTCCCATGCCCTCCTCCAAGGGATCTTCTTGACACAGAGTTTGAACCTGGATCTCCAGCACTGCAGGCAGATTTTTACCGTCTGAGCCACCAGGGAAGCCCCTGCAGATGAGAAATAACAGAGGCCAAACAAAGTTAAAAACCCGTACGTGGGAACCAGAATACTTAGCTTTCCTCTAGTGGCTTCAGGATTGAAGGAAAAGCTGATAAAACAGCTCCATCTTAGTGTCCTCTTATGAAACACATAGAAAAATATTTTCCTTAGTATTGAGGTCTCCTGCTGTCAACAGAAAAGTAGTAAAATATTAATAGATGTTTTCCAGAGTATCTTCATACCTCTGCCTGTGAGACAAAATATGGAATAAATCAGACAAGTGGCATGGCCTGGGGTTGGCCCAAGGGGCTTTTTCTGAGCCCAAAGAGGGAACACGTGGTCTCCACCTGCTGACTGACAAGAGCAGGTTACACACAGGACACTGATGGCTGTGAGAGATATTTCTCTTTCGAGGTCTTTGTTAACCATGGAGGTTTAAAGAAAGCTCTTTGAAGGCAGGACCATGTCTTATTTGAGCTGCTCAGTTACATGGAGAGGAGACACTTAATCCCCAAAGCCTTCCTGGCAGAGTCTCTCATCTGGGCATTGGGGACATTGCATGGAAGACTCCTTTCCATGAGCTGTGTGTACAGGGTCTCTTATGGCATCAACATGGCAGACAGAGCAGGGAAAACGAGGTCAAACCTGTCTGTAAAGCAGTTTACTGGAGAACCTACAGGTTTTCATATGAATTTCTAAAAGCCATGCCTTTTGAAGCAAAGCTATGCCTGAAGGAAAGTCTGAAACGAGCCAGAAGCACTAGCACAGCCTGAGAGGAGGAGAAACTCCTTCTGATCTGAATCTAGATCTACTCGGAGCAGGCAGACCCCAGAGGTGCCCGTGAATGTGAGCAGAGCCCACAGGTGGGCCCTGAGCGCTCAGCAGAGCTGGTCAGGCATGGGCCTCATGCCTCCCTCTCCCCCTTTTCCAGACATTGCAGGTGATCTACCCGTACACCCCGCAGAACGACGACGAGCTGGAGCTGGTCCCCGGGGACTTCATCTTCATGTCGCCCATGGAGCAGACCAGCACCAGCGAGGCTGGATCTACGGCACATCCTGACCACAGGCTGCTCCGGACTCCTGCCGGAGAACTACATCACCAAGGCCGACGAGTGCAGCACCTGGATATTTCACGGGTGAGCCCATGCCGGGCTCTCTGCCTGCTGCATTTCGAAGGACACTGTGGCCCTTGAGGAGGTGATGGGACACGCAAGGCGGCAGGAGCAGTGCGTGGAGTCCAGCACTCTTGGCGCCAGACGTTCAGGGAAGGGTGGAGCTGGGGCACGAGAAGAGTGGGAGATGGCATGCCCCACTTTACCCCACCTGCCACCACGGCTGGAACATCTGTCAGAGTTCTCCATCAGAGACCAAACAGGCTGCTTAGGGGACATCTCTTCTGGCCTCAGTGTGGGTCAGCCCACCACCGAGTCTTTATGGCTTGGGGGCTTCTGTGCACTTTGTCCCGGGTCATTGCACAGACTCCCCAGAGAAGCAGGACAGATTCCCACTATGCCAGGCAGCCAGTAGTGAACAGGTTTGCCAAGGTCAGGGGACTTAACCGCCTGAGCCAGTCCTCAGACCTGGCACATGAATGCCTAGGTGACAGAGACCATTTCTATGGAAATGGGGAACCTCCAGAGCCTGAGAAAGGCAGGCGGTCCCTTCCTCACCCAGGTGTTCTGTGGGGTGCCCCCAGACCAGCCTGCTCCCACGTTGAGAGTGGCCTGTGTTGTACAGCCAGCTTTGTCCTGATAGGTGCCTTTTGTTCCTCTTTTATGCTTCTTAATCCGGGAAGTTCAGAGCCAGCCTTTCCCTGGTGCATTTTGGGCACCTGGCCAGGGCGTGCGTGCTGGTTTCCCTCCCTCTTGTTCTTGCCATGTGCCAACGTGGCTGAGAGCCGGAAGCTGTGAACACCAGCTGCATGGTGTGTAACATTGTTATTACTGTCATAAAGAGAAGCAGAGACAGGCAATTTCACTGAGTGTTTTGCCTAAAGGGAGAAAAGAAAAGACAGTCCCTTCCCCTGATTAGCAGCGGGCAAACCACAAACCCCATGATGAGAAAGAGTATCTTCTTCCCTAATAACCCTCCCCAGCAAGCCTCCCTCTTCCTTCCCACCCCCACCCCATGAACATCCAGCATTTTGTAGCTCAGAATGGAAGGTCAAAGCTGCCTCATGTTCCCCAGTCCATTGCTTCTTCAGAAATGTTTCTAAGTTGGGTTTGTTTTTTGTTTGGTTGGTTTGGCTTTTTTTTGGCCATGCCATGTAGCATGTGGGATCTTAGTTTCTCAACCAAGGATCGAACTCGTGCCCCGCTGCCTGAATCCAGGAAGCTCAGAGTCTTAGTCTTAACCTCTGGACCGCCAGGAAGTCCCCAAAGTAACCATTTTATGCCTATAAAAAACAAATGCAGTATTCGTGAAGAAATATAATCAAAAGATTTGATGATACCCAACTCCCAGATCATTCTTACCAGTAGGGCTTGCTGTGGAAGAAGTGTATGCAGGGGGATTCCTGCTGGCCCCATTCAGACGGCTCCTGCTGGAGCTAGAGCTCAACCGAAATGGGGAACCTCGGCGCCTTCAGTCCACAGACCCCAGGGAGGTCAGTGTGTCACCTCCCTTTATTTTGGGAACTACGTCTGAAATTTCACTATCAGCTTCCACAGCCAACCCAGCTGAGAATGGGGAAATACTAATGTATTAGGTGTTCAGTTCAGTTGCTCAGTCGTATCCAACTCTTTGCGACCCCATGAATCGCAGCACGCCAGGCCTCTCTGTCCATCACCAACTCCCGGAGTTCACTCAGACTCACGTCCATCGAGTCCGTGATGCCATCCAGCCATCTCATCCTTTGTCATCCCCTTCTCCTCCTGCCTCCAATCCCTCCCAGCATCAGAGTCTTTTCCAATGAGTCAACTCTTTGCATGAGGTGGCCAAAGTACTGGAGTTTCAGCTTCAGCATCATTCCTTCCAAAGAAATCCCAGGGCTGATCTCCTTCAGAATGGACTGGTTGGATCTCCTTGCAGTCCAAGGGACTCTCAAGAGTCTTCTCTAACACCACAGTTCAAAAGCATCAATTCTTTGGTGCTCAGCCTTCTTCACAGTCCAACTCTCACATCTATACATGACCACAGGAAAATCCATAGCCTTGACTAGACAGACCTTAGTCAGCAAAGTAATGTCTCTGCTTAGGTGTTAAGGTGCCATAATTACGAATTTGAGTTTTTATTCGAGTAGTCTTGAATTCAAATCCTAACTCTCCCATGCACCAGCTGTGTGACCTTGGCCAAGCTGCATGACCTCTCTGAACCTCAGTTTGCTAATCTAGGAAGTGAAGATACCAATTGTGTTTCCCTCATAGGTACCTGTGAACACTGCTTCTTAGGGATCAGCGCCACGTATAAAACAGCACTGGGTCTAAAACAGCCATTGGCTTTATGGTTATTCTTTGTCTCTAACTTGTCTTTCCTAGTCCTCTCTGACATGCTCACCAAATCAGATGTCCCTTCCACTGCAGTGATCCTATAGAAGAGTGGTGCTTTCCTGTTTACCCCAGAAGTGGAAATGACTCAGGCAGGCTATCAGATAGTCTTGTTTCACTCCTAATCCCAGGTAGCCTGGGGGAGGGAGAGTCACAGGGCTCCTCAAGTAGGACCTGCTGACTTGCTGAGAAGTTGCAGAGGGGATTCCAGCATCAGGGAGGGACTTGGGGGCTCAGCGACCCTTCACGACTCTTCTTCCTCTGTCTTTCTCAAGTTTCTGAGTCCCTCCTAAGGAAACATTTTCCTGCCACCTTTGTGAGAGCACCTCGCCTGGTTCTGAGTATCTCCAGACACGTCAATGGGCAGAAGCCTCTGAGTTGGAGTGGGCTAAGCAGTCCTCCTCCTCAGCTGACCCCCATATCTGATGTGTCCTTGGGAGGTGTTTCCATGGTAATTACGGGTGTCAGGGACATCGTCCTCTCTCCTCTGCACCTCACTGGACTTGGTCTGACTGGAACTGTCAGCCTCACGCTGTCTCAGGAAGTCGGGGCCTTTGATTCTAATGATGCCTGAGAAGAGGAGGCCGGCAGTCTCCTTGCCCGCTGAGCTGAAGGAGAAGGGATCCTGCCAGTGTCTTCACAGCTGCAGCGCAGTGCAGAAATTAGGGAACATGTACAAGCACGATGGCAGGAGGATTCCACAGATCAAGGCGTTTCAGGCCTGGAGCTTTGATGAACCAGTGAAACTGAATTTTCTTTAACCTGTGATGTTTAGGAGGGTCTCTGTTTAAAATGTAAACAGCCAGTCTATGAGACTGTGAATGGCACAAGATTTCCTTAGAATAACGAATAACCAGAAAGCTAATGGCTGTGTTAGACTGAGTGCTGTTTTGTACATATGGAACTTTACCCTGATTACAAAGCAGCAGGAAATCTAAAATTAAAATTGTTCTCCCTTGACACCACCCATCGATGCAGGAGGAGCTGTCTGTCGCATTTGCCTAACAACCATATTTGAATTGCAGTGTTTTATTAGGTAAAGCTTTTTGGAAGCTTTGCTAATGAGAATAACTTAAACATGGCATGACCTGCTGCCTCTCTTTCAGTGAGACCTCTTTGAGGGGCTTGCTTCTGTAGCCAGTGTTACATCCAGAAACAACTCTTGGCTCATAGCTCCACACAGCTGGTGAGAATGGTGTCCTCTGGAAAAATGCTGTATTTGGTCCTCTTGTTGGAGGTGTGATTGAGACGGAGAAGGGTTTGGAGATGGGAAGGAGGTGCCATAGCGGGTGATGGCCAGGGACTTCTGTGGCTTCACTCGGAGCCACAGGCAAAGTGGTGGGGAGGGTCAGAATCTTCCCTCTCCTTTGTCAGTTCAGATGGAAATCACTGTGGAAAAGATTAAAGGCAGCAGGAATTGTTTATTCTTTTGGAGCCAGGGAAAAGAGCTGCAAACAATGGGTACAGAATTGATACCTCATTATTCTGCAGCATGCCTCTGGTGCCAGCCCGGCCCATGACACCCAAATAAGCACAGCATCGCAGGCCCCATCCCTGCCCAAAGGAATGAACACATCTGTTCCAAGCACGGAAATCCATCCACCCCTAATTTATTAACTGCAGGACTTCAGTATGAAACAGGGTGTTCCTTATAAAAATATCCAATCACTGTGTTGTGTACTCAAAACTCATATAATATTGTCAATTATACTTCGATGAAAACATTTTAAAAGATGTTCCTCCTCAGTTAACATCTTCCTTGTCTCCCTCCACAGCTCTTACTCCATCTTAAACACATCCTCTTCCAATGTGCTCTCGTTTGGGGATGGCATCCTGGAGAGGCGGCAGTATGAGGACCAGGGCCTGGGGGACTCGACGCCCCTCACCATCATCTGCCAGCCCACCCAGGTAGGGCTGACCATCAGGGCCACATCCTCAACTCTGCTCAGGAGTCACTGAGCACCTTTTTTTTTTTTTACAAAGGGTGAGGCATTGACTTCTCCATCCTGAAAGGGTTACAGATCTCTCAGGGCACACGATCCTAAAAGACAGACAAAAATTTAAGAAGAAGAATAGTCAGATGGGTGGCACTGACAATGATCACCAGCCTCTGGGTCTAGACTAGTAAGGAAGACTACTCCGCAGAGCAAGGGACATGTTATCTATAAAGAAGTAACACAGTGGACCCTTGAACAATCCAGAGGTTAGGAGTGCCAAACCTCCAAGGGCTGGAAAATCTAACTGTAACTTAGAGCTGGCCCTGCATCTACCCAGTTTGGTACCCTCATATCCACCATTCTGCAACCTCAGATTCAACACTCTGTGGGTCGTAGAGTACTGTAGTATTTACTTTCGGGAAAAAAAAAAGCTGTGTATTAGTTGGACCCCATGCAATTCAAACCCAAGTTGCTCAAGGGTCACCTGAAGTATCTATTTCACAGGGCATTGTGAAGATTAAAGGAAAAAAGAATATGGTTCTTAGTAGAGTACCTGGCACATAGTGAATGATCAGTGTCTGTCTGAGATATGCCAGAAAGGTTGCAGGATGTGGGGGTGGGGGAAGGGGGTTTTGGGTTTTAAAAGAACTTTTTATTTTGGAGTATAGCCAGTTAACAATGTGGTAGTTTCAGGTGGACAGCAAAGGGACTCAGCCATACACATACATGTATCCATTCTCCTCCAAACCCCCCTCCCATCCAGGCTGCCCCATGACACTGAGCAGAGTCCCCTGGGCTATACAGTAGGTCCTTGCTGGTTACCCAGTTTAAATACAGCAGAGTGCACACGTCCATCCCAAGGGCTTCCCAGGTGGCACTGGCGGTCAAGGACCTGCCTGCCGATGCAGGAAATATGAGAGAGGTGGGTTCTATCCCTGGGTCAGGAAGATTCCTGGAGGAGGAAATGGCAACCCTCTCCAGTATTCTTGCCTGGAGACTCCCATGGACAGAGCCTGGTGGGCTTCAGTTCATGGGGTCACACAGAGTCGGACACGACTTAAGTGACTTAGGATGCACACTCGCACATCCATCCCAAACTCCCTAGCTAGCCCTCCCCACAGTGTTCCTCCTGGCAACCATAAGTTTGTTCTCTCAAGTCTGTATGTCTGTTTTCTCTTTTGTAAATAAGTTCATTTGTATCATTTCTTTTCAGATTCCACATATAAGGGAGGTCATACCATATTTCTCCTCTGTCTGACTGACTTTACTTAGTGTGACAATCTCTGGGTCCACCCATGTTGTGGCAAATGGCATTATTTCACTCTTCTTAATGGCTGAGTAACATCCTATTGTATATATGTACTACATCTTTATCCATTCCAGGGGAAGGGTGGTTTTGAACAGTATTTATTAATACAAAGCTAATTGAAAGTTCAAGTGTGTTGGGGAACAAGAGGCTAGCTGACATTGGCTGGAGTCCGGAACTTGAGTTAGGAAACAGCAGGAGAGGCAGTGGGAAAGATCACGCCACCATCCCACATACCAGCCTTGCCAGGGCAAGAGGAAGCACATGCAAAGTGTGTGTATTGTACTGGCCAATGACAAGCCCACAGGAGTGGGCAACCCCTGAGGAAGCTGGCAAGAGCTGCCTCCATCAGAAAGAAGAAATCTAGAAACATCCGCAAGGATCCACCCAGCAGTGATAGAAACCAGGGTCATTCGGACAAGCCTTTGACTGGACTTGCCGGTTTCATCACCCAGAGGCAGCTGCTGTCCTCCCCGAGCCATTTCCAGGAACGTCATCGTGCAGGCAGCCAGACAACAGAGCCTAACCTGTGATTAGAACTGGCAAAGCAGGACCTTCTGGCTGGAGGAGACTGTGGACCACGTGGCCTTACCGCCATGTGAGGGAGATGAGGCAGGGGAATTTGCAGTAATGAAAGTTCTTGCCTCCTGATGAAGCATCTCCTTAGGGGAAGAACCTGTCCTCTAGATGGCGTCTCTCCACACTGGCTAGTTTTGCCTCTGAGCTGTATGTAACTCAGGTTGCCTTCCTGTTCAGTGGTAGCTGGGTGTTGAGCCTATGAACAGCAACAGTAACGATACAACCATTTTCATAACCCTTCTTATTTTGCAGAGCACCTGCAATTCATCTCATTTAAGCCTCCAAATAGCTTTCAAGGTCAGTAGATGAGGCTTACTACCCCCATCTTATAGACAGGCCAGCTTAAATCCAGGGTACTTAAGGGGGCTTATTCCAATTAAACATCAGTGAGACTTACTCCAGAGCCCGGCTCACGCGGCGCCCAGCCCCTGAGATGTGTCTACTTCCTTGTGTGCCCCACCCTTACTTACAGCCTTTCTTGTGTCCACAGCCTCTGAGGATGAGCAGCCAGCCCGGCCCTCAGAAGAGATGCCTCTTCGTGTGTCGGCATGGTGAGAGGATGGATGTCGTGTTTGGGAAGTACTGGCTGTCACAGTGCTTCGATGCCAAAGGTGAGTGGTTGGTTGGCCTGCTAGCATTGGCATACCTCTCACAGCCTCTAGGGGGCAGAGTCGAACTGCATTTACCTCAATGGAGTCATTGTGTTGTAGAAAATGCCTCTTACCTGTTACATGATAAGTCCTTCCTGATTGTCTGTAGTGTTAGGGGAGAGAGAATTGGGTGATCAACTGGGACACCGTGTACTAACATAGGCAGATGTCTTGCCCAGAGCCATAGGACAGGCAGATGCAGGTGTCCTGATTCCGTGTCCAGAACTCCTTCCAATAAGTTACCCTGGCTTATTTAGTTCCATTTTCATTTGTCTAAGATAGGCTTGCATCTCCAGAGAATCCAACCTGCTTTGGAGTGTCTGGTTGTTACTTTCACTTAAAAACCATCTCTTGAGACCTTCCCTGCTGTGGTGAAAACTGTACATGCCAAATGCAGGAGCTGCAAGTTGGGTCCCTGGTCCAGGAACTGAGATCCCAGATGCCTTGTGGCAAAAACAAACAAAAAAAACCCATAAAACAGAAGCAATACTGTAACAAATTCAATAAAGACTTTAAAAAGAAAAAAGAATATTGGCTATTAAAAAAAAAGACTTAGCTCTTGTTACTTTTGTCAGAATGGAAGCATGGATTCTCATACACTCTGCCAAAGGAAGAGGTCAGTATTTTCTAGAGAGCTCAGTTCAGTCTCTTTGGCCGAAAGGGAATGGAAGTGGAGGGGCCAGCAGAATCAGCACCAGAAGTCCTAAGGAAACAAGAAACTCATGTTGCCTTGGTCTGAAATTTCTTTCCAGGCCGATACATACGTACCAACCTAAACATGCCTCACAGCTTACCTCAGCGGAGCGCTGGTTTCCCGGGATTACGAGAAAGATGCTCCAATCACGGTGTTTGGATGTATGCAAGCCAGACTCGTGGGTAAGTGTCCCAGAGTGACCACATAGCCTTTCCTGGCTACTTCTTCCAAAGACTGGCTCCAGCGGATATGCCAAGGACACTGCTGATGGCTTTCCTACACTGCATTTCCTCAATTCAAAAGAGATTTATTAAGTAACCATTAGGTTCAGGGCACGGGGTTGGTTTACCAAAGTGAACAAGGCAGGATCCCTGTGGAGCGGTGTGTGGCTTAGTGATGGGGCAAGGTCAGGCTCAGCATGGCAGGTAGGTCAGCTTCTTGCAGGAGAGTGAGGAGGAGGCACCCAGGGGTGGCTGAGAGTATAGAGGCCAGTCAGTCTCCAGGATGCTCAGCTCTTTGCAGGTCTGGTCCTTACCCGCCCACGCAGAGCCAGCAGCCTCGTCCCATTCAGTCATTTAACACACATGGATTGATCACTTACCTTGTGCAAGGCACTACGCCAGGTAATAGAGATCTAAGCATGAATCCCCACCTTTGGGAAAGCTTATAAGTGGATGAATATCATAGAGTATACTTAAGAATGCAACTATGTACAAAATGTTATGGGAGCACAAAAGAAGATATAAGCCCAGAAGACAGTAGAAGTTAGCAAGAGGGTGGGAAGGCATCTCAGTGGAAGGATCAATATCAAGTCACAGACGTGAGAAGCAGCATCTAGAGTATGGAGGAAATAAGTTTCTAGAGCATCAATTGTGAGCAGAGACTGGCAGGCTGGAGACAGGAAAGTTTGTGGAAGACACTGACCACCATGATAAGGTGTTTGCACTTCATCCAGGAGAGAAAGATGGGCATTTTACTGCTTGTAAAGACCAGAGAGACAGCGAAAGACAAGAAGGGATGTGTCCCTTGGTCTTCCCATAGACATACTAGGCAGGAGAGTTGTTGAAAATGAGACTGGGACTTTCCTGATGGTTCAGTGGTTAAGATTCCACTGGCCAACACAGGAGACACAGGTTCAACCCTAATCCAGGAAGATCCCACAGGCTGTGGAGCAGCTAAGCCCATGTGCCGCAATTGCTGAAGCCCAAGCAACCTAGAGCCCATGCTCCACAAGAGAAGCCACTACAGTTAGATGCGTGACCAGTGCAACTAGAGAAAAGCCTGAGCGGCAACGAAAACCCACCACAGCCCAAAATCAATCAATTAAAAGAAAATGAGACTGAAACCGCTGGCCCCACGAGAGCCCCCCACCTGAGAAGAGAGGTTTGCAGGGTCTGCTTGGCTGCCTCTCTTCCACACTGAGAGTCATCCTGAAGCTGTAAATTATCAGATTGATTCTTCTCTGGTTTCCTTTGCAGGGGAAGCCTTGCTGGAGAGTAATACCATCATCGACCACGTCTATTGCTCCCCGTCCCTGCGCTGCGTCCAGACCGCATACAACATCTTGAAAGGTGAGACTTGATGAAGGTCAGCTAGTCCATCCCTCCATCACTAGACAATCTGACACTTACTAATAGATTACCCTAGATTCAGGCGAACATCAGCCAATTGGAAGTTTTGAATTTGAGATGTTTAACAATGAGACTTTCAGAAGGTGACTTTGCAAAAGTCGCCAAATCATACTCTGACAGCAGAAGCAAGATGAAGAGAATATACAGATGATGTTTTTCTTGAAAATCTAAAGCTGTCTTCAGTGAATTGCAGGCTTGTAAAATGTTGTTGTCTGCAATGATTTAGAGCCTACAGAGCACGATTTTTTTTTTTTTTTTTTTTTGGCACTAAAACAAATTGTCTCCTCCCACTCTGCTCTGTCTGCTTCTCCTTTTCAGCAGCAGTGGTTCTCCTAGGTGTCTGGAAATACGAATCATCCTTGTTTTAGCTAACTGGAGTAACTTCAAAAGCACCATTGTTATATAAAGATATTCAGCTTTTGCCCTAAAATCCACAGAAGCCTGTGTTACAGGATCTCCATTCTCATTTCACTGAAAGAAAAACTAGAAGAGACAGCCTTGATTGTTTACTTGTACCAAACAACAAATGAACCACAAATAGCTGAGCCAACAAGGAAATTACACTATATTTGAGACATCTGTTCGTTTACTTTAAGTAAGCCAGAATGCATCTATGTATTCAAATGCATTATCTATTCTGTTTGCATAGAAGAACTGGGCTAAGTGCAATACAAAGAGTTAAACGGTTGCTACTCCAAGAACAATCACACTATCATAAAACACAGTTGTGCATTGGCTAATATTCAACACTCGATTTTCTAGTAGAGAAAATGAATATATAATATGCAAATATAATGTAAGTTATTATAATGAATGTAAGAATGTCTGAAGTTTCTTGATAGAAACGTCTTGGAACTGACTTTAGAAAGAATTTTAGTAGTCACAGAGCTGTACAAACTATACAAATAATGATTTTTAAAAAATCAGAAACCATTCAGAGTGTGCATACATCCTGGTGGTGTCGCCAGAGTATACTCACGTGTTTATGATATACAACGATGAGTTTCTACCATCTTTAAGCTATATGTAGCATCTGACAGAAAAGGGAAGATTTATCAGAATTTTTATACTTTGTTCATCTTCATTTTATCTCTAAGGTTTACAACAGGAAAATCACTTGAAGATCCGAGTGGAGCCTGGCTTATTTGAATGGACAAAATGGGTTGCTGGGAACACCTTACCTGCGTGGATACCTCCATCAGAGCTAGCCGCAGCCAACCTAAGTGTTGATACAACCTACAGGTAACTCTCTGAAACCTCTGTTTCCCTGAGGTCAGTGTGGAAGTACTCTTCACCAGGCCAGGAAAGGACATGAAGGACCAGATGTAGACCATAGACAGTTGTCCATACTGGTGGAAGTCAAGCTACAATTTAAAAAAAAAAAATTGGAGAAAGTCAACATTCCCTTGTGTTTGGCACTACTGTGGAATATGTCTCCCTCCGACACACATTCACTAGGGTTTTCTGATTTTACTGCATCTATTTCAGTGGCTAATAAAACCACCTGCAATGCCAGAAGCACACACCAGCTAATGATCAAGCAGGTCAGAAGTTTGTTGGGGAGTAAGGGAAATTGCACTGCCTTGACTTGGATTGTCACTTTCGATTTTTCAAAGTACTTTTAATTATCTTTATTCATTACCGCCATAACCCCAGGATGACAGCAAGCCACTCTCATATATGACAGAGCTCAGTGACCTCCGGAAGTTACCCATGTAGTGGACACATCTGACAATAATAACAACTTACTTTACTGATCATTTTCTTCGTGTCCAGGCACTGTGTAATCAGCTTTATAGTAGTCCTTTGCTTTTTCCATTAGACTATCATTGAAAAATATTTGTAGGTTGTAACGTAAGTACATTAACCATCAGAAATCCACTCAGAGCTGCTTAGTGACGTGATAGAAAAGGCTTTTTGTGTTATTACATGACTTAGTGACTAAACAATAACAACGAGCCATATTTTAACTATTTTTAGTAAGCAGTGAGATTTTCCTCACTCTGTATTTGGTTTAAATATTTTTGTTAGTTGTTATTACTTTGTCAGTCTGAAGTAAAGTTTCAGGTTGAGTGTAAGAAAAAGAAATCCACTTGAGCATTTGTAAAATGTCTTTAAGGAAGGATAGATACTCACCATTACCATGGGGAATTAAATTCATAGTTCTTAAGACAGAATCTGGAACAATTCTTAACTAAGAAAGCAGAGCTTTCTTCCTTGTGACATCCCATGACCTTTCACTTCTAATACTTACCCAAACCTCAAAGCATTGCCAGTTTCTGGCTAAGGTCTAAGAGGGTTATCTTTTCTTCCATCCTCATTTTGGCTCTGCAAAGACCTCAGGTAACCTCCTTCATTAATAAATATGAGGAATGAGAATTTCTCAGAAATAAGATTAAATCAATTGGATCCCCTGCTGAAATAATTCACATTTTCCTGTTCCTTGGGGAAACAGCATTAAATTACTGTCCCCATGCCAACAGCCATCATCCCTATGCCCTGGAAAGAGAGCAGGTTACTGCCAACATGGCTGAAATGACTTTCCTCACGTACCACCCAGCCCCCTCCCAGGCCGTGTCTTCAGTCCATCCTCCCTTAAGTGCATCCTGCAGTTCTTCCCAAGCTTATTCACACATACCCCATCAGTAGTATGAACAGAAGGATGAATGCCAACCTTGGGGTCAAGACATGGTTCACATTCCAGGTTTTCTTTTCCTCTACAGAAAATCAAAATGTAACCGTTTTGTGTTTGGAAGTGAGATTAAGCATCTAATTCTATAAATTGTGAAATTCACCCATCAAGCATGTGAGAAGCATAGTCCCTAGAGTCAATTTCCCTCTGAAAGTAATTATATCAAGTGAGCAGTTCTTTTAAAGCAAGTAGTGGTACCCAGATGACTGAAGAAGCATGGTGATGAGCAGAGAAGCAAGGACCAAGAGCCAGAGTATTGTAAGTCAAGCAAGCACAGGTGCTAGACCCATATCACCTTGAACAGGAGGGAGGAGATGCTAAAAGTTGGATGCAGGCTGGTAACTAATATACAAGCCTCATCTATGGGTAACAAGACCCGTCTTAAGTGTAGAAAGCGCCCCAGTGGAGCTGGGTGGGAAGCGCCAAGACAGAAAAAATGAAACTCAACCAGTCGGATGGGGCTTTAGAACAGGACCCTGATGACTGGGGGAGGTAGCAGAAAGGGGGTGTGGAGCTTTGAATCTGGAGTATTAGAAGAAACAAGTCATACTTTGGTGTGGGACTCAGCCTGCACCAGAGTAGGCTGGGGAGCAGAGAGTGTACCGGGAAGAATACTGTTCCAGGGATACTACCTGACTACCCAGAGATGTGGGCTCCAGTCTGGTTGGCGGTTGGAGACCTGCCTGACTCTTGAGAACAGCACATGGGTCCTGCAGGTGTGGCTGGAAGCTTGCTGCTGACAGGAGTGAGAAAGCTGTGACGGTCCCATCCTCATCGGGACCTATTCAGACATGGAAGCCATTCACAGGTTCAACTTCCAGGCAAGAACTGATCAAAGGAACTGGATCCCAGAATCTCCCAACTCTTCACTTACACAAATCGTATACATTACCGTGTGGTTTCCCCTGCAGTGACTCCTGGGCCATACAAAGAGGCCTTTTGCCAAGAGTGCTGGGGGCATTCTTGGGAGACCAGGTGCTACGAATGGTAATGGAACTGGATGAGAAGGAAGGAGGAGCAGAAAGACTTTGCTTCTGAACAGCAAGCATCGTGTTCCTCCCTGTTCCCCAGGCTGTTACGAGATTCAGAAGGCTGTTTCCTAGGAGAGAGATGCTTGCTATGAGAATGTTATTTAACTGAGAGCGAGTTTCCTTCAATTGGAACAGCATCCTTCCTCTCCAGACAGTAAACCCAAGTTCACAGAAGGGCAGTTTTGAGCAGGACACTGTCAGAAGCCATCCAGGATGGAGGATAACTTTACAGGCATCAAGTTCAGCCTCAGGTTCAAGTCCCTGCTCTTAAGAGTTCTAATGATGTAAACAGGTCATCTGTAGCCTTTCCAAACCTTCTTTTTGTCATCCATAAACTCAGAATTTGCAGAAGTGTTGCTAGATGGGATATGTTCAAAGAACACAGGTGCTTTGCACAGAGTCTGACACATGGGAATCTCTCAGTAAATCTTAGCAGCAATGCCTGCTGATGAAGATGTCATGAGAATTCACTTCAAGAACACACTAGCTCCTCCGTGCACTAAATAATAACAAAAGACAAGGAAGCAGAAAATATCATATAGTTGCAATTTAAAAAAACAAGATAAACATCTCATAGCCCAGAAAGCTAAATAGTAAAGGAAGGTGGAAGCAGACAGAAGTGACTGGGATTGAAGACATTCAGAGTCACCAGGATCAGAGGGCCCTACTTAACATCCTTTTATATGCCATGTGCACTGTGTCATAACTATCATTTACATCAATAGCCTACTTACCCCAAACACAGAAATCAGGTTCTCCTCATCTTTATGTTCTCTGGGCTTCTCCTAGGGCCAGGTGTATATGGTCTCTGTTAAAACTAAGAAAGAAAAGGGAAGACTGGTGAAGGGTTCAGTTCAGTTCAGTCACTCAGTCATGTCTGCCTCTTTGCGACCCCATGAATTGCAGCACGCCTGGCCTCCCTGTTCATCACCATCTCCCGGAGTTCACTCAGACTCACGTCCATCAAGTCCGTGATGCCATCCAGCCATCTCATCCTCTGTCATCCCCTTCTCCTCCTGCCCCCAATCCCTCCCAGCATCAGAGTCTTTTCCAATGAGTCAACTCTTCACATGAGGTGGCCACAGTACTGGAGTTTCAGCTTTAGCATCACTCCTTCCAAAGAAATCCCAGGGTTGATCTTCAGAATGGACTGGTTGGATCTCCTTGCAGTCCAAGGGACTCTCAAGAGTCTTCTCCAACACCACAGTTCAAAAGCATCAATTCTTCGGTGCTCAGCCTTCTTCACAGTCCAACTCTCACATCCATACATGACCACAGGAAAAACCATAGCCTTGACTAGACAGACCTTAGTTGGCAAAGTAATGTCTCTGCTTTTCGATATACTATCTAGGTTGGTCATAACTTTTCTTCCAGGAGTAAGTGTCTTTTAATTTCGTGGTTGCAGTCACCATCTGCAGTGATTTTGGAGCCCAAGAAAAATAAAGTCTGACACTGTTTCCACTGTTTCTCCATCTATTTCCCATGTAGTGATGGGACCGGATGCCATGATCTTCGTTTTCTGAATGTTGAGCTTTAAGCCAACTTTTTCACTCTCCTCTTTCACTTTTATCAAGAGGCTTTTTAGTTCCTCTTCACTTTTGCCATAAGGGTGGTGTCATCTGCATATCTGAGGTTATTGATATTTCTCCCGGCAATCTTGATTCCAGCTTGTGTTTCTTCCAGTCCAGCGTTTCTCATGGTGTACTCTGCATAGAAGTTAAATAAGCAGGGTGACAATATACAGCCTTGATGTACTCCTTTTCCTATTTGGAACCAGCCTGTTGTTCCATGTCCTGTTCTAACTGTTGCTTCCTGACCTGCATATAGATTTCTCAAGAGGCAGGTCAGGTGGTCTGGTATTCCCATCTCTCTCAGAATTTTCCACAGTTTATTGTGATCCACACAGTCAAAGTCTTTGGCATAGTCAATAAAGCAGAAATAGATGTTTTTCTGGAACTTGCTTGCTTTTTCCATGATCCAGCGGATGTTGGCAATTTGATCTCTGGTTCCTCTGCCTTTTCTGAAACCAGCTTGAACATAGGGAGTTCACAGTTCACGTATTGCTGAAGCCTGGCTTGGAGAATTTTGAGCATTACTTTACTAGCATGTGAGATGAGTGCAATTGTGCGGTAGTTTGAGTGAAGGGTTATTAGCTCACAAACCCAATGGACCTAACATCTGTTTTTAAAACCTATCCTTAACAACTTCCCAACTCATTTTATGAGGAGGCTCCAGTCCACGGGGTCACTAAGTCAGACATGACTGAGCGACTTCACTTTGACTTTTCACTTTCATGCATTGGAGAAGGAAATGGCAACCCACTCCAGTGTTCTTGCCTGGAGAATCCCAGGGACAGAGGAGCCTGGTGGGCTTCAGTCTATGGGGTCTCACAGAGTCAGACATGACTGATGTGACGTAGCAGCAGCATTACCCTGATACCAGATAAGAATACTGCAAGAAAAAAGAACTACAGGTCAATACTCAACAACAAAACAGTAGCAAACCAAACTCAACAGCACATCAGAAGGATCGTATACCATGATCAACTGGGGCTTATCCCTGGGGTGCAAGGATGGTTCAATATGTAAAAATCAATAAACATGATAATATCACATTGAGTAGAATAAAAATTACATGATCATCTCAAAAGAGAAAAAGCATTTGACAAAATATACCATCTTTTCATGATAAAAATGTTCAAAGGATTGGGTACAGAAGGAACATATGTAAACATAATGAAAGCCATATATGGCAAGCCCACAGCTAACATACTCAATAGTGAAAGATTGAAAGCTTTCCTTTAAGATCAGGAACGAGACAATGATGGCCACTCTCACCACTGCTGTTCAACACAGTTCTAGAAGTTCTAGCCAGAGCAGTTAGGCAAGACAAAGAAATAAAAGGCATGCACGTTGGAAAGAAATAAAACTCTGTTTGCGGATGATGTGATGTTATGTATACCAAATCCTAGAACTGTCAGAACTAATCAACAAATTTCAGTGAAGTTGCAGGATACAAAATCAACATACGAAAGTCAGTGATGCACAAAAGGAAATTCAGAATGTATCAAAGACCTAAATGTAAAGCCAGACACTTCAACACTCTTAGAGGAAAACATAGGCGGAACATTCTTTGACACAAATCTCAGCAATATCTTTAATCCACTTCCTGGAATAATGAAAATAAAAACAGAATAAAGATGTGATACCTATATACAATGGAATATTACTTGGCTATAAAAAGAACAAAATAATGCAATTTGCAGCAACATGGATGGACCTAGAGATTCTCACACTAAGTGAAACTCCTCTGTCTGGGATTTCCCAGGCAAGAATACCGGAGTGGGTTGCCATGCCCTTCTCCAGGGAGCCTCCCAACCCAGGGATCAAACCTGTGCCCCTACACTGCAGGTGGATTCTTGACCACCTGGGCCACCATAGAAGCCCCCAAAGTAAGTCAAAGAAAGATATCATATGATATCATTCATATGTGGAATCTGATTTTTTTAATGGTATAAATGAACTTATTTATAAAACAGAAATAGAGACTTTGAAAACAAACTTATGGTTACCAAATGAGAAACAGGGTGTGGGGGAGGGGGCAGGGAGAGAGAAATTATGAGCTCGGGATTAACATATATACACTACTATATATAAAATAGATAACCAGCAAGGACCTACTATGTAGCACAGGGAACTCAATATTCTGTAATAGTATGTAAGAAAGAATCTGAAAAGGAATGAATATATGTATACCTAAACCACTGTACATCTTCAACTCACACTGTAAATCAACTATATGCCAATAAAAATTTTAAAACAATACATTTTTAAAACTCAACTAACAATTTCAACAACAAAAGAAGTCAGCTGTATTTTTATACACTAACCTTGACCATATGAAATAGAAATAAAACAAACCCATTCACAATAGCACCAAAAATAGTAAAATACTTAGGAATAAATTTAACCAAGGAGGTGGAAAGATCTGTACTCTCAAAACTACAAAACTTAGGTAAAAATTGAAGAAGATACAAAGGTGTGTCCTACACTCTTTGATCAGAAAAAATAATATTGTTAAAATGTCCATACTCCCCAAAGCCATCTATAGATCAAACATAATTCCTATCAAAATTCTAATGGTATTTTTCACAGAAATAGAAGAAACAATCCTAAAGTTTGTATGGAACCACAGTATATGTTAATAGCCCAAATAAACCTGACATCACACTTCATGATTTCAAGTTACACTACAAAGCTATAGTAACTGGCATAAAAATAGACACACTGACCAATGGAACAGAATTGAGAGCCCAGAAATAACCCTCAGATATTTAACAAGGGAGCCAAGAATACTCAATGGAGAGAGGGTAGACTTCAATAAATGATGCTGAGGGTTTCCCTGGTGGCCCAGTGGTTAAAGATTCACCATCACAGGGGAGGTTGGTTTTGATCCCTGCTCCGGAACATCCCACATGCCGTGGAGCAGCTAAGCCTGTGCGCCACTGCTGCTGGGCTCAGGTGTCACAACTGCTGAAGTCTGTGCACCTAGAGCCTGTGCTCTGAAACGAGAAGCCACAGCAATGAGAAGCCCACGCATCGCAACTAGGGAAGAGCCTGCACACAGCAACAAAGGCCCAGTGCAGCCAACCTTTTATAGAAGTGACATTGGGAAAACTGGATAACCACATACAGAAGAATGAAATTGGACCCCTATTTTACACCACTCTCAAAAATTAACTCAAAATGGATTAAAAATTTAAAGAACGGAAACCAGAAAACACCTGAAGAAAACATGGGAAAAGCTTTTTGGCAATGATTTTTTTAGATACGATACCAAAAGCGTAAGTAATAAAAAACAAAATAAGGAAGACTACATCAAACTAAAAACCTTCTATAAAGCAGAAGAAACAACAATATGAAAAGGCAACCTGCAGGATAAGAGACAATATCTGTAAAATATATACCTGATAAGATACAGAATAGGAGAGGATACTTGGAGATCACATACCTGATATCGTCACATACTTAACATCCAAAATATGTGAACAGTTGATGCAACTCAATGGCTAAAACACAGTCTGATTAAAAAGTGGGCAGGAGAACTGAATAGATATTTCTTCCCCAGAGAAGACATACAAATGGCCAAGAAGTACTTGAAAAGACATTCATCATCATTAATCATCAGGAAAAATGCAAATCAAAACCAGAGAGATCTCACTCACACCTGTTAGAACGGCCATCGTCCAAAAAAAAAAAGATGGTAAGTGGTGGCGAGGAAAAGGGAGCCTCGCGCACTGTTGGTGGCAGTGTCAGCTAGGACAGCCACTATGGAAAACACTATGGAGAGCCCACAAAAATCAAAAATAGAACTACCATATGACCCAGTAGTCTCACTTCTGGGTTATATCCAAAGGAACTGAAAACAAGATCTCCCAGAGTTCGACATATCACATGTGCGAAACCTAAAAGAGCCAGACTCAGAGAGACAGAGGAGCAGGGACCCCCACAGACATCCCACGTGGCTGCGGGGAGAGGTTGCTCAAAGGGGCACAGACTTAGAGTTGCCAGATGAAGAGTCTGGGGATCTGATGTGCAGCACTGTATTATATACTTGAAAGCTGCTAGGAGAGTAAATGTTCTCACCATAAAAGATGAGAGATCTAACCTCTGCTTTGCTTCCTCTTACACGGGTTACCTAGGACAGATTGCCAGTAAAGGCAGTTCAGCTGCTCTGGGCCGTCCTGCAAGGGAAAGCTGCACTGAATGGTTCATTTTTCAGCTGGTCACTTTGACGCCATGCACACATGGCATTCATTTCTGTACATCCTGCACATTTGAAACCCACTTGTGCGTAATAGAAATACTCTTTCCTGTGCCTCCATCCTTTCTAGGAAATGGATAAACAGAAACATGGGAACTTTCGAAAGGTCTTGAAATAAAGCTGAGAGTAATGTGAGTTGCTTTGTCTTGAGATCAAAATGTTTTCAATGCCTTGGTTCATTTTTCTATTGCAGACCTCACATTCCAGTCAGCAAATTAGTGGTTTCAGAATCCTATGACACCTATATCAGTAGAAGTTTCCAAGTAACAAAGGAAATCATAAGTGAATGTAAAAGTAAAGGTATGTGTTACCTTGGACTCCATACTTAAATCTGTGATCATTTCTCCATCACAGTTCGTCAGCTATTCAGGATCGCTCAGCATGCTTTCTCAAATTCATTTAATAGGAAAGAAAAATATGTCTAGACCCTCTAGTAGATACTTTCATGTAAAATTTGTCATATTCTGAGTACTCCAAATGCTGGATATTCCATGGAAATACATCAGACTTAGTTGCTCTTTGAAATAACAGAATTTTGTATCTCAGCTGTATATCTGGCACTCTCGGAAGGAGGTTCCCTATTATAATTTCCATAAATTCTTTAGCATAATGCAGTTTTGCCTGTAATTTGATCCAGGAGCATGAACACACCTACACAAACACACCTACCATCATTGCTGCCACCAAGAGCAGTGTTCTGTAACTCAAGTCTGCCCCTGAATTTTATAGTCCTTGGACTCAGTATTTAATGATATGTAAGACTACAGTATTTTTAGTAAAGAGGGAAGGTTACAAAAGAGTCTGCCCATTTCCAGCCCCTCCACCAAAAAAAAGTTAAAAATATTCATCTTCGTAGAGCAAAGGCTGGATTTACATATACCAGAACATTAACGGTGGGGAGCCCTGGTTAACAGTATTGTGGATAGTCCCCACATTTCAGTTACCACTTATAAGCTACTCACTCCATTACCACCCCTGTAGGACCACCCATTCCCCTGTAAAGAAACCCAGCATGTTCTTTCAACCAGAAAGCCTCATGTGCTCACAGTTCTACAAGTGGCAGCATCGAAAACTGCATTAGAGGTGATAGCAGAGAGCCCTGCAGACTTAGAATGGTACTTGATTGAGGTGGTGGTTACAAAATCCTGCACGTGTGATCGACTTGGGTAACCTGGTAAAATCTGAATAAAGCTATGTGGACTGTTCCAGTGTTCATTTCTTAGTCGTGATAGTATACTCTAGTTAGGCAAGATGTTGCTATGGGAAGAAGTGGGGTGAAGAATACCTGAGACCTCCCTGGCATGTACCTGTGTACATACGTACATATTGCATAATATGTATACACAGTGTATATAAAATATACATGCACATATATAATATGTGAAATATATATTTGTAACCTGTGCATCAAATTACTTTAAGATTAAACGCGTTTGTTTTTTAATGACATCAGCCTGCCTTAACAATACAAAGCATCAAAATATTGCTTGGCCAGATTGTCTTATTTCTTGAGAATGTTTGCCCTTCCCTGGAAAACTTGACTTTAGTACTTACAAGGTTTACATGTGTCTTTATAGAAACAGCTTTTCCAGCCCTTGTTTTTTTGCCCCCAGGAAATAACATCCTGATTGTGGCTCACGCATCTTCCCTGGAAGCATGTACCTGCCAACTACAAGGCCTATCACCTCAGAATTCCAAGGACTTTGTACAGATGGTCCGAAAGGTAATCCCCACTTGCATTTCAGGGGCCTGTGTACAGTTTCAGAATGGTGCAGTGCTGACTGATAGCAAAGTTCTTTGGAGCTGGGAAGGTGATACATTTGATTGGTTGACTCAACTGAGATGTATTGAGTGGGACTCTTTAAGGCACTTTATCAGGCCTTGAGTAAGAGAAAAAGATGTGTTTGAGCTAGATCTAGCTTCTGAGAGCTAAAATTTAGTAAGGAGCTAAGAATTATAAGCAAATTGTCTGGATTTCCCTGTGGGACGGTGGATTGGACAAAGAAGAGGTATGTGGGCCAAATCAGACAGCTCAGCTGGAAGGGAGGTCCTGGCGGGTAGGCCAGAGGAAGCAGTGAGTCAAAATGAGGAGGCTGAAAGGCAAACCTGGGAATAAGGCAGCAAGACAGAAAATCCACCAGTCTGGCTAGCACATCTGGATTCCTCCTCCTCCTGCCTGTGGAAGGTTTTCCATCAGCCATCCTCCCACACATGCTTCCCTGCAGCCTGAGTTACATGCTTCCTGTATCTGTCCCCAGAGAAACCGGTTCAAACTTGATTGAAATTCTTTTCTCATTTTTAAAAGGCTTGTTTATGTGTCATTACTTCCTGTTAGTCTATAAGCTGCTTGAGGGCAGAGACTTTTGTCTTATTTATAAATGCAGCTCTGGACAGACACACACACACAAATAAGTTTTGAAATGCCATGCCTACTGAAGGTAGGAAGGGCAGAGCTTCAGTTTTGAACATTAGATACACATGCCCCCCCAAAAAAATGTAAGACATAAAGCAGGATGAAACATTTTTAAAACTCAAATAATCTTTCCCATTGTCCAAGTATAATTTCAGAAACTTCTGAGCTGCATCTTCTGCCTGACTTGCAATCAGGAATGAACTCTTAGCACCTTAGCTTAATGCGTGATTGTTTTTGTCTCCACGCTATTAAGAAAGCATCTATAAACAGTTACTTATCTATACTAGGAGAGCCCACCATTTAACAAATCCCTTCCAAAGACTCCTCTTGCATTATAAATACTCTTCCTTCTAACTGATCAGTTGTATCCATTTCATTTTCTTTAGTGATATTTTGGAGGGGATGCTGGCCTGCAAAGCCGCTATTCATTCCTTTGAATTTTCCTTCTTCCAGGTAAAAGTAAAGCACTCAATCTCTGTTATCTATTTTCCCTTTCTTTTCATCTTCCTTCAGATCCCCTACTTGGGATTTTGTTCTTGTGAAGAATTAGGAGAAACTGGAATCTGGCAGCTGACAGACCCACCAATCCTCCCTCTGACCCATGGACCAACTGGGGGCTTCAACTGGAGAGAGACCCTGCTACAGGAGTAACTGGGCAAGCAAATGAGAAGGAAAAGCTTGAAGAAGGCGTGGGGAGAAGGGTCTGTATGTATGTTTAGTACCAGTGGGGAAGTCTGCACCACATCCTAAGTGGACAAAGAATAATTCTGGCTTTAAAGTTCTTAGGATGAGACCATGTGAAGAAGAGAAAGACTTGATTCAGGGATAAAATTCATTCTCTCTGGACCCTTTTGAGAATAGTCTTCCTACATCAGGGCACCTGCTACCGCGGAGGGTGTTTTCTCGCTTCCGTATATGCTGGCTAAGGAGCCTGGGTCCTCCCAGAGGGAGCCGCCAGCCCACCCTCAGGAAGGATGCAGGAAGGTCCAGCTGGAGGGACTCCAAGCTGCCAGGATGGGGGTGGATTTTCTTCTAGACTCCATGCTCCAGTGAAAGCCAAGCTGCAGGATTCCTTCAAGGTTACTAGAAAACATGTGGCTTCCCATCAATTTCAGTGCTCAGTGCTGCTGGCTCAAGACACCTGCTCGGGGACCCTAACCTTTACGCTGGTACCACCCCATCACATTTTCTCTACAGCTGACTGCAGCTTCTTGCTACGGTCCTACCCTCTTGCTTCTATCTGTGAAACGGAGAGATAAAGCATTTTGCTCTCCAAAGCACTTTTGGATACTCAGGAGGAAGATAAGATGCACGTGTGAAGCATTCAATTGTAGGTGCAACAAACTTGCAAAACATCAAGTGACTTGGAGTGACTCGTGTTGTAGCCTAGCAAGCCACACTTCTGAATCATTTGTGATTTGCTCGCCTTTGCCCCAAGAGTTTAGACCATGTTAACCGTTAAGGATGTTGTCATTTTCAAAAGCTGTATGTCAGATACATCCTTTGAGTCAGCAAGAAGCTCATTCTTGTGCAATATGGACATCTTTCCCAACCATACCAAGGTCAGGTCATCATACACCGGCAGTACTTGTCAACCAGAACAGAACATCCACAGACGCTTCCATCACAGCCAGGGATGTACTGCGAAGTCAGGGAACAAACTTAAATGATGACAATCACGACCGCACTGCTGCTTGTGCTGTTGTGTTGGTTGGTTTGTTTTGCTGTGATAATTTAAAATAGGTAGGTAGGGCTACTTGAAAGTTGGGAGAGCCACATCCTGTGGTAGCTCGTCACACCTGCTTCCTGAATTTAGAGGGAGTTTATTTAAAGAAAAATAAATGACAATCAAACCAAAACATCAGTTATTGATGTCTAGTTAATTGTGTGACTAGCTGACTGTCGATGGCAGCAGACAGTGGTCTGGCACGGTGTAGTTCACTCTGTAGGATATACCTGCAAAATGAAATCCCAGCCATTTGAAGAGAACATTCATGTAAAACAGATCAATGTATATTGTAGCATTGAATAAGCTTCAAAACCCTAATGCAGAAAACACATGGCATATAAAAACAGATCTGTGCTCCTATTTGAAACCAGAACTGGATGATCCTTGAAAATGGGGAGGTGAAAGGATGCTGGCTATGTTTGTTAATTAGCAAGAGGATCACTGTTGGGTTTAAGTCACTTAGAGAAAGATATCATGAATTTTATATTTTAAGAAACAAATCTTTGATTTCTTCCAGCACTGCACTGATCCATCTTCTGGATCTAGAAGTAACTGTGCTGACATGATTGATTAAAAGTTTTCAGCTCAAAATGGGGGAGGTACATTAAAGGTGTTAAAAGTCACATTATGGCCAGTCATTCTTTTATTTGTAACGAGGTAAATCCACTGTCACCAAATCTATAATGTTTATTAAATTCTCCACAAATTCCCATGGACTTTCAGTGCTCAGAATAATGCTTGAACATCTCATATCTGATTTCCTTGAAAAGTGTAGCAGTGTGTGCTGGGCAGGATCTGTACCTGTACAGAAGAAAGTTCAGAACTTACCCTCTCCGTGGACTTAGGCCATTGATGACCTGACAGGTTGGTTTAGGTGGGCTGCAGTCCTATGTGTGAGTAAAGGAAGGCAGAAATCTGAAATAATTTTGAGTAATTTTAGGTGGAAAACCTTGAGTGAAAGAGTTAATTCCTCTGACGACCCAGATTGTTGATCAGAATGGCCGGGATGATCTCAGTTCACGTGAAATTCTCCTTTTCCACATATACCTACTTGAAAAACTAAACTCGGATGACACCATTTGAGAAGTTCTTTGGAAATTACATCTATACGAAAGAGAAAAGACAACTGTATTTTGTGATTTCATATCCATTTAAAATTCTCAGTTGCTATCTATCACAACTCAGAGTTCAAGCTGGTTCTTTTTGATCTAAGGCTGATGCTTATTAACAAATATTTTGGGGGGTTAGGAGAAAGGAGGAAGGGGAGATGGAAGGGAATGCCAGACAGAAGCAGCAAATGGTTGCTTGACAGAGGAATTTTTTTTAATGTAGAAAGTTATCTGAAATAGACAGATGAAATTAAAGGGTTTAATCTGGGCTTGAAAGTCTGAAACAGTCGGCTTCTCTCACACGTGTGCCACATCATCCTGCTGACAACCCAGTATTATTCACAGATAGACTTTGGTTTCAGTGATTTTAAAATGCCACGTCGATTCCTCTGAGGACTAGAATAACTGGCACATTTTAATGCACAAGCTGGGGTTTCATTTTCCCAGGCTGCTTCTCTCTCACTGCAGTGGTAGCTAGGAGCACATTCCTTCACCCTAGCAAGGAGTTCAGAATACGGTGTTTTCCATTACATTTAGATTCATAGAATCTGAATGGCTGATTAAATGGCCATCTGATGGCTGAAAGGGGGGTATTTTTCACCCTGTACTGAAAGACTTGGAGGAGTTTCTAGTTTTTATTTTCATTATACTTTAACCAAAGAATTATTTTAAAGTAACCTTATATTTGAAAGATGATTTTGCAAAAAATAAAATAAAAATAAAAAATATCTTCTGGAGTGATGTCAGTTTGGTAAATCACTGTTGATAATTTTCTTGCATTTTAGGCTGATGTGGTCGTTTTCCTGTCAGTGGAATCTGAAATGTATATAGATTGTCATCCAGTTGTGCTTAGTATTATCATAGGTGTATCTTTTCCACTCAACTAGCTGTGTTCATATTAAACCAAGTCTCTTATTTCAGTCACCTGCTGTCATCGGGACTAATTGAAAAACCACAGTCAGAGAAGTTCCTATTTCGTTGCCTTTGTAGAAAGGCAGCCCTATGTGATCAACGGGGGAGGCATTCCACGTAACCTAGGCACTCGGCAACTCCAGTGTTTAATTTGAAAGCAGTGATGAATCGCTCTTTTGAATGTACTCTTAAGTCACGCGTGTATCAGAATACAGATGAACCCCCTTTAATTTTCACAGGCACAGTCACAACTGTGCTGTGTCTGCACCAACTCCTCAGATAATGTGGCTCAGGATTATTTGCATTTAAATTGTAGTCCTGCACGCGTGTGAACGCTCAGAGATGCCGGTGGGGCTGCCTCCCCAGGAGGGATGTGATCTGCAGAGGAGGGTGGGGAAAGAGCAATTTAATGTCTGTACTATTTAGCTTAATGTTCCCTTTAGAAAGGTGATGCAGGATATTTTGTTAGTGATGGCAGATGCTTTTCATGTTTAAACTTAGGATTAAAATTGGATCTGCCTCTTTAATACATCAACATACTGAAATTTCCTAGGAAAGTGAGTGGCTATAACAAAACTTTAAGGGAAGGGAGGAAAAACCTCTGTGCAGAAGAAATAATACGATTTTTAAATACATATATTTTGTTCAGTGTATGTAGGTTTAAAATTATGATGGATAGACTTAATATATAATCAGTTCTTACAATGGTTTTATACTGAACCATTTAGCTGCCATTACTCACACAGAAATTTGAATTTTACAACTGCTCAACTATTCTTGGACTCTGTACAGGATACATATAGATATATACACACATATACATATATGTATGTATGTATAATGGGAAACATGTACTGGTTCTTCCTTTGGTCACCACCCAAGATGGGAATAGCATCCTGAAGCATTTTGGTTTACGCATAGACCATTCTAAACCTGCTGTTAGGGAGGTATACTGGTTTCTTTCTCCTTTATAAGGCTATTGTATCATTACTTTTCTGTGTGATTCAGGTGTCTTTATTTGTGACAAGGCTTTGTAATTATAAAAAGGAACGCACCCCTGACTGTATTGCCAGCTCCTTGTAAACTGCCTGTGGCGTCTCGTTTCCTGGCCGCGTGCTCTTCCTCTCCTCGACACAGCTCTGGCACCATCGTAATTAGTTCATCCACTCCTTCAGCATCTCCATATAAGTGGTTCCCAGATGATTTAATAAAGAGAAACTGTGTCCTCAGTCGATCCAGAGCAGTCTTATATTACACTGAGTGGTCTCTATTCCTACCATATCTTCAGATGTTACTATGGTCATTATTATTTCGTCAGTGTCCATTAACAACTTACTGACCAAAGACGCGTTAATAATATGTCTCGTTGCCCAGATGTTAATGACCAGAGACGTTTCAATATTCACTTACATAACAAATCGCCAACCACAGGTGTTAGTTTCTACAAAAATCCCCCTGGTCAATAGTGTCTTATGAGTGAGACCTCTCCCTCCGAGGACCAGAGGGGCACTTGCTGCTGATGGAAACGAAGAGGATGCTCCAACAGCATTGTGGGCCTCCGGTCCCTTCTGGTTGGGCATCTCTCTGAGACATCCTGGCTAAAGAGGTGAAACACCATCCAGGAGTGAAAGAGTTGAGCTCGAAAAAGCTTCCTCTGCCCCACATGCGAGCCTTCATCCCTCACCACCACCCATCTGGAGGAGGGGTACCAGGAATAATGCAAAGAGAAAGAATTTGGGTAAGAGAGAGGGCAATTCCAGTTCAAAGTGGGTTCCACGCTATTAAAAGCCACAGACCCCATTTCTGAAGTCATGATCATCATATCAATCATAATTGAGTTTGCTCAGATGCTCACTTGTGTCCAACTCTTTGCGACCCCATGGACTGTAGCCCGCCAGATTTCCCCTGTCCGTGGGGTTTCCCAGGCAAGAACACTGGAGTGGGTTGCCATTTCCTCCTCCAGGGGATCTTCCCAACCCAGGGATTGAACCCACATCTCTTAACATTTCCTGCATTGGCAAGTGGATTCTTTTATCACTAGCACCACCTGGAAAATAATGACATGTTGAGCTAATAGGTGTAAAATAAGCCATATTTGCAAACTCATTCCCAGAACATGAACACAGGTTCACTGGCACCACTAGGACTACCCCGGCAGGGTAGGGGACTTAACAGCTAGTGTTCATATGTGACAGAAGACCAAGTTACAGTTCACCTTGTGGCTGGTTCTTGGCTGTTTTCTGCCTCAGAGATTGCCAAGCTCACTTTGCCCTTTTGTGATATGTGTGAAGGCTGCCTGTACATCCACAGAAAATCATTGTGCTTTGGATTTAAGCTGAAATCAGCAAAAGGCCTTTTTTTTTAGAAAGTTGTTTGAGGACAAAAAAGCAGAAACAGAATACATTATTTTGCCAAAATAAACATGTAAAGCCCAGATGGCTTGCTCCTGGCCACGAAAGGATGCCAAGATTTATGTAGCCTGCTGGTTGTCATTGTATTGATGGAACAATCTGGAAAGTCTTTGTATCAGTGGAGAGGAACTTGATATTGTACCACAGAAGAAAGCCAAATTCCAGAGTCAGAGCCGGGTTCTGATCCTGCCTCAGCTGCTTTTTAGTTTTTTAGGTCCCTTAAACTCATTTCACCTATAAAAGTGGGCATATAATAATTCTTTATAGCATATAAGCATATAGCATGCTTATGCATGCATGGGCTACTAACTCCAGTATTCTTGGGCTTTCCCTTGTGGCTCAGCTGGTAAAGAATCTGCCTGCAATCCGGAAGACCTGGGTTTGATCTCTGGGTTGGGAAGATCCCCTGGAGATGGGAAAGGTTACCTACTCCAGTATTCTGGCCTGGAGAATTCCATGCACTGCACAGTCCATGAGATCGCAAACATTCGGACACAAGTGAGCAACTTTTATTTCACTATGCATGCACACTAAATCACTTAAGTCATGACCAACTCTTTGCAACTCCACGGACTAGCCTGCTGGGTTCCTCTGTCCATGGGATTCTCCAGGCAAGAATACTGGAGTGGGTTGCCATTTCCTCCAGGGGATCTTCCTGACCCAGGGATTGAACCCATGCCTTTTAAGTCCCCTGCATTGGCAGGCAGGTTCTTTACCACTAGCGCCACCTGAGTGTCAAATGAGATAATATAAAATTCCTAATACTACATGCTAATAACGGAATCACTTCTGCTAACGCCAAGGTAAAATCACAGATCTAGCCATTCCTCCTGTCTATGGGGAACATGAGGGACAAGGAATAAAAATGGCTCCATTCACACTGATGTCATTTTCCTATTTGCCCCATAATATAGCTCCTGTAGTAAAAAGAGTAAACAGTGGGGGTGCTGCTTGAATTCCGCGATTTGTCCAAGAGGCTGCTCTAATGATTTCCATTTGTATAACCATTTATAATTTTAAAAGCACATTCTCATTTGATCTGCAAAATGATTTTACAAGTAAGTGAGATCAGGTAGTATTAACTTGTATGAGAAAAGATACTGATGGACCTAGAGATTGCCATACTGAATGAAGTACATCAGAGAAGAATATCATGTGGCATCTGTTACATGCAGAATCTAAAAAGAAATAAAAATGAGCTTACATACAAAAACAGGAAGAGACTCAGACTTTCAGAATAAACTTATGCTTGGTCGGGGGAAGGATGGGGGAAGAGAGAAGGAGTTTGGGATGGACATGTACACTGTTCAAAAATGGATAACCAACAAGGACCTACTGTCTAGTACAGGGAACGCTGTTCAGTGTGATGTGGCAGCCTGGATGGGAGGGGGTTTGGGAGAGAATGGATACATGTATATGTATGGCTGGGTCCCTTCACTGTTCACCTGAAACTATCACAACACTGTTAATCGGCTATACTCCAATAGAAAATAGTATTTTTAAAAAGTAGTGCAAAAATGAAAAGAAATATTAAGATCCTGAGCTAGTGAACTTATCCTTCATTCTACAACACTGACTGAATGCAATGTTCCTAGCAGGTGATGAACATGAAGTACCTTCACGAGCCTGGCAGGAAGTGGGCAGAAATGAGGCCGGAGAGCAGGGCAGACCCAGAAACAGGGCCGCGTATACCAGGGCTCGGCAAAGCATGGCCCACAAGCAGAATCTGGCCCACAGCCTGCGTCTGTCGTAAGCTAAGAATGTTTTTACAATTTTAAGTGGCTGAAAAGCATCAAAAGATACATGAACTCCTATGTTCACAGCAGCACTATTTACAAGAGCCAAGACATGGAAACAAGCTAAATGTCCACTGGCAGATTCAAGAATACACACGGGGTGCGTACACACAGTGGAATACTACTCTGCCATTGACAAGAGGACAGTGCCATTTGCAGCAACACAGATGCGACTGGAGATTATCACACTCAGTCAGAAAGACAAACACCATATAACACCACTTATAAGTGGAATCTAAAACATGGTGCAAATGAACCTACCTACAAAACAGAAACAGACTCAGAGAGAACTGACCTGTGGTTGCCAAGCAGGGTGGGAGAGGGATGGACTGGGAATTTTGGGTTAGTAAGTGCAAAGCATTATATTTAGAATGGATAAACAACATCCTACTGCATAGCACAGGGAACTACATCCAGTATCCTGCGATAAATCATAATGGAAAAGAACATTAAAAAAAAAAAAAAAATATGTAAAACGAATCATTCTGCTCTTAACAGCAGAGATTGGCACAACAATGTAAAACAACTTTACTTCAATTAAAAAAATATATTAGGGCATAGCTCTGTAACTGTAGGATAGCCAAATTCCAGAGCCCACAATAAAGTTTTATTGGCAACAGCCATGTTCACGGGTTGGCATATTACTTATGGCTGCTGCCTGGACACAAGGGAAGAGGTGAGTACAAGAGGACAAAACACCCACAAAGTCCGAATCTTTGCTACTTGGTGCTTTACAGAAAAATTTGCCTGCCTCTGCTGTGGACCAAGGTGAAGCATTTGGATTTTGTTCTAAGCCCAGAATCCAGCACAGAAACCATTCCCACTGCGTAACAAAAGAATAGATCAGTTATGTCTAGTAGCTGGTAGAGTGACAGCCAGCATTCTTGGGGGGCTGATCTCTATCAGGCACTTTTCTAGGTACTTTACCTGTGGTGTTGTTCAGTCGCTAAGTCATGTCTGACTCTTGTGACCCCATGGACTACAGGCCGCCAATCTCCTCTGTCCATGGAATCCTCCAGGCAAGAAAACTGGAGTGAGTTGCCATTTCCTTCTCCAGGGGATCTTCCCGACCCAGAGATTGAACCGAGGTCTCCTGCACTAGCAGGCAGATTCTTCACTACTGAGCCACCAGAGAAGCCCTATCTTACCTGTGTAAATGTCCTTAATCTTCTCAACAACCCTATTCACGATACTATTTTTGTTCCCAATTTACAAAAGAGGAAGGTGAGTCTTAGAATCAACAACCTGCCAAAGTCATGTAGCTGGATTTGCCAGATCTGAGATCCCAGGCATTTTCAGCCTGGTTACAGAGCCTGGGCAAATAGTTTTGAAATATTTTTGAAACAAATCTTAAGGAAACTATCTCAGAACCCTTAGGCACCTGGTAAATACTTGGATTCTTCAGAACACTGCTCTCATCCAAACCCCTGTTTGCACATGAAGATACCAAGGTAAGTCACTTGTTCTGGGAGATCTGTGAGCTAAGACCAGAAGCTGGAGCATGCTGCTCTGCGGTGCATTGCCCCAAACCACAATTTCCTTCTGAAACTGGCTCTTACTTGGGTTCTGTTTTCAGAATGATCCGTTTGACTACATTAAGTTGTACACAGAAGACTTAAGAACGAAAGCTGAGCTGGTCCTTTCTTTTTCCAAGTGCATCTCGCTTGCTGTGGTTCCCATGGGGATGAGATGCAGCCCCAGTCCCCTGAGGTCTGCAGATTTATGGAGCATCTTCAATGTGCTGCCCTGCTGGCCACATTGGATTGTTTGATTCAGATCTCCCAGTCACCTTATCCTGTGATTATTCTCCCCAGTTTATAGATGAGGATGCTGATTCCAAGAGACAAGTAGACAAGTCTTCTCAGAGCTACACGGCTGCTAGTGACAGGATCCAGGTGAAAAGTCCGGGTCTGTCTGCCTCCTGCCCCCTTATCCCGCTAAGCTTTTCTGCTCCTGCTGCTGCTGCTGCTGCTAAGTTGCTTCAGTTATGTCCGACTCTTAGCGACCCCATGGACTGCAGCCTACCAGGCTCCTCCGTCCATGGATTTTCCAGGCAAGAGTACTGGAGTGGGGGTGCCATTGCCTTCTCTGTTGCTGCTCCTAGGAAGCCCTTTTCTCAATCAGTAACCAGTTATAGGGACTTCGCTAATGATCCAGCAGTTAAGACTTTACCTGCAGGGGGTGCAGGTTCGATCCCTGGTCTGGGAGCTAAGATCCCACATGCCTAGCGGCCAAAGACCAACACATAAAACAGAAACAATATTGCAACAAATTCAACAAAGACTTTAAAACTGGTCCACATCAACAAATTATTAAAAGAAAAATAACTAGTTGTAGAGGCTGCTGCTCTGGTTTAGAAACTCCCCAAGCACTCCAAGTCAATGACAGTACTTGGAGAATCCGGACACAGTGTGATGGGATATCCTGTTTCTGCTGGGAAATGCAAGTCAGGTCTCACCTCTGGGCCTGGCGTTGGGAAAGGCCACGGATTTGTCACAGGAGCCATGAAAGGTCAAGAAGAAAGTTTAGGCCCCTCTTGTAACTGCAACAAAAACCCCAGAGACTTCTACACATGGGGAAATCCCCTGTCTTTTCTGACCCTTCAAATAGACCATCTTTCACCTACTTGATAAATCTTTTCAGATTTTTTTTTCTTCCTGACAAGCTAGGTTGACCAGGATGATGATGTTTATTTCTCTCAAATCTGTCCCCCAACACCACTACCCTATCGAATGCTACTTCCTATGAATACAAAAGCATACAATGGGGATTTCATAAAACGCAGATCAAAGTGACAAATGGGCTTTCGGTGCTGAGACCTCCCACATACAAAGTGGTCAGTAGACACTTTTCCATTAGAAAATAATAGGTAGACGGTCACTCCTTGACCACTATGCTCCAACCTCACCTTTTCCCTCCACTCGCTAAGCAGCCACAGCTTGCTACCTTCCCCTGCTGAGCCCCCTGTGGGTTGCAGGCTGAAGTGAGGGTGTTAAGAGTGGGAGGGACGATGCAACCCACAAGGGCATGTCACTCAGAGCCTGCCTTGCAGCGTTTCCCCACGGACCATTTGTCATCTCTGAGTACAGTGGACATTTCTCAAGGTTGTGACGTTTCTCAAGGTAGGCGACCAGTTGATAGCACATCCGGGGGTGAATACAGTTACATTCATCATCTTCCAGAGGACAATTCAAAGTAAGATCTTCTTTAATGCTCTGAAATTTGTAAGACAAACATCCTTTCAGGCTCAGCGAAAGGAGGATTCAGTCATCCTTTTACTCACTCGCTCATTTGACAGCCTATTTCAGATGCTGAGATGGAGACTTGTGTGCTGGGGTTTATAGCCGTGGCCTCAGGGCAACACTTGTGAAGGAAGTGAGATGAGGCAGAGAGAGATGCTCAGCTCAGGTGGTGGCAACAGAGGGCTCAGCCAGCCCTGATCCTGAAGGGAGCTCTGGAGCTGGACCATTTCTCTTTAGAGTTGCTCCACCTGCAGCAAGGGCACAAGACCTTTCAGCCCCTCTCAGGGGCCCCTTGAAGGAGGTAAGGTCTGGGATAAAATGGTTCTCCCCACTAGAGGCAATTCTCAGAGAAGGACCCAGCTAACGTGTCCCAGTCTCTGGGGAATGGAGGGGGAATCTGGGGAGCTCTCCTGAGTGTACAGTCCAGGTGCCAACTAAGGACCAGCATTTACTTAACACCTCTTACTAACCTTGAACTTTTTCTGTAAATTGGAAGATTATCACAAAAAGTCAGTGTGGTTCCTATTTTATTTTAAAGTTTTACTACAACTGATTCAATTTAATAATCAATTATTTAGCCTTCAGTTCAGTTCAGTTCAGTCCCTCAGTCGTGTCCGATTCCTTGTGACCCCATGAATCGCAGCACGCCAGGCCTCCCTGTTCATCACCAACTCCTGGAGTTCACTCAGACTCACGTCCATCAAGTCTGTGAAGCCATCCAGCCATCTCATCCTCTGTCGTCCCCTTCTCCTCCTGCCCCCAATCCCTCCCAGCATCAGAGTCTTTTCCAATGAGTCAACTCTTCACATGAGGTGGCCAAAGTACTGGAGTTTCAGCTTTAGCATCACTCCTTCCAAAGACATCCCAGGGTTGATCTCCTTCCAGAATGGACTGGTTGGCTCTCCTTGCAGTCCAAGGGACTCTCAAGAGTCTTCTCCAACATCACAGTTCAAAAGCATCAATTCTTCGGTGCTCAGCCTTCTTCACAGTCCAACTCTCACATCCATGACCACTGGAAAAACCATAGCCTTGACTAGATGGACCTTAGTAGCAAAGTAATGTCTCTGCTTTTGAATATGCTCTCTAGGTTGGTCATAACTTTTCTTCCAAGGAGTAAGCGTCTTTTAATTTCATGGCTGCAGTCACCATCTGCAGTGATTTTGGAGCCCCCAAAATAAAGTCTGACACTGTTTCCACTGTTTCCCCATCTATTTCACATGAAGTGATGGGACTAGATGCTATGATCTTCGTTTTCTGAATGTTGAGCTTTAAGCCAACTTTTTTCACTCTCCACTTTCACTTTCATCAAGAGGCTTTTTAGTTCCTCTTTACTTTCAGCCTTGAAAGTGAAAGTGAAGTCGCTCAGTCATGTCCGACTCTTTGCGACCCCGTGGACTGTAGCCTCCCAGGCTTCTCTGTCCATGGGATTCTCTAGGCAAGAATACTGGAGTGGGTTACCATTTCCTTCTCCAGGGGATCTTCCTTACCCAGGGATCGAACCTGGGTCTCCCACATCAGAGGCAGACGCTTTGGGCAAGCTGGTAAATTCATATCATGAACTACTACCCAGCCATAGAAAGGAACGAACCCTCAATACATTATTTTTGAGATGAACAGTGACAGAAAGCAGATCAGTAGCTGTCGAAGAGGGGAGATAGAGAGGGACAAGAGAGAGGATTACAACAGGCAGGAGGAAACTTTGGGGGTGCTGGATATGTTCACTGTTTTGATAGTGATGATGATTTAACAGGTGTATGCATATGTCAACATTTATCAAACTGTCCATTTAAAATATAGACAATTCATTATGTCAATTATATCTCAATAAAACTGTGTAAAAGATACCTATGATCTTTGACTAAACAACAAAGCTACAGTAATTGACACAGTGTACCGGCACATGGATAAATGAAACAAGACAGAAAGCTCAGAAATAAACCCACACACTTATGGCCAATTAATACATGATAAAGAATGTAAGAATACACAACAGAGAAAAGACAGTCTCTTCAATAAGTGACACTGGGAAAACTGGACAGCTACATCAAAAGAATGAACTTAGAACATATTCTAATATCATATTCAAAAATAAACTCAAAGTGGGAGAAGAAAGACCTAAATGTAAGACCATATACTATAAAACTCTTAGAGGAAAACATAAGCAGAACACTCTTTGACATAAATAGCAAAAATATTTTTTGGATCCATCCCCGAAGTAATGATAATAAAAGTAAAAATCAACAAATGGGACCCAATTAAACTTAAAAGTTTTGGCACATTAAAGCAAGCCATTCAAAAATGAAAAGACAACTTTTGACCTGGAAGAAAATATTTGCAAATGACGCAAGCAACAATGGACTGTTTTCCAAAATATATCAATACAAAAGCTCATACTGCTCAGTATCTAAAAACAAACAACCCAATCAAAAATGGGTAGAAGACCTAAATAGACATTTCTTCAAAGAAGACATACAGGAAGACAACAGGCACATGAAAAGATGCTCAGTGTTGCTAATTATTAGAGAAGACGAATCACCTCACACAGGTCAGAATGGCCATCATCAGAAAGCTGACAAATAATAAATGCGAGACAGATTGATGAGAAAAGGCAACCCTTCCGTACTGTTGGTGGGAGTGCAAATTGGTACAGCCACTATGGAGGAAAGTATGGAAGTTCTTTTAAAAGCTAAAAATAGAGCTACCATATGATACTGCAATCCCACTCCTGGGTGTGTACCTGGAGAAAATAATGGTTCAAAGGAAACATGTACCCCAGTGTTCATTGCAGCACTGTTTACAACAGCCAAGACAAGGCAACAACCTAAATGTCCACTGACAGATGAATGGATAAGATCTTGTATGATAGAAAGAAATCATCATGGGGGCAAAGAAAGTGGAGAATCGATTTTTCCCTCCCTGGGAAAGCAGAGGATAACAACAGCTAACTCATATAGTATTTACTGGGCGCGCTCAGTCGTGCCCCTCTTTGCAGCCCCATGCACTGTAGCCTACCAGGCTCCTCTGTCCATGGGATTCTCCAGGCAAGACTGCTGGAGTGGGTTGCCATGCCCTCCTCCAGAGGATCTTCCTGACCCAGGGATTGAACACACTTCTGTCATCTGCATTGGCCGGCGGGTTCTTTACCACTAGCGCCACCTGGGAACCTCTGCTGCTAAGTCGCTTCAGTCGTGTCCAACCTGTGCAACCCCAGAGGCGGCAGCCCACCAGGCTCCTCTGTCCCTGGGATTCTCCAGGCAAGAACACTGGAGTGGGGTGCCATTTCCTTCTCCAGTGCATGAAAGTGAGAAGTGAAAGTGAAGTCACTCAGTCGTGTCCAACTCCTAGCGACCCCATGGACTGCAGCCCACCAGGCTCCTCAGTCCATGGGATTTTACAGGCAAGAGTACTGGAGTGGGGTGCCGTTGCCTTCTCCAGGAACCTCTACACATCCTTTAATTCTCACATCAACCATGGGAGTCAGTGCTGTCATCCGACCCATTTCACAGATAAGAAAACTTCAGGCTTTGATTCCAGCGAGATGGTTCCAGAGTCCATATTCTTAAACACTAATTACTATTCCTCTTTGAGAAGTGCTGGATCAATCTGGGCCTCAGAAGACAAATAGAACCTCCTCAGAAAAAGAAGGTCAGTTTAAGCAGATAAGGTAGTGTGAGCTACCACACTGTAAACTGTGAGTGTGAAAATGTGCTGTGTGCTTGAACTAGGATAAGAATTTCCTACGGGTACATTTGGGTCAAGGTGGAAAAGAAGGCTGAAACAGTAGATTGGGGCCAGAGTGTGAATGGCCTCAAACGACCTGCTGAACAATTTGTTCTATAGCCTTCAGGCAAAAGGAAGCCACTAAAAGCTTCAGAGCAGAACAACATCAAATTTGTGCTTTGAAAGAGAATGAGGAAGTCGACCTGCCTACTGTGAAACTAACACCTGGCAAATTTCATGTGTCTCCATTCTCATGCAAAAGGCCATTTGATTCATGAATATTGTACTAAAACCACGTTAACATCAACAGATTTGGGACACACTGTGCTGTAGATTTAGGTTTCAATCTCAGAACTTCTTTTTAAGATAGCAGAAGATTTTTAATCAAAACACAAAAAGCATCAATCAAAAGAAGAAAAAGTGACAAACTGGACTACATTAAAATTAAGGACCAGGACACTGAGCTGCCACAGCAGGAAGCACAGGTTCCACTCCTGGTTGGGGAACGAAGGGCCCACATGACGCGAAGAGTAGCCAAAAAAGAGAGAGAGGCTTTTAACAGTAAGAATGTAAGCCACACACATGGAAAAGGTACTTCCAACACCTGTAACTGACAAAGGGCTTATTTCTAGAACATACAAAGAAGTTCCATCAATTACAAGGCAGACAATCCTATAAAGAAAATGGGTTAAAGACTTGAATGAACACTTCACAAAAAGGTTACCCAGGTGACTATTAAACATAGAAAAGCTGTCAACCTCATTAGACATCAGAAAAATACAAAATAAAATTACAATAAAACAAATAGCTGAAATGAAAAAGACAAACATGGGTGATAAGGTGGAATAAAGAAACCCCCTCCACAGACTGCTGGTGGGAGAGTAAATTAACAGAACTTTAAACAGACACATAATTCCTAGGAAAGTATCCAAACAAAACGTATGTGCTTGAGCTCCAAGGGCCATGACAAAAAGTGTTGAGACCTTTTCTCTCAGTGACTCCAAAACTGGAAACAGCTGTAAGTGTCTACAAAAGAAGAATAGACAAAAGTGATACATTTATAAACTAGAATATTCTACAGCAATGAAAATGAGAGTACTATATCTACATGCAAGAGTATGAATAAGTCTCAAAAACATAATATTGAATGAAAGAAACCAAACACAGAAGAACACATGGTTTATGATTCCATTTATGTAAGTTTCAAACACAGGCAAAACCATTTTTACAGTGTAAACATAAAGATATCTTTTACCTTTGATTATCTTTGGGGGAGGCAGGGAGGGTCTGACTACAAGAGGGTTTCTGGGGTCCTTTGTTGTTCTTTAGTCACTAAGTCATGTTCGAATCTTTGCGACCCCATGGACTACAGTCTGCCAGGCTCCTTTGTCCATGGGAGTCTCCAGGCAACCATACTGGAGTGGGTTGCCACTTTCTCCTCCAGGGGATTTTTCTGACCCAGGGATGGAACCCGTGCAGCCTGCATTGGCAGGCAGATTCGTTACCACTGAGCCACCTGGGAAGCCCCGCTGCTGCTGCTGCTGAGTCGCTTCAGTCGTGTCCGACTCTGTGCGACCCCATAGATGGCAGCCCATTAGCCTCCTCCATCCCTGGGGTTCTCCAAGAACACTGGACTGGGTTGCCATTTCCTTCTCCAGTCCATGAAAGTGAAGTCGCTCAGTCATGTCCTAGCAATGTTCTATTTTTTGACCTGGGTTATGGTTATTCTCCAGCCATCTGAGTCTTGTATTCATTAAGTTATTTCTACCCATTTTCCACATTTTTACCAACAGAAAATTACAGAAAACCATGATTTAAAAGAGAGACACAAAGTGACCCTTCTCCAGGTCCTGAATTTAGTTCCGAGGTCAAAGCTTTTTTTCCACCGGCTTGAAATGAGAACTTCCATGATGACACTTTTACTTTTGTTTCTTGTCAGTGATTTTTTTTTTAACCTCCTATTAAATACATTTGAGTTAAATGACAAGCTCAAGATCTGAAAAATCAAGCAGTAACTAAGTCCAGACCTGCTTCTGGCTTTATGAGAGCACATCTGACACCACTGTGTCAAGAGGAAAAATAAAGCCTTTTTCTCTTGTGCTCTGACAGAAAGGTTAGAAAATTCTATAGGGAATAGCATTCTTCTAGGTGAAAACAAGCGTGAGAAACTCCTAACCAGCCACAGGCAATTCACACCTTTGCAGGGAGGTCCTAAGATGCCTTACAGCAGTTCCCCTGGGCTTCCTTAATGGGGGCAGATCAAGTGTCACTCCAAAGCAGAGACAAGACATTCATGGGAAAATCAAACGCTTAGAGAGCCAGGGAGCCATAGCAGGAAAAACCTGGAGTTCCTGGAGGGAATCTTATGCAGGAGAGGGAGCCGGAGTCAGACCAAATACTCAACAGTCTTGGTTTGTACTCTCAGTTCTGCCACTGATTGTGTCCCCTCAACTAAACCCTTCAATTCTCTATTTTGAAAAGTGGTACAGTGCAACCTGAGCACCAAAGAACTCCTGCTTTCGAATTGCATTGTTGGAAAAGACTCTTGAGAGTCCCTTGGACAGCAAGGAGATCAAACAGGTCAATCCTGAAGGAAATCAACCCTGAATACTCATTGGAAGGACTGACGCTGAAGCTCTAGTACTTAGGCTATCTGATGCAAAGAGCTGACTCATTGGAAAAGACCCTGATGCTGGAAAGACGGAGGGCAGAAGAAGAGGGAGGCAGAGGATGAGATGGCTGGATAGCCTCACTGACTCAATGGACATGAATTTGGGCAAACTCTGGGAGACAGTGATGGACAGGGAAGCCTAGTGTGCTGCAGTCCAAGGGGTCACAAAGAGTCGGACACGATTTAGCAACTGAACAACAATGCAACCTACTGATTCCCCACTGCTAGAAGCAAGTCCATACATTTCAATATATTCAACAAGGAGAACCTTCTATGGCGCCAGTCACACCAGCTAGTGGCAGAGATGGGGCTACTTCCCACATCTCTTGGTTTCAATTCCAGAAAACTCTCACCATCAGTGCAGAAAACTCACACTTGCCTTCTGATACCTGGAGACCTTGTTATCTGATACCTGGAGACCTTGTTAAACATACCAGCAAGCTACTCATTCCAGTGAAATTCTCAGTCAGCCTGGAGTAGACCCTACCAGTCTGCATTTCTTAGCTGGGGGCCCAAGACATTTAAATCCTCAAACAATTTAAGAAACAGGACATTATATCCTACTAAACTCCAAGCAAACTCAATTTTATTTTTATTCTCTATCTGTTAAATTAGGGGAAATATTTGAAAGATGTTTTTGATGGATATAATATTCCCCACCCAAACTATCAATACATTTAAGACTATTATCATTAATTTCAACTAGAACCAGTAAATATTATTTCCTTTACAATTCTCTAAACATTGCAGACTAATCTATTTTCTAAACATAAGTCTATTTGTATTGTGCTGTGTGTCCCTGAAGAAATGAAATAAAGCCTATCTCAATTCATCCAGTTAATGAGAATCAAATACCAAAATTGCATATCATCACCCCCGCTAGATCATATTCTCCTTAAACACAAGGCTTTCTCTTTCATATCTGGTCATATCTTAGAGCAGTACTTAAAGATGGCTAGGTATGGATGGTGGATGAATGATGGAAGGGAGGGTGGCTGGGTGGGTGGACAGATACACAGATTTTTTAAATGAGTAAATATATGAATTAGTGAATTCTGCCCCCTGATAACTACAGGAAATTGTTGCCAGAGTTCGAAACATATTCACAAGGGTTCAGCAAAACTTGCCCGATTTAAATTGTTTAATAAACTAGAAAAGTGAAAAGAAGTTGACATCACTACACAGGAACCTTTTCATTTCTCTCCCACCTCCTCGCTCTCCAGAAGCCCTCCAGCTCGTTGACTTATAAGGACTACCCACGTGCGGTAGAAAGATCTGTGCCACCAACACATCACTCACCCCTCTCCACCATCGAGCTGACACATGTGGTCCCCTAAATGTTCCACCTGGAGGTATTTTGAGGGCAGCTAACTAAAAGGGGGCTTCCAGAGCCAATGGAGGAGGCGTGACATGAGGTCACAGAGCCACTGCCTCCCCCTCTCAAGAGAAACCACTCTGCTCTATTTATTTCAGAATCCAGAGGAAGTAGGCAAGGGTGACAACAGCCGAGCACAGCATGTGGTGGAGAGTCTGCAGCCTGCTGGCGTGGTTCCCCTTACAAGGTAAGGACTCAGCTCGTGCTTTTGATGCTCAGTTCACCTAATGTTTGGGCACATCTATCAGTCAGTCTACTGCTGTCATAGAGGACTGACTGCAGAAGCGACTCAGGTAAATCTCTCACTTTCCACATAAATCTCTCAGATTCCACTACGATTACACACTGGAGGAATGTTATAGGATTAATTGAATCTCGTGTTCAATTGCTAAAGGCTCTATAAAAGGGTCATTGTAGTGTGTGTCTCCGTGGAATCTGTGTTATGGCAAAGTGACTAACAAGTGTATTGTCTTTTAAGGGTATACCAGTTGAAAGAGCATCAGTTTGCATTTTAAAACCTTTTTATTCTTTGGTCTTACTGTACAGCACAGGGAACGCTGCTCAAACTTATGTGGCAGCCTGGATGGGAGAAGGGTTGGGGGAATGGATACATGTATATGCATGGCTGAGTCCCTTTGCTGTCCACATGAAACTATCACAACATTGCTAACTGGCTATACTCCAAAACAAAATTTAAAAAAGCAACAACAATAAAACCCTCCTTGTTTAAGCCTGAGCCAAATAATTTATCTGAAACAGTTTCTATATGTTGAAATTAAAATGATGACAACGTTTGATCTACCAAACCCTACTGTTATAAGGATCAAATTTCAATTGTAAAAGTACTTTGAAAATGGCAAAATGCTAGACGACCCTTAATTAGTTCAGAAATCATGATTCCCGTGAAAACCTTGTGCTTATTTTTTGAGTCACTTTACATTTACTTATTATTTGCAAATGTGATTTTGGATGCTTAATTCTAATGTTGCACTATGAACATTAAAGAAAGACACATAGTTCTTCTTAGCACAGGTTAAATCATTCCTACCCCAAAGTGGGGGCAGGATGTACTGTCCCTGAATCTCTGATTGCAACTTGTATCATTTTCTTGCAAAGAAAATCACACATATACAGGGTTGCTTGCTTGCTTGGTGCTTGTTTCCAAATACCGAATCTATAGTTATCCTCCAAGTGAAGCATCTCTCCTTCCAAACCTTCCTTCACCATAGAACTGCATCTGGAGAATGTATCTTTTAAAACTAGATTTCCTTATGTCTACCAAAGGGGAAAGGGAGGGGGATGAATGAATTAGGAGTTTGGGATTAACATATTCACACTACTTTATATAAAACAGAGTATCAACAAGGACCTACTCTGGAACACAGAGAAGTCTACTCAATATTCTGTAATAACCTATAGGGGGAAAGAATTTGATAAATATGTATAACTGAATCATTCTGCTGTACACCTGAAACCAACATAACACTGTAAATAAACTATACTCTAATACAAAATAAAAATTAAATTAAAAAAAACTAGATTTCCTATTTTACACAGTATTGCAATTTTCTACTTTATATACTCAATCAGTGCTCTCTTTTTTGGTCCCTGTACTCTGAGGCACTTAACAAAGATTCAATTTTGGTAATAAATAAGTTTCTTCAATAAGTGGCTTGAAGAAGAGCTAACGCATTCATAAAAAGTACATGTAAGTGGCTAAAATTAGAATGCTTTCTATTATTCCAAAATTTAAAGCCTTTAACTGACCTTCACTTTTTCAGTAGTCATTTCCTTTCAAAAACACCTCACAAAAATAATGTTTTAAATAAAAACTACCATAATCGTGCCCTAAAGTAAGCTTAAGCTAAGTCTTTTAGAATATAAATTACTCAAGTACTGTTTATAAAGAAAGGGGAGATATGTATTTATTGCATCATGCACAGTACTTTACGTTAATTTCATTTATCCTAGCCAAAAAAAAATGACAGAGGTATTCATATCCCTAATTTACATATGATAAAATTGAGGTTACAAGAAGTTAGAAGAAACCTGCTAGTAACTAACAATGTAAATATCAGCAAAGCACATAGTAAAAGTACTATCTCAAAGTTTTCAGGGAGAGTGTATGAATTGGATTGTGATAGAAAATATGTTTCTTGATATGGTTCAAAAGTTTGAAAGCCAGTGATTTGCACAATATGGAAGATTCATTATTGAAAAATTCTCAACTGAAAACTCATCCAAAGGGGGCCATCCAGAGGGCATCTAGGGTCAAGTATCTGAGAACCAACTGCCCACCGTGTGTGTGCTACGTGCTCAGTCCCTTCAGTCATGCCTGACTCTCTACAACCCTGTGGACTGTAGTCCACCAGGCTCCTGTGTCTATGGGATTCTCCAGGCTAGAATACTGAAGTGGGTTGCCATGCCCTCCTCCAGGGGATCCTCCCAAGCTGGGGATCGAACCTGTGTCTGCCTGTGTCCCCTGCACTGCAGGTGGATTCTTTACCCACTGAGCCACCTGAGAAGCCCACTCTAACCTAATCTTACTCATACTCATCAGGGTCCCAAACAGGATAGGAGCTGACCATGCTGCTTTCTTATCAACAAAAAGACAGGAAATCATCAGTTTGGGCAACATAAATTGCCAGCCGTTTTTAGCTAATTGAATTATGGGAAGATCATGACACCTTCTTTTACTGCACAACTTCTATGGGTGACAAAAAAAAAAAAAAAAGAACCTATAATCTTGGAACCTGCCCTCTTTTCAGAATTCCTACTGGCAGCCCCTAGGGTAGGTCAAACACAGGATCAATGGAGAATTTTTCAAAATTCATCCCATTTTCCTATATTGTGGATGATGAAAACCCACCAACTTGCACCCTCTATTCTGGTTGCTTCATGGAGAGTGGGATGCATGAAACACTCCAGTTGCAGATGGAGTAAGGTTCTCTCAATACTTCCTTTGACCAGGAAAGAGTCATCCATTTACCGACATGTTGAGACAGATTCTTTAAAACTATACTGGAAATCATTCAATTTTGACAAAATTTGATTCATTTTCACACATAATCTTCTCTATTGAATCTATCTAAAGAATAACAATGATGCTTTTTTGTAATGATCTGAATCCAAGCATGTTTTGCCTGCTAACCTCAAAAGAGGAATACAAATAAGGTTCTGATCTGAGACTTAACTCATTGTGTGTCTCTGATTCTAACTTAGCTCCAGGCTTTATTATTTAATGTAAAGTGAGCATCCTATTAATATATTTATTAGTGAATATACATTTACTCATATTTAGCCATTGATTGAACAAATACTTAAAATCTGAGATTGTGCTCAGCCCTGGGAATACAAACAACTTTTGTATGAGGATTTTGTAATCTATCTCCAAGAGACATACTCATAACTGAAAAAGTGATGTGTGAAGTGTTGTAAGAGAAGTCTATTTGAAGCCTTTGGGGATCTGGAGGAGAGAGAAGGTCACTGAAGGGGAGAGAGAGGCGAAGGGCCAGTTGAGTTGGGCAGGTTCGACAAAAGTGGTGTAATTTGACTTAAGTCTTGAAGGAGCTAAGAAAGGCATCTGAGGCTGAGAACAGCGTGGACAAAGGCAAAGGATCTTCTTGAGTCCAAAATTTCTGGAGTTTGCAGGTGGCCATTTACATGGGGCACCTGAAAGGAAGTATCAGCAAATAAAACTGGAGAAGATAGAGGGTCCAAGTATCTGAAATACTGGCCTGATTCAAATAAGAAGTGGGAGCCACAGCAAATATTCTAATGAAGGGATCAACTGAATTTGTATATTTCATATGTAATTTTTTTTTAAGAATCTGAGTTTTAATTTTAATTTTTGGCTGAACTGCAAAATCCCATGGCTTGTGGGATGTGGAATCTTAGTTCCCTGACCAGAGATTGAGCTTGGGCCCTTGGTAGTGAGTGTGCAGAGTCCGAACCACTGGACCACCAGGGAATTTCCTTTCCTTGTAATGCTGAAGCAGATGAAAATGGTAAGTTAGAGGAAGCAGAGGCTAGAAGGAGGTTACTGCAATGGTCCAAGAGAAAAACAATGGAGGCAGTGATAGTAGTGAAAAGGAAAAAAGGAATGAACTGATTCAAGAGATGTTTTGGAGAGGAAAGAGGCTGGCGTGCCTCTCAGATACCTGGCATGCAGTGGCTTGTGATGAGTGATGACAAAGAAATGCTGGAATGGAGCAGGTGGTGTGTGCTGCAATTCAATAACTGGGCTACTAAGAAAAAGAATCTTTTCCTTTCTTCAGTCTGCCATGACGACCTATAGTAGGGTGGATACACTGCAACTCCCCAAACCTTGGGAAAAGGACTCTTAGGAACTGTGCAAATGTTATCTCAGGTGCTCTGGTAGGTGGTTATGACTGCTGCTTGCCCTTCAGCTTCAGAGTCAGTCATGTGTGCTTTGGTGTGAAGCTATTCCACTCCTAGGACAATTGGCTCATGGGATGGGGGGTGGAGATGATAGTGAAGGTCATACATTCCCTTTCTACATATAAACCAACCACACAGACATAATCTATAGCCTTAGACTTAACTAGTGACCTCATGACACATGGCGGTACATGGATGGATGAACCCAGTCACGGAGATAATGACCAAGCCCAGAAGTCAATAATCCACTCAATAAACACGACCTACCAGTAGTAAGTGGTGACCTCCTAGGAGAGACACCACAGTGATAGACCAGCACTGGGGAGTCACATCAGGGATCTCTGAAGACGGACAGAGAGAACCAGCAAGTAGGCACAGGGCACTTGCTGTCTATGCTAGAAATGCTAAGGTGAATACGAATATGTCAATGTTTTTAGAGCCTGCAGGGGAGGAAGTGGTGAGCTAAGAAGATACCCCACACCCAATCCCTCTGACAAAGAAGGTGAAAGTTTGACTCTAACTTGGGTGAAAAAAAGATTTTAAAGACAAATTCCACTGTAGTTTTCAATAGCAGCAAGAGCATCATGGGGAACTTTTTTCTTAGAAGATGTGGCATCAAAACTTAGGTACCACTGTCCTTCTCTTCTACTCTTCGACATGACTTAGACACATCAGCCAATATTTTTAAGTACTGCAGCTGAAGCAGTGTGGTGCAGCGGCTTCTCACTGAGCTAGTCTTCCTTTCTACAATGATTTCCTGTCTCTGAATCAAATATGGGCTCTACATGACAACATTGCAAGAGAAACAGGCTTAGGAAGCCAAATGCAAGGCTAGGAGCCAAGAGCAGAGGAAATGACTGGTGTTCTAAGCCTCAGATGCAGTCCTTTCCATCTGGAACTTGGTACCTCTTCTGTGGTCAGCAGCCTGACCCTGACATCGTAACAGCAAGAGCAAACACTCATCTTGGGAGAAAGAATTCTTTGCCATATGCTAAAACACCATATTACATTTTCATACAATTTTTAAGACACTGTAAGGATTAAATGACATGATTTAATTCATAAGCATGCATTCCCAAGAAAAAGACAATGATATATACACCTTTAAAATGGGAGACATTTATCCATAAACAGAGTGCACATAAATCTCGCCTCTCCCTTCTCCCCCAGTGTGGGCTTCCTGTCTAAGACAATCATTTTATCAAAGGTAAGAACATTGGCAAAGCCTCTGAGTGTTAACTTCTTGCCTGAAGGATGAAATCAGGGGATGTTGCTTAACACTAGTTTTTATCCTATCATATATTTATGTAGTAACTTTTCTCCTCCCTGTCAATATTCTTATGAACAACAGGAGAGCAAAGATAGCTATCCATTGCCTGTATTACAGTGTCATCATGAAAGCTGGCATTAAACCATTACTTTTCAAGCTTACACTGTGATAGTTTCTGTTAAGAAAGAATTGTAGACAAATATAAAGCACAGACACTGCCCTCTTGCAGCTTCAATCTGTGGGACGCAAGATCATGCACAGGGGCTAGAGATAAAGCAAGAATCATATAATGGAATGATCAGTACAAGTTGGTCTAGAGTCAGATTCTTGGCTCAAGAGTTGCTTATCCTTAGAAGAAATCCCATTGTCATTTCAATGCGTCTCTACTAATATTATCCTTATTACCCAATCATGGGTTGATTTTATAGATGAGAATATTTCCAAATGCCCTGCCTAAGCAGAATTCTGGCCTATGCCTCAATGGTTTTTTTGAAAACAATCTCTTTTTATTGAATCCTTGTTGTTCATTATAGTACTGGCTGATGATATGAGTATTTTTCCATCAGGACTTAAGCTAACTCTTTTCCCATGAAAGTCAATATATGAATACAATAATTTTGGGTGATTATTGCTGGAGGCTAGGTTGAAATTAATGACTTCAAAATGGAACAAACTAAAAGTCTGTAACAATTAATCCCCAGACCTCTTCAATGTGCTTTTCCTAATACTTGAAATTTATCACAAGGAAATAAAGTCATTTCTTTTCCCCTTTTTTTTTAACAGTTAAGATGATACAGTGAAATTCATTGCATTTGCTATTCATATTTTATAACCCCATGGTATTCTTCTGTTCATAGACATGTTTTGTACTTGTCTATGATATTTTTTCATCCTCAGGAAAAACAATTAAAGTTGAAAAAATAACAAATGGCAATAAATGTGCCAAATCAGCAGTAAAGCCAATTTATTCTTCTATCAATTTCTTTTTTGGGAGGATAACTTTGCAGCTGCTTAGAACTATTGTTTCTCATTCTCTGGGGGTTATGATTCGGGGAAATTACAGACTCTCACATGTGCTCGGGGAAAGCGCTGCTGTGGAATATTAAATCAGAAGAGATTCAAGAACATCTGCCCTCTGGTGGAGAAGCTCTTCCACCCCAGGGGCTTACCTACTCCCCAGGAAGAGCAGCTCTGTAATTCACAACAGCCCCAGAGGATACAACATTCTTTCTTAGAATCTGAGACCCACCCCCTACCAACTGTACTCGAAGACACGAGTCAGCCTTTTTATAAACAGAGGCCAGAAAAGCTGAATTTTCTGGGGTTTCATCACTTAGGTAGTCCAACCCAGTTATACAAGCATGGGCTTAGAAGCCCACAGACCTGGGCACTGATGCCGTCTTGAGGACCTCTGTGACCTTGAACCTCTACTCCCTCATCATCAAGTGAGCAAAACCACTCTTCCTTTCGAACAGGGCCACCCAACCTCTGGGATCTAATGCCGATGATCTGAGGTGGAGCTGACGTAATAATAATAGAGTGCACAATATTGTAATGCACTTGAATCACCCCAAAACCACTGTCCCCTCCTCCATGGAAAAATTACCTTCCATGAAACCAGTCCCTGGTGCCAAAATGGTTGGGAACTGCTGATTTAGAGCGTTAATTTGAAAGCTGAGTTCAATATCAGTAACATGGAAGATACAATTTCCAGCATATGGCAAGGCAAGTGCCTCACAGATGCTGTTCAGCTTTCCTTTCATCAAAACCCACCCCTTCATTCACGCTCCTTCAAGAGACATCTTGATTGCTCTAGCACACTGCTTCCCTCCTCTCCTTGCAGTTTTTGGTGTTGACTTTGGGTTCTGTTTCTCTAACAAATGTATGCTGCTGCTGCTGCTGCTGCTGCTAAGTCACTTCAGTCATGTCCAACTCTGTGTGACCTCATAAACGATAGCCTACCGGGCTCTGCCATCCCTGGGATTCTCCAGGCAAGAACACTGGAGTGGGTTGCCATTTCCTTCTCCAAATGTATACAAATGATCAAATGATGAATGAGGTTGCCTCAAGTCTAAGCCCTTGCCTCAATTCAGGTGTAGTGTGGCTCATGCCAGTCTGATGGCCCACAATTCTCTTCCTCCACAGAGGCCTTTCGGACCAACCACATGGAAACTGTCCCCATAGAGGAAGGCCAGACACTCACTCTAAACTGTACCGTTTCTCAGGAGACCATCTCTCTGCAGTGGCTGGCCCCCTCGGGCTTCACCATTTTCTTCAATGAACAACCTGGTAAGTGAAGAAGAGAGAAACCACTGCCAGACCTCAACCTGACGGATTTTCCAGACAGGCTGGTGGGCCAGAAAGTCAGCATGAGTCACCCCAATGGTGGGCTTGGCCCCACCTACTGTGACACGTAAATCACACCCAGAAGCCTGTGTTTAACACATGGCTGCTTTTTTTCTGGCAGGAAGTCTGAAATGGAAACCCCACCAGCATGGTTGGTAAAGGGGGCTCAAATGACAAAGCCCATTTCCACCATCCCACCTCACCCCCAGGTCACTCTTTGACTCTCAGTGACCATGAAAGCACCGGCAGCAGGATGATAGGTGGCTGCAGACAGACAGGTGGGGGCCCGTGGTCCTCGGGTGGCCAACACGCCACCTCCCTTCTACAGCCAGGAGCTCTGTTTTCCACCTGAGCAACCCAGAGTCACACATCAAAGCCCATCCCAAAATGGCTCCCCTTCTCCCAGTGGTCTTAACAGAAACTCAGGATCGCTGAGCAATAGGAATTGGTGGCAGTTTTACTCTGAAAAGGACAGTAGCCTTCCTCTCTCACAAACACACATTGAGTCCTAGATGCCTAAGATGGGAGGGAACTCTTTTTATTGCATTCATTGTATTAAACATTGTATTGGTTTAACGTGTACCATATAATGTTTTGATATATGTATATATTGGAAAATAATACCACAATAAGTTTAGTTAATATCTGTCACCTCACGTGGTCACAGCTTTTTTTTTCCTTGTGGGAAAGGATTTTTTAAAATCTATTTAGTTCATCTCTTTGGGAAGTATTTTATGAAACCCTTCCTTTATAATGAGACTATTTTTTTAACTCTGGATTTTTTTAAGTTTTTTTTTTTTAATGTGGTCCATTTTTAAAGTCTTTGTTGAATTTGTTACAATATTGCTTCTGTTTTTATGATTTGGATTTTTGACCCCAAGGCATATGGGATTTTAGCTCCCTAACCAAGGATCAAATATTGTATCTGCTGCATTGGAGGGCAAAATCTTAACCACTGGACCACCAGGGATGTCCTGATAATGAGACCATTTTATATCTCCATTTAATACTCCTAATTACCAAATGCTTGGGAAAGTATCCAACACAGCAAATTTCATTCTGCTTTGTAAAAGCAGACCCTCTAGAAAAACTTGATGTCCTTTAGAAAATATTATAAAAATTGATAGGTTCACTGTAAAATAACTAAATATATTATTTTAAGCTAAACCAACTAGATTCCAATAGAATAAGTACTTATTAATCAATAAAAGTTCTGAGAGGAAACCTTTGAGGAGAGAGAATTCTATCAAATAATGCTTTCTGTTGCTTTGTTTTGGTTAAACTGGGCCTCCCTGGTGGCTCAGCGGTAAAGGAGCCCTCTGCCAATGCAGGAGACGCAGGTTTGATCCCTGGGTTGGGAAGATCCCCTGGAGAAAGCTATAGCAGCCCACTCCAATCTTCTTGCCTGGGAAATTCTACAGACAGAGGAGCCTGGCGGGCTATGGTCCACGCGGTCACAGAGAGTCAGACACGACCGAGCAACCAAACAGCAACACCACCACCAGGAGAAGATGGACATTCTCAAATGCCCTGATCTAGCGTGAGGGTTCTCCCTCAAGGGTATTTTTTTGCCCTCCACAGGATATTTGGCAATGTGAGTTTTGGTTGTTATAACTGAGAAAAGGCACAGGGATCTGGACTCTAGTGAGAGAGGCCAGTGAAGTGAAAGTGAAGTCGCTCCATCGTGTCCCACTCTGCAACCCCATGGACTGTAGCCCACCAGGCTCTTCCGTCCATGGGATTCTCCAGGCAAGAATGCCGGAGTAGGTTGCCAGCCAGAGATGCTGCTAAACATGCATAATGCAGAGTGTAGCCCCCCGTACTCTCACTGAAGAGAGAATTATGGACTCAAATGTCAGTAGTGCTGAGGCTGAGAACACCTGGATTCCAGCTCAGGTAACCTCAGTGTCCCAGGACACCATAACCATTATTTCAGATGAGAAACAACCTTCCTTGGTCAGCCAATTGAGGTTTCACTATTTTAGGCTTGTTCACATTATAAATCTTAACATTAGAAAAAAAGAAACAAAGAAAACCACTCATTTCAGGAGCCTCTGATTCGCTAAGGGACCTTTGACTTGAGATGGAAATCCCAGATCAAGACAGAATCAAAAGGAATACTTACTGTTGGCTAGAACTTTCTGGAACTGTGGGAGATTTTATGTTCTTATGGGGGTTTTTTTGTTTTGTTTTGTTGTTGCTTTTGTTTATTTTTGCCATTCCCTAAACATTTGAAAGTACTACATACTCTTTGGGAAATTCCAAATAATAATGAACTTTTCTTCTAAACATATCTCGGTTATTGTCATATGAAATTGTAAAAACAGTAGATTTTACAGCTTTGTCATCAAATCAATTTGACAACTATTTTTGTTCCAATCTTATTCATATAAGATTTAAATAGTGATAATTATGGATAGCTTTCCAATAGTTTCTAAAAATTTAATTGGAGTATAACTGCATCACAGTGCTGTGTATGACAAGACAGGGAATTGGATTTCTAAGAGAAATTACACTGGGGTATTTACATAAAGTAAAAAAAAAATTATTTAAGATCCTCCTGCCACCTGAACTCTTTGCCAGCCCAGGGTTCATAACTTCCTACCAGCATAAATAAAACAAACTGCTTATTTCACAGATCTTAGTATTAAAATACTTTATTCCCTAAACTAACTTCGAACTATTGAGAGGTCTCTAGGTGGTAACACTAGAATTTGGAAGGCAGCTCAGTTAAAGATGAGACATCCGTTCCCTTAAAGTGTGATAATCAAAAGCTATTCCTGTGAAAAATCCATCCACTGAGAGTCTGTATTCATCTGATACTTCTCCTTATAACAGCTCTTATCCCCTCTTGTACAGCTTTAAAAAGTTCCAAATACCAGCTTCTTCATCACTCCTCCAATCAGCTCTCCATCAGCGTGCTGAATGTAACACAGCATGATGAAGGTGTGTACAAGTGTCTGCACTACGGCAAGTCCGTGAGAACAAAGGAAGTGAAAGTGATCGTGTTAGGTAGGTGCCTGAAAGCCAGTAAACCCAGCCTGGGAGCGATACAGTAACGAACGGGATATATCATTTTTAAACTCAATATTATAATTAAAAAATTTTGCCTGCAGCAAGGCATTTCCTGGCAACTCTGTCATTTTCGTTGAGACAAAACAGAAAGGAGCAATTTGAGTGCCAAGTCCCAGAGTAAATGTGAGTTTGTGAAAATCGTCTTTGGCATCAACTAAATTTTCTCTGCAGGGAACTAAAAAGAAAGAGAATTTGTATTGGCTGAACTGTGACTCTGTGCCAGGCACTGTACTGGGCTGCAAGGAATCAAAGATGAATTAGGCACAATCTCTGTCCACAAGGCGTTTGCACAATTGTTCAGGAAGGCAAAACACATATATACATCTAGCAGAAACTTCTGACAGCATATCCTAAGATCAAATATATTCAGATGTAACTCTGCTGGACAATCGGCTCACACCCTCTGCAAAACAAGTTCCTCTCTTCCGTTGGGGGATGGGGTTGGGAGGCTTGGCTAGGAAGTGACAGCTGGAACTTGCTCAGTTCTGCAGGTGGTCCTTTGTGTTCAGTGTTAAGTCTTACTATCTTGACTTTTCTGTTTTTTTGTAGCAGAACAGATCAGTTTTAAACACTGCCTTATATTGATCTCTAAATACCATAATTCTACATATCACACAAGGAATTCCTAAGACTCCTCTTCTTGCATTAGTTGAGTGTGGTACCTGCCATAAAGTAAAGGCACAGAGACAAAGTCTCTGGGAAGGAGTGGCTCCCTAGGGCTTCTGAGAAGCAATGAGACTCAGCTTTGGGGTCACCTTTCCCTCATGTTGCTGGTCACCGGCAACATCACTCTGGGTCAGGCCAAGTCTGTGCTCTACTGGCGCTCTCATGCACCTCTCACAACACCCCATGCCTACCTCTGTCATTGCACCTGACACCTGGTCTTTCAGTGAGCAGTTTAGGGGGCTGCTTCTATCACCATACTCCTCTTTGAGGGGCCTCACCTTTCCCACATTTGTATTGCCAGCATCTGGTACATATTTGGAGCTGACTTCATAATGTCTTAATGGCAGATGGATGAGTAAATAGATGCTAAAGGGTCCCATTCTGTACCCCACAGTGTGAGGCAGAACAAAGAAGAAGATATAAGCCTATCTGAAAAATTTCCTGCTGCTGCTAAGTCGCTTCTGTCGTGGCCGACTCTGTGTGACCCCATAGACGGCAGCCCGCTAGGCTCCCCCGTCCCTGGGGTTCTCCAGGCAAGAACACTGGAGTGGGTTGCCATTTCCTTCTCCAACGCATGAAAGTGAAAAGTAAAAGTGAAGTCGCTCAGTCATGCCCGACTCTTAGCGACCCCACAGACTGTAGCCTACCAGGCTCCTCTGTCCATGGGATTTTCCAGGCAAACTTTCCTAGACAGAAGTAAAAAGAAATCGGGCTGATGGGCCCTTTAGAGAAATGCCTCTTTGATGGTAGGAGGAGACAGAAGTAACTTATAGTGAGGTGAGTCCTAGACTCATGAAAGTTTAGAGCTCAAATAGCCAACCCATAAACCAACTCCTTCATGTCTCAGACAAGGAAACTGATACACCAAGAGGTTGTGGGACTTACCACGTTCTTACAAATAGTTGGTGACAGAGATGGGACCAGAATTCCAGCTTCTATTCCTCACCTCACGTTGTACCACTCAGATACACTCATCTATAAAATTTAAGAATTACTGTTGTAACATAGTCTACTTGGGAATTTCCAGAGACTAATCACACACCAGGTGACAAATATTCTGATTACAGTCAGAGTAGCTTTACAAGTACATAAAAGCCCCTTAACTATATTCTGAGAAAGGTCAAATGAAAAAATATGCCATTATTTAGACCATCCCCTACAATGATCCCTATAGATTATTAGGCTCTGTGCTTTCCTGAGATATGTAGACCAGCTAATTGAGCAGAGAAAAATCAATTTTCTTCTAGCAACTCCTGTCACGCCAAGCCTGCAAGTTTCAGCTATCAAGATGCACAATGGAGAAGAACACGTCATACTGAAATGCTCCACCGTGAGAAACAAGCCCCCTCCACGGATAACCTGGCTCTTAGGGAATGGCATGGAATTCTATGGTAAGCGAAGAAACCATTCTCTTTTCTCCTTTGTTTTCCTTCCTATTTATATTTTTAAGGAATTTTTAAATGTTCTGGCACCCTCTGGTGGCAGAAAGTGCCAGAAAACCCCATTCAATATTTCATCCATCCTTTTCCAGACAAATTATCCTTATTAACCAATCGATACTATGCCTTATTCTTGAAAGCCTCAACACAACATGGTTATATACTTTTGTTTAAAACAAGGTAGAAACCTAAAATGGTATTAAATACCATTTAATACCATTAAATACCAGTTAATTTAATTAATACCACCAAATAAATACACTTCTAAAAATATATATTTAACATCATACATGCAACTGGAACAGATAAGATCTTGCTTGAACAATGGAGTATCATGTCATACTCCCTATGGCAGATAAAACTATTTTGATAACAGCAACAACAAAAACCTAAGCTTTGAGCCTTTTAACTGAAGCAGGATAACCAACTGTCATGCTTGGGAACTGATTCCAGTTTTTTTACATTTCAACATACATTTCATTCAATTTATGTAACTATAAGTTCAGTCCACTGCCAGTTCTAGACCTTTCTTTAATCTGCCTTATTCATTCAACCTGAGTAAGGTCTTGGGTCTTTGTGTTCCACAACATTAGGCTGTCTTTCTTGTGTAACCATGATAAGCTTTGGATTTTTTTTCCCCAGTAGTGCAGGGTTTATAGGAAATTATCCACTCTTGTTCATCTGCTTCTCTTTGGGAATGGGGCCAAACACGTCCCAGGTGGCTGAGGGAAATTAGAGTGAGGTTAGAAGACTAACAGGTTTGCCAAGATGTCAAGGGCATTGGTTTCTCAGAGAACCATGCCACCCAATAGCATTAAACTGTCACGACCTCACACACCACTTTAAATTGCTTCACAGGTGAAACCCACCATGAATATGAAACTGATGGGAAGAAGTGTAATAGCACCAGCACACTGACAGTCCACACATATGGCAAAAACTCAACAGTAAGTTGCATTATCCGACACAAAGGCCTCCAAGGACGAAAACTGGTAGCACCTTTCCGGTTTGAAGATCTGGGTAAGAACCACCAATGGCTGTCTTTGATTATCTTAAATTTACCTTATATCACACTATCAAACAAGATGAAATAGAGTAGGAAAAGTCCTTCAGAGTGAGCTCACTGTCAACAAAGCTTTTTTAAATAACAAATTTCTTTCATGATTGAAATTTCTCCAGCTGGGCGACAGAGTTACTGTTCCAACACAGAAGAATCCCAGTTGTGTAGAAAGCCTAACAGAGTGCCATATGTAAGCAGTGTCGTGCTTGTTTTTTATCATGACAGCTGGCATAACTTGACCTAAAATAGTTTTATTGCAGTCATGTTTTTGGAGAGACCATGTGAAGCTTACTACATTCCTGTAATACCCAAGGGGATAAAACAATGAAATAAATCTAAACTTGTCAATATCATTGTATGTTAACAATCATGTACCCACATTAAGTCATGACTATGCTTTAGATTTATTTTGTTATAACTGTTTTAGAGAACACAGTCTACCCATGTTAATATTCTGAGCAGGGGCTTCCCTGGTGGCCCACTGGTTAAGAGTTCGGCTTCCGATGCAGGGTGTGCAGGTTCAATCCCTGGTCGGGGAGATAAGATCCCATATGCCTCACAGTCAGAAAATGAAAAAATAAAACAAGCAGTACTGTAACAAATTCAATAAAGACTTTAGAAAATGAGCCACATCAAAAAAAAATCTTTAAAAAACATTTTGAGCAGAACACCAAAAATCAAGAATAATAAAAATGAAAAGAAATCAAACATTAAATGTGAAGAAGACTTGCCTCCATTTTCAGAATCTCTGTTCCCTGATCCCATCACCAAAGGTTTAAGAACTAATTTTAAAACTATATAAAACGTTTTGAGGCAAGAAGCAGCCTCTGAGAAGTAGCAGGCATCACACATCTATCATCCACTGGACTCCAACCTTCGTTACTTTATAAGGTACTTCTCAGTGTGACCCTGGAAAAGGGCATGGCAGCCCACTCCAGTGCTCTTGTCTGAAGAACCCCCGTGGACAGAGGAGCCTGGCGGGCTAGTCCACGGGGTCGCAAAGAGTTGGACACGAGTGAGCACTCTTGATGTGAAAAGAGATTCCTGAAGGATAAGCATTCCCTCACCCTAGTGAAAGAGGAAGCTGCTGGATGACCATGAGTTTGCTGAAAAAGCTCTGTATCGAATGAAATATCTGATGAGGAAAGGTGCTTGTGAGCAGGAGCCTCACTGTGAGAAGACTGTCCTGCTGCTCCGCGGGGGCTGGCGCTGTGGTTAGCAACTCCCCACTCACTACCCTGCGTTCTCCGCCGGCCACTTTCTCATCACACCAAAAGCAGGTCTTGAGGAAGCTGGGTTTAGAAGAATCACGGCCCCCAGACTGGGCGGAGCTGTAATCTGACGCAAATATTCTTTCCTCTCTGTCATTCATCCCCCTCCTCACTCTCCACCCCCAGCCACGGAAGGGAGCCTAGGGCACACGGGGAGGCGGGAGGGTCACCAAAGAGAAAATGAGGCTTTTTTTTTTAACCTAAATGGCTCTGAAAGATGTTCAGATTTTAAATAAAAAAACAACAATATCAATAAATATATATTTTAATTTTCAGCAATTGTTCAAACCGTCTACCAAAATTACTGCTCAAGGAGAAATCACAGTTTCTCCTCCTGGATGGCCATAGTTCTATACATACTCAGTGTGTGTGTATATACATATATGTATGTATATATATACACATACACAGACTATTGAATATACATGTGCACAACTGTATATACACTATGGCATATACACACAATATATACAATGTGTATAGAATATAGTATATGTAATATATATAACCTATTTTGTACATAATTATGTAATTATATGAACTCATATAGTATACATTATTCTAGATCTTAACCATTATCGATAAATTTTATTCTCTGTGTCCCCAGTAGTTGGCACATTATCCTTATCTTGTAATCTGCTTCCAGCTCTTCTATTTGACTTGTCTTCGAGTTTTTCACTGCAAGCAACTTCTCCTCTCTTCAATTTTCTCTGGCCTCTTTGTGGCCACAGAGCTCACTTTAGCCTTATGATCTGTTTTCCTATTTCTCCAGTGTCTCTTTAGTGGTTCTTCTTTTCTCAGAGCCGTTGGCATGTGATTCAAGCATTTTTATAATTTTAAATTTTTAGTGTTTGATTAAGAAAATAATTTAACAGCCACGGAAAAATCCTTTGATTAAATGAAAGACTGAAAAAGCACTCACAGACTCCAAAAAGATATTACAGATCAGTATTAATATTTGTAAATTAACAGGCATTGTTTTTATAAGCTCTCTGGTTGCAGGCCTGGTCGTTGACTGATCAAACCTATGCTAAGTTGAACCTCTAGATACATTCCTAACCACTGATTTTATAGTCTACAAGAGCATTTAGTAAGCCTCTTAATTAATAGGTTTGAGGCTACACATGTCATACAAATGAAATAATTTATTCTCACCAAAAACTCCAAGAGGTGAATGTATTAGTATCTCCATTTTACAGGTAAAGGAAAGCCTTCCATATGAGAGATTAGGGACCTGGTCCAAACTTAATCATTGGCAGGCAAGGATCACCATTGGAATTCAGCCCACTCTGACACTGACTCCAAAGCCACCAAATAAATAGGCAAGTAGATGTGCGATTAAGTAGATAGACAGATTAATAAGTATTAATAGGGAGATACAGATAGAAATGAACAGTCTGCCCACCACTGCCCAATGCACTGCTCCACGGAGGTCCAGCCTGCTATGCTTCTAAGCCAGGCAGTTTAGCAGATGGACAATCAGCAGGACGTAGATTCAAACACCAGCACAAGGGCTGCAGAACACCTAATTCTGCGCTTTCTGCAGAACCTCCACAAGCAGGTAGCAGCCAAGCATATTCTCCAATCTGCTGTACTGAGCACAATGTGGGTAAAATTGCTCTCTGTAGTTGCGGAATTCTGTTTTTCCCCTTTCCTAGTTACTGATCAAGAGACAACGTCAGCTGCCCTGGAGACAAGCTCTCTATCCTCTCAAGACCTTCAGCAGCCCAATAGCACTGGTAAGTCTCAAAAATATTAAAACTTAAAAAAAATAATCATGATTCTCTGGGAAGGTCACTTTTCCCATTCTAAGTGTCAAGAACGTTTTTCTTTTAATTTGTAATAAGACCACAGAAGGCTCCTTCCAACTGGCTCCAGCTTTATGGTGACCAGGAGAAGCATCATATTCAGAGCTCAGTTAGTGGGAGAGCCTTCAGAGTAACTCACACCTTGTAAGTTCTCTTTCTCTCTCACACACACACGCATGCATGCACATACAATGGTGCCATCTGAATCCCTCTGTGGTAAAAGGCAAGGCTGAATTCACTTATAGAAGGCTCATTCCTTTTGTTCTTCCATCTAGAACAGACCAAACAAAATAAAGACTTGATAACAGCAAAGTGCAAAACGCAGGATCTGGAGTTTTGCTGTTGTCATTGAGTAACAAAATCACCCTTGAAGGCTCATCAGTTACTTGGTTGTCAAGAACTCAGATAGTTTTGTTTTGCTTTTACAATTTTACTTATTTGATTTGGCTGTGCTGGGTCTTAGTCGCTGCACACAGGCTTTCTCTAGTTGCAGTTGGTGGAGGCTGCTCTCTAGTAACAGTGCTTGGGCTTCCCATTGCTGTGGCTTCTCTTGCTACAGAGCACTGGCTCTGGGGCCCCTGGGTTTCAGTAGTTGGGGCATGTGGGCTCAGCAGGTGCAGTTCCCGGGCTCTAGAGCCTGGGCTCAGTAGCTGTGGCGCACAGACTCAGTTGCTCCATGGCATGTGGGATCTTCCTGCATCAGGGATCGAACCCGTGTCACCTGCACTGGCAACTGGATTCTTAACCACTGAGCCAACAGGGAAGCTCTGCTTTGTTTCTTCAACTTACCATATGCATTTTATTTTTTAAATTTCCTTTTCTTTCATTAGTGATGTTTGTTAAAAACACACACACACACACACACACACACACACAGAGAAGCAAAAATGTGTATTTTTCAACCTTATTGTACACACCTCCAAAGTACAGAAATGTAACATTCTGAGTGCTAAAATATATTTAAGAACTCAGTGTTTGATGACAGGATTGAACTATAAATGAAGGAGAATTTAGAAAACCTGGATTATAATCCCAGCTTGGTTAGACAGTGAACCACTAGCTGATTAACTCCGGGCAATGATCACATATTTAGCTTATCTTTGTATGTTACCTAGCTTGATACCTGCCAATAGCAGGTACTCACAAAATGCAGTATGCGTGAACGGATGAATGAACGTGTGCATGCAACTGTCATGGTGCTATGAACAAGACCGTACGCTTCATTCAGAAAGGCATAAAGCCCCACATATCCTCTTTCTGTTTCAATAGAGTCTTTTGAAAATTGTGTGGTGGGAGAAGTGCTTTCATATCACTATCATGTCCATAGTTCTGAGTATCAGATCACATTTTTAAAATGTTTATCTTCACTAATACTTAAAAGTAAATATTTAGGTTCTTTAAGTACTGATAAATATATATGTACCATACGTACATATATACTTTTTCTGCGGGGCAATGGAAATTGAAAATACTATGAAGTGGAACAGCCACATCCCTTGGTCAAATAATCCAATATTTTTAAAAGTGTTTAGAATCTATTTGTCTTTAAATCGGCTTACACCACTACTGAATCACTCAATTTTCTCCTCTGCTTTTTCATATAGAACAGAAGATTTAAGAAATATGGTTCTGAAATTCCTTTCAGCTTTGAATTTCTACGATTTTATTACTGTTAATAATACCTGTTTTCAAGAGAAGAGGTGGTTTCATTCCTCTCAGGGCCCACATGGTGGCGCTGAGCAATGTGCTACAAACCAAGAGTGCAGAGGAGGGAAGAAAACAGGGAAAACAAACAACAAAATCGGAAAAAGGATCTCTTATTTTTATAATTTCTCTTACCTCGCAAAATCATCATAGTACACCCTATTTCTAAGGAGGAAGCAAGCATTGGGCTGAATAGCAACTGAGCCTATTTTCAACACAAAAATCACTGCTTTGTGCATTTCAGGTTGTAGGATTTCTGTTCACCAGGCTTAAGGCACCATTCTTCAATATTCAGTCCTGAAGCATCCTAAAACTGTTTCAACTAATAGACCTGGTTCAGGGAGGAAATAGAATGTTTTAAATTTGGGATTCTGAGTTTTGATATTGGCTCTGCCACTTATCTGCTATAGAACTGAGACAATTAACTTCTTGAAACCTGTTTGTTCAGAGCTATAGTGAAAAGTAATATATACCAAATGGTCAGTTTAAGGTCTGGCACAGAGAAAGTGTTCATTAAACATTCACCTTGAAAAAGAAGGGCTTCCCTCGTGGCTCAGATGGTAAAGAATCTGCCTGCAATGCAGGAGACCCGGGTTCTATCTCTGGGTTGGGAAGATCCCCTGGAGAAGGAAATGGCTATCCATCCCAGTATTCTTACCTGGGAAACCCCACGGACAGAGGAGCCTGGCAGGCTACAGTCCATGGGGTCGCAAAGAATGGGACACAACTGAGTGACTCTTTAAAAAAAAGTGAACCTGACCATTTGCAACAATTTTTGGAAGAAGTCAGTAGTTCAAAAGTGATATTGTTTTGAATGAGGATCTTTCAATTTGGTTTCCAAAGGTTCTTTGGGGATGAATATGTGCATATACACCACATAGCACATACACTGTCATATGAATATCTCATGTCTTACTTTCATCTTGGTTGCAGTAATGGAAGATTCCAGTATGTCAGAAATTGACAAGGAAGAGGAAGAACAAACCACTCAAGTCTCTCATTTGGCCACTGGTAAGTGTCCCCAGTACTTATTTACTTAGAACTGACACTTGATGTTTTAACCTCTTAATCAATACATCCAGTAGACTTTTTCAGTCCTCGTTATTTTTGACCTTTTATTGGTTAATCATTCCCTTATCCCTTGACCTAGTCATCTCCCTGGCTTCCCTGACTTACTCTGTCTGATGCTGTTACTTTGCTCACCACTCCTCCTTGTGGCCATTAGCTCATGTCCCCTCCTCCTCTGACTTCTATGTAGATTTGATTCTACTTCTCCATCCCTGGTTACTGCCTTAATGCTTAAAGAGTTTCCCTTTCCCAAGAGTATTTCTGTTGCCGTCAAATAGAAGAGTTACATACCTGCATTTCCAGAACATTCTCCCAAGCAAGAATCCTGTTTCATTCCATTTCCCACATATCTCTGGCTGAATTTTCTTCCAGTTCCTCAAACTCAACATGGCTAAAAACTGAACAGCTCCTTTTCCCACAAAATCGACTTCCCAAAGCATCACACAGGCCCCAAACACACACATATGTGTGTGTATACAGACGCACACATAAAATCAATAGGTTCCCAAAGAGTTTTGAGTCTTCTCTTTTGTCCACAAGCACTGCCACCTCCTTGATGCAGGCCCCCATCATCTCCTGCATAAAGTATTGTAACTTCAACTTCTCCTCTTGCTGTGATTTTTCAGCATCCTACTATCAAAACACCCCTTTGTACCCTCTACCCCAGTGAGCCAATCAGCTATGGCTCACCATTCACAGCTCAGAGCCTGAGCCTCAGGCCTCCAGAGGTGCTCTCTACCACCTCCCTCTGCAGCCCTGTCTCTATGACGTCCTGACCAGAATACACGTTTTTCTCAGATAACTTTCCATCTCATTTTGATGGCCCTGCCCTAACTGCCCCAATGAAAGGAAATCCACATCACCTTCTCCTTATCCCTCCTTCAAGACCAGCATCCTCGCTGAACTTTCCTGACCAGCTCAGGGACCCTGCCAGCCTCGAAACCCCTGAACACATTATTATACACAACATATGTGGGTCTAGAATCTGGCAGTTATCTTACTGCTCTTTGTTTGTTTAATTGAAGGATAATTGCTTTACAATATTGTGTTGGTTTCTGCCATACATCAACATGGATCAGCCATATATATACAAAAGTCCCCTTCCTCTTGAACCTCCCTCCCACCTCCTGCCACATCCCATACCTCTAGGTTGTCACACGGCCCCAGTTTGAGTTCCCTGAGTCATATGGCAAATTCCCACTGGCTATCTATTTTACATATGGTAATGTATACGTTTCCACTGCACTCCTTCCATTCATCCCACCCTCTTCATGCCCCCCCTCACTGTGTCCATAGGTCTGTTCTCTATGTCTGCATCTCCAGTGCTGCCCTGCAAACAGGATCATCAGTACCATCCTTCTAGATTCCATATATATGCGTGAATATATGATATTTGTTTTTCTCTTTCTGACTTGCTTCACTCAGCATAATAGGCTCTAGGTTTATCCACCTCATTAGCACTGACGCGAATGTGTTCCTTTTTATGGCTGAGTAATATTCCACTATATATATGTATCACAATGTCTTTATCCATTCATCTCTCGATGGACATCTAGGTTGCTTCCATGTCCTAGCTATTGTAAATAATGCTGCAGTGAACACAGTGTCTTTTTCTATAATAGTTTTCTCAGGACTGCTGTTTGTTTTTATTAACTTGTTTGGTTATGTAGAGAAAGAACTACTCGCTAAGTCATAGGATTGTGCCTTAGCAGCTCCAAGCACAATTTTCTCTGAATAGTTGCACTCCTTAATGGCATGTTGGTTGAGATGAAGGGGACCATGAATGACATTCTGCAAATATAAAGCCCCCAAAATAAGAGTACTAGAAAGATCTTTAAGAGCTCACCTGGTTTATCTCCAGATGCCTTCATGGTGAAGTCGCTCAGTCATTGTCCGACTCTGCAACCCCGTGGACTGTAACCTACTAGGCTTCTCCATCCATGGGATTCTCCAGGCAAGAATACTGGAGTGGATTGCCATTTCCTTCTCCAGGGGATCTTCCCGACCCAGGGATCGAACCCAAGTCTCCCACATTGGAGGCAGACGCTTTAACCTCTGAGCCACCAGGGAAGCCTGGAGGACCACATTTAACCTAGCCAAGATTAATGAAATTTCATTTTATTTGCAGAGTTTTTCAAATTCCTTAGTAACTTTTCTTGCTACTTAACTACACTTTGCTAAAAACTCCATTCCTTACAGCTAATTTGAACTCTCTGCCTATACTTCAATATCCTCACGTTTCCTCTAGAAATGAAAAATAACTAGTCTAATATTTATGTAACTTAAAAACCTTTTTCAAATCATCCCATGAAATTGCTTTGTTTATATTCCTGTTTGCTTATTTTCAGAGAATGAATAACGTGACTCTCTTTACCTTCAGGGTAAAGCTCTCTCTCATCTTTTCCTCTCAGCTATTATCCTTCATTATATTTTGCAAATACTGTATATATTCCTCAGTGATTAAAAAAAAAAAACCCTCAGCCTGTTTAAAGCCCTTGCATTTTCCCTGCAGAAGCAAATCGGCAGTATGGGGGACTGACGAAGAAGAAGAGCGGTGTCCTGCTTCTGACCCTCGTGTCCTTCCTCATATTCATACTGTTCATCATTGTCCAGCTCTTCATCATGAAACTCCGGAAAGCACACGTGATATGGAAGAAAGGTGAGTGGGCAGAGAGCCTGACAGAGGCTCCAAGGTGCTGAAGCCACTGGCCAGCCTAAAGGGAAATTCTATTAAAGCTCTTCCATTCAATGGGGTACCATCTGAGCAGTGTACCATTCAATGCTATACCATCTGTCTGAGCAGGATGTGAATTTCCAGGGATTATAGTCAAAGAATGCATGACCGAGAGAAACTAGAGTAGCTCTAGGAAGTGGCATTAAATTGTGGAGGCTTCTATTCACAAAAGGGTACCAAATAGAGAGCATATTCATCCATTCATTCAATAAGCATTTACTGAAGACCCACCGTGTGCCAGGCACTCTTCCAGGCACTGAGAACACATCTGCCAACAAGGCAGACCAAATCCCTGTCCTCAAGGAGTTCCTATTCTAGGACTGATTGCCCAGTCAAGGGTTGAATATAATAGACTGTGTGTGGGCCCATTCTTACTCCATAAGAATGCACTCAGCGACCATCAACCATATGTTCATAATTTTTCCTAAGCATTCTGATTTAAAAGTTATCATTGGAAACAAAACAAAATTATTTAGTTAGCATAGACAATACCTATTAAAATATATAGACTCAACATCAGAGACAGAAGGGACCGTAGAAGTTATCCAGAATAACCATCTGCTCTGTTCGTTCCATAAATGCGTGCCAAGATTAAATCCCTTATTTAATTCTGAGTGGTTATTTAGACCTGGACTGTTCAATACAGTAGCCATAATACGGCTAGTCAGCACGTGAACTGTGGCTAGGCACCCTTGAGAGGTGCTGTAAGGATCTGTATTTGACTTTAATACGCTGGACACATCCAGTTTTGAAGACTCAGTTCACACATATACACACACACACACGCACAAGAATATGTCTAACAACAATACATTGAATCTACTAGTTAAATAAAAACGTATCAATTTCACCTGCTTCCTTTTACTTTTTGAAATGACAACTAGAAAACTGTAAATTATACACGTGCCTTGTATGATGGTGCTCTTGAACACTGCTGATTTAGCCATATATCACCTCCAATGACACCTCCAATAACAGAGGACACATTATGTTCTATGGCAAAATACTATTCACACATCTTTGACTGGCTCTGACCCTTTTACAAGTGTTGCTTCTCATGTGGTACATTTATATGATGGACTATTACTCAGCCATTAAAAACAATGAAATAATGCCATTTGCAGCAACACAGATGGACCTAGAGATTGGGTAGTGAGTGAAGTCAGTCAGATAGAGGAGGAGGAGGAGTAAGTGCAACCTTTACAGTGAAGCATATGACATCCCTTATATGTGGAATCTAAAAAGAAACCATAAAGTGAACTTACTTACAAAACAGCAAGAGACTCACAGACTTAGAGAATGAACTTATGGCTGCCAGAGGTTAGGATGTGGGGAAGGGATAGTCACAGGGTTTTGGATGGACATGTACATACTGCTATGTTTAAAATGGATCACCAGCAAGGATCCACTGTCTAGCACAGGGAACTCTGCTCAATGTTACGTGGCAGCCTGGATGGGACAGGAGTTTGGGGGCGAATGGATACATGTATATGTATGGCTGAGTGAGTCCCTTCACTGTTCACCTGAAACTATCACAATATTGTTAATCAGCTATATCCCAATACAAAATAAAAGGTTAAAAAAAATTTAAGTATTGCTTTTCCTAGTTTAATATCTATCTTTTGAGATATTCAGATGGACTAACATTTTTATCATAAACGGACCTACATATAAGGTCTGGCTTTCCAGTTGTACCCACACAACAGGCAATCACCACAGTATTGTTTCAAAACCTCCCATTGATACCTCCCCCACCATACTTCTTTAAGCTCTACTAGAACTGTTTCTTCCCCAAAAGACAGTATGTGACTCTAATATGCTGTCATCTGACTTCTGCAACTTTTATACCGCAGGCATGGCACAGTGCCTGTAGGAATCACAGTAAAACTAAAAAATAATTTACTGAACTAATGAGTACATGAGGTACAGGGGAGGGAGTGGTAAGTCTACTATCACATAAAAACAGGTACGATCTTACTCAAATGTACATTTTTAATTACAGATGATATCTGTGGCACCAGAAATCAATAATAATTTTTTTCTTCTTGCAGAAAGTGAGATTTCAGAGTACACTCTAGAAAGTTACAGATCGAGGTCAAATAATGAAGAAACATCATCCCAAGAGAAAAATGGCCAAAGTAAGTCAACTATGGGACCTGAAACATGAAATATGAGGTTCATTAACTTGTTGCCTTCATGAGGAGAGGAAAAATCAAAGTTTGATTTTTAGCGCAAGAAAAAGCAAATCACCTGAATCATTTCACAGAACTTAAGGAAATACACCTTAAAAACCCCAAAAGTAGCAGCTAAGTTTGCATAGCTGAACGTAAGCCCCTTTGAGGAGCCATCCCTGAGTCCTTGCTGTCACGCACAGGTACATCTTGGACTGTATGCCCCTCCTGTGCACCACAGCATCCTATATACAGCTTTACTAATGAAGAACTTCCCACACCAGGCTGTCATTTTTGGTGTGTTAACCTAGCTACCACAATTCACCTGGTGAGCAATTGGGTCTACTCTATGTGTATCCTCAGATCCTAGCATAGGGCTTGCCACATCTGAAGTGGAGAGTCTGGTAAATTTGTATTGAATAAATGAATATAGGGCTTTTGAGGTGGTGCTAGTGGTAAAAACAAACAAAAAAACCCACCTGCTGATACAGGAGCGATGCAGGTTTAACCTCTGGATGGAGAAGATCCTCTGGACAAAGGCATGGCAACCTACTCCAGTATTCTTGCCTGAGAAATCCTATGGACAGAAGAGCCTGAGGGCAAGCTACAGTCCAGGGGGTTGCAGAGAGTCAGACACGACTGACGCAACTTAGCTCTCATGCAAATGAATATAAGGCTTAACAAATTTAATCAGAAATGTTTCATGTCTTTTGGATTACTTTATTGCAGTTCTTCAAGCAAAATATGAAAAGAATAGCCTAAGTAGTCTAATAGTCAGTGTGTGTGCATATGTGTGTGTGTAGTCGACAAAGATAAAGTAGGAATATAGCACAGCAAGAATCTTATACCTTCCAACCACTGTTTCCTCCATGCATATTAACTTATTCCACCTGCCCAAAGTTGCAAGACAATGCAGTGAGCTTTGCCACTAGTTGCTACTGGTTTTCCTGAGGCTTTATAAGAAGCAGTTCTTTCATAACACCTCTGGCTTTTTTTTGGTTTTGACCTAGCAAGGTGTGAAACGGAAAGACAGACTAGCTGTAGTACTAGGAAGAGGGGCACGAGTGAGCGGGGGGTGTGTGACCCGGGGTGGGAGGGGGAAATGTGGGTCAGCTGCCTACAGGCTGTTACACTGCAACACGTGTTTCTATGACGTCAGTATAACGTGTAATCGGGGTTGTTTCCTACACCCATTCCCCCAGGCAAGGGGAACAGAGCAGTGGGTGTAGCTTCGCTGTTCACCTGAAACTATCACAACATTGAGAATTGGGTATACCCCAATGTAGGGCTCAGTTGCTCAGCTGTGTCAACTCTTTGTGACCCCGTGGACTGTAGCCCACCAGACTCTGCTGTCGGTGGAATTTTCCAGGCAAGAATACTGGAGTGGGTTGCCATTTCTTCCTCCAGGGGATCTTTCCCACCCAGGGATGAAAACCATGTCTCCTGTCTCCTGCACTGGCTGGCAGGTTCTTTACCACTATACATCAATACAAGATAAAAACTTCAAAAAAAAAAAAAAAAGCAACAACAACAGTGAGAGTAGAATAGTAACCTTTAGCAGGAAAAGAAAAGCCTTCATTTCAGCTGCTGAGCAAGCAGAAGCCCTTTTAATTCACCTTTAAGAAAATTTAAAATGAACACCTACATAGAAGAAATTAACATGTTATAAATTGACTATTAATATATTTCAATAAACTTTTTTTTAAATAGAATAAGCCTGTGCACTCAGGACTCCCTACCCAGAAAAGTCTGTCCCCCACCCCAGTACATACTCCCTGGGGTGGGGGGATTGCCACAGCTGTGGGATGTTGCACGGTCTCCTGGGATCTGAGGCCCCACTTTCATCCTCCTTCCCTCAGCACCCTCAAATCCAGCATTTCAACTCTATAATTTCTGCTCATTGTCTCCTGGAGACACTTCTAGACTTCATGTACAGAGATGCATGAGCTTTCATTGGGATGCCCCAAACTTCTTATTCCCATAAGCCCTTTTACTTTCAATATGAAATCATGTTAAAGGCAATGTATTTTTTTCCAGCAATGCATCTGTTATTTGATAGCAGAGATGTCTATATATCTTATTTCAGGTTTATGAGCATAATGTTTACAAAAGAAGACTTTTTGAAAATTAGGCTGTAACAGGGCATTCATGTGTACACAGCAGTGAATTTCAGATTTGAGTTTTTTAAGACATTAACATTCAGACCTAAAAACACCACAAGGCGATCCGCGTGTTTTAAATAAATGGGTGCAACACTGATCAAACTATACGTTTGGGTTTGCCATGTTTTTCTTTCAGCTTCCCGCTCTAGGGGCTGCATAAATTACATCACACAGTTGTACTCGGAGGCAAAAACAAAGACGAAGGAAAAGGCACAACCTTCGAAATTAAAAGGAGAGCTGACTTATATACCAGAAAGCATCGTGTAGGGAGCCTTGCAACAGAAAATAGGATTTCAAGGCAGCCTCATCGTCACCTCGGTGGAGCAGCTTGTGGGAAGGCGCTTAATTACCGTCACAAGGAAAACGTCCTTTGAGTGCAATGGAAGATGGCGTCCTCCAATAGTAACCACCCCGGGACTCAGAGCAATAAGTGAGGACTAACCCATGGACGTAATTGTAGTTTAAAAGAAATGAACGGAACTTATTATGCCTGACACTACTTCAGAGCGGGAGGATTCTACTAAGCTTTGGGATCAGGGTCAATGTGATCAGCTAACATTCTTACTGTAAAGGAAACAGGAGATTTTAGACGCGGGCTCTGGTAGAACTACTTAAAAAAATTTTTTTTTTTAAATTGTCTTTAATCTTTCTTTCTGGTTCCCAAATAAAGATCTTTGGGATGAAAAGGACCTAAAGAAGGTCTCTAGTCCTAGAAGCTGACTTTCAAGATGAACTTTAAGCAGCTGTAAGCAGTCCATGCCTTGTCAGGGAGAAGTCATGAATGAGTCAGACGAACATGAAGGTCCCAAAGCTCATGCCCTAAGACCTAAGGGTAGCTCAAGGCAGACCCAAAGATTCCGTGGTCTTAGAATTGTCTTGCTAAATCACAATAGTTGACCTGGTAGGTCATGTTTTTACCAGGACACTTCATTCCAAAAACATGTACAAAAGAAAATAATGAATTGAATTTCCTGATGACTCATCTAATAGATGCTTTTCAAAAATTATTTAATAAAGAACTGACTATGTATTTGTGTTTCTAGCGCTTGTTCCAAGGTGTACTTCCTCCCTTCGCTTTTACACATGAAAATGTGTGAAAACATTTAGGACATGTCTCATTCTTCAGGTCTGAATAAACTATTTCTAAAATAATACCACCTGCTGTCCCCACCTCTCCCTGCACTGCTCTGCCACACACAAAATTTATGAGTTTGTATTTGTTACAGAGGCCAGATCCAGCTGTGATAATTTTTTTTTAAATCACAAAATTACTGACAGGCGTAAGGACAGAATGAAGTGCTTTTCCCTCTAATCCAGGGGTCCCCAACCTCTGGGATCTAAAGCCTGGTGATCTGAGCTGATGTAATAATAACAGAAACAAAGAGTTCAATAAATGTAATGAGCGTGAATCATCTCAAAACCATCCCCGTCTCCCTGGTCTGTGGAAAGTCTTCCATGAAACCAGTCCCTGGTGCCAAAAAAGTGGGGGACCGCTGCTCTAAACCATTGTAAGTTGATTGACATGATGACTCTAGGCTGGAGTAGGGTCCTATCTCATTCCTTCCATATAACTTAAGGTAGTGTTTCATGTTTCCTTGTTTCTGCTCATTGGAAAATAGAGCTAAAGAATAACTAAGAAATCTCTATTCTTCATAGTTTTATCTTTCGGGGATTAAGTCAAAAGATGCTTATTTTACTTCTTCTCCAATGACTCAAGAAAAACCAAACCAAAATTCTCTGACTGCAAGCCTCTCTCATTAGGTGAAAATAACAGAGAGAAAAATCCTACTACCCAACAGCCTGAGCGCACAGCAAATAGGGAGGCTCCGCTCAGGGGAAGAGGACACTTTGAACTGCTAGTCATTCACAAGGCCGCTAATTTAACCCAATAACATAATTTCCTGTTACCTCCCCCAAGTGAAGTCATGGTACTTTGCTATATTTATAGTAACGTTTTGATCTAGCTGAAATGCAATTCTATTTTTACAGTGTTCCACCTACTAAGAGAGAAGCCCTTTTCCTTCCTGTAATGCCTGCATGAGCAAATTTGTCATCACTGACCATTACTCTAGACCTGTTCAAATATGATAATTTTTCCCCACCTTTTCTGCTCTACATCTCATTTTCATATAGAAGCAAACCAACACTAAGGCAACAACAGCTTCTTATATTCTCCCCAAATGCCTCAGTTTATTTTTTAAAGAAGATATCATGCCTAACTGTAGAGAGACTTAGCTTTGTGGAAGCAGATCTTTTGCAATCCCCTGAAAGAATGAGTCACAATTTTTAATTAAGATAGGATACCTCTTTTGAGCCGGTCCCTAATTTGTGAAATAAAAATTGTGTCTCATTAGAAAAATACTAGACTCTGTGACTTTCAGTGTGGTTTGAAGGAGACTAAGCCTCAGAGATCCAGATGAAATTTTCAAATGAAGGTAACCCCCTTTACTAGAGATAAACATCAAATCAATAACTAATATTACACTTTATTTTTTTTTGGCCATGCTGCAGCTTGTGGAATCTTAGTTCTGACAAGGTACTGAACCCAGGCCCTCAACACTGAGACTGGACTGCCAGGGAATTCCCTAAATATTATTCTTTAAAATGGGGGTGCACTCTCGTTTTTTTGCTTTTCCCTAATTCTTTATTCCCAAGTTGTGGTTAGTTAGTTTTGGTCACAGAATAACTTCCTATATCTTAAGCTTCCTCATCTGTAAAATGGGAATAAAAATTCCCACCACACAGGATTAGTGTGAAGACTAAATGAGATAAGAGTACTAGTTTCTCCCTGTACTAGTTTAAGACAATGGCATAGAGACCACTAAATCCTGGGTCTACTTGCTGAGAACATCCTGATAACTGGATATACAGAATTTTAACTTTAAAGCTAAGAGTGAACAATAGGCACTGCTACTGAAGAAAACCACATAGAAAAGCTTTTAATGAACCCTGTCACCTCATCTCATAATAAAATAAGCAGCAATTAGAAGAACATGTATTAATACTGATGCTGTAAAATAAAAATTTTATATGCGATAAAGGTGGTATCTCAAATGACTTTCAAAAGAAAAGATCAACATTTTGCTAACTGGGCAGCCATATAGAAAAAGGCAAAACTTTATAAAGTTATCATAAACCAAAAATAAAATCCAAATAGATGGAATATTTATACAAATGAAACCATGGAAATACCAGAAAAAAATAGGTAATTAACCTATAGACCAATTAGGTCTATAACCTGGGAGTGGGATAAATTTCTCATCATGATTCAAAATTCAAAAATATGAAGGAAGAAGAGTGATAGCTTTGAGTATATAAAAATAAATGCCTCGTGGCAATAAATAAAAAAATAGCAAGTGAAAGGCTGGGGGGTGGGGAAAGTGGTAAAATCCTTAAAGACCTTCTAAAAATAAGAAAAACAATCAACACCACACCAGAAAAAGAACAAGGAAAAAGGCAAATTGTTCTTAATACGAAAAAGTATATAACAAGTATAATATATAAAAAGTATAAAAACATAAAAAGTATATGACAAGGAAATTCAAATGGTTAATTGCAGGTTGGGACAAGAAATGCATACCTAGAGCCTAGAACATTTATACTGGAAAGTAAGAAAGTAATCAGAGACAAATCACTTTTAGAGATTGCTCAGGTAAAAACTCTTTAATCTAAAATTTAAAATACATTTGCGATAATTTGGAAGGTCACTGTGTAATAAAAACAACCATAAGTACATGAAAAGATGCTCAGTATCATTAGTCATTGTTGCAGTTGCTTAGTCACTAAGTCCTGTTGTGATTCCGTGGACTGCAGCCCACCAGGCTCCTCTGTCCATGGGGCTTTTCCCAGCAAGCATACTGGAGTGGGTTGCCATTTCCTTCTGCAAGTAATCTTCCCAACCCGGAGGTCTAACCCATGTCTCCTGCATTGGCAGGCTAATTCTTTACCAGTGAACCTCCAGAGAAGCCCCGCCATTAGTCATTAGGTATATGCAAGTCAAACCTACAATGAGACAGAACCAATCACAAGGATGGTTATCATAAAAAGAGTCAGACAATAGCAAATATCGGAAAGGACATAGAAAAATGGGAACCCCAGAGATTACTGACAGGAATATAAATATTTCAACCACTTTGGAACGCATTCTCAAAGTTTTCCAAAAGTTCAACAGAGAGTTTCCATATGCTCCAACAGTTCCATTCTGAGGTATATATGGCCACAACGATAACTAGGCTTACCATGGTAATCACTTTGAAATGTATATAGAGATACCAAATCACTGTGTCGTGTACTAGGAACTAACATAGGGTTGTAGGTCAGTTATACTTTAAAAACAAATAAACCCATAGAAATAGGGACCAGATTTGTGGTTACAAGAGACAGGGAATGGAGGACGGAGGTACTGGATGAAGGTAATCTAAAGGTACAAACTTTCAGTAATAAGATAAGTAAGTGCTATGGGGATTTAATGTACAACTTGATAAATATAACTAACACTGCTATATGAAAAGTTCTAAATCCTAAGAGGTCTCATCACAAGAGGGAAAATATTTTTGTGTCTTTAACTGTATATATGAGATGATGGATGTTCACTAAACTTATCATGATAATCATTTTATGGTACAGGTAAATCATACACTGCTATATGTCAGTTATATCTCAATAAAGCTAGAAGGATAAAAACTGCCTAAGAGGATGGTGGGTGGGGGGAAGAAAACATAGGTCCACATAAAAACTTGTACATGAATACTGCTATATCTAAAATGGATAACCAACAAAGACCTACTGTATAGCTCAGGGAGCTATACAGACCTCCTGTGTAGCTCCCTCCCAGGCTGGATGGGAGGGGAGCTCAGGGCAGAATGAATACATGTATATGTATGGCTGAGTCCCTTTGCTGTTCACCTGGAACTATCACAACATTGTTAATAGGCTACCCCAATACAAAATAAAAGGTTTTTTTTAAAAATAACTTGTACATGAATGTTCACGGCAGCATTATTCACAATAGTGAAAAGGTGGGAACAATCCAATGACTATCAACTGATGAATGAATAAATAAGATAGTATATTTATACAGTGGCAGTAAAAAGGAATGAAGTACTGACATGTGCTACAATACGGGTGAACCTTGAAAATATCACGCCATAAAAAAAGCCAAACACACAAACACAAATTCTGTGATTCCATTTACATGAAATGTCCAGAAAAGGCAAACCCATAGAAACAAAAAGTAGTTAGTGGTTGGCAATGGCTGACACGAGGGCAGGGAATGAGGAATGGCTGCTTTGGGAGAGAGATTCTGGAATTAAACAGTTGTGATGATTGCCCAGCTTGTGAATATACTAAAAACTACTGAACCATGTGCTTTAAAGGGGTGAACTGTGCAATGTGTGAATTATTTAAAAGCTGTTATTTTTAAAAAATCACTTTGTAGAACTTGTTTGGATCCTGATTCAAATCTACCGATTACAGAAGGACACATGGAAGACCGTCTGGAAATTCTGAACACGACTTAGTGTAAAATGATATGAAAGAGCTGTTAATTTTATTTCAGATGTGACAATGCCACTGTGGTAATTTAAAAAGTGTCTCTTAGATGCATCCTAAGTACTTATGGATAAAACTGTATAGCAGCTTGGATTTACTTGTAAATAATGTATTGGGAGTACAGAACAGTATGCGTAGAAACAAGATCACTCACAGATTGATCTTGAAGCTGAACGAAGGTTACCTATAAGTTCATTATACCTTTCTCTCTACTGTTGTATGTTTTTAAACTGTCATAATAAAAATGCCTTAAAATTATTTTTAGACAAGCAAACCAAGGAAACAAAACAGAAGAAAAGCAATCATCACTTGTTAATCTGTATTCCTAAGAACCATCCTATGGGATCATCTTGTTCCTAAAGCTTGTGATGCCAACAGGCAGAATTCACCCCCACACACCCCCTCAGGCTCGCCCAGCTCTAACTAGTTCTCCTAGAACATTGTTAGCATTCTCTGCACATCTGCCTGTTGAACTGCATTGTCTGTATAAACATAGATTTATCACAACTTCACTCCTCTAGAATTCTCAAGACGGGTTATTCTAAGCAAGCAAATTTTTCTGCATGATTGAGAGTTTATCCCTTGAAGTTTAAAACATTTTAATATTTTAGACAAAAATCTTTGTAAAATATATTGCATGACTTTTACCTTTCTAGTATTAAACTGGTCTATTTATGGGTTTTTAAAATTAATCATTATGAAAATTAATCATGCTTACTGTAGTACTAGGATTCTCACAGAGGGATTTCAGCTGTACAGTGGCTTGCTGCCTACACCAAAGGACCCTCAGGCGGCTTTGGGTCTTTCTGAACATCTCTTATGTCACTCATGTCCCTTCACTTCCTGGTACTGTCCTTTCTGTCCTCAGAGTGCCGTCTCTCCCCATTCCTAACTTATTACTTCGAATTTAACATGTAAGTGAAGGAACAAGACACTTTAACTTGTTAGAATCACAGAGTAACCACACTTTGCAGCTACATGCTCAGTTGACTCAATGGACATGAATTTGAGCAGACTCTGGACAGGGAAGCCTGGCATGCTGCAGTCTGTGGGGTTGCAAACAGTCAGACCCGACTTACTGACTGAACAACAGCAACAGTCTATTTTAATAATTTTTTGACCTGTTTTTCTCATTCTTTTTGTTTTTCAGTTAGTTCAGCATCAGATTGCCAGCTTAATTCTGAATAGATGATACATGCAAAAGCACTGTGCTAATCATACATAAATTATCATCGTTATTTCCATGAAAGTCGCTTAGTTGTCTCTGACTTCTTGCGACTCCATGGGCTGTAGCCTGCCAGGTCCCTCTGTCCATAGAATTCTCCAGGCAAGAATACTGGAGTGGGTAGCCGTTTCCTTCTCCAGGGGATCTTCCTGACCCAGGAATCAAACCAGAATCTCCTGCATTGCTGATGGATTCTTTACCATCTGAGATACCAGGGAAGCAGGAGATAAAAAACGATGCACTCTGCAGGCTTTATTTGTTCATATGCTTCCACCTTATAATCCTTAAGAATTCTGAAGAACAGTGTATCACTGTTCTGCTTATTAATTCACTGTCTCTCGGCTTCAAACATACTCATGTACTTGGCTGTCATGCTGGGTTCAGTTCAGTTCAGTTCAGTCCGGTTGCTCAGTCGTGTCCGACTCTTTGCAACCCCATGAATCGCAACACGCCAGGCCTCCCTGTCCATCACCAACTCCCAGAGTTCACTCAGACTCGCGTCCATCGAGTCAGTGATGCCATCCAGACATCTCATCCTCGGTCGTCCCCTTCTCCTCCTGCCCCCAATCCCTCCCAGCATCAAAGTCTTTAGCCTGTGCAAACCTTTTACCTTGGCCAGCACTCCTTGTTAGGCTCTGCCAGTAGAGGGCAGTAGAGAGACACTACACTTGCCCAGCATCCTCTACCTCTCAGAATCATCCTGAGGTTTCTTCACCCCCACAGCTCAGCCTGTTTCAGTAGTAGCAGTTGGTGCAAGTTTTCCCAGTGCTACCAGAACCAGCTTTAAAAGCCTCTTAAAGACATCAGCACTCATCAGCTTGGAATCTCCTCCTTCTCCCAGCTCTGGCATCTTCCTTCCAGCTTCCAGGTGATCACTACAAATTCTTCCTGTGTTCTCACAGAAATAGGGGGCGGCAGTGGTTGATTCCTGTACCTACAGTTCCAAGGACACCTGGGTTCCTTTTGCTACTTTTCAGGCAATAAATCTTCATGTTAAAGTATTTCCATTAAAATTACTGCTGTTGGGCTTCCCTGCTGACTCAGTGGTAAAGAAGCCACGTGCTAATGCAAGAGATCTGCATACCTGAGGTTACTGATATTTCTCCCAGCAATCTTGATTCCAGCTTGTGTTTCTTCCAGTCCAGCATTTCTCATGATGTACTCTGCATAGAAGTTAAATAAGCAGGGTGACAACAAACAGCCTTGACGTACTCCTTTTCCTATTTGGAACTAGTCTGTTGTTCCATGTCCAGTTCTAACTGTTGCTTCCTGACCTGCATACAGATTTCTCAAGAGGCAGGTCAGGTGGTCTGGTATTCCCATCTCTTGAAGAATTGTCCACAGTTTGTTGTGATCCACACAATCAAAGGCTTTGGCATAGTCAATAAAGCAGAAATAGATGTTTTTCTGGAACTCTCTTGCTTTTTCCATGATCCAGCAGATGTTGGCAATTTGATCTCTGGTTCCTCTGCCTTTTCTAAAACCAGCTTGAACATCTGAAGTTCATGGTTCATATACTGCTGGCTTGAAAAATTTTGAGCATTACTTTACTTGCATGTGAGATGAGTGCAACTGTGCGGTAGTTTGAGCATTCTTTGGCATTGCCTTTCTTTGGGATTGAAATGAAAACGAACCTTTTCCAGTCCTGTGGCCACTGCTAAGTTTTCCAAATTTGCTGGCATGTTGAGTGCAGCACTTTCACAGCATCATCTTTCAGGATTTGAAAGAGCTCAACTGGAATTCCATCACTTCCACTAGCTTTGCTCGTAGTGATGCTTCCTAAGGCCCACTTGGCTTCACATTCCAGGATGTCTGGCTCTAGGTGAGTGATCACACCCTCATGATTATCTGGGTCGTGAAGATCTTTTTGTATAGTTTTTCTGTGTATTCTTGCCACCTCTTCTTAATATCTTCTGCTTCTGTTAGGTCCAGACCATTTCTGTCCTTTATCGAGCCCATCTTTGCATGAAATGTTCCCTTGATATCTCTAATTTTCTTGCAGAGATCTCTAGTCTTTCCCATTCTGTTGTTTTCCTCTATTTCTTTGCATTGATCACTGAGGAAGGCTTTCTTATCTCTCCTTGCTATTCTTTGGAACGCTGCATTCAGATGTTTATATCTTTACTTTTCTCCTTTGCTTTTCACTTCTCTTCTTTTCACAGCTATTTGTAAGGCCTCCTCAGACAGCCACTTTGCTTTTTTGCATTTGTTTTTCTTGGGGATGGTCTTGATCTCTGTCTCCTGTACAATGTCATGAACCTCCATCCATAGTTCATCAGGCACTCTGTCTGTCAGATCTAGGCCCTTAAATCTATTTCTCACTTCCACTGTATAATCATAAGGGATTTGATTTAGGTCATACCTGAATGGTCTAGTGGTTTTCCCTACTTTCTTCAATTTAAGTCTGAATTTGGCAATAAGGAGTTCATGATCTGAGCCACAGTCAGCTCCTGGTCTTGTTTTTGGTGACTGTATAGAGCTTCTCCATCTGTGACTTCAAAGAATATAATCAATCTGATTTTGGTGTTGACCATCTGGTGATGTCGATCTGTAGAGTCTTCTCTTGTGTTGTTGGAAGAGGGTGTTTGCTATGACCAGTGCATTCTCTTGGCAAAACTCTATTAGCCTTTGCCTTGCTTCATCCTGTACTCCAAGGCCAAATTTGCCTGTTACTCCAGGTGTTTCTTGACTTCCTACATTTGCATTCCAGTCCCCTATAATGAAAAGGACATCTTTTGGGGGTGTTTGTTAGTTCTAAAAGGTCTTGTAAGTCTTCATAGAACCGTTCAACTTCAGCTTCTTCAGCATTACTGGTTGGGGCATAGGCTTGGATTCCATGATATTGAACGGTTTACCTTGGAAAAGAACAGAGATCATTCTGTCGTTTTTGAGATTTCATCCAAGTACTTCATTTTGGACTCTTGTTGACCATGATGGCTACTCCATTTCTCCTAAGGGATTCCTGCCCGCAGTAGTAGATATAATGGTCATCTGAGTTACCCATTCCAGTCCATTTTAGTTCACTGATCCCTAGAATGTCAACATTCACTCCTGCCATCTCCTGTTTGACCACTTCCAATTTGCCTTGATTCATGGACCTAACATTCCAGGTCCCATCACTTCATGGGAAATAGATGGGGAAACAGTGGAAACAGTGGCTGACTTTATTTTTTTGAGCTCCAAAATCACTGCAGATGGTGATTGCAGCCATGAAATTAAAAGACGCTTAGTCCTTGGAAGGAAATTTATGACTAACCTAGACAACATATTAAAAAGCAGAGACATTACTTTGCCAACAAAGGTCTGTCTAGTCAAGGCTATGGTTTTCCCAGTGGTCATGTATGGATGTTGGAGTTGGACTGTAAAGAAAGCTGAGCGCCAAAGAATGGATGCTTTTGAACTGTGGTATTGGAGAAGACTCTTGAGAGTCCCTTGGACTGCAAGGAGATTCAACCAGTCCATCCTAAAGATCAGCCCTGGGTGTTCATTGGAAGGACTGATGCTGAAGCTGAAACTCCAGTTCTTTGGCCACCTCATGTGAAGAGTTGACTCACTGGAAAAGACCCTGACGCTGGGAGGGATTGCGGGCAGGAGGAGAAGGGGACAACAGAGGATGAGATGGTTGGATGGCATCACGGATTCGATGGACGTGAGTTTGAGTGAACTCCGGGAGATAGTGATGAACAGGGAGGCCTGGCGTGCTGCGATTCATGGGGTCACAAAGAGTCCGACACAACTGAGCCACTGAACTGAACTGAATGCAAGAGATGCAACTTTGACCCTTGGGTCGGGAAGATCCCCTGGAGGAGGAAATGGCAACCCACTCCAGTATTCTTGCCTGGCAAATCCCATGGACAGAGGAGCCTGGCGGGCTACAGCTACTCAACTTAGCAACTAAATCACCACCAATATCAACTGTATAACATGCTGGACAGGACTATCCTCGTGGTCCAGTGGTTAAGAATGCGCCTACCAGTGCAGGGGACACAGGTCCAATCCCTGGTCTGGGAAGATCCCACATGCTATGGGGCAACTAAACCCCTGCACTGCAACTACTGAGCCCGTGCTCTAGAGCCTGTGCTCACGAACAAGAGAGGCCACCACATCAAAACCAAGAGCAGGGCCCACTGACTGCAACGAGAGAAAGCTTGCACACAACAAAGACTCAGCACAACCAAAAATAAAACTAAAAGTTTAAGATGCTGGACAGAAAAACTTCAATGCTTTCAGCAACCTTGCTTTCATTTCTTCAAGTAACACTGAGGTCCTGCTGTATACTCACTCCCTGCTGTCAGAAACAGTTTGTTTTTAATCTAACTCTAATATAAAGCAGAATAAAAAGCAGGAAAATTGAGTACTCGAGATATTTTCCAACACTCTGTTTGCTATCCTTAATGACACCACTAGTATTGAAGAATTTTTGCATCTTTGAAGATAATCAAATCTCTTTGTGGGTTTAACACTATTTTAATATGAATACAGTCCCCAATCCTTCTTTACTCTTCTTTGAACATTTTTAATAGTGAAACATTCTACACACACATAAATGTACAGCTTAATAAATTGCTATAAAATCAATATCTATGTAGCTAGCATTAAATAAGGAAATATAATCTCAAATTGGCAAAATGATTGTCTGAGGAGACCTTATAAATTGCTGAGAAAAGAAGAGAAGCAAAAGGTAAAGGAGAAAAGGAAAGACATACCCATCTGAATGCAGAGTTCCAAAGAACAGCAAGGAGAGGTAAGAAAAACTTTTAAGTGAACAATGCAAAGAAATAGAGAAACTATACTTAATATTTTGTAATAACCTATAATGGAAAATAATCTAAAAGAGAATATAAATATCTAGATATATGGAGATGTATAAATGTATATAAATATATATATGATATATATATATATATAAAACTGAATCACTTTGCTGTACGCTTGAAAGTAACACAATATTGTAAATCAACTAAACTTCAAAAGAATTCATTAAAAAAGTGCCACTGTGGAGAGGTTCTCTAGTGGTCCAGTTAAGGTGGTTAAGGTGGTTAAGAATCCACCTTGCAATGCAAGGGATACAGGTTCGATCCCTGGGCTGGCTGAGAAGATTCCACATGCTTCAGAACAACTAGGCCCGTGTGCCTTAACTACTGAGCTGGTGGCATTCTAGAGCCTGAGAGCCGAGACTTCTGAAGCCTGTGTGCCTGGAGCCCATGCTCCACCAAGAGAAGCCTGCACAGAGCCGCCAACAGAGTAGCCCCCACTCGCAGCAACTAGAGAATGCCCATGTGCAGCAACGAAGACCACCACAGCCAAAAATTAACAAACAAATCTTTCTTAAATGCTACTGTTAAAAAAAATATTTCCAAATCAGTCAGGGGCCTCTTTGTCAGCTCCAACTATATTTATTTCAATGAAATACAAGAAAGTCGGAAGAAGGAAATTAAGTTTTTGTAATGCAATTTGACCAGCAAATAATAAATCATTGTTGAACTAAAAGTCAAAGGTGACAGAAAAAAGATATATTAAAAAATAATAATAGCATCAACCACAAGCATATGAAAAAAAATTAGGATGTAGCTTTTATCTTGTCAACAATACATTCCTAAGTCATAATCAAATCAAACAAATCAAGCAGTGTTGTAGAGTTCAATTATTTTTACCATAATAAAGGTTATATTTCCCTCGTCAAAAAATCTAACTCTAATAAAAAGCAGAATAAAAACAGCAAAATTAAGTACTAATGATGTTTTCCAATTCTCTGTGTTTCCTATCATTAATGAGGCAACTGGTATTGAAGAACTGAAGAATTCTTGTATCTTTGAAGACAGTTATCCATATCTATTTGTGGTTTTAATGCTGTTATATGAATATAATTCCCAACCCTTCCTTTCTTTACTCTTCTTTGAAGATTTTTTAAATAGTGAAATATTCTATACATACGTAAGTGTATAGCTTAATGAATTGTTCTAAAATGAATATCTACATAACCAGCATTAAAAGTCAGAAAACACAATCTCAAAGGCACTCTATCCCCAAGTCCCCATCCTGCCCTGCCCACCAGAACTGACCACAATCCTAAGTTTACAAGATTCACTTTTTTTATATTATATTCTCCACTAAGTATCCCTGGAGAAGGAAATAGCAATCCACTCCAGTACTCTTGCCTGGAAAATTCCATGAACGGAGCCTGGTGGGCTACAGTCCATGGGGTCGCAAAGAGTTGGACACTTTCTTTTTCTTTTCCAGTAAGTATGCATCCATAACCATAATGCAGTTCAATTTTGCCTTTTAAAACTATTTATGTGCAAAATCATACAATTAGGGTGTTTTTAATTCAATATTGTATTTTAATATGCCTCTGTTTTATCACATGCAGATGTAGTTCATTAATTTTTGCTATTGTATAGTATGTCAGTATATGAAATCAGTTCAGTCGCTCAGTCGTGTCCAACTCATTGTGACCCCATGGACTACAGCACCCCAGGCCTCCCTGCCCATCACCAACTCAAATTCATGTCCATTGAGTCGGTGATGCCACCCAACCATCTCATCCTCTGTTGTTCCCTTCTCCTCCTGCCTTCAATCTTTCCCAGCATCAGGGTCTTTTCAAATGAGTCAGTTCTTCACATCAGGTGGCCAAAGTATTGGAGTTTCAGCTTCAACATCAGTCCTCCCAATGAATATTCCAGACTGATTTCCTTTAGGATGGACTGCTTGGATCTCCTTGCTATCCAAGGGACTCTCAAGAATCTTCACCAACACCACAGTTCAAAAGCATCAATTCTTCGGTGCTCACCTTTCTCTATAGTTCAACTCTCACAACCATACATGACTCCTGGAAAAACCACAGCTTTGACTAGACAGACCTTTGTTGGCAAAGTAATGTCTCTGCTTTTTAATATGCTGTCTAGGTTGGTCATAACTTTTCTTCCAAGGAGCAAGTATATTTTAATTTCATGGCTGCAGTCACCATCTGCAGTGATTTGGGAAATACTACAATTAAATTAACTATTTAATTGTTGATGAATATTTCAGTTATTTCCAGTTTGGGTGCACATAAGCATATGCAGGTGGGAGGTAAACACCTAAAAAGTGAAATTGCTGAATCACAGGATGAACATCCGAGCTAATGTGAAGCCATTTTCCAAAGTATCTGCACGAACTCACAGTCCCATCTGCAGTATATGAGGGATCTTTGCCCTACCATCCTCCCCAATCCTGGGCGCTGTCACGTATTTTAATGTTTGCCCACATGGTGAGTGTGGCCGGTATGCACAATGGCTTTACTTCCTCCTCTAATTATTAACCTTTTCCATCCACAACACATAGTTATTGGCCATTGGATTTCTTCTGTGAAATTTCTGTTCAAGTCATCTGCCCATTTTTAAATTGGATTCTTTGCTTTCTTAATTTGTAGCAGTTCTTTACATACTCCCTTCCCACTCGGTGGCCTGTCTTTCCTTGCTTTTCAACTTTGGAAAAGCCAGTATGGGCTGCGAGCGGCTTCATTGGGAGCTCCTGGGATCCTGGGAGCTGTGCCCTAGACGCGCTCATCACAACCCGTCCCACCCTCTCCACCTGGACCTAGACCCGGCACTGTGTAATGGGGGATGCCGGGATGGACAGCACAGGCCCCGCCCTCTCGCTGAGGCCCCGCCCACAGCCGGGCGGCCCGAGTCGCGCGGGGCTGGCTCTGTTGGCCCCGGTCTCCAGGGCAGCACTGGGAGACGCAGGGCGGGACCGGGCGGCGCCAGCACGGAGGATGCGGGGCCTCCAGGGTCGCGGCAGCCAGGAACGCCCGGCAAGGTGACAGGCGGTTGCCTCCCAAATAGGGTGTGCGGTGCGCCCGAGCAGGGGTTGGGGGTGGATGGTGGGACCGTGGATGGGGACAGGAAAAATCCTCTCGAGGAAAGTGATCCAGGTGGGGAGAAAAGGGAGCCCACAAGCGGGAGCACTTGGGACCCAGACGGGAAGGACAGACGGTGACCGAGGCAGGGACGGAGCCCAGGGGCCGGTGGTCGGGATCTGGAAAGACTGGCGCCCAGACTCCCAGAACAGCCCTAACCTACGTTCACCAGGCCGGTCTGGGGCATCAGACCCACCGGATCACCCATCACTTCCTGGGCCTTAAAGCGCTGCTGGCTGCCGAGTCTCATCAGAGAATAGGTGGAGGGAGGAAATAAATGCCACGCCCCTTTGGGCAGCTTAGGACTTGTTCCAAAACAGGATAACTTTTCCTCTGCACTCGACTTGGTGGATGAACCCTTAAAGCAGGGCTACATTTCACCTACAGAACGAAGTGTGTTCCTCGCAGTACTAATGTAATGGGCTGGGCCCAAGGATCTTGATGGGACCCCTTGGGAACGAGGGGTTTCTTGGTGCCACTGGTTTATCCCTATCTGTCTTGTTTACTTAGGAGATGCGTCAGCTGGTCTTTGTCTGAAATTTCAGTGAAAAACTTTGTCCAGTAGGGAGCCACATTCACTGCATTTAGAAGCCCCACTTTCTAATTTATTTCAGCCGTCAGCTTTTCCTTTCTTAATCCCATGCTTTTATAAAATCACACCTCCACAGATGACCCAACTTGGATGGTATCTGGCTTTGCTCTCTTCATCATCTCCCAAACATCAACAACAAAAATCGTATCTTTTCCTATGAACACTTTAAACTGATTAACTCCAAGAAACCCTAGTCTATTTAAGAAATGAAGAGAAATTGAAGGGACTGAATTATTTCATGAAGGAGCAGTTCCAAATTGAAATACAATAATTATTTCAAGCTTTTTAAGATCCCAAGTACAGTGACTTGAACTCTTAAAGATGTATTATTACAAACTGCTTTGGTTAAAATGTGTTAGTATTTGAGGGACTTAGAGGTAGGAGGGGATTTCAGGATTGGGAGCTCGTGTACACCTGTGGCTGATTCATGTCAATGTATGGCAAAACCAATACAGTATTGTAAAGTAGAATAAAGTAAAAATAAAATTTAAAAAAAAAAAACATATCCTAAAGCAAAGGTTGATCTATTTATCAAAATTAAAATAATATGGTAGCATGAAATATATATTTTTAAAATAAGGCAATTAATACAAACAGTTTGACAATATGTTAGTCTACCAAGTGGGGGGAACTTTAAGTTAAAAAGAAAACCATAGATATTTAAATATCATATGTATTTCAGTATGAATGTTACCTTTGGTCTCTTTTGTTTATTAAAGTGCTTTCCTCCAAGGAGTTGAGGATGTTCCATAGAAACGTTAGCAACAAGGTCAACTAGGACTAAAAAGAAGGTCGTGTTATTTAATTAAAGAAAGGATTTGCCAAAAGAATAGGAGTAGACCATTAAAAGAAATTTTACAGTAATCTCTGATCAGAAAGGTTGTTTCTGTTATCTGACCTACAGGGGAAAAAAAATGGCATAAAGGCAGTGAGACAGAAGACAGAGCAAACAGAAATGCCAGCTAGAGATGAAAGGAAGCACAATCCAAAAACATCATTTCCTTTCAATTGTATCTGAACTCAAAGCACCCTTTCCGTAAACCATCTCATGGGTCTTTATGACAGCTCTTTGAGACAGGGAGGGCTCACTTGGAATCATACTCTTAAGCGAGTTAGAAGGGACCCCAGCTGTATTCAGGGCAATCTTCCACCCAGCCAACATTCCCCAGGACAGCATCCCTTTCAGGTCCACATGGATACCCAGCCACTGCTATGAATCACTGAATGCCAGAATTCACAAGGCCATCAAATCTTTTGTTGAACAGCTTTGATCATTATCATGGGGTTTTTATTAACACTGAGCTGAAGTTGATCTCCATGTTACATCCACTTAAATTATGTATTCCTACCTGGTAGCAACCTGGATATCAAAAAAGTCTTTCAAATGAAAAGTCAGCCAGTATAGGTCTAGGAACAAACTAGCTTCCATCATCTTTTCAGTTCCAACTGTGGAAACCATACTGTCTCCCCCTCCTTTATTTTCCAAAAGGCAGACCCTGAACCTGTTTTACTCTGTCCATAAATACTACTGAACACGGCATCTCTCTCTCTCTCTCTCTCTCTCTCTCTCTCTCTCTCTCTCTCTCTCTCTCTCTCAATACCCTGGGTATTGGAAATAAGGCACTGAAGTACTATCCATAATAACCCATTTGGTTTTGTCCAATCTTATCTGTAACAGGCTCTTGGAAGCTAGAAAAAGGATTCCAGTCATTTGATTTCCTCAATAAAGCTGCATTTGATTATTCAGATAGTTTATGAGCTCTGCAGCAAAAGTGTTCCTGTAAATGGAAAAACACAATAGTTTTTCCAGTAGACCTTTCTCATACTTACAAAAGGGTGCATACAAAAGCCTGCAGATAATATAATGAGGTTCTCTTACTTAAGTTTTTGATTAATATTGGAATTAGAGATTTTAATTGTCACAAAATAACATAAATATAACTTTTTAGGCAAATGCTTTTGTGAACCACAACTTTAAATATCCAGCCAGCTGCTGCCATCCACAAGAGAGAATCCCTGTTCATTTTTGTATTTTTCTCAAGATGAGTCATAGTAAATTCATTCCCAAGCTGTCTATTCAATCTCCTGTTCATCACACCAACTTAAAGGTCCAGTCCACAGAGCCATCTTTTAAGAAAGAAGACTTACATTTGATTTCAAAAGACTCTTTGGAATCTGACTCAGAAAGCCCCACTCAAAAGATCAAGTCCCGGTCTCACCTTGAAGACCAAATTCAGGACAATGACATGGAGCCTGACAGCCTAGAGGAGGAGAACTTGAGTGAGACGGAAGAGGAAGCAAGCAGAAAAGCAGCTCAGAGGGCCTGCAAAGAAGACCTCCACACCCAAGATGCTGGTGCAATTAACAGGTAAGGAACTGGCTTGTGTAAGAAACAGTGGGTTCTGAGATGCACTGTTACATAATTATTGGTACCGTCCCAAGTGAAAGTAAGGACAGGCTCTCGTTTGGGGATTTTTTTATAGTGGATATAATTGATTACAATGTTGTATTACTTTCAGGTATGCAAAGTGATTCAGTTATAGGTATACATATATCTAATTCTTTTTCATTCTTTTCCCATTCTTTTCTTTTTCAGTATTACTGAATATTAAATAGAACTCCCTGAACTATACAGTAGGTCCCTGTTGATTATCTGTTTTATTTATAGTAGTGTGTACATGTTAATTGCAAACTCTTCGTTTATTCCTCCTCCTCAACAACCTTTCCCCTTTGGCAACCAGAAGTTCGTTTTCTAAGTCTATGAGTCTGTTTCTGAACAGGCCCTCTTAACGAGCTCCTTTGTAATGTGTGTGAGACAGATCTCCAAGTAGTTAAGGACAGCTTGGAGCCAAAATTTTTGATGAGAATAGTTATTAACGATAAGGATATTTGTATTTATGCTCCTTACTTCCTGTCCATATTCCAACTGTCCATATTCCAAGGCGCTATGACCTCACCTTGGAGAAATCCCAGAAAGCCTAATCTAGAAAAGTGCCATGACCTTGACTCAGGTGTTCTTGAGTTGGTCAAGGCAATGGTGTTTAGTGTATATTTTGAAATAAGTCCCTTTTAGTCTTTTGCAGCTCATTTTTTCTTTCCTGTGAAATGAGCCAGCCTGCTTCTCTCACAAGACTGCCATCACATCAGTGAAGTACATTGGTGGGGGAACTTGAGACCTCTACCTGAGCCAGGAGAGGTCTACCTTCCTGGGCTTACATATTCACAGAGATTTAATTTCTATAACCATCAGTATTTAGGGTGTATTCATTTTATGCTAGAAGCTACCAAAACATCTAAGAAGATATAAATGAGTGCAATATTATTCAGTTTTAATGAAAATGTAAATGACACACTAGAGTATTGAAGTTCAAAGCCACTGATTAGAAAGGGATCTTGGGATGGTGGTAAGTTACAAAACATCTGAAGCAGACCAAGTGGTTTCAGATTCTGCCACTGAGTAGTTGTGTGATCTTGGCTAAGCCCATTTAAACTCTCTGTGCCTCAGTTCCTGATCAGTAAAAATGGGATAATAATGATAGTTCTCACAGTTTATTGTGAGGCTAAAATCAGTGTGTGTGTGTGTATTTCAAATATATATATGTACATATGTATATATATATATATAAAGTGCTTCAAACAGTGACTCTTAATAAGTTATGTATGTGTTCAGTTCAGTTGCTCAGTTGTGTCCGACTCTTTGCGACCCCATGAATCGCAGCACGCCAGGCCTCCCTGTTCATCACCAACTCCTGGAGTTCACTCAGACTCACGTCCATCGAGTCCATGATGCCATCCAGCCATCTCATCCTCGGTCGTCCCCTTCTCCTCCTGCCCCCAATCCCTCCCAGCATCAGAGTCTTTTCCAATGAGTCAACTCTTCGCATGAGGTGGCCAAAGTACTGGAGTTTCAGCTTCAGCATCATTCCTTCCAAAGAAATCCCAGGGTTGATCTCCTTCAGAATGGACTGGTTGGCTCTCCTTGCAATCCAAGGGACTCTCAAGAGTCTTCTCCAGCACCATAGTTCAAAAGCATCAATTCTTTGGTGCTCAGCCTTCTTCATAGTTCAACTCTCACATCCATACATGACCACTGGAAAAACCATAGCCTTGACTAGACGGACCTTAGTCGGCAAAGTAATGTCCCTGCTCTTGAATATATTGTCTAAGTTGGTCATAACTTTTTTCCCAAGGAGTAAGCGTCTTTTAATTTCATGGCTGCAATCACCATCTGCAGTGACTCTGGAGCCCAAAAAAATAAAGTCTGACACTGTTTCCCCATCTATTTCCCATGAAGTGATGGGACCGGATGCCATGTTCTTTGTTTTCTGAATGTTGAGCTTTAAGCCAACTTTTTCACTCTCCTCTTTCACTTTCATCAAGAGGCTTTTAGCTCTTCACTTTCTGCCATAAGGGTGGTGTCATCTGCATATCTGAGGTTATTGATATTTTCCCCGGCAATCTTGATTCCAGCTTGTGTTTCTTCCAGTCCAGTGTTTCTCATGATGTACTCTGCATAGAAGTTAAATAAGCAGGGTGACAATATACAGCCTTGATGTATTCCTTTTCCTATTTGGAACCAGTCTGTTGTTCCATGTCCAGTTCTAACTGTTGCTTCTTGACCTGCATACAGATTTCTCAAGAGGCAGGGTAGGTGGTCTGGTATTCCCATCTCTTGAAGAATTGTCCACAGTTTATTGTGATCCACACAATCAAAGGCTTTGGCATAGTCAATAAAGCAGCAATAGATGTTTTTCTGGAACTCTCTTGCTTTTTCCATGATCCAGCAGATGTTGGCAGTTTGATCTCTGGTTCCTCTGCCTTTTCTAAAACCAGCTTGAACATCAGGGAGTTCACGGTTCACGTACTGCTGAAGCCTGGCTTGCAGAATTTTGAGCATTACTTTACTAGCATGTGAGATGAGTGCAAAAAAAAAAAAAACGAAACAAAACTCTTCTACCATGTTTTCTTTTTTTTTTTTTCATAAAACCAAAGCTGAAGGGTTGAGGAGGAGCAATGATATAAAGTCAGAAGTAGGGCTTAATTTTGTTAGCCAAGTAATAAGAGTGCATGGGAATTGAAGAAAATAATGCCTTACCTTATTCTCTTAAGTTTAAGGAAACAATTCTTACAAATGCGCAGTATAAACTGCTTTTACTTTTTGAATTGGAATATAGCTGCGTTACCATGTTGTATTAGGTTCTGCTGTACAACAAAGTGAATCAGCTATGTATACATATACCCTTCCCTCCTGGACCTTCTTTGTGTTAGATGATTTTTACCTTAGGGCTAAAATAAATTGAGGAAAGTTTACTGGAAGGCTTGTAACTTGGGCAGGCAGGGTTTTGGAAACTAGGCAAGATTTGAGGAAAAAGAATAGAATTAACATGAGTGTGTGTGGCCCACGGAGCCCCATTTGATGACGGAGGATGTTTTTTGAATGTAGGGAAATTAGAGGAGGAGCCTGCTTACAAGGGCCTTTGTGGATACCACCAGCCCATGCCACGGATGTGACACTGAACACAGAACTCAAATGATGTTTCCCAGGAGTACACTCACGGCGCAGCTTTCATGGGGGCCAGAATGAGAGGCTAGCCCTACATCTTTCCCCCTTTCTTTGTTCCTTCTTTCTTTCACTGAAGATACCAAGCTGAATAGAGCTCGTCTGCTTCTTAGGGGCCGTCAGAGAAGAGAACCTCCCCTACATACGAACCTTCTAGTCATGAACTTTCAAAGATATGAACATATTATAAACCCTAACAGTACAATGCTATAAAGGCAATTTTGTTAGTTGGGTACCGAGGGTAGCTTTGTTAGACTTACAAATAAATTGGACTTAACTAACTGATCTTAACTGACTTAACCATCGTGGAATGGAACTCATTCCTATATAGGAGACTTACTGACAAGTGATACATGCTATAATGAGGTGCAGCCACAGAGTTAGGGGTGAAAGAAGCTTAAGAAGGCTTTAACCAGCTCGCCACCCCGGACTGAATGGGGCTGGGTATACCCAGAGGAGAAAACGCAGGTTCTTGGGGAGGACAATAAGATGATGCAATATTCAAGGAAGACTATTCTGCAAGCTGGTGCATTGTGAATCAGACGGTAAAAACACAGCAAAGAGACCACCAGATGGCAGTAATTATAATGCCAACAGTAATAGTAACGTCGTCTCTTTTGAAAGGCCATTGTAACTTCACTCAATTCTTCATTGCAATCCCACAAGAAAGTGCTGCTATTCCCATTTTACAGGTCAGGAAAGTGAAGCTGACAGAGATGAAGTCACCTAACATCAGAGTGCTTTGTTACTGATGTTGAGGGTTTCTTTTTTTTTTTAATATTCATTTATTTACTTTGGCCATGTCATGCAGCCTGCAGGATCTTAGTTCCCCAACCAGGGATTGAACCCAGGCCACAGCAGTGAAAACGCCAAGTCCTAACCACTGGACCACCAGGGAATTCCCTGAGGTTTTTAATTAAGAAAAAATTCTAACCCACAGAAAAGTACAGAGAAAAATACCATCTCACCCTTATTGCCATATTTGTTTCAGATATATTTTTTAAAACATAAAATATTGCAGATAGTTTCCTTGTTCCTCTTCTCACACCCACCGTCCTCCTTAGAGATAACCAACACATACTTTTATTCTGGCCTTGCCCACGCAGCCTGTGGGATCTCAGTTTCCTGATCAGGGACAAGACCCTCATGGTGGAAGCGTGGAGTCTTAACCACTGGACCACCGGGGAAGTTCCAACCAATACATACTCTTATACGAGTGTATTTCCCTCATAGCAATTTTTAATTCATTTCCTTCACAGCGAATGAGTGGAGACATATGTATATCAAGAATTGCTAGGACTTGGTGACAATTTAGAACAAGAGAAGGCAAAGATTACTTTAAGGTTCTAACCAACAAAAGCATTGACAGAATACTTGTCCTGAGCCCAATTCCTGTGCCAGACCCTTGACATATATCATCTTATTTAATCCTTTTGGCAGCCCCAACAGGTGGACACTATCATGATCCCATCTTAGAGACTGCAGATGAGGCTTACAGAAGCTGGTTGTTTATTTCACCAGGGGCGCGGCAGAGCAGCAAACTCCTGCAGTCTGACTCTGCGCTTTAAACCATGTTTTTATTGTAGCACTAATCTAAGAGAGTCATAGTCTCCTAGGTAATAAATGGTAGTTTTATTTATAGAAACAGGCCATCGGAAAGGATAGGTATTCTTGTCTGTACTTTTACGAGGAAGAAACCAAGGCAAGGATCCATTGTGTGACCTCATTTCCCTGATGTTGACTTTCTCCTCTTTGAACAGTGCTCAGAGACCTGACTTTAACCTTGCTTTTTACCCAAGGACAATGTAAATACTATTCAACGTATTTTTAAAAATTTATTTCTTTATTGAAGGATAATTGCTTTACAGAATTTTGTTTTCTGTCAAACCTCAACATGAAACAGCCACAGGTACACATATATCCCCTCCCTTTTGAACCTCCCTCCCGTTTTCCTCCCCATCCCATCCCTCTAGGTGGATACAGAGCCCCTGTTTGAGTTTCCTAAGTCATACAGAAAACTCGCCTTGGCTATTTATTTTACATATGGTGATGTTACTCTTTCCATACATCTCACCCTTTCCTCCTCTCTCCTCATGTCCATAAGTCTATTCTCTATATCTGTTTCTCCACTGCTGCCCTATACATTCCTCAGTACCATTTTTCTAGATTCTGCATATATGCATTAGAATACAATATTTATCTTTCTCTTTCTGACTCACTGCACTCTGTATAATAGGTTCTAGGTTCATCCACCTTATCAGAACTGACTCAAATGCATTCCTTTTTATGGCCGAGTAATATTCCATTGTGTATTTGTACCACAACTTCTTTATCCATTCATCTGTCGATGGACATCTAGGGTGCTTCCAGGTTGCTTCCATGTTCTAGCTATAGTAAATGGTGCTGCAGTGAACAATGGGATACATGTGTCTGTTTCAATTTTGGTTTCCTCAGGGTACATGCCTAAGAGTGGGATTACTGGGACATATGTGTGTGCGTGTGAAGTCGCTCAGTCATGTCCGACTCTTTGCGACCCCATGGACTGTAGTGCACCAGGCTTCTCCCTCCATGGGATTCGCCAGGCAAGAGTACTGGAGTGGGTTGCCATTTCCTTCTCCAGGGGATCTTCCTGACCCAGGGATTGAACCCGGGTCTCCCGCATTCCAGGCAGATGCTTTTAACCTCTGAGCCACCAGGGAAGTGGCTTTATTCCTAGTTTTTAAAGGAATCTCCATACCATCTTCCATAGTGGCTGTATCAATTTACATCCCCGCCAACAGTGCAAGAGCGTTCCTTTTCTGCACACCTTCTCCAGCATTTATTGTTTGTAGACTTTTTGATGATGGCCATTCTGACCAGTGTGAGGTGGTATCTCACTGTAGTTTTGATTTGCATTTCTCTAATAATGAGTGATGTTGAGCATCTTTTCATGTGTTTGTTAGCCATCTGTATGTCTTCTTTGGAGACGTGTCTGTTTAGGTCTTTTCCCCCACTTTTTGACTGGGTTGTTTGTTTTTCTGGCATTGAGTTGTATGAGCTGCTTGTATATTTTGGAAATTAATCCTTTGTCAGTTGCTTCATTTGCTATTATTTTCTCCCATTCTGAGGGTTGACTTTTTCACCTTACTTACAGTTCTCTTTGCTGTACAAAAGCTTTTAAGTTTAATCAGGTCCCACTTGTTTACTTTTGTTTTTATTTCTATTACTCTAGGAGGTGGGTTCTAGAGGATCTTGCTTAGATTTATGTCATCAAATGTTCTGCCTATGTTTTCATCTAAGAGTTTTATAGTTTCTGGTCTTCCATTTAGCGCTTTAATCCATTTTGAGTTTATCTTTGTGTATAGTGTTAGGAAGTGTTCTAATTTCATTCTTTTACATGTAGCTGTCCAGTTTTCCCAGAACCATTTATTGAAGAGGCTATCTGTGCCCCATTGTATATTCTTGCCTCCTTTGTCAAAAATAAGGTACCCATAGGTACATGGGTTTATTTCTGGGCTTTCTATCTTTTCCATTGGTCTATATTTCTGTTTTTGCACCAGAACCATACTATCTTGATGACTGTAGCTTTGTAGTATAATCTGAAGTCAGGAAGATTGATTCCTCCAGCTCAGTGCTTCTCAAGACTGCTTTGGCTATTTGTGTTTCCATATGAATTGTGAAATATTTTGTTCTAGTTCTGTGAAAAATGTCATTGGTAATTTGATAGGGATTGCACTGAATCTGTAGATTGGATTTGGTAGTATAGTCATTTTCACAATATTGATTCTTCCTACTCAGGAACATGGAATATGTCATCTTTGTTTATGTCCATTTGTTCATATCATCTTTGATTTCTTTCATTAGTGTCTTATAATTTTCTGTATACAGTCCTTTCGTCTCCTTCAGTTCAGTTCAGTCGCTCAGTCACGTCCGACTCTTTGCGACCCCATGAATCGCAGCATGCCAGGCCTCCCTGTCCATCACCAACTCCCGGAGTTCACTCAGACTCATGTCCACCGAGTCAGTGATGCCATCCAGCCATCTCATCCTCGGTCATCCCCTTCTCCTCCTGCCCCCAATCCCTCCTAGCATCAAAGTCTTTTCCAATGAGTCAACTCTTTGCATGAGGTGGCCAAAGTACTGGAGTTTCAGCTTTAGCATCATTCCCTACAAAGAAATCCCAGGGTTGATCTCCTTCAGAATGGACTGTTTGGATCTCCCTGCAGTCCAAGGGACTCTCAAGAGTCTTCTCCAACACCACAGTTCAAAAGCATCAATTCTTCAGCGCTCAGCTTTCTTCACAGTCCAACTCTCATATCCATACATGACTACTGGAAAAACCATAGCCTTGACTAGACGGTATTCCTAGATATTTAATTCTGTTTGTTGCAGTGGTGAATGGGATTGATTCCTTAATTTCTCTATCTGATTTTTCATTGTTATTAAATAGAAATGCAAGTGATTTCTGTGTATTGATTTTGTATCTTGCAACTTTGCTAAATTCACTGATTAGCTCTAGTAATTTTCTGATAACTATCTTTAGGGTTTTCTATGTATAGTATCATGTCACCTGCAAACAGTGAGAGCTTTACTTCTTTTCCAGTCTGGATTCCTTTTATTTTTCTTCTCTGACTGCTGTAGCTAGGACTTCCAGAACTATGTTGAATAATTGCAGTAAAAGTAGACACCCTTGTCTTGTTCCTGATCTTAGAGGGAATGCTTTCAGTTTTTCACCATTGAGAATAATGTTTGCTGTAGGTTTATCATATGTGGCCTTTACTATTTTGAGGTGGGTTCCTTCTATGCACATTTTTTGAAGAGTTTTAATCATAAATGGGTGCTAAATTTTGTCAAAGGGCTTTTCTACATCTATTAAGATGATCATATGGTTTTTCTTTCAACTTGTTAATATGGGGTATCACATTGACTGATTTGCATATATTGAAGAATCCTTGCATCCTTGGAATAAACCCAACTTGATCATGGTGTAGGAGCTTTTTGATGTGTTGCTGAATTCTGTTTGCTAAAATTTTTGTTGAGGATTTTTGCATCTAGTTCATTAGTGATATTGGCCTGTAGTTTTCTTTTTTTATGTTGTCTTTGTCTGCTTTTGTTATCAGGGTGATGGTGGCCTTGTAGAATGAGTTTGGAAGTATTCCTTCCTCTGCAATTTTTGAAAGACTTCTAGAAGAATAGGCATTAGCTCATCTCTAAATGTTTGATAGAATTCTCCTGTGAAGCCATCTGGTCCTGGGCTTTTGTTTTTGGGAGATTTTTTATCACAACTTCAATTTCAGTGCTTGTAACTGGGTTGTTCATGATTTCTATTTCTTCCTGGTTCAGTCTTAGAAGATTGAGCTTTTCTAAGAATCTGTTCATTTCTTCCACATTATCCATTTTATTGCCATAGAGTTCTTCATAATAGTCTCTTATAATCTTTTGTATTTCTCCATTGTCTTTTGTAACCTCTCCTTTTTCATTTTTAATCTTGTTGATTTGATTCTTTTCTCTTTCTTCTTGATGAGTCTGGCTAAAAGCTTGTCAGTTTTGCTTATCTTCTCAAAGAACCAGCTTTTAGTTTTATTAATCTCTACTATTGCTTCTTTCATTTCTTTTCATCTATTTCTGCTCAGATCTTTATGATTTTTTTCCTTCTACTAATTTGGGGGGTTGTCCTTCTTTTTCCAATTGTTTTGGGGCTTCCCTGGTGGTGCAGAGGTTAAAGCATCTGCCCGCAATGTGGGAGACCTGGGTTCAATCCCTGGGTCGGGAAGATCCCCTGGAGAAGGAAATGGCAACCCACTCTAGTATTCTTGCCTGGAGAATCCTATGGACGGAGGAGATTGGTGGGCTACAGTCCATGGGTTGCAAAGAGTTGGACACGACTGAGCAACTTCACTTTCACTTTGGGTGTAAAGTTCGGTTGTCTATTCGATGTTTTTCTTGTTTCTTGAAGTAAGATTGTATTGCTATAAACTTCCTTCTTAGAACTGCTTTTGCTGCATCCCATTGGTTTCGAGTTGTCAGGTTTTCATTGTCATTTGTTTCGAGAAATTTTCTGATTTCCCTTTTGATTTCTTCAGTAACCTGTTGGTTATTTAGGAACATGTTGTTTAATCTCCACGTCTTTGTGTTTCTTACAGTTTTCTTGTAATTGATATCTAGTCTCATACCATTGTGGTTGGAGAAGATGCTTGATATGATTTCAATTTTCTTAAATTTACTGAGGTTTGATTTATGACCCAAGATATGGTCTATCATGGAGAATGTTCCATGTACACTTGAGAAGAAGGTGTATTCTTCTGTATTTGGATGGAATGTCCTGAAGATATCCTTCTCATCTAACGTATCATTTAAGACGTGTTTCCTTATTAATTTTCTGTTTTGATGATCTGTCCATTGGTGTGAGTGGGGTGTTAAAGTCTCCTACTATTATTGTGTTACTGTCAATTTCTCCTTTTATGTCTGTTAGTGTTTATCTTATGTATTGAGGTGCTCCTATGTTGGGTGTATAGATATTTATAATTGTTATGTCTTCCTCTTGGATTGATCCCTTGATCATTATGAGTGTCCTTCCTTATCTCTTGTAATATTCTTTATTTTAAGGTCTATTTTGTCTGATATGAGAATTGCTACCCCAGCTTTCTTTCCCTCACTATTTGCATGGAATATATTTTTCCATACTCTCACTTTCAGCCTATATGTGTCTTTAGGTCTGAAGTGGATTTCTTGTAAACAGTATATATATATGGGTCTTGTTTTTGTATCCATTCAGCCAGTCTGTGTCTTTTGGTTGGAGCATTTAATCCATTTACATTTAAAGTAATTATTGATATATATGTTCCTATTGCCATTTTCTTAATTGTTTGGGGTTGATTTTGTAGATCTTTTTTTCTTCTCTTGTATGTCTTAACTGTATAAGTCCTTTTAACATTGTTGTAAAGCTGGTTTGGTGGTACTGAATTCTCTTAACTTTTGCTTGTCTGAAAACCTTTTATTTCTCCATCAATTTTGAATGAGATCCTTGCTGGGTACAGTAATCTTGATTGTAGATTTTTCCCTTTCAGTACTTTAAGTATATCCTGCCATTCTCTTATGGGCTTGAAGAGTTTCTGCTAAAAGATCAGCTGTTAAGCGTATGGGGTTTCCCTTGTATGGGGTTCTCCCTTCTCCCTTGTTTCTTTTAATATTCTTTCTTTGTGTTTAGTCTTTGTTAGTTTAATTAGTATTTGTCTTGGTGTTTCTCCTTGGGTGTATCCTGTATGGGACTTTTTGTGCCTCTTAGACTTGATTGACTATTTCCTTTTCCATGTTGGGGAAATTTTCAACTATAATCTCTTCATAAACTTTCTCATACTCTTTTTCTCTTTTTTTTCTGGGACCCCTATAACTTGAATGTTGGTGCATTTGATATTGTCCCAGAGGTCTCTGAGACTGTCCTCAGTTCTTTTCATTCTTTTACTTTATCCTGCTCTTCAGAAGTTATTTCCACCATTTTATCTTCCAGCTCAATGATTCATTCTTCTGCTTCAGATATTCTGCTATTGATTCCTTCCAGAGTATTTTTGATTTCAGTAATTGTGCTGTTTGTCTCTGTATGTTTATTCTTTAGTTCTTCTAGGTCTTTGTTAATTGATTCTTGCATTTTCTCCATTTTGTTTGCAAGGTTTTTGACCATCTCTACTATCATTATTCTGAATTCTTTTTCAGGTGGTTTGCCTATTCCCTCTTCATTTATTTGGACTTCTGTCTTTCCAGTTTGTTTCTTCACTTGTGTAGTATTTCTCTGACTTTTCATTTTTTTAAACTTATTGTGTTTGAGGTTTCCTTTTCCCAGGCTTCAAGGCTGAATTCTTTCTTCCTTTTGGTTTCTGCCCTCCTAAGGTTGCTCCAGTGGTTTGTGCAAGCTTCGTATAGGGTGAGATTTGTGCTGAGTTTTTGTTTGTTTGCCTGTTTTTCCTCTGATGGGTGAGGATGAGTGGGGTGGTAATCCTGTCTGCTGATGACTGGGTTTGTATTTTTGTTTTGTTTGTTGTTTAGATGAGGCGTCCTGCACAGGGTGCTACTGGTGGTTGAGTGATGCTGGGTCTTGTATTCAAACGGTTGCCTTTGTGTGAGTTCTCACTATCTGATACTCCCTAGGGTTAGTTCTCTGGTAGTCTAGGGTCTTGGAGTCAGTATTCCCACTGTAAAGGCTCAGAGCTTGATCTCCTGTGTCACAAAGTAATTTAGTGGAAGAGATAAAATGCGCACCCAGCTCTCAATTTTCAATCCAGTGATCATTTTCACTACACAAGATCCCCTTAGAAGAGCCATTGGTTCTCTTTTTCAGAGCACTGGAGGAAGAGCCAGTCAACACTCAAGAGTAAGAAGAAAAGTAACAATTTCACAAATCCATAGTAGCCAGAAGAATGTGACACTTTAGATTCCAAAGTGAAAGTGAAGTCGCTCAGTCGTGTCCGACTCTTTGCGACCCCATGGACTGTAGCCTACCAGGCTCCTCTGTCCATGAGATTCTCCAGGCAAGAATATTGGAGTGGGTTGCCACAAGGGAGCCCCAAAAACATCAATGTATTTTTAAATAAAGAATAATACAAAGTCAAAAGCATGGTTAGGGCACTGGTCTTCTGATTCTCAGATCCTAAAATGATGGTATTTTCCTTAGACTGATTTGTCTTGGAAACATTAATGAAAGACTATACTCCCCAGGATTAGAGTGGATTATGGCCCTAGTAATCATTTGGCTGTGCAGTGCTTCATACATTGACTGGAGAACCAGTTCTTCACTACAAAGGAAAACACAACCAAAGCTTTTAGTCAAGTAGTGCCTCAAAAATATCATCCAGGGACTTCCCGTATGGTCCAGTGGCTAAGATTTTGCACTCCAATGCAGGGGTTCAATCCCTGATCAGGGAACTAGATCCAACATGGCACAACTGAAAGATCCTGCAACTAAGGCCCCAGCATAGCCAAATTTTAAAAAAATTTTAAAGCCTTAAAAAATATCATCCAGTTGAGCATTTCCTTACTGGCCTCTTTCTCTGTTCATCTTGGAAACTTTTCCTCAGCGTATCGTTGCTTAGATCTGAGTAGTTTATGAGTCGAGAAACAGACAAATTGATCACAGGCTCTCAATATGAAATTCAAGAGTGCTTTCATTTCTGTCAGGTAGATGGCATTCTGGGAACTGTAGTTCAAAATAATTAGTCAAAGCCTTGCCTTAAAACCAAGCAAAATCTCTTTCTTCTTGCTTTTGTGGGCAACCATTTTAAAACTGCCTGCCAAGTCACCTGAGCTCTACTCTTGTGTTTTGATGTTACTAGAACCTCCTCAAAGCAATTACTCCCTTGTACCTCAGCAAAGTCAAGCCTCAGCTCAATGTATATGGATTAGAAAAACCTTTTACTTAATATAAATTGGAGCAGCATTGACTGCAGTGAATGAATCAAGAGTGGAAAGAGGATCTTCACGTGATAATCCTTAAACCCCACTCTAAAACTAGCCTTATGACACTCGGCACTCAGGGAAAAGGAGATCAATGTAATTCCTAGAGCATTAGAAATAACCTCTTCAGGCCCTGCAGCCCTCTAAAACCTCATAGGTTAAAAAAAAAAAAATCAGAAAGCAGCAATACAGTAACTGGTATATGTGTTTGATAAGGTTTTATTTACAAGAATACCTCAATATAATTAGCTACTATTTGGAGGACCATTTGCTTGATATATACTATCTCATTTATCACAACAAGAGGCTTAGACAAATTTTGCAGATGGGGAACCAAGGCCCTGAAAGTTTTGTTAGGTATATGTAGCTACTAAGTGGCCAAGCCAGAAATTGAACTGAATGAACTGTCTTCTAACTCCAAAGTCTGTGTCTCCAACTGTATGTGTCTGGATAGGTGATCAAGGACTGATCTAGTCAAGAACTCAGTTTTGCTCTCTATCAGAAATTAAAGCTGTAACAGCTTCAATATGGACCGAGCTGAGGCCAGATTAAATATGCATGTAAAATGATAAATTTTAGTTAAGTAATACAAATCTGTAATGGATCCTGTGTCCTCAGAACACAATAAACATTTAACTTTTTACTTTTTACATTTACATTTTACTTTTGGGCAGGAGGATCATTTGTTGTTGTTCAGTCACTCAGTTGTGTCCAACTCTTTGTGACCCCAGGGACTGCAGCACACCAGGGTTCCCTGTCCTTCACCACCTCTCAGAGCTTGCTCAGATTCACATCCATTGAGGATCCATATGAACAGAATCACAGTAGCCTGTATTCCCCAGCAACTCTCCTGGAAAACAGAATGTTTTCCTTCAGTGAAGGCTCTCTCATCACCTGGGATTCAGAGCCCTCACCAAATATCTCTTATTCTAACAGACCACCTTGTGCCAGAAATTACTGGATGGAAGACAGGTGCAGGAAGTATTCTTAGTTAACTTGAATATTCAGAAGTGACTGAAAGTAAGAAAAAGACTCACGAATAATCATCTGCATTTTTGTGGTAGTATATAATTTTTCCTCTCAAAAGCTTTCACATATATATATGAAATATGTAGTATTTATATATAAATATGTAGTGTGTGTGTGTGTATATATATATATAGTTGACCCTTGAACAAAATGAATTTGAACTGAATGGGTTCACTCACATGAGGATTTTACAAAACCCACAGTTGGCTGAATTACTGGATGTGGTGCCATGGATACAGAGGGTGGGTCCTGCCACTTGAGCATCCACAGAATTTGGTATTCTCGGCATGTCCTAGAACCAGTACCTCACACATACCAGGGATGACTGTATGTTGTCTCCAATTAACAATACAAGAATCAAGTGAAGTACTGAATGGTGATTTCTAGGACTTAAATATTAGTATGGGATAAGCAAAACCAAAAGTAGGTAGAGAGACTTAGTAAAAACCCAAACTCAGAATTTTAACTTTCCCCTCCAATTTCACACATAAGATATATTTGAGGTGATGAGAGATTACTTCCTCTCATAAGTGTCATAGAGATTTATTTTTCTCCCTCTGGTTGGGAGAGCAAAGAAACTTAAGGCTAGGTGTAATATTCTAGTTTTATCAGGAACCTTCTGAGAGCTTCCAGGCATCAACTTTCATTCCTATTGGTTTCTAGCAACATTCATCCATGTTAATTTCTGTTGTCTTGATGAGATTTTCCATTTAAGGTCATTGGCTGGCCAGCCTCTTCAAATGCATTCTACTCTATACCCAAGGGCTTCCCAGGTGGCTCAGTGGTAAAGAATCTATCTGCCTGCCAGTGCAGGAGATGCAAGAGACACAGATTTGATCGCTGAGTGGGGGAAAATCCTGGAGAAGGAATGGGCAACCCATGCCAGTATTCTTGCCTGGGAAATCCCATGCACAGAGGAGCCTGGCAGGCTACAGTCCATAATGTCACAGAGAGTCAGACATGACTGAGCATGCATGCACATATACCCAGTCCTATGGGCTTCACACAGCATTTGGCGACAGCTACTAGCATGTTGGTTATTTATTTCTGATCACATGGGTATCATCATATCAAAGAAGAGACCTGCTGTCATAGGTACTGGTGACTGCTGTCTTATGTTCACTTGCTCACTAACTATGCAGCTGTCAACCCCTGACGCGCTCCTCAGAGCAGGCATTGTGCCATCATGACAGACGAGCAGTCAGAGGAGGAAGTGAAGTGTGTGCGTGGGCATGAATTGTGTCTATTAGAGGCACAGTCGCCGCCAGAAATGCTAATACTACCGTGACTCTGGGGGTTTTATTGCCCTTGGAGACGACCGTGAGTTCCTTTCCAGCTTATTTCCAAATGGGGATGCATTACTGTGTTAAAATAAGTAAATAAACAGTGAGTTCGAAACCTCACAATGTGTTATTGAAATTTATATCATCTACAGTCCTGCCAGTTTATCAAGAGGAAGACTGTAACCAAGTAACCGAGCAGATAAGTTTAATTGACAACCTTCACTGTATTCATCTGTTTCTACTCCCTGACAAATTTGGAAATGTGGAAATCTTTGGTTACTATAATTTTTTAATGGATTGAATTAAAAATTTTTCCCCAACCTCTATATACTTTGGTGAGTTTCCCATGATAGGCCCAATTCAGTTTTTAAAATGGTGGATTCTTAGAGCTGTTTGGTCTTTTAAAGATCAGCCTATCTCTTACTGTATTAATTAAAGGTGGAACCTGAGGCCTAGAGTGGATAAGAAACTTACCCAAGTTCACATAACTGCTCATCAATATCTGGACCAGGGCTCAGGTGTCAAGGCTTCTCCAGTGCTCTTCCCATGACATCACAGCTACCTTGCAATTCCAATGCCATTAGTATCTGGCAATTAAAATACAAGAGAGGACTTCCCTGGTGGTCCAGTGGTTAATATCTTGCCTTCCAATGCAAGGGATACGGGTTCCATCTCTGGTCAGGGAGCTGACATGCCTCTTGGCAAAAAAAAAAAAATGTGTGTGTGTGTGTGTGTATATATATATATATATAAACAGAAACAATATTGTAACAAATTCAATCTAGACTTTAAAAATGGTATGTGTGTGCTCAGTTGTATGACTCTCTACAAACCCATGGACTGTACCCCACTAGGCTCCTCTGTCCATGGTATTTTCCAGGCAAGAATACTGGAGTGGATTTTCTTAAAAATGGTCCACATCCAAAAAAAAAAAAAAATCTTAAAAAGTACAAGAAACTAGCACCTGGAAGTGCTGTCAGTCTGGGTCTCTGCCTTTTAGCCACTGTTTCTGGAGAATGAAAAGAACTCCTGAGCTTTCCACAGAAAATGTCTGGCAGGAGCATTGTAAACTCTCACTGAAGGAGGGGAATTCTGCTTCTAAATATGTTCTGTGTCATACAGCATCTCCCTTGTGAGGATGCAGCCTTTGTCTCACATAAGATAATCTTAATGGAAACGAGGTACTGGAATTTCACATTGCAATTACTAGCATGCCCTCTTAAGATAATTTATTTTAACTCGGAGATTGTCCATGAATCAACACTGGTACTAATAAGAACCTAGTGCAAATATTTGGTTATTTTGCAGACAAACCCTGTTGTCAAAAAGGGAGACTTTGGTTGGAATTATCCAAACTGTATGGCTGCAGTCAACAAAATTCACCAGATAACATAACAATCCAACTCCTTTACTTGTGGATAGTCTTTGGCCTTTGGTTCACTAAACTACTTTTCTTCTATTAAAATGTTTAATTTTTTAGCAGAATAAATACCTGCATTAGATGAAATTTTCTGGGTTGTAAATAGCCTTCCCAAGGGATTTCAATATACTTGTGGAACCTTTTTGTTTCGTACTTGCAAAAGTGATTTTTTGATCCTTTGGATTTATTTCATTTTATTTACTTAAAAGCTGTTGATAAAAAGATTAAGATGAGCACAGAATTCAGAAATCCTTGGAAGCAATTGTCAGTTTTATTGCTCCTTAAAGAAGCATTAAAAACTGTACACTTAAACAGAAATTGAATTTGCTGTTCATATCCATAAAAGATTTAATGGCATATAAATTGGGAATAATTGTTCTGTTTAAAAGGATTAAATTAAACCTAAATCAATAATAACATGTGCAGTTTCAATTTAACTGCCTACTTAAAATAAAGTGGCAAAGGAATAACTGCTAAATGATTAATAGCAATGCTTTTATTCACCTCCTTGACAGGCAAAATGGCCAGTTATTGAATATTTTATTATGAGTGCAAAGGATGTTAATTGTACTAGAAACATGCTCTAATTTTAGTAATTTTTGATTGAATACTAAACTGAACATGAAGCTCTTCGTCAAATGGAGATTTGATTTTATTTGGACTGAAGCTGTCACAGTCAGTGCTCAAATGTGGTCCATTAGAGACAGCAAATAGGATGGCATATGCCTAGGAGACCACCCTCCCCTTCCTCTCTGCATCCATCTCTAACCTGGGCATCTGAAGGGCAGACCTGGCATCTGTTGTCTAAATGGCAACAAAAGCATTGTGTACTCATTTTCTAACCTCCCTATCCAATGGGGAGAAAACAAGGTGTGTGTTTTGTGTGCACATGATTACCGATGAAGGAGCACTTCACACTCATTTTGTTCCAGTGTGTTGACCTGGACCACACAACACAATGGAGCATCTCAGCACACAAGCTCAGAACAATGGGCTTCTTTAGTATCATGTTCTATTTCAACCATTAGATTTGTTTCCGTGAAGTATTACAGCTTTTCACGCTCCTGAGTTTGCAAAATATAACCTCCCATTTGTCCCTACATATGGTTTCCATCAAAAGGAAGAGAAAGGGGCATGTTTTAAGATAGTCATTGTAGGTGTACGTGCTACAGTGTAATTAAAGCTATTAGAAGAGCCACATTTTCTGATTCTAATCTTGTAAATACACATTATTAGAGTGTCTCTTCAAACGATTGGTTCAAAAATATCTTTCACAGCCCGAGCAACTCAGTATGTCTGATTTGTTTCAAAACCTTCTGAATTTTCCAGGTTTCACTCAAAACATCCATCTTTTCCAGGGTGTGTGATGCTGTTCTGTGGGCAGTGTCTGATGGCAATTTGTTGAGGCTAGAAATTATATCTCCTTCTGAAAGTCTAAAATAATTGAATTCTCCCAGTTTTATATTCCTCATCATCTCTCAGCAGTGCCTAAAATTTCTCATCGTGTGGAAACACAGACATTTCTTAATCCCATTTTCCTAAATCACAGTTCAAACAGATTCTCCATGATGCCTAGTTCTTGGGAAAAAAATTTTAATTTTTTTTTTTTAAGATAGTGTATTCATTCTTTCAGGCCACTAAGGAGCCACTTAGTGCATCACAAGACAACACTGTCCTGGAAATAACTTAGACCTTAGGGAGAAAGGAATCCCTTGAGATCCAATCAGCAGGAAGCACAAGACACACCAGTGTCGTGTCACGTGACAGAATGCAACACGCAGCAACAGATGCCAGTGACGGAGCCTGTTCGCACACGCTTTCATAGCAGACCCTTCCTGGGACCTTCCTTACTCTGTGCCAAGAACATAGTTCTAGGGACTCCCCCAGTGGTCCAGAGATTAAGAATCTGCCTTGCAATGCAGGGATGCAGGTTTGATCCCTAGTCAAGGAACTAAGATCCCACATGCACGGGGCAACTAAGTCCTCAAGCCACAGCTAGAGAGAAGCCCGCGTGTAACAACAAAGATCCCGTGTGCCACAGCCATTGACCCAACACAGCCAAATGAATGTTTTTAAAAAGCAAACACAGAAAATAAGAATTATATTGTAAAAAGAACATAGTTCTCAGCATATATATGTATACAAATGTGCTTAATACTCTTAATGACTATGAAGTAGGTACTATTATCCTTTTTGTAGGTAGGTACTATTCACATCCTCATTTTACTGATGAGGAAACTGAAGCACAGAGAAGTACAATAACTTGCCCACATGCCCACGGTAACTGGCAGCACGAGGAATTCAGTGCAGGCAATCTGATCCTCACTCTCCAAACCTCAGTTTCTTCATCCATTAAATGGGCATAATAGTGACACCTCCCTTACAGGGTTGCTCTGAGGTTAAAAATGGAGATTCATTATAAGCATTCCCTAGATCAGCACGCCATAATATATTCTATCTTCCCAAAGCCAGCACTCTACAACCCACCCTAGGAAAGCAGTGGGCCAGTGGGCCCCAGTAAGATGCATCACTTTAAAAGAATTTGTCTTTTAATTCATTTTTGAGTCTTCATTGCTGCATGGGCTTTTCTGCGGTTGTGGCTAGCAGGGACTACGCTCTAGTTGCGGTGCTTATGCTTCTGTTTGCGGTGGCTTCTCTGGTCGTGGAGCACAAGCTCTAGGCTCACGTGCCTCAGTGGTCGCAGCCCATGGGCTCAGTAGTTGCGGCTCCTGGGCTCTAGAGCGCAGGCTTAGTAGTTGTGGTACACAGGCTTAGTTGCTCCACAGCATGTGGGATCTTCCTGCACTAGAGGCTGAACCCATATCTCCTGCATTGGCAGGCTGATTCTTTGCCACTGAGCCACCCGGGAGGCCCAGATGTATCACTTTTAAGGTTGCCAAGCCCTGCTTTAAACAGTGCAAAGAAGAAGGCTACTTGTTCTAAAACTTTCCCCCTAAAACTGTATATAAGCCATAGATAACCGTAGATAACCCCTTTGAACACCACATCACTGTGCCTATCTAAATATATCTGTCTTACTTTGTTCTCTAATTGAGTGATTTTGCTAAATTAAATCCAAACTTTCAAGTTAATGGACTTAAGCCGTACCCTTCACGGAATTTACAAAGCCATACAAAATTTCATCTTGGCTCAACCCCTGAGCTTCACTCCTCAACCGTCCTCACTCCTACCCTCCACTTTAACTGGCAAAATTTGTCCTTTGAAAGCCCCATGTTGTTCCTTTTTTACAAGTTGCTCCCTCAGCCTGGCTTAGACTCTCTGCCCTTCTCAGCCTTCGGTATCAGCTAAGCCATCAGTGCCTTCAGAAAGCTTCCCTTTCTCCCAAGCTGGGACTAGGTGTCCCTCCTGAGTCCTGACTGACCCTGTTCTGCTCGGTGCACTCATGACTCCAGTTGTAAATCGCTCATTTCCTGGTCTGTATCCCCAACTGAGCTCAACACCATCTCCCTCTAACTTGTGCGGGGATGTGCAGTTGTGTCCGATTCTTTGTAAACCCATGGACTTTTGACCACCAGGCTCTTCTGTCCATGGAATTTTCCAGGCAAGAATACTAGAGTGACTTGCCATTTCCTATTCCAGGGGATCTTCCCGACCCAGGGATAGAACATCTCCTGCATTGACAGGCGTGTTCTTGACCACTAGCACCACCTCCCCCTAACTTAGTACGTGCTCAATAAACATCTGTAGAATCACTGAACACGCAAATGCATGAGGAAAGTTAAATTCTGTCGAATCAAGTGAATGAATGAATGAGGAGAGTTAAACTCACATTTTCCTTTGAATAGATCATAGATATGGGAAAAGGGCACATTTCTTCATTAAAAAAATACTTTCTATCTTTATTTACTTGAATCTTTTCATCTTTTCTTCCCCATCTAAACAACCATTGCTGAACCTTATACTTAATGCAGCACAAAATAAGCCCTAAAGTCATTCACTGGTTTGGTCCAAAGAAAACAGCTTTTCTGCCTGTTTAAATACTAATTTACTACTGTTGGGTTTTTAAAAAATATATAAATATCTAATATTCAGTTATTGATTCAAGCATCACATTTTACCTCTTCTGTCCATAGCACAGGGCAGAGGTTAGGGAAAGGAAGGCCAGCCCTCAGTCCCTGCTGCCCAGGACCTGACCTAGGTGAGGAGATACAGTTGCCATGGTGAACAGTGAACTAAGCACAGATATAGCACATGAATTTAGCTGCATCGTCTCATCTGGATTTTATGCAATCTTGAGAAATAAACAGAACAAATATAACTGATCCTTAACTTATGGACGGGAGAAACCGGCTCAGAGATGACATGGTCTACCAACTGAGGCACAGATAGGTAGTGACAGACCCAGGACTTGAGTCCAGGTCTGTCTAGTCCCAAGTCCAGATTATGCCCTGCTGGAGCAACCTCTGCCCCTGGGACAGTAGGGGACATCACACAGAGAGACCTCCTCAAAGCCCCAGAGGCAGGTAGCCCTGTGGAGTTTCAGGAGTGACGAATCACATGGTTTAATGTCGGTTTCCTGACAATCATGGACCATCCATCCAGGCGCTTTGCTGGAGGAGAATATCATTTTTCTTCCCTCAGTGGAAAAGTAAGAGCAGTCCGTCCCAATAAGTTTTCCATCTTAACATGTGAACTACAGATTCAGAGTGACAAGGGGAACTCCCCGGCAGTCCAGTGGGTTAGGACTCGGGACTTATACCATTGTGGCCCAGGTTCAGTCTTGGATTGGGGAACTGACATCCCGTCCAGCAAGCCTTGCATCACGGTTAAAAAAAAAAAAAAAAAGACACTAAAAATTCAAAGTGACAATTTAGCGAGATATGGAAGCTGGGGCTTTCTGCTCTAGTTTCTGCTTTACATCAAATCAAAGAAATCTAGGCTCACATTAAGAAGACTAAATTAGCATTAGGGGCACCATTAGTTTGTTTACCCAGCATAAAATTATGTCCTCTGTAAACGGGAATATCAAATAGCATAAAAGCCAAGATGATTTACATTTTCTTTTTGATTAGAGGATTGCATCTACTGTACTCAAGGAAAATCTCTCCCATTTAGCTTTTGAAGATCAAAAGGCCATTAAATATGCCCATATTACCAGCATTTTTTTTTCCTTTTTTGATTAAGACTAGGAGGTGCTTTACAAATTGAGATCATCTTAGGGAAAAAGGGAGGACTTGATTTGGGGTCATATGTACTGATTATGGACCCATTCATATGGACCAGGCAGGACCCTATGCTTAACCTTTTATTCATATAGGGCTTTTCTACACCTTAAAACACATGCTGACCTGTCTACTGAGTTTTGTGTACACAGACCTGACCCATAGAATATGAGCTGAGAGCTTTCAGAGGCATTGTCTGATCCCAAATGTGAGGGATCTTCCCGTAGCATATTTGAAAAAAAGACAAAATGAAGCGATGAATAAAAATCACTGATACAGGAGGATGATCCTGTGGTAGGTGTTCAGTTGGCATAAATCCTGCTTTTCTCCCACAAAAGATGCAGACCGAGTCGTTGTCCAGGCAACGGTCGAATTTCCCTTCCTTGATAAACAGCTAAATGTGTATATCACCAGCTAAGTGTGAAATCCATTTTATCCTCAGCAGCTTATTACTTATGCAACTTATGGTGTGTCTAAGTAATAGCATTCCTCGCACCAAGATGATTTCACTGGTTTAACGTTACAGACATTGGTTTTCCAGCATTTAGAAATGAACCATCCCCCTTTCTTATTCCATATTTCAATGAACTTAGATAATGATGACTTTTTGCCCTTATGTGTAGTGTGTAGGCCTAGTCTGAGCCTGAGATGTGTCTTTCCCATGTTATATAGTAAAAAGGAAAATTGTAAGAGAAAGATGGAGATTGATGTCGAGTAAGATGGTCAGCTGAAGAGAATGAGTAATCTCTTTGGATGAAGGACTTGACATTTCTTTTCTGCTCTGGGCAGCCAACAACCCACAGAAGACAAATACTCACACCTCCGATACGATCCAAACTGGAAGAGTAAGAAAGAGAAGGGGAAGTTGTTGCCTGTGGAAGTGTTGCTGGAGTCCGTGGACAGCTCTACAGAAAATCTGACTCTGAACCCACTCTACCCTTCCAAGGAGCCTTCGATGGACCTCTCAGGGAGGAAGGGTGAACAGACGAGCCCACGGAGCACAGCCTCCCTACTCGGGAGTGAATTCGTAAGCCCAAACTACGAGCTCAGCACCCACCGCAATGAGCCGTTTTCCGTGCTGAGTGACAGCGACCCTGAGGAGAAGTCCAGCAACCTCTCAGTACTTGAAGAGTTCAAGTTCACGCAGCGGGGCATTCCTGCCAGGATCACGTGGCCCTCGGCGAAGGAAGTCCAAACAGTATTTTGTGGAAAAGAACAAGCTGACTTTGGGATTACCCACTCCAAGAATGGACTCTTATCTTCAACTTCACAATAAAAAAAGGGGGAAGGTCACCGAGAACAGGTATGTAGCGACTTCTTAAAAATCTCTTCCGGGCACTAGACTGGAATTTGCCTCTGTTGGAAATAGCTGGGTATCACTTCCTTTGGGGTGGAGATGTCATTGTAAGCACCTGGCTGAGTAAAACAAACACCCTGTACCTTGCCCCTCTTTGAAGAATTGGGGGATTCCACAAATTCTTAAAAGCAAAATAGAAGTCATTAATGGCTTACAGTGCTATAATTCAATTATTAGACCCAAAATGTTTCCATCCAAGGAACCATAGGAGTTTTTGTGTGTGTTTTTTTTTTAACTATAAATTCCATTAGATAAATTACAGAGCTGAGGGTTTGATCCTCTGTGTTGACTGACTTTGTTCCCACAAAAACACTGGTCTTCAATCCTATTAAATCGCTCTAGTACATTGGAGGTGACATGACACACTCATATCAGTAACAGCAAGTGACAGAAGTGAGTCTCAGCTCAGATTCAGTATGTGTGTGTGTATGTATGTGTGGAGAAAGAAAAGGCAACCCACTCCAGTATTCTTGCCTAGAGAATCCTGTGGACAGAGGAACCAGGCGGGTTGCTGTCCATAGGGTCGCACAGAGTCAGACACAACTGAAGCAACTTCGGCGTGCGTGCACTGGAGAAGGAAATGGCAACCCACTCCAGTATTCTTGCCTGGAGAATCCCAGGGATGGAGGAGCCTGGTGGTCTGCCATCTATGGGGTCGCACAGAGACAGCCACAACTGAAGTGATTTCAGTTCAGTCACTCAGTCACGTCTGACTCTTTGCAACCCCATGAGCCACAGCACGCCAAGCCTCCCTGTCCATCACCAACTCCTGGAATCCACCCAAACACATGTCCATCGAGTCGGTGATGCCATCCAGCCATCTCCCTCCTCTGTCGCCCCCCTTCTCCTCCTGCCCTCAATCTTTCCCAGCATCAGGGTCTTTTCAAATGAGTCAGCTCTTCGCATGAGGTGGCCAAAGTACTGGAGTTTCAGCTTCAGCATCAGTCCTTCCAATGAACACTCAGGACCAAAGCGACTTAGCAGCAGCATGTGTGTGTGTGTGTGTGTGTGTGTGTGTGTGAAGCGACTTAGCAGCAGCATATGTGTGTGTGTGTGTGTGTGTATGTGTATAGTGAAGTCGGCTCAATCGTGTCCGACTCTGTGACCCCATGGACTGTAGCTGACCAGGCTCCTCCATCCATGGAGTGGACTCTTTCCAGGCAAGAGTCCTGGAGTGGGCTGCCATTTCCTTCTCCAGAGGATCTTCCCAACCCAGGGACTGAACCTGGGTCTCCCGCATTGCAGGCAGAAGCTTTACTGTCTGAGCCACCAGGGAAGCTTTTATATATATGTGTATATATATAGAGAGTGGTAGCGCAAGGATGGCAGGGTACAACATGGGTATTTTTTTATTATTTTTATCCAGGTGATTCTATTATCTTTCCAACTCCCATTGATAATCACTGTACTGTCTTTTAACCTGTGCAAATGATGCGATATGATTATAAACTTTAGTCTGTCTATAAAATTGGAATAATAGTATGTCCCCTCCCTTTCTCATCTGATCATTTTGAGGGTTTATTCTACCCCAGATGATGGATTCAAGACCTATTGGAGCCAGTAAACTTAGCTTTATTTCAGGGACGCACATAAAGCTCACCTCCTAAGGGACATGTTTGTGGAGTGGAGAATAGAATGGCTAGATCAGCGCATCCACCACCCTTATTGGGGAAACAGCTTGAAATTCATCACCCAACAATGTGGGATCATTTTCAAACATGAAGGAGAGGTTGTTATATTAAATAGGGATGCCCTTGGGGCTTTCTAGGTGTGCTAATGGTAAAGAATCTGCCTGCCAATGCAGGAGACGCAGGTTCGATCCCTGGGTGAGGAAAATCCCCTGGAGTAGTAAATGGCAACCCACTCCAGTATTCTTGCCTGGAAAATTCCATAGACAGAGGAGCCTGGAGGTCCATGGGGCCAAAGGGAGTCAGACATGACTCAGCCACTAGCGTGTGCACATACACATATGCACACACACAGGGACGCTTTTAGTTTAGTTCAGTCGCTCAGTCATGTCCGACTCTTTGCGACCCCATGAATCGCAGCACGCCAGGCCTCCCTGTCCATCACCAACTCCCGGAGTTCACTCAGACTCACGTCCATCGAGTCCGTGATGCCATCCAGCCATCTCATCCTCTGTCATCCCCTTCTCCTCCTGCCCCCAATCCCTCCCAGCATCAGAGTCTTTTCCCATGAGTACCTATTCAAGTTCAAACTGGTATTATTTAGGGTACTTTGACCTGTTCTAACCTGTGAGTATTTTCTGAAGGAACAAGAGAAAGTGAACATTTGTGATTTTTTTCTTAACTGAGGAAACTCTGTCTATGGTCTTAAAAGATTATGTCATATCCTTGCCTTTGTAACTGAAAAGAAAACAAAGGAGTGATATGTATTTTTAGTTGATTATCAAAACAAATACTTAGCTGACTTCAAACAGAATTTTCAATATTTTTTACTCAGTTCTAGTTGTGAATATACTTTTCCATAAAACTTATGTGACATTTTAAATTTTGCTTGGTCACTCATTTTAAAATACAAATAAATTCTGTGAAAGCTGTTTATAGTCAGTAATTTCTCCTGGACTAAGGCAATATTTTCCCTTTATTTTTAAATGTGTTCTCAAAAGAGAAGAGGCAAATAGTGAGGCAAAAAGAATTAGTTATATCTCCAATAATAAAACTGAAAAAAGGTTTATTATAAGCTCCTTAATTGATTTCTTAATTGCTAATTTTTCTTAATAGTTA